>FR990100.1:17213362-18628362 GCA_905404275.2 Hedya salicella | reverse complement strand
TGACTTGATAGTTCACCATTGGAGTTCACAAAACCCCATCGGCTTGCCTGTTTTAAGGCAATTATCTTTTCCATCGCTTTTGAAGAAAAAGCAAGCAAGTTAATTTCAGCTTGCCTGATCTCAAAATTTGTAAAAATTATATAAGATCCTGATAAAACAGGCAAAATGGTAACCTACGTTAAAATTTTGCCCCTTATAATTTATGGTAACTTTTGCTAAGAAACCCTTTCGATAAACGCAAATTTTAACACAGCTGCAGAACTTCTTAATTTCCCATACAAGGTACTAACCGTGTGACATCATTAAGCTAGTAGGCTTTAGTATGAAGCGTTTTTTCGGAAAGGCTAATTTTAAGATTGTTATATTTCGGGAAGTTTTTATGATATTGAAGTAGTTTTTTCACCAATATTTTTAGTATTGAGAAGTCGTTCTATGTTATAACATACCTCTGAAAAAGTTGCCTATTCACACTGCATTGATTAAAGAGCCAAAAAGTCCTTAGTTATCTTCTACCACTAGGTGCGGACAGTGCATGACCAGCTACACGGTGATCTTTGGGAGACTTTTTTATCTAGCAGTGAAAGTATTCCGGCTGAGATGATGATAATGATGACGATGAATGTTTATTCGCATTAAATGTTGTGTATGTTTTCTACCCAATGTGATAGTAAAATGATAAGCGGAAAAATTAAAAGCAGTGAATGCTTCACCATATAACTATTGTGTAGTTTATGCTGTGGCCCGCCTATCACACATCAAACCTTTTGTTTCATACCATTGAACTGAAAACCGATAAGTAACTTCCAACATGTCCGACTCAGTGAGAATGTAAGTCACTGCTCACGTAAAAGACGGGTTAACATTTTTACAATAACACTTCATTAGACAGCACATTTGATAGGTGCTTTGTCATCTGTTTGGAAACCGAAATCAGCGAAGATTACCAAAATTTAAGGTAAATATTTTAGATACCTATTTATTATCTCCGTATATATTTGTCTAGTTGATTTGTGAACTCTCCATTCGAAGTTTTAGATTCAGGTTTACAAAATGATTACATACATTCATTAAAGTCATTAATTCGTTTTGCTACATATTCCCAAATGGACATATATTGCTTCGGCAGTTTTTTGTTTAGACATATTCTGTTTTCTGTGTGTTCTTGTTTGGGTATAATGGAATTGTCGAATTACTATACTACACAATGTCTCTACAACTTTCTACATGTAACAGTAGTAAAAAAAAAATATTTATTAGTCAAGCGCGAAAAATTTAATGTGTCTAAAAAATATTACGATGAAAATATAATCTGTCTAAACAAGAATGCGGCGAAGCAAGAATGTGCCCAATCAGGAATATACCGGAAAAGGAATATGTGTATCATTACATTTTGAAATGTACAGTGTAGACATGTGTAAGTGATGCAACTGATATCGCAAACGTAATATTACTCGATCGGGTGATGCCATATCACGCATTACTCTGAAAGTCGGAAGATACAAGTATCACAATAAACATCACTAGATAGTATAATACACTGGCGTTGGCGCGGTGAGCGGCGACCTATCGCGTCTCTATTAGAAATGTCAATAGATGTCATGTTTCAAATTATGTGATATCTCACTGTGATGTCATGTTTCAAGAGGTGTGATATGATATAGCGTTAGTTTGCGAAGTATTATTTGGCGTACAGTGTGCCAATCACGATGAAAACCATTTTTTTAGGCACAACTATCACTTACTTTAGAACTAACAATTACTTCACAACCATCAATCAATTTAGTAGGAGTATATACCTATCCAAGCATCATACTTGACTGCTTGTCTGGATTTGGTTAGACCTACGTAATCATTAAAACGTAGTTATTCCTTTACTGGAGGGTTACCTTCAAAACAAGGAGATACCTAAGTATAGTAAATTGTGATAGCGGCTATCGTTAGCTTAATGACTTTTCCTGCTCTTAGTAGTTCAGCTTTTATTGATATTTAAATGTGTTTGATCTTGTCTCGACAGAGGTTAAGTGATTAAAGGCGGGTCTTTTATAGCCGTTGTTACAGCAAGTTTTTTTATGTAGGTAATATGTTTCCACGCAATTAGACGACCTGCCTGTGGTCTGTGGTGGGATGTCCCATGGTAAACTCTATAAGGCTTTTATGTTTTGAGTAATAGACGAATAAATAAGTTAATATATATCAAACATATATATGTACTTATTTATTTACTTAGAAAATATCCAAGACATGAAGAAGGTATTTATGGTCATCACACAAATATTTGCCGTTACCAAAATTTGAAACCTGGACTCAGTTTAATATAATAGTTTTCTTTTTTCTTTTACTCTTTCCAACACCTCCTCAATGGTGACTCCTCATATCCAGCACTACATTTCAAAAGCCTAAACCCTGTCTCTGTGCCGTTGCGTCATGAACCATGTCACGCAGCCAAACAGAACAATATTCCATTTATAAGTTTTTTATTAATTAGGCTCAGGTAATTTACAAATGATTTGTCCCCAGGACACACACGTCAGGGGCTGCGATGCCGCCTGTGCAAGCTGAATGTGCACGCAGACTGCATGCCGCAGGTCGGCAAGTGCCAGACCAAGTCCCGACTCCTGCGCCGGCAGAAGAGCACCTCCGAGATCGAATCCCACCGCGTGCAAGAGGCCGCTTTCGATGAAGAAAGTAAGCACGATTCTTAGATTTAGAAATCGTGAGGAAACCTTATAAAAAAGTTAACATGAAGAAAATTTTGTGTTTTGGTTTAGAATACTCAAAACAATCCACATCACTGAGCTTTCTTGCTAAAGCTGTTCATTTTCTAGCGAAGAAGTAAAATTTATAAAATGCAAAATTTATTTCATTCTTAATTCGTATTTATTAAATAAATTCTGGAAGGCCTTAAGAAGATTCAAAGAGATATTTATGTAGTTTTATGTTCTATACAAATTTTAACTCAGATCAGTCTTTCAGAAGTTGTGGTAAGTATTATGGACTTGTATGTAATTTGAAAGAGGCGTTAGTTAGGCAAATTATTATCATATTAAGTACCTCAACAGTCATAATTGGCTACACATAAAAGTATCTATCTATCTTAAGATAACGTACAGCTATATGCGACATAACATTATCACATAATACGCTACACTATCATGAAGCTTGCAAAGTACACGACCCGCATAGACACGCAACAGCTATTGTAAACAGTAGTCGAAGCTAACCTGACATTATCCAGGAGACGACGGGTGGCTGCCGGGACAGAGACTCACCAGAATCTCCTTCAAGGGATCGGTCGAGTTCGATGACGATTTTGATAGCTACTACGAGGGTACAGTATGAGCTGATCTGTTAGGAGTGACCCCTCTGCACCCTTACCGAGCCGACCGTTCGAAAACACTAACATTCCTCAACAAAACTATCGTTCACCACATATAGGTTTGTGCCACATAGAAGATCTTACCTACTAACAAATAATACTATTCCAGCCTAATTCGAGCACATGTGTTATAACTGTCGAGTTTCATGTCATCCCGGTCATTGTGATCGCGATCTCTCTCTAATCGCAATTCGATCGATGCTCAGAGGAGGAAGTGGATCAGACCTACCAAGTTCTGAAGCGAGCCAACGAAATCGCGAAGCCAGGCGGCGGGGGGCCGGTAGTGCGCGTGTCGGCGGCGCCCGAGGAGGCGCCCGCTCGCTCGCCTGCGCGGCCCGCCACGGGGCTGGCCGGGCTGGCCGTGGCGCCGCAGCCCATCTCCTCCAGCTCAGGTCTGCGCCGCACCCGAGCTCGCTCGCTTCTCCGCTCGAGACGCGCCGTAGGCCGCCGGCCGCCGCTCCGCGCCGCTCGTGGCGCGCGCGACGGCCGACCGGCAGCTTCACTCAGATTATCACTCGTTTTCAGTAGTGTCGAATTCTTTTTGCACGCATTTGATATAGTCGCGGGCGCAGGCGGGGGCGGGGTGCGGGGTGTCGGGCGCGGTACTGAGCGGTACTTGTCGTAGGCGGCGCGCGGCCCGACGGCGGCATGCGGCGGCGCCTGTTCGCCGGCGTCAAGAGTTTGTCCATGTGGGGGTCGCGCTCGCGCCGCTGCTCGCCGCAGCACCGGTCCATTTCTCTGCCGGAAAGTATGCGCCCACGGCTGACGTAGCGCATCGTTCTCTCACTGTCTCACAGCTGCGAAATGAGCTTTGTTTGTCCCGTCCTCTAAATGGATTACAGTGCCTCGTATCCGATGTGTGTTCGATCGTTATGTTCTGATTATGTATTTTTGTTTTGCGTTTGCTGTGTTAGTTTAGTTACTAGGATTAATAGACGAACCTCCGCAATACACTTTAGATGCTTGTACGCGTCCTTTACAGGATTTTTAATTTCACCGAAAGTCAAACGAATAAAACATTAATTCAACTTGTCCGAAGTTAACCCACCGTTTTATTAATTTTAATACATTTTTTTACATTTAACTCCTTGTTATTTTATTATGATTTATTTTATTACGATGTATTTTATGTTTGGTTTATTTTTATTTATTTCGTTTCGTTTTCCTTGTTGTCTTTACAGAATCGGAGGAGACGACTTCGCGACCTTTCGGACAGCCGCTATGTTTCGTTAATGAGAACGGCGATGAGCCTCCGCCCTCCATCCTTAAGTCCACGGGTAGCGCGCGCAAGAAAAAATGAATGATCCCTTACCCTTTCGGCCCGCGGAGCTCAACAAAGACATATCGCGTAGGCGACGGTCCGACGTGGCCCGCAGCCGCTTCTCGGACTGTCTTGTTTCAAACCCCGAAGCGCCCCGCGTACTGTGATATGTATACTGTTACTTGTTACAATAAAAATCAGAACTGAGCAGCTTACTTTTATTCTGGTTACCCGCAGATGAGTGGTGCATGGCTTAGCGGCGTGCTCACGATTGCATGCGTTTTTATATCTCCAATACACATCTGACACATAACTGCTAACTTACTTACTTCTTTTACTAACGCACGAACGAACACAGTTCACGACTCGAAATTTGCTTCTCTTTTCGCGACGTCGGAGCGACTTACGAACTTACGATCGTCTCAAGCCTAGATCACGCGCTGAGCGACTCACCTCACGCTACTCGCGAAGTATCTAGTGAACACTCGTCGCTTGACAAACTAATCGACTAACATCTTAGTTTCGTTGGCTTTCTTAACACCTTCCCGTCACATTTTTATTTCATTTCGCAGACTTAACGATTACTTCTTTACAGGGAAGTACGGAGGTTTTGAGTTGAATCAGTAGTTGATTAATTATAGAATGGTTCCTGTTTATTTTGTCCATACAGGGTCGATGAAGAACTCGAAGAGTGCCCAAATGTTGAGGCAGGCCGACCGCGCCAGTCCGTTACCTGGTACCGACAATGCCATCGTATTTGCGAGTCCCCGTAGATTGACTTCTTTGTTCATTCGACGATTCGTTGCATCGACGAGCATTTTGCTACCTCATCCTAAAGACGCCACATTTCTGTTTCTTTCTATCCACTGAACGCTGCTGATGACGGGCCGATTAATAGATTTCATTCAGTATCTTAGTGGGACTATGATTACATCGCAAGCATAGTCTGTTGAGTAGGATGCTTACATCGTTAAAACGTAGAAAGCTAGATTAGAAATAGAATTTAGGTGCAGTAGTGTTCTAAAATAATTATAAGGCAGGGTTTTTACACGTTAAAATTTTATTTTTAATTCTTAATTCTTTCCACTCCTTTTATAGTTACTTCATTTTAGAGTTTACATATGGTTTGCAAAGCTTACGCACACTTTTTGAATTGGTGTAATTTTTACAATTCATATTGTTTGCTTATCGTGTTTTAAGATATGTTTTTAATACACTATCTTACATCTTTATTAATATCACAATTTTCATAAATGTTAAATGTTACTTTTTAATTATATATAACATTGTATTATCACATTACCTCTGTATCAAATGATCAACTATACCCCAGTTTTACTAATCAATCTAACTATAACACATTTGCAATTGTTATTTGAAATTACACTACAGTCCAGCTCAATAATCCCTTTCACTGTAACATTTGAACCCTTAGTGCTAATTTGCAAAAACCACCGTCCCAGGGGGTAAGTGTGTGCTCATCATGCGTGACTGTTATAGCCCCGCACTCGCCGAGACGTCAAAAGTTGAACCTTAGAATGAAGAGCCTGTCCCTGGATTCACCGGAGTGCGGCGAGCTGCGTCGACGGCCAGCGAGAGACCAGCCCTCCCAGGGCAGCCGCGTCCTCTGTATGCACACCGAGTACTAAACACCCGGGTCCAATAAACCAGAACTACAGCTTTTCCCGCATCCATATCCCTTTAAAACGCACTTTCAAGACTAATACAATCACTATTCTTTATTTTATGATAGAGACTAGAGTTTGTTTTTGAACCGTGCGACTTTTAATGGGTAATGTGTGCTTTATCGCGTTTCGCCCACTGCAAATCGAAAGATACAATAGTAGTGTCTGTAAATGGGATTATTACTGTTGCTTGCATAAGTGTTGAGTAAACCAATTAGTTCAATTGCTGTTTTCTATAAAACGGACTAAATCGAATAAAACGAGTTTTATTTTCTATCTAGAGTTAAATTTCCGCTGCAGTCCATTTTCCAGTTTATCCTCGAATTAATTTTCTAATCCTGTCTTGCTTCTAGGAACTGTAGCTCCTAGCTTCTTATCTATCTCTTTTAAGTCTAGATGAATAATTGATTTCAAAATTGTTATTCAGCATTGCTCTGTAGTACATACATTATTTTGGAGACTTATGCCAGAAACATTTTACACTGCGTTCAGTTGTTACTCTTACAAAATACTACTATTTTCCCCGCTTTTGCTTCCAAGCCTGCATTTATCTACAAAGTAGGATGTATATTGCATACAAACATGACTTAGTAGGCGATTTCCTGGTATTCTTGGACTCGGGTTATATAACCTATGTATAATATATGTCAACCAAGCTATGTATTCGCACAAGCGATGTTATCCTTACAGACTTTCCTCTGGCTTAGCTTGTGTGCGTGTGTATAGAATTTAATGATTGTTGTACTGTTTAGATATATCTACTCCTATGTGGTGTTAAACGATGTTTCTACAAGGTGATTTCCAAAATTGTTTGTAAAGAATTCTGTGACTGCGTGCAACACTACCGTTACGTGTGGATGGAAGATTAAGCTTCGCAATGATTTGTATTGATGATAATCGATAATGAGCATACTCAAATCAACGAGGCATCATTATGTTGGAGATCTTAATAAAATTTGTGTTTTCCGTAATATTTGGCAGCATAATAAAGTTGAGTATTAAATTTCACAAGTTCGAATAGCAGACTAGGATTTTTTTAATTGAGCTTTATCATTCTGGAAAATATTACTTACATACACTTTAATAATTATTGAGATCGAGTCCTCGTTGATATAAAATATCATTGCCATACGATCATCATCACACCTTTACGTCATTTGTTATGTTTTTTTTTATTTATTCGATATGCCTACACAGTGTTAATTTTGTTTTTCGGCATGTGATTTTGATTTTTGGTTTTCTTTCGGTTCTAGGTTCGAGCAGAGCACTTTGCACGAGGCATGGCTTTACTAAGATAAATAAACACATGATTCACAATTATACTACACAATCGTGTATGTTTGTTTCCTATATAAAACAATACTTGTAACAATAAATCGATAATCGCCGTTTTATGAAAACGAGGCTTTAAACTGCCAACAGCTTTATTATCTCATCAAGATTCTGAGCAGGGCTTGTAACCGGTTACATATAAACCGGTATTTATTTAGGTTAAACCGGTTCATAATTTTAGTTACTTTCGAACAAATTGATTCGAGAATGTTATCCACTGAGGGAGCGCTTTCTAACCGGTTAATGAATTTCGTTCCCAGTTTGCGCTCCGAGATATTAACAGGTTAATCAGAGCGGTTTTTTTGCGAGCGTAACCTGGGTGATATTCTCAAAGTGTTGCTCTAACCGGTACGGAAAATAAAGTGGGTTACAAGTGTTCCTAAGTAATTATGACAAGTTTTAGCATATGAAATTTAAAACCAACTTGCTTTTTAAACAGATTTTCACCGAATGAAGAACTGCATTAATTTTAACTTGTTTATACTCTGGTGTTATTGTCTCCAAACATTTTTGTTTCTATTTTATCTAACTAAAAGAACATTGACCGCTGTTCCTCACACTATATCATAAAACAGCGTATTTTCTCTCGAACAGACGAACTCATATTTATTACGTTTGTTTATCATACTTAGAATTCATAAGATTGGTCTGACATGTAGAAAAGGTCTCTTAGCAACAATTTGCTGTCCAATAAATGCTTTGTTTACTCATAATATCACAACATGTTGACAGCCCCATTACGAAGTTCATATCGAACCCGATTCAAGGATAAAAGTATTCATTAACGGGAGCTATCGATTTATTGATACAACTTGTTTGTTCACTGGACAATAGATAGATACCCCTAATCTCATAAGACACTCTAGTTTTACAACCGTTGATACGCATGTATATATCGTCATTTGTTTCATAGGATGTTTTATTACACAGAAATATCAATTCACGCTTAGCGTTCTTCTCAGAAACATTTCTTTTTATTATTGAATACCAGTTCTAACTATTGGGTTTTCTGACCTTTTTAAAAATTATGAATATTTTAAGGCTTCAGAAAGTTATCTACGATATGAACAAATTAAAAGTCAGTGGGATGAAACACTCTATGAAACGGTTGGCAACAAAATAAGAGTAGGTAACCCGAATTATGACGTAGGTATTTATATCTATGGTCTGGTCTACATTAATACACGTGTAAGTCACAAATTTAAAATTAATGAAACACTTCTGAAAAGAAACTCGTTATAACTTATGTAAAAGTTTTCACGCTAAAAAATCCTTTGGAGACTCAATATTCCCAACGCAACATAATGCTGCTGGGTAGACATTATAGTTTATACTTATCAGTTATGAAACATAAAATCAAGTATATTATATGTAAATGAGCCGATCCATCTAATAATGTTTAGTTTTTCATAGATACGAGTGTATCGACATGTGTTTCATATGATAACGTTTATATTAACAAGAAAATCGACGACCAATTTGCTCATATTTTATTTGAACGTCAACAAAAGACGATCACCGAACGCGGTGATTCATTTGAACATTTCGGCAAAAAATAATCGACCGTGACAGTTCATGCAACTAAAGCATTTTCTTTGTTTGAACCACACAAATATTGATTCACCAATCAGTGTTCAAACGAAAGATTCAAGGTCGTTACTTTGAAACCCCTAACCACTACTAACATTAAGCCCGTTTCATAATAAACGCTTGTAACTTGTATTATAAGCTGAAGTCTAATTTTCATTTTCACAAGTTACAAGCTATTGAGAAACGGGCCACAGGGCTTTGAAGTCGGCTGACAATAAAATAAAATAAAATAGCAGCCTTAACTATTCTACTATCGCTTTTCAATCACTGTCAGTATTCTATCGAAATGAGTATTCGTTTTTTCAATAGTCTTTGTCAGAAATAAATTGGCCAATAGTCAGCCCAGTTCAAGCGACATCCTGTGTGATTTCTTGCTCATACAAAACATTGTCACTAATTTGTGCCTGATGGGTTGTAGCGCCGTCATCACCGGTGCACAGCAGGCGCCTGTTGAGTGCTCGAGGGGGGAGGATGAGCAGCGTTGAGCTCCCTGATGAGCCTGACAAGAGCCTGTCATCAAACAGCGCCAGTCCATGCCCGTCGCCGGTCAAGCAGACCAGTGTAAGTACTGGAGATGTTGTTTTTGATACTAACCAGTAACAAATAAGCCACACAAATCTGTCACGCAATTTTCTGTGACGGAAACAAATGGAGAAGCGTGGCAATAGCCGCGGTCATCAGGAGTTTAATGAAAAATTCGTCAGTCTAATTGTAAGCGACATCCGGTGAGACCGGTCATATAAGTTCTCGTTGTTCCTTCAAGTGCCACAAAAAGCTATAGCTATTTTGTTTGCTTCAGTGTCATTGGGTAAAAAGTATCGTATAACCAACCATCTGTGGATGGCCAACTACCCAACTACTAGTAGTTAAAATCCGTTTAGCCGTGTTGGCGTGACGACATCAACGCAAACATACAAAAAATCTAAAAAATATATTGTTCAATTTAGTGATCTCCAAATAGCCCGTCTCACTTTTTTTTAGACTATCTTGAATGTACAGATACAGACATTTAATTTTTAAAATTTTGTTTTAGTACTCGTATAGATGTTGCTTTTGGTACTAACAAATATGACGTTTCCTGTGGGATGGAAAGAAAGCAGCAGGGGATGAATACACGGAAACTGCTGCTACAACTACATGCGACTTGTAAGAGGAGAATACTGTGTGTTATAAACAGAGATCGGGCAAATGGGCGTCATTGCTCGCAGTAACATTGACATGACTCAAAAGTTTGATTGATCAATAAATTAAATTATTGATGATATAGTGATAATTGATAAGATTTCAATGGTATACCAAAATTAAGATATTATTTTATACCTTCTTTGATTTCCTTTTAGCAAAACAATCTATTTCTTGACATTGATTCAGTCATTCATTCCTATTAATGTTATATACATACTAGCTTCTGCCCGCGACTTTGTCCGCCTTAAATTCGTTTATCGCGGATAGGGGTATTTTTCCGGGATAAAAAGTAGCCTATGTCCTTCCCCGGGACTCAAACTATCTCCATACCAACTTTCATCCAAATCGGTTCAACGGTTTAAGCGTGAAGAGGTAACAGAGAGACAGACAGACACACTTTCGCATTTATAATATTATAGTATGGATACGGATATTTACCTTGTGAGTCTTTCAAAAGCTCTATATCACCAAAAATATCAAACTATAATAAAAAAATATAACATGTTCGTGAACAACTAAGCAATGGATACTTTTGGGTTTCAATTGATGAGACTAAAGATTTTTTAGACCGGAAAATTGCTAATATTCTCGTAAGAAATTTAAAAGAAAACCAGCCCGCTAGTTGCTTCTTGATTGCATCCAAAGTTTTAGACAAAGTAAATGGATATAAATATTGTAGATTTATTTTTTCGGATCAAGCTTACAATGGTTGTGGGAAGACCGTGCTGAAATTAATTTCAAAAACATAATTTTATTTACGAGCAATTTGATGAGCTATATGCTAAATGCTGGACAGAAAATTAAAGCCAAATATTACACATAACTTGTTTGGCACATGGGATTCACAGACTTTGCGAAGAAATTAGAAAACATTTTGACGACGTTAAGAGATTAATCAACTACGTTTATAAAGTATTTTCAAAAGCCCCTTCCAGGATTGCAACATTAAAAAAAATTAACCCACACATTCCCTTGCCACCACAACCCATAATTACACGTTGGGGCACTTGGATTCAGGCGGCGTGTTATTATAAAAATAATTTTGAAGCTGTAAAGAGAGTCATAAAAACATTTAATAATCGTGATAGTATATATATCCCTACGTGTAAACAGATTTTACAATCAAATAACGTTTTAGCACAATTAAACTTCATTTCATATCATTTTCAATCAATCCCACACGTAATAGAGAGTTTGCAATCTAATTCAAATCCATACTAATATTATAAATGCGAAAGTGTGTCTGTCTGTCTGTCTGTCTGTTACCTCTTCACGCTTAAACCGTTGTACCGATTTGGATGAAATTTGGTATGGAGATAGTTTGAGTCCCGGGGAAGGAAATAGGCTACTTTTTATCCCGGAAAAATACCCTTATCCGCGATAAACAAATTTAAGCCGGACGAAGTCGCGGGCAGAAGCTAGTACTATATAATTTTCATTAAGTAAAATACGATGTATATTGAATAATCTGGAAAGCATTCAAGGTGAAATAGACATCAGTTTGCAAGGAAAAATGAAAGCACTACTTAAAAGAAATCCAGATTTTGAAACTGTCATCCAATACATAGAAGGTAAAATAGACTCTGAATCCTATTGGCATGAAAGTATTCCTATTAAAGTACTGAAGTTTGCTCGGTTAACTTCAGTAGATTGCGAACGGAGTTTTTCAGCTCACAAGTATATTTTGGATGCAAAAAGGGATAAACATACAACGGAAAATTTAGAAAAATTACTGTTTATTTACTTTAATAAATCTACACTATGAGAAGTCTGTGTTTTTATATACAACGTATACAAATAAAATTACAGGTAAGAAATTAATCAATCAAACTTTTGAGTCATGTCCATGTTATTGCGAGTAATGACGCCCATTTGTCCGACCTCTGGTTATAAACGATGAAAGAAATAGGTACGAGAACAACAAAACCTTGGTAGGGAAATAAACGTTATAATACGCCTTATCTCCGCGTACTTTATTCCGTAACAAGGTCATGTCACGTACACTTGGTATGGTACCATAATTGGGTTGTGTACTTGTGTTGTCACCGCCTATATTTATTATAAATTAATTTGTTTATTTTAAAATGTGACGGAATGAAAGATAGGTTGCACGAAGCACGAACATATCCGGGAAAGTTCATACATTAAAGTCAAATACTAAACAAAGTTCTGTAACGTTCACAACGTACAGACATAATCTTGTCTCAGACTGTATTGATCTGGCCCTTATGTCACAATAGTGACAATTGTCAGGTGACAACGACAATTTTATGTTTACTGCTATCCCCGAAAGCTCGATACTTCTTCTTACTGGGCACGCAATGTTCGTGTAATTGTCATTGTCAATCGACATTTGTCACGATTGTGAAATAGGGGATGGAGGTCTAGGTGAGTTTTCTTCGCACTTAATTTACTGAAATGCAATACTTTCGGTTCGCTTCGTCATATTATTTTATGGGATGATTAAAGAAGCATTTTCTGTGTAAACACGCTCCACCTTCAATTTGTTCCTAATAGTGACATAATTTTTCACAAAATAATAGAGTACAACGGCTAACTAAAGAGGAGGCTATAAGTAAAGGGGTGTAAGAGCTTTCGTATCTCCCGGCATCAAGTTCACCAGAAACGTAATAGAACGTGTTTTCACTTAAATTTGAATATCAAGTTCCTTTGCACTTTGCGGTGGATACTAAGAATAAGGAATCAGCTCAGCGTCTGGCTGAGACAGGCGTTTTAAAATTCCCAGACGTTTCAATAAGTTTCTATAACCTTTTTCTACATGCTTGTGGAATATTCTAAACGTTGATAACAATGGTTGGATCGCAATGGACAACACTTCATTTTTTTAAAGTGACTAAAATTGAAATATCATGAATAGATTTAGGCTCTCTCAACGCATTCAAATTATTTTTGGAATTTCCGGATAATATATTTTTTTGAATAGGTATTATAAGCAAATGGTTATCTCTAGGCGGTACAAAGTTAATTACTTTGCTTTATTAAATAAAACAATTTAACGGATTATACGCGATAAATTGTTCGCGAATAATCCGTTAAATTGTTTTATATAAATGAGTAATAATCCTTTGCTTTATTTTTTTGGCAATTGTAAAAAAAGTGTTATCGTGTAATTTTGGCATTTTAGATTTGTGTCATAACTAGTGGCGGTAGTAACTCATGAAGAAGACCATAGAATGCCACCAGAACTCCTCAATAATAAGTGTGCTTCGGGTGGCGATATGATAGCTCGATTAAGTTAGCTAAGCAGCTTCAAAAACAAAAAACATTACGACGTGTTGAGATCCCTCCTCCGTTTTTGGAGTTGGTTAAAAATAATGCTCTTGACCAGATACCAGTCGCACTAGTAGTGACAACTGGTCATGGGCGCTTTGAATAATTCAAACACGGCAGACTAGGCGGTTTTTCACCAGAGTAACCCCATCCTGCCAGTTCAACTGCCGACACAGCCAAGACGAAGAAAGACTTTGAACAAAAGCTAAACGTAAAAAAAATAATAGCGCCTGCTCTATCCTGGAACATGGAATCATGAGAATTTTGTTAATATTTCCATCTTATCGAATTCCAGAAACACCAGCGCCTCCTCCCGACGAACCTCTACGTGATCCTGTACAACTTCAAGTCCCGCCACGCCGACGAGCTGGACCTGAAGGCGGGCTACAAGGTCACCGTAATCGACACCTCCGACCCCGACTGGTGGAAGGGCAAGTGCCTGGGCAAGATCGGCTACTTCCCGTCCAAGTATTGCACGAAGCTGCAAGCTGGCGAACGGCCGCTGCAGGTTACGCATAATTTACAGGTCTGTATGGATATGGATGTTTAGTGCAGATAGGTTGGAGAGTTAAACACCCGTTGACTGTAGAATATTGGAATTGTTTATTTACATGAATTAGCCTATTATATTTACAAAATTTACATTGTAGTTAGTGTATGCACCGCAGCGATGAGAAAAGAGAGATAGCATGATGTTACGCGCAGATCGTATGACATCACGCGGTCTGCGATTGTGTACGTAAACTCTGGCGCGCCTATAAAATAATACGCACACGTCGCTCGTCGTGTCGCTGAACTGAAGATCGAAGATGGTGCTGGTCTACTGCGTATCGTCTTTACGGACAACAAAACTGTTCTTATCAGAACAACCTTCTGACGTCAATCGAATGCCGTTTCTTGGGAAACGATCAGCGTCAATCACCTACAGATGTATTGTTTTTCATCATCTTTGCCTCAAATCGACAAGGCTTGCGATGAAAGCTGGTGTCAGACTTTTTAACATGAACAGGTTACGCATAAATTAACAGATTGGTTTGGAATTTTAGTTGTAAGTATATATATATTCCAAATCAGACCCTTATTCAAGAGATCTAAAAAACAATCTTTTTAGATCTCTTGATTAAGGGTCTCGAAGGACATCCAGAATTCCGCGTGCGAAAGAGTCTACGCAGTACATGTCATTATGACAAAGTCCTATGGGAACAACGCCAAAAATCTGAAAATAATTATAATACAATGAATTAAGGCTTATTTTGCAATGACGTTTAACTTTGATTTAACTTTTTTTAATAGTTGTACTAAGTGTATGTAGTTTAGAGCAGGTCGGTATTATTACATTCGCGTGGTTCCGGAAACAACCAAAACTTACTCTGGGGCCCGAATCCTTTTCTAAATGTTCACGGCCTGTATCACGTGTACCTTTTATTATTGTATACATTTTTGTGAAATGAGGCGTATATCTTTCAATGATAATAAAATTTCATCCAATAGCGTCGAAAAGGATTTGAATTGGGTGATGATTCTAGTGATCCACAAGAATCGATCAGCTGTGTACCACTACGTTTTATTTGTATACTCATAAAGGAACATACCATTTGATAATGTAAAGGTTTAACAGTAAGTAATAAACTATTTCTTGCTGGTTCTTCACTTTCACCGTAAAAACATTAAGCTTCGACACATTTAATTGAAAAAAAAAAAACTTACTGACTGTACCATTCCGTACTTACACTTTATTAAATTGAATATTAAATAAAGTCACAATTGTTAACTTAACATAGTTCAATCCAAGGTCAAAGGTCAATATGTGACTTGGCAACAATGTCGCATTTGATTAGCATTCCTACTATACTTCTTATTAAGCTTTTATTTTATTTGAATAACAAATGAATCCAATTCTGAATCCCTTTTTATAGGAATACCGAAGACCTAATACAATGTATTCGTTACCAGTATATTTTGAGCATTATATAGATTGTAAAAGCGTATAACTAGTGTGTTATTCGAGTTAAAAATGTTATTCTGATGCTCACAAGGCCGTCTTTATACACGCGGTGGCCTTTGCGCACAAAGAATTAGGGGGCCCTCGAGCACTCAATAATAAAATTAGAGACCTCCTTGGACTGCAAAAAACGTCGTTTAAGATCTTTCGGGGCCCTGGGCACGAGCCCAGAGTGCCCAGTGGGAAAGAGGGGCCTGGATGCTCATATTGCTCATATGTTAATAATGTATTATCGTGGTATATTGGACAGAGGGTATATCTTATGGTCCTATATATCACGAGAATTTTTTTTTTTATC
Source organism: Hedya salicella (assembly GCA_905404275.2). Taxonomy (NCBI): domain Eukaryota; kingdom Metazoa; phylum Arthropoda; class Insecta; order Lepidoptera; family Tortricidae; genus Hedya; species Hedya salicella. The sequence goes on along the minus strand of FR990100.1, from coordinate 18,612,342 downwards.
ATTGGTGTATTCGCCGTCTTGGCAGTGTAAGATTTTCATTTAAGTTATAAAAAAAATATTAATTCAAAGGTATCTGACGGCGACAACGGGCTGATGCTCCTGCGCGACCAGATCGTAATCCAAGTGGGAGATGAGGTCGACGGTATGGTCATGATCCGCTCGGGAGACAACCGCCAGGGCGTGTGTCCAATCAAGTTTCTACAGGAAGTGTGACGCTTTCGGCGATCAAATTACGATTTGATGACAGTAAGTACATCGCCTACATACATGATTCATTACTCAATAGTCCTTCGATAGTCATCCGAGTGGGAGACGAGGTGACGACATGGTCATGATCCGCTCGGGAGACAACCGCCAGGGCGTGTGTCCAATCAAGTCCCTACAGGAGGTGTGATGCTTTCGGTGATCAAATTACGATTTGATGACAGTAAGTATATCCCGTGCAAACATGATTCATTACTCAACAACCCTTCGATAGTTATTCAAGTGGGAGACAAGGTTGACGGCATGCGGGCGTGTGTCCAAACCTGTTCCTACAGGAGCGACGCGAACTGTGAAGCTTTCGACGATCAAATTACAATTTCATGATAGTAAGTATCATCGCTGCGTATATGATATGATTCATTACTTTCTTTTCCTTCGATAAGGATCCAAGCGGGGGATGAGGTCGACCGCATGATCATGATACGTTCGGAGGACAAAGCGACCGGGTATGTGTCCAATCAATCTTCTACAAGTGTGACGCTTTAAGCGAACAAATTACTTTCGAAATAACAATCAATATGGTCAGTCTACTAAAGTTTGATTCTAGGAAAATATCAATATAATCCCACTAAGAATCAAGGATTACGAAGGAACAATTTAATGTCAGAAACTTGATTATCGTATGTATAATTAATTCAATCATACTTATGATTAATGATTGTCCCGATCTGAAGAAGGACAACTAGACTTAAAGTAAACTCGCTATTGCTAACGATACCTTTTTCAATTTCCAGAAACGCGGATCATTTACCGAAGAAACCCATACGCTCTACGTTCCAAAACCCATCCAAAGTGCCCCCGTTACCCCGTGTGACAGTGAAACCTCCACCTGGTCTGACCGAGCCTCTTCCAGCCGGCAGTACTACGAGTTACCCTCAACCTCAGACGCCCGATACGAGGGCCCCTCAACCTCTGATAAACGATACGACGAAAGACCTTCGACTTCTGATAAAGCCCGTTACGAGGAATCTATGGAAGGTTATTGGTGGTGGCGCAGGCCCTTAGGGGTGAGGCGAGCGCAATGCCGGAGGTGTGGAGCATCTTCCTCTACTAGACCGTTGAAGATGAAACCGTGTGCCGGAGCAGTTCCGGAGCAGGACGATCTGGATTGGGATGGTAATCGTCCTCTCGTCTCACGCGAACGCCCGCTACTTTTCTTTAGGCAGCTTTTTATTTAAATTCAGGTGCACCCCATTACACAACGTTACGTGTTATTATTGTACCGCATCCTTATCCAAACGGAAAGAGGCTGCTTTTTTGGAAAGTTTTATAGTAACGTTTGCGGTAGTGGGGACGATATTAGGGTAGTTTCACGGTGCGCTTGCAGGGTTACGAAATGCGTTGTTAACTGATCATTTGTTCTGTAGAACTGAGACTTTTTGTACGAGTTTCAACTGTTACTTAAGGCTGCCATAGTTCTATGGAACAAATGAAAGTCATTTTAACGCGTTAGTTAATATTTTGGAGAAAATGAAGGTGTTATCAAGTTGCAGATAATTGTGCAAACAGTTTGGTAGTTATAATTCAGTAGCATACATTATGTGTTAAAGACATACACTGTAGATTAGAAATAGGTAACATACAGCATTTTTAATGCATCAGAAAATTAGGTTGAATTTAGTTTCACAGTAAAATAGATACGTTGCTTGAGGGACATCCTCATAGCTATGAAATTCACAGTTTTGTTTGTCTATTTATACTTGTATGGCCGGCCTATACATACTAATTATTTGCAAGAAACATTCCTTCCAATGCAAAAAGTTATTTTATACCTGTCTTTTTACCAACTTCTATTTTTATATGTACACCTAAAGAAATAATATTATGCGTGATTATATTTAATTACTTTCGTAACATATCATTTTAAAAATTATAGTTACTTATGTATTGTGATAACTTAAGGTGTTATTAGTTAGTGTAAAATTAAGAATAATTTTAATAATGCATTTTTGTTGCGTTTACAAGTTTTGTCGATAAATATTATATATAATTATAGCATTTATTATGAACTAGGCATGGAAATATATTATGACGAACAACAAATTCTATTTAAAAATAATATGAATCCGGGCCCATTTATAGTAAATATATATACTTTAATATGTATTTTATAATAACCAAGTTTACATAACTACTTCACAGTAGCTTTATTTAATGGGTTATGCTAAGCTGAGCCTATTTATTTATGCAAATCTACTTATGCCAATCCGATAAATACATACAATTCACATAATACACTAATGCAAAGCCATAAAAATGTAATATTTAAATAAGAGTCCATTTATATATTCTATATATTCCAATTCCAGGCCAATAGAGGTGCCCATTAAAGGAGAAAAGTCCATAGAAATATTTACATTATTAAGATATAATGATACAGATCTATGCTCGTGCTGGATTCTTGTTCGTTACTCATAAAAAGTAACCCATTTCCCAAATAATGACATGATACCGCAACAGCTAGCAGTCTATATACACCGTGACCGTTAATAACCCGAAAGATTTAAACCACATATTTTTGACGACTGTGCGAGTAAATAATGTTATATCAACATGGGTCTAATTATGTGTCTTAATTAAATTACTATTTCAATACGAATTAAATCTTATTAACTGCCCGCTTCTTTGTGAACAAGCCTTTAGGTGGGAATCTCAAGTTGAAGAACAGAGAGCGAGCATGACACTTCACGAATCGCTCCGAAATCATACGATGGAAGGCAAATGGCGTGACTTGTATTCCATGAATGACAAGAAGTGTCAAGTTATGTCTAGCACGATGTTTGTGTTGAAATTATTTTTATTTATTGGCACCACAAAATACCACAAATACTTATGTATCCAAACTGTATAGGTGCTACGACATTAAAGTGCTCTTACATTATTATTGAAACTTTGTGTCTTAGGTATCTTTTTTTTTGACTAACAATCACAACCATAAATTGTTAGGCATGATAATATTCGAAGGAAATCATACTACTTATTTTTTTACATCATACTTACCTCTTACCTCATACAGGAAAGGGACTTTGTTGTAACAGCGATCATGCTAACCTGTACCTACAGTAAAATAAACAACAACATGAAACAGTTACGCATTTTTATTACGAGTAATTTAATGAATTAGATTTTCAAAATGTGTACCGCCGTTTTCAGCACAAATATTCAATCTTGAACGGATTTCATGATTCAAGTTAACATAAGTGTTCTTGATTTCTTCTGAAACCGTTTGAATTCTTATCAACAACTCTTCTCTGGAGTTCACAGGTGTTGAGTAAACCTTATCTTTCAGAGTTCTCCATAGAAAGAAATCTAGCGGAGTTAAATCCGGTGACCGGGCAGGCCATGCTAAAACTTCGCTCCCACGGCCGATCCATCTTTCGGGGTATTGTTGGTTCAGCCAATTACGCACATCCAAGCCGAAGTGGGCCGGGCATCGGTCGTGCTGGAACCACATAGTTCGTCGGGTTTCCAAATTGACATCTTCTAGCAGGTCGTTTAATTCATTATTTAGAAATAATAAATAGTTGTGAGAATTCAGTCTATTTGGAAATATGACGGGACCTATTATTTTATTCCCAATAAAGCCAGCCCACAAGATTACGGAAAATTTGTGCTGGTATGAATTTTCCCTTTTCGCATGGGGATTTTCTTCTGACCACGTAAGCTGATTATGGGAATTAAAAACTCCCTCTCTCGTGAACAACGATTCATCTGTCCATAATATCTTATTTAGAAATCCAGGATCTTCCACTAATTTCTGATTCATCCTTTAGCAAAAGGCAACTCTAGCTAGCCCGTCATTGTTAATTAATCCGTGTACTTTCCTGTAGTGAAAAGGATGCAGGCCGTACCTTTTCCATAGCGTTAATACGAGCTTATAGTTAACATTGACCATTCTTGCTACAGCTCTTGATGACAAAGTTGGGTCTTCTGTTATGATGTTATTTATTCTGTTCTCTGCTTGTTCATCTAGATTTACAGCCCTTTCTCTGTGAACTTTTCCAAGCCGTTTTTCGCGAAACTGTCGATGGACATCCGCAAAAGTCGAATGGTGAGGTATACGACGGTTTAGGTATCGTCTTCGGTATTCGGCGACTGCCTGGAGCGAGTTTCCATCACAAAATCCGTACATAAAGTGGATATCTGCTAAATGAGCCGAAGGATAATGCGGCATAGCGAATATTATTTATTACAGTCAATAAAATGTTCAATGTTATTTTATCTTGCGTGACAATTAGTTATCATTTGTAATGTGTCATTTTAGTGATAATCAATTTCAAACAAAACTTCAAAACAGTTATAAGAAGAACCACTCTCGCGACTTAGAACAGAACAAACCTAATTATCTCTATTCTCAGTGATAACAATAAAGCTACTTGAGATTGAAGTGTGTAAGATAAGATATTATAATTATTCGGATTAATACACTACACTGTATTCAAATTGCATGTTATATCCTTTTATCTCGTGATGAAAATATTTTCGGTAGTAAAATCTTTTTGTAGATAGATACCAAACTTCTTTATGAAACTGGCTAACAACCATACAGTTAGTGCATCTACGTGTAAAAGAAGTAGGTGGCTACGTCATGCTCACGCCCTTAAGGTGTGTTACACTGGAGATTTTTTTACTTTTTATTTGTTGTAAATAATTAATATCTCCTTAATTATGAGTTTTTGGACTATATGGTACATAACTTTATATACTCTAATTAGGCTCTAGTATCGTTAGCTTAAATCTTTCGGGTTATTAACGGTCACGGTGTATAAGGCTATCATGGAAGAAACATACTGTGCAAGGCATTTACTGATTACCGAAACGAATTTTGAAATAAGCTTTTAGATAGGTGTATAACAAGACTTTTGATGGTTTATAAATAAGTGTATAGAAATCCATTTTAATTATAGTAACGTATGGCAAAGATCAAGACTGGAAGTTACCCTTTCGGTCACAATCATGAGCCTTAACACCATTAATGACGACTTTGTGACTCTAATCTAACTAAAGTACAGACATAAATGTCTATCTAGGTGATAGAAAATGATATTGCGTGATAATAAAAGAGAAGATTGTTAACGTATGGCCATATGTCGCAAAGGAACAAGGTCTTCTATACAGCCGCGAGTTGAGCCACTCCAGCAGAGAGATGCTAGACGTAAGGTCCAAAACACAATTACACGCTGCGATGTAGTGTCGTGGCACGACGTGGCGTCGTATCACGTTGCGACATCGTGTCGTATATTTCCAAGACGTAAACTGTAAATGCTTACGACACGGCGTCCTATCGTGGTACGACGTACGGCACGATGTCGTGTCGTTAAAACACACTTAATATTCCTTAATATTCCTGTGCCGGCGCCGTTTTAATTTGATGTACATACATAGTTTTAATTTTAATTCGCAAAACCACTGCAAAATAAATTTGAATTGATTTCCATCATTCATGATGGAAAGAAATGGATGGACCCAGAATTTTCTGGGCAAGAACACGTCTGTTGCGCTCCATAACACTCGATATACTGCGATATTTTTTATTATTGTGTTTAGCCCACACGTTTATTTTAACGACATGACGTCGTGCCTTACATCGTACCACGATACGACGCCGTGTCGTAAGCATTTACGGCTTGCGTCGTAGATTTCTTCGACACGACGTTGCAACGTGATACGATGGGCCATGACACGACATCGCAGCGTGTAATTGTGTTTTGGCTCTAAGTGGCAGTGAGCGGGGCACATTGCTTGTAGAACCGATGACCGCTTGGGAAGAAAGGTACTCGTGTGGTGACCACGTACGGGACGACATAACTTGTGAGGTCCCTATCAAGATAGACCGACTATCTGGTCCTGATCGCGGACTACTATTACACGAGGGTGGGCACGACCCTTTTTTTGGAAATCCTTGGGGTCCGTCTTTAGGCTGATATGATGATCAGTGGCGTGTGATACATATAGGCACAAAGGCACTGTCTACCCGGAATGACCATGGCTGCATATAGGCACAGAGGAACTGCCTACCCGTGTGATCAAAACGTTCTAATTGTGTGCACGCCACTAATGACTGATGATGTGTCGCACAAAACGTTAATTATTTGCTTTTTCTCGAGATGCTCCCGATACGCCGTGAGATCGAGAGCAACTATACTTAATCGGACTTCTGTCAATGCTTACGATGCATGGTCGCATTTATCGCGGGATAGATAGGTACCTAAAATGATAAGCATCCGTCACATTTCACCATGTAAATGAGTGCGTGAGTGACGGATGTTTTATCCTCTATCTAAGTATCTAACGCGACCATCATACATAGGCCCGCAGAAATAGTCAACGCCCACCTAGAAAAGATCTGGCCTAGTATCAACGTGTGTCCATATAAGACGGCCTACGGTTTTTCATTTTGTATGTAAAATCCGGGTCTTTCATACAAAATCGATCCTGATTAAAAACCCTAAAACCGCCATAAGACCTACACAAATATACTGGTACAGTCAAGTATAAAAATATGGTTGGAGTAATCCTTCTCAAAAATATGCCCCACCGCTGCTCTTATGTCAACGAAAAAAAGTTGTGGTACATATTTACGAGAGTAACTCGATACATATTTTTGCATTAGACAGTACTACAGCGTATATGGGCGATTTAAGCCTAATGAATGAACGATGGTAGAAATTATAACTCGATCGTTGAAACCTAATTTTACGTTCACAAATTCACGGCGGATTCTCAACGGAGCGTTTGATCTTCGCTGCGCTCCCAATTGGTCAACATTCTTGAACTTTAGCCAAAATTACCGAAAAAATAACTGATGCTTACGATGTAGGTAATTTTACTCTTATGCAGTCACATGCTTCAAACACTTTATTAGTGACATGCTACAAATAACAAAATAATACGATGCGGAAAATGACGAGAGACTACGACGATCTTGCCAACAATTCTTAAATGTAGGATTTCAGAAAAAAATATTTTTGTCTAGGAAATTTGACTTACTGCAAAATAAGCACATAGAAACGGTATAAAGAAACGGCATACCTACCATAATGAACCCTTTTTATGAGTAAAGCAAAAAATAAGACTTTTTCGACTGAAATTACATCAATGGTCTTCAATAAGGCGCGCTAAATCGAGCTTGCATCTTACCATGCAACGTATCTCAAGAAACTTCTCAACCAAGTAGCGATAACCTAGAATATAATCGTGAGTACGAACGAAAACGGGTTGAGATATAACGTCACAGCTTTTTCCGGTGCGACGGAGTATTGTGAGCAGCAGTGAGTTAGCTCCTTCATATAGTCTACTGTTGCGGATATTATAAAGTTACCATTAATTGCCAAAAGGAATAATTATTACGATTGTGCTTTGAGGATCGATAGAAGCTTGTACAAACAGCAGCACACTTAAGTAACTATCTGTAGGCCTTACATAAATATAAGGTCAACCAATGGTCATTTAGGTGTATAGCTGATGGTACCTAATTTCGATATTAGCCTCGTAAGACCCAGAGTGATATTTTCATTTTTGAATGTCGAACTTTCTTTAATTCCATAAGTTTTTAAAACTCGATTTGAATTTATACTTGTACAAGTAGAACGCGAGTACTTACGAGGATAATACATGTTTAAGGATGCGAGTCCTAAAATTGGGCAGAAGAACCTGGTTCAAAGTGACCTCCTTTGACTGAATAAAGACCAAAATGCTTGGCTTTTCATTCACTGTCAAACAGGCTAGGCATTATTTAACTTTATATAGTTCTTAATGTGATCCTAGATCCCATTGCTGCGGTTTTGCTTATGAAATCGGTATATTCACTAGTTTTAATTTAGTGGGTGAAATGCACCGAATAGCCGAAGCACTAGATAGGCCTACGCCCAAAGACTAGCGTAGGGTATGATGAATGATATGCTAAATACTTTAGATTACTCAGTTTGTGTCAACAGACGAATTTTATAATTCCAGGACCGTGTGTAAAATTTTCAAATGTAAGCCAAATTAGCCTGCGGCTTAGTGATCCTAAAGAGCAGATTAAGAAATAAGCACAGATTCTTAAAGATCCTTAACTTTATTATAATTGCACAGTCTTATTAAGTCATGCCATTAAACCATCAGAAAATTCACAACTTGTTATATTTATATCCATGGCCGTCTTTCAATCATAATAATTGGGCTCTAATCAAACTTATGATTAATCTTACGACGTTAGGGTTAATGCTGGTAGATTTTGTAAATTTTCTTATTCCGCTCTTTATGTTTCATATATCTAAAGCCTACAAATAATGAAACCCCTTTACTAAAAACCCTGCACTTAAAACTAAGCACGGTCCCGGAAAAAAATACCAGTTACTGACGATGTTTCTTAGTTCCCTTGGCCTATAAATATATACTATTATTCAATGGTATTCTCAAAATACCATAGTGCATTTTTGTTTGCTCCTGCCACTGCGCATGGGCACAGTAGAATTATCTAGCAAACTCTGGGATTAATAGATAAACAAGTTTGTTAGCTTTAATAGCAAAATGTTATAACGTGTCGCCTGTAAACATACATATAAATACTATCCCCATACCATTCCTAATATTCTATTCCTCAGTCTCAAATTCCCAAGCACCAAAGTTATACTCGTAAGGGTATTGTTTTTATGACTAAAGCTCTAGCACAAACACAAGAGTCCATGTGCAGGTTAGTAATATTATCAAAACTAAAGCGACACGTTTTCCAAAGTTTTTAATTGATTTGTAGCTAGTGTGGGCCCTTTGTATTTTCTTGAGGTCATTCCTATCTCCAATCTTGATAATCTTATTGATAATTAAATATAAAACTGCGTACTGATTCAAGCATTTGGCTCATCCGCACAAATCCTTCTCAATTCGCTTACATGCTGCACCTGAATTGAATTCGAAAAAATACGATTCGATTTGTTATGTATACGACAAAGAGATCAACAATCTTATCACAAAACATTGTGTAAAAATGAATACATCTCTATGCAGTCTACTATATTAGAGGCACTGAAACTACTGAAAGTTTCAGTATAAATTAACTTTCATTAGAAATAAATTACTCCAGCTAAGTGTTCCATTTCGTGAACTAATAATGTGTCTTTTAAGGTACAACCTTCTGCATTCAAATGTTGAAAAGTGCCTCGAAGTCCAGAACTGTGAATGTTGCCCTATGAAATACTCCATATTTGAATTAGGGCTGCCGTCATCCGACCGTTTGGTCCAGAGGGTATATTTCAGTTTCCAAAAAGCTTCGTTAGAAGGTTATTGTACGACGCCGTCTCGCTCGTAGAGAGCTTTGTTTGTTTGGTATCAGGACGAAAGAGACGGCACGATACGAATTACGAACTTCCAACTTGTGAGTAACCTCGAGTTTTCTCGATCTTTATTTTTTCGGAGTCGCTCCAGGCGCGTAAGCGAACCTGGGCTTTTTCGCATGCGGTTAACGGCTTCAATTCTGTTTGGAATTTTGAATTTAAATTCAGAATAAAACCCGTTAACTCATTGCAGGCCGACCATAACTTGTGCGAATCCATTATCGTTAAATATTTTATTTAACACGAACCGTCCCCCAATATTTTACAAATGAAATATATGTGTAAAATATACAAGTAGGTGGATAACCGAAGTATAGTAGAGCACGTAACATAAGGGTTATGGAGATTATTTACAAGTACGGTAAATGTAGTTAGGTAGATAACGTATGAATGTGATACCTTTGAAGTTCCCATGTTGTGAAAGATGGATATCTGGAATCCTTACACCAATAAAACCTGCGAGAACAGCGCCATAAGTACTTTTTGTCGATAAAACGCTCTATGAAAAGATAAAATATGTATCTATGAAATTATGATGCCTCAAAAAAGACGTATAGTTTATGAAACTTTGATCTTTATACATTTCGACTAGTAATTGTTACAATTTGAGTTACTGGCTTTTGTTTATAAGCTTTTTAAATTATATTATTGTCTTTTAAGAAAGGGTTCAAGATATTTATCACCTTCCTATGATGTACTAACTACATACTCCTAGAGAATGCCTACGGATGTGTTAAAAAAATATTATATTTATTAAATAAATATGTGAAGAATATAAATATACGCATGATTCCAAATCGTTATTACCTACCTACCTGTATTTTTCTGTGAAATAGAAATAAAAATATCAAAATACGTTAATATTTAATAATTGTAAACTAAATATCACCTAAGTATTACTAAATTGTGTCCACTTTGTTGTTTAATTCTAATTTAAATAATGTTTTTGTTATACCTTACGATTTTTGGACTAAAATAACGGAACCAAATTATAATACCTATTTATGTATCTACAAGTATTATTAGACTAGTTATAGTATAGTTACTAAGATTCCCAGTGAGATGTTTATTATATACATGTAACAAAAATTAACAGTAATTTTTAGTTAAGATATGAATGTGATCATTACTTTAAAAAATAGTGTCAAATGGCCTTTCTCTCACTAAAGTTCCCTTTCTACAGAAAATATTATATAATCCAAACTATGATAACTCGCGTAAACAAAAAAAAGGGAGTGCCATCAACTTATCTGATTAGGCGGACATATGAAGAACTAACTAAATCTGAGCTGAATATGGGACATGTCTGCGGACAATCTTGCTCTATGGGACAAATCCTCGTCCGCCATAGCTGAACTGATATCTGTCGTACTACTTTCGTTCTAATATTTTAAACTTAATAATCCAGTTCGAGCATGCATTGCAACCAATGCGGCACTCGCAATGTATTACGGGTACTATAGAACTAAAAAGTTAGTCTGACCGGAAAAGTTAGGCCGCATTAATGTGCCCAAAGGCCAATGTAATATACTTGAATGTACCTACTTGTAGGAGTTAAACGCGCCGAGGTTGATATCAGTGTACGAGTACCTAAGCGACATCTCTAAAATAGTTGTTGACTGGATTTTCGTTACCTTCGAAAAGAAGTGCTTTTGCTGTCTTTACTCAGTTTGTACTTCAACAAATATTCTTTAGTTGGAGAAAGGTCTTAAAACGAATTAATCTATGAGCTATTATTGTAACTTACACAAACGTTAGGTTAGGTACTTTATTCGTTTATTTTTATTGTACTTGTTTTATATTTTGCCAATAATAAGACTAGTTTATTTGCCTTTCAGAAGAAACTGTGTAAGCTACCTTATTGACAAATTTTACGTAGTTCATTAAGTGCACTATAATTTATGTTGTTAAGTAGGTATGCAGAGAACATGCCCCTTGATTTTTGTTGATAAATCTGTTGATTTGTACTGAAGTTTATAACGAGTGTTTTGTTAGATGGAATAAATATTGTGTCATGTACAAATAATTTGATTCATCCTCCCTAGGCATTGCAATCCTAATTTTTTCACGAGCAACTCTCAATTAGTTCTACACTACACTACCGTCAATTGAAGTATTTATTCATTTATTTAGGCTTTAAATTGGATTAAAATGGCAGTACAGAGAGGCTTACAACTTACAACACACAAGCGCAATAAAACCTTTACAAGACGACAATACTTACCTACGTCTCAACATGATATCAATACGTACATGTTCTGCAGCAATTTTCCAATAGAAGTTTGAAGGAAAATACAGACGTGTAACGCCACAGTTGAGCTGCTTCTCCTTTTTCAGTTTTTGTAAAATTAAAAATACTTTAAAGTGTAATAATTGGTGACCGTTTCGTTTAGTACCTGTATTTTCAAATGTTTCATTTAGTGTTTAGTAAAAAATAATATTCTTACTGACAAGTAATCGATTGACAAAAAAGTCGTGCCATATGTATACCGAAAAAAAAAATTCAATAAAATAATTGATTGCCCCCGATTTCCCTGGGATCCCATCATCAGATCCCAACTTGGTGGCAATGGGACCACGTCGGGAGTATATCCTTTCAAATAAAAAAATAATTTTTAAAATCGGTCCACAATTGGCGGAGTAATCGGTGAACATACATAAAAAAATACAAACTATCGAACATATAACCTCCTTTTTTGGAAGTCGGTTAAAAATACAATAGATGTGTATAGAAGTTACTGAATCGCCTCCTTTTTGAATTTGTTTACTTACGTACGACGACCTAATTTCGGGGATACCGTAAAGCGACATCTAGTGTAAAATATTTGTAGTTTTTTACCCACTCAAGGACCTAGCTGGTCAGAAAGCCTGCGCGCGCCGCGATCGATTACCCTTGGTTGCTTAGGGTTTACTGACCTTTTACTACCACTTGCCTCAGTATCAGAAAGTAGATTTAAGTTTTTAGTTTTTTAACATTGATTGCTTGCGAAATTATTGCAGGCATGATATGAGATATCATATCATGCCTGCAATAATTTAATAAACTTAAATCTACTTTCTCAGTTTAGCGCCATCACTTAGTTTCTCTTGGAAGTTTCCTTTATTTTCCTGACTAAACCAGTCGGTAAGCAGACTGAATGTTTCGAGCGAATTGTAACAGATGGCGCTAAGAACTAAAATATTTATAAGACATTGCAAAATGCATTTCTAGCACACATTCAATGATCACTTTGAAAGAATAACAGACTAGTACTCGAAGAATCTAACATTTACCATCAATATTAATTTTATGTACGAATACAACTACTGTCATTATACTGTACGGACGACCAATTGCCAGCACTCGTTATTTATTTTATGAAATCGTAGAGAAAGAATGTTTTTCTATGTGCTTAATTACAGATTTATAAGTGTTAATGAAAGTAGCCAACCGAAACCAAGCATTTATTCGCTATGCTACGTGCGTCGAGCAATGGAAGCTGACCCTGGTTCTTTCGAACGTGTGTCGATAACCCTGCAGCAGACGGACTAACATCACGCCTGCGCTGCTAGTGACGTAGTAACGGCGGCCTTAGCTTGGACGCATTCCAATAGATTCGCAAACGTTCCACATTACTTTCCTATTCACTAATTTGTTGCTAGTAACTCATAGCTATCGCTTCATTATACGTTACATTATTTTGATGATTATTTTATAATGTTTTTACAAAGAAAAGACTGAGTCAAAAGATTGGTTAATTTATATCCAAAGCAACGAGCGCTCCAGTGTGCCGCCGCTACAACGTTTAACATTCCATTACATAGATGGCAGCACTGAAAATATTTGACATTCCTGCATTCCTATCGTCGTGGGCTCGGCTCAAATGTCAAACGCGATTATTTCGTCAACAGTGTCGTGGCGCGCTAGTTGGTTTTATGAAATAACAACAAATAATACGACAGTGCAATTGGCGTAAAATGGATGATAATCGTTAGGATTCAGTGTGTTTTTTTGCGTCGAGCGAACTGGCCGCGGGTTGTGTGAATCTAAACAGTTTTTTCAATGCGGTATTGATTTTTGTTCGTCACCGGTTTGTTACGCTGTTATGAACTTTTTCCCAACTTATTTGAGTTAAAATACTTATCTAGTAATAATCGAGTGGTGTTTATCGTATTGTTAGTTGTATTCAAACGAGGACGTCACTAAATACTGCCTATTGTGGACGGGATATCGAATTGGGAATAAATTAAGTAAGTACACCACCTACCTACCTGAATTCCTTCATGTTTACGTATAATAAACTGGTATAACTATAATCATGTAACTACGTAACTGATACTCATTGCATTTTTAGAATAGGTACTTAATTATTACTTATTCGTTTCCTTCTTAAATTATACTTTTTTTGTTTTCTTTTTTAATGTTTCATAGCCACATAAATAGTATACCTATTTTTATTTTTATTGGAACCTGCGTTCGAACCGTCAGCACCCTGTTTTAAAACTGCATGTAAAATGAAATTTAGATTTTTCATAACTCATAACAATGGCTATTCATGTTTTTTTTTTTGCGATGTTTTATTATAAGTAATTTCCTAGTATACATAAGTAGGTAATATATACCTACTTACCATTAACCACTGTAATCATCACATCAAATCGCTGAACACCAGTGTTTTGATTACCATTGCTCGCAATAGGTACGAATTATGTTCATACACAGTACATATACCTACCTACCGGTTTGATCTGCGAGCAAAAAAATTCGCCGCTACGCCGAACAAAAACAGACCAAGCAATTCCGACCTCTATTACAAAGCTGTATGGATTCACCAATGGCCTTATTTTCATAAAGCGTGGAATCTCGCGATACACAATTCAGTTAAGTTTGCACCACGTTTGTATGCGACGCGATACAAATGAGGTGCAAACTTGATGTAACTGTTGTATAAAGGCGCGGAATGCGACCGATAGCTGTGTGTGCGCATGTGGTAGATAACGCGTCGATAACGCCTGATTAGCCAATGTGACCCGGCAGATTTCCCATATGCTAGCATAGGCCCTGAACACGGGTCCATTTAATACTCAAATAAACATTACTACTGATATGTACTCTCGCTCTATGACCACTATCGCTCTCAGGTAAAGAGTACCACATAGCCATTGTGGACCAAGTTGGCAGGCGGCTGATGCACCCTTACAATTATAACTCGTCCTTATTGACTATCCTTACCTACTTGTCTTTTGGGTACGGAACCTCTGATGAATTAAATACTCCTTTATTTTAAAAAGAGATTTTACTCTTCACAACGTGATTAGACGAAAAATACATCATGGAGATCAATTGTCTTGGTTGATATAATTGAAGGTAAGTACCTACAATATATCAAATTCTATAATACGATAGTCGCCACTCCTGCAGTGACCGATACCGCAAATATTTCACCTACTAGCTTCTGCCCGCGTCTTCGTCCGCCTTAAATTCGTTTATCGCGGATACGGGTATTTTTCCGGGATAAAAAGTAGCCTATGTCCTTCTCCGGGACTCAAACTATCTCCATACCAAATTTCATTCAAATCGGTTCAGCGGTTTAAGCGTGAAGAGGTAACAGACAGACAGACCGACACAGTTTCGCATTTATAATATTAGTATGGATTTAGAACTAATACAGGTATTACATCCATCGTCCTATGTACTTTCTCTCAAGTAAAATATTATTAAGTATCTTTTTATTTTTTTATTAAAAAAGTCTGATACACGTATTGTAACTACCTACCTACTTAAGTGCTTTCTAAATATTTATTTGATTTGGCTGCTATTAAGACAAATCAAATACCTAATCCTGCATCTGCTGTAGGAACCGAATATTTTGTTTTCTGAATATAACTAGGTACCTACCTCTATTTTTTCATTTTATAATTATTTTTTCGCATCTCCAATTAACCGTCGTCTAATTTAAGAGCTGGCCCACTAGGCGGCCAGGCTTGGCTACAAAAAGGGATGCTTTTATAGAATTTGGGCAACCCTACATCAAAAGGAACATCTGCTCATTCCTGTCGGCCCCTCCGGCCACGTGCGCAATGCCACGTGAATCACAAAAAGTCTTATGTATACGGAAATTCAAATACACTTACGACGCTTCTTCACTCAAATTCAATGCTTGACACAGCAGGGGTAGCCTACCGACCGTCGTAAACGCACCGCACCCCAAATGCGGGCCAGAGGGGTTACTAACAAGTTCTAAATTCGAAGTTCGTGTAGCTCCAACCTACTCACTCAAATACATTGTAACACGAGAGCGAGCGGGACGACACGATACGAACTTCAAATTTCGATCTTCCGAGTAACCTCTCAGCCCTAGTTATACCAAAAAGAATGCAACAAGGAACCTTAAACTTACGTAGTATGGCGGCAATTCGAAGTTGTCGATGTACCAAAATAATTATTATTTTTAACTTTCGGAATGTCAAGGTTCGACCACCATGTGGTTTTCGTCTGGAGACCTGGTGATAACGTTTACGTAAACCTATTCGGCAAACGGGCATGTGAAATTACACAACGAACTTAATACCTGCCTGTCAAAAGTTCCAACACGATACAGTTTGTACACCCAGGTTTACTATATATATAAATATCAGGGGCAATCTTAGACACATCGACCTAGTCCCAAACTAAACGCAGCTTGTACTATGGGTACTAGGCGACGATATACATAATATATAGATAAATTATAATACTTAAATACATAGAAAACATCCAAGACCCAGGAACAAACATTTATGCTCATCACACGAACACTTGCCCTGGCTGGGATTTGAAATCGGGGCCCCCAGCTTCGTAGGCCGTTGTACAACCCACTGAGCCAAATGTGTCGTCAATATACTGGTAATATAGATAGGCCTCACGATTTTAAAAATTCCCAAAAAACAGTCCCCCATTTTTTTTTCAATCCGTTGCTATCGCAACACGTAAAATTTTAAGCATCTATTAAGAATATGAACTTGTTTCTTTTTGAAGGTTACAATTACTCTTTACTACTTTCTTTAATCATAAACTGAAAAATAGGATGAACTAGTTTTGACCTCGTGAAGGTTTTTTTCTAGTTTATAATCAAAACTCATTCATCATTTACAATACTTAATAGAAGAAATTTTTTTCTATTATCGTTCGTGTCTTAAGATTAAGCGTAGTTTTAGTTGTTGATAAACTAATAATAGGCTAAAGCATTTCTAAATATATGACATTCCGAAGTCAAATATCTAATCTTTATTGCCTTTAAATTAAAGAAACTGTTCTGATAATGAAAGAATTTAATCGACACACGATCTATAAAGAGATTCTGTTTTAAATGTAAGTGTTACAAGGCTTGCGAAGGATTCAACTAGGCTCGTGGAAAATAAAACACGGTCATAAACTACAAACCTAGCTTATTTATAGATTTAACAGATATGGTAAACATTGAACCGAATTAAACGAATTAGCAAAGTTGTAAAAATGAAATTAAAGATATTTTACTGAAAATAAGCGAAGGGGCTACTTGCAGGACCCCACCTCCACCATATAGGTGCGATTTTTTAAATGTTTGAAAGCTTGTGTCTTTGCAGGGCTTAATTCTTAATGACACTAGTAAAAATTCGTCAATATTGTACAATTCGTCACAAAGTCACAAATTGACAAGAGCTTCTGATCAAAATTTCAGAAATAAAACGCCTGGATATTATAGGCATCTAAGGGTAAAAATGGCTGGAAGAAGTTCCACCATTTTTGGCACAAGGATAGCTGGACATGCAAGGAAGGTCATATAAGTTTTACTTAACTAGGGTAAAGAAAGAAGAGCGTTTTGACTATTTCTTCCTACACGAAGTTGCAGACACATTCTAGGACTAGGTAGAGGTTAATTAGAACTCCAGTTTTATTGATGTATCATTTCGCTTATAAATGCCGATGTTTAAGTTTCAATAATCAATGCCTAATCACCGTCGAATTAACAACCACATTCATAAAAAAAAACTGTCTTTAAATATTGCGTGTCCATCTACGACTGGAAACTAAGCCACGATCGTAACATCACTATTTCCTGCACGATACGTAACATTTTGCCTTGTTGCTTGTAGTTTAGCGCTCAGCTTTAGGTATGTGTCGAAACAAAATCGTACGGGCCGTTCCACCTCCGCTCAAACTCGTGACTTCGCCTCCGGCCAGAAAAATTCTATTGTGTTTAATGTATCCACCGAATTCCTCATCATTAACGCGGTCATCGCATCTCGCCATACCGCAGTCTTGTTTACCCGTTCCCTCATCCACACCTCATATTTGTCTGAAATTGTCTCGAGGAATGTCCACTTTTGTGAGTTCAATGTCATCTTCCCTTCCCGGTATTTGACGTCCATTATTCTCATTATGATTCATCAGGACACGTTACAGATATGTGTGGAATCCGCTTAATCGTAGACCGTTTCAGAACCGTAACGTTGACGACATGTGATAAAAGAAAGTTCTCACATTGTTGCACCATACGATCCAACATACATACCTACTCATATTTCTCAGGCTCCGTAATAAGTTTGAATACTAAGATGATTTTGTATCAACTTTAAAAGTGTATTTTGTGGCGTTTCTAGATAAGCAAAGCAGCAATAAAATAACGGAATGATTTAGCTAATGATAATGATGTAATAAGCATTTTTCTTTATTTATCACCTCGCGTGGTATGCCAATTTAACCATGCGAATCTTGTTTATTATTATCACAAAATTTGGCGAGTGTCATGCAACAAAGAACAAATCTAAAATATCCAGTTTTGTTAATTGCTATCGGTGACTTACGACTTTCGGGTTTATTAACCTTAGCTTTCGGTCAGCGTAATAAGTTTCTTGATGATTTTATTTATTTATCTTATCGTTTTATTTAGGTACTATGCATGAACACCGTGTGCTTGGGAACTTCGTGGTGGTCAATTGTATCCGTGAGTCTGCCACCGAGCTCATTTATTATAATGATAGTAATTGCTGCGTACAATTCAATCTCTGCATCTTTTAGTAAGGTCAGTTCGTTAGAGGCTTCCCAAGGAATCGCACTATCATATCTCTTTATGGTGTGATGAATGTCACATTCTCATAATAATTACTGATGAAGATATGTCTTGTAGTCTTTATATTTACTATCTCTTAACGAATGTAAGGATTATTTAACTAATTAGTGAATTAATGTCCATCAGCCATCACATCTTAAGGTTTAATGTTAATTAATAATTGATGTAGCTAACGCAAATTATCCATATTAAGTAGTTGTACAAAAGTTTCAAAGGTCTGAGAAAAATAACATAGATAAAATATTAATTTATTATGTCGTCGTATATTAGCCATCTCTATTTATCAAATCTTCCTCGATAGAGTAATACAAATGTATTTTTAAACAGCGGCAAATTAGCTAGATTAATCAAATAGAACTGTCGCCTCCGATGAAAATAACAACGGTATGGAATTTAATAGAAAGCCATATTGTTCGTCCGCACCATCTATCAAATCTGTTACAAAGTTGCAGTGAGAATGTCTTATCTGCCATACCGTGGACCATTGGCCGAGTTCCCGATCCCGCCGCGGTATGCGGTCGATCCACGTTTCACAACTCTTTGTTTGATCCGATCTGCCTCCTTGCCCGTGGGAGAATAACGACGTATAATCATTTCAATATGTAAACACATGAGACTTTGTAGTGCCAGGATACGTCTTATTTACGCGAGTACTCGCGCGGCTTGGCTCGCGTCTGTCCACCGTCTAGTCGTTTACGTGCGATTAGGAATTTCCGCCGTCGAACTATTTGCATGCGGCCTTTGCGACATATTTGCGATGCTTTGTCGCCAGAAATATTTATACTTTAATAGACATCGGCTCGTCTAAAAATATTTATACTCCATTAAACATTTCTGCTTTGCCGCGATAAATTCTTGAGATATTTCGCTTGATCAAAGCAGTTTTGAATCCGTGTACAAGAGCCCTTGTTTAAAAACATTCATTGTTTAGCTTACCAAACAGCAGCGGTGTCAAATATATTTAGAAAATGACGTACTCCCGAACCTAAAACAATGACAGCATATTATGTGTAAGCCGAACAGTGCTCAAATATTATTAAAGTACCAGTAGTAACCAGCGATCAGATCTAGCAACTCGTTTTTTAAATACCTTCAAGACGATGGTATTTTAATACAAACTCTTATTTTCAGGTAAAATGGAGAAGGTTGAATCCGCGTTAGACGTTTTATCACGTGCTGCCACTATGGTGCAGCCGTGTCCAGCCTACCCTGCCAGCGATTCAGACGGCTTCGGTGAGTACCATTCTAAAGTCATACACGTTAAATGCCAGTTAATTTCCAACATATTTTCCTACCGCACATTCCGAATTAACTTGTCCTCATGCATTAAACATGGCTATTATGCTGTATCGATTAATCAATATCAACGCTAATGAATCGTCTAAGAATTCAACTGCTACCGTATGGTATCTACCTACTCGCGTTAGTCGGACGAGACACGACGTTAGTGTTGTCCACCCACGAATATGTGTATGGCGTTTTCGTCGTATACATTAGCTGGTCTGAGATGCGCGGCCTTGCAGGCGGGTCACATTCCAGATACCAGCTCGCATTGTTCAATAGTCACCCGCTGAGGTCGGGAAGCACGTGTGTTTCTGATATTTATAGAAAACCAATCGATGCCGTAGTATATAGTTGTGAAAGACTTCTTCGACAAGGTTCACGGCTGCCGCTTCAACAATGGACGCCATTGTTTGTGAACTGGTTTCACGATGAAATGCTCCATTGGCAACACCGGTCTCTATTGGCGGAATATGACCATCGCTTGTTTTTTATGTGACGATGCGCACTCGGCCGATACATCCGGGTGAGACGGGATTACGGAAAATTCGAGACATTTAATTTCGTAGAAGTAATTGCTGTCTTTCTGATAGCTGAATAATTACTTCAATGTCCCTACTAGTCCAGAAATGTAAACTAAGGATCTGCGGCGTTTGTGGCAGCTGTCTGCAAAATATCGCAAATGCGAACAAGTATAAATAAACGTGAAAAAGCAACAAAATTGTTAAACTCTTGTTCGACATTGCTTGGTAGGTATTAGTGCGGAGAATCCTTACATTGCACTTCGTGTTCAATACATCTGGAGAACTATTTAGTTGCGCTAAGTTTTTAGAGAATTTCTGCAATAACGACGATAAAGCAGCTTGACTGCAGTCGACTTTGGCATTTTTATGTTCCCTCGCCTGCACTTATTACGGGTAAGCGGCACCATAGCGCCTAAAAGTTACAAAGTTGCGAAACTCTCCACTTGTTTGTTGCTACTGCAGTTGTTTTTTCTCGAGTGCCTATATTTTTCCCAAGTGTTAAATTATCTTTTTAAATCTGGATAACCGTTTGCCTGTATTGTTTCTTTTTTCCAAAAACTGAGATTCTTCAACGTTATAGCGAAGAAAAATGTGCAGCATACAGAACACATGTCACAACTATTGCATCCGATTTTCTTGTACCTTTCTCCTCTGAACAATGGAAGTAAGTGTTGTCTAGAAAGCCTGCGACTGGCTGAAACTGAGCCGAACGTCCCGTATGCATCGCCGCCCTACTAACGGTCGCATCCTGTTGACATCTCTCGCTGGTTTATTACCTTTCCTTGTTATAGCGAATAAACACAGCATCCTGCATGCGTTTCGTGTTGAATGTTACACGTTTCCGTTTGAGTTGCTATAAGCAATTAAAAAGTTAAAAAACGCTGAACTTTTTAGGTAGATATTAACTGAGTACCATTAAAACAAGCCAAATACAAAGTCGCATTAGATAGATATATTATATATAGCCAGAGAAAGAGAGAGAGAGAGAGAGAGAGAAAAAAGGAGCAGCAAACGATGCCACAGACAGACCCATAGTCTTGCTTGAAACGTAACTCTTTGCGTACAACTTCACATTGATCTTTGATGTGTGATGTGTCTAAAAGCAGTTTTTAGATCGATCTTTTAATAAAAATGTTCAAAATCTGTAAATTCATACTAATATTATCAATGCGAAAGTGTGTCTGTCTCTATGTCTGTATGTTACCTCTTCACGCTTAAACCGCTGAACAGATTTGGGTGAAATGTGGTATGGAGATAGTTTTGAGTCCCGGGGAAGGACATAGGCTACTTTTTATTCCGGAAAAATACCCTTATCCGCGACAAACGAATTTAAGGCGGACGAAGTCGCGGGCAGAAGCCAGTCGTCTATAAATTAACTTATCTCAAATCTCTATACGATCATGCAATTTAAGGACTTGAATGCGACGTGTTTACAAACTGGCGTCAGATTAGGAATATTGTGCAACCGCAACAACTCCTGTTTGGATAGATCTTCTATAAAAAATCTTTCGGATCCCTTTATCGTTTACAAATTAACTTATTTAAATACGATCATGCACTTCCATGTCATTGAATTCTTCGACATGCGTACTTATTTATGTTTTTAAACGGTGCCGTGGAGCGATTACGAGTGATATGCAACAAACTATACAACTTCGATTTGGATCGATCCACTTTGAGATCTCTAAACCGCCCATAAATTAAATTATCCAAATACGATCATGCGATTCGACGACATGCATACTTATTTGTGTTTACAAACAGTGGTCAGATTGCGAGTAATTATGCAACGCGATGACAGCGGCGCATCGCGGGCGCTCACTTTCGTTGTGCGTGCGCCGGCGCCGATGGCTCGTGCGCGTGCGCGGCCAGAGAAAGCGTTCAGGAATTTGGTCGGGCCACATCGGAGTTGAACCGAGCTCGTTTGAAAAGCAACGTTTTTGGTACATAATGTCACGCATTTGTCATCAGGTAATAAAGTTGCATTGTCGTAATTCGAGTGTTTAAAAAGTTATATGGGACGGGAAAGAGGACAATGCATACAATTTTGCAGTTATTGATCAAGCAATAACTGCAAAATTGGCAGCAAATTTTGCAGATATTGCAAGCCTTAGCTGGAGTAGCCAAATTGTACCTTTTCAGGTGTACGCACATTATAAAACTGTCCATACGTATAATGAATGGAAGTTGTGACGGTGATGAATGATCTTCAGTTTTTTCACTGTACTTCTGGCTCGGCAATTGTCACCCATCTGTCTGTGAATGTAATGACATTCACAAGTAAAACTTCCGTACTAAATAAAAAAAAAACCTTGTTGTAGAGCTGTGAATTACTTTTTCGTTTTGAAGTTATCGCCATCACGTAAGTTCCACATATTAACATTTAACAATTCGTTATCATAGGCAATACCTAGCTCTCTAGAGCTGGTGATATATGAGTAAAATATAATGGAAATGAATTTTATTGTGAAAGAGATTGAACTGAATATGGCCTGTACGTTTATATCCGGTACGCAGAGGCGGCGTGTTACGGTTTCGAAAAGAATGCAGAATCTAGGTTGCGAGTTGCCGACTACAGTTACAAGCATTCTTAGGTATGCAATCGCTCTTTGCTGATCATAAAATCGGGAAAAATTATGAAATTAATGCATCATAATTTTCTGCAAATGCTAGACGACCACTTTTACATGTTGTACAACCACGGGCTTATTTTAGGACCTTAACAAATGTGTAGTTACGTCAATACATACAAAAATACTTCTAACTTCTGTGAACCAGCACAAGAACTTCGGAAAACATGATGTGGAGTAGAAAAGCACTGTACCAAACCAGAACAATATCTTAGACTTTGTTTTCGAGCAGTAGGTCCGTCGTAAGAAAATTATTTGAAAGTATCATATGAAATTGAAAATATCTTAAACTAGCTTCTGTCCGCGACTTCGTCAGCCTTAAATTCGTTTATCGCGGATAAGGATATTTTTCCGGGATAAAAAGTAGCCTATTTTCTTCCCCGGTTCTCAAACTATTTCCATACCAAATTTCATCCAAATCGGTTCAGCAGTTTAAGCGTGGAGAGGTAACAGAGAGACAGACAGACAGACAGACACACTTTCACATTTATAATATATGTACGGATTTGATCAACTTAATTGACAAAATCATATTCGATAATATATTAGTAGTTTAAGAATAACAAAATAATAGAAATATCGTACTTACTAATTAACAAAGTAATTAATTCTAAACCTAACACTCCTAAGTAAAAGAAAAACATAAAACAATATATACCTACAATTAAAATACATTTACTATAAGAAGATAACCCCGTCTAGCAGGTCGGCCTGCGGCATGGACCCCATTATGCTGGCGGCGTTACCTCTCTGGATTGCAAGAGCGATTCTCTGTGAGAGGTACGCGCCAGCTCTGGGGTCCCTAGAGATGCGGACCAACCGTGCCGTATTGACAAAATGCAGTGATGAGTTCTTATTTGTTTACAACGAGGGTGAACATACTATGTATTATGATGACCCATACGCTTGTGAGTTGTTTCTGATTCTGGTAGATCCAATCATTTCAACTAAATCCCTAAAATCTCCCAGTTACGCAACTGCAACCTAGCTAGTTGTAGAGTTCTCCAAAAAGCCACGAAACACGTCACATGGGCCTAAAAGAACGTAATACAAATATGAAAGCTTATCGAATTCCTTAGCCAATTGATCAGCGATAGCAAATATGTTACAAGTTCCTATTTGCTTATGGTGAGATTCCAGAAGGGCATACAACAATGGTGCAATGTGCATGTAGAATGAGCCGCTAACGTATCAAGAGCCGTTTCTTATAACCAACCATTTTAACCTAACTCTTCATTCTCCAAGTTACGCCACCTCCAAATGTATTTTTTAAATACATTATTAATTATAATTAATTCAAACATACAAGTAGAAGCTTATCATTAGCGAATTCCTATGCCGATTTATCAATTAAGTATAAAAAAAATGTAGAAGTTAATATTTTCTTCTGTTTCCGCGATTATTACTCATTTAAATAAAACAATTTAACGGATTATATCGCGTATATTATCTCATTTGAGTTCCCGACGTTTCGGAAGCTTTTCAGCTTTCCATGGTCACGGGTGGACTGAGAAAAGATATTTTTTCCTCTGTCAAAGTTACAATTTGTGCAAACTACCCATTTTTGAAAAAACATATAAAGGTGTACATACATGCCAGATGGGCCTAAGCTGTAAACACATGTGCTAGAAGGTTTTTTTGATCCCTTCACACGAAGAAGAAGAAGAAGTTTTGCCCAAACTGTGCTCCCAGTTACGTAACTGTTCACCTCTCCACACACAAACTTGTCTAACAAGACTCCAAACACGTCACCTGTGCCCACAAAAACGTAATTGAAGCGTGAAAACTTATCGTAAGCGAATTCCTTTATCCATTGATCAGTGATAGCAAAAATTCGTTACGTATTACAAGTGGTCTGATGGTCTAATGGTTCAGAAAATCAGGACGCTGTTCGCGTAAAACAGAGACGCTGGTTTGATCCCGGCATAGACTGCAGTGGATCGCAATATTTTTTTCTTTCTACTTGGTATCAATATAGTGATTAAAAATCCGGCCAAGAGCATGTCGGACCCTTCTCAATGTAGGGTTCCGCAGCCGTCCATACGAAAACCTGCACTACAGATGAAAAAATCGATATGAAAAAGTGCACTACAGAAAGAGCGTATCTCCACGGCACTTACGTCTTTTTGTTGCGAATCGCCGATTTTCGGCAATAACTCAAAAATAGTATATCTGATCACGTTCAAAATAATTTTCGTTGAAATTATTTGTGAAGCCTTATTTTTGTAATTTTCTTTATATTTTGTGGACATAAGGTATACAAAATAGGGGGGGGGGGGGCGGACGGACACAATGTATGCAACTTTCGGAGCGATTGTTTTCAAAAATATCCACTAAATCATAAAAATGTCTTAACAACTAAACATTTTTTTCAGATTCGGTTACAAGTATGGAGTGTCCCCCCCCCCCCTCCCTAAAAAAATTATTTTTTTATTATTTGCTTATCAAACTAATTAGCGGCCCACACAAGACACCTATACTCAAAATTTCATCTACATACATCTTGTAGTTTTTGAGTAAAATGCCTGTGGCATACGGACGGACATGACGAAAATAAGGGTTCCGTTATTGCCATAAGTAGTTATAACCTTCTACGATACTCAATAAAGTGTTTTTTATTTTTATTTTTTAAAACTACAAAGACCTCGTACACGAATGGAACTTTGTATAGAGAGTAATGGAGAGTATTTTTAAAAAATGTAAAATAAATAATACTAATATCATTTTGGCTACGGAACCCTAAAAATGTTATGATTATGAATTTTATTTGCTTATGGTGAGGTTGGTCTTACAATAGTCACAATGTTTACAATAATAAAATGAGCGAGAAACTTATCAAAATCCGTTCATTATTCTGATTGGACTAATAGTTTCAAACCCTTCAAAAATACTCTCAGTTGCGCAACACTTCGTTTATCTACTAAACTTCTCTAACCAACCTTCAAACATGTCAGTCACATCAGCCCACATAAGGGTAATTCAAACATGAAAATTTATTGAAAGCGTTTTCCTCCGAAATTTGATGAGTTATAGCAAAAATCTTTTGATTTCTATTTGCCTATGAAAAGGTTGGCCCTACAATAGTTTTAATTACTAATATTATATAATAATCCAAAATTATACCCTGACACCCTGATGTGATACCCAAAATCTAACACTAATTATCATGATTACAATTCAAAAAATGAATTATGAATAATATCGCAATGAGCCACAAAGCTTATCAAGAGCCTATAGTTTCAACTAAACTCATCAACAATGGTCTCAGTTACGCAACGCTTGGCCTATCCAGCCGTAACCTTGTCTAACAAGCCTCCAAACATGTCATATATGCCCACAAAAACGTAATTCAAACATGAAAGCTTATCGTTAGCAAATTCCTCCGCCGATTGATCAGTGATAGCAAAAATGCGAGGTGGCGTGATCATGTGACACGGGTTGCAAGGCACGCACAGCTGGTATCCAATGAAGTCATCATGTAGAATTTCTAATAACTAGAATTCCATTTCGTTGACAGTGAAGTGAGAGTACGGGTATTTCAGCTATTCGGGTATTGTCTTTATACGTCTAATTAATGTTCAAGCACGTTTCAATCATAATATAACTGGGAGATATCAAAATAAGCGAATGTTTTGCAATGTATGGAGCTTCGAAAGCAAGTTCTTCAGATTTTGTAATTTATTACTTGGATAGCATCCCGGTGGATGATTATTCACTTCACATCATTTATTTACACGAAGCAAAAACTGTTTCTACATTTACCAAAATAATAAGTTTCTGAGTTAAGTTATGGGTCTCCTTCGAAATCCCTAATGTCGTTTGTCCTAATGTATCGTTTTTCATAACGCATTTTTTTCAGAAACCGTAATATTTTCAGGATTTTTAAAAGATCATTGTATAGATTAAGTTAGGTTAGGTTTGTTTTATAACAATCCTGAAAAGATTAGTTTCGTAAAAAATGCGTTATGACAAACGATACATTAGGACAAATGACGTTAGGGATTCCGATATAGATCCGTTAAGTTATAGTTACCACATCGTCCTTTGGCAGTATGAAGAGTAAAGATAACTAAAGTGCTCAGTTAGTACATTCCTACTCGTATCTTTAAATTTTAAAGACGAAGTGACTTAAGATATCATGCTGTCATTGACGTTCGCATACATTATTATGACTTCGTGTAGAATACAACTAACAAAGTGTGTTCGGTGTGCCACAAACCGAGAGAGATGGAGAAGTACCTATCGCTAAAGCTGCAATGCATATAGAAGAGGACAACCCATAATCATGATCACTCTGATAAGAGTGTACGACTAAGAAGGAAGAATATAACTCGACTAATGATAACTTTGTTACAAAAAATATTGAAATCTATGCTACAAAGTTGCTATCGGTGGTGAAAGGTCAGTAGGGTCATGTAAGCAAGGACTACCCAGACACGGAATGTAAATGAAAATGTGTGCAAAATAGTAATGAAAATATATCAAGATCTTTCCTACTTGAAAATTTACGCACCGTGTCTGATAAAAATGATGAGTGTATTTCTGACCTTTTTGAGGAATTCCAAATAAAACTTTCTTTACGTTTATAAACCATTCCATGCATGAGATAAAGGCTTAATTTCGTACAAAAAACTGAACGAAATCATTGATCGGAAAATCATCATTAGAACGTCCGAATCTGAACACACGATTGTAATTTTATTTATTTGTTTATTTATTTATTTATTATACAGAATTAGCACTAACAGCTGAACCTTACGTGCTAATTGTTAATTGTTGGAAGAATACATCATTACTTAATTTAAACTAGGTTATTTACATTATTGCTTATTAATACATTATTGCATTTGATTGCTTATATAAATAAATTTAATTGGATTGAAATACGGCATTTTTACGAATTTACATAGCTAATAACATACAATAAGATTTTTTTTTTATATACAGTATAACACATAATCACATAATTCTACAAGTAAAAAATAAAAATAAAACATGGCACAGATTTTGAATACATTACAAATTGCTTGTAGCGTTAATTATGTAAGTAGGTAAGTACTCATTCTTGGACACTGCTCGGGGTAACTATCGTTTCCAAGTAGCGAGTTGATGCGGTCAGAAATTTTGCCTCGGAGGTGAAAAACATATCTAATTGGCTGTCACTGTTCAGGATATCGTTCAGTAGTGTTAGTGCTTGGTGCAGAGGAGAGTATTTGAGTACGCGGGTCCTCGCCGGCGGGACGGTGAAAAGGCTGCGGCGACGAGCGCGGAGTAGTACAGGCGTAACATGCGGAACACGTATGGTTATCTGCGTTAGCAGTTCCGGATTGTTCGCGAGCCCACGCATTAGTCGGAAGAAATATCTGATTAAATGAATATTCCTCCGAGTCTCAAGGAACATGTAGTCCACCATGCCGAATACAAATAGCGATGGGTAAAGAAAGGGGTAATTGCCATATATTTTTTTGTAGAGAAATCGTAGAAATGGTTTTTGTACCCTTTCTACGAGAAGAGTGTATTGTTTCACATGGGGGTTCCAGATGGCGGCGTTCGCCTCTAATTTGCTTCTAACATAAGCATTGTATAATGCCATGAATTCTATCGAATGCTTTACGGAAATCAAAATAAGCCACATCTACTTGCTTTTTACCATCTAAATTTTTCGCTATTAATGAGACGACATTAAGTAGATTTGATGTTGTTGATCTGTTGGGTAGCACAATTTAAATGATGCCTACCTCCAAATTATTTGAGACGGTCATGATTCCGACACATGTTGGAATGCCATCCTGTATGTACAAACTAGAATTTTCCTGCATTTGTTTCCACGATTAATGTAAATACATTTTAATGGTCGACCAAGGAATGTTAATAGTCCGAACACTGATTTTTCTCGTGACCTTTCAAGGCGTTATCGGCATATCTTTTAATGCGAGGATGTTTACTCCATTAAGAATGTTCGGTATGTGAACGGCTAAAGAAAGATAAAGACCGAATTCCGAATATACTATGTAGTATGGAATGCCGGTCATGCAGCATAGCTGATGCAATGGTGAAGAGGTCTACGTCACTTGTATTAACAGTTTGAGTTAAATTTGCACCCCATGTCTATGAAGTTACATATAAACGGGGTGCAAACTTACTGTAACTGGGTATTAGTCACGTTGAGCGGTAAGGAAACTGTTAGGGATGCCTTGATTCATTCATACGTACCACTTAGTCAGCCGCTATCTTACTAGATCATTAAAGATAAGCTTGGTTCGCAATAACTTGTAGTCATAACGTACAGTAATTGTTGCTATAATAAAGAAACAAATAATCATTTTATACAGGGACCAATCCACTTAATGCCAAAAACTCTAGAACTTTTGATTATATAAAATGGCTAGCCATAGGGCTACTAAACTAGACTGGGTATTAATTAGTGTTTTGAAAAAATATGGTTTTTGAGAAGTCTGTTAACAATGGCGCCAGCTGGTGACAAAATGTATTCTAATAACTAATAACCTGTATTATTTTCAGTTATAACTGTTGGAATATTTTTGATTGAGTGAATCAGTGAGGCCGATTAGCAACTCTTTCATTAATTTAGGAAAACTGATTTAAAAAAGAAAAAAAGTGATTGATGGAAATTTGCACACCTGCATGCAGGTTGAATACGCATGAACTGTTCTAGATTTAAGATCTTGGTATTGTAACCGTATTCCAGCAAATAAATGAATTTTGATTTGATTTGATTACGTCATAATTCTTGAAGGATTTAGGAATTTATGGATTCAATTATTTTCAAAATTGAATTGAATCATCATTATTATCTCAATCGTCATTTCATCGTCGTAAAATACAAAGCAAAGAAGTTAGTACCTATCAGTTTACATAAAACCGTACGAATACAGACCCCCGTCTCCAAACACCGAAATGGTACACCCAAATCAATTGATCCACAGCAATCATATCAATCGGCACGTGCCACTGATGTCACAACGCCATGTGATACGATGCTCGGCTTGTAAGGGATCTCCTTAACCGCGCCAAAGCATGTCAGGGCTATTTCGTACGGTACACAGGCCGCACGCAGTAGTATCGTAATCAGTAAGCCTTAAGTAAATACAAAGCGTCTAAAGCGCCGTTTACATACAACAGCCACTAATTGAAACTTGTGAGATTTTTTAACGCTTGTTTCAATAAACAATATAAGAAATTTCTTCCGTTCCGTGCTTTTGGATGTGGCTAGGATTGCGATATGTAATTTCTAATTTTGCTTTTTTCATTCAGATACTTAGATTAAGTTGAATTCTCTCACCTAAGACCCAGTTGCGTATAATTGCACGAAAGTCATGTATAAGTATAGAGCAAAGAGTACTTTCAATAAAGTGGCAATGGGCAGGGCACATAGTTGGAAGAATCGATGGCCGTTGGGGCAGTAAGGTTCCCGAGTGCAGACCGCGTACCGGCAAGCCCAGCGTGAGATGGCAACCCGTAAGTTGCGCAAGACTGGCTGGATGCGGGTCGCCTATAGCTGAAGTGATGAAAATCATTAATTGACCTGACACATGTTATAAATGTAGTTTTTATTTTTACACTGTAGTAAATTGGGTTACCGCAAGGAACAAAGAATAAGCCGAATAATAGACGCTTACAATATGGTTGCTCATGTTGCCATGCGATGCGAGTTCCCTAGTATGTGGTTACGCCTCGCAGCCGAAGTACTAATTATGACGCTTCAACCATGTCTAGACACCTGCCGCTATGTTGTGTATACTTTATCATCCATATAATTTGTTCTTTACTACCTCATGGATACTACGAATCTGTTGCTATGGAAACGCTCGCTCCCATACCCGTATGAAGTCGTGGTACTGTCCACGCTCTATTGTACCTAGTACGTGGTGCTGTGTGCTATTGGTACATAACTCGATCCTTTTATTACGTATCCTTATATATCTATACATACTAAGCAGCTTTGTATGGCTTTGTATTGTCGCGTGCAACAATAAGCGATGGCCTCGCTTATATTGAATCTTAATCGACAGCAATTGCTTACCTTCAGGAGCCGATCATTGTTCATCGAATGTACCTTTTTATCTAACACTAGAAGGCGCCCGCAACTTCGTTCGCGGAGGAGAAGAGTCATAACCCCTCTTTTTTTCTTTAACATAATCGGGAAAAAGTATCCTATAACCATCTGGAGATACCCAGCTACCCGTGTAGCGTGTACCACAAACAGTTGAAATCCGTTTAGCCGATTTAGCGTGATGAAGCCACCACGACACATACAAACATTTCATTTTTACAACTTTATAATAGTATAGAAGAACTGTTGGAAACACAGTGGTGTTTTTAGGGTTCCATAGCCTAAAATGGCAAAAACAGAACCCTTTAAGTTGTCATGTCCGTCCGTCGGTATCTCACAGTCATTTTTTACTCAATCAACTACTAGATGTAGGTACTTATATTGATGAAATTTAGAGTACCTATAGTTGTATTGTATCTGCCGCTACTTAGTTGAATAGTTAGTCAGGTATATATCAAAAATAAATATTGGTAGGGACATACATGTAACCGATAGTGAAAAAAAATGTTTTTCAGCGAACGTCATCGGGTGGCACATATTTCAAATCCTTTTAAAAAGATTTCTAACGTTATTTTTTTTTATTTAGTGGATGTTTTCGGAAATAATCGCTGTGAAAGTACCTTGTGTGTACTCCGGCACGGCAGCGATATTTTTATCTTTAAGCAAAAAAGACACGACAATCTGTTGTTCCGTTGCTGCATGAAAGAAAGACAAACCTTCGAGTTTATAAAATGAGAAAGATAAGTCTTGCACTCTTAAATATACACTATGTAGGGTAAAAACGTGACCGAGCAAATTTGTAGAAACAAAGAGAATTATACTCGTACTATGCGAAACACTAAAATTAAACATCGTATTAATTACACATTCATTATTTTTAATAAGGCGTCCACTTTCTCGTATTATCTATAATTGCTTCACATCTTTGAGGCATGCTTTCTACCAAATTTTCAGCGTAACTGCGAGGTAAGGACTTCCACAGGGACTTCAGTTCCCAAATTAGGTGAGCAACGCTAACACTATTTTTTCCTCGTAATTTGAGCTTTCGTATACGCCACACATTTTCAATCGGATTGGCATCGGCCAGGTGATTGTGTGGGCCAATCTAAAAGATCGATGCCATTTTTGGCCTTCCACTTAGTACAGACCTGACTTCGGTGTTTAGGATCATTATCCTCTTGAAGGATCCACGAAGCATTATGCCTTGGCAACATCTTCTTAACTGCCTTTTCATAAATTTTGGTTTATTTTTGAGCATCCAGTGCAAATGGCCAAAACCCTGTACTTCTCAGCATCCCCAATCATGCACCTTTACTGGGTGGTTCACGGTCCGTACGAGCATATCAGCCGTAGACCAAGCCCGAGTCGAGTAACTAGCTGGCCAAAATGAAGCTTCATCGGAAAATTTTACATTGTTCCAATCTCGGTTTTTGTTTACACTCGCCCACGACAGCCTTTTTTTCGTATGTTTTTCAGTTAAGAGCGCTTTCTTCACAGTACTCCGATATTTTATATCATTTTCAAGCCTTCTTATAGTGTCTACGGTTATGTTTAAACCTTTTTCTTTAATTGTTTTTTTCTTGCCCTGAACGCAATGATAATAATGGATTTCTGGAAAATCTCTAAAATCCATTTATACCATGTAGAAGACATCGATTGTTTTCCCGCGTTCTGGTTAATTTACGACGTTTTTGGTCTCCCTGTTCACATTCACAAACGCCTTTCATTTATTCATGTACTTGGCGAATTGATCGCGTGACATTCTGGGTCCTTTTGGGTGAGTACAGAGGAACACTGCTACATATCGAGTGGCATACGCGGCTCTCATTTTTGAAAATGAGCTTTTGGTGGGAAACTGTCATGAGTTTCAGTTTTTTTACAGAGCATTGAATGCAAGAGAATTTTGTGTGTGCCATTGTAAACATTATATCGTTCACATTCTTGTCAAACACACAGTAATGGCAAAGCCCTGAAGGACAGTACCTATTGCTGTGTTATTCTAGTATTTGAGCTCAAACTTTACCTGCGCCAGGAGCGATATTTGTGACCTCTAACCCAATTTCCATGTTCCCATGACCCTCGAGATGCATCTCTGTTAAGAATTAAATGATAGTGTCATTGCAATGGAATTTAGATAGATCATCTTGACCGAATAGGTACTACACGTGGATTCCACGAGAGAACGAAATTGCTACATAAACTTTGTATATTATATATTCAGATTTATTCTTATTAATTTATTGATAAAATAGCTCAGTATTCCCTGCAAAATTGTACATTTATAATCAGAGTTGAACTTTCAAAACGTTAATGTTCTTTGATTGGTGAGATTAATCTTAAGACAAACTAAACTAAAAAAAATGGGCGTCTGTACCGATATGTATATTGATTTCATCATCATCATTTGACGACCGGTTTGGCTCAGCGGGAGTAACAGTGCCTGCAAAGCTGAAGGTCCCGGGTTCAAATCCCGGTAAGATCCTGAGTCTTGGATGTTTTCTGTGTGTAAATATATCTATTAAATATATAGTCGTCTAGTACCCATACAACAGAAGCCTTACTGAGACTAGTCCGATTTGTGTAAAGTGGTCCTGTAATATTTATGTATTTATGTATGGTCATCATTAGCCCATTTCTGTCCACTGCTGGACATAGGCCTCTCCCATAGCATGCCACTGAACTCGGTCCTGAGTTTTTTTCTTCCCAACCGCTGCCATCCACTTTTCTTATGTCGTCGCTCCACCTTTTTGGACGCCTGGGGCCAACTAATGGTCTGTGTGAAGCAAGCTCTGGCTATGAGGATTCTGTTTCATGCAAACGTATGAGGTGAGCTTATAGCGGTGACGAATCAGAGCCCTCGTATCATCAACATCAATATCAGTGAAAACATGTTCAATACAGGACAAAGGCATCCCCCTAGGATCTTCACTATGAGGGGCGACGGGCGCGATGCTCTCATCGCACGATTTTTTAGCGATTCTGAGATTAGTCATTCAGATAACCGGTTCACCCTCTACCACCATCCCCTTTCTTTTTTTTTATGACATAGGAGGCAAACGAGCAGACGGGTCGCCTGATGGTAAGCGATCACCGTTGCCCATAGACACTTGCATCACCGGAGGAGTCACAAGTGCGTTGCCGGCCTTTCAGGTGGGAGTAGGCATGCTCTTTTCTTGAAGGCTTGAAGGTCGCATCGGTCCGGAAATACTGTATATAATACCGCACCACCCTATTCTAAGTGGCTGCGGATGGCATTCCCGTTTGTGGGTTGGCGCTCCCTTACTGAATCCGATTCCTGTTAGGGCCACGGCAAGCGAATTCCTGATACATTGCGTGTGATACCAACTAACTAAGCAGTTAGCTTCGCGGTGAGCGTCTCGACCGCGCAATGAAGAGATAATTCGCTCACCGCGCCGCTAGTCGCGCGTTGTCGTGGCCAAATCCTTAAGGAGGCCTAGCCAGACATGCGAGATCAAAGTCAGGTTCTAAAAAAACCCTTGTCTCAACTTCTTATGTCTTCCCTTATCGCCACGAAGAACCTTTCTGCCCCAACGGCCATCGGTAGGTACAAGGAGTAATGTCTCCCACTGCCACTTAAGACTGACAACACTCTCGAGCTATGTCGGTGCTGATATTTAATAATTACAATCCCCGGCTGGTTTTTTTGGGCATGTTTTGTAGGGAGTGCAGACTATTTACTTACGGCGTAGCGTCGTGGACCCCAAAGTGTTACCGTCCTAGTGCAGTAAGTTCACGGGCGAAATGCACATTGCGCAACTGAGCGCAGCGGATTGTGTCCGTCACGCTCCCGGCCGGGGTGGCGAGTATGCTTAAATTCCATCGACCACGCTCCATGGACATCATACCTTTAATTATACTGAAAAAGAAAAATATGTATTCGAAGCAATACCTACTAGCCTACTAGAAAGTTACTGGTAGCCTAAACCCAACACGTTTTGTCAACCGGTGTGCAGAAAGGTTGTGAAGTAATAAATAACCATGTGAGGTCCCGCACAACGAAGATGCGGAGCGAGGAACCCTAGAGGGGAACTGATAATTTTGTGGTGAATGAGGATCAAGATGATCGATGGAGCCGGAAAGTGGTCATAAGAACTTTGCAATAAAATAAAGCAATCCTTCCGAGTTTGGGCTCTTTACATTCGTCGGGATGAGTCGGTGACGGGTTTTTAGGGAAACGTACATCGGTAATAAGCAATAAGGCTTGTAGAAAAAAAAAAAATTTTCTCAGAAATTCAGAATCTTATTTTCGAAACAATACTATAAGATTCCGCTTGTAGGAAGGTACAGACAGACGGGCCAGGAAGGTTCGCAAGTAGTGACCACGAACGAATACGCTGCGCCCCCATAAGATGGCCTAACGATTTTGCTCGAGGCGGTGGTTCCAGCAGTAAAAGTTTTCGCCAGACATTTTCGTTCAAGGAATTTGTACCCAGTTCGTTTAAATTATACTTGAGTTCCTTGACCCAATTGTACCGACTTGGTTTCTTATCAACAGATGATAATGTCGACTATTTGACATGGATAAACACCTATAAAGTAGCCGTTAATAACTAACAGAGTACGCTGATACTAACATAAAAAAATCATGACAAAATCTGGTGAGTTTATGTAAAATCAACTCTATTTCGCTAGATCAAATATTCTACGTAGTGGTCACTATAGATGATTGCTCCAACCATGAACAGATGTTTCTTATATGCTGCTACAGCCCTTTAGAACGGTTATGTGTGTTATAAACCCTCATGACATACAGAAATGAACATGTGTTAGTTTTAAAGAATGCTAGCTATCTCCGCCCCTCATCTACTGACGTCATCCGGTTCACTGAGTTCAAAGATGACAAAAAAACGTGTATTTTAAGATACACAATACCCATTACAGTCGATCTATTCGCCGTTTTGAAGCTAATCATGGACGTGTATTTATTTTCTAGAGCTTGTGGTATTTAGCGGTCAGGCATTAAACTAGCAACCCGCTATCCTCGCACGCTAGTGCGAACTTCAGTGTCGTGAAAGAATGCAAACATCAATTAACGTTATCTCATGTACATCACAGATTCCGTTATTAATTTCTTATATTTACGTTGAAAAGTAACAGCGCCATCTACAGTATTTAATCCAAACTCCGACCTCGTCCTAGCGACCTTTTTTCACTACCCCATAGATGGCGTTATATACTAACCATGATCGCGTTACCGAGTCTGATCCATAGATGGCGTAGTGAACCTTATCAAAACAAGTTTATTGCTGTAGTGTAAGTTTTTTTTTAAAAAGGGCTAAACGCACGCGCGTAGAAGAAAATCTATACCGTGTACGATGCTGAATAAATTATCAGCAATACCGCTGTGATGCAAAACAGGGAAATAAAGTAAGTGGGGTCGGAAAATTAGCTAACCTTCGTTGTTCGATCGACTTAAGCAGTTGTACTTTCCCGTCAATTTTAATTACAAAACACTGGGGGAATACTTGAGTTTGAGTAAAACCGAACCTCAATCTTACGTCTCCAAATATCTTGTAGTTTCGTTTTCGTGTGTTATTAGAATAGAAAATAATGACGACTAAGACGCGAGTTACGAGTAATTATATTTTGAAGTAGGTAAATTTTATTATTTCGTATGTTCGAAAGGACAGATTTTTGGATAGGTTAAATTGTTGCTGAAATGCCTTACATAATTAGTTGTGCATGTTATATACATAATTTAACCAATTTCCCTTAATTCCACATTGGATCTTACAGTTTTATAACAAGTATACTATAAAATTTACCAAAAAAAGATATATCGACTGCAACTTTATCTGCAATTCAAATCGAGCAAACATACTGCATATATGCTTATTTTTCTGACTTAGCAAGCATAAGGTTGAGAGGGGAGAGGATTGGAAAATCGTGAAGTAACAAAATGCAATTACAGTTCGCCCCGAGTTCAAATCATAGGACAATAATAATGTTTTATCAATGTAGTATTGTCTAGTAGCAAATACATATATATATTTTTATAGAAATATATTTAGTAAGCCTCGCTGGCTATTTCATTGAAGGTATGTGAAGGTGGGAAGGTAACTGATCGTTTTAGGAGTTTTACACAAGTTTTACACTGATCGGGTATGACACTGACAACAATAGACTATGCCATTGTAGCCTCGTTGCGTCATAATAGCTGAAAGAAATTGTCAATTTTTGGTACATAAGTAGCTGAACAAGTGAACATCCACACACTATAGGATACTTTTTATCCGACTAAATACCCTGAGACTACTTTTCCACGGCACGCGTGCTAAGCTGAAGGATGTACCCACCAATCACGATCACCAAACTACCAGTAAGTGAACCGTTGCAATAAACTATCCCTTTTGGTGTATTTCATACACATCTTACGCAGTTTAGCACATAGGTACGAGGGCTGCTATTTATATATCCGGAAACCGGGATTACAATCTTCTTAAATAGCATATTTGACCGCCATGGTAAAATTTGAACTTTTTTAAGTATATAAGGTATATTTTTTCTTCCTTATTAACGCTCGTGTTTTGTTTTTGACGGGTTTTAAATGTCATCTCGCAGCAAGAATGGAACTCACTCGTGAAAATATTCGTGCTATGATTTATTATGATTTTCGGCGTGGTTTAACGCAACAACAGTGCATAGATCAACTAACTTCAACTTTTGGTGATGAAGCCCCATCTAAAACTACTGTGTATCACTGGTTTAGTGAGTTCAATCGTGGACGTAGTATGCTTACGGACGAAGTTAAGGCAGGTCGCCCGAAATCGGTCGTTGTACAACAAAATATCGAGGCTGTGCGAAAACTTATAATGGACGACCGACATGTTACGTACCGCGAGATAGAGGCGACTCTGGGTATTTCTATGACCAGCATTAATAGCATATTACATAATTATTTGGCTGTAAAAAAAATTTGTTCGCGTTGGATACCCCACAACTTAACAAATGAGCAAAAACATGCTCGCGTCGAATGGTGCAATAAAATGTTAAAAAAATATAACCGTGGTGACTCAAAAGCCGTTTATAACATCTATACAGGTGACGAATCCTGGATCTATGCATACGATCCCGAAACGAAGCAACAATCAACGGTATGGGTGTTTCAAAATGAGCCGAACCCTACGAAAGTTACTCGTGCAAAAAGTACATTGAAACAAATGGTGGCCTGCTTCTTCGGTATTAATGGCCATGTAGCTACAGTGCCACTAGAAAACCGTAGAACGGTTAATTCAGAGTGGTACACGACCATTTGCTTACCGGAAGTATTTGAACAAATTCGTAAAACTAACCAGCGACGAAGAATCATTCTTCATCATGACAATGCCAGCTGTCATACGTCACGCGAAACAACTCTATTTTTGGAGGGTCAAAATGTGGAATTAACGGGTCATCCGCCGTACAGCCCTGACTTGGCACCCAACGATTTTTATTAATTTCCAAATATAAAGAATAAATTACGCGGTCAACGATTTTCGACCGCTGAAGATGCTGTCGACGCATTCAAACAACACGTTATGGAGGTACCTCAGGCGGAGTGGCAGAAGTGCTTTAAAAATTGGTTCACGCGAATGCAAAAGTGCATAGATCATCAAGGGGAATACTTTGAAAAACAATAAAACTATTTTCAGCCGTGTACGTTTGTTTGTTTTTTTGTTTCCGGATATATAAGTAGCAACCCTCGTATATGTATATGTATAGGCCGAAATCAACGTGCTGGTAAAATCATAAATATTAAACCGGACTTTAGAAGAAAGAGCGATTGCTAGTATGACTCAATTTGCACGGCGATTTTGGCTCAGCAATAATGGAAAAGCAGCCTAAAGCAAAAAACCGGCCAAGAGCATCTCGGACCATGCTCAGTGGAGGGTTCCGCAGCAGAAAAAAAATGCACTACAGATGATAAAAATACGATATGAAAAAGTGCACTAGTAAATGAGCGTATCTCAACAGCATTTAGGTACGTCCCTTTGCTAAGAAGCACAGTTTTTCGGCAATAACTCAAAAACGGTATATATCCGATCATGTTGAAAACTATTTTCGTTGATAGTATTTATTAAGCTTTAATATGGTTTTCTTTTTCATGATTTTAGACATACGGTTTAGAAAATAGAGGGAGGGGGCACAATTTATGCTACTTTCGGAGCGCTTATTTCCGAAAATATTCGCATTAAA
Source organism: Hedya salicella (assembly GCA_905404275.2). NCBI lineage: Eukaryota > Metazoa > Arthropoda > Insecta > Lepidoptera > Tortricidae > Hedya > Hedya salicella. Next base: position 18,572,988 of record FR990100.1, on the reverse strand, counting down.
ATATGGTTTTTAGAAACCTGAAGATGTTTTTAAAAGAACTGTCGAAATATTTGCCACACATTAATGTTTGCCGTAAAAAATGTTTTTTTTTTTTTTCGTTTCGGTTACATATGTATGGAAGCCCCCAAATATATATTTTTTTGTTATTTAACTATCAAACTAAAACCCCTATACTTAAAATTTTATCGAAAATAATTGTTACGGACTATTTGGCGGTCACTGAATCGGAAAATTGTAGTTTTTGAGTAAAATGCCTGTGACTTACGGACGGACACCATGAAAGTATAAGGGTTCCATTTTTGCCATTTTGGCTACGGAACCCTACAAAAAGGGGGTTATGGTTATGACTTTTCGTCTTAATGAACAAAGTGCCAATTTTCTATATACAAAGTAAATTTATATTTCTTACTTGAACGTCAGATATATGCGCACGTAAAATTAAATTAGATATCTACGTTCGATTGCAAGTGGAATGCGGAAAGCGCGCCTTCCCGCACTTTCGCCGCAAACATCCGCCTTCCGCGCTGCGCCGGCGCTGTTATGTAAACACTGCCCTAGCAGACGGGGATGCGGTGCCATTGTAATGTACATATACCGACATTCTGACACGAGTAACTTTATTTCTTAGCAGCCTTGGGGTTTTAATGGTACTATATAATCAATCGTGATTTATGTAAAGATCGATTGTGAAAATCTACAATTAGAGTTACCTACTCTATAAAAGCTTAGTTGACACCCAGAAGTAATTAAGCCGTCCTAGTGTTTATATTTATGTATTTTTATTTTAGCTATACTATTATGAAGTTGAAATAGATATAAAAAAAAACTATTGTAATGGCTGGACTATTTGGAAGTCACTGAAACTAACTTTTTATGTTGTCGGTGTCGTTGTGGATTCATCACGCAAAATCGGCTAAACGGATTTCAACTATTTTTTGTGCTCGGGTAGCTGGGCATCTCCAGATGGTTAAAGGCCACTTTACTCGACTACGCTGAAGAAAATAAGGGGGTTATATTTTTTTTCTCCTCGGCTGCCGAAGTTGCGGGCACCTAGCATTATATATTTATATATGACTAGACGGCGCCCGCAACTTCGTTCGCGGAGTAGGAAAAGTCATAACCCGTCTTTTTTCGACACCGTAGTCGGGTAAAAAGTATCCTATGACCATCTGTGGATACCCAGCTACCCGTGTACCAGAAATAGTCCAAATCTGTTTAGCCGATTTGGCGCGATGAAGCCATAACGACACATACAAACATACAAAAAAACCAAAATAAATATTTTCAGATTCAGTGACCGCCAAATAGTCCGTAACAATATTATTTTTGAAAATATCTTCAATGTACAGACATTTCATTTCTACAACTTTATAATAGTACCTATAGATTACAATCTTACATTAGACTGCATTTATTTTTAAAATAAAGCTGTTCTTTGTTGCTTATCAATCTCAAGTCAGTCACGGTTTATTGTTGTCTCTGGCGTGACGTCATGCGACATTTTGACTCAATGTATCGCCATTATTATTTGATTGCGTAAAAAAGAAATAATACATCTATATTTTTTATTAGTAATCTACATGACGGGCTCATAATTAAAATTTAGTCATCATCCCTAATTATCATGGCATACACGTGTCAGGTGTGTCCTTAAATTCCCAAATAGTTTGGTTACTGTTATTTTCAACATTCATAGTAATTTACTCGTCATTCTAATCATCTTCAATGTTCTTATCATGCAATGTAATGCTAATTGTACTTAATCTATGTTTTACCCGACTACTGCAAAGTCAAACAAAAGGTTTCGATTTTAGCAATTTGCGTATTTCATTGTTTGCTTTTGAATTGCAATTTGGCAATGTTTAAGTGAATACGCATAAAAAAACCCTTTAAGTGCATGCAGGATTGGATTGAGGGTTCCATACCAAGCTTTGTCATGGAACCCTTTCCCATTATATCAGCATCTTTTGTCATGAATCTGTTTACATGTTTATTTTTATGTTTATTATTTTACCGAAAATGGGGTTGTTGCGCTTGTACGATTGAATATTGGATGCACTTCAAATATTGTATGCCTTCCTTTATTGATCGAAGTATAATTATGTTCAATCGACATAATCAAGAGGGTGCCAGAAGCTACAATAAAGTTCCAATTTTGACCAAGTATCCAATTTTGACCTAACTATCCATAATACGATGATCTTCAAGATCTTATCACTCGGAGTTCGCTTAAAATTCCACATCTTCATTTATGTTTAAATGCTTTTGACACTCTAAAAATCAGTTAAAATTTGTTGTTTACCTGCTTATAATTGCTCTGTTAAATGCATACAAAAAACCTGTATGGTTATATCATTGGACGTATCGGAAATTCAACCATTAGGTTCTGTCTGCTACAAAATTCAGCTCCTACCGAACGCCCGTACAGCCTGAGGCCAGCGGCTACCGGCTCACGCGAAGCGATTTGAATTTTAAATACATCATGTTCCAATTGCGTTCGAATTTCAAATAATTCCCGCCTCTGGCTGTTGGGCTTTTGTTTTTTAAGCATTTGAATTTCGACTACTGAAATTAGGATTGCCGTATCCGTTTCCGGATCGATTATTTTTTATAGAATGCCAGAATCGCGCACGCAAGCTATTAAGTATTTCCTATACAATATTTAACATTTTTCTTTAGAGCAGCCTAATTATACTAATTATTTACTAAGAAATGCTTGTATTGTACGAATAGTCAGGTATTGAACGAAATGCTAATTGATGGAACTCGCTACATTCGTTGATATTTCTTGATAAATGTACCTATTGGAGGCAGGAGTGAATAGATTGCAATGCCTAGCATCAAAAGTGTTATTGGGCACGCAGGAACATAATAATATAATTGGCAACATTTTTCTTCAATGGCATAGCATAATTATCTAAATCGCTTATATCACCTTCGATCCCGTAGTTTTACCAGGTAATAAAACGGTTAGCAGACGGTCAGATAAAAAAAATACATTCGCCTAAAACAATCCCACCTAAAACTAACCTCGTGTTGAAAACGAAATGTGAATGTAATGTGAACGCGGAATTCGTGACTTTAACGAACGCGTCATCGGCATTCCGAGAAGCACGCAGATGTAAAAACAACGCTCGGTATTTTAATTATACCCGAGTTAAAGTTAATTTATTCAAGAATGCGATGATTATGAGATTTGTAACATTATCGCAATTATTTTACATTTTCTTCTGTTTTTGCAATGCAGCTCGCGGATTGATTTATTTATTAAATGAATCCAAAAATATAAAAGTTAATTGAACAAATGTTAATGATAAATTAACAGCTCCATAATAGGTGGCAAACTTTGGTCAAAGAAAGGTTCCTTCCGACTTATATGCACGTCAACGGCACGAAAACAAACGCCGATATTCAATACGATTCAACATAATCTTATCTTTATTAAGTCCGCCCGCTCACGTTTTATTTATTATTACTGATGGTCGCGATTCCCCTGTTACGGAAGCACCCTTTTTCTTTGACTAAAGTTCTCCACCTATTTCGTCGATGTCTCTAGTCTCTACGTAGGCGAACAGCGACCACTGACGTCAACAGACCGTCTGACGTCACGAATCCTGTTCCCTTAGGAATATAGTTTTGAAATTTTGTGTTTGCTGTCTCCCATCATGCCCTCTTCTTGGGATTAATCATCTCAGCAGAAGGCCTTCACAGCCACGAACCGTGCACTGTCGACATCTAACGATTATATGAGATCTTGACCATTATAAATAGATAAGGTAAATGTCCCAGTGCTGAACACTTTCCACCTTCAACCTTAATTAATTGCAATAGAGCTGATACACCTTGCTTGTTGTCCATTATTGTAAATACGATGTAAACACAATAGGGAATATGCATGAATTTTAATTTTTGCTTTATTAAAAGCACATTCATGTAACACACAGTAGTCAAAAAGATTTTTTCGAATAAATATAAAAATAACCAAGATGTTAACCCATCAAACATTTCATTCTATCTCTTTCTAGCAAAACAGAATTTAATATGGAGTTTATATGGCCGGAGTGCACAATGACGTAACAGTGCACGTCGGACCTCTCTGTCTAATTAGAAGTTTAAAATGCCTATATCTTGCGTATTTCTTGGCCGATTTTAATTTTAATTTGACATTTTGAAATAGTTTTTACGGTATTTTCATATTTAGTTAAGAAAAGCGATAAAAAAAATCATGCATGTACCCTATTAACAAAGTCGCTGTCATCGGACATTGTTCAGGCTGTTAAAATAGTTTTCATTTACGAATTAAATATCATGGACTTATCTCCTATATTGCTTCTAAAATTTCAATACATTGGGGCTAACCACCTATATTTTACTTCATTTGAGATGCACTCACTCCTAAAAACTTGACTTACTTCCTGAAACCAGTCAACTTATACCATAAAATAACAACTAGTAAAGTCATTTTATATCCACATTAAAAGTCACTATCGCTATATTATACTGACTTGATGTTCCGAATGTGAATAACTTAGATCCCTCAAGAACTTCTCTACGACCCAACCGCTGTTTCGACTTTAATTCCCGCCGTTATTTGCAGCCTACCCGGCGATCCTCAGCGGGCGAAGTATCGAGGCAAGATAAGGCAAATTTATTCAGTTTAAGCCCTTGCTCTTTTCCCAGGTTCTTTTCCTGTGCGGCAGTGGTGAAGACCGGCTATCCGGCGCTTTATCTTGAAATCTAGCGGTGACGTTAAAATAGCTGGATAAAATAGCGCTCACACTGGATTTTCGAAGTTTATGTGTGAGAAATAGTGATGCAACATTCATTCTTTCAACAAACATGGAATATAATTTGTAGACGTGACCCGACAAAAATTTAGATTTTAGAGCTTACGTATGAGGATTAAAGCAGTTATAGTTAACTCTTCGCCCGATGCGAATCAAGGAAAAAATAAATAAAAGGTTAACTGGAACGTTAACCCTTTATTAATATATATGACACATAGTTGACACAGCTGTGGCACATAGTTCGAAGAACCGATGGCCGTTGGGGCAGAAAGGTTCTCGAGTGGAGACGGCGTACCGGCAAGCGCAGCGTGGGAAGGCCACCCGCAAGGTGGTCCTACGACCTGCTTAGGGTTGGGGGGACTCGCTGGATGCGGATCGCCTCTATCCGGCCCATGTGAAAATCTATTGAGGAGGCCTGTGTCCAGCAGTGGACGTCTTATGGCTGAAATGATGATAATGATGAATATGACTGCGGGATTCATTTTTGTGCATATTTATTGTTTTGCGGTTCAAGTTATTGTTAAATTATTAATTATGTATAATAATTATTCTATATTGTATATAACATAATAATAATAAATTATGTATATCGTCGCCTAGTACGGTCAGCCAATAAGAGATTGGTGTACCACTTTTTTGAACCTTAATATACCATGAAATAGAGTCGGGAAGTGGTAGACCAATTTCTTGGCCGACTGTTCACATAATACAAGCTTAATTTAGGACAAGGTCGATTTGTGTAAAATTGTCCATGATATTTATATATTATTGTGTTTATCTACAATCAAATGTACAAATATACACAAAATCGGAAATACACTTACTACTGTTTGTATGACCAATTTCGCTTGCCTTTTCGCCATTCAGAAAATCGATCGTAACTTTTTGTTCATAAGTAATTCTCGGTTTCTTAAACATTCCCTTTCATTTGAATCCGAAGACGCCACAGTCAAAATTGTACAACACATAATTGTATTTAAATTTTGTAAGTATCCGAATGCGTGCAAATAATCATCCCTAAGCGATTAGGGACTCGTTCGCAACGGATGCTCGCCCCGCGGCCTACACTACCCACTGGAATTACACATCCTCGAGCCAGCCCAGTAAACATGCTCCCAGTCATTTAACTCATAAAAAACCGGCCAAGTGCGAGTCCGACTCGCGCACCGAGGGTTCCGTGCAAACTTTCACTTACCCTCACATTATTATATTACCCGGTTCTAGTTGAGTTATATTTGCACCTAATCTATATAGTTTGATTGCATCTAAATGGGGTGCAAACTTAACTCAACCGGACTGTACAAATATTTCTTTTGAACAAGACTATATTTTTTATGATTTAATTACATATGTTTAGTTTTCAGATTTTTATATGTATTTGTAGTATGTCACGATATTACTTGCCAATTTCATAGTTGTCCAATAGGAAGTACCCTATCATTTTGATTCCCTTGAGAGTGTCGAAATATACGTTCTTTGCGACATAAATAGCCGTATTTTTTCTTACGTTAATGTAGAAGTTTGATTTTTTTCGCAGCTTCAAGGGAACGTAGACCTGAGTATATGGTGTTAATTTCCACTCGATACCTCCACGCTTTCTTGAGATAAAGGTTCTTGATAGACAGACGGACGGACGGACGACAACAAAGTGATCCTATAAGGGTTCCGTTTTTTCCAATTGAGGTACGGAACCCTAAAAAACACCTGGTATTCCGAATTCCAAATTTTCAATACTTGCCGAAAGTGATAACAGCAATGTGGCATCGTTGCAAATGCTCATCACAATCTGCGCTAACAACTGTCCGTTCATAGCGCACAAATCGCCATCATCATATCTTACAAATTTATACTTAGGTACGGGTGAAGGAAAGCTAGAACATCATTGGTCACATTTTAAATCATCCAGTAGATACGTAATGTTATCGTTTTAAAGTAATCCGAAAAAAGTATGTCGTGCGCGAAGAAATTTGTACTTACAATTACATTATATAATGACTGAACCTTATGGTTTTTAATGTACTATAAAACGAGCGCAGTTTCCTTTAATGTTGTTCTATTTAAGTTGAATTACTCCCTTGCACTATTAAATAATTAAAACAATAGAATTAAATAAGGTTTTTTTTTGGTAAAACTACTTCAAACGCTATTTGGGTAAGGACCTGGCAAGTAGTAGTCATTTCGTTTTCCTAATTTTAATTGATTCCATTGTGACATGAAAATTATTCAGACAATTTATGTATGCTAACTTTCGTGTCACAATTATGGTCCTTACCCATTTATGTTACACGATCCATTCTTTGTTTTTACTTGATAAGAAGTTAAAATTCTGTGTGGTAGAAGTACTAGCAATGTGTTGGGTGTCTTAACCATTTTCGTATTAGTAACACGATTCATGCTTAGCTTTAAGGTTATTGGTTTGGTGTTTGAAGTATTGTGTATAGTTTTTACTTAGAAGCTGATATTTCGAACGTTTGTATATTTAGTATTGAAAATATATATTAGGCTGAATACTGAAACAGATTCATTATCATTATAGAAACACGATCGCCTTTCACATCTAACTATCATCAGTTTTAATAGTGTTTTAATCCGTTATTATACGTCAGACAGAGGCGTGGCGTCAGGAAATGTACAAGGGAAGCCGAAGCGTATTAATTTACTCATTTAAAGAAAAGGGTGGTTATTAGCCTTTCCTTAGGCAACCGGGTGGGAATCGGCTTATATGCACGCCACGCCACTGTTATTCGTACAGAAAAGTGTTAACTTACACACATGAATTTTATTTTAACCGACTTCAAAAAAAGGAGGGGGTTCTCAATTCGGTTGTATTTTTTTTTTATTTTTTTTTATGCTTGTTACCTCAGAACTCCGTCATTTACACGACGATTTGGAAAATTATTTTTTTGTTCATGAGTAGGTACCTATATCCAAATTAGTCCCATAAAATTTTGGTGAAGATCTGATGCCGGGATCCATGAGGAATCGAAGGAATTCCTCGAATATTATGAGCACATCTATGGCAATTTCGGTATATAATACAGTAGTTTAAGCATTTACATTTGAAAATCACCATTGGTGAAGAGAAACCGGCGATGAAGACACAAGCCATCAGTTACCACTGAGGACTCTACCAGTGTTATTTAATTCGTGGATCGCTATTCGGTTTAGAAAATTATTTTTTCGGTTAAGAGTAGGAATCTCCATGTTGATTCCATAAAATTTTGGTGAAGATCTGATGATGAGATCGATGAGGAATCGAAGGAATTTTCAAATGTTATGGGCACATCTATGGCGATTTTGGTGTTTATTAAAGTAGAACAAGCATTAACATTCGAAAATCTTCATTTGGTGCAGAAAAAGTAATGATGAAGACACAAGCCACCAGTCACTAATTAGGGCTCAATCAATGTTATTTAATTCACTTATCGCAATATAATTATTTACCATATTTTGCTTAGAGGCAGAAGTTGTTTAAGATCAGGGTAGCAAAGTGGAGAACCAGAGAACTCCTCAACGATTAACGGCCCTGATTATGAAATAGCAACGTTCAGCTAAAGGTCGTGAGCAATTGACATTAGAATGCAATATGGCTGTACGTGCCGTATAAAAGTCGTAGAAGTCATAAAAGTCGTGTATTATATGTGGCTTCGGTCGTCAGAAGGCAGATTTCGTAGTCTTGTTATTTCCGTTAACGATCTCCCATCATGTGGTCGATTTAATAAGTTGTTGGCGTCCAAATCTAACAACGCTATGCCTTCCAAAGTTTTGACACGGCTTAGTGAAACATATATTTGCCTCTTAGCTAAATTCTTTTTATCATGGTTTATCACAGCATTCTCGACGGTGGTACCTTGTAGCTTATGAACATTAACAGCCCAACTTAATATTAAAGGTAACATACGACGCTCCACATCTCCGTATCCCCTTGTCACTTGAAGCGTAGTACATGACGGAGGTATGGGTATGCAACCGTCACTATCTTTTAACCTAAGACCAACAGTTTCATCGTCAAATTTTACGTACACGGCTTCCGAGAGCTCCCCGTCCTCCAGCTGATCTCGTCTTAGGGCCGGCCATTTTTTTTTTATTATGCCCATAGCTCCGCTCCATTCACTAGTCCATCAGAGACAGAAATATTCCGTCTCATCATCACTCGAGATTCTACGCCAATTTGAGTTGCGAGATAATTCTTGAAATATTATGGGTCAGTTGAGACTGTTAGTCGTATTCTTTTTTAACCAGCAAGCTACTGGACTTAACCATTTTGACCTAGCCAATTCTTATAATTTACATTTTATTTACAATAGTTGTATCTACAATTGGTCTTATTTATTTACAATAGGGCCTCCTCAATCTTCCCATTTTGAGCTCTAAAAATACTTTATATCACAAAAATCCATCACTAAAAAGCAAAAAATTAAAAAAAATTAAATAAAAAAGAACCGACTTCAAAATAAACTAAAAGGCCAAAAATAATCTTTTATGTACGGTACAGATCACATTTGAATCACCTTTTGAAGACGGTGCCAAACCTGATGGAAAGTCCTTTATCCAACAAAAATACGAATTACTATAACTAAATTTAGGTAATAACTAAAGGCTCGCCGCCGCGGTTCTTGCGTGTCATTTGTGTTAATAGTAATAAATGAATGGTTTGGCACCGAATTCAAAAGGTAATTCAAATGTGATCCATACCGTACATAAAAGATTATTTTTGGCTTTTTAGTTTATTTTGAAGTCGGTTATTATTATTTTTTTTTATATTATACGTCAGGTATCTAACGCTCGCAAAGCGGACTAAATTACCGAAACTCGAATTTAACATTTATACAGCGAATGTTAAATGTCTATGTCATTTTGGTACTCTGAACTCTAAATAAGCCCTAAACGGGAATAAGCAGTCAACTGTTTCTTGACCCGTAGTTTTTACTTCGTTATTAGTTAGCACAATGTGTGTAGTTGTTGAAATCTATTAGTTCTTACAGCCAGGTAAACAGTCTATTTAAACATATATGTTGCATCTCGCAAAAAACGTGTTCTAGCAGAAAACATGGTTATCCAGGGAACACACCACTATTTTCATACAAAATTGGGGGACATTGACGTCCACTGAGCAACCGGTGAAATTGAATGTAAGAATATGTTTTAATACCGCTCTCATCAAGTTTCACGCCATAATTCACTTTGTAAGGAATGCAACAACAATTAACAACAGCAGATATCGTATTTTACTTTTAAACAGGAAATAGTAGAAACATGGAGGCAACTAAAAAGTTGATTTACCCATTTTCACGGGTGGCTATACCCATTTTCGACCCAAGCAAAAGTCGGATGCTAGGCTACTTTGGAACTTGCGATTTTAGTCACCTGCGGCCTAGCTGAATTACGATTTAGACAGTATAATAAAGTAATGATCTTTATTCTGTAAGCAAGGGCACTTTTACAAATCTGGAGTCTACCGGCAACTCGCAAGAGGAGACCACTGTTGAAAAGGAAACTGAAAGAAACTCATCAGTCAGTCATTATTTCTAAGTAATTCTTAACTATTACAATAATTACGTTATAAGTACTAAGCCTATCTTAAATATATGTTTATACGTATAAACTCTATGCTAAAACTTACAAAAGTTAGATGATATTAGATAAAAAAAGCAAAATGTGACTTGCTTTCTTTCCTTCTATTAGCGCCTATAGTCACTTGTGCAAATCCCCCTTTACTCCGATATAGTTGAATCCAGCCGTAATGGTAATCGTTAAACCTGAAAAAAACATTGTTCAATTACCTAACTAATTTAGTTTCAACCAAGTTGCTCTCAACTTGTTCACTTTAGTTGACATTATAAATTTAAGCCCGCTTTCTTGAGGCTCAAGCGCTCCGCTTGAATGGCGCCGGACACAAAAGACTAAAACGAAAAAGAAATTGGGAAAAATAACGCTCAACCCTTTAATTACACTCCGCTGCGTTCACGGGATCTTAGCTGCGCCTGTTAAAATGAAACTTGTAATAGCTTGGTTAAATGTTTCTCGTCCAAATGTTGAGATAGCCTTTGTGTACACTAGATTACTAGGCTAGTTTCTTGACGGACCAAATATTGATGCTACATTTTAACATTATGACGTAATGAGGTAAGTATTGTTTCTTTGTTTTTTTTTCATCCACAAATTCTCAAAAATAACTGTATGTGTAATGTCATATTTTTGAAAATTGTATAAATTAGTTTAATACCAATTATATACACTAGGTAATTAGAGGACTATATAATTGGCATTAAAACTACCCTTTTTAATTGGTTAACTGAAAAGTTCGTAAACTCGTATGTAGTCGGAAGTAAACTGACTATTTGATTCGTATTGGTTTAACAAAATACCATACATATGAAAAAATTTCTGGCAATTGGGACGGCCCCTTATCTGGGATGCCACTTGTGTGGAGACCCTGGCACCGTCTCACCTAGCCATCACGCCATTAAGGGCCGGTAGTGCGGCATCATCCGCCGAGATCGTGAAACGCCTCCAATAATGGATTAAACAAATAATCATGTATTTGCGGCGTTTGCGGGGGAGACTCTTGGGCCGTGGAGCTCAGATGCCTATAAACTATACGGTTTAATCATTTTAATAAAAAAAAAATTACACGAATGTAAGCAGACCACAGATCCGGCTCATTCCTAGACCAAAGGATCAGCATGCCATTCAGCGGGGGAATGTAGCTGGCCTTTTGGGCACCCTACCTCAGGGCAGCGACCTAGGATACGCTACAGGTTAATTAGTTAGTTAAGTTTAGTAGTTAGTATGTTTTTATTTATAATTATCGTTATGTCGTTTAAAGACTATTATATGTCGTGCAACAAATATAATCTCTTTTCATTCGTTACAGTGTGATAGAGACTGGTGACGACATTATATGTTATTCATCGTTTTTAATAATGCAGCATGTACACTTGTTTATGGTACTATTTTTATTCAATGTTTACTATTACTGCTTATTTTATAAGATTAACAAACAAGGTAAACGTCCCAATGCTTGATTCCACTAATTCCGATACCCAGTCGGTTACCTCTATTGCTATGAAATTACGGTTGAAGGTGCCAACTAATGGGATAGTGGCGAGTGTTGGGACATTTACCTTATACAGAGTATTCTGTAGGTAGAAATACTCTCTAGGTAAAGGTAGAATATCCTATGGGTAGGTGATATGGAGATGTTTTGACGGGACGGGACCTTTTGTACCGGCGCCACAATTCGCTAACTTTTAATTAAGAAAGTTTCATCATTAGCATCTTGAGATAGAGCTTATTACATTTTCTAACCACCTCGTGAACTACAGGTAACTTCAATTGGAGTTTTATTATTAGAATCTATCAGTTTTTATCGAGAGTTCTTGAATAATTAATTAACATTAGTAGTATTACGTATTATACCCTAAATCCATATCCTTTTCAAGTTTCTTATAATTACGAAAGCGTGTTTGATATTTTATTTTATTGCCACGTAGATAATTTATAAATGAGTCGCTGAGTAATATGTATGAAATATTTATTTTTAATCCCATAAAAAATATCGCATCTCAAGTGATAAAACGAAAACTACTGAGAACTTACGCTTTCTACTAAATTAGCAAAAAAGAGTCATAAACGAAACACTTTCGCATTCAATTAAACTTCAAAGCGAAACCGTGGTACTTTATTGTTGCCTCCCGATTTCATTTACTCTGCGAATCCCGTCGGCTTAATGAAACCAGCGGCGCCAAAGCCTACCTGTCGGCGCGCCTTTGCCTCTATTAGACAATAAAAAACTAATGCCTATACGGTGCAGCATCCCACTGACTTCTCACAGTCTTACCTCCCCTCTCCGTCTCAGAACAAAACAACCTTCCAAGGATACAACCACCGTAATTTAAAACCCGGCTCGCCACCGTATTTACAAATCAATTTATACTCTGCTCTGCAAAGAATAGAATTGGATTTCTGCGCTTGAAACGAGCATGCACTTTAGCGTGTTCACAAGCGACTCTGATTTGTATCTTAACTTGGAACGGTTGGATATTGAAGAATGAAGGTTGATTGGAGGTAGCGAAGTCGAAGGAAGGTGGAAGTGTGAAGGGGGTTCGTTAATCCCCGCGCCCTGCGCTCACGCACTTTCATGAATGGACCGAACAGGTTGATGTATTCTAAATACAGGCTGATGCGGTTAGACGCTTAGGACCGTTTAAAAAGAAGAATCCATTGGAAACAACTGAAGGTGTAAATTAAGTGAATAATGTTTTAGGCCTTATCTTTTATCTTCCAAATTATTGTTTTGTCTAGTTGTTGTTTAAAGTTGAGGACTGAGTTGTATATGTTGATTGCTGCGTATCTTTTATTTAAATGAAAGTTTTATCGCTTATGTTTCAAAACATGAAAACAAAATAGGCCACAGAGTCGACTTGCCCCAATCCGAACCTCTTTAATTATACATTCTTGAGAAATCCAGGTCGATCGGCAAGAAAAACAAAATGGTACAACGTTTTATGCAAAATCGACGCTACGCCAACTTAAAAATCTGTGATGTCATCAATTCCTTTGTGTCTGGGAGCAGAGATCACTCGCAATCGCATTTCGTGACATAAAAACAGAATTCACCGAAGCACAATGGGATTGTGCACATATATATAATGTCTGAGTGATTATTGCAACGACACCAGCTCAATATTTCTTTTAATATTTATTATATTGTAACATACCACTCTTATATTTTCGTGGGCTGCATTAAGAGTAGTAGTCCCATTAAGGTGCGTCCACATCATCGTCGCGTGGCATGATCGCGTGTCACGATCACGCGTTTGGACGTTCCGCCGATCGGATCGCTCGAAATCCATTTTGCTACGCGTATCACACAGTTATATTGGACGAGTACGGCATGATCGGCGCGCCGACAGTAAGCGTCCAAGCAGCGCGATACGCAGTCATGCCACGGCACGGTGATCGGATACGAGCAAATGATACAACTGTTTACGCACCTTTAGATGTCTTATTTGATCTTTTATTCCTACCCATGTGAACCAAATGAACAATTTCACCTTCAGTCATCTCAGCTCTTACCACCAGGTAGGATGTTATGCTTAATTCAATAAAAAATAATAATATTAAAGTCTGCAGTCAGTGCAGAACGTCCTGTATCGAAGGGTTCGAAGGAAGCGCCGCAACGTCCGGCCGCGTGGATGTAGCGTGATGCTCTTTTTGCTTTTCGGTTTGTTTTTTGTTCATCTCATTTATTTATTCCGATGTAATCTCTTCCAGCTCGTTTTTTGTTCAGTCGGCCTTCAGTGTTACCTGTGCCGGGACGCCAATGCCTTGTCTATCGATACGCTCCTGATCGTTTGCTAAACGGTAATCAATTTTGCCAATTTGATTAACGCGTGTGATATAAATCAGTGACTTCGTGTTATAATCAGAGTGAATTCAGAATATGTTATTGTTGTTCAACATTAGGACTACTAGTGTTTGACAGTGCGTTGCCTGGGGTCTGTGATGATGGAATTGCCACATTATCTGCTACTTCTTGCTCGGACTTCGCTGAACAATCTCGATCTTCTACAAATGGAACCCCCTCATTCACCAAAGTTCAATCTGCCTCTATGGCAGCCTTGGGTAGCATCACCCCAAAAAGGTATATTATTATGATATTATTATCTTTCTAGGCGTATTATTTAGATCGTTTATTATCATTAAATATTTGGGACACCTCAATGTTGTGGCGCTTGTCTAAATCATAATTATTTAGGTAATTAACTAAGTAGGTAGTTAGGTGGCGCCAACCTCGCTTGCTAATGAGTTCGTCTCTATAAAATTACTGTCTATCTAAATCAGAGTTGATGAGAATAAGATTGGACCGGATTCCAATTAAAAGTTTTCGGCTCAGTTCGAGGTTCCACAGGGCTCGGTGCTAGGGCTCACTCTCATAATCATAATTCACTCTTGTGTATTCTCATCATCTTTATGTAAGTGTAATTATTTCACCGATCCATCTGTGTCATAGTACGAGTATAATACAATTTAATGGAGCATAATTTGCTCGGAGAGATTAATATTTCTGCTATATCAATGGTCAATTTATATTAATGTATTTAACGAAAATGAGGATCTGTGTATGTTCGATTGTAATGGCGTAAAATGTATTGATTTTCAATCAATATTGATGATTTATTTATTTATTTAATCTTTATTGCACAAAAGAAAAAAACTTATCGTACAAAAGGCCGACTTAATCCCATAGAGCATTCTCTACCAGTCAACCTTGAGGCAAAGCAGATAAACTGTGGGCGGTGCAACTAATTTACACACATAATTTAGGAAGATAAATACTTACATACATACATATTCATATAATATATACCTATATATATAAATAAATTCAGACGAAACAAGCAAAGACTGATAAATAAATTCAGTTGATGACTTAGTTTAAGTACAGTCGCCATCAATTACATGAAACGTAAGTCATGACAATAAGAATCCTGTTAGATCGTAAACTGATATTTTAAATACCGTGTTTGCTCAGATGTATTATGTAGATTGCGACTTTAGTTAGTTTGTGCATTTTTTTTTAATTTTTGCATTACACGTTGCATGTAGACACATGCCTAAATAAATTATTATCAGCTTGATGTAATGATAAAGCTTAATGATGGGCCTTAAAATATAATTAATTATTAATGATTTATACCTGGACCTTTTGCTGTCTCACTGTAACTTGCATCCTTAAACAACGTATAAACGATCAAACGGAATACAACGAGTATGTGCTTCTGTCAGAAATGGAATCCAGAAGCTGCCTTTGACCAAGGGATATCCTCTGTTACGTATGTCACTTTTCGCCCTGTATCTTATAATTTACCTGTGATCTTATAATTTCTCCTAGGTATATATATATCGCTGTCAAAATGCCTTGAATACCACTGCATTAATCAATATTTTCATGATTTTAATATTCTTTATGTATTGTTACAGAGACCCCAAGCACGGCGTCGAGCGGGGAGTCGGAGGGCGACCGCACTCTGTCGCCCGAAACGCCGCGCGCGCAGCCTAAGGAGCTTACAGGGAAATGGCGGCGCGAGCGGCGGACCCGGCAGCCCGACTATAGGCCCAGGTTAGTTATACAATTTCATATATCTTCATTGCACACCTTAAGTCTTAAAGATACAAATTACGATTAGACATCAACAAAAGATGAAACAATCTCAACTCGTAATGCTCCCACTGATCAAATTTTCCTTCAATAATAACTTAAATAACTCTTATTTGTCACTCCCGACGTGTGTTCTTGCTGTAGTTTTATTAACCAATACAAATATTGCAAAGGTCAACCTCAAAACTAGGTTCCCCAGGATCCAGGAATCAGGAGACCACTGCTATGCATAGGTGGGATGAGGATAAATCTGCGGATTCCTCGTTCCGGGCAATGCTGCTACTAGTGTAGAATGTTCTTAAAATTTCAATTTTTACTTGCGAGATCAAGTAAAGTACAGCAGAGCATGAAAGGTCTTCCGATGCTAAATTGCTATATTTTTCACAAATCTGAAAATAAGTCTGGATTCAAGTTCAATATCTGATTTATCATCAGTTCTTGGAAGTAAAAATATATTCTGTCAAAGGCTCGCGTTTACTACTGTGATGTGCGTTGTAAGCGATAAAAACCATGATATATACCGTCTAAACTGCAAGCTACTACTTAGTATGATAAATATGTAGGTATTGTTGGATAGATGCATTACGATTGCCATAATTCAAGTGATTCATAAATCAAAAGCTGGGCCAAATGAAGATTCTCTTGCCAAATTTGATTATAATCAGGCAGAAGAGAATCTAAAAGTCACTTATTATACTACTTATTATATACTAGAAGGCGCCCGCAACTTCGTTCGCGGAGGAGAAAAAGTCATAACTCTTCGATTTTTCTTCAGAGTAGTCGTGTAAAAAGTATCCTATAACCATCTGGAGATACCCAGCTACCTGTGTACCAAAAATTTTTGAAATCCGTTTAGCCGATTTTGCGTGATGAAGCTACAACGACAGACACAAACATACAAAATATCCAAAAAAAATAGTTTTCGTTTTATTGACCTCCAAATAATCCATAACAATCATTTTTTTGAAAATATCTTCAATGTACAGACATTTCATTTTTACAACTTTATAATAGTATAGATAAAGGATTGGGAAGTCACCTTAGAAATAAGATACCCTTCTCGGTACATATTTAATTCGATGAAAGAGATCCTTTTTTAACCAACTCTTAAGTAGTATATGATTGAGGGAAGATTTGTACATTGATAGTTGATACCCCTAGTTGAAATGCAAATATTTATTCTTTATATCACTTCGTTAATGCTACTTATTTATACAATTGTAAATCTAATATTATTATATCCTATCATAAAAAAGTTAATGTAAGAGATAATTTCATCAATTTCCCATTAGGACAAGTCATTTATTTACTGTCCAGTTAATATTCCGTGATGACGTCACTATATATTTTGTACCTACCTACTAAGCCGTTAGAAAAAGTAAAGGTCAAAACTTTTTTCTGCTAATTATTTATAAAATCTTCAAAAGTTAATTGCAGTTAGAAACCTTATTCATCGGAATGGTTTTTTAACTAACTTACGTTGTTGAAGTTACCTCTCGATTATTATTTATTATAATCCATTAAGTTACGAGTCTGCCTAAGTCTTACATCAAGTATGCTTAGAATATTCTTCTAAGTTACATGTTGCCCTAGAGGATGATTTAATAGACCTTCAACTTTCACTTGCTTTTCACTTAGGTTATTAATATGGAAATGGTGCACCTGTGTTAGCTTCTCATGAATTTATAAGCGTCGTTTTTTCTCACCTTTTTCCCACGCTTTATGTGCGGACGATGTAAAGCAAAATTGAATTTTTGATTTAAACTTTTACAGAGAATCTCGATACAGAAATGGGTGGCGAATGTGTTCGATTCTAATGTCGAGATTTATTCTCGAGTGTTTTTTTTCTTGTGTTCTGTTTCTGTCTAATTCACCAGTTTGAAGTTAATTGGTTAATATTAACTAAATGATTTACTGATGTAACTGAAATATATGTTGGTATGAGTCGATAGAACGTTTTGGAATGAGTCAGACCTTACTCTCACTCATTACAAAATGTTCTATCGCCGTCGTCATCGACTTATGTCACTCTGGCGCAAATTGACTGGTGATATCTCCATTTTAGAAAAAACCTCATTTAGGCTGACCGTTGTCATTTAACTGTTAAGATTTTTATAAGGATTATGATACAATAATCTATCCCACGTGGTAAGTATAACAGGAATTTCTAGTCTATTCCGGCAAAAATATATGCCCCGACTCTAATCTTAAGTCGCCCGATGTGCTAAAAGAGTTACGGTGTCGTTATTTTTAGGGGCATCTTAGAAATAAGTTTGGGAACCCTGATCTAACGGATAAAACCAAATTTCCAGAGAGAACGGCAAGATGGCGCTTCGATCACAGTCGTTCAACGAGCGGCGCAGCGGCCCAGCGCTGTCCAGACCGCCGCACAGCGACGGCGAACTTGATGAGGAGGACGCACCCGCCAACCTCACCACCAATGGGAAAGGTAATTCATAAGACTCATACTATATAACAGGTACTGAGACCGACTTTGTACTAATTTAACAATATTTTTCACGCATTTTTTTATAAAACTGTAAACTTTACAGGGTTGTTATAAAACAAACCTAACCTAACCTAAACGATGATCTTTTAAGAAATCTTGAAGAATTTACGGCGTCTGAAAAAAATGCGTTAGGACAAACGATACATTAAGAAAAACATTAGGATAAACGACATTAGGGATTCCGAAGGAGACCCATGTCAGAGCGGTTGATGACTGTCGAGATGGTGAGCGTTGACACAGCCTCTGATCTGATATGACGGAATTATGAGTAGCTTTCGAAGTTACCCTAAATTCTAAATAACCCCAATGCACTTCAACCGATATCTAGTACTATCAGACGCATATATTGCTCGACGTATGATATACCGCCATCTCTCGCGATTCGTAGGCATTTTGGTGCACTCATGCCAAGGTTCGCCCGCTGCCGATTTGATTCGGCTCGTCGCACGTGAGAGACGACGAGGTTTGTTCCATAATATTTTACCTTGCCCTGGATGACAGTGGAGTTATGTTTGAAATCAAAGAAACTAAAACTGACAGCAAATGCTTTTTTTGATATTATTATATTACATTAGCTCTCATTAAAGTTTTTTACCAGTGTTACCACTCAAAACGCCCCATTTTTCTCCATCCAAATAAAATTAGTGTACAATTCGCGCTCATCAAAGCCAACAGAGTGTTCATAAAGCCCTTAATTACAAGTAAATGAGCTCTCATTCTTAATTGGCTCGAGGAGAGAATAATAAAGGTACATTCTTGTGGAGTCCTTAAACAGTCGCCATTTTAATTTATCGACCATTATGTTACTGTCTGGGAGTAAAATGACAATTCTAAATTTTAAAACCTACTTTGGATATATTTGTCGTAGAACACTCGCTAAAATCACGATAAGAAAGTTAAGAGCAATGATTACCGATGTAGTTCTGGCCCTTTATGTACCTACTTTGTACGTAATTTGAAAAGTCGTGTTTAACGTATTTCTTTACAAACTATTTTGCATATAAAGTAACATTGCAAGTTTTTCACCGCAGCGAATGTGTTAAGAATAATTGGTAAGGTTTTATAAACTATCTTAAAAGTTCACTTATTAGCTATCGGAGTAAGTATAGCCCGATAGGCTCTTTTTGCTTCAATACGCGATATAATCCGTTAAATTGTTTTATTTCAACAAGTCCTTCAAGTTGTTGGATGGATTTGACAATTGCTATGTAAACCCGAAGCGACTTTAACAGTGGAGCGCCACCCAACAAGCGTTTGAGAAAATGTTTTTATTTGCTAAAAATTATTTGGCCTTAGCTTAAAAAAATGTTTTTGTTCAAATGTCCTTTTCGATTCCTTAGTATGTCCTAAAAGTTTTTTTACACTAAGCAGTAGCGTAGTTTGCGCAAATAAATAGCGTATTTCCCCCTGAGACTCTCCCAGTCACGTTCACTAAATTTAATTACGTGGGCGCGGCTCGCTTACACGGTCTCCATACTGAAAGGATTCAGATTACGAGTATTAAATAGCTGTTGCGGTATACTTACTGTACTTTGCGTATTTTAAAAACAGGAAATATTTTTAACCGACTTCCAAAAAAAGGAGGAGGTTCTCAATTCGACGGAATGTTTTTTTTTTATGGATGTTTACCGATTACTCGAAGACTATTTGACCGACTTCAAACATTTTTTTTGGTTTTATAGAAGGTACTTTCAAGTTGGTCCCATATAATTTTGGTGAAGATCTGATGATGGAATCCATGAGGAATTGAAGGAACTCCTCAAATATTGTAGGCATACATATAGCGATTTTGGTATGATAAGAAACATAATAAGCATTTGCATTCAGAAAGTGTAAATTGGTGAAGTGGAACTGATGCAGAAGACCACAGAATGCCATCGGAACTCCTCAATGATAAATGATTTACGGGTGGTGACAAAATATCTTGATTAATTTAGCTAAGCAACTTCATAATCACAAATTTAAATGTTCCTGATGAGAATGGTACCATCGAATTGATTTGATGATGGAGCCGGAAGGTAGGCACCAGATCTATGTAATAAAATAATGTATCCTAGCCGTGTTTGGGCTTGTTCGAATCGTCACGAGATACACTTTTAAGTAACGATTAACTAAAAAGTGTAAAATAAATAAACTTTTTATCAAAAACATAAAACCGACTCCAAAACAAACTAAATAGTAAAAAAATAACGTCATAATTCAGTTTCTTCAAATTACTTACAAGTAACCGTTTGTATACTCAATCTATACAGTATATACAATTAATGTTATTTTGGAGTCGGTGCCATCGTGTCACAACTTACTAAAATCGTTAATTTTCAATATTTTACACATTCTTTATATCGCACCGACGCCAAAATAAGATTAATTGTATATACTCTATAGATTGAGTATACAAACGGTTACTTGTAAGTAATTTGAAGAAACTGAATTATGACGTTATTTTTTTACATTTAAGTTATTTTTGGAGTCGGTTTTATGTTTTTTTGATGGTAATATTGAACATATATTTCCCTGCCTAGAGTAATATGCAATAATTTTAACCGCAATCCTTACTATATTATAAACGTGAAAGTATGTATGTACGTTCAACTATTGCGTAAAAACTACAGAACAGATTTGCGTAAAACTCTTCAGTAATATAGCTTAGATATCAGAATAGGACATAGGCTAAAATTTTCTAGGATATTCATTCATAAAATGGGTTTTTTAACAATAAATGGAAAAGCCTTAGAAAACCCAGAGTTTTATTCATTGGGACATTTCTATTGCGAAGAATTATATCAACAAACAGTTGCTAAGAAACCAATTTGACACGTTAGTACAATTATATAATATATATAATAAACACATTACCCTCCTTTGCGTCGCGCACTCGGGTAAAAAGAGGTAGATATGTAAGTTACCTACACGATAATCCACGTTAAAAATGGCCGGCTTTTTCATGTTATATCATTGCGTTAGTATCTATTTGTGTAACTTTATTATATTACATACGTCAATGTTTATAAGTATGTACGTTAGCCTGGTACGCAAAAACTACATAACAGATTTGCATAACATTCTGCAGTAATGTAACTCACATATCAGAATAGGACATAGGCTAAAATTTTTGAGGGTATTCATTCAAAAAGGGTTTTTTTTAACAATAAATGGAAAAACATGACCTTTTGTACATTGTGCCATTTTCATTTCTAAATAATGAATAAACAATTGGTAACCTAGCAACAGTAATACTACCTACACGATTAAGCAAAGAACACACCTTCCGTATATCACGTATCATACAAATAGAGTATATCTTAATATATCCGGATAATAGCCCATTGTACATTTTGGACTTGCGATCATCTTCTGAATGATAAACATTTTGTTACAAAAGTATGGATTAAAAATAAGATAGATACATAAAACGGGTTCTTTTCAACAAAAAATGGATATGCACCACTTTTTGTTAACTCTGACATTTTTATTCCGAAGAATTATCTACAACATATTATAAAACTCTTGCGTTGCTGACCTATTGACAGACCACGCACTATATATACGCACAATAAAGATATAAGCATGAAATTTGGAACGTATATTCTTTATAGGGTGGACGTGTACTAAGAAAGGATTTTTAGAAAATCAACCCTTACGGGGGTGAAATAGGGGTTGAACCATTGTGTGGAAATCGTTCATTTGGAAAGTTATAAACTTGAATCTTAGTAATAAAGGTTTCTTATTAAAAGGTTTATTATGAAAGTTTGTATGGGAAACATGTAGTTTATAAAGTTAGACGCTTAAAACTTCGGTCACAACCTCCTAATGTACATTGAATAGCAATTGATAAGGGCATCTTTCCCTTGAAAGGGTTAAGATGGGGGTTGAAAATTCACATAAGTAATGTGTGATTTTTTGGTGTTAAACTGTGGCCAGAAAGATGACAGCAGGACAGCAGGTTTCTTTTGCAATAGGTAGAGCTATCCAGAAATATAATTTTTAATGAATTATTAAAGAAAAACATGAAGAGGGAGGGAGGGAGAGAGAGTGAGGGAGTGACAGAGAGAGGAAGAGAGGGAGGGAGGGAGAGACAGCGAGAGAGAGAGGGATAGAGAGAGAGAGATAGGGGAAGAAAGGGAATGAGTGAGGGAGATAAAAGGGGGGGGGGAGAGCGAGAGATATGGAGGGAGGGTGGGAGAAAAAAAAATGGTGTCGTAGTAAAATTATGACGACGGTTTTCGTATGACGGTAGCACGTAAAATTATTGTTCGTAAACCGACTTTACAGACAACCATTTTGTGCTTTGCCTTAAAATACCATACTTTTGAAACGCCGAGGGACCTTCTAGAACTTTTTATTTTGGTCAGTGTGGGGAACTTCGCCGGTCTCTTCTTCTCATAGTCTTGCAGGCGTTCAAATTATAAGTGCCAGTGTTGCCTTCTTATGGTATAATGTTCAATATCCCCATTTTCTCACTCTAAATCCGTTGGTCGCTGAATATCTTCTGAGTATTTTTTTTAAATCATTAACTGCATCTCTGGTTTTACCTAAAATCTACGTGGACGAAGTCACGGGCGGCCGCTAGTACTTACATAAACGATCCGATGATGATATATTTCATAAAAACAGCTAACAAAAAACAGGCACAAAAAATCTCTATTAGTAAAATTTTCAATAATGTTTATGTTCTACAAGTCACTACAAATACGTTAGTTTGCGCACTTTGCGCAGAAAACATAACAAACATGCAACCTTCTGAAGTTTTTCGAGCCATGTTCACAAAATTTAATCACGCGGGCGTGTGTGTCTGCCGCTGCTCGCTTACGCGTTCTCCATTCTGAAAGGGTTCAGATTACAAGTATAAAATAGTTGCGAACTTTGCGTAATTTGGAAATTCAATTTGATGGAAAGTGGGAAGATTGTTTCTTGCTTAGAACAAAATATAGTTAACATGCTTTTGTATATTTACAAATGCAGTAGACATCTACCAAATCACGTTCACTGCATTTTATTTTAGTCTCATTAGTTTTACAAATGATTTTAATGCAATAATAACAAAAATAAACTTCCATTATTTTTGCAAATATTTTATCTATATCTTACAAGTTAGTTTAGTTTTCCAAATGGCTGAGACTTTTCCAGCCACGTATACTAAATTTAAATACCAAGCGCGTTTGCCAACCACCACGTCTCGCTTACACGGTCTCCATTCTGAAAGGATTCAGGTTACGGGTACTAAATAGCTATTGCGAACTTTGCGTATCTTGAAGACGGGAAAAATTCAATTAGATGGTAAAGTGAGAGATTTATATCCGTGCCAAAAGTAAAATGTTAACCAATTTGCTTGATAAGTTTCGTTCTTTCAGAGCCCTTTCCCTAAGCCCTTTCAGACCGCCCGGTCTTCTGCCATCCAAATAGACGCATGTATGTTTGACTGGTACGCGTCTTTTACTGCACCACGTCCCCTTTTTTCTTCATCGTGCCTCTACACGATGAAAGTCTTCAGGGTATGTAACTCCAGTATAAGTAAATAATTAATAATGTTTGTTTTGTCAACAGGAGCCCCGCCCGAGTACCCTGGCAAGCACGAAGCGCCGATAGACATGCGCCTGCGCTCGCGGCCGGCGCCGCCGCCCTACAACCGGCCCTCGGTCATCACCAAGAGCGATACCCCACCTGGTAAGCTACCTACATCCATCTGAATAATGGCTGTCCTGTTTTCAAGGGCGGGCGAGATTGTCTTTCGGCTCCCTTTGGTCGCTTCTCTCAAAAGACGGCGTCAAAATTTAATTTTCGCTCCACTTGCACTAATCTGGATCCAGCCTTCAAGTCAGGGAGGGGGTCACATAGTCGAAACATTTTCAGTGACCTGGACCCGCTTCTCCCCGCTGGATGCGCTCATATATGTATATATCGATACATTGGAGACTAACTACTCGTACGAGACTATTTTAATGATGTCCTCTACGGCAATTGATCTCCATGGTATAACATTTCTAAAGGGGACTTTAAAAAAAAAGTATACCTAGCTCTATAATCAGTATTTTCAGATAAATTGACTGTTTCTGACAGATGAACTATAAGCGATATAGGTATTTTCACAACAGTCACACCTTCAACTGAAACCAGTGTAACTGGTCAGTTTTGGAACAATAAGGACAGCGCAATACAGTATCTGTCTTTTAAACAAGGCTTTAAATTTAAAAGGTGTGATCTTTTTTTAATTAAAAATATTTTTCCTTAGGTTCAATGTCGATGTGCGATCCAGTGATCGACGAGCACTTCCGACGCTCCCTCGGCGACGACTACATGAATCTCTTCAAGAAGAACACCGAAAATAGCCAGCCCGGGCCCAAACCCAACACAAAAGACCGCGCGAGCAGCCCCATCCAGTTCAAAACCGAAGAACCACAACCACCAAAACCCGCCAAAATCATCGCCATGGAAGTCGACGATGCCAGCCTCTCAGTAGACGACCACTTCGCCAAAGCCCTAGGCGACACATGGAGGCAAATACAAACCTCCCGATTAAAAGAGAACGAAAAAACGCAAGCGACGAAAGGCGGAGTCGACGACCACTTCAGCAAAGCGCTCGGCGAGACGTGGAAGAAAATTCAAAATCCCAAACTAATGGAAGAAGAAAAAAAGGATCAGACAACGAAAATTATCTCTAGAAGCGGCGTCGTGATATAATGACGTCGTTGGCTCATAATGGTTCAGTTTACGACTCGAGATCTTTAAGAGTCATTTCAGGATGCTGGCTCGAGTGTCAATAAATTCCCACTTGTTTAATGTAAGGGAGTCACCCGCTCTAGAGCTCGTAACGCGTTCGCGAATCCATGACAATCTGTTACCTATTAGGCTTTGGGAAGTATTTTTTTAACGTTATTTAGTCAACTAGTAGTCACCAGTTACACGTTATAAGTAATTACCTCAATATAAACGCTTCTGCACGATTCACTGTACTTTAATTAAGTGTTGTAAATATTAGTCATTGGTCGCTGTAACTTAGGTTTAGCGTTCGGTGTAAAGGTATGTGTCTAACTATTCTTGTAACTGTAATGTTCCTCATATTATTTATAAGTTAGATATCAGTGGATTCTTAATTCTTAATCGAATAAGCGACAATGAAGTACCCATCGAAATTTAATGTCACTACCTACTATGTGTAAATAAGTATAGGTCAATATAAGATATATTTATAGCTAAAATTTCGTTGTTGTCTGATTGTGTTATAAGGGTACATAGTACATAATAACTACGAATAGATAGGGTAAATTGTATCGATGGATAAAAGTTTGTTTGCGTTCTGAGACGATCGTAGGTGTTCGATCCCTATTCAAATCTTTTTCCGATTCTGTTTACAAGATATTTATATCTATAGAGTGACATTCTACTCAAGCCACAGGATTTAAGATGTTTATAAATAAATGTCCATATGAACAAATTATATTTAGATTATTGAATTGATTTCACATAGAAAGATATTGAACGAATCCAAGGTTAAATCATTTAAATCTATAGATTGTCACCAGAAAAGTACTGACATATTTTCATCACACCAACTCGATTGGATTTTGTGGGCTATTTTTTAGAAAAATTGTGTTGATTACTTACGAAAAAAAATTGCGTACTATTCATATTTTTCTTGAAATTACGACCAAATGGGCAGTATTTTTTTTTAATTTAATAATAATTTAGTATAAATCATAGTGGCTTGATAATGTTCAATTGGTTTACGGGCAGTCAATTTGAATTTAAGACCACGGAAGCCTGTCACAATGCCAATGATAAATTCACAGGAACCAAACATGTTAATTAATTGTTTGATTTATGATAATGAAGTTATAGCGGCTTACTAATTCAAACGTTTGAGTACATTACATAGGGGTATTGCCAACACTAATTCCGATTGTTTTAAAAAACTCGTGAATAGCCTTATTTTTAAATTTTGTTGTTTAAAAATCTCAACTTAGACAAATTATAAAAATGTCTCATACAGTCAGTTGCGAAGAAAACTGACACACTTGATATATAAGAATAAAATAACTCAATTGCGTTATTAAGTACCACAGGGTTTTATTTTTGTATTCAGCTGACTGTGCTTTAATACCCTATGTTATGGGAACCGCAAAGAGGCTCATAAAAAAATTTGGCGCTTAGTTTCACCGTATGTGGTATTTTTTAAGAAGGTAGACAAAAAAATACATTACACGTCTAGGCCGATAAATTAAAAAAATGTTCCACGAGCCGAAGGCAAAGACAGTAAATATCCGATTTGAAATTTTCTGTATTACCGCCCGTGTGCATATAATTTTAAGTTTCGCCCGCCAGGAAACAAGATTTTCAGCCCGTACAGCTTACAGTTAACACGTTCCCAGTCCGGGTGCCCCCAATACCAGGCACGTAATTTCTTGTCAGGAGTCCATGCCTCCACTCTGTAGTCACTTCTCCATGCTGGACGCGCATTTGGACTTATGATATTGTCAGATCGTTTGGGACGGTGAACGTGTTAAGCTAGCTTTCGCTAAGTGACGTAAAAAGAAACCTGAGCTTCCTCGTTTTATAGTTTAATCTCCATCTCTATTCATAAAATTACCGTATCTGCCTTCGGATATCATGTGTATCTGAAATGTAATAATTTTGTCATTTTGATTTTGCTTGTAAATTTCGAACAATACAAGAAATTGAATGACTGTTATTAAAGGGTTGAGATGTCTCATAATTATACATCGCAATCGAGGGAATCGACCTGACACGTTAGTAAGGTTTACAAAAAAAATACCAGTTACTTTGAAATGTCTTGGCATATGTATAAGTAACATGAAGACGTTGATTTACAACTCTTTGTATTTATATCAACCTTACCCATGCCGCTCAATTCCCTCTCTATTGCGATGTATACAGGGTTAATTTTGTACCCTCTGCCAAAATTGTACATGCATTAGATGCAGTAATGTAAACCCCTTAAAGCCTTCAAGAAAAGAGCGTTCTCCCACTTGAAAGGCCGGCAACGCACTTGTGACACCTCTGGTGTTGCAGGCGTCTATGGAAAAAGACGATCGCTTACCATCAGGCGATCTGTCTGCTCGTTTACCCCCTATAACATTTAAAAAAATGGGAGGGGCAAACAGTTGGCTAGCCTACGCCTGCAACGTTATCATTGGTGCAAGCATGGTGACAGTAGGGTCACCAAATATTGTTTTTGTGAATATTAAGTAAATACAACATCATCTCCAAAACAGTGTTTTCTTCTTTAATTCTTCTATAATTGTATCGCTGCTCTAGGATGTGTCAAATTCTGGCGAGGCGTCCAAAAATGATCCTGTATAATTATAGTGTTTGTAAATAATAATTTCTATTTATGCACATTATCTTATAAGATGTTGAACATACGCAAATACACAATAAGCCTGGAGTACCGTGTTTTATTGCTTTTTCCTTGGGTATAATGGGAGTTGTGGAACTTGGTACATTTTATATGGGAGCCGCGACCTTCCTTACTTAACGGCTTAAAGTTTGTCGTATTTATACGCCGTGTTGACTTTCGCCGAGAAAGAAGCTAAGCCGCCTTAATGTTTACTCACGTCTTAGGTCAAGTGTTTAGAAAAGAGGAGAGAAACACATGCATACTATTATAAAGTTTCATACAAAATTTAAGGCCTAAGTCGGGAAGTATTTTTTATTTTTAACCGACTTCCAAAAAAAGGAGGAGCTTCTCAATTCGACGGAATGTTTATTTTTTTTAATTTTTTTTTTATGGATGTTCACCGATTACTCAGACTATTTGACCGATTGCAAAATTTTTTTTTTTGGTTTTATAGAAGGTACTTTCTAGTTGGTCCCATTTAATTTTGGTGAAGATCTGATGATGGAATCCATGAGGAATTGAAGGAACTCCTCAAATATTGTAGGCATACATATAGTGATTTTGGTATTATAAGAAACATAATAAGCATTTGCATTCAGAAAGTGTAAATTGGTGAAGTGGAACTGATGCAGAAGACCACAGAATGCCATCGGAACTCCTCAATGATAAATGATTTACGGGTGGCGACAAAATATCTTGATTAATTTATCTAAGCAACTTCATAGTCACAAATTTAAATGTTTCTGATGAGAATGGTACCATCGAATTGATTTGATGATGGAGCTGGAAGGTAGGCACCAGATCTATGTAATAAAATAATGTATCCTAGCTGTGTTTGGGCTTCGAATGTTGTTCGAATCGTCACGAGATACACTTTTAAGTAACGATTAACTAAAAATTGTAAATTAAATAAACTTTTAAACAAAAAAATAAAACCGACTCCAAAAAAACTAAAAAGTAAAAGATAACGCCATAATTCATTTTCTTCAAATTAATTACAAGTACCTAACCGTTTGTATACTCAATCTATACAGTATATACAATTAATGTTATTTTGGAGTCGGTGCCATCGTGTCACAACTTACTAAAAAGGACAGTTTTCAATATTTTACACATTCTTTATATGGCACCGACGCCAAAATAAGATTAATTGTATATACTGTATAGATTGAGTATACAAACGGTTACTTGTAAGTAATTTGAAGAAACTGAATTATGGCGTTATTTTTTACTTTTTAGTTTTTTTGGAGTCGGTTTTTTTTTTAAGTTTTAGTTTAATGTAAAATGGCGTCTGTGTTCATGAACAAGCTAAACAGCTAAATTATATTTTTTTATTTTTTTCTAGTGCCTGAATGGTTATTGGATCAGAAATATTCGCGTTAATGCCTATTACACACGAATACAAATCTGTATGCAAACTTCCGTAAAAAAACATTATGTAGGGATTGGAGTGAAAATAAAAAAAAAATGACTGTGTTTTTTCGTCTTCGGTTACCGCGATATTTTTGGGTGGTGTATTTTTTTATTTCATTGCATATGTTTGAGAAAAGCACTAGGTATACATGTCGGGCTGTGAAAAGGGCTTGCCGGCTTCGTATCACTATCCCTGCAAGCCCGTCTTTCCCGGCGTCTGCAATAATATACAATTATCACGTCAAGTATTATGAAATTGATACAAAGAATATAATATGGTGGACAGTGGCTGGCCGTAACGCCGGACGCACCGTCTAGTTGAGTAGCCATTTTATAGAAGCATATTTTTGTTAGACAGTGAATGACACTCGGACACTGTTAATTTCATTAGTTTGGTCTCTTCATGTGGTGGAAACCATTAAAAAAATACGAGTCAAGCTATCTTTCGAAGATAAGTTTCAGACTTTTATTATTAATGTAACAACAATTCCCACCTTGGTAAACGTGAGTGAATTTCTGCATTAAATCTGAGCGGTGAGGTAAATACTAAAAAAATACTTCAATTTTTAGCAACTATTGAATTCCTTCGTAATAAAACGGAAAACCCCTGATTGCGGCCTAACGAAATATACAAGCTGAATAGTAAACTAAATAAAACAAATCCATTTACCATTTTCCGCATTCTGCTCAAGCATTCCGTTTATTGTCGGCCCTAAAGAAAAACGCGCCGGCCGGCCCACTGGCTCGTGCCTAATGCAAACAAGATGCCTGTTTGTCGTATCGGAAGGAAGATACATTTTGTACGTATCGAACTATCATAACGCGAAAAAAAGAAAGAAAGAAAACACATTTATTAGATAGATTACTGATAAAAAGCTTAGAGAGAAAATTTTATTAATACCATAACCTAATGAGGCCGAAAGAAATTTTTGCAGTTTTGAATTTCAACCCCCCTTGAATTTTATGAGAGTTCCAAACCCGATTTTAATTGGTACTTTTAAAAGTACACGTGGCCTCAGGGGGTTAAATCTAAATTCACAATAATGTCATTCTTAATCAAATCATACTCAACCGCCTTCAATTCGACCTTAATATAACTAGACACATTAAGTAGTGGTACATATACCAGATCACAGGTCATAATATATTGGTCCGCTAAGCAAGTTGTCAAAACTGACTATAGAAAAAAAGCCAAGGGGTCATTATAGTATAGTAACGAGTCCGTCAGCGCTGCGTTTGGCGCTGTCGCATATTTTGGGAATGAATTATTACATACAATAGTACTGCTACATATGTCCATAGCAAAAGGTCACCGTCACCACTCAGCATAACGCTGAGACATCGGCGTAACATCGCAGCGCTGGTCCATGGGATCCGAGGTAGGTAGGCAAACACAGCAACAACTATAATTAAAACTAGACCGTGCCCGCTTCGTTCGCAGAAGAGAAAACCCTCTTTTTAACCGACTTCCAAAAAAGGAGGAGGTTATATGTTCGATAGTTTGTATTTTTTTTTTATGTATGTTCACCGATTATTCCGCCAACTGTGTACCGATTTATAAATTCTTTTTTTGTTTGAAAGGATATACTCCCGAGGTGGTCCCATTGCCACCAAGTTGGGGTCTGATGATGGGATCCTAGGGAAATCGAGGGCAATCCTCAAATTTTATAGGCACTTATAACGTTTTTCATATATAAAGCTATTTAAATATTTGCATATGCTAGTCATCATCTCATCATGCTGAGCTGATGACGGAAGGTATAACTCCTTATAAGTTAAGAGTTAGAGGATAATTCTTAAAAAAATCATCTATTATAGGTAGATACGTTAAAACTGTTAGTCATATTCTTTTTAGTGTGTCCCTGAAGTAGTCTCCTTATTACCAAGTCAGGATTAGATGATGAAATACCAGGCAGATCGAGAGAAACTCTGAAATATTATAGGCACTAACAATGTTTTGTTTTTTTTTCTAAAGTTATCAGTTGTTTTCCTCTGGTTGTCACCATTTCATGCTGAGCTGATGATGGAAGGTAGAATGAACTAACCAACTTTTACATTTCTTACTTCCAAAGACTCGAGATGCGTGTAAAGTGCCTCCTCAATCTTCCCACTCTGGGCTCTAAAAAATACTTTATATCACTACTAAAATTCATCACTAAAAAGCAAAAAATAAAAAAATTAATAAAAAAAGAACCGACTTCAAAATAAACTAAAAAGCCATAAATAATCTTTTATGTACGGTACGGATCACATTTCAATCATCTTTTGAAGTCGGTGCCAAACCTGAAGTAAATAAAGTTATTTATTCAACAAAAATACGAATTACTATGACTAAATGTATATGCAGGTAAATAATAACCAAAGGCTCGCCGCCGCGGTTCTTAATAGTAATAAATGAATGGTTTGGCTCCGACTTCAAAAGGTGATTCAAATGTGATCCGTACCGTACATAAAAGATTATTTATGGCTTTTTCGTTTATTTTGAAGTCGGTTCTTTTTTATTTAATTTTTTTAACCGACTTCCAAAAAAAGGAGGAGGTTCTCAATTCGACGGAATGTTTTTTTTTTTTTTTTGTGGATGTTCACCGATTACTCAAAGACTATGAGACCGATTTGAATTTATTTTTTTTGGTTTTATAGAAGGTACTTTCTAGTTGGTCCCATTTAATTTTGGTGAAGATCTGATGATGGAATCCATGAGGAATTGAAGGAACTCCTCAAATATTGTAGGCATACATATAGCGATTTTGGTATTATAAGAAACATAATCAGCATTTGCATTCAGAAAGTGTAAATTGGTGAAGTGGAACTGATGCAGAAGACCACAGAATGCCATCGGAACTCCTCAATTATAAATGATTTACGGGTGGCGACAAAATATCTTGATTAATTTAGCTAAGCAACTTCATAGTCACAAATTTAAATGTTCCTGATGAGAATGGTACCATCGAATTGATTTGATGATGGAGCCGGAAGGTAGGCACCAGATCTATGTAATAAAATAATGTATCCTAGCCGTGTTTGGGCTTGTTCGAATTGTCACGAGATACACTTTTAAGTAACGATTTACTAAAAAGGGTAAAATAAATAAACATTCAAACAAAAAAATAAAACCGACTCCAAAAAAAACTAAAAAGTAAAAAATAACGCCATAATTCAGTTTCTTCAAATTACTTACAAGTAACCGTTTGTATACTCAATCTATACAGTATATACAATTAATGTTATTTTGGAGTCGGTGCCATCGTGTCACAACTTACTAAAATCGTCAATTTTAATATTTTACACATTCTTTATATGGCACCGACGCCAAAATAAGATTAATTGTATATACTGTATAGATTGAGTATACAAACGGTTACTTGTAAGTAATTTGAAGAAACTGAATTATGGCGTTATTTTTTACTTTTTAGTTTTTTTTGGAGTCGGTTTTATTTTTTTGTTTAAAAGTTTTTTTTATTTACTTTAGCTTAGTCGGGTAAAAAGTATCCTATAACCATCTGTGGATGCCCAGCTACCCGTGTACCAAAAATAGTTGAAATCCGTTAAGCTGTTTTGGCGTGATGAAGCCACAACGACACATATATAAAAAAATCTAGTCAGTGACCTTTAAATAGTCCGTATCACTTATTATTTTTAAAATATCTTCAATGTACAGACATTTAATTTTTACAACTTTATAATATCATAGATTATCAGAACACAACAAAACGGGGCTTAATCGCGTATAAAGAGATTCCTTCGAGACCCTGGACGTAACGCGACGTCCGAAACGTCGAAAAATTACCAATGAAAGGTAATTAAATAAGTCATATTTATACACGATTAAGCCTCGTTTTGTTGTGTTGTGATAATGAGTGAAGATCGTGTAAGTTTCAATCAATATCATAGATGTCTAAATGTACATAATATTGATACAAGGGGCACATGGATATAGCAGTCGTAGCAGTCAAACGACAGGTACTTATAGTTAAATTGGCAGCTTATCATAAGAAGCTACCAACATATCCAATAGGCTGCCCCAAACTCGTCTTCACGTAATGGCCACATCGCATATGGCAGGTGTGATGTGTCACATAAATGTGTTTTTTGCGGTACGACGAAAAATTTGGTCGAATTTACGTACAGATAATGTTTATAGTATAGTAAATATTCTCTTCAATTTGTGAATCCACACTATGCAGCCAGTATATACCATAATGGGAATAAAAAGTTTTTTTACGTAGATGATTTCAACATCTATTTTATTTTAATTTAATGTAATCCCGGTAACTCGGGGCACTTTGATACGAAGGTCAAAGGGAAACATTGATACTCAGTGAATGTATGAAATTAATATGTGCCAAAACAACCGGGTTGTTTGTGGCTACATTTCTATAAGACTGAAAACTTTAATACATAGACTAACTAATGATTAGCTGAATCCTAAAAAAATGCATTGTTTTAGTTTTGACACGAAAACAATAATGAGCAAAATATGTTATAGAAAATAACAAATGAAACTAAGACCGTACGTCCGTCACCTACACACTATTGTAGGTGACGGACGTGCACACTAATTTATAATCGTATTTTATGTAGTTTTTAAACATATTTGTACGTATAATATGAGTATGCATATTGTATTAATGTGCCCCGTATGTGGGGTAATTTGATACGAATTCCATTTCTCAGAAAATTTACCATAAAAAATGAAGCCAGATAATCTTGAGGGGATATTTGCCAAAATACAAAGTGGATTACTAGTTTACAGCAGAGAATAGAGTTAATAATTCTGACACGTGCCTTTAAAATTGCTGTTCAGTTCAACTATATCAGTCCGTATGGACTCTTTCAATTCCCATACTTTCTGCTTAATGATATTAAACTGACAGAACTCGAGTGCATACTTATCTGAACTTAAGACTTAATACGCCGACCCCTCGTGCGATTATTAAAATAGTCAGAGCACGCCGAAGGACCGTTGACCTAAAAGCTCAAATGCTTCATACTTACACTGAAGAGTTCTAATACGGCCTCATATAATGGAACTGACACAGCTATTTCCTGAAAATAATGGAACGAATAAAAAGATGGGACGCACACTTTCTTTAATCTTACTTACGCCTGATATTGTTGACCGAGACAGAAAATTCGTTCCATCTTAACCAACTTCAGAACAGGCGAAGTCTCTCAGATCGCTGGAATATTTTTCCCCTCTTTTTCCGTATCTACTAAATGTTGTTCTTAAGAGTCCCCAGTAAGCTCGGTTCTCCCTACAAACGTAGTTACGCTCTCATTTTCAAACGACTAGCTAGTTTTCTCTAAAACTTTGTACTTAGAATAAATTTAGGCATATGCAGGTTTGTAATTAGTTTATGTAGCTTCAGATACCATAGTAAAAAAAATACAGCGAATTTAAGTTTTTCATACAAAACTTGTTTTTGCTGTATTTCGTTTGTTTTATAAACTGCAAGCATATAAACTAGTTTTAGGCCTAGATATACCTCAAGTCATTGTATATGCAAATTTTCGTTACAATCCAACACGTAGTTTTAAAATAAGAACGAAACACCGTTTCTATGGGAAGGTGAAATTCGGCCGAGCTTACTGCGGACTCTTAATCAAAACATCGATTTAAACATGACCTTTCTTTTACAATATTGGGAGGAGAAAAAAGATGTCAATAGTTATTTTAGTTATTTTTTCATAATTCTTAATAGATATCAAGATTTTTTTATTTGTAAGTTAATATTAGGAATAGGTATACTTTCCAAAGACCGTATTAATGTTACTGTTACTGATACAAGCGACGTTATAATGATCCTGGTTTTTAGCCCCTGACGACAAAAGATGGGTAGTCAAGATAATGTGTTCAGTGTTATCGTTTAAAGATCATTAGCTTATTCGAGGCATGTTGAAGTTTTTTATTGTTTCAGTGATTATTATTTAAAAAACGTTAACTTTCATCGTCATCAACATGTGACATCAAGGTAATAGGCACTGGGTATGAAAACCAAAATTCTAATAAGTTCGTCAGTTACTTAATAGAAATATATAGGACACGTAGTTTTTTGCTTTTTTAAATAATTTAAAAATATATACATAAATTGTATTAAAGTTTAGGATTGGGCGACAATTTTACTCAATGTATATTTTATTAGGTACGTAATAAAAGAAAAAATACGTGTCCAAAGTTTTTTGTAAATGTACATGACGACGTCATTTCCAAATAACGCGTTTTTAGCAACATTCCTTTTTTTACTCATTAAAGCACTTTTTAAGGATGCGAAACACCCCTCCTTCGTCATGCTACCATCATCCGATGTCCAGACCCCCCCTATGGAATGGCGTAATTTATGAATAACCATATCTAAATACTTACCTTAATGTACAGGGCCGAAAACAAGACATTCTTTCACGTAATTTCTTATTACTTACATTTATATATCATCCAATCCAATTATTTCCACTACCTTCTGAATGACGACCGTTAATAATCTAATGCCATAGCATTGTATTAACAGTGTACTTGTAATGTAATGAATTATTAATAGACAATTGCGATCGATAACTGTCAACCTCACAGTTTTTATGAGCATACCTATATTTCTATACACAAATACCGAAACGTGTACTACCTACTATGGGGATAGTA
Source organism: Hedya salicella (assembly GCA_905404275.2). NCBI lineage: Eukaryota > Metazoa > Arthropoda > Insecta > Lepidoptera > Tortricidae > Hedya > Hedya salicella. The sequence continues at coordinate 18,537,120 of FR990100.1, read as the reverse complement.
TATTTAACGTACAATAAATGTAATTAAATAAAGAAACAATTACGGGTGTTCATCCTAACCAAAATATGTGTAGGACTCAGAACATCGTATAAGTTTAAAAAGTCTGTAATGGCAAAGGCATATTATAGGGTAGAGGACTATTTAACAGACAAAAATAGAAACCAAATACTTTACTTTTACCGGGACACGGATCTTATAAGATGGCATATCAAACGTACGTAAGTTGTTTTAAAGAATCATATTTTGCTTTGTTTCTCCTATTATATTTTTACTTTTACAAGTGTCAATATGTTTTCTTGGAGAAGTACGCATTGAGTTTATATATGTTTAAGATAGGCTAAGTACTAATATTGTAATAGATAAGAGTTACTTGTATTTAGAAAAAAATTAATAGGTTGAGTTTGTTTCAGCTTTCTTCTCCGCAGTGGTCTTCTCTTGGGAAATGCCGTAGAATCAGACTTGTAAAAGTGCCGCTTATAGAATAAAGATCATACTTAATTTCATTATTTATAATCTATCTAGTCTAGTCAGATTGTAAAACAGGATAAAGTAGTGGTGGCCTAAAGGTATCATTTTACTGCCAGCTGCCAGGCATGTAAGCCTGATGGAGCAAGCTGGTATTTTTTAAACCTATTCATAATAATACATCGCACCTAAGCTGGCAAAGTTTAATTTAGATTTGAATATAGATTTATATTAGAACATAGTTCAGGTAAGTGGGGGCTATACTTGGGTAATTTTATGGTACTTATATCTAAGTACAAGGAGTCTGATAGAGTGTAGCAAAAGTAAACGTATATATTAAGTAAAATAATTTGTTTGCATGCCAGTTTCTGGTAAAATGTGTGAAACATGCACATTGACGCCATCTTTTGAACCACATTTTATGCACAAACAACATATTTTATTCTTTTCGTCTTCTTCTTCTAAGTACCATTTTGTGTAGTATTTAACTAAACAAAATTTATTGGGTACTAGATATTTATATTTAGAGGACTTCGCTCTGACCCAAAGGTAAAAGACACCGTCACAAATAAGCATGAAAATATCCATGTCAAATATCAATCACAACTGTACATTCCATTATGACAAAATTTCTAGAAAAATATTTGTACGGTATTAAAAATGGGTATACATAATTACAAACTTAAATTTTATAGCTCTATGTAGAGGCGCTATAGCTGGGTTTACAAAACCGCAATTAGGAGCAACTAATCCAAAGCTTTTATGGATCGTCAACGCCAGTGTGGGAATAAATTACCTGCTTAGCAACCTTTGGTCCAACCCAACTCGTAAGCCGCTATACAGGATGTATCAATAACAAGGTAATTTTTTTACCCCCAATGAAAAAAAGTGAGCGTGAGGTTTACGTTACCCCGGGCCGTAGATAAAAAACATTTTCTTCAGAGAATCCCACTTCCAGAACGTTGTAAAATTATGTACACACCACTGGCGTTGATAACAAAGCCTCAGATTGGGGGTTTATCGCCCTCGTCTGCGGCTCGTGCGACAAATACCTTATATCTGATATATTGTTTATTTTATGTGCGGCATCGCAGCTCTTAAACGTATAAACCGATCAACCGATTTTGATATAGTTTTGGTTTGGTATACAAAGCAGCTTGATCGAGTGTTTGGATGATTCGTGATATTCGGTTTAGCTCTTTAAAAAAACAGTCTAGGTTTTTCGCAGTTTTTCTATCGTCTTCACTAGTCCATTGGAGTTTTGACTTGGGTATCGTTATTCTTTCGTTTTTAAGCTACTTATATTTAAGGAGTTTGTTTCTGATTGCGTTCATAATATGTTTTTATTGAGGCAACCTTACCAATAAAATCTTATGAATGATTTCAGAAACAGTCTTTATAGAGGAGAGTCAGACTTGTAAAAGTGCCCTTGTGGCCTACTTACAGAATAAACAATTTGAATTTGAATTTATAGCTTAATGAGTAATGCTACCCCATGAATCAAAGTAACCCTAATCCATCGTATTACATATATTATTGTTGAACTTATATAACACAGACTTGACTGCAAGGCGTTATTTCTATGCAAAAGTATCGATGCACATTTGCTGCATTAAAGAAGTACACACGTACAAACACATCACTGTCACCTTTAAAATACTAATATGGATCAGAATTATTGTATTGTAGCTTGTTTACCTACTCGTTATAGTGTAAGAATAAATGTAATTTGTAGTTGCAGATATTTTACTTTCGAAAGCTGGTAAATAAATATAACCCATAGGAAACATTTTAGATAGGAAATATACCAAATTAGAAAAATAACTAATTCGTATAAAAAAAGGTTTGCTGTCTCGTTAGTTAGCATTTTTTTCACTAGTCGCCTTAACACTCTGTATACAAAACTGGTATACGCAGCTGTTAGTGCCAACCCTCTAACTATTGTCATACTTATACAGAAGGGCGTAACTCACTTAACTTTCTATTAAGATACGACTTTTAACAAACAGTGCCCAGTATTGTATGGAGTTAGCAACAGCCGAGCTGATTACAATTGCTTATGCAAGCTGTCAGTCTCACTAACTTGTCTTGAGGGGGAAAAAATGAACAGTAAATTGTATTGAATTTGTATTTGTCATTGATGGTTTCGTTTATATGGTAAAGTATTTGTATAGGCAGACGGTAGACAATTGACGACCTATTTAGCTCAGCAGGAGTAACGTTGCTTGCGAAGCTGGAGGTTGGGTTCAAATCTCGGTAAGGGCAAATATTTGTACGATGAGCTCCTAAGTCTTGGATGTTTTCTATGTAGGCAAGTAAATATTAAATATATCGTCATCTAGTACTCATAACAGAAGCCTCATTGAGCTTACCTACTGTGGGACTAGTTCGATTTGTGTAAAGATTGTCCCGTAATATTTATTTATTTATTTAATAGTGAGCTAGAAGGTTAGCATACTTATATGTTATAAATAATTACTTGAAGCTGTGTTCAAGTTATTATTGTGTGTAATACGTATCATCATTAATCAGACGAAAGTGTCCTAAAAATTGTTGTGAAGTGAATTTGACTACTCATCCGTTTCAGGGCTGAAGTGAGATTGGCAAAGGGTTTTGAGATTTTCTGCATTCAACATTATTAGAACTTTGAAGCATCACTTCTGATCTTCTATACCATTCGTTCTTTTTTAATGCATCATTCTGTCACTTTTTTCAAAGATGCATCTAAACCCGGCTGCTGTCTTCTATTCGCTCTGCCTCGATTTTGGTAGCCATCTTGGGAGATCCATTCAGTAAGAAGCTTAGAGCATCTTACCACTGAAAATGACATTTAAGGACACTATCCCTTCTGCCAAAGTATATGATATTTGCCATGTCTTAAATGTTTTGCAATACAATCGATCTATGGAACGGCCAAGCCATACTTTTTAAATCAAGGTGTAGGGTTAGTAAAGACAAAGCTTAGGTGCTTGGCTTTTACTGGAATCTGATAAAAAAAAATACAGCGAAAGCGTTAGGAACTTGTGTGTCTTGGCCGCCAATTCTACATGAATGTTTTTGGTGGGACCTCATTTCTTTTTGTAAGGTGTCCTAGATTTTCAATGTTTTTTTTTGGCCGTTGCGTTTCTTGAACGTCAGCTATTCCTTTTTTCATTGTCCAGTCTCTATCTTTGTCTATAAATCCTAGGCTCCATTCCAAATTTCAGCTTTTTAGGATATCGGAAGGTACCCCCATAGAGGTTTTTGATGAGTGAGTGCTTGGCCAAATCATCGTATTCTAGCTATCAATAAAATCTAAAGTATAAAAGCTAGATCAATTAAACTTAGTGCATTTCATATGTTTCCTAAATACATTTAGCCTGTGAATTTGGACGCTCTAGTGTTATGTGGACCGAAACTATGAGGGTTTGAAAATTAGACGAAACGGTTCGAGAAAAGGTAAGTACCTACTACCGTAAACCCCTTTACCGTAGTGTGTTGCACATATTTAATCATAAAATTGTTTAGCAATGATACGGATTGCCATGGTTTAATGCTCTAAGGGTAGTACGTAGGTAAAATACAATACAATACTCTTTATTGCACACCAGAGGAAAATAACATCAGACACTTAAATCTAAACCATTAAAACATAGTTAATTCGGATACAAAAGAAAACTGATAGTTGACTATCAGTTTGCTTTAAGATACTTTGTAATTAAAAAAAAAAAAATAGGCACATGTATGTAACCACAACATAAGAATAAAACATTTGTTCTGTACACTTTTACAATTACGATGTTTGAGCCACATATTAAAAAGCTGGCATATTAAGAGCGAATCGTCAAACAGCTAGCTTATGTCGAATTAAGGACCTTTAAACCTAAAATTAATTTGCGTTCGCCGTACAATATAAACAGGAGCAAGCAATTGACGGCACAACTCTAATTGTGTCCGGAAACAGGTTTGGCCGTTTGGCGTCGACTGCGGTGCAGCGGTCAGCTTGACCGTAGTTGTGTGGAAGCAATCACAGCGCCACCGCTGCGCTTAACTGAAATATGATGGAGCGTGTATGTAATTAAGTACCACTTACCTGAAACATGATGGAGCTCCATTCTGGCACTGACGAATACCATTAACGCACAGAACCGGTGACGCATATAAGCGTATTCCCACTTGAAAGGCCGGCAACGCACTTGTTTCTCCTCTAGTGTTGCAGGTGTTTATGGGCGACGGTGATCGCTTACCATCAGGCGATCCGTCTGGTCGTTTGCTCCCTATATCGGACACAAAAAAAAAAGCTTTAAGCTGACTTTCAACTTAATTGCTACTGTAAATTCATCTCATTATTGGAAGAGGTATTTAATGGATATTGACAATTAAGTCTTATGATGTTTATTTGCCTTTAGGCAAGCACCCAAACGGAGCTAATTGTATCCGAAAGCGGGTTTGGCATCGGATTGTGGTTCGCCGCTGACGTGAGCGGAGATGTCTGTGTGGGGGCTTAAGGTCGCTGCCACTGCTCTTAACTGGAATATGATGGAGCATGTATGTAGGTAATTAAGTACACTTTAGCTGAAATAGCTATAAAACCGCGGGAAACGGTTGAATGTGGCGCACGACCGGTTATTGTGAAGATCCTTGGGAGAGGCCTTTGTCCAGCAGTGGACTTCTTTGGGCCGAGATAATGATGATTATAATGATTGCGGGAAGCGACGAATTTCATTAACGCATCCAGTGCTGGCAACGCATATAAGCGTTCACGTGACTTTCTTCAACTAGAGCAGAACGCAAACGCTCAGAATGACACCCCTGCTGTACCGTTCCCGAGAGTTTCCGGAAACGTCCTTCGTTGTGTATGGTATATGTTCTCGAGAAAGTTCTCGCTCTATAAATCGGGAATCGGTCTCGAAAACTACACACCTCTACCTTGAACGCTACTGTACATTCATACATTTGGATAGATCCAAGCTCAGTGCCTTGAACGCTTTTGTGACTCATATACTGCCTGCTCAAAAAAAAACTTGGAGCAAATAATAAAAGCTTGGTAAGTACACAACGAAGTACGGCACGTGACGATGGTTAAAAAAAGTTGCATTTACACAGATAAATCCTATGTACGCTTTTCACCTTATTGTATGATCCAGCTGCATCCGATTACCTACGTTCTAATTTTCAGTTTGTCACGGCCCGCCCGGGCTGTGAACTCCGTTCCTCCCGTACACTCAAACTCTCAATTCCTCTTCATCGCTCTGGTACCATGTCGAACTCCTTCACCGTAAAGGCAATTAGTCTCTGGAATGCCCTTCCCCTCAGTATACGACAAGCTCAGAGTAAATTCTCCTTCAAGTGTAAGTTGCGCAAGCATCTCTTGGGAAATCTTCAAAATTAAGAGTCTTCATAGTAGTTTAGAAGCAGGTACCTGTATGTTTTTATATATCCATATATATATATATATATATCTATGTATACATGTATCATGTTTATATATATTAAGTATTATGTATAGTTTGTATACTATGTAACTTGGGTGTCTCGCCCTTGTACCTAATTATTATTTTGTACAAGTCTGATACCTATCCCGCACCAATAATTTCTCTGTTTAGCCTTATGGTTGACTGGTAGAGAATGCCTTTATGGCATTAAGTCCGCCATTTGTACTTTCTTGTATTGTGCAAGAAAGTTTAAATAAATAAATAATAAATACAGCAAAATATGAAAGTTACTAGCAGGTAGTTTCAAAACAAATACTCATTTATTTCATGTTAAAATAACAGTATAATTTGCCTTAGTCAAAATTATAAGTACTTGGAACATGATCGTCATTTAAAACAATAAAATTAAAATAACCGGTACAATGTCAAACGCAAAAGAAATAAATTAATAAAACGATTTCAAATAAGATCAACATTATAAATTGTAAAAATAAAAAACAGTCAAAGATATCATCTATCACCCGAAGGGATCGTCATTAACATATTAATAAACAAAATACTTAAAATCACACAGTTATGTAAAAAAAATCTTTAACAGAATACAGTGGGGATTCCTATAAAAGGTTTCTCAATCGACGCTTGAATACGAGATCAGATGTTTCATCTTGAATATCAGCGTGTAGGCGTTCATAGTTCATAATATTCCTTATAATTCACGTAGCGCTGTTTTCCAATCTCGAATCCAGTCCGTTGAAAGTCCAAATTCGAGCACTGAATTCGAATGGTGCTAGAGAATGAACACTCTACCCACACACTCGAATACAGTCGTCAAATCATGGTTACTCCGCCGCCTGCCTCATCTCGAATCGAATCTCCAATATTCGACGAACTCCCTGGAAAGTTGATGAAAATATTATTCTACTATATTCCAGATTTCTATTTTCAGCGACCAAGTTTATGTAAGCAGCCAATCAAACTACCAAGCTTCTATAAGCACATATAAACTTCTAATTGGATTACTTCACGGTCAAACGTTTGAATAGGTTCGGCGTTAAATGAACATGAGTATTGAACTGTTGCGTAATAAAATATTATATTTTATTAAAATTCACACGATTTTTACACATTATCGTACAATTGAACGTTAGAAATGTTGAGACGTGGCGTTAAGTCCATAGTCTATAGGAAAATAACCCCTGGAAACTATGAACGTGGGACAAGTCCGAAAAATTGAGATAATCTATATTATTATAAAGTTGTAAAAATGAAATGTCTGTACATTGAAGATATTTTCAAAATAATTATTATAACGGAGTATTTGAAAGTCACTGAAGCAAAATTTTCATTTCTGTTCGTATGTTGTGTTGTTGTGGCTTCATCACGCCAAATCGGCTGAACGGAATTCTACTATTTTTGGTACACGGGTAGCTGGGTATCTCCAGATGGTTATAGAATTCTTTTTGCTAAAGAAAAAAAGAGGGGTTATGACTTTTCTCTCCCGCGAACGAAGTTGCGGGCGCCTTCTAGTTTATTAATAAAATTATAAGTACTACGCGACTAAGATCTGATTTTTTTGATAATGGCTACGTAATAGCTACATATCTATCTGATCCAGTAGCATGACATTGACATCTATTTACGTAGTTAGTGAACTCTAGTGATTCTAATTAACTCTGTTCACTGTTAACTATAATCGCCAATTAGTCACGACATCAAAGAGATAACTAGTTTCGTCGAATATTGTAACTAATTCATAATCTCACAACTTATACCTAGTTAGGTAGTTCGAAATTGTATAGGAGTACTTTTGACAATAATATAACAAAAATACTAGTTATAATTACGATAGCCATAAGAAAATACTGACTCTTTATTGCAAGTCCAATTATCTGCATTCTGATTGGACACGATCCCACATTCAGCGACTATTCACTTATGGTGAGAGTTATATACATAACCAATTACAAAAACATCTCTTCGCTACGCACAACATCCTTGCAATCCTATGAAGAAAATCTCTGCAATCAATGTTTCTAATCCCCCGTTCGTGGTTAGATATAAGACGGATGAGACAAATCGGAAGGGGGAGTAAATAAGTATTATTATGTTATCGGTCGGTGGGACTGTCCGTATCAGGTCTATTGACAATTTGACGGTGCCCGAAGCGCTTTCATTATTTACGCGACTCTAATACCCGTTCCACGCGTGACCGATTCCTTCGGCCGACTTGGCCTTGAAGCCATCCAACCAATCAACGTGCCTGAACTTGGAGTTTGCCAACCGTCCACACGGTTAGAAATTTCGGCCGATCTGATCAGGTCTGAACTTTCGGACCGTCTGGTAGCCCCTTACCTGTCTGGCTATCGATCGGAGCTACCCTCCACCTTCCAGGGCCGGCTTCATACGAAATTTTCATAATTGCTTCACCTACATACTGTAAGGATGGTTCAATGAGATAAACGCATTAGCAGTCCATGGGGATGTACCTAATAAGTTTATTCAAATTGAGGTAATGTGAAATATAATTGTCTCTGCATTTTGTTTTATCCTTTTAACTTATTGAATATAATGTGATAAGGCGTGAATAAGCTGAATAGAAAGCGATTTTTTTAGTTTACCGATAGTACCTATCTACTGATAAGATCGTCGTCAGTTAAGGATGCCGTGGGAGAAAACCGAAACTGGTCAAGAACATGGTAAATGGGGTAAGATAATTAGAACCCTACTCCTCAGCGGAAGGTAACTGGAACAGAAGAAAGACTTTTGACAATGTTGTTAAGCTTCAGCAAATAGTTTTATACTGACTACCAGTAGGTACCTATTTATAAGAAATGATTGAAAACCAACAGACAACAAGACAATATAAGTGGCGCACAATCACAAGGATATGGGCATATTGTATATGGCTAATGGCTGTCATATCATTCTAATCCTAATAATAATATTATAAACGTGAACGTTAATACCAATGTATGTACCTACGTTGCTCTTAATTAAAAAGAACTACTGAACGGATCTCAACGAATTTTTTCAGTAATGTTGTTTAGACATCAGAATAACACATAGGCTATAAATTGCATCTGTAAACTGACGAAGTTGCGGGCAACAGCTAGTAATATCATACTGTTGTTCTAGCTTCTGTCACACGCAGTGAGAACAAAGTACAATGCTAGTATTCGCTTATAAACAAATGAAAACGAAAACAGACAAGAATTGTTATGTATCCTTCCAAATAAAATTGATAAAAATAATCATATATTAAACAGTGCCTAGGAAGAATATATTGACGTAATACAACGCTTAAATTATTTATTTAGCGGTTTTCCACCACACCCTTGTAGAATCGTTTACGAGTAACGAAGCACATTCAACCTTATATAACACGTCACTATTGACCTACTCAACGTCGAAATTCAATTTGAAATCAATTAGTTGGGGGTATTTAATTTCCTGATTCGCTAAAGCGGATTTACTGTGTAATAAATAGGAGATGTGGACCGCAAATTAGATTGTCTCACAAGCGTGTTGTGCCTGCTGGAATAGAGCCTTTGATCATATTTAAAACCATTTGTGTCACTGCCTAGTGCCTATTTATTATTCCAAACAATATGATAAGCGTATCCATTTTATCTAATTGTAATATTTCACCGTCTAACATAAGTTTTGGCATGATTTTTCATGAATCCGCAATTCTCGTTGATTATTCTAAGATTCGCAAGAAATGCTATTTCGACAAGAGGTCGGAGCTTAGACGTTTCGTTTATTTAGGCCTTAAGGTATCAAATTAAGCAGCGAAAACTCGGCGAAAGAGACTGCTTTTAATCAATGTCTCTCGTAGCTTACCGAGCAAAGAAAACATATTGATTAAAATAGGTACCTACTCTTATTCCAAGCCTGTATCTGGAGCTCGGAGTCGACCTTCTAGTTAAACACTTTTAATAGGTACAGTGCACAACGCAGCAAACCTTCGTGACAATAGACTTTAAGCCCTTTAATTAAGGTTTACAATTGTCGTAATTAGTTGTGTGGCGCGTTGTACGCTGTAAATAGTTTACAATGAACAATAGGATAAAAAGATGTCGTGATTAGGTATGTACCACGTACCTACTTTTACTCAATGTGCCTCGTGTGTTCGGTCCGTGGCATCGCCTCGGCATTGATATATCGAGAATATCGAGGTAAGATCTTAATTACTTTATAAAAAGATGGGTATAGTATCTTTACAATATGAGTCAAATAAGTGAAGGACCTACGAGTGTGCTATATATTTTCTTTAGTAAACCACTTAGATAGGGAAAAGGTGTTTTCGCGAAATGGTCAAACACCTGTTGTTTCTTTCCAGTTCCGTGAACATTTTTTTAGAGTAGGGGATGATGGGGAGCAGTGGATCGGTGGGGAATAATAAATATATTAGGTACATAGCTCTCCTATTTGCACCTTGATACGTATTAGGCAATCTTTCAATGCCTATACGTACTTTCGTGCCATGATAAAGATTCATTATTTCTCTTAGGCAATGATCCACTAATCTTCCCTATTCAATGTTTTCGCTTCCTACTTAATATGTTCATTTGTATTTTGTACATTATTTAAATGGGATTCCTTTTTTTTGCTAAACTATCTTCCCCAGACTGCCACAGTTCTGTTTCATTTCCCAACGTTTCTTCGAAATCGAATGCCGTTTTTATTTAACGCTGTACGGAAGCCAATAGGTTAGGTTACGTTTATTCTATTAAGGATCTGAAACTTTAATTTAAAAAAAAATAAGGTTGTGCGATTAAATATTTAGGGTATGTTACAATTTTGTCAACGCCATTTGCGTAAAACCTACTTAAATAAACAATGCAAATGTTTTAATGGCCTTTTTAATGCAAACCTTTGTGCGCGCATTATTAAGTTTATCTTATTTATGTCTCCTTATTCATTTAAATTCTTAGTTTTGGGGTTTAGAACATGTATTTAAAATATTAAATAAGTAAAGATAATATTTAAAAAAACCTAACTAAGCCAGGGTGCCACCTGGCAGCAGCAGGGCTCAAAAGCTATCGTCAGTGTAATAATTACATTACTATCTATCATAAGTATCCATACTAATATTACAAATGCGAAAGTGAGTCTGTCTGTCTGTGTGTTACCTCTTCACGCTCACACCGCTGAACCGATTTCGATGAAATTTGGTATGGTGATAGTTTGAGTCCCGAGGAAGGACATAAGCTACTTTTTATCCCGGAAAAATACCCTTATCCGCGATAAACGAATTTAGGGCGGATGAAGTCGCGGCCGAAGCTAGTATTAAATAAATTAAAAACCGCAAATTATTTAATACCTAAGTAAGTAAGTAAGTAAATATAATCAATGAAACGAACATATTCTTTATCCATCTTCGCCGCGTTTTATCCCGGACAATGTCGTAGTAGTGGTATCGAATGGCGAAAAACAAAATTATTTGCCAGTTGATCGAACTGGTACCCAACCCGTGTCACTTGTAGCCCTACTCGATCAAGTAGGTAGGAGCGACGTATAAGTGGAGTCCGAGTGGGGGTTTTATATCCCATTCGATTCTAAGGACGGTAACGTGGGCCCCCACAAATTCATTATTGTTGTTTTAAGGCAACCGTTTGTGGGATATACAGATAATTTAAGGTGCATAGTTTGCGGTGAACACTCAGTAATTTTTGTCATTTTTTTTCGCACGACCAAGATCTAGTTGGACTCGAGCACGCTCAGTACCATGCCAGTGTACGCAAAAACACCGTACATACGTATAAGTATAATCCCCATACGTTTTAATTTTATATTTTATTTAATTTCTGTTATTTATTGTTATACCGACTACCTACCTATTATATTCTAAAAATATTGCACTTTGTTAATTTTATTATTGGCTATTATAGCGACAGTATTAATTAGACATTCCGTGAAGATTTCAAGTTTTTACGTAATAAAATAACGTGTTACGATTGCCAAGTAAGAACCCTGTGACGGATAGAAACCTAAACATACCGGCACGGAGGCTTATCAATTAGGGTTCCGTTGGTACCGTATTGGTACGGAACCCAAAAAACGTAAAGGAAGATATACTCTCTCCACGTGAAGGACTAGTTTCTTAGCAAAAAATGCTAGAAACCTAAGGATGCGAATATGTAAAATATTTGAAAGGCGACGGATGTGGCGCCTGTACCGTAATCCGATATTACAATTTCCGTTTCCGACTGTAGTGTAACCATGGTTGAAAGGTTTTATTCCTTTAGAGATGTTACCTGTATTCCACAACATAATATCTACCTTCTTGATTTCGTTTTTGGTGGGTAAGAGTTTTGGTACCAACTTACCAAGCAGTATCATTTGAATAAAGCCATTTTAAAGACGCTTCGAGTCCTTTGCAGCACTTCCAGTGAAGGATTTAACCGTGTCAAGTTAGGAAAGTTAATGCTTGAACAAAAATATATAAAAAGTTATTTGCTTGAAATCTAAGAACCAACAACCAACCGCAGAACAAATCGCTTTTGCTGCTTGATTCTTTTGATTAAAGCACATTTAACACAATTTTTTAATCCCCAAGGAATTCAAGCGATGTAGTTATGTATAAAGTAAACAGACGCAAAAATCGAGCTTTCAAAACAGAACACACGCGAAATACGTGAAACGAACCAAACCTAGCCTGTGGCGTGTGCGTTTTACTTTAAAAAATCAACAAATGCTTTAGACTAATTAAAATACACGCATAAAATAGAAACTCAAACTTAGCTCCTAGCACTGTTGGTAGCACACTGCTCCTCCTACAGCCAGAATACTCTTATAAAGGAGACGAGGTTCCGCGCGAGGTACCTAGGACAATTACGTCGCATCCTGCAACATCACAAAGCTAGTAAGATGATACTTCCCTCACAAAGGTTCCAGCGTCTAGGGACATTCAAGTTACGGAGCTATTAATGGCATGTTTTCCTCCCTTGTGCCGCTCGTTGGAGTAATTGGATTCGTAGTTATTGTTAATTGGTATCGAGCATGTGACTAACTTCTTTATTAAGTTAATCGATGATACATGGTTTATAAGTTTTTTGTCGTTTCGTAATTACTTATTCAGCAACTTAACTCAAGATAGCTGAGATGTTATTTGATGAATATTCCTCTCGAAGTTATTTCTTTGCCAAATTCGATTCAGCATTTTTGTTGCAAGTTGCATTTTTATCACCGTGTGTACCAATTACTCTGGGTACTTATAGCTTTGTTGACATATCTTATTTATTATTAAAAGCTTCAATTTCAGTTTTATTTTTTTTTATTTAATTTTGTCTTCATTCGTTTTCAGTGTTCGGATTGACTGGTTTAGCATGAAATGATTTTTATACTTAATTTGTTTGTCATCATCATATCAGCCCAAGGATGTCTACTGCTGGAGAAAAGCCTCCCCCAAGAATCTTCATAACGACCAGTAGTGCGCCGCCCACATGCAACATAATATACTTATAAGTAAACTTGTTACACTTTGTATATTACTGACAAACACGCTAGTGAAACCCAAGTTTCTGCAATGAACATCACAGTTTCCTCGCACGCTGTTCATTAGATAAGGACGAGGTATTAGGAAGGAAATAACTGTATTCGATACGCAGAATACCATATGGCTATGATGTGGCTAACCTGATATTGCACACATAGTATTATAAAAGAGGCAGGGTTCAAAATACAATTATATCGTATAATAGCAACTCAGAAAATACGTTTGACCATCATCGGTGATACAGTCAGTATTCTGCAAGTCAGCAGTCTGTTTCATCCAAAGCGCCAATATGTCGCAACACATCTCTTTACTCTTATAGGCATAAAGATCCTCGACGGTATATTTGGCGCTTGGGATACTACAGGCTATTTGATGCTGGCTGTACCTAAGTATGACACAGTCACGTGATTAAAAAACATTGACAATTCAAAATCAAAAAGTATTACAAAGAGGACTTTTACATGTATAATTTTAGCAGCGCTTCGTTCCATAGAAAATATTTAAAAAAAAAACAATTATTTCTTGACATAATCGCTTGATAAATTACTTATTGCCTAACGGAGTTTTAAGTTCCAACTACCAGTATTAAGGCAGCATAACTTTTATGTAATTATGTAAGTATAGCTCTAACTGTGCAGCACAAGTTTGTTAATTTAATGAAACTGAAATGCAAATCCACTTAAGTACTTGGTAATCAGAAGTTCGCTGACGGCGATGTAACCGTGCAAAGTAATGAAATTAGCATATAGAATAAGGTCACTGTGTACATTAACTACCTACTTAAGGTTCACATGTAGTTTCTTTTTCTTCACTGGGACAATCAGATGAGACTAAACCCTTGAACAGACTGGGTCATGTGGGATTCCATAAAGCTCCACCATCTCGTGATGGTCTGGTGGTGCATCAACAGATAACGAAGGCTGAACGTACAATATCTGCAATTGAATGATACAAAAAACTATGAAGGCCGTAGATATTAATGATTATTTGACCCTTTGATTAATAAGTATATCAAATTCAGGTAGGTAGGTAGTCAGTAGTTAGGTTTATTTTGCTTTCGGTAAGAGAAAAGTATCGCAACTATTAATGTGCGAATCAACATCGATATACATATAATTGACTAAAACGAATCAATATCAGTATTTTAAAACTTCCACTAGCCATCATGTTTATACTGATTCCGTGTAAAAATACCGCCCGCACCATTACAGTGGCGTCTAGTCTCTCGCAATTTAGAACTTGTGTCGCGTCGGGCGCATCAATTGACGGCCCTAGTGCACAAATTGTATTACTCCTGTATTTAGCCAGTTCACTTAGTTCTCTACCAGCTAGTCTATCGTAGGCAGTTGTATGTAGACGTGTACCGATTCCAATGAAGCGTCATGACATGAATATTGAGCGTTTTTGGTAAGAGCAGTGCGGGACGCCGCTATATTCATCGCATAAGTGCATCCTTATTGTGTCATGTATTAACGCCGTAATAGATCGATTAAATGCACGTGTGAAACAAATTATCGTGAGTACGTACTACATTATAACTAACAACTTTGACCTGTTTCCTTTGACATGGAGATCGACTCCGGGCATGTTTATAGAAGTCATTACTGCGCGTATTAAACGGCGATTTTTACCGAGCCGTGTAAGCTTACGAGACTATCACAGTCTAAGCAATCAAACATGTACACTACATAAAACTGAGAACACGTACAAGGATACGTCCAATAAACTGAAGTTTATTAATATTTTCACTTCAGATAAAATATCTAAAGGTGTAGTAATCTGTCCCGAGCCTTTTAGTCGGAAATTTGCTAAAGTTATTTAACTTCCCCAGTCGGAATAAGTAAGAGCCCTGAAAAGTATTTATAAATCTAATAAAAAGATAATTGGTTGACTGCCTTGAAACCCTGTTAGTTGTAATGCGAATTTGTGTTGTTTATATTACGGAGAAAATAAGTTAGCAAAGTACTTGTAGGGCATCGTGGTAGGCAATCAAAACCAAAATAATTACTTACGACAACAAAGCTTTGCCTACAACAAGGTGAAAACGTGTATTCAAAAATGGCTTTTATAAATGCTCATCAATTACATTAATGTTTTTGATACAAGAATTTTTGGGAAGGTATATATAATCATGATAAGCATTGGTCTACAAGGATTGTTACAGAAAATAATCTAAATGTTACAATGTTACATGAAATCAAAAAAACGCGTTTATTTGTAATATTTGCTCATAAATTAAGTACCTAATAAAATTTCAAGATATGAAACGTCAAAAATGTGCGCTATTAAAATTCCCGTTTCAAAGTTACAAAAGACAAAAAGCGAAGTAAAATTTGGAAAATGAATAAACACGGTTCCGGTGCGTTGAAACACCGGGCGCCTTTGTCATTCGATAAGGGATCTACCGTTATGAATAGACATGTACGGCGTCATGTTTCCCATTCAAAGCGATTTAATTTCTATAGAGAGTGGCTATCTTGAACCCAGAACTGTCCCCACAAAGTCTAGGGTTACGGCCTAAACTGTCAACGGTAAATAAAGCCTGAGTGTGCCTGCCCTTATGTACAATTGCATATGCGACGGCGAGTTATTGCTATTTAATCTTGCACCGCCTTGCCTATTCCATTAAGAGTACAAAGAGCTACAAAATTTGCTTATGTACTAAATAATTTTATTTGGGATGAAAAGAATAATTTGCTTTAAATATTCGAACAACCTTTGCGTATTTAATATGTACATTAGGTTTTCTAAATTGCTTTTAATAGATTAGTTGACAATGAAAATTCTATTAATGACTAATTCGTGAGGGCACATTTACATTTTGAATTTAACTTTAACAGTAAGAATAAAACGCAATTTCAAGCAAGACTTTATTATATATTTTCATTAAACGCTGACAAGACAAATTTTGTATCTCGTGACTAAAATAAAAATGTCGACTAATAACAGCATTAAATATCTACCCGATTCGCGTCCTCCGCGAAAACAGGGAGAAACGACGCCTTTGGCGAACAATAAACTGGAACGTATAAATAGGTGTCAAGTATTTCAGAGGTGTCTTCCATCTTGGTCCCGGGGAAATACAATGCCTATCGCTGTTTACCCTCACCTGGCAAGAAATAATAGAAATGGGGCCATTCATAGCTCAGGCTATATATAGGTCGCTTAAACTAAGCTGGCTTAGTGTGTAACTCATTATAAGTGCCCGCTGCGGCAACCCGCGGAATGGTTATTTAATAAAGTAGTTACCTACGCCCAAGTCGGAGAAACTAGCTGTTCACTTCGCAACACCCAAGTTTGTTTCGCATTACAACTCGATAAGCGCCACCTATTTCAGGAGCTGCGGCCGCTCGTGAGAGAAAATCGCGAAACTTACTTTAATACCTTCCAAGCTCATTTGGTCTCACGTTTTCATTCAATAAAACGGCAAAGAAATATAAATATGTTTTTGAAATAAATGAAACTAGGAGAAAATTTCTTTAATGTTTATTCAAACGGAACTGCTAACCAGGTGCAGCCATTTGCAAGTACTCTCATCCAACAGCCTGCTCCTACGGGACTATTCTCTCTTATAATTGAAGCGGAAGAAAAGTGAATATTAGAAAGCAGAAAATACAGGTTCCAGATGTTTCATTGGATATTGAAGATTTAGTTACAAAACGCTCCACGCAATTTCACGCTCGGTTTTAGACATTGAAACTTGATAAACAGATCAGCGCGGCTTACTGGAATACAATTTAATTTCCTCAACGGTGGGGGCTCAAATTTCCGAGATATTGAAACAATCGACGTAGAACAACAGAACTTATACAAGTCTTTGCAAAATCTTGATAAGTAAACAGATCCGGGACAAGAGAAGGGAGCGGTGTATCAGTAAATACTATATATTATGTTTACCACACTTCCACGCCTCTGAATTTTTGAGCAGTCGACCAAGTAATATGTACTTCATCAGGTTCAGTGGTGAATTTCTGAAACGAGTTTTGGAAAATACCGGATACTACGAGTGCGTTCATGATCCGCACGAAATTTTATCAAAAGTTTCGTTCAGCTTTTAAGTATTATAATTTAATGATTCTGGCGTTTACCTACCAACATGTTGTCTATAAACGAAAAGGTTTCCTCCGCCAGCGCAAACCTTATAAAAAGTATGATAAAACTTTGCCCAGAATATGTCTTCGCAAGTTGTTGGAAAGCGTGGCATATAGTTAGCCAAGGTTACGATTTCGGCAATTTGACTTCAAAAGTCCTTTGCCGCGGAATTTAACTTTGCAAACATTTCTGTAGTCGGTAAGCATGGAAGTATTTTTGTATAAAGTAAGAAAGTTGACGCATTGGAGCGAATGCGGACCGGCCCTGGCGTATGTTGATTGATGAAATAGTATTTATTTAGGTTAGGTAGGTACCACCTTCACTTCAAAGTCTTCAAACTCGGTCGTTATAATTTAAATTGAGAGCTACAATGATTGCTTTCGGTTTCCAGTTTACTTTACAAATTGTGATCTGATGTCCATATTTTGATGATCAGTGTTAGACTAATTTATACGTATTATTCATACCTGAACAAATTCTAGAAATCCTCAAAGTGTTACCAGGTTTCGAGCGATTTTATTCAATAATGTTCTCTTTTGTCCCGCATTCCTACAGGCGCTCGATATCAAAGACCTTCTTGTAAGTAAAGCTTTGGTCTTAGCGTTTGATCTTTGAAAATAGATCCCACTGTTCTCATATGACTTCTTGTTCACTTTACTACGTAGTATATAATGTACAGGCACATTCAAAGTGAATACATGCTCAAAATAGATAATTTGAATGTGGTTATCGGTAAGATATGCTTATTTTATTAACAGATCTGCCAAAAGCGTCATGTTTTTCAATGGTTTCTGCCACGTATTTTTGTTTTTATGACATGTTTTTTTTCACGCAGACCTCCGGGTGGCAACACAGGCATGAAATAATAAATTACCTATAATGTTCGGGCCAGTTGAAGTATAGTTGTTCCGTATGGAATACCTAAATCGGGCGTGGACCGAACCTATCCTCTGTCGATAATTTAAACATGTTGTAAGCATTTTATTTCTTGGGCTTCAGTAAAGGTTCTATACTATTCATATTATGTATTACCTATAAAATACTTGTATACCATCTGATTCAGATATTAATATTATTGCCTTAATTTATTTTAACTTTACAAGGCTAATCCTAAATAATACACAAACACAATCAAATTTTACCTACTGTGAAAAAATGCAGTAAGATTTTGATCATAACTTTACATAAATTACCAGGTCCGTAGGGTACCTATGACGTAGAATTAGATAATTACTTATATACCTACTAATTTTAAGATTGTTGTCTGCTGAAAATAAATTAATACTGGTGAAATTTAGTACACTTAATATCTACTGAACTCGATTTCAGAAAATGGTGATAACGTTTTATTTTAATAATTTGCCAATTCATTAGGGTTGTTCTAAATTCATCACGTATCTTTCATGTAGGTATTTGTCTAAAACATTCACGTGGCTTCCGAGCATTGAACGTATTGAAAGACTACTATAGACTATTATAGCCACTTAGGACAAACCCGTTCATGAATAATCAGATATGTTTAGAAACGTCAGCACAGATTATTAGGCACAGGCTTTCAAGGGTAGCCGTGTAATGACCGTATTATTTTAGTCGCGGAAGTCTCTCACGGAGAGTGGAACATAAACTCTATTAATGGCACAATGTAAACAGAATAAACAGCACAAGAGAGGTGTAATGACCGGTGCACACATGTGAAACGCCGCCCCTTATCGACTCTCCCACCGGTCACTGTGACCCAGTAACGTACTTATACCTCCCAGACTCGTACACCTACGTACCATACTGCCCCGCAATAAAATGTTCATGCTCTTTCATTCTTAATGAGTTACCAATGAAAGATCAAAGAAATGTCGTGTTACTTCTCTGAACAGAAAATGTTAACGACTTCCCTCTATGAATAAAGTAATACAGGATCAGGTTGCTGAACACAATCACCACATTTTCACAAGAGGATATGAACGGCAAAGGAAAATCCATATGGCAGCGGCTTACCAACAACTCCAGTTAATTCCTTAGTGAATACACGAGGCAGGTAGGTATTATTTTCAAATAATATTTCTAGAGGAAACAGAGACGATTCGCTACACGCGCGGAATAAATAAACATAAATACATTAGGATTTAACGTACATGTATCTTTTGTGTAATACTTTATCCAGTAAATGTTAAATCTGAAAATGCTGTTTTTCTTGCTCACTACACGTCAGGTAAAATCCTAGCACTTAATAAAAAAAGAATATTGTATTTAAGACTTGGAAGTTATTTTGAGTTAGCCCAGTTAACTGTATCAGGTCGTATAATTCAAATATTTAACTCCGTTTGCATTTTTTGGGCCGACCGGCCGTAATTTAATAACTACTGTCAAGTGCAGGTTTCTTTAAAACTAACGCTAATTTTCATAACATCATTTAAGTAGGAAGTTTTTTTAAATATTTACTTTTCAGGCCTTTTTTAAATCGTCATTTAACGTTAGGTTAGGTAAAGAATATTTTTTTATCTTATTATCTCTCTCTTAATTTTTATTGTATATTATTTCTAATTTTATAAAATATACAACTTCTAACAAGAAAGACATCTTATGGCTAAACACAGGAGTTACAGCCTGTCAAATTAGATATTTGTAACAGCTCAACTGTACAGTTTGTCAAACGAATTTAGATTTCTATAGAAACTAGTATAATTTACAGAAATATTAAAAAAGAGAACGAAGTAGTTACAGAATTGAATTTCTAATTTTTTTTCGTTATTCCACGAGTTTAACATTAGTGCATGTCTCGTTCCGTTATCAAATTCTTAGAGGAAAATAAAGATGCGTATCGCGGATATCGCCAGAAGAATCCTAAAGATAAGACAAATTCGCATGCGGGCGTTTATCCGGACCACCTGAAGCTTGTGAGGAAATCACGTACCAAATTTATTGCAGCCTTTCTAGGTGAATGAAAACATCATGAACGCTTTGTTGGGGTTAATTCAATTTGTCTAGATATCCATTTTTTTAACGCAGGTCTGGCATTTCGGGTTGTGAAGTTTAGTGCTAAATCCTAAAAATCGTGTCCACCGAGCAAATTTAGGTTGCCCAAGTCCTTAAATATTAAATGCCGGCTGGGAAACAGGAGAGTTAAAGGTTCTGCGAAAGCCACAAACGCAGGCTGGAACACCGTTTTCATACGAATGTATTATACATACTAATATTATAAATTCGAAAGTAACTCTGTGTATCTGTTAGCTTTTCACGCTTAAACCGCTAAACGGATTTAGAGAGAGTTTGAGACCCAGGGAAGGACATATGATAGTTTTTATCCTGGAAGTTTGTATCGCGAATATCCTGATGATGAATGACCACATATCTGCCACATATGATGCCTTTCTAATTTCTATTTGCATTTTGATGGGTGATGTCACTAAGTAATTTTAAATTCTGGGTCATTATTCGGGCGTTTCCACTGCCACACTTTCGTGACATATTTTTGTCTAAGTGTGCGTAGTTCTTGTGCCATTTTTTATGACCCTTCTGCTCTCTCATACTGCATTGGAAAGGCGTAATGTAGGACGATCCATGTTACGATTCAGACTGCATAAAGGGTGACATGGCTGCATTCGGCGAGAATGCAGCTCGTGGGAGGAACTTGCTACAAACCGTGATGAGTGGAAGTGTCATGACAAAGGGTTTTGAATCCCACGACAACGCCTGGTTTCAAGATCAGGCCGAAAAGCGTGCTAAGAGGAACAACCGCAACATTGGCCCAGTGTGCTCGGGGTCGTCAATTCATATGCCAGAAATGTGGACGTGAATATGTCTCCCTATAGGGTTATTGCCCTTCGCAATCAGACGCGGTTTAAATCATCTGTCAAGATGTATGAGGCCTTGTGATGATGATCTGCCCTCTCAAATTTTAGACCCGATACGGACATAGTGATGCCAAGGCTGTATAATATTTCCTTTGTTCTAGATGTAATGAGGCAGAAAAAAGGTGAAATGCTTTCCACTGAAAAAACATGCACTAGAGTCTGTGAATTATGACGGCACTTCCGGTCTCTGAATTATGGCCGTGACAATAACTAGGCGGAGGGGTTTTCATATTGCTTTCAATTATATTTTCCAGTGTCGACAAAGAAAAGAGTAAAAGCAAACCCGAGTACCTACTCGCAATTGAAACTTTTCACTTCACGGCTTGTGACTCTGCTGCAATTTTAGATTTTATTAAAGAAACCTTTCTCGTGGCTATTAAAGGGGACACTTTTTGTATCGGCTACCTACCTAACTACTTGAAAAAAGTAGCGCGAAACTTGCATAAGAATTCAGTACTTATCAAAGTTTTACTTTTTGATGAGTTTTTCGCTGAAAGGAAATTGTATGAATATGTTTTACAAAAGCAGTGTTGATGGACACGGAGAATGTTAAACGCCTATTTTATACGGAAGTAATTCGTTATACATTTTTAATAATTACAAGTCCGTGTATGTAGGTACTTCTACGTCGATTTTTGACGGTTCTAGATTCCAAATATTTATAGACTTGTGAATTTTTTTTTTTACAACTTGGACAGGTGACATCCAAGAATCCATCCCAGCAAAAGGCGGTGTTATATATTTTTTTCATACAGCCTGCAAATACTATTCTACAATACTATATACAATATAATTTGCTATCAACTATCTCAGTTAGTACAAGATAATTAGCTATCAATTATCTCTTATCTAAGATAACAAATAAATAAGGAGAGTAGTACATACGTTACAAAAAAAACATAGTTCTAATATGTAGTAACACAGTAATATTATAAGAATAATGGAAGGGGTCGTTATCAGAAAGTTCACAAATAAGTGTGACAAAAAATTTTTGTGTAAATTAAAATTGAAACAAAAATCAAAAGAAGTGGAACAAAAATAGTAACTACTATTTACATGCGATTTGCTGCCTTTATAAACATGCAGTAGCGTTTGGAGAAAGCTTTATTGACTTAGGACCGCGGTCGGTATCTTTGATCGCCGTGACAAAGCATACAATGTGATACTTTCGCTATACACATACCTTATCTGTGTCTCCAGACCCATAAAACACAACAGATTAACTGGTAAAAACTTCTAAACGCCGCTTTATCTCCTTAGCTGGCTACCGGCACTTAAATAAATTGCAGTTTTTTACATTTGTTGCAAAGTTTCCTACGAGAAGTCTTAGGACTTACGTGTGCAGTTTTTGTTGCAGTTGCATTTAAAAGTGCGAAGACTCATTTAGAAGTAGGTAGTTCTTTTACGACAGTGAAAGATAGTTGAAAGAATTACATTTTAGCTTGAAAATAGTATTTAAGTGTATGTAAGTTCGGTTCTACTTAAGAATTATTTGTGTGATGAACACGTAGATTTATCTTGAATTTAAGCTGTCGATTATAAATTGTAAGCAATTATTATAGTTATGTATTTTTTTTTTTGGATTTGGTTGGATTATATCCCATTGTCCCCTGATACCTAATTGAGTAACTATTCTTTTGTTTAATAATTTATATATATAAGCTATTATATCCATAAATCTATATGAACTTAATAAACTACTACTACTACCACTAATTAAAAAGCGGAGCAGAAAGAAGACAAAGTTAAATCTAGAGCTAAGCGAACGCCTAAACCAACAAAGATCAAAAGCGTAACAATACGGCGAGGAAACTTATTGTGTCGAGCCGAGATACTCTTAGCCGAATCCTTAAGCAGATTATCTCAGCCTATCTTCGAGTTGCTACAACGAAAAGACACAAAAGCGATATCCACGTGCCCATCTAGTATTTTAGAAATCAGTTCCTCTTTCTTGTATCCAAACTTCGCCAGAGCGTAAATACAAACGATCTGAGAAAAATATTGAAATTTTCTTCCACCCTAACCAGTCTCCAACAATTTATTTAAAGCATTTTTAGCCTTCCCTGTTAACTGAATACAACGTTGACGTTTTGTCGCATACTCGAGAGACTTAGATTTACTGCTAGATCAAACGAGCATAGGTTTCAAACCGGGAAATTATTCATCTAAATTCAGCTCGCACAAAAACAAAGGGAAACCATGGTAAACGAATGTCGCGAAAGTGCTGCTCGCGGCTATTGTTTTTCACCTGGTAACACAAGCAAATTAGAGCAAGCCAGTGTAAGTAACGTGTGACAATGAACAAGTCCAGCCACTCGGGTCGCAAGTGTCGCAACTCCCTCGAGCGCCATTCCTACTTTCTCACTCTGCGTCAACAACGACTCGTAGTTCTGTCCCACTCTAGTTTGAAGAGCGCTCGAGGCAGTTGGCAGATAGGTGTAGAGTCGATGTTCATTATTTTAATTAGGCGTGCCTGAATTTTAGCGGTCCCCAACAATGCTTAAAGCATTTTTATGCGCTTTTTGCTTTGTCTCTTGAGCCGCCGCTAAAGTGTCCGGAGTTATGCAAAGGACACGTGAAACTTTGCCTTTGACGGACCACAAACGTATGCCTCTCCAGGCTCCGCACCATGACTTAACCAACTTACATGAACAAAGTAAAGAATTAAATGTTTGCGTCCTTTGACCACAAAAAAATACTTTTATATTTTAAAATCGAGCGAGTAATGAGGGCCGACGCCCGCCTGGTCCCCGAAGGATGAAATTGAGATCAACTTGAATCGGTAAGCAAAGTAGTAACCGAGTGGACAGAAAACGAGATAGAAAATAAAAATAAAACTTCCACGTAGTATTTATTTCTGTAATAAATTGCATTTTATGATTCAAAAATATTGTTCGTAGCAAACAGAAGTTATGCTAAGAACAGTTAAAATTGTGCCAGATAACGAGTTGTTGTTTCGCTTATACACCAATGCGACATAAATAAAAGAATACGACTTATTCCGAATGCGTTATCTAAAAGTCTGATACGAAATGGGTGAGATTTTATAATATTTCTAGACTTCCAGATATTAAGCCGTTGTTATCTATGAATAAATAATCTTCTAATCCATCTCGCATGCTGATTGAGCACATGTAATTCAAACTGTGTTGGCTAAGTTATCCAATTTCACAAACTATAATATAAACTGAATAAAATATTCCGAAAATGTAGGTCAAGCATTATTTAGTACACCAGAGTTCGACCTTTAGAGGCCCGAAGTTCGCGTTGACAACGACTCGATATTTCATTTCAATTGGAAAGCATAAATTGAAACTGCAGCGAAATGGGGCAAGAGCATCCGAACACTTGGACGAATTTCCTTTAATATTTAATGTGGTTTAACTCTCGGTCCGCCCTCACATTCGGAATTGTGATCTCGTCTGTAAGTAAAGCACGACTTTTGGTGAAATAGAACACAGTCTACTCTTGATTGGTTTGCTACATGAAAGCTAAGTTTAAATTAGTTATTTCCCATTTGTATAATAGAACTAAGACGCTCACTGTAGTATATGTTCTGTCTTGAGTTTTCAACATTACATGAAATGAAAGTATATTAAGTTGTTAATTCATCTATAAGTTGTCAAACATTATGGTAGTTCCTCATGATGTGTTAAACGTAAGATATACAAAATATCAGCAAAAAACAAAACCGGACTTTTATTACAAAAAGTAATAAGCTTGAGAAGAGCCAAGAATATTAAAATAGATAACTATGCAAATTTCTAATAAAATAAACTCTGTAAAACGCGTTATGTAAACACTAACGTGCCAAGAAAATTATGTAAAACACTACACAATTTTCTTAATTCGAGATGTACCGCTAAAACCGGGTAAAATGAGGAGTGTAATTAAGTTGCACCGTATATTGGAGTAACACCGTTTGGCGAGGCAAGGACTCGATATTTTTTTACATTAATATGTTGTTAGAGATGCATATCTAATGCGTGTAGACTTTTTGAACCAGAATACGGGGATCCGTTTCAATATTCGATACCGACATTAGATTTTACAGTTGTAGGCAAGACATTGTGTAATAAATTTACAACAAGAATTACTATAGTTGCATTTTATAAAGGATTTATAAGATCTGATATATATATTTGTCTTAATTAATTTCACAAATATTATTTTCTTATTCATATTCTTAGTATTATAGGCGAAATACCTTCCAATGTATTTAAATTTAACAATACATATACTCGTAATTACCAATACGGTTTTGACAACGGTTAAAATAAATTATTTTGTACTTAACACTAAATTAAACATTTTAAAATACAGGTGGTTGTATTAAAATAAACGATCACTAATTATTGCACTTAAAATAATTTAAATTTTTTGCAAAAACTGAAAAGGGTAATCGGTTTGACTGATTTGAACTGTATCTATCTATATATATATATATATATATATGTATCTTTATGTCACTCACGTAGAAGGAAATAGTAATGCTTAATGCTTATTGAAATAAAAAGTAGAATGGAGAAAGTCAAAGGGTTTGACTCAAAGCATCAAGCTACAGCTAACGTTACGTTCATAAATTTCAGCAGACAGTGCTCCAATGGCACGGTAGTCTGCAGAAATATGAACATCCTTGGAGACCGCCTTTGCGGCCCGGCCTCGTAGAGTTAATATAACCTGAATAAAACGCCACCTCGTGTACCTAGATAATTTTGTCAAGGTCAATGAGATACTAAATTGAACATTATCTAAGAACATACCTAAAGTGTCATTCTATAGAACTAACTAACTATGTAACCAAACCGCCATATTAAATTTCTCTCTGAATGATGAATTTACTAGTGAGGGGCAAGACTCTGACTTAGTTACTCCTTAACTTATGCATATCAAGCTTAATAAAAACTTCCTACTAGAAGAACATGACCAATTGACAATCTATGAAGAAAAAAATTAATTTTCCAAAGTTCAGGTTTTACGTCAATGTCACTCTTTATGTCCGACGCGATATTCTCTAACAAGTGCTTATTATTTTCATGTTAAACAAAGTTTGACATTAATCTCTCTAAAAATCTCTTGGAACACGATATTTTACAAGTGTTATTATGACGTTTTTCTTTTCGTATTCCAACGGAATTGTGTGTTGTTAGGTTAATGCGAAAATGTATGCTTCTGTTTTATATTTATTTATGCTTCTCCCACACCGCAGCAACGAGTGAACTGGAATTGCACTTTAGGGTTATGAACGGAGTGTAACAAAGGCTACTTTTTCCGAATAAATTCGAGGTTCATACAGGATGAACGTAATAACATTACACGAGAGCGAGCACAAACGAATTAATTAATGAGGTAGCATTATTTCAGAAAAGTAATATGCATGTTGTCATAAATTGTGAGGTAAGCCGATGTAAGGCGGCGAACGCATGACTCCAAGTAATTTAGAACTAACGGCCTGCGATAAAGCCATAATCGTAACGTGGGGCAGCCGAGTCTGTACAAAACAAATATGTCATAACTCTGTCTACCTCAGCTACTAAGTACTTATACTACTATACGTATCTACATTACGGGCCATTTATAGTTAGAACCTTAATATTTTGCTTGAATTTGATACGCTGTTAGTTCTACATTAATATTCAATTATATAAGAATTCCTTTTAGAACCGTAAATTTGGTAAGATTTATTACTCTCGTTCTATTTAATTATTCAGTCGTTCTCATATAAGTAATATACCCTATCCACTTTGTTACATATAATATTGCGTTAGGAATTATAACAGCTGATATTTGTCCTCATTAACCGTGCTCATTAATGAGGTTCACCCAAAATCCGACCCATTAAGACCCATTTTAAAAGGATGGGATTTAATTATAGTCCATGTATTAATACGATTTGATATGCTTAGCTAATGAAAGCTTCACCCAATGAGTTTATATATGTAAAGTTACGTAACAATTAATATTTTATTAAGTAATACGAATTTTCTTGACATTTATATGGTTAATATTTTCTTCTGTTTCCGTGATTATTACTCATTGAAATAAACTATTCAAGTTACCTTATAGGCTAATTACCTGAATTAATTTAAGTCAATTCATGTAATTAGCGCAGATTAAGTTATTGTTATCAAACCAGGTTTGTTCGCGATATAATACAATGATTAAATTTGAATTTAAAGGAGCTCAACATCTAAACATTGTCTTATACCTACCTGTTTTTGGAAATGCAGAACAATAGCTAATTTAGTAAATAGCTACTATCGAATTTATTTTTCACAAAACGCTTAAAGTGCAAGGATGCACCTAGGTATAGATTAATATTTAATGATCAAGTCGGGAAGAATGTTGATGCAAGAAAATTATGAAAACGTAATACTGTGTTTGAATATACCCGTACGATCCAATCTCACGACTAACTTTCCAGTTTGGAAACTTCAATTTGTGTTCACCTACATATATACGAAGTAAGAAGCCATGGATATTATGAGAATGACTGCAATTAAAAACTACACACACCTTCAAGAGTACAGTTCTGATCTAATAAAATACTTTTATGGGTTTACTTCTGCACTTTTAATTTTATGAGAAGTTTTAACGTCGATTTTAAGTTTCAAATGGTACAAACTTTAATTAAAATCGCCCAACACTACCTTCTACAGCGAACTGAACTTTAGAAATACTCCTGCAATATTAATTATTTCTCGGCCAACTGTTATTTTCTAGTATTTTCACCACTTAGAGGTTAGAAGGTAGATCAATACTTGAAACGTATTGCTTGAAATTGAAAGAAGTTTTTGTCTCAAGAATTTAAAAATGTTGGGACAAGCGAAGTATTTTGATAAACAACGTTTACATTCTCCTTGATCACGAGTCTGAATGACAGTGAATGGCATCTAATTCGACTCAATGCCATCTAATATGAGGCGACAGACAGCCAACTTATTCGTTTGTTGAGAAAGACGGGTAAATTGAAGTTAATAAGACGAATGGTAGTAACCAGTCGTTTGTTTCCCTTTTCTCTAACGCAGGCGGTGTTGCCAGTCTGAGTTAGATACATTGTTCAGTCTCTGGCGATGTAATTACAGTCTGAGGTTAAACCACGTTCACCTTTGTTGAAAGAGGCGTTCGGTGATTTGTTTAAATTAAATTATACTAGGTCCCAAAACGTCTAGGCGGGTTTGGTCCCGAAATAAAATGATGCACGCTTAGGCCCTCGCCCGGTGTTCGTTTCAGCTAGTTTATTTCGGCACGCCCTGCTGTCTTTGTACTTCGAATGTACCTCATGACTCGATCTAACAAATGGAAATAGAGGACGCTGGAAATGTTACTAAAGCCCTTTCTTTTAATTTAACTATGTTTGGTACCTATTTCTTACACCTGGTTTATGTAATTTCCACACTTTTCCTCTATTTTTATGATTCTAAACAAAATGTCAAACTTCTAAGCGCTTGGCTGTGCGATGTATGTATGTATATTGAGCTTGTGCTTGCCCGATGGCATTGTCTTACAATTTTTAACTTGGTTGAGACCCCAGGGAATTATTTTTCAAAAATCCACCACAAGGGTGCATCTAAGTCATGCGAAGAGTTCATGTGCAAAATTACAAAATAATATTAGGCAAAAATTACAGAATAGTTTAGGCTGTGTGTTGTACACGAGACACTATCTAAAATATTGCTATAGGAGACCTATATACTCACTTTACATACAAAACAAACACATAATCAAAAGCTAATTCCGCCGTTATTATTACAATAAAATTATCAGCTCGTTATGTACTTGTACTTGTTCCCATATTTACATCACTTCGCGGCGCAAGCTACGCCGTAGGCGGCGTAGCAAGTTATTTTGAACGCGAAAACAGCGTCAATATTATTTTCACGACCGCATTACATATTAGGGCACGGATTTTGTGACGTCGGTGAAAACAGTCTATCACGTGGACTCGTGGAGCGGCGTTGTTATAGGAAGTGTAGTAGGAAGGATTTTGAGAATATGAAAAAACCGATGCCTACAGCATTATGCATCCACGTCGTATGACTGTTGCAATTTCAACGTGCTACGTTATTAAGCGTGGTTCCGAAAAAAAACTTACGACTTAGGCAAAAGCGTTCAGTGTCAGCTTATCTGTTATGTAAGTCAGCGGTGTCGCTAGCATCGAACTTCACTGTATCATCGCATCAATAAATGGCTTAGTAGGTTCTTTACTTGTTTACCTGAGCAGATAAATGGTTGTGGAATCACACTAGAAACAGATTCTGAGTTTTGGAAAGGAATTAAGCGAAGTACGTAAGCGTATTTGTTATCCTTACGTAATAGTCCTAGAAATAAACTTGTATGAACGTCAACGCGTATGTGTGAGTGAGTACCTAGATCTACACTCGACAGAAAATAAACCGGGCCACCTTGGAACGACGCGATTTTGTAAACTCCATACAACACTTAATAAATTCATAAATACCAATGTGTTTTCATTAATTATAATCGTCATAAAACGCGCCTTCTATAGCTAAAACTTTTATAGTTGTAAGTTTTATAATTTTTGAGAAAATCGGATTAAAGTGCCAAGGTAGCGATAGTGGGTGGCCCGGTTTATTTGCTGTCGAGTGTAGATGTGTGTGAACAACTAGCTATAAGTAAGGGAAATGGTTGCTTGACACTGTTACAGCAATAGAGAAGAACAACAAGGTGTCAAGAATTAGAATTAGCATGTCGAAGATTGCGACGTTTACCTTGTATGTTTTCTGCTCCACTTATTTGGGTCTAATCCGACTAAGGTCAAGAAAATCTAATAGCAAAACACATAACGTCGGCTAAATTCGCAAACCTCGTAACTCCATCGGATCAAATTTTACAGGAGGCACAATAAACTAAACCTTAACAATATGGCGGTCGATTATTGTAAGGTTCTCTATTTCAGTTTTTACACTTAAACGGTTTTTTCCTAGCGTTTAAGAGATTTGACATTATGTGTTCAGACTTTGAGTATCTTAAAGTGACAACACATTATTTAAAAAAAATGGAGTTACGAGGTTTGCGGCTTTAGCTGACGATAACTGAATTAGCCTTTAAATGTTATAATACAGTAACTATCGCACCGTTTTGTCACTTGATGTAGTAATTTCGTTGTGATCGTTCGCCCGCAGGTCAGAGTACTGTACTGTAGGTACCTATACTTTTAAAAGCTTTGTCATGGAGTAATTTAGCTACTAATAGCCAACTAGGATTGCCAGTCCTAAATTGTTCTAAATGGTTGTGTGAACAGTCGCCGTCAAAAGCTTTTTGTTTTAATGAAATAGTGGGTGTTGTTCTCTACTTACTTATTTATAAGATTATATACAATCGTAAACTATATTTCCATATAACTGTATTTTATTACGAAGTAGGTACATATTTTAGGGTAGGGCCGTTTTCTCTAGTTAAATAACCGAAATACGGTTTTTGTAAGACTATTGTCATATCGCTGACCATGACAAGGTTCTATGTTTCACTTTTAGAGAATTGAAGTTTGAACATTGTCACAGTGACATGTAAGTAGTCTAATTTTAACTGCCCTGAACATGTAGCATAGAACCCTGTAATATTGGGCCAGCCATATAATAAACATATTATGAATCCAACCCGGAGTTAGATAGATATAAAATGACTTACGAAGTTGCAATGTTTGTAGTAAATAAACAAACACACGCAGCTTTACTGCCGGTAAATGGTTGACCAACTGACAAATAAATAGCAGCATAGGTATATACAAAGATAAACCAATGAAATTCGAAATAAACGTGAACTTGAAATTTCGAAGGTTCTGTATAGAAGTGCACTACTTATTTTCCTTTTTCCAACCCTTACAAAGGCCAAATGGGAGGTGAAAACTTCGACGGAATACACTCTCCTAAATTCATCTTCAATTTCCATTCCAACAGCATTGGAGTTAACAATAGAGCCTATCCTCCCTTATATCGGGGGTTCTATTCTCGGAGGGCCTGTCATTGACCCAGATATGTGAAGCAGACAGCTTTAACTCTGTTAAATTAATTATAATACAGGTAAATGGCTAAATGCAGTACCAGCCGGCACGGCGCCGCTGCGGTCACTTCTGCGTCATTAACTTCTACTATCCTACCAAAGTTGAAAGGCATCTATAAGCCATGCAGATTAATTGGAATATTTTATGCATTGTACGATTGCTTCACTTTTGTGGTTTTTTTTTTCAAAATGTACTCAAATTTTTGGTTAACATTATAATGAGAGCCTTTTTGATTTTCAGTATTTTAAGGTCAATTCAATGGTATCGGCAACTACTTCATATATGTATCCTATAGGGAGCATTCAAGTATTACGTAACGAATTTGGGGGTACGGGGACTCTTGTAAAACGATACGATGCGTTACATGGGCGGCAGGGTGGGGGGTTTGAACTACGCGGTACGTAACATTGTTTTTTTTTTACCCTTCAGAGCGTTACAGAGATTCTTTCAAGCATTTTTTAACTTTTTTTCTCAAAATTGCAAAGGGGATGATCATTTTTGGGTAAAAAAGGTCACTTGGTGGTTACGTCACGTTTTACTAGGGGGGAGGGGGGGTACAAAAAAACGTTGCGGCGCGTTACATGGGGGGGGGGGAGGGTCAATAATGTCCAAAAATTGCGTTACGTAATACTTGAACACTCCCATACATATGAACGGAAAAGAGGGTTGTGAAAAAATAAATGTATAATGAAAAATTACTGACCTATAAACCAAAGGCAAATTACACATGATATGACTTTAGAATCTTTAGATCCTCAGCTAGAACTAGAAAGAGCTGACCTTCTAAGTAGACTGAGAAATCATAAGAGTTTCTGCTAAAGCAAAAATTTACATCATGAAGAAGAAGATACCACTATTAAAATATACATTCAGTTCAAGCGGATTACTCGCATGTATCTATCAATCCCATCAAATATGAAGTCACAGACGTAGAAAAGAGCTACGATCGTAACATTAAGTAAAACCTTTCGGATTAAGCAGGATAGTATGCAGGGTAGTCCTCCGTGATTGAATTTCGTAAGAGAAGGATGAAGCTAAAACGAATTCTATTAGCTTGGGAATATTGAAGATTCAATAGGAATCTACAAGATTGTTGATTGTGACGAGTTGTTTGTTCGCTTCGGTTTCTTTGTATTGGTGGGCAAAATTTCTGTAGTTCCACGAAAATGTTTGTAATTCTTATAAATTATACCAGTATGCAAATTAGTGGATCTTTAAGACAGGTTCAAACATCAAAATAATGGGGATAAGTTCGCGAGTAGTATTATCAGCTTTGATTTTTATTTTTAAGGCCTTCGCTAACCAACGTGGTTGCACGGAGCGTGTGCACGCTTGTAAGGACCCGCGCCGGGCTCCATCTCGGACAAAAATCTCGTCGCGGAAACACACATCGTGCTTCTTCTCGGTTAAATAGCCCGTAGCGGACGCCCGCCCTAATCAGTCATCTATGATAAAGTAAAAATGAAATGTCTGTACATTGAAGACATTTTCAAATTGTAAGGGACTATTTGGAAATCGAAAAATATTCTTATTGGATTTTTTGTATGTTTGTATGTGTCGTTGATGCTTCATCACGTCAAATCGGTACACAGGTAGCTGGGTATCCACAGATGGTTATAGGATCCTTTTTACCCGACTACACGGTCAAAAAAGAGGGGTTATGACTTTTTCTTCTCCACCAACGAAGTTGCAGTCGCCTTCTATTTTACTATAAAACAGTAAAGTGACTTGACTACTTCATGACAGCCAACGCTTAGGCTATACCACATCCTATACCGCTGAAGGCCGGCAAATTAAATTTCAAACATACAATCCTTTAAAGACTAAGAGGTCGTTTAAGCACTAGAGTTGCACTAAGAAAGGTTTGTTTGTAAATTGGAATTGCACTGTGACGAAGTTGCGAGCAAATACTAGTGTAGAGTATTTTTTTTCTTACTATATCAAATTACCAACAATGTTGATATTTTCGATTACATAGCAATTTACGATAACATAGTAATTTGTGGTAACAAATGCGGTTTTCGTATGGGATAACGTATAATCACCTGGACACTTCGCTCGAGTAGACTACTGATATCTTTCACATTCAAACCCATTACAATAAGTAAATAATAAGTAAGTAATAAGTATCGGTAACAATCTTACACAAATCAACCTAGTCTCAAACTAAGCAAAGCTCGCACTATGGGTACCAGGCGACAGATAGAAAACATCCAACACCCAGGAACAAAATTCGTGCTCATAAGCACTTGCCCTGGCCGGGATTCGAAACCGGGGCCGCCAGCTTCGTAGGCCGTTGTGCAACCCACTGAGCCAAACGTGTCGCCAGAAATCAGGGCAAGTTTTCCTAAGCCAACGAGGTTTTACTGTACAACCTTTATAGGAGCAATGTAAATACGTGTTGTGATTATGCAACTTGGAAATAATGTGATACTAATGAACAGTAGGTTACTTTAAATGGAACACAGCACAAACGCAGTACACGTAATTTAGGTAACATTATTGCCCGGTCTGTTCAATTTGCATCTATTTCCGAAGGGTAAGGTTCCATCCAGAATTACTGGTACGTACGTACAGCCTGTTCGTAGCTATTAGACCCTCACAAATCTAAGTTGACCTTGCCTTGTTGCCCTGTTTGTAATACCATTTAGTAATAATACCTATCTTGTTCGAGTTTGAATACTAATCTACGATTCCATATCGAATTGAACGCATTTTCCTGTATTCCTAAAAAAACTATAATTTCTAAATTAGTCCCATAAGGTTGATGTTTTCGTTGAGGACAGTGTTTCAAAAACATTTCAAAAAAACCGGAGTCGGACTCGCGCACCGAGGTTTCCGTATAAAATATACGCTACAAATGGCCATATCTATGAAAATCCAGTAGTAAGTAGTAGCAAAGCCCTGCTCCTAAGTAAACAGTACGCGGTGGTCGATCATTTTATATAGGTTACGGTTAGAGACAGGCATAAAATTATACTGTTTTTAGTATTTGTTGTTATATCAGAAACAGAAATACATAATCTGTAAAAATTTCAACTGACTAGCTATCACGTTTCCTGAGATACAGCCTGGTGCTAGACAGATAGACAAACGGACAGCGGATTCTTAGTAATAGGGGTCCCGTTTTATCCTTTGGTACCGAACCCTAAAAACTAGCAATCTGCCTGGGTTCTGTAAATACGCTAAGATATACACTAGGTAGATTTATCAATTAGAAAAAGCTAATATTATGAAAACTTCGCCAAAACATTTCATGAAAACGCAATCTTAATATAATAAAGCCAAGAGTTATCCAAGGCGTCCTCTTAAGGTGCGTCCACATTTGTATCATTTGCCCGATCAGATCTTCGTCGCGTGGCATGATCGCGTGTCACGATCACGCGTTTGGACGTTGCGCCGATTCGATCGCTCGAAATCCATGTTGGTACTCCTATCACACACTTAGATCGGACAAGCAAGGCATGATCGCCGCGCCGACAGTGAGCGTCCAAGCAGCGCGATACGCAGTCATGCCACAGCACGGTGATCGGATACGAGCAAATGATACAAGTGTGGACGCACCTTTATTAAAAGCGAGTGCGCGCGGTTAGTTGTGAAAGGATTGTATGAAGATGTTAGCCGCGGCACAACTTCACTGAAGGGCGAGTGTTTCTTGTTATTAAATAACTTTTATCGACCTACGCTTCGCCCTAGGGCAGAAAATATAAAAATACAGAAGTCTGATTACTTAGGAGCTATAAAACCGACCCGCTTACCGGTTTCATAGTAATGTTCTTTAAGTATGGAAAACCGAAAAAAAGTGGTTGAAGTATTAATAATGCTCTGAAGTGTGCATGTAGCAATTTTAACGCTATAGAAGGTAGTCAAGTCTGTGTAGCGATATATTTCCTGTGGCGCGTGCGCCCCAGTTGGGCTTCCAACAAAGAAAATTGTTATAGGTACCTTCCAAGATAAGATTCGCGAATCGTGATCTCACGACAAAGAAATATCTTCAGAGTTTCGCACCAATTATATCTTTAAAAGTTGTTCTCCGCACAATTTAAGCTGTTAAAAGAAAATTAAATTTGACGAGATAACGCTAATATTCACGCTACAAAAATTCGACAAGACTTTGATAAAAGGATCGAAGGGAATACAATTACTGACTTAAGTCAATTTTCTACTAAATTACATTACTCCAAGCTATCAGTTGACAAATTCGTTAAATATTTTACAATTACAGTTTCCTCCATTGAAAAGCCGTTTATTTTCTGAATAAGTGTACTTTTCATTATTTCTGTTTTTCATATAAAGCCTTTAAGGTACTAGACGGTTTTATTTTCACAGAGTGTTTCTACATATTTTTATAAAAAAAATGTTTGCTTAATGAAACAGGCCTAAACCGTTCCAATTGGTTAAATAAATAAATATATTACAGGCCAATTTTACACAAATCGAACTAGTCCCACGGTAAGCTCAAAACGGCTTGTGTTATGGATACTAGACGACGATATATTTAATAGATATATTTACTTGTATACATAGAAAACATCCAAGACTCAGGAACAAATATTTATGCTCATTACAGAAATATTTGCCCTTACCGGGATTTGAACACAGGGCCTCCAGCTTCGCAGGCAACGTTACTCCCGCTGAGCCAAACCGGTCGTCTAAATAACTTAGTATACATTGGTTAAGGAATTAATATAGTTAATAATGTATAAAATAATTTTACTTTCTGACAATACGTTTGATTGGATGCCACAAACGTATCCCAAAAAACTTCGCCACTTGAAACTTGTCATGTGCCGCGTACTTTTCTAACTTGAGTGATCTGAATGACAGTCGAGTGAAAATGAGTTACACGAGAGGAATAAGTTATGCAAAGGGGAATCTACGGTGAGCGAGAAGTGGGGCCGTTAGTGAAGTTATGTTTTTAGTAGTCATCAATATGCGGGCGAGATGGCTCGGGGGCGTGGAGGCGTCAAGCCGCCTGCCCCTTCTATACACGGCAACCCCATCAATAATAGCTTGGTTATATTTTCAGACTTCAACTGAAACGGTGAGCGAACTGAATAGTTAACAGAGTGCTTACCTACGACGCAGTCTAAACATTTTAAAAGATTTCCCCACGAAATAAATACGAGCTCACTTTAGAATTAAAGCGACAAGATTCACGCTAGAAAGTGGAAGGCGAATCCCAAACGTATTTGCTTTTTCTTATTACTTTGTGCATTAATATTTCATGTTCGCTTTAGAAAATGAACAGAAATTGTGACCGAAACAATATGGCTGTTCTGTTAGTAAGCGGAAAGTAAAAATACCGAGCAGAGACAAAGATTTAGCGAAATATTGTTACAGTGAACAGTGACACGAAAATTTCAATCATATAATACAATATGATTTGTCATTCTTATTACAGCGAAAAACAAACGTTTTGTGAGTAATAAAATAATGCTATGTTATTATATCAGCTAAAAAAACTGAACCGAAAATTTTGTCTGTATAGAAAAATAAACATAAATCTGAGGCTAAATACTAAAGAGTACATTTTTCTTTTAGTTCTTACTAGTTGTAGGTATGTCTCACTGCTGGACAAAGTCTATTAGTTTTCCACCGCTCCCTATTTGATGCTTCACCCGGTCAGTTGCTGAGGGATGCGTCCAAGTCGTTCCGCCACCTCGGCATGGGCCTGCCTCGTCTGCGTCACTCATCTTGCGGCACCCAATTGGTGGCCCATTTTTCCGGGTGCATACGATAGACGTGACCTGCCCCATCCCACTTGAGTCTGGTGGTTTTTTTTGCATACGTCAGCTAGGCATCTCTTTGAGTGCAGTGTTGTATTCCGGATGCGATCCGTCCTCTTGACCCCTAAAATACTGCGCTACAAGCCCGTTGGCAAGCTTTCAATTTTGAGGTTTGACTCTCAGTGAGCGACCACGTCTGGGAACCGTATGTTAAGACAGGCAGAATACACATCGATGGGTTCCCGCTTCAGTGACAGTGGAAAGTTTCCCTTCATGAACTCTTTCAGGGATCCGTAGCTCTTCCAAGTATTTTAGACGTGGCGATCTACTTCCTTCTTTTATTTGTTGCTGAAAGAAACTAGCTGGCCCAAGTAAATGTACTCCACAACATATTGTACATTCTGTCCGTCTACCTCGACCCTACGTAATGTTTCGTGCTATTGGTCATCACTTGAGTCTTCGCGTGATCATTGAGCTTTAGTTGATGATCTGCTGCCGAAAAAACAATGTGCAACAACATTATCTTTTTTAATATTTTATGTAGAATACATGGTTTCCAAAATTAAGTTAGAAACGAAACGATTTTCTGTGGGTGTAGGTAGTTTTTCATGAAGTATTCGACAAAAACTCGGATATATTTTCAAATCAAGCCGATGAACCTTTCATTTACCTATACACAAAAAATAACCTATGTCAGAAAATTCTTTTGAATAGATTCTCACTACGCAAGAATCCCCAAATCAGAATCGCAATTTAAGCTGATCGTAAAAGGATATGGAATCTTTGATATTAAATGTAATTTCATATCCTTTGTTGGGGCCCAAGCAATCTGAGGATACCTACGCATCGTCGGGTATTGCGAGAACTTTATACTTGCCAAGTTTTTGAAATTCATAGTATTCTAATTTCGAACGAATGAAAATATCCTTTTCAGAAGTGTTGAAATCAGAATTGATTGTAACGTAAATTCGTAACATTATCATTAATAAGTTTTTATATTTACAATAATGAAAAACTGTTTTTCTCAGCAAGATGTACATATTGTTGATCCAACCGCGATTCCAAGGGCCACAAATTAAATCAAAGCTAACTTTGATGAGCAATAAAACATTCCGAACTTTGACTGAGAAACCACAACATAATAGGTTACTCTGCACTCTCAGGCCCATGATCTCTCATACTCCATTATTTCGTGAAAGAAAGGAACACCAACCAACCGACCACCAAACACACTTTCGCCAGAGGTTGTTAGTTTGATAATAGTTTAAATAAGTTTAAATTACTAAATAAATCCTGTGACTGTGACCTAGAAATAAAGCCAACGATTATTCTAAATTAAAAAGAAAATCGAGATACGCGAGCACAATAGCTATTACCAGAAAGGGTGCAAGCGCCATGGGTTATAAGCTTCGAGGAGAAAAGATAAGGCACGCATTGCCATCGCGGCGAATTTCGACGCTCCACTCGACTTTATTATTTAAAAAGAGATAAAACAACCATTGGCGTCGCAAATCTAACTGAGCATAAAATTATATTTGTAATTTTAACAATAAAACGACAACAAACAAGTGTATGCAGTGTACACGAAGCCAATTAAGTAGTCCTAAAAGATGCAATATTTTACGAGTACGTCACCTATATGTAACTAGAAATATACTGGAACCGTAGCTTTGAAATACATAGTTTTTTTTTTCAGGCGACACGATATACTCATAGATAGCTATTTATTAAATAATTACGAATTTCAAAGATAAATTTAGGTAATTTTTTAATCGTTTTTGAGACTGTAGTTTCCAATAAGGGTTAATGGGATTTTGAAAATGGGTTTCTTTTTTTTTGCTATATGCAGTTTAGCCCAAATTTACCATGCTCTGTTAGTTATTAATAGCTAATTGCGACTGTCATATTCCACCATTTGTTAGGCGCGAATGATGAAGAAGACGAGTCTGTTATGTATTGCAACACTTTCAGAGTAACTCCATGTATATGTAGGGATGTCGGCATCGCCTCAACTCGCGCCAATGTGATGCTATAGCTTGACCGGCGTAAACAGACAAGCTTTAATCAGCCATTAACAACTGACAGTATGGTAAATTTGGCCTCAACTACACGGAAGGCTCTCGCGCTGCGGGAACCCGCTCCAACACCGCACTATAGACACAATATAATATGGAAGTTGTATGCCGCATACTACACTGCGCGGTTTTCCGCCGCTATTCACGGGCGGGCGAAGCGTGCGCATGCAGCGTCAAACCGCCGCGGAATCAGCTGCAAGAGCAGTGCTTATTGGCGGATCCATGTTGAGTAATGAACAAAAGACAGCGATAAACCGACAATCAACAGAGAACATGCATATACTTACATCAATAGCTATCATTGCTACATTAGGTTTTTTTAAATAGAAGACTAAGTATAATGGCACTATTTAGATTATATTAGCGGTTACTAACATCGTAAAAGCCGAGCGTTGTTAAGATTCATGTGTCAAAAGCAACAAAAAAATAATTAAGCTATCGTAATAATGGCGAAAATAGTCAAATGTAATGTTTGCAACATAGTCATAGACGAGATGTTATCGTTTAATCAAAATAAAATATCAGTGGCTGATAAAGACACTATAGTGAAATTATGTGCAACGTCTTTTACGAGCGACGAAATTCAAAATTCCTTCCGGATTTTAAGCAAAAAATTCAGCGTAAAGGTGATGGCAAGGAAGAACGTGATTTAAGCGACATTATTAACGTATTTAGAACGGTGGACGATGAACCACTGCCGGTGTTTGTGGCCCGGCAGTTAGAAAAGCTGCCACCACTGACCTTGGACCACCTGGACTGCACCAAATTGCTTAAGGATCTTAAGCGACTCCAGGAAGATATTAGCAGTGTTAAGTCTACGTATGCCACAGTGAATGATTTAGTAGCTTTGAAGGAGGAAGTCCAGGATCTTAAAGCGGGTGCGCCGGCATGATTATCTTTGTGCAATATAAACGTGAGGAGAGGGGCATAGTGCACGGACAGCGGCCCAATTGGGTTATCGAATCTTCATAATTCAACGTTAAATGACACACCGCAATCCGCCAGCTGTACAGCATCATTGCCTATTAAGGATACTTCAACTTTGAATGATCAATACCGATCAATTGTAATGTCGGGTAGACAAAATACCGTGCCAATAGATAAGCAGCCGGTAGTGACGGCGAGCGAGATGAGTCAGCGCGGCGATCAGCTGGCCGTGGCCGAGACAGGCTGCGCGGCGCTCGCGGCTAGTACAGATGCACCGAATAAGCACTGCACTACTAACAATATCGACAACGTATGGCAAACCGTAGCTCGCAAAAAGAACAAGTCGAATCGTTACCAAGGTCAGATGGGCACTGCAAGTATAATCGGCTGTAATTTTAAAACGGCGGAACGTAAGACACCTATGTTTATCACGAATATACACAAAAGTACCGAGGAATCCGATATAGTAAAATACATCCAGGACAAAAATGAAAATTGAAATTAAAAGAACCGTAAATCACAAGGCATATAAGTTTACCGTTAGTGAGGATAAACTCCCTTTGTTTTTAGATAAATCTATATGGCCCAAGGGTATTATATTTCGCAAGTTTGTACACTATAAACACAAGAAAACGGACAGAGGTAGCTCTGTTGACGGCAATTGTTCAAAATGATGCCTAGCACGACCTCTTCTACATTTATCAGCTTCAACTGTAAAAGCGTAAAACGCTCTGTGGACTGTATTAGGGAGTTGTGTCGCTCGGCGGACATTATAGCCCTACAGGAGACGTGGTTGTTACCCGATGAGATTCCGTATTTAAATAGCATTGACAAGAAGTTTTGTGCGACGGGAACTTCGGCGGTCAACACGGCGGCGGGTATGTTGCGTGGGCGACCATACGGCGGTGTAGGCATATTGTGGAGGAGTGCAGTTTTT
This sequence comes from Hedya salicella, assembly GCA_905404275.2. Lineage (NCBI taxonomy): Eukaryota > Metazoa > Arthropoda > Insecta > Lepidoptera > Tortricidae > Hedya > Hedya salicella. The sequence goes on along the minus strand of FR990100.1, from coordinate 18,496,108 downwards.
CATAATGTGTCAGTGATCCAGTGTGACAATCCTCGTTTGTGCGCGGTTAAAATATTTACAGATGACCGGCCGTTAATAGTGATTAACAGTTATATGCCGACGGATTGCAAGGACAACCTAATGGAATTTACGGACTGCCTCGGTGGGGTGAGTGCCATCATTAATGAGTACGGTGTGGAGTCTGTTTACCTAATGGGGGATTTTAACGCTCATCCACATGAACACTTTTTTAATGAACTTATGAACCACTGTTACGAACAAAAATGGTGCTGTGCCGACATTCAGCTATGGGGTATATCGTCAGACACGTACATGTTTGTAAGTGATGCTCACCAATGCAGGCGCTGGCTTGACCATTTCGTGGTAACGCAAGCAGCGTTGCCGTCAGTGCGTAACATATATGTTAAGTACAATGTAATGTGGTCGGATCATTTCCCGCTAATAATAGAAGTTGATATAAATATGATTACGCCTAGAACCCACAGTCAATCTTGTATTACGAATCACTCCATTTTATGGGGAGATCGATCTGGGGAACAGATTTGTAGATATAATAAGGAATGTCACAATAATCTAAGGAGTATTGATTTCCCTTCTGAGCTGCAATACTGTGCGGATGGTTATTGTACTATATATAGTCACAGAATTGTGTTAGATAAACTTTATTGTGATATCGTATCTGCCCTCAAGGCCGCCGCAACCGCCAGTCATGGAAACTGTAAGCCTAAAAAAAAAAAAAAAAAAAAAACAGTTAACTGGTTGGAATAAACACGTTAGAGATGCCTACGGGGTGGCTAGAGAGAAGTTCAGAGTGTGGATCCTATACGGAAAACCTAAAACCGGAGCATTATTTAATGAAATGAGTGAAACCCGTAAGATATTTAGATCGCGCTTGAAATGGTGTCAAGAAAATCAAAACCAGATCAAAATGGATATCATTGCATCGCACAAATAAGTTGAAACTTCAACCTGGTCTCCCTGTGGGTGTAGTGGCAAGATCGATCATAATGATATTGCTAACCTCTTTAAAGACAATTTCTTTGTGAAGTCTATTCTAATGCCGGTACAGGAGGAGGTGACCAATGCTGGGACGGGCGATGAGGTGGTCGGCCCGGGAATAAGTGCCAGTGATGTGGCACGGGTCATTGGCACTATGTCCAAAAGTAAATCTCCTGGTCATGACGGTCTCAGCATTGAGCATCTCCAGCATGCTGGACCACATATGTCGAGGGTATTAGCAATGTTCTACACCTTGTGTTTGAGGCATTCATACTTACCCGAAGAGTTGATGAGAACGATTGTTGTGCCTATAGTAAAAAATAAAACGGGAGACTTGTCACACGTCAGTAACTATAGGCCGATATCTCTCGCAACTGTAATTGCAAAAGTATTGGACAGTGTGCTTAATACGCAGCTAAACGAGTATGTACAACTGAGTCATAATCAGTTCGGATTTCGGCCGGGTCTATCAACGGAAAGTGCAATCCTGTGTCTTAAGCACACTGTCAAATACTACGTAGACAGAAAATCCCCGGTATATGCTTGTTTTCTCGACCTGTCTAAAGCTTTTTGACCTGGTTTCTTATGAAATCTTATGGAGTAAACTTAAAGACATCGGTCTTCCAGCTGAGACAATAAGCATCTTTAGGTATTGGTATGGAAACCAGGTCAATAGCGTTAGATGGGCAAACACACTATCTGAGCCATATAAGTTGGAGTGTGGCGTGAGACAGGGTGGGCTAAGCTCTCCTACCCTGTTTAACGTTTATATTAATGGACTACTCGAGGCACTCAGCAGAATGCATGTTGGCTGCCACATTGATGACGTATGTCTCAACAATATAAGTTATGCCGATGACATGGTTCTGCTGAGTGCGTCGGTGTGTGGCATTAGAAGGTTACTGACGGTTAGTGAGGCAAACACCGCAAGTCACGGCCTTAAATACAACGTGACAAAAGTCAGTTTATGGTCTTTGAGGTCGGACGGAACCGAACAACGGAAGTGCCATGCATCAACCTTAACGGGGTGCCCCTGGACAGGATTGATGCTTTTAAATACCTAGGCCATTTTGTAACGTGGGACCTCAAAGACGATACAGACATCGAACGGGAACGGAGGGCCCTCGCGGTCAGGGCCAATATGATTGCCCGCAGGTTTGCGCGCTGTACAGGGGAGGTAAAAGTAACCTTGTTTAGAGCTTACTGTACCTCTCTCTACACGTGTAGCCTGTGGCTTCGATATACGCAACGAGCCTACACGGCCCTCCGGGTTCAATTCCGGGTGTTGGTGGGGCTGCCCCGCTTCTGTAGCGCATCAGGGATGTTCGCAGGGGTGACTGCTTCTATAGCACAATGCGCAAGAGGGCTGCTTCCCTGGTGCGCCGGGTGCGCGGCAGTCCCAACAACATCCTGAAAATCATAGGGGACAGGATTGATTGTCCCTATTTACGCCACTGTTGTGGGCTACATGCCCCGATTTTATGTATTTAATTTTACTTACTAACCTATAGATTTTAAGATACTAACAAAATATCAGTGTAATTACTTGAAATAAAAAGTTTTAACTATTATTTTATTATTATTATTATATCTATTTTCCAAAAAGTACGCGAGGCCATTGAAATAGTCGTCATCTGTTTTTCTGTCGCGATGGTGGATGGTCGGTGCCCGCTAGTTGGAAAACAGTGTTAGTGCTCTGTCTAGGAGTACGAACGTGGCTTTATAGTGTGACATTACTTATTCTGTGGAGTGACTTAGTCAAGTGTTGTGCGCAACCCTACTATTGACAATATAAATGACAAGAAGACGAGGGTAGTTCGGTGCCGTCACCGGTTTTACGTAGTGAGTAAACGCTAATGTAATCTAAATACATATGTCTGATTCTCTCTCTCTCACGGTTTCTATGATCTATACTTCTATGGTTTATTCTCACGGTTATAATTGCACTTTTTGATAGTAATAAAATATATATACCTACATTTGAGCGGTTTCAACGCAGCACGGTATGGCGCTCTTTATGTGACTATGACTAACTTTGAATATACTCTTTAGCGTCATTTGAAATTTGAAGTCTATGATGAGGAATTCCGAATGAGGACCTCGGAGGAAGCTCTTAACGCTGCGCGCCGTGTCCCTGTATTGTCCCTTGATCCAAGTAACTAGTGAAAGCCTCTTAAGGGGATGCATCGAAAATTTAAGCTATTTTGTAGCGCATTTTTTGTTAAATCTAGAATATAAATCAGGCTGGTTTTCAGATATGTGTTTCTTGACTCTGTAACCTATTCAGTGATTAACGCGGAAACATGTTTAATGAAAATTTCCTCGATAGAAAAGTTATCCGAAAACGCGTCTTCATTTCCCGTTTTTTGTCTAGTTTGTATAAACGACAGATTAATAAACGGCTAAATTATGTTAAAATGTCATTCTTCCCTTCATCTTTTAAGTGATTAACTTAAATGTTAACAAAACATAATAATATTCTTCGATTTCATGGTACTTTTACAACTGGCGCTTACGCCAAAAAATCCCAAGCATGTAGTGTATTAGCTTTCTCTTTAATTGATGCGCGCGAGCAATAAATGCGTCCCTTATTACACATCACGCTTATTGGCTGGCTCCGCGTTTGGGGCATGATTTACGAATGACGAAGTAGCCCCTTAAGTGAGATCTTCTCTTCCCTGCGAGACCATTTTCCGATGTCACTTTAGATAAATTGTTTTTTGCGTAATTTGTTTATCTGGGCCTATTGAGTAACCTCAAAGCATAATACTATTGTCATTGAAATCAGATTATGCGTATTTTGACTATACATCTAACTAGGTGTTCAACTATGCACGTTTAAATTCTAAGTCAGCGTTATAAATTCCTGCACCGTACCTTTGTGTTATCGATTTCTTAGACAGGACTATATTTAGACTACCTAGCGTATTTTATGATCAAATAAACAAGCCTCGTATCTGCAGTTCACAGCGCTAACCTTAAAGATATGTCTACTTTAGGTAGAATTTCACCATGCTGATCATGGTTGATTATAGTTAAAGGGGTTGATTACGTCTGTCAAATGATGGACACGGCATAATCAGCCATTGACAACTAACAGGGCATGATGAAATTGAATCGTGATACTATCCCCTTCTTTGGAACATTTTACAAAACAGACTAAATCAAATGCAATTATACGCAACCTTCATTATACGCCGAAGAAAATACTATATAGGGATCATTAAGTGACATGACCACCGATTAAATTTGAATACCACGGACAAAACGATACTATCAGAGCACTTAGAATAGGATTAGGCTACTGTCGGATATTTTCGTGTAATAGAATGATCGCGGCAAATGACAATTTGGAAGTATATAGAGGAGATAATACTTGGCAATTATTTTATCGAGGTTAATGGCTATTGTTATCTAGGGGCGGTAGTTACAGCTCTACATATATATGTGTGTGTGTGCACAAACAATATTTTAGTAAGTATAAAAACATTAATTACAAGTACATATGTGATTATAACTTTTTGCATAACAAAAAGGATGTCAATAGATTAAAAGTCAATTTGTATGGTTCGCTTCACTCGCGAGTAGGGATTGCAATCCGGTCCGGCGGATCCGGTAATCGGGCCGGATCCGGTACTTTTTGGCGGCCACCGGATACGGTAAAAATTTTCGGATCCGGACCGGATCCGGTAGACCCTAAGAGACTCAGGAGACTCCACAACAGACATACATACAGACTACCCAACCCAAGAAAGCTGAAAATTTGAGTTTCGAAAAAAATATCAAGAGTCAGTATGTGACTGTTTTTGGGAAAAGGTCCTACTTTGTCGATATGGAGTTATGAGTACTTCCTAATACTACAGATTATACGCTATCTTTTGGTGCAAGATATATGTCTCTAGGTACTATACTTTTTTTTTTAATTCTTCAAATTTGCAAAAGTTAAAAAGCGACAATTGAGAAAACGTTGGTTAATGTTTGAGACGGCAAAAAAATACACTTGTACTTTGAAGTTATAGAGTAGTTAGTATCAAATGAATTGGCATACTTTAAGGATTTCAAATTAGTCAAAATCATGTATGTAACCTTAGTAGTTTGTATGTTACGGAGGCTTGAACATAAAAAGAGAACGAAAATATGTCAATCCTGAATATGGGTGTATTTTCTATATTTATAACATGACACGCAGATTTATCATTAAAGTTGTATTTATTAATGTATTCTCATGCTAAAAAAGACAGAAATAATTCTATGGATCCCTTTCGTTAGTTATTATTTCAAAAAGTTAAGAAAAACTGAATTGAAAAGTACAGCATAAAAAAATATGAATAAAAAATAGAAGATTGTTTGACAAGGGGCTAAAATAAGCCATTGTGACACAAAGTGATTATTTGGACGAGCTCACGAAGTGAGCGAGGACAAATATATCTGAGTGTCATGTAATGGCTTTTAGTCACGTGTTAAACACTCTGTTTTTCACTTCGACTGCGAGAAAATAAAAAAGACTTAACATTAAAATTTTATATTTCTTGAAAAACTAAAAGTACAGTTTCACCTTTGCATGTTTGAAGAATTAAAAAAAAATAACTATAGCACTTAGAGACATATTTTTTTCACCGAAAGATAGCTTATGCTTTGTTATATAACAAACTACTCGTAACTCCATATCGACAAAGTAGAAATATTTCCCTATAATAGCCACAAGGCGGCATTTTTCGGTATTCGACAAAGTGGGACGCTAGGCACTAAACTTTGAGGCCTTAAAAAGGTGCTTAAATTGGTAATTTATGGGTCGACATCAAATTCATAGGTTTATTACAGTATGTTCTATCAGTTTTCATTGAAAGTCGATTTTCGGTAGGTTTTGCCATATTGCACTAAACTGCCCGTAACTCCGAAACTAGAATCGACAAAGTGGGACGTTTTACGAAACTCCCTCACATATGATCTAGATCTAGTTAAGCTTTAAAGAACGATGTCTTTCTCAATTATTGTTTGAGACATTAATCTTGTCTAAAGGTTAATTATGTTTCTTTGACCAAATTAGTACATTTTTTTTTTTTTCAATTAACGTTATTACAATTATAACATGTATCTTACCTATTATTTAAAGTGCAAGGTGATGTGCTATGTGATTACTGATTAGCTTTCTTTATGTATGTTTAATATTAGGGGCATTAAGGAAGCATAGTTTATTGCTGTTGTTACCCCTTATAGTATAAATAAAGTTGATTAAATATTACATAGTAGAGAAGAAAAGTGGGGTCAAAGTTAAAAGAACGATCATGAATCAGGATCCAATGGACCAAATTAGTGGTAAATTCTTAGATTTGGCAATTAAAAGTTTATTTGACTGATTTGACGACCGGTTTGGCTCAGTGGGAGTCAGTTACCTGCGAAACTGAGGTCCTGGGTTCAAATCCCGGTAAGGGCAAATATTTGTGTGATGAGGACAAATATTTGTTCCTGAGTCTTGGATGTTTTCTATGTATATAAGTAATATATCTATTAAATATACGTCGTCTAGTACCCATAATACAAGCCTTATTGAGCTTACCATAGGGCTAGTTTGATATGTGTAAAATTGTCCCGTAAAATTTATTTATTTAAAACTATAAAAAGTTCCTTTAATTACAGTGTTATTTTTATTTTTTATAAAGAAGGTTTAATTTTGTTATATTTACTATGAGACAAGGTTACCATGTGTTTTTGTTTGGGTGTAAATAGGTTAATACTGTTATTAAGTTAAGGCTAAATATTACTGACTGAAGCAGATGCTTAAATTTTCATATTACTGTGAAATAAGTGGCGAGTGAGACTGATTTTTGACTTAATAAGGGTGATTTTTAGCTTTAAACCATTGGTTCATTAGTTCATTTGCAAAAACAGCTTCGCATGTCTACTTTACGACCAATAAACTGGACAAAAAGCATAATTTTGGACAGACGCAATAGCAAAACTTCAATCAGGCCGGATCCGGCCGGATTGAGAATTTGACCGGATTGCAATCCCTACTCGCAAGAGCGTGTGTTTATTTTCATGCTATTCAAGTTTACGTTTAGCAAATCTAATCTCTGCGATTTCCTGAGTGAATCGATCCATATCAACTTCATAATTCGGGTTAAAGATTTATTTTATTCTCAAAAGAAATATTTACATTTCACTTATTGAGACTAAACATAGTTACATTATCACGCCTTAATTAATTCACACATTTTAACTTTTTTTTAATAGCTTATCCACTGCAGGGCAAAGGCGTCCCATTATATTAATTAATACATTCTATTTTTAAAGCTACAATTATCACTACCTGATATTGTCATTATGACATATAAGCAGAGCAAGTACACAATAGGCGCACGGCGTTGCGTTCGGCGCGCGTTGGTAGCGTACATCCAGCGCGCTTAGCACGGCGTTTAACGAGCGTTATAAAGGGGACCATACTACTGGCTCAGTTCGGAAATGAACGTCAAAGTGATTTTTAAGTTTTTTCATTTCTAAATTGTCATCGAAATCTCTGAAAATTTCAATAATCTCCTCCTAATAACTTTTTTTTTATAATTAGGACTTTCCATGTCCGATGTTGGGCGCTTTTGGATTTCAGCGATAAATAAATCTGTATCGAAGTGCTTGATCTCCATTTTGGTGAATATGCGTCCACTCTGCACGAAATGAAATGAACGGCAAAATGGCGGCGCATGTATCCAGAAGCGCACGGCTGACGCTGGCGCAACACGTGGCCGAACGCTCGCGCAACGCGCGTTTGAATGTAAATCTGACAGTGCGCGCTTGCATGTGTATACCCTACACCTTCGACAAACCTCTTTATTATTAAGGCGACGCATCGCTAAACTATCAATTGAAAAACATGGTTCGCATCCCGTTCTCTGATTGGTCCGCAGCGGACTGAGGGGGGGACTGATGGCATACAAATACGCGCCAGGGCTAGCTTATACCATAAGGTAAACAACAAAACGGCTTTTTTTCGTTTCAATTAAAAACTACAAATAATTTTAAAAAATCCAACTAACAAACGAAAGTGCGTAGTTAGACTAATGTACTAAGAAAATTTTGAGGCTTAAATTGGACTGGTTAGCCTGAAAAATGAGAATCTCTGTTTTAAAAGAGGTTTCTTTGATATTGTTTTCTCTGTTATAAAAGTTAAAGAATCGTGTTTCTGCAACTAACAAAATAAAGTAAATGAAATGAAGAACCATGTTATGAAATATCACTTTCATATGTTTTGAAATCGCTGAGAAATGTTAAGATCTCTGACACCAAAATTTCCAATTCGTCGTCTTAAAGCGCGCGCTTCAAAAAACTAAACCTAATGTGTACTATACTTTTTGTTTTACAAATATCAATGTAAATATCAATGGTTCAAGTCCAGTATCGTCGAAAATTTTTTTCATTTGTTTCTGATCTTTGTTTATAATAATACTAATGTGTACTAGCTAATAATCCTTTGGAAGCACCATCCCCAATCAGAACACGATTATAATGTCACAAGGCTTTTTTTTCATTGTTGTTTAACTTTGCCTTAACTTTTTAAATACGTTGTTAACAACTTATGCAAAGCAGTGCACTATTATATTAGCAGGCCTCCGGCAATAACTAACCGATCCGGAAATTATTCTAGAGCTCTACTCCTATTCTAAATAAAATTCCGAATCCTATAAAAAATCACGGGCTGTACGTTCATTGCACCGATGATATTCACAACTTTAAAGCGGTTTTTAGTTACTTCGATCATAAAATCCTTTTTTCGAAGATTTTACAAATCAAAGTTGGTCACCTCACATTGAAGTAACCTTCATTATTCGCCGAAGAAAATATAACATCAAGTGACACGACCGCCGATTTGAATCGCACGGACATGACGATACATCGTACCGATAACGTGCCACTCATATATATCATGTACAACACGACAGCCAGGCGAAAAGAAAAATATTGCCGCCGACTCGACCGGCCTAGGCGGCTAGATAAGTAGACACGCTCGTAAGATCAATCTTTATTGAAACAGCCCTGTCTCGTAACCTCATTCGTAGGGAAATCCCTAAGTAATATAGAAATATTTAGACTAGAGGATGGAGGCGTGTGACTCACTCACGCGTAATAAATTGAAATAAGCAACAAATCACACAAGCCGTTGGGCAAATGCTCAAAGATGCAAATCTTAGCAGGCCAATAAGATGAAAATCGACGATCAGATAAATGGCGGGTAATCGTGAATATATTTACAGGAATCCACGAAGACATAGATCACACGCGTGGCAGGATAGGTGTAGCCATAGTGAATGCATTATGCTCGGTTTTACTTATTAAATTAGATTATAAACGTTGATTAATAATGAACTAAGTACACACATATCAATTAATAGAGGATGTTTCATCAAAATACGAGGTTGGTCGCTTGATGTTTAGCGAACGTTTGGATTCAATCGAAGTTACGATATGTTTTATTTGGGTTCCCTTCATATTATCCATGTTTCTCGTAAAATTCTGTCAATACACAAATTCGGTGGAACGGAAGGGAAGCCATCTCCGAATTGCGTTCATGTCAAGGGAAAACTACACGAAAAGGATTAAGGACAGACATTTTATCGCATAAAATATTATTCACGCTAGAATGGGCGGGAGTCAAAAGAGGGCTATATTGGATTTTTATGTACAACCACAACTTTTTGTATGCTAATAATAAATAACACAGTCCAAAAATGGCACTACCGGCTTACCAGTTTTCAAGCAACGTCAAAAGTGGAGGAAGTTTTTTAAACGATTTGATTGAGATTATACTGCGTTACTCAAGTGGTAGTTAATTATTTTTCCCCTCACTAGCTCGGAAAGGCGTCTTTTATCCTTTAAAACAAGTGGGTAAAAACGCATTTTATCCACTAATGGGGAAAGTAATTTGACCTTGGAGCGTATTTAAGTAGCTTTTGACAGATAACAAATGATGATGATTATGATATGATGAAGAATTTAATAAAAATTGGTATTTAGATTCATTTAATGATTTTAAGTCATGAACCTTAATATTCCATAAGAAACATTTGTTTTTTTTTTATAATCATGTTGAATATAATTCCGAACGCATACGCTGAGTCGATGCAATTACAAAACGCATCGTCAGAGATGTCAAGTTTGTCAACATTGTCAACAAAATTTTACTTAAAAACTTTTCTATTGATGATGATTCTAATGAACCTGATGATGATTATAATGTGTAGGTACAAATAAAGACTTATTTTTAAGAGCTGTTAGTGAGGATGAGGAGGAGGTTGTTGCTATAGTGAGGTGAAAAGTTTTGTGTTACACATGAGTGCAAAGTTGTATTTTACATCTCGTGTGTTGAAACACTCGCTACGCTCAGGATTCTATAGAATCCTTTCGCTTGCTCTTGTTTCAATTCCACACTCGCGGATAAAATACAACTTTGCACCCTCTTGTATAACAAATAATTATTGACGGTGCCTACTTCTACCAGAGGTCAGTAATAATCATTGCGACTGGCCCAGGAAAGCGATCGTGTGCTCATTCCGAACATTCTCTCAAATTTTGGAGCCAAATGTACCGACTTACCTACCTCTACCTGATTTCTGCGTCCTTGTATTTTCACATGTATTATCAACTGTAGGAGATCAATCTGTCCAGTAGTCCACTAGCAGTAGGTACCAAATTAGCAACGGAAAAATATAAGAATGTAGTGCTTTTATCCACGGGTATAATTACATTCCTTTAGACACAAAACTAGATGAATAATATAGTTACAAATTCTCCGTATCTCGTATATTGCGAATCAGTCTCAAACACCGGCGGCCTCCCATCCGCCCCGACCACCAAACCGCAAGCCACGCGAATCAAAATGTAAATCTACACGTCACCGAATTACGCTAAATACATGTCGATTCCGGGAAATGGAAACAACATTCAAACATAACTGTGTAGAACCTTAGTTGGGTCTCGGTTATATCTTCCAAACTTTGATTGAAGGTACATGATTTTAAATATATGCAGCTGTTGGAGTACTCACCTACATACTTTGCTTCCATTCTGTGCAACATTTCATCCCTCAGTGATTCAAACGAAGCCCCTTTTTAGTTTTAGACCTGTAATGGTGAAAAACTCATCAAATCAGCTTACCGTGTAATTACTTGGGGAATAAAATGCCTAACATAAGTTATTTCACTAATAGTTCTTCATTTTTTCTATCTGTACGTCACGGTTCGTCATGCGGTTACGTTATGCTGAGTGCCAATAATATATTTGTTTTCCCATTTATTACGTAGAATAAATTCTTCATAAATAATTGCAAAAGTAACAATTGTTTGAACTCAAATATGTCTCAAATATTAAAAACCTGGAACACGAAACAGCAGTCATCGGAACAGCATGTGAATAATTCATACAAATTTATTGGTAGAGGTCCATCTACAACTTCTACAGCTTTACAGGGGCTCATATCATCCGCCCTTATTGATTCATAAGATAAAGTTCACTTTGCGTTGAGCAAGCAAAGGGAAAAGTATAATGCCGCCTTCATCCAGGCTAGTCCTTACGACCCTCAGTCTTCTTTTCAATTACTGTGTTCTTTCCACGATACTAAATTGGCACATTTATAAAGAAACCTCTCAAGCAATCAACTTTATACTTTGAGCTTACTGCAGTGTGCCTTTTCAAAATGGCACCCAGTTAAACGGATAATGGAATGATTACTGTTTCCTTCGTTTCCTCAGGGAATCTAAGGTAAGCTACATAATTTAATTAACTGAGCAGTGTAAAGTATGATTTGCGAATATTACTGAGTAGGATTCAATAATATCTGACGATAAAACAAAATTAAAAGTTTTGTGTAAAATTAGTACCTATCTGCACTCGTTTCCAGCGTTCATGTGACTAGATAAGTGGACAATTGCAATAGATCCAGTTAGATTTCGCCGACCACATAATTATGCAGCTGATGAAAACTTTAATAATCAAATCAACAACCGTTTAAATAATATTCGTAGCCGTTAGTATACATGCTTAGGGTTACAGCAATGAATTTATCAGTCGCTCTGTGCAATAGCGTTGCGTGTAACCCGACACACCGCGGTGTCCGGTGTCAACCAGCCCTATCTACCTCAGGGATATTGCATTAACATGCCTTTGCTAAATCTAGTCTAGGCTATGGTACTCAAGCCAAGAAATATAATTACACCAACATTTACGCCCAACGCGATTGACAAAACTGGGCCGCTTGTAATTCGAAGTTATGGACACACAGAGGAGCATTCCAGAATGTTGCTTTGACAATTTTTTGATACTCATAACAGTGCTAGGACGCTAATGATAGCTGGCGTAGATAATTATCGTAGTTGTAACATTTGTTGGTGTGTGCCTCTGGAACCAGTTGGTCATTTACTTGGATATTCGATTATACGAATACTATACCATCATGACGTAGTTTTGGCCTGCACTAAATAGTGTGTATTTAATGCCCTTTACTATAAGGAAGATGGAAGAAAAATTAGAAGCCAACTCTATGAAGGTCATCCAATTTGTCGTCCAACAAGACGCACAAGTGCCCCTATTTATTATAATACACAAGGAAAGAAGCATCTAGGCCATGATATTAGCACAGTGATTTGCGGCACTAACCACGATCGGCGTCTTATAAGATCTCCATACTCCAATTTTGTTAACATACTTGGCAAAATAATATACGTCTATCTAGGACATGCAATCCAGTTAGGCACGGGCAGGTTCAACCAGTGCGTATTGCCGGTGATAAGATGACCTACGGAGCCAAGACGAGGACTCTAATTATGGGCCTGTCAAGGAAGCTCCCAACCAGCTATGGAAGGGCTATGTTCGGGATCTCTCTGCGGGATCGAATGACGAAGAAGGAGAATTGACATTCGTCTCTGGCAACTGGTTGAGTGAAAAGAATGTCCAATATTTTTTAGCAAACAGGATAAGCAAACTGAAGTGGCAATGCAATGGCCGTTGGGGTAGAAACGTTCTCGAGTGGAGACCGCATACGGGCATGCAGCATGGAAGGCCACCCGCAACGTGGTCGGACGACCTGATTAAGGTTGCGGGGCTAGCTGGATGCGGGTCGCCTCTATCCGGCCCATGTGAAAGTCAATTAAGGAGACCTGTGTTCAGCAGTCGACATGGCAAATGACTTTGCAAATTTTTATTTCCACTAGATTAGAGATATCAATCTAATGATTAATCAAAACTAATATATCTAACCGTAACTTTGTTCATATTTCATTTGAGACTTTTTTTTATTTTAACTAAGATTCTAGCGCCATTTACTTACAATCAATAGAATACAAAGGTCACGTATTAATATGACGAAACATTTTAATCCTAATCGGCATACTAGGAATCGCGTCTCTTGTAAGTCTTCAGGTTAGCGACCAGTATGAATAATACGATAGTTGTTACCTTTTGCGGGACGTTGCGGCCGTCGTCTTATCAAGAATTAGCATTTATATTGGCTTAGCCGCCATATCTGCCATATGTCATCCCGTTTCCAACACCATACAGGTTAACGAGGGAAAAGGTAAAAATCGTTCACGTAAAAAGGAAAAAAATCTCATAGATATTGTAGTCCATGAAGGTAATAAACTCTACGTTTATTTCTGTGACTTCAAATTACAAAGACATTTGTATATAGACATATTTTACCCACTATTTATTTATACTATGAAGAGAGTACTTGCCATTTTCATATAACGAACGTTACATAATTCTGTAAAACTGTAATACTACACGCGGTAAATCGACCCTACCTGCGTTTTAATAAAGAATACAATTTTAGTATTATTCATATCATTACGCCACACGCGCTCGCTGAAACAGCTAAGTAACTAATATATGCAAATACATACAATATCACGGCCGTATTTCACATGTTAGCCGCGATAAACGTTAACTTAGTGTTATAAAACTGCTAATAAAAAGCCTTGCGAAAACAAATGCAATGCTAAAATACGAGCGGGAACCAGAAGGCCTGAAAATTACGATAACATGGAATGACGTCAACACACCCGACCCCCACGTAAGTGCGCTATTCAGCTGAACGAAGGGACACGTGGTAGCGCTTCAACTGCCTACGTAACAAAATAAAGAGCAAATCGGAAACACATAAACGTAACAACGAAATGCCTGCCGAAAGAATTCAGCAGCGAGAAAGCGGGGATTGTGTTGGGAGCAGAGGCAAATATGTTGAGCACTGGATGAAAAAATATCGAAACTTTCAAAGCTAGGTCGTTACGAGGACGAGAGTTTTTGGCTCAATGTCCTTTTTTCTAGTGAAATGGACAATTGCAAATCTTTTAGAAATTTACAGCAAACATTGAGTGAATGATTTCCATTTTCAAATATTAATGCTAACGGTTGATACTATATCAAGCGTTAGCATTAATACCATAAATATAGGCTTTATTATACCTATACAGGCTTAATTGGTTAAGGTGATTTCTCGCTTCATCACGATAAAAATAACATAGGACAGATTTAAAAATATAGAAAGGGTGTTGGCCACTCTTATGGATTTTAAGTCAAACAGATTAAGTCTATTCAAACATCGTATTGATATTCTAAGTTTCAATTGTCTTTTTACAATGAAGCCTTCTGTCACGATAATAACGAATTTCATATGCACGGATTTAGCGGCACTATACTAATATTGGGTATTTTTCTTTGGTAAGTCGTCTGTTCTAGAAACTTCCACGGTTTTAGGGTTAATCTTATTGGTAAGTTGATACGCGTGCACTGAAAGGCTTTTAGGTAAATGATTGATGAAATGGATTGTAAACATTGTGATATTTGTGATGTCTATCAGCGTTTTTCAATATAATGACAGAGAAATATATGCGGGTCCTTTTTTTATTCAAATTTGCTTCCTAGCATGATTAAGTTATTGGTTAGAAGAGATATTTCAACGAGAAAGGATTTCACCCTGACTTAAACTATGAGTCGTTCGTTAAAGGCAACATTCAGCATAATAGATTATATACCTACTAAATGGGGAATGGTACCTTTACAGCAGTGTCGTCCACGACCACAGCCTGTCGCGGTAAAGGCGATAAGTATCAATTGGCATGATCGTATCTTTTGCCTAGGCACGCCTAACCGATTGATTTATATCAGAAATATATTTTAGTTCTTATGTGCGTGTAATGCTCGAGCATATTTGCAAATGTAGTATAAGTACAGTTAATACAGCACCTATATGCCTTTATTTTTAAGTGAACTTTCAGTCAGGCTATATTCTGCCTAAATGTGTGTACGATGTCTAACGCTCGATCTCGCGTGAGTTCGATCTAATAGCCGTTAGCGATAAGCCCAACGTAACGCAATTTGTTTTTTGCTCATCTTCTGCTAGCTTCAACGCTTTTCAGTTCAGTCAATTTCAACGAAACACGATTCCAATCAAAGCTGATAGTGTCCAATATGAAATAAACGCACACACAATTATACATATGTACCTATATTTATTAATTTATTTATTTGGACCTTCAACAATAAGCATACTTTTACATGTGTTATAATTTGTATTATTTCATATTCGTCTTGATGCAATAAAATTCTAAACCAAGTACAAGTTCGGCGCTGCAAAATTGGCAAGCAGGGACACACTGCATAAAGTATAGTAACGAGATATAGATGTATCGTTGCTTAAAAGTCAAAAATACACAACAAAATACGTGACCTGTCGCGTTCCTATCACATATCACAGCCACATAAGAGCCATTGTACACTACCAAGGGAAGGCACGTGTTTCCATGACGTGTGACGGTGACGGTCGAATTGGGAAAACCGTCCCTTTTCATGGTAGTTACAGTTAATGTTACGATCATCATACAGGTAAATTTTGATCATTTGTAAAAATGTCTGCGAATTTTATTAGTTTGGTTACTGGTTTTTATAGACAATACCGTAAACTGTGTCTAACTGAATTTTCATTCACTGTTTATATTTATACCACAGGTGCTATTCACGACCGACTCGCTACGAGCATGTTCCCGTAATTGGTAATTTCTGTTTAATTTTTTTATTTATGACCTTCAACTACAAAGTTGAAACGGTCGGAAATAACTGCCTCTGTGTCCTTATTATATCTGATTCATACTTCCCAAGGACTACATCCAGTACACGAGTATCACAGTGTTTATCGACAAGAATAAAGCATCCATCACTCTCGCACTTATTGACCAGAAAGAGACAAGTTCTTTATCTGTGGTGATAATCACGACTATCATAAATCCACTAGTGTAATATTCAGATAAATAAATAGAACCCTCGATTTTGTAATTAGTTATCACATCACGTATGCGATTAACGACCGTTGCGCCCTGCCCTCCCCCAAAGGTTATAGATTGATATTATTACCCAAAGCGATTCGATTCAGAAACAACAATAGCCTTTTATGTTTTGTATAACCACAAAGAAAAACATAGTTCTAGGAAATTTGGTACGCATAAAAGCACGTTGGCCGTTATAAAGGCATGTTTATTTTAATAATCCTGTAAAAACTTATATCAGTTACAGAGCCTATGACGTAATTTAAAATAGCATCGTTTGAAACATCTGTGTTTGTACAACAGAACACGAATATGATTATGGTTAAATATTACACCATGGCCAAAAACGCCCATTATCAAATATAAAAACATCCTTCTTCAAACAATCCTAATTAAATGGACCAAATTGAGAATATTAGTGATACGCGCTATAAAGAGTTGCTAGTCACAGTTGCAAGAAGAGCTGAGCCCTAATTAAGGCGGTGTCCACGCACTGGGCGCAGATCCTGGATGAATGCAGATCTTGGAGGGGTGCGGAATTAACGAGGCCAATCATAGCAGCTCAGTCCTGGTGCAAAAAACTTACAACATTAAGAAGAACTTCTTCAATAGGTACTGAAGTCGAGTGGTTGCGTCAAACCACCTGAAATCGTAAGGTTCGTCGGTTACAATCTGAAGTTTGGGGAATTTGACGTATTTCTATGGAATGACAGCTATCAACGCCATTTTTAAGTGGCCGATGGAACTTTCTTCTAGTAAACATCCGACACTCTTTGCCGTTCTCCGAAAGCTTGCGAAAGAATGTGATCGCAGTCGAGCTATCAAAATAACTATCGATGTCGTCCCTCGATGCACGATATCCATAACCCGTCTTTATCTCACCGTACTAGATAGAGAAGGGTAGACAATATTAATCGCGTCATAAAGAACCTGGACGCGTGGCAACAAAGAAAGGGGGCCTTTGCCCAGCAGTGGGACACACATATAAGCTAATAAATAATAATAATGATAAAGAGCCTCGTATCACAGCTGTGCTGGCGACTTTTCGATTTCGGAAAACCTTGTGTAATAATCAAAGCCAACCCTATTACATCACATCCAGGTATATTTTTCAGGTGAGTATTGTGTAGAAGTAGAACAGCAGTATTGTCAAGAAGCTATGTCAAAGTCCTGCGGTCTCCACATTGCTCGGGGTAACGTAGTCTCAAGCTCAAGCGCATAACGTTACGCTACTAATAATAAGTGGCGAGTTTGGGTGAAAATTATGCCTATCTATGGTGAGGAAACTATCGCGAATCGCTAGCCTCAATAGTAAAAAGTCGTTGCCTTAAAGCCTTAAGAATATTTTAAATATTTGAAAATATGACAGAATGAAATATACTTGATAACTTATAACATTTTATTTTTACATAACGCTCATTGACTCGCCATAGGGTCGATTATTTCTGTTGACTGGCATCATCGCATAACTAACAAAACATTTGCCTTTGCAAGTTATAATGCAGCTTGGATATATTTTATTGAAATACTAAGCCTTCGGTTTCTGTGATTACCACTAATTTAAATTAAATAAAACAATTTAAACGGAGTTTTATCTCATTTGAGTTCCTGACGTTGCGGAAGCTTTAGAACGTTCACGGGGTATACTGAGCTAAAATATACTTATACTAGTTCTATTTACAGTTTATAGTGGTCATTGTTCAAAGAAATGGTTGCTACCTCAACAACATTAAACAGCTTTAGTATTTGAATATATTCCGAAAGATGGCGCTGTTTTTAATTGAAAACTCGCTTCTTTATTTGAGTTCAATCGAAACTGATCATCAGACCCTTTAATATCCGTTGTTTGGCAGGCCCGCCATGGTCAATACATGTTACCCCTTAAAGCAGACAGGGAGCCCGGAATCGAGGGTAACGACCTACTGTTATTGAGAAGGGTAGTCGAACTACTGCTAACACAACGAACGATACGAACATTTAAATCATACAAGCGTAATTAGCATAACAAGATGCTCCTTTGAATCAAACTGGAAAAAAAAATTATTTTTCGTATAATGATTCGAATGTACGCTTAAATAGCGTTTTATAATTTTTCCTTGAATAATACCTACCAAATATAACAATAGGAACTTTTAGAATGCAAATGCAAGGCTAGCTCATTTTACCAAGCGCTTTAAAAGATCCATTAACTCACGCGTACTCTAGAGATACCTATTTTAATCTTTGTTGCCGTCCTCTTAAGGAACGCAGTAATTATATATTGCAATTTATACATTAGTTACTGCGTTTTTACCGTATACAGTTTAGGGCGAAGTCAGTAGCAGTAGCCTCGCTTCCTTTAGGCGGATGGATGCCGACATTTGCTAATTGAATTTCTGTAGAACGAATCCGGACAGCGGCCGATCGACCGATAAAGATCCGATCCTATAAGGTTGCCGCGAAAACAAATTAAGAGCAAACAACTTGCAAAAATTAAATAAGTTGAGCCAAGCATCCGATGGAACGGTAAATTGGAAACGTGGCTATTTCCTCCCAATGTAAGATGTTTAATAATGAACGAACTTAATAGGACGAAATGAAAACGATAAAAGTTGTAGCTACCGAAAATATATAAGTAAAAATGGAGGTGATTGGGCGGAGCAATTTTAAATCATAACGACTACATACGTCAGGCGGGAATTCGCGAATCAATAAAACGTTCCTTTCAACACAACATCGCAAAAGAACTACAAGCAGCAAAATAAAATGAATATAAACGAAAGTAACATGAAGATTGAACACAGTCTGTCAATAAGCAAAAGTTCATGAACTTACCAACTAATCCGAATACACTTCGTAGTGGGTATCGGCGTCCCGCCAAATTGAAGCGAACACCCGAACACAACGCATCTCACGGGTAGCGGGTAGCTAGGGAGGACGCGATCGATACGCCCGGTCACTACGCGGAGCGCGGACGCTACCGCACGCCGGCTCCCGACGCGCGACGCTCGCGGACCGGCCTACAACACCTCGTAATATTCTCAAGTTATTATTTTACACTCACGTCCACTCATGAGAAAAGCAACCTGAGACGACCGCAGCGTTCGAAACCTTAATACTTCCCTTCGCTACAAATATTAGGTGACAGATGCCGCGACGAGCCCGATCGGATACCTTCGGAACAATTTGCACAATTTCCAGTCACTCAATTAAACGTATATAAATATATTTCACATTTTCAGTTCACTGGCGATATTTTAAACGGAGCTGCCGAAAGTTCGCGACGCGTCATGCGTATACCAATATAAAAATAATCTGAATGTGAACAATATGGGGACAGGAACAGGAGTCGCGTAATAATAAGAGTACTCGCGTGGGGATGGTACAGAGGGTGCATTGTGCACCGGCGAATTTCGGAAGGGCCCGCTCGGAGCCCTTGTTTGTTCCCCCTCCACTTGCGCAAGATGCGAACCAGTTTTGATTTTTGTGTATTAACCATGGAGTTAGCCCGTTCGCGAGGGGGCTTTCATCCCACCGTTAGAGATCGCTAATTTGCAAATCGCAGGCAGCGAGCGTAGTCCGACGATTTAACGTTACTCACACCGAGGCTAACCCACACAGTCATATTAATATCGCGGACTCTTGCGTTGTATCCTGAATCAAATAATTTACAAACGAATACCTGGGGAAAGCAGAGCAGGAAGGACGTACATTATTAATGTTGTCAAAAAATATATAAATTTAAAAAATCCACATACAAATAACGTTTAGGTACTTATCTATTCCTGAGAAAGCTGGCTAGAATACGTGCATAGGTTCATATTACTTACGCACAAATTACATTAAAAAAACTTAACGATAAATTTGGTATAAAAAATATGAAGTGCAACATTGTGGAATCAGTCTCCATATTTTCACTTTTTTATTATTGGGAACATTTAGTGTCCCAAAGCTGTCCATAAATAGTATTTTTTTCTCGATAGTATTTATAGTAGTAATAGTACAGTATCTAAAAGACAATACGACATAAAAATTAACAATTTCTAGATTATGTGTGCACATAACACAAAATCCATCCATACTAATATTATAAATGCGAAAGTGTGTCTGTCTGTCTGTCTGTTACCTCTTCACGCTTAAACCGCTGAACCGATTTGAATAAAATTTGGTATGGAGATAGTTTGAGTCCCGGGGAAGGACATCGCTACTTTTTATCCCGGAAAATACCCTTATCCGCGAAAAACTAATTTAAGGCGATCGAAGTCGCGGGCACAAGCTAGTACTAAATAAAGGTATACATTTGGGAATCTTAATGTTCCCAATTATAACTTCATAGATATATATTTGTCTCAATTTAAATATATATACATATTAACATATACTATATACGAGGCCCGACCATAGTTGCGGGTCTACTAATGGATTTGTTCGTAAAACAGTAAATAAAATTAAATATAATCAATGTAACTTTAGTAACACTGCCGAGTTTGAGTCATCAATTGAACAGATAAAATTAGCTTTATTCGAAGGGGTATAATTTTGAACAATATATTGCGGAGCTCGTGAACTTTCCACATGATATACTTTCAATAGTAATGAGCAGCTAGGATAGCTTTATTGAATAACAAATGGCGCTTGGATATTTTAGTTGAACACGAAGGTCATAATAAAACATTCAGAAAATAATAAAACAGAATAACCTGGATAAATATAAGAGCACTGGAGTACATCACGGCTATAGCCATTCCACATCACCAACTTCTAAACTATTTTAAATTGTTTAAAATGAAATGTCTGTACATTGAAGATACTCTTAAGTTTACACTTATATTTTTGAAGGGCTATTTCAAGGTCACTGTTCTTTTTTTTGCATGTTTGTATGAGTCAAACGCTGGACGGATTAAACTATTGTTGGTACAAGGATAACCTGGACATCCGAGAATAGTTTTTACCCAACCAGGCTGAAGCAAAAACGAGGTTATGACTTTTTCCGCCGCGAAGTCTGGTGTAATAAGTAGTAAGTGTAGGAATTTTAAAAACATTTTAAACGCAACGCCACCAGCTTTTATTTTTACCGTCGGCAAATACCTACAACCCAGTTGAAAAAGTCGAGCGTAAGAACTCTTCAACTATGTATGATTTCAATTTTTGCTTCTATGGCTATTGACATTCCACCTATTCCATCTGAGATAGAATGAAATGAACTGTTTATTTCAATAGGCAGTAATATTTGTAGTATTCGTGTATATTATAGTAAACATAAAAATCTTAACCTATGGGGTATTACCGTAAATACAGCGTAACAAAAACTGAATACATAATTATTGCAAGTTATGAGTCACACTAACCGCCTAGGTTTTTGTAATATCATGAGTCATGAATAATCATGATGTACGTAACCGTCATAAAATACTTATTACCAAAGAAAAGTAACTAAACATTATTAAACAGCATATTTGTTCCGTTCGTTCCTAAATGAACATCAAGTAAATCCAAACGCTTTCGATACTATAATTTCATTTTTCGCAGTATACAAAGGTAACAAAGCCTAAATTAATATCCCCGTTTTAAGTTTATTTACATAAAGAAACGAATTTCCGAACGAAACTCTTGGTTTCCCCTATATGCCACCAGATGTCGCAGAGAGCACGTTTAGCGCTGCGCTAGTGTATCGATTTACAAACAGCCGCCGGTGTTGACACTCGTAAATACTTTGGAAGATAAACGGATTTTACACGTAAAATACAGCAAAAATCCTTATGTTTTCAGTCAATATATTACCTCCTATGTTATTGGCTTAAGAATAACGTGTTTATAGAAAATATCGAGCTACTTTAGTGATGACGAAATACAATATTTTCCGCGTGGCAGTCGGGCAACACAGAATGTCTATGAATTTGACCCCGAAGCTCGTGTCCCGAGCGAGCAGGAGAGTGTAGTGTAGGGCCTGGCCCTTCGATTTTGATCTTCATCTCGTTGGAGATTGTATAAAATGGGCACATAAATAGGTAAAATTATTTTTGTAAATTCAAAATGTATAATAATTAGTGCGTGATGTCGCGGAGTGATCGAAGCATTTTTACCATCGAAAATTATCACGACCGAACCGTAGCGCTCATACGGACTACTATTGCTAAGAATATAATCTTATGTCGCGCTTTGGACGCTACATTACTACATTATTTATAACAGTGTTATTTTTAAATTTTATCCGCGTAATATTTTATCAAGCCACTATGCATCGTCGGGCGCTCGTGAAAATTATTTCATCCATAAGTGGATTATAATAAAGATGCTCGGGTTTTGGTGAATGTGTCGAGACAATGGTGTATCGATTATTTTGCGCAAACGAAATGTCATCCCGGTGCCGTAGTGTTAATATTAGAAGTCTATGTTAGTGACCACTACGATTACAATTGTCTAGGTATCTACGCGTTTTATATTCAGCTTGCAGAACTTCGATTTAGAATGAGTGACAAAAATAGTGCCTGCCAAAGATTCTCATTCGGATAAATTTGATCTGCTCTCGACATCGTCAAAATTTATGCAATTCGTTGTTTTATATTTATTCCAATGCAATAAATTCAGTACTGCAGTGGAATTAGTAAGTGGATCTACCACAAAATTCATCAACATTTTTTAAGAAAACGACAATTAGTTTTATAGTAAGAGATATTCCATTTGAATTTATTGATTATTTAAAAAATATATGCCTTAATTAAAAACATTACATTAAAAATATTGTATTTAGAAAAGATCGATGTCTGACAACTTTGCGTCAAATATAAGAACCGGTGATAAGAATTCAATAATACCCTCCTTTCGATGACATTTAGGTACAACACAAGTAATAAGACTACAAGCTGCCCCATAATAATGTCATTTTTCTTTTTGTTACAGTTACGAAATCTGAAATTGTGTGCTCAAAATTAACGATTTTATTTCATCTTTAACCAGAAAAGTGAGTACTGTGTTTGCATCATGGCCAATCCAAATCGCGATGGTGTCAGCACGCGATTCTCTGATAACTACGACCTTAAAGAAGAATTGGGAAAAGGAGCCTTCTCGATTGTGAGGCGAGCTGTTCAGAAGTCGACGGGATATGAATTTGCTGCCAAAATAATCAACACTAAGAAACTCTCCGCTAGGGATTTCCAAAAATTGGAGAGAGAAGCCCGAATTTGTCGTAAGCTGCAGCATCCTAATATTGTAAGACTACATGACTCCATTCAAGAGGAACATTTCCACTATCTCGTATTCGACCTCGTGACTGGCGGTGAATTGTTCGAAGACATCGTTGCACGTGAGTTTTATTCTGAAGCTGATGCTTCCCACTGTATACAACAAATTTTGGAATCTGTGCATCACTGCCACCACAACGGCGTAGTGCATAGGGATCTGAAGCCTGAAAATCTTTTACTGGCTAGCAAAGCCAAGGGCGCTGCAGTGAAGTTAGCCGATTTTGGTTTAGCTATTGAAGTGCAAGGTGATCAGCAGGCATGGTTTGGTTTCGCGGGAACGCCCGGATATTTGTCACCTGAAGTTCTCAAGAAAGAACCTTACGGTAAACCAGTAGATATATGGGCATGTGGAGTTATTCTATACATTTTATTGGTTGGTTATCCGCCTTTCTGGGACGAGGATCAGCACCGGCTTTATGGGCAAATCAAAGCAGGTGCATATGATTATCCATCGCCAGAATGGGATACCGTAACGCCCGAAGCAAAGAGTCTTATAAATCAAATGCTGACTGTTAATCCCAGTAAGAGGATTACTGCATCTGAAGCTTTGAAGCACCCATGGATTTGCCACCGCGAACGCGTGGCGTCTGTGATGCACAGACAAGAGACTGTAGATTGCTTGAAGAAGTTCAATGCTCGTCGCAAACTAAAAGGTGCCATCTTAACTACCATGCTTGCTACTCGAAACTTCTCCGGGAAGTCTATGGCCAACAAAAAAGGAGACGGCTCACAAGTAAAGGAGTCGACTGATAGCAGCACTACTCTCGAAGATGATGACTTGGATAAAGACAAGAAGGGAGTAGACCGCGCTTGCACTGTAATCTCCAAAGAGCATGATGACGAAGGACTTACTAAGGCTGACTCATTTGGCAAAGCCCGCGGTGATAGCAATGCCTCGCAACGTCGTTCCGAGGTAATCAAAGCCACAGAGGTACTTATAGATGCTATTAACAATGGCGATTACGATACTTATTCCAAATTATGTGATCCTAATGTGACTGCTTTTGATCCTGATGTACTAGGTAACATGGTCGAAGGAGTAGAGTTTCATAAATTCTTCATTGATAACACTCCACAGCACGTTAAGGCTAATACTACCATTCTTAATCCTCGAGTCCACCTTATTGGTGACGATGGAGCCGTAATAGCATATGTGTGTGTAACGCAGAGCGTTGATGCCGAAGGTCGGCGATCCACACAACAGACTAAGGAAACTCGTATTTGGCACAAACGCCACAACAAGTGGACAGCGATACATTTCCATCGCTCCTAACTAGTCTCTTTTACGATCCCAACTTATACGCCGAAGGATGCTGGTCTAACGAAGAAAAGTATTTGTAATGGTGAAGCCATAGCAACACGCGTAAGTTCAAAACAGTGAATAAATATGATTAGACCCTTCAAAGTCCTACGGCGGTGACGTAAATTATAAATACTTAATATCCAATTCTGCTATAAAATTACACGAATTTTACTAGAAATTCTTTGTAATCTCAAGGAATTATGTTAATTACATATAGGTAAATGTTATTATCTACACCAATATAAGCATTTCAAAAGTTCTTATAACGTTAAAAGTCACTAAATACTATTAATATCTTTTACATCACAATGTGACTAAAATGTGATACCGTTTAAATACCTAATGCTTTGTACTAGTTCTTGTAGAGTGTAAAATGATCCTGATCTCCGCCACGATCGAAATCGTCAACGAAAATCGAGGCAAACTTACCGACGTTATTATTAAAATTCTCGATCTAATCAAATTCAGATCTGATACAAATAAACATTATATTGAATATACAAGATCGGCAAGAATTTCAAGGTTTAGAATTATTAGCACATTTCTCAGTAAGTCTCTCTACATTTTTAAACTATGAATGTTTTGTCGTGCTTAAAAATGGTGTTCTATTTGTTATCAAATACCTAGTTAGTAAGGATTAAGTAACTGATGGTACAGTTATTGGCACTATGCATCTAACAGAGAATGTTTCTATACAATATTCGTTAGAGTTTTACTTCAATTAGCAATTAGCTTGAGTGGATTCCGTGTAACATTTTAATTATATATTTTAAGTGAAATTATATCAATTTCGTCAATTTTAGATTTATTCTCAATGTTGTCGTATTATTCATCTTTTTACTTGTGTTGCGTCTATCAATGCGTATATTTTATGCCTGATTATCAAGATATATACTTATATTTATTCGCTAGCTAATAATTTTAAAGTGAAAACTGTGCAAGAGAATGGTCTGGTTGTCGGTACTTTAGCCATTAATAAGAGGAGCTTGGTCAACAGTGATATTAATGTGTAATGTAAAGTGTTTTTTGCACAGTTTCACTTAAGAAAATGTGCTTTAACTATTGGATCTAAAACCTAACTGTAAGTCTGCAGTAAATTCAGTATTTCCTAGAAATATATTTAGATATAAATAACATTGAACCGTGTTTTTTACAATTTTGTAACATATTTTAGGATTTTAGTATAGTTAGCAACACTTAATTTACATACCTGAAAGGAGTCGGAATTGTAATTATAAAATGCAATGCATAATATATAAATAAAAACCTATTTAATGGTGGTATGTTCACGTATCCGGAGTACATAGTTGTGCCATTATCATGAATTTAGTGCCAATAACTGTAAAAACTAAAGATGTATTCTAGTCTTTATTGTTATGCATATTTAGTATTTAATCAACGTTTCTAATTTAATTTTGATCTATACATAGGTTAATAGTAACAATATGTAAATAGATATTGATTTGCACATTGCGTGTTTAAGAGTGTCGTCTTCTACATACCTCCCTTCATCTATCAAAATGTTTGTAATATTTATCATATGTTTTATAGGTCACAAATTATTGAACATACTTGTTTCTGTTCTCTGGCATGTTAAGTAAATATACAGAAGTTATAATATATTGTTAGGCAACTTTACCGCCATGTTCACTAAACAGACGCATATTTAGGTAGTAGGATTTGTTTTTGTTACACTTTGAATCTGTCACTGGAAATTAAGCATCACAATTAAATAGGTCTAGCAAATGTTAAGTACCTGACCTGCCTTCTTTTGGAATCTTGTATAAGACACGTCAGTGTTGCATAGAATTTAATAAGATTGAGAATCTCTGAGCCTAACTGAATGGTAAAATTATCATCCTAGTCTCTTAAGTTTATTTTTTGTACGATAAAATCATTCCTCATTTGTAAAGTATCTAAAAATCAATCACCAGAATTACTAAGTCATGAGAACTATTCATTGGTGAGCTGCTTTCTTTCTCTAAATGGCGGATGTAAAGATTAAGTTATGGTCATATAAGTGAGATTTCGTTTATTTCAAGTTACTACATAGTGGTACCTGTTGCGCGTAACGTTACAAGAAAGATAGCCGAAGGTAACGTTTGTGGAAGATACTTTACTAAAGAAGAATGTCAAATAAGACTTTAAAATCAGTTTGTCTATTCATTAAGAAATTAATGTACGTAAGGTATTTCAGATAGTTACAAGAATATCCGATTAACAGTGTTTAGTGTTACTAATCTATATCTTTATAAAACCCCTATTACAATGCATTGGCAGTTTCCCAAATGCTATAACTATTTACATATGAATAAAAACTAAAAGATGCACAAATATATCATGTATCTTCCAGAATTCTTTACGAAGTTATCAGACATTTTGAATATTATGCATTGTCTTCCCTAAACAGTGTTCCAGTGTTACAATCGTCTGTAATACCTACCTACAATGGGGATACTTACCAGATACAGTCGGTTATGTGAAAATGTACACAGCTGTCTACAAGTTTTTGCATGTTAATCTCTTCGCATGCATTTATCCCGCATGCTTCTACGATTAGGGGAGCTATTTAAATGAAATTTCAAATTCTTCTATTGGCTACTTTTTATAATGCCTACTTATAAATATTTATCAGGTAATATAATTCAAACTTGTTTTCATTTCAAGAGTAACGCTTAAAAATAATTTATTAAAAACACCTATTACTTGGAATGGAACTAACTGAAACTGTTCTAAGTACAAATTGTCCAAACACCAACTAATTATGGGTGCAGTGCAATAAATGCTGTTTACAAGAATTAAATTATAACATGTTTAAGAGTATAATTATGTTTTTTAATAGATACTTAACTCATGTAGCTTATTGCTAATTCTTAATAGCGTTAAAAATTTTCACCATTCAGCTAGTATTTTTATTAACATACATTAATGTTACAGTTTCGTGTTATTTTGCGTGTTTGATTTTTTATGCCTCTTCGTTATAAGATGTGTACCCTGTACTGAAGTTATTGTTAGGGTGTATGTTAAGCTTATCTGTCCAAGATACTAATAATGACATCCATGTCTAGCAAAATTTATGGAGATTACTTTGGTATAGTTGTTATCGAAATTTACATTAAGTACTTTATTGCACCAATTTTTTTTTTCATATTCGAACTTTGTTATGATGAAGGCTAAAATGTTGTAGCATAATTTCCATATGTGCAAATGTAGATGTATCGAAAAAAAAAATGTCAGTATATTCGTATTCAAAATAATTTCTTCAACCTCTGCATTGCCGATTATCATGTAACATTCTCTAAAATAAAGTTCTTTTGATCTAAACAATATTTTATTTTTACCCCTTTTTAACGGAAATAGTGCCAGCGTTTAAAATACTTACTCAATAATCATAATTACTTATGCATCATTAATAAGTATGCTTAAAAAAAAAACGTTAGGTCTTAATTAGTAACTACCTAATTACAAAATAGTCACTGAAAGTTTATATAATTTTCCCCTATATATATATATACTAAGAATAAGAATGGGCCATTCTATATTATGATCAGAGGTCGGACAAATGGGCGTCATTGCTCGCAATAACATGGACATGACTCAAAAGTTTGATTGATTAATTTCTTACCTGTAATTTTATTTGTATACGTTGTAAATAAAAACACAGGCTTCTTATTGTGTAGATTTATTAAAGTAAATAAACAGTAATTTTTCTAAATTTTCCGTGGTAAGTTTATTCCTTTTTACATCCAAAATATACTTATGGGCTGAAAAACTCCGTTCGCAATCTACTGAAGTTAACGGAGCAAACTTCAGTACTTTAATAGGAATACTTTCATGTCAATCGGATTCAGAGTTTATTTTGCCTTCTATGTATTGGATGACAGTTTCAAAATCTGGATGTCTTTTAAGTACTGTTTTCATTTTTCCTTGCAAACTGATTCCTATTTCACCTTGAATGCTTTCCAGATTATTCAATATACATCGTATTTTACTTAATGAAAATTCAATAGTATTTGAATTAGATTACAAAGCCTCTAATACGTGCGAAATTTCTTTAAAATTGAAATAACAGCGGCACAAGCTTGTTTCTTTGTTGCCTATATATAAGAGAAAATATAATTCAATTTTCATTCGAATTGTTTAAGATAAGCGATAGTATATTAAACATAATTTTGACGTACCATTTCCTCGTCGTATTCTATTTACATAAATTTTCGCCAATAGCTCGCTGGTAAATTGATGATTCGATTGACAGTATAAAATTTTGCCATCGATTTTTTTATTATGGTTTTATATTTTTGGTGATATAGAGCTTATGAAAGAATCACAAGGTAAGTATAATGTATATAACATTAATAGGAATGAATGTCGGAATAGTAAAGTCAATGTCAAAAAATAGATTGTTCTGTTTTGCTAAAAGGAAATCAAAGAAGGTATAATATCTTAATTTTAGTATACCATTGAAATCTTATCAATTATCATTATATCATCAATAATTAATTTAATTCATTGATCAATCAATCAAACTTTTGAGTCATGTCCATGTTACTGCGAGCAATGACGCCCATTTGTCCGACCTCTGGTTATGATCGCCATTATTATTTCGCATGTTTACGTGAAAACTGTCTGAAAGATTGTTTTGTGGCGTATTAATCTAAAATATATCACGTTAAACTATAATTTTCACTAACTTAAAACTTAATTCGTGACTGTTTAATAACTATAAAGCTGGTAAGGTAAAGCACTTTCCACTGCGTTACCAGGTTTATAGTCTTCAATGCGTCCAATTTTGTATAAAAATAACGTACAACTATTTACCGGTGTTGTTGCCTCTTTTTAGTTCCGTAGCCAAAATGGCAAAAACGATAAATCATTTCTATGGGGGCACTCCATACATATAACCGAAACTGTTTTTTTTAACATATATCAATGTGTAGCACATAATTTGACAGTTCTTTTAAAAACTTTTGAAGTTTGCTATAAAAAAATTGATAGTGTATATTTTCGGAAAAAATTGCGCCGAAAGTAGCATAAATTGTGTCCCCCTCCCCTCTCTCATTTTCTAATCCAAAAAATATGAAAAAAACTACAAAGATAAAGCGTAATAAATACTTTCAACGAAAATTGTTTTTGACTTGATCGGATGTACCATTTTTGAGTTATTGCCGAAAAAGTGTGCTTCTCAGTAAAAGGACGTAAGTGCCGTGGATTTGGTTTTTAGTGTATTTTTTTGTATAAACGGCTGCGGAACCCTACACTGAGCATTGTCCAACATGCTCTTGGCCGTTTTTTACGATTACAATGAGCAATGTATAGGTACTTAACTTGTGAGGTGGCTCGTGTATAGCCAGCCACCTTTTTCATATCCTGGCCGTTTATTTTAAAATAATAGATTCGAATAAAGAATGTTATGTTTTTGGTAATGTCATACTGTGAAAAATATTCATTACGGATTTGACTATCAAAGAATAAATACGTAAATAGTTAATCTTGTTTTACTACCAACTGCTACACTCCCACAATACACTAAAGCCCATAAACCGGGTACGGAACGTTAGAACAGCATGTTTATTAATTTATAGGTATTTATAAACCATTTATTGATTAAAAGTTATTCATTTGAAAATGTAGTGGTTAGTAATAAATAAGTAGAATGGTCCGAATAGCGCCTTTTCATAATACGTTTTTAGGGTTCCGTACCCAAAGGGTAAATCGGGACCCTACTACTAAGACTACTCCGTTGTCCATCCGTCTGTCTGTCCGTCTGTCACCAGGCTGTATCTCATGAACCATCATAGCTAGACAGTTGATATTTTTACAGATGATGTATTTCCGTTGCCGCTGAAACAACAAATATTAAAAGCAGTATAATTTTATGTCTGTCTGTCTAGGTATGTCTGCCAACATTTTGCTTAGGAGTAGGGCTCTGCTAACACTGGATTTTCATAGATACGTACGACCGTTTGTAGCGTATATTTGATACGGAACCCTCGGTGCGCGAGTCCGACTCGCACTTATTTTGGATTCGTGTTTCGTTTTTTAAATTCCCATGGGTAAACGCATCTATTACCTATACAAATTCTATAACAGTATAACGATTTAAAAAAATACTCGACACCTTTCAGATATTTTTATTTTCCAGATCACACAAATTACTGATGTGCAAATTAAATAAGCTTTCCAAAATGCTTAAAACAGGTCTTAAGTTTAGTGTTAACTTACATGTTTAAAAGACCTTTTTTAAGCATTTTGGAAAGTTTCCGCAATTTGCACATCAGTACACATAATTATTACCACTGTACTATTTAACATCTAATCTAAAATTAACAACCAAATTGCAATTCTGGTCAAGAGACTCAAAACAAAGCTGGTATAAAGTTTTAAATTAGTTTTTTGCTTGATTCAGTTTCACCCTGGCTTCAAGCCAGACATCCATCATCAATTCACACAGTCCTAAGCATACACCCTATCAGCTGACTATTTTCATTGGTATCTGTCTACTTAAATTCTGCACAACGTCAAAGTCTTGGTATAAAATACTCAAAATAAAATATACAGTGTATATATGACTTCAGTACCATCATCATCATGAGTGAAAAGATGTTAACCGCTGGGTATATAGAGTTTAGACTTATCACATAAAACTCCACCATGACTGATCCTGCAACATCTGTATGCAGCAGCAACTGCCTCTCCTGACATTCACCAAAGTGTCAGACTGGTCATGCATTCAAGGTGGCATTTGACACATTCAAGGTGTGTTGCCCCACTATAACTTTTGTTTGTGCGTGTAGGGGGCCCTTAAACTTATAACGCCACCTGGGCTCTTCAGGCCCAGTCTGATCCTCCAAAGCCACCAACACAAGCTCATCTAGTGGAAGGCCTTTACTGTTACTATGTGTGATTATTATTGCTCAATTGATATGGCAGTAAAAAGTTTATAATCTAGGATTTAATAATAAATTTAATAATCAACTAAACTAAATAAATAACTACAAGCTTCTAACTACTGACAGAGTGTGTGGAATTTATAGAAATGTGTCACTGTCTAAGTTAAATATTTATCTTTAAAATGGCTGCATAACTAGGTCACTTGCTTGGTCTATGAATTTGTATCTTTACACTCTATCGAGGACCATTATAGCAAGAGCACTATTAATAATTACACTTCAGATTGTGGACTAAGTGCAAAGGGATATCCAGGCAATAACTAGATGGCGCTTTCAAAATAAACATTGAATGATGTTATAATTGAATGAAGAAGCATAGTACAGTAAAAATTAGTTTGTTAACAGTTAAATAAATGAATGGTAACATTTAAATACTGTGTCTGGCTTGCAAAGATGAATTATTGTAGGTAATAATTTTTATACAGCTGTTGAAGTTATAAATATCTGGGATTGTTTTTTTTTATGGCGATTGACACTACTCATTTTAATGGTCCGTGATAGAGAGTAAAGGTACAAATTCTTTGCCAACCGCAGATGGCAACCACATGTTCCACCTCCAATTAAACTTTAATGCTAAGGATAAAAGTTAAAATTTTCTGTGCGCTGTGGAAGTGTCAAGACTGCACAGCGACACTTCTCGGCACACGGAAAATTGATGCTCTTATAATAAACATTAAGATTCAATTTGGAGTGCAGCGGAATGTGTAGTTGTCAGTGGTTGGCAACAAACTTGTACCCTAACTCTATGAATTCCATACTCTCTGGTACTGAGCAAAATTAAAACATACCTAATATCACATAAAGTTTAAAAGTTTCATTTTCATATAAACACCTTTACATCCATCCTGGGTGACATTGAAGTTTCTCACGATTTGATTCATGTTGGCAACAGTAGAATCACCCAGCTCTTTCTTTATGCACAGTTTCAAATGTTCTTCTGTCAGAGCTTCAAATTTAATAAATTCTTTATATGTTTCTATGTCACTATAAGCCTCTCTTAGCTCAAACTCAAAAAATGCAGTATTTGAATTTTTCATAAAACTCTTTTCAATATTATCAGAATTAAAAATTAAAATAATTGTTATATTCTTCTCTAGATATTCACCTTTTTCAATCACATTGCTAATTTGTTCCTTTATGTCAAAGTCT
Organism: Hedya salicella; assembly: GCA_905404275.2. Classification (NCBI taxonomy): domain Eukaryota; kingdom Metazoa; phylum Arthropoda; class Insecta; order Lepidoptera; family Tortricidae; genus Hedya; species Hedya salicella. The sequence continues at coordinate 18,463,182 of FR990100.1, read as the reverse complement.
TTCCTGGATAAGTCATCAACAACCAGTATAGAAGATTGGCAAAAAGACATAGCAAGTAACAAATCATTTGGGAATGTGTCCTTGAATGTCGGCATTAAATAGTGGAACACATTTGATGAGTTCCACACTTTCTCAAACATGAGGTTTGTAGCATATGTCTTTCCAACACCTGTTCCACCATATAAAAATAATAGCTTGCTGCGTACTTTGACATCCAGTGATCTTGTCAATAAATCAATAGCCTTGTCTTGTCCATACAAATTATTTCTTAGAATGTCTTTCAAATGTGCTACATCCAATTCTTGAAAGCAGGTAAAAGTATTCACATGATAAATAAAAGCTGATACAACCAAAGCCAAAACAATTGAAAGTTTTATCAACAGACTTGAGCCTTTATTTCTCTTAGGCTGCCTGTTTTTTTGTTCATTATTTTTTTTAATTCGTAAATTGACCTGTGATTGAACCCAGTTACAGTATTTTTTTACCTTTTGAGGTTTTTCTGTTCCATTGTTACAACTTGGAACTGGGCTATTATTTACAATAGTACATTCTTGTTTAATTATCTTGTCAATCTCGAAAGGCGAAGTAGATGTTGATACCATTTTGATTTCTTCGGAATCACAATGTGAAACGTCCATATTCTTGATAGAATTTGAGCTTAAATCTATGTCCATAGGTTCGCAACTTACATCTAAGCTGGACAGTTCCATTTATAATGAATAAGTTTTATTGTAATGTAAGTTAAACGTTATTCACAGAACAAAACACATTGCTTTTAGGTTGAAATTGACAAATTACAATTTTCTGTCAAAACATTCAAAATCAACGGAATACTGATTTTATAAAAGTAGTTACTATTTTTTCCCGGTACTATAATGGAAGAACGTAAAACAAAACAAAGACGTGTAAAATTATTTAACATTGAAAATATACTTTATTCTTCAGAAATCAATTAAGTTGCATGTCATTGATAGTTTAATAAGTATACCTAAAAAAAATGGTTAATATCATGCTTTACAAACAGGCTAAACGTCATTACCACAGACTAAGTCACATGTGCATTTTGCGGGTGTTATTACCGTACCGTGAATAGTGTTATACTCAACGCAAAACAAACAGCAGGTGTTAAAGAGATGGTATTGTGATCTCGGTCACCAATTTCTTTGGCGTTGATTATAATTATATGTTTTTTAGTGTTCATGGTTTTGAATGAGAATTAAAAAGTCTTTTATCAATTATCATAAACCTTTTGGATGTCATACCTACTGAGTATACACTTACCAACTTTATAATAATTTTAATAAAGGTCACAATGTCCGCTGTAATTATCTGGACGACAATGTCGTTTTAAGCATAAAGTTTTCATGCTACTGCAAGAAAAGATAAAACGAAGAATTATCTATGTTGTAATAGTCTCTTGAGAAATGTTTAATTATCAAGAATTAATACTGCAAGATATACTTATTTAATCCAAAAACCTTCCATAAAAGAAATCACAATAGCAGCGTTTTACCTACCAATAAAACGCTTATTAAAATACTTACCTTATTCAAAGCTTATTTAATTGAGATAGGCACATCCGTTTCCCACATATTTCCCTTTTTTATCCTTATATCTTCCTCTCGGTCACGACCTCCTCCAATTTTGTCACCAGTGTCACCACTACAGTGCAGCAGTGCCTGAGGCCTGAATGCTTGCAGCGCGGACTGGTTCATTGATTTCAAGTACACTAGGCAGAAATTGTACCGGATGACCCCACAATTATAGTATTATATAGATTTAATATAAGAAATGAAATATCTAAATAACTTATAAGCTAATCAAAATATAAATTATTCGATAACTTCATTTCATACCTTTCCATCTAACCCCGATGGAAAGCTATGAAATCATTACTTTGACTTAACAGTCAAAGGAATAACTCTTATCTAATCACATATCAATTGTATAAAGCCCATAAGGCAACAAATTGCAAAGAAAACTGATGTATGTAAACTTTCCATACGAACTACGCAACATTTTGCAACTATTCCCTAACGTCGCATAAAGACTCATAACTTTCCATGGAAATCTGAAAAGTTGCATAACAATTGATAAATTAATAATAAAATTACCCCCTCCCTGACCAATACACGGCTCGACTATAAAAGCCAAAGCTAATTCAATTGACAATAACCCCACTATATGTGGCATACGAATAAACACATAAATATAGAAACAGTCCCCATGCTATTCATGTCGTAACTACAAGTTATCGGTACTACTTACTAGCCTTTGAAAATACTTACAAGAAATAATCGTTAAGTGAATTAGCTTCAGTCAGATAGATATCATAGTTAAAATAGGAAGCCTAAGTATTGGTTTAGGAACGGGATTTCGATATAAACTGTGACATTTTATTCTCTACTTCACCTACACTGCTCTTAAAGCTATCGAAAGGGGTTCAGACTGCTTTTACAGTCCTCAGTCTGCACAGAAATTACCATAATCGAATAATTACCATAATCGGTAAGTATTTTAATAAGCGTTTTATTAGTAGGTGAAACGCTTCTATTAAATCACTTCACCGTTATTACAAGGTCATTAATTGAAACAGATTTGTTATATCCTGATATTCCAATAAAGTTATACGAGATGGGTATCAGGACACTCCGACATTGACGGAAACGGACGAGCAGACAAACTCGCCAATAAGGGCGTGGACCAGCTCCAAGTCAGCCCAGAACCCTTTTGGGGGATCACAAAACGAAAGGCATACGTTCTGCTCAACGACTTATATAGATCTAAGGCAATCGATGAATGGAGGCTCGTAAAAGGACAAAACCACTCGAAAACCTTAATTAAGGGATTCAAGCAAAAGTTGTCGAAAGATATACTACAGCTCAAAAGACCAAAAACCTGCGCAATAACAAGAATCCTGACAGATCTCTGCAAACTACACAAGCACCTGTTTCAAATGGGTATGAAACAGGACGCAGTTTGCAGATTTTGCCTAGAGACAGAGGAGACTGCAATGCATATCCTCTGCTCCTGTGGACCACTCATGAGGAAAAGAAGTATCTACCTAGGGAAACATGTCGTGCCCCCAGAAGAGATACAACATTTCACTGCCCAAAGAATTTGGGAATTCATAGACTCAACGGGCCTCAGTAGTGAACTCTAATAAAGGGCTGCCACAATAGATCAAATCTGGTCGAAGCGGCATACAGAAGGCTCACAAATCAACAATAATAATAATATATCCTGATGGTATGCGAGGAACGCTAATGTGACAGGCAACTTTCCTTTCAGTGTTGTAGTATTGAATGAATAAGGTAAAACATAAATAAATAGAATGAGCTTAAACGCTGCTCTGTATTGAATTAATAACCAACAACAGTTAAACCAATATAATTATGTTATAATGTGAATTATTGTGATCAACATTATATAACTTATGCTTAGTTTTAGCACATCCTATAGCAGATCCCATAAATGCTAGTAGGTACTCAAAATCCTCTGAATCCAAAATCTTTACATTTTAAACTAGATTTAAAACTATTGCAAACTGGGCCTTTTCTCTCAATTTACTGAAGATAGGAGATCAGAGGGGCTACTCCGAAATTCGAAAAACGAAGTTAGTTTGGCGCCATCCCGCTCACTCAAATAAAGCATAACATGAGAGCGAGAGACACAACACGTTACGAACTTCAATTTTGAGTTTCGGAGCATCAACCCCTCAGGATTTCGTTTCCCCTGATTTCTCACACTCGCTCACTTTGTCACATGGACATAGACTCTGATAACAATATATTATCATATTGCCGCAGATTGCAACTGCCTGCTATGGTATCTTTTATTTACGGTGGCAACATTTTAATCGTGAAAATAAACGAGAAATCAAGTTTAAAATACGACTAAATTTGTTTGACTATGTTGACTCATACGTAAACTGTCAATATGACATGTTAACGTTTGTTTTTATGATTGCCAAAAAATTTAAGCAAAGAAATTGCTATTGTTCCGCCTTCAGATCACTGTTAATGTGTTCAGAGAGCCTTTCAAAAATAAAATGTTTTCCATTCACTTGTGTGTTAACACTATACTCTCCTTTTCCCTCATCGATACTGTGGAAAACTGGGGTGGGCTGGGGCGACGACACGATACCTTTATAGTCCACAACGGGAAAACCCAAATTATCCTAAATATTTTACTCCAAATTTGCTTTTTCTGATTGTCAAAATTCCGAATTTTATATTTCCTTTGTATTAAAGTATCGACTATTGAGAAGCACGATATTTAATGTACCGAATATAAAAAATCCGAATTTTTGATTTTCCGATGTTTATAACTCCGAAGAATCAAAATCCCGTTTTTTTGCCACAAAAAACAATGATCCGAATTTAATATTGTCCGAAATATGATTGCCAATTCGGAATTTTTACATTCGGAAACATAAAGTTCGTGATTTTTAACAATCGTAATAAAAACCGAAAACTGTAGGTTAGGTTAGGTTTGTATTAGGCGAGCGAAGCTAGCGGATCGTCAAAACGTTTGCTCGTACGCAATTGACAAAATGGGACATGGGCCAAAAAGCGAAAAATGTAGGTTAGAATATTCTGTTGCTTCCGACTTTTGTTTAGTCGGATTTATTATTGGTCAATTAGGAATATTGAAATTCGGCATTTTAGTATTCGGAATTCGTACTTTTGATATTTTGGATTATTATTCAGTTGGACTTTTTATTGTTCGCTGTATTGAAATTCGGAATTTTGAAAATCGGAAATGTAAACGTTACAATATGATATCGGAATTGACATATTCGGAATTTAGATCCATTCGGAATTATAAGAATCGGAATTGTCATATTCGGAATTTCGATACATTCAGAATAGGGAATATGCATGAATTTTTATTTTTGCTTTATTAAAAGCTCATTCATGTAACCAACTTAAACGCGTAAGAAGTGGTATTATATGGCAATTCATATATACAGGGTGTCCCAAGAAGTAGTGATATACTAAAGCTGGGAGGTAGAGGACCTAGAGGGCTATCTAAATCACCCCCATGTATGTTCGGCGATTTTTCGTATTTTCGGAGTTATGGCTTTTTTTTAATTTTTCAACTATCGCCGAGAACGATGAGATTTTTATTTATGGTGACGTGAATTATTGCGGTAGATGCTTGATTTTTTTGTGTGCTAAGCTGATAGATAGGCCAATTCAGTATGGTAACATTTACTATCGGTAGATTTTTGAATGGAATAAAAAAAAAATGCCAATTATGATAAAATTACCCAATATGTTCACAACTTCAACAGGCTTTAAAAAGATAAAATCACATAAAAAAATTACCGTTTGGCTTTTTAAAACTTTCTCTATCTATCAGGTAGCTACCTTGAAAAATTTATTTTATTATTCATAAGGCTTCAATCAAAAAATTGAAATCTAAATGTGGTAAGTGCAAAATTAATACATGATGATTAATACAAACAAAGTAAAACCAATTACAAGGTTTTTAATTACAAGAAATTTTCAAAATGGCCCCCCTGTTGCGCAATGCAAGTGCGACATCGCCGAAAAAAGTTGTCTTTTAAACGTCTGAATGCACTTCTATTATTTTTAATGGTTTCTTCTGCTACTCTCAATTTCCGGGTTAACTCGTCCAAATTGCGGCATACTCTTGAGTAGACGAGGTCTTTGTAGAATCCCCATACAAAAACATCAATGAGATGTAGGTCAGGGGACCGTGGAGGCCAGGCTATAAGCCAGGCGTCACCCCGGCCGCAACGACCAATTCATCTTTCAGGGTATCTTTGATTGAAATAGTTTCTTACGTCCAAGGCAAAATGGCATGGTGCACCATCACACTGCAGTACTATGCTTTTGCGTGTCTCCAAGTCCACATCTTCTAACAGCAGGGGCAGATCGACGCGTAGAAAATTTAAAAAGTGATTGCCGCCCAAGTGGTCTGGCAGCTGAAAGGGCCCGATTAGCTGATCGTTAAGTATGCCAGACCAAAGGTTAACACTAAAGTGTTCTTGGAATGTCGATTCCCTTTTTAAATTTGGATTTTCAATTGCCCATGAGTGTGAATTGTGCATATTAAAAATCCCATTGCGTCTAAAGTGGGATTCATCCGTCCACAAGATTTGGTTAAAAAAGTTTTCGTTTTCAGCTTGTCTCCTCAGCATTTCCTGACAGAATTAAATTCGCCGATTGTAATCTTCCGGTTTCAACTGTTGCACTTATGTAATGTGAAACAAATGATATCCTACGCTCTGTATTGTACGGTGTACCTGAGATTTAGAAAGTCCCGTACGACGTTCCATAACTCACACACTGGTGGACGGGTCTCTTTCTACTTCTTCAACCACTGCATCTACTACATCAGGATCCGGCATAGTGGCCATAAGGCCTGATCTGGTACCCGGTATGTGACCTTCCAAATACGCATTATGTACTCTTAAGATCATGCCATAGTCAGGAAACGTTTCAGGTTGAGGCCCGCCTCTTCCTTCCACATGTTCCCGGTACAGCCTTGAAGCTTCCGCCGCATTCCCCCTAGCATAACCGTATTAGTAATGCATTTCTGCGTAGTCACGTGAAGTAAACATGATCACTTACACGCAAACTCAAGTCCAGTTAAATAATGCCAAGTCGTCGATTCCAGGTACTAACACTAATCCAATTCGTAATGCAAGTCAAAGTCCATATGAATAGCCAAAATGATTAGAGAAACGAACAATTAGCAGTATTAAAACACAATTTTTAAATTATTGAAAAGTACCAACGATGACCAAACAACGTGAAAATTTTCTCATGCGTCAACCGTCTTTTGTTTTTTGTTCTTTTTCTATTGATGGCCAGTGCGTGATTTAGAACGAAATTTATTTAGAAAGTTAATTAATTTTGCACTTGCCACATTTAGATTTCAATTTTTTGATTGAAGTTTTAGGAATAATAAAATGAAATTTTCAGAGTAGCTACCTGATGGATAGAGCAAATTTTTAAAATCCAAACGGTAATTTTTTTATGTGATTTTATCTTTTTATAGCCCCTTGAAGTTGTGAACATATTGGGTAATTTTATCATTCTTGGCATTTAATTTTTTTTTATACCATTTAAAGGTCTAACGATAGTAAATGTTACTATACTGAATTGGCCTATCTATCAGCTTAGCACACAAAAAAAATCAAGTATCTACCGCAATAATTCACGTCACCATAAATAAAAATCTCATCGTACTCGGCGATAGGTGAAGAATTAAAAAAAAGTCATAATTCCAAAAATACGAAAAATCGCGGAACATACAAGAGGGTTATTTAGATAGCCCTCTAGGTCCTCTACGTCCCAGCTTCAGTATATCACTACTTCTTGGGACACCCTGTATAATTCATTACCTATTTCATGGACATATTTACCAAATAATAAATTTAATTCACTGTTACATAAATGGCTAACCGAAGAATGTTTTAATTCACTAGATGAGTTTTATTTAAAATGTAATCAACTAAGAAATTGACACACTACTATTTATATTATTTATGTAAGATAATGTTAAAGATGACTTAATTTAATTAGGAATATGCTGTCTTGGACTAGTGGGACTCTAATTGGAAGATGTCAGTATTAAATAGTGTTTGTGATGTCATCTTTGTTTGTACTTGATGGATTAATAATTAACAGTGATGTATGTACCTAGATTTATTATCATTGGTTTATTATTACCTACGCTGACTATTTTATATGTATTGCATGCCTGTAAGGTGAAATAATGTACTGTTATTTATATTTAAGATCTATTTGACCATTATTTCGAGCAATAAATGATTATGATTATGATGATTATGAAACGGGTACACTACATAAATACGAAAAATTTAATTCCGATATTCAGAATTACGAATTTCATAATACCGATCAATCATAACAGAAGAGTCATAAGAATGATTCCGAATGGATCAAAATTCCGAATATAACAATTCCGATATATTAAAATCTGATTTTTATGAATCCGAAATATAAATATGTCTTAACGTTTACATTTTCGAATTTCAAAATTCCGAATTTCGATACACCGAACAATAAGAAGTCCGAATGAACAATAATCCGAAACATCAAAAGTATGAATTCCTAATATCATCACACCGACCAATAATAAATCCGATTAAACAAAAATCCGAAACATCAGAATATTCTTACGTACCGATTTCGGTTTTTGATCCATGTTCTATTTTTTCAATTGTGTAGGTACATGCCAGCAAGCATTTTGAAGCTCTGCTCGCTTCACTCGCTCCGGTATACATGGTCAGAATACAAACCTGACCTTCAGTTTTTGTTTTTTATTACAGTTATTTAAAACCACGAACTTTAAATAACCGAATGTCCGAATTCTAAATAAAAAAATAACAAACTTTATATTAATATTTTCTTCTGTTTCCGCGATTATTACTCATTGAAAGAAAATGAGATAATATACGCGATATAATCCGTTAAATTGTTTTATTTCAAACTTTATATTTCCGAATATCTAAATTCCAAATTAGCGATGACATTTCTGATCATTAAAATTCGGATAAGCGTTTCTCGGAGAAAAAACACCTCGGGCTTTGGATTCTTCGGGGTTCTAAATATCGGAATATTAAAAATTCGGATTTTTGATATTCTGTAAAGTAAATTTAGAGATAATTTTATACAAAGGAAATATAAAATTTGGATTTTCAACAATCGGAAAACAATAATCCGGAATAAAATATTTCGGATTATTGAGGTGTTCTCGTAACAAACATTAGCCAAAAATAATTTTTCGAATAGCTGTAAAAATAACCAAGATATATCCAAGATAGCCATCAAACATTTCATTCTATCTATTTCTTTAAAAACAGAATTTAATATGGATTTATATGGCCGGACTGCACTGTGACGTAACAGTGCATATCGGACCTCTCTGTCTAATTACTCGTTTAAAATGCCCATATTATCCGTATTTCTTGACGGATTTTAATTTTAATTTCACATTTCGAAATATTTTTTACGGTATTTTGATATTTAGTTAAGAAAAGCGATTAAAAAAAATTAATGCATGTACCCTATTATAAGAATCGGAATTGTAAGAATCGGTATTATTAAAATATTTAATCTTGGTGATTGTGTTGTGTTAATAATGTATATAGTGCCAGTGAACGATAAACTTTAACTGCACTCATTGAAAAAAAAAAATCGGCAAATAAGCACTATTTGCGTCGACAAAGTTCAGCACATTTCATACAATACCTATATCAGGCTACTACCATCTACCACCGGCAGCGCTTGCATCGACATGTACAATCAATACTATTCTGACGGACCCCACAATAAAAAATAATAATTGTACAGTCTGTGGTGCTGCATTTCGTACATGCCCTCAGGGTCATTGAGCTCATGCCAAACCAAAACCAAAAGTAACGTTAATTTCGAAATGAACGACAAAAATGTTAGTCCACCAAGTAATTTTACATCAACTCCGCCTACATATAAAAGAGTCCGAAATCCCTTCGACAAAGTGTTGATCGATAAATTACACAAACCAATATGCAGGTGGGTAAATTTCATTGTATTTAAAAAAATAGACTTCGATGCATATCATGGTAACTTCGTTATACTCATCTGCATAAGTATTAAATGCACAATATTCTTTAATCTATTACGCCTCTTGTAACTTTAATCGTACTGTAATCATTATGTTACGATATCTGAAATATAAAATAATAATTATTATTTTTATCAGTCCTTCAATGTGCAAAATTTACAAGAAGGAACGGAGGGGATCGTTCCGTTGGGACATAGACCAAGCCTGTATCCTACAGCCGACAGAAATAGTGGCATGCAGCAGTCAGTTTGAGCCATCACCTGACCCCAATTTAGAACAAATCGCAGAGGAGGCTACTGAGATGTGAGTACTACCATATGATTACTTAGATCTCCACGACTCCCGATCAGATGCCTCCTTTGGCTAGTTCTTGAGGTATGCATTCAGATGGTTCCGCCATCTCTGCCTTGACCTGCCCTGTTTACAGTGACCATCTTGTGGCACCCATTTACTGACCTCACTAGCTCACCTTTGCCGGTCCATGCGGTGGATGTGACCGGCCCAGTCCCACTTTTACCTGGCGGTTTTTTGCCCAACACCATGATACATATCTTTTATTTAAAGTTATTTTTAGTAACTACCTAGTCATAAACAAAATTGAATTTATCAAGTAAATCTATTCTGTGTTATATTATTCTATAGAATGGATGAAGTCTCCAGAACTCCTGAATAAATCATATTTACCACATTTTATTGCAGTGCAAGAAAGGTGTGGGATGGCCAGTTACAGGGCAAATATTGTTTAGATTTTTTTTTATGAGAAAAATGATTTAATTATTATATTTATTTTAACTTAAGAAAATAAACTCGACCTTTGCTTTGAAGTGTATATACTATTATAAACTTGTAAAAATAAAATGTTTTATGTTTGTATGTGTTATTGTGGCTTCATCATGCTAAATCGGCTTGACAGATTTCAACTATTTTTGGTACATGAGTAGCTGGGTATCTCCAGATGGTTATAGGACACTTTTTAGCTGACTATGCTAAAGAAAAAAGAGGAGATATGACTTTTTCTCCTCCGCAAACGAAGTTGCGGGCGCCTTCTATCTAGTCTATCCATACTTCCATACTAATATTGTAAATACGAAAGTGTGTCTGGCTCCCTGTTTGTCTGTTACCTCTTCGCCCTTAAACCGCTGATCCGATTTGGATAAAATTTGGTTTGGAGATAGTTTGAGACCCGGGGAAGGACATAGGTTACATTTTATACTGGAAAAATACCCATGTCCACGATAAACGAATTTAAGGCGGACGAGGTCGCGGGCAGAAGCTAGTACTATTATAAAGTTGTAAAAATGAAATGTTTGTATGTGTTGTTGTGGCTTCATCATGCTAAATCGGTTAAACGGATTTTAAGATTTTCTGGTACACGGGTAGCTGGGTATCTCCAGATGGTTATAGGATACTTTTTACCCGACTATGCTAAAGAAAAAAAAGAGGTGTTATGAGTTTTTCTCCTCCGCGAAAAAAGTTGCGGGCGCCTTCTAGTTAATAATTATTTGTTTTGAGTATCAGTCTTAAAGGTAAGAGTGCTAATCAGTCATTTCGTTATTGTGTCATTAAGAAATAAGATAATAAGTATTAGGGACAATCTTACACAAATCCACCTTGTCCCAAACTAAGCACTGGTACAGTCAGCATCAAAATATAGTCCGTAGCATCCGTAACATCAAGTATATTGCAACACATCTTTATTCTTATAAGCATAAAAATATGTGACGATCAATATGGCTCTTCGGATGCTGCAGACTATTTGATGGTGACTGTACTAAGGGTACCAGGTATGGGTGTGTTACTTTTACAACACCATACTTTCAAGGTAAATTTTCTTCTTAAAGTTGCCTGATCAGATGATACCGTTATAATGTTGGTTAGTTTTGAAAAAGGTCTAAACAAAATATTTTAACCACATAAGTCCAGGCATATTTGTATAAGTACAAATTAATGGTAGTCATTCAGACCTGGCGCCCGTTTCTCAAAAGCGGAAAACGGAAGTCTCTCTTTAATTCATATTTTTAGAAAGAGACTTCCGCTTGTAATACAAGTTATAAGCGCTTATGAAATTGGTCCCTGATGTTATAACGGCATAGCAAGAGTAACAACCAAATGTTCTTATCTGAGTGCAAATGTTTCACCTATGTTTACCTATCTGTAGGTTTCTATTCTAAAACGACAACCTTGGTGTTGTAAACTAAAATTACAAAAACGCAAAGTGTCTCATCTGAAGGACTATCCTTAGTATGTACAGTTAACAACAAAAGTAGATGATCATTTTAGTTCCTTGTCACTTTCACTACTTTAATGCATCCCAATTGTCGCAATATTGTTAGGTCAGTGCGACAAAGTATTGAAATGATCATATACTTTTGCTGTAGACTGTACTTAACATACAATCGATAGATAAGACTACCGCTGTTCATAAAGCACAGGACTTACTTAAAACGAAATGCTATAATGATTTATCATATACATTACCTGCATGTGTAACAATGTCCTGTTTTTTCAAGTTTCATATAAACATCCCAATGTTTGACACCTCTATTGCTTTGAATTAAGGTTGAAGGTGCCAGCTACTTACTGGGACAACCATGAGCACGGGGACAGTCATGAGCACGGGGACATTTACCTTATCTATATCTATGCATAGCCATTGCTCAGACATGTTGTATAATTATATATTATTAAGGCGGGCAGTCCTCTCAACAGAGGCCGCGTATGGTTTTTCATTTGTTTATATTATGATGAAGGAGTGGAAAACTAATAGCAAAATTCAACTGTCAAAAGGGATTTAATATATTTTTTTTGTCTAATAACAAGTAGAAATTACAATGAATGGCCATCTCTAATTTTATTTAGTAGCCAAACAACCCTCATCTATATTCAATAAAAAAAAATGATTTTTATAATAATATAACTATAAAAAAAAAACCTTAATTAGAAATAAATTATTCTTAATTTGTTAGTTTTTCGCTTTAGTTTTTACCTATTTTACCGTACACGAAAACTTGTTGCAAAAAAATACATGTGGCAGAAATTCAAACTGTCATAATATTAAGATCTATTTCTTGGAGATAGCAATATAAGCAACGTAGCATCTTGCTACTAAGTGAAAAAAATACATATTGACACAATTACGACAGACATTTTCGTAGCGCTACGCGCGTAGCGTGTGTAGCGAAAGCTTACAAGCAGAGCGCCCACCTAGCGGGCGCCCACCTAGTACCAAACATTTAAAAAGACCGACCAAGTGCGAGTCAGACTCGCGCACCGAGGGTTCCGTACAAAATATACGATACAAACGGCCGTATCTATGAAAATCCAGTGTTAGCAGAGCTCAACTCCTAAGCAAAATGTAGGCGGTGTTCGATCATTTTATATTGGTTACTGACATATACAGACAGACATAAAGTTATACCGTTTTGAGCATTTGTGGTTAAAGCCGCAACAGAAATACATCATCTGTGAAACTTTCAACTGTATAGCTATCACGGTTCATGATTCAGGTTGTATCGCCAGGTGACTGAAGGACAGACAGACAGACTGACGGACAGTGGAGTCATAGTAATAGGGTCCCGGGAAAACCTTTGGGTACGGAACCCTAAAAATGAAGTCTATAGAAAAAATATTCAATCCCTTTTGACGGATGAATTTTGCTGTGAGATTGCCACTCCTTGATTATGATACTAATATTGTTTACAGATTTTTCTCTCAAGAAATGGTAATGCCCAGTCCAATGGAGACCTCTAAGAAAGTGAAACCTCTGCTTACTCCTACTGCTGAAACTGATGTACTGATTGAAAGCTTCAAAGACAAATCAATTTTAATGAAAGATGGTAAGTAAATCATATCAAGAGTAGGAAAGATAAAATTCTTAGTTACAAAAAGCCCGTTCACTTTTATGTCACTTTTGTCCACATCATAATTTAATTTATTGCACAGAAAATCATGAAAGTAAATGATTTATTTTACTTTACTAACTCAAAATCACTAAACTTTAAGGAAAGTAAATCCTTCCTTTGCTAGCTACTTTAGGCGACATACACTCAGCGTCAATAAAATGGCACATTTCCTAAAATTTTTGTCAAGCGATTATAACTCCTAAGATCCTTCCTGTACCCTATCATTATTAGTATCATTTGAAAGCTAATGAAATCCCCTATTTGAAAACGGTAGGAAATTGGCCACCACTCCCATAAAAAAAGAAAATTCTGGGAAAATGTGAAACAATGTGTATTCTGATCAAAATTACAAAGACAAGGAACACACATTACTCTTAAAACCTCGTGTTGCCTCCTCTGGCCCTCCGAGCAGCTTCCATGCGGTCAGTCATGGACCTGATGAGCGCCACGACGTGTTCCTGGGGAATGTTGTCACACTCCTCAATGACAGCATCTCGAAACTCATCGAGAGTGACAGGAGCTGGATCACGGGCCCGAACCCGCTGTTTCAGCTCGTCCCAGAGGTGTTCGATAGGATTGAGGTCGGGGCTTCTTGCTGGCCAGTCCATAACCTTGATGCTAACTCGACGTAGGTAGTCCTTGACCATCAAGGCTGTGTGGCACCGGTCGTTGTCGTGCACGAATTCGAAGTTGGCGCCGTCAAAATCAGCATATGGGACCACATGCTCCTCCAAAATCTCGGTGATGTACCGGTGAGCAGTCAGAAACCCCTGGCCTAGACCACCTCCAGCTCTGGAGACGCACACGAGGTCTGTCTTGCCGTCGATAGAGATGCCGCCCCAGAACATGCAAGATCCTCCTCCATAGCCGACGGTTTCCACGGTGGAGGCTAGTGTGAAACGCTGCTCCGGTCGCCTGTAGACTCTCCTACGCCTGTCGTTGGTGTACAGGCACACTCGGGGTCGCGTCGGAGAACAGGACATTTCTCCACTGGTCGAATGTCCACGGCACGTGCGTTTCGGAAAATCGCTTCCTGGTCGTCCAGTGGATGGCAGTCAACTGCGGGCCTGTAGCAGCTCTCAGGGGCAGCAAATTCTTCTCTCGCAGCCTTCTTCTGATAGTGTAGACGCAGACTGCTGTCCTTCGAGTAGCTCGAAGCTGCTGCTGCAGCTCCACAGCATTGGAGAAGCGGTTTCACAAAGACGTCGATACAATGTAGCGATCATCTCTGATGGTAGTGCAGCGACGTCTGCCGGATCCATATCTCCTGATGTAACTTCCAGTCTCTTGGAAGCGTCGGTATACCCGTTGCACTCGAAATCGGCTGATGTTCAGTTGCCGAGCAACTTCAACCTGCCGTAATCCGGTTTGCAGTAGGGCCACCACTTGAGCTGCTTCTTCTGCCGTGGTATCCATTTTCACTGGGATTTTTCTTGTCGGAGCTCTTCAGATCATTCGCTATCCAGACGTCTCTGCGACGTCTGCATAGCGAATGACCCATAATTCAGTCTGTAGTCTTCTCACACTCTCCTCGTGGAGGAGTGTGGGGATGCCTTTTCTATTTTCAATATTTAGGCTGTTGCGGGGTCGCAGCCTGCAACTGCAGGCTGGGCTATGGGTGCCACTTTGTGGCTTTTAGGTGCCTGGTGTGGCTGCCTTGTGGCTTTCGTTCAATCTTGGCGGCCACATTTTCTTTTTCTTCTCCTTCTTCTGCTGGTGTTTGCGTCTTCTTCTATTGGCAGCTTTTAACCACCTCACGGGGGCGACAGGAGTTCCCGTGGGAGTGGTCGCGATCGTGCGTCGGGCGGGCGCGCGTGTAGCGGCGCTATGCCCTGCAGTTGTGCGTGGCGGGAACCGTCTGCTTGGCCGAACATTCGCTTGGCCAATCTTCTGGTGAACGCTTCTATATCCTCTGTCCACTCCAGTGCCCGCTGGAGGTGATCGTTCTGCACGTGGCGGGGGGAGTCGGCTATGATTCTTAGGGCCAGGTTCTCCTGGGCCTGTACCTTCCTCTTGTTGGTGGCCGCTAGGAGGGCGTACCACGCAGGTGCTGCGTACGTGAGCCTGGACCTCACGTAGGCCTTGTAGATCCCCAGCCTCGTGCGGATCGGCAGGTTGCTCCTTAGCACCGGTCTCAGTTTTGTTCGGGCGAGTCTGGCCTTATTGACCGTCTCCGCCACATGTTGCGTCATTGATAGGGTGCGGTCAATGGTGACCCCCAGGTACTTGACGGTGTGCCTCCACTCCACTTCCTGCTCTGCCATGCGTAGTGGAGCGGGCACCCTCCTTCTTCCTGTGATTAAAGCTTGCGTCTTTCCTATGTTCACCGAGAGCCGCACTTATCCAGCCGCTCTGGCAGGGCGTCTAGCTGGGACTGCATCTTCTTGGCGGCGTGGGCCGGGCTGATGGAGGAGGTGAAAAATGCAGCGTCGTCGGCGAACAGCCCCAGCTTGACTCCCTCGGCTACCGGGATGTCGTCGGTGAATATAGCGTAGCAGGCGGGCGATAGGCAGCTGCCCTGTGGTACTCCTGCACGGATCGGGCGCTCCGTGCAAAGAGCCTGCTCGACCGCCACTTGAAATCGTCGTTCTGTGAGGAACGACCTCAGGACTGCTATTGCTCGGCGGGGGGCGGTGGTGGTCGATAGTTTGTGCCACACCCTATCGAACGCCTTTTCCATGTCCAGCATCACGGTCACGGCGTGCTCCTTTTTATTGATGGAGTCCGCCAGGAAGTGGAGCACGCGCGTGAGCTGGAGAGTGGTTGAGTGCTCGGCGCGGAAGCCGAACTGCTCTGGACGAGGTGTTACATGGGGCAGGAGTTTCCCCAGTAGGAGCCGCTCAAACACCTTGGAGAGGGTGCTGAGGAGTGTGATCGGCCTGTAACTGTCCGGTCTTCTTCTGTCCTTTCCAGGCTTAGGCAGCATTATTACCCGGCCAAGCTTCCATGCTGTGGGATAGTGGCCCGAGCGCATGATCCCGTTGAAGAGGCGCGTCACCGCCACGATGGTGTGCTGCGGCAGGTGACGCAGTGCCTGGTTGGGGATCGAGTCGGCGCCCGGGGCTTTCTTTGGGTCGCATCTTTTGAGGGTTCGCTGCACCTGGCCGGGGGAAAAGAAGACCGGGTCCTCATCTGCTCTTAACGGCGCTGCGAAGTAGCTCTCCAAGGTGTTTGTGATATTGCGCTGGTGTTCTGCGTTGCGTATCGGGTTCGGCGTAAATTGGTTCTCCAAGCTTGAGGCGAAGATTTCCGCCCTATCTTCGGCCTTGTAGCGAGGAGTGTTGTTCACAGGGTCGGTGAGCGGGCGTATGGCCTCTGGCTCGGTCGCTAGCTGGCGACATAATCGGTGGATGGAGGGGACATCTCCTTCTATGGCCGCTAGGTGGCTCTCCCAGCCCTCCGCCCTGTGGTCTGCTAGTTCATCTTTGACGCGCGTCGTCAGCGCGTTCAGC
Organism: Hedya salicella; assembly: GCA_905404275.2. Classification (NCBI taxonomy): domain Eukaryota; kingdom Metazoa; phylum Arthropoda; class Insecta; order Lepidoptera; family Tortricidae; genus Hedya; species Hedya salicella. The sequence goes on along the minus strand of FR990100.1, from coordinate 18,446,219 downwards.
CTTGTTTTAAGTGTGGGGCATCTCGTTTCTTGCCACCTCCGCCGCATCTGGCGCTTCTCACGAATGAGTTCTGCTATCCTCGCTGGGAGTGGTGTGAGCCTCTCTCTGGCGGGGATGGTGCGTGATGATGATGCTATGGCGTGTTTGATGCTGGCGGTGATGGCGGTGGCCGCTTCCTCGACTTCGTCAGCTGTGGAGACCGGCGCTGTGTGGTTGTGCGTGCTCTCTTCCAGTTGTTGAGTGTATGTCTCCCAGCTGACCTTCGTTTTGGGCCTCCTCAGCGCTGTTGCCGGCTCCATGTTAACGCACATGAGTACTGGGCGGTGGTCGGATGGTAGGTCCGGCAGCGCCTCGTGCGTCATTTCGGCGTCTATGCGTTTATAGACCGCGAAGTCTATGACGTCGCTGGTCCCGTGCGCGACATCGTGATGTGTCGGCTCCTCGGGTCCGGCGACGTCCAGGTCCCAGTCTAGTGCGGCTTTATGAATGACTCTCCCCGCTTGGCAGGTGCGGGAGGAGTGCCATGATGGGTGCTTGGCATTGAGGTCCCCCGCCAGGATGGTCGGTATGGGGGTCCCCATGAGCACCGCCAGGTCGCTTCTAAGGTTTCTGTGCGGTGTTCCTGCTGGGCGGTAGGCTGCGTAAATTCTGATCTCCCTGCCATCCATGCTAATGTCGACCCCAAGCGTCTGCAGGGAGTCGAGGGGCTGATGGTCCACCGGCTGGTGGATGAGGTTTTTTCTTACTATTACGGCCAGTCCGCGATAGGCGGCTCCTTCCTGGTTGGTTTCATCCCTTCTATATATTATATATCCTGGTGCCTTCAGTTTTGCGCCCTTTCTCATGAAGGTCTCGCTCACCAGCATTAGATCTACGTCCTGCTCCCTGAGGAAGTGCCGGAGCAGCGTGACCTTGCCGGTGAGCGATTGCGCATTCCAATGTACTACCCGCAGCTTACGGTTGAATGTGAGGCCGGGTGTTGAAGGCGTCTTGTAGGGCCGTGGCCACAGCAGCAGGGCCTTGGTGTGCGGCCGCTGTCAGCAGCTGGGCTATAAGCGCTGCCAGGTCTTGTTGCTGCACTGCTGGCTGTGGTTTGTGGGCAGTGGCTTCGTTGCCTGTGTCTGGAAGGGCAGGCTTTTTCTTTTTCTCCTTCTTTTTTGCTTTCTGCTTTTTGCCAGGGGCATTGCTGGACGCTTCAGCGCCCCGTTGGGTGGGGGTGTTAGCCGGCGCCATCAGGCTTGCTGGCGCCGTCTCCTCCACTGTGGGCTGCGTTAGCGACGCCCTGGTGACTGGTCCGGGCCGGGTTGGGCCAGTATAGGCAGTTCTGCCGGCCTTCTTATTTCTCCCTTCTCTGACGAAGACTGGACACCTCGAGTGATTCGCTGGGTGCGCCCCCCCGCAGTTGGCACACTTCGCTGGGTCACTTTTGGGGTCCGTCGTGCAGGCGTGCGCCGGGTGCGGTCCGGCACAGCGGACGCACGCCATTGGCCTGTGGCAGCCGTGGGACGAGTGGCGAAAGCCCTGGCAGCGGTGGCACTGAGCGGGACCCCTCTTCGCACGCCAGGCCTCTATTTTGATGTTCGGCATCCTCAGCAGTTCGTTCACCCCGTAGATGCCAGTGTAGTCTCTAGCGGGGCCCGCCAGCTGCACAAAGTAAATGCATCCGGGGCGCCCCTTTCTGGCGTTTATTTGCTTGACGTGTTCTACGGGGTAACCGAGCTTGGCGCAGGCGTCTTTAATTGATTGGAGGGGGGTGTTCATCGGTAGCCCCTTCAGTGCCACCTTGAGGTGTTTCTCGTCCTCCTGGCCATATATGTTGAAGGCAAGGTTGACACCTTCCCTCTCCAATGCGGTGAGATGGCGGATTACCAGCCGGTACTCGTCCTCTTCCTTCGGCCGGAATTCCACCCCCTCTCCGTGGTCTCTAGTATTTGGACTTCGGCGCAGTTCTTGCGAGATTTCCTCCAATACTGCGGGCCAGTTTGGCAGCTTCTCGGCCTCTATCGTCGGGAATTTCCTCTTTTTGGTTGCATATGGCGCTGCTGTGGGTGCGTTGGTGCTGTTTGTGTGCTGGCCCTGTGGTTGTTGGGTAGGGCCCTGGTGTGAGCCCGCAGCTGCGGCATATGAACTTGCCGGCTTCTTTTTGCCCGGCTGGGCGGGCGGCCCCTGTTGGGCGGGCGGCGCTTGTCGGGCGGGCGGCCCCGGCCGGGCTTGTTGGCCAGGTCGGGCGGGCGGCCCGCTTTGGGCGGGCAGACCGGTCTGGGCGGTCGTCCCGGTCTGGGCGGGCGGGCCTGGTTGGGCGGGCGACGGCCCGCTCGGCTTTCTGGTGGACGTCCCGGGTGATGCCGGGCGCTTGGGTGGTCTCTTCCGTTGCTCCTGGGGGGGCACCTCCAGGAGCAGGAGTTTTGGTTGGGCGGGCGGCGCGGTTGGGGCGGTTGCTGTCCCTTCCGCGGGCACTGCTCTTTGCGGCTTCGTGTTATCTTCTTGTGCGGTGCCCGGGAGAGGGGTCCCTGGGCCCGCAGTGTGGGGCATGTTTTCTGCAGGCGAGATTGTGGGCGGGTTCGTGGGCGGCGCCCTACCATCCGGCCTTGTCGTCCCCGTTTCTGCCGGGCTCTGGTGGCGTCGCAGTCTTGGGTCCGTAGGCGGCGATGTGATTCTGCATTGCCTCTTGTCGGGTGCTTGGGCGGGCGGGCTCCTGTCGGCCGCCTTGCGCTTCAGCGGGTAGGCTGCTGGGTTCATCTCTATGAACTTGACGAACATGTTGCTGTTTTTACTACATTGGTGAAAATGTTCCTGACACCCCATATTTCGGGGTTTGGTGGCAGGTGCCCTTTGAAGGGTGCTGCGGGGCGCGCACGCGAGTGCTCCCCTTCCCTCTCGGCAATCGAGCGGGACGTTCCTGGCTTTGCCGGGGACCCAGCCAGTGTAGCTAGGAGTCGGTCTATTGACCTTCCCCTCGCCTCCCCCTTGCGGGGGGACCCACTGGGTGTAGGTAGATCTCCGTCTTGCGACTTCGACCCACCCTCCCGGAGCGGCACAGTGTGACGTTCCCCTTCCATTTCGGTTTAGGCGTCTATATAATTACTCGGCACGACGCTCATCCCGTCCGTGTCGTGACACGTCACACCGCTTCTCCCGGGGCTTCCGCTTGAACGGGACCGGGATAGGCGGTGGGGCGAGGGCGACCGTCGGGGATGGCTTCTTTTGGTGCGGCTGCGGGCTCCGGCGCGTGGCCGGGCGCTGTATCGCGAGCGGTTTTTGGTAGCAAAATCGCTGTGGATGAGCTGCTTTTGGTGTGCGTCCGTGTGCGTGAGCGAGTAACTACAATCCGACCCATAATTGACTTTTACCCCCCCTTTTATACGCGTCCAGGGTGGTACAATTATTGAGCCTCCAAACGCGTAAATCGCCACTTTTTAATCAAAGTGCAGGCGATTTGTGGTTTTCGATTTTCCGTAAATAAATGATAATTTTTTGAAAGCTTATTAATTGAGCTTTTAAATGATACTAATATCGATAGAGTAAAGATGTTAGGAGTTATAACCGCTTGACACAAATTTTAGGAAAGGTGCGATTTTTGTGACGCCGAGTGTATGTAATATTATGTATTTGGGTGGGTCAACTCATCCTTTGTCCCGTAACTCACGAGGCTATAGTGACAGTGTTACTTAGAAAAATGCAAATAATCTATGAACATACTGGAGAGATGGGCACTTGAAAAATGGACCTATATTGTCAAAAAAAATATAAAGGCAGTAACTTTATATTGTTTAAAATCGTAGTTTTAAATAGTGGCTAAGGAGACGTAACATAACCATGTCAAAAGGATACAGAAAATATTATTTTGTTTATTTTACACACATCAAATTGTATGTATGTATGTATCAAATAATATATTTTTTCATTTAGTTTCAGCACAGACTGTCCTTAGTCTGCCTCCAGAGCTACCTCCGGAGCTAGAGAAAATGTTAGCACCATACTTCACCTTCAATCAGGTAACATCACCATCTATAGGCCGGCTATTCAAATATGTTTACTACCAAAATCACGACACGATAACATCGCCCGAAGCAGAGGGGCTCTGAAGCTCGAAATTCGACCTTATTTGCAATATAGCACTAAAACGAGAGGGCCGGCATGATGTGCACTTCGTTTTCGGACTTAGGAACACCCCTCAAGGTGCGTCCACATTTGTATCACTTGCCCGATAGATCTTCGTCCCGTGGCATGATCGCGTGTCACGATCACGCGTTTGGACGTTGCACCGATCCGATCGCTCGAAATCCATGTTGATACGCGTATCACACACTTAGATCGGAGAAGCGCGGCGTAATGGCCGCGCCGACAGTAATGCCGGTAGCACACCTCCGCCGCGAAACCGCGAAACGCTATACAGAGCGCGCGAAACTAAAGCGGAACTTCCTTGGGTTTGACCACCTTCAGGCGGTATTGGGGCCGGTCAAATTCAGAGCAATTTGTTAATAAATTGTCTATGTTCAGGAGATTTCCAAAGCACACGTACGCTTTTGGGGGAAGTCATGTCTCTGTGACCACCCCTGACTCGAAGTGGGACACGCCAACAACCGCAATAGCTGACAAGATTTTTTAGAATCTGTCTCTAATCCGTTTTATAAATAAATAAATAAAATAAATAAATAAATAATTATTCATATTTTATACCAATTTAATGGTTTTTAATCAATCCAATTGTCTGTTGTATTAGTCTTAAAATACTAGATAACTTAGGATTAATACGTAAAGGCACTAAATTTTTAGGGTTCCGTAGCCAAAATGGCAAAAATGGCATGTCACATGCATTTTACTCAAAAACTACATGATGTTGGTACCTATATTGATGAAATTTGGAGTAAAGGTGTCTTGTGTAAGCTGTTGTTTAGTTTGGTAGGTAGTTAGTTATAAGTAAGAAAAATAAATATTTCTATAGGGAGCAACTGCATACAAGCAACCAAAGCTAAAAAATATTTTTTTAGCAAACATTAATGTGCAGCACATATTTCGATACTCTTTTAAAAACACAAATCCATCTGAAGCTTCTGAATAGTTTTTGCTTGCGGACGGGATTTCTTACTCTTTCCTTCACTGCATTGATGACGGCTGCAGTCCTTTCCGTGCGAGGGCGCCCATTTCTCTTTCTATCGTCTAAAGAAGAAACTTTCTCGTATTGTTTAATTGTATGATAAACGAACCTGAGCGTTACCTGTTTTCAAATTTTGCAATAGGTTCAAAAATTGATTTAGTGCATAATCACAACGATGCAATGCGCAAATATTCTTAATTCAAATGTAATACTTCAATTGTTGGCCAGCGTTCGTAATTTGAAATTAAAACCGTGTGACAGAACTTATGACCCGACTAGGTACAGTCAAGAGCACCAATATGTATACACCACAAAGTTTCGAAAATATGTATACAGGTCTTTTTTGTAATATACTTACATATAATTTTAAAAACAGCCATAGTAGATGCATAGCAGGACCTGGTTTATCACAAAGTGCATAAATTTACACATTTATTGGAATTTACAGGAACAAGACATGTTCGGTGATTACGAGATCACGGCAAATGGTTCCCTACGTCGAAAGCTCTTCTTTGAGGACCATAGTGACGTCGAACACCACAGCGAGAGTGACTTCGAGCCCACGGACGACGAACACCACACGGAAGTACGGCCTCCGTCGAGCTTCGAGGCCCACAATCCCGTCACGTTTAGCCCCGATTTGGTTAGTATTGTATGTAGAACCTACAGCGAATACGACTCCGAGCCCACGGAAAACTAATACCAGACGGACGTGTGGCCTCCATCGAGCTTCGACGCTCATGGTCCTGTCAATTTTAGCCCCGATTTGGTTAGTATGAGGGTTACCTAAAACTTCTGGCGACGACGAAGACGTGATAGACATCGTTAAACCACAGCGACATGGAACATCACAGTACTTGCGAGTTCGAGGCCATGAGCGACGAACACACACACCAGACGTTCGGATTTCGTCGAGCTTAGAGACACATGATCCCGTCTCGTTTAGTCCCGATTTAGTTAATCTATAAGTACTATTATAAAGTTGTAAAAATAAAATGTCGGTACATTAAAGATATAAAAAAGTGATACGGATTATTTGAAGGTCATCGTCATCGTCAAGAATCTAAAAATATTCTATTTGGATTTTGGAATGTTTATATGTGTGGTCGTTTATCACGCCATAACGGCTTAACGGATTTCAACTATTTTTGGTACATGGGTATCTAGGCATCCGCAAATGGTTATAAAATACTTTTTATTTAGCTACGTTGAAGAAAAAAGGGGGCTAAGATTTTTTTCTCGTCTGCTGACTAAGTTGTCGTTGTTGTTGACGACCGGTCTGGCTCAGTGGGAGTAACGTTGCCTGCGAAGCTGAGGTCCTGGGTTCAAATCCCGGTAAGGGCAAATATTTGTGTGATGAGCATAAAATATTGGTTCCTGAGTCTTGGAGGTTTTCTATATATTTAAGTAATATATCTATTAAATATATCGTCGTCTGGTACCCATACCACAAGCCTCATTGAGCATACCATGGGACTGGTTCGATTTGTGTAAAATTGTCCCGTAATATTTATTTATTTATGTGTGCGACTCCGAGCCCAAGGGCAGGACTCCATTGAGCGTCGAGGTTCATGACATTGACATATTTAGCCCCACTTTGGTGAAAATCATATAAACTTGAGAACTACAGCGAGTACAAATTGGTATGTAACGGTAATCTAATTTTATTCGATTTAGCACATTTACACCAATCTACAAAATATTTGATATTTATTACAAACTAGCTTCTGCCCGGAAACGAATTTAAGGCGGACGAAGCCGCGGGCAGAAGCTAGTAAGAGATAAATTAACTAGAATCCACACCATGTAACTAACCCCTGTGATTTATAATATTGTGGGTTAAATCACAGAAACAACAGTAACATTCAGCACCATAACTCATCATTCGCATAAACACTGATGCCTTAAATCACAATCTTTAATTACCATCATATCATACGTTAGTGTTCTATTTTTATTTGTTATGAAACCGCTACGGAACTTCTGGTATTAGGTTTTTGAAAATACGTGTAGCGTTTAAATAAATGCGAATTAACCTGTAATGCACTCGTAACAAATATATATTTAGGTTTCTAGTTCAAGATCGCAGTAAATTAGTTATGTCTGGTTAAACTTATTTTTGAAGGTCAATATATACAATCATAGGTCAATATATGCGACACCGATAAACGAACATGCGCAGATATGTTTCGATGCCGAAATGTAAACACAAACACATTATTTATTTGTTACCTTCTGTTCATTCTGTTTGATATGCTTAATTTGAAATTTTACTTGAAGCTTAAGCCCAATTTCAGCAAGGTCTATTAGTTATTAACAACTGTTTACGCCTGTCAGTAACGACACCGTATGGCAAGCGTAATGAGCCTTTAACCCCTCGTATGCAATGCCGTTCGTTTCCAATCAAATTGATATTTATTAATATTTTAACATTGAGTTTAAATGCTGGACCCGTGTCTAAGCATAATAATAATAATAATAATTGGCTCACGAGGTGACCGCCATGTGGGATGTTGATTCGACGATTATTGTCCCGATAGTCGTTTCAGCAAACGGTCTTCTAGCGAAGAGTCTCGACCAACATCATAAGAGACTCTCGCTAGATGGCTGTATCAAGGGTCAGATGCAGAAGGCAGTAATCCTGGACACGGCGCCCATCGTCAGGAGGTTCCTCTCTGTGCAGCCCTAACCACCGGTAGTTTAGGCCCTGCCCCGCTGCCGGCGGCACCCTAGGTTAGGTTTTTTATAATGTGTTTATATTTTGTATTTCCTTTTTGTATTTTACTCTTTATATTCATTTTATAAAACACCTAACTTATGACGACAAATAAAGTGAATAATAATAAGAGTTTATTCCCACAAAAAACATACAATAATTAATTCGTATCTAATTTCTCAACATTTCAATACTTACGCAACATTATATTAATTCAAATACATTACAAATGACAATAAATAATCTTGATCTAAACAATATTTTAATGAATGAATGAATAATATTTATTTCAGATTGAAAATTGCAATCCATATTTTTGTTAGTAGGTACACAGTTTAATTTGGTTAGTAAACAATCTTAAAATAATAAATAAAAATATTGTAATCTTACATGCTAAGTATCTATAGTAATATTTTCCGGGTGAAGACACTCGAGTAAAACGTGTGTGTTTTGACCCAGAAAAATAATATAGGGTTATCCCATCTCTCTGCAATAGGAAGCTGTTAGTGCTGTTCCACACCCTGTGCATCAGGGAGGCGACTCGTTTACGAATTATTGTATAAAAACAATCTGTCCGAGCCTCTGCAAACATCCCTGATGCACTGCAATTTTTCCTCAACCCCATCAGCACCCTGAAAGCATTGTTGTACTGGACTCGGAGAGCCTGGTAAGATTTTTGCTTATATTTGGTCCACAGGGCACATGAACTGACAGTATGACTTGAACAACGTATTTTTACGTCCGTAGTACACCTAGCGAACTCTCCGCTCCCTCTCCATGTCCAAATCATCTGTGACATCATCCGTGACCCAGTGACCCAAGTATCTAAACTTTTGGACTCTTAAAAGCGGCTTGCCATTGAGTGTGACTTGTGGCACTCTAGGGTACATTTTATTTCCAGCCTTGAATACCAAAAGCTCACTCTTTGATTCATTATACTTGAGTCCGTGTGTCACGGCAAATCTCTCACAGATGTTTATTAATTTCTGAAGGGCGTTGACCGATGGGCACAGCAGTACCATATCGTCGGTGTAACTTATATTATTGACAAAATTACCGCCTATCGAACACCCGACTCCGGCACTGCTGAGCTCACCAATCAGTCCGTTCATGTACAGGTTGAAAAGCAAGGGCGAGGACAACCCCCCCTGTCTTACTCCACACTCCAGCCTGTACATGTCCGAGAGTTGACCTGACCATCTTACATAATTTGTCTGGTTGCCGTACCAGTACTTTTAAAATAGATCCGAGGTCTGGAGGTAGGTTTGTCTGGTGTCTAAACTTATTCCAAAGTACATCATACGACACCAGATCAAACGCCTTCGAGAGGTCCAGAAAGCAAGCGTACACTGGTGTGTCCGCTTTGGCATAGTACTGGACAGTATGCTTCAGGCACAATACAGCCGACTCTGTTGACAGCCCCGGCCTGAAACCAAATTGTGCATCGTGTAACTCGGTGTGCCGCTCTAGATGTTTGTTAAGCACACTGTCCAGCACTTTAGCTATTATTGTTGCTAGTGAGATCGGCCTATAGTTACCCCGGTCCGAGACATTCCCAGTCCTATTTTTTACTATTGGAACGACTAAAGTTTTCATGAGATCATGTGGCAAATAGGAATGTCCGATACATAAGGTAAACAACATGGCCAGTACTCGCTTTTAAATAGTACTAAAAATAAATAAATAAATGCATTGTAATAAGAATATGTTACGTCAAGAGTATTAATCATTCCATGTAGTGGGGTGCCCAATGTCGGGCGTCCTCCTCCAGCTCTTTCCACCGATTTCTGTCCTGGGCTTGTCGTGTCCAGAGGGCTCCAGCCACCATGTTGATGTCGTCGCTCCAGCGGCGCCGAGGGCTTGCCTCGTACGGATGCCAGTGTATAATTGGGATGTCCCAAAAGAAAATTGATCTCGATTTTACATCAAAATCGTAAAATATAGGTTAATTAAGATACTTATTTTGTCCGTTTTCCATTTGGACAATTGCCAGCGGTTTATTAAACCTATTCCTCTAAATGGTTTTTGAATTGCCATACCTTTGAAAAAACTGGTACATTCGCGGTCCACGTCCGCCTAAGCATACGTAGGGTTAATTAGCAGTTAATACGCAACACATTGAATTTCGGCTTCATTATGTTAATCTATACTATTATAAAGTTGTTTAAAAGGCAGTTTCTGTACATTGCAGATACGTTGTAGGCGCCATTCAGTGCAGTATGAAATACGATGAAGAGATGACGACAAATTTTTATTAATTAGTCCGTATTGTAAATTAAAAAATATTGTATACGTATTTTTTCTTTTTTTACGTTATCTAAAAATAACGGAGATACATTGAGTCAAATTGTGGCGTGGCGTCACCGTAAGGTACAGATTATGCCTATACATTTATCTCAGTATTTTTTTTATAATTAAAAGAAAACAGAAAATACTTGTCCAATATTTTTTATTATCTATAATACAGACTAATTAGAATTTTGATTTCCGTACCCTATCGTCATGCCTATTATAACTATGACGTGTGTCGTATCTGTGTGTCGGTGTATGTGTATTTTTGTTTATGGCAACGTAGTACTTACTATAGTCTATTTCTCTAGGTTTTTAAAATGATGTAAACAAAAAAAACCACGTGACTCGTGTTATTCCGCCGTTCTAGGTAATCTTTGTTTGTAACGAGTCACGTGGTTCTTTGTTTACATTCTTTTAAATACCTAATAAAGAGACTATAGTAAAACGGGTGGACCGATGTTCATTTAGTTGTTTGTGTTACGTAGGTGACTTTATCGAGAGTGTCCTTAGCCAAGGTTCAAGAGAACAAAGTTCAGTCGGTTGAAAAATTTTAGATATCTATATGTACTATTATAAAGTCGTAAAAATTATATGTCTATACATTGAAGATATTTTCAAAAACATAAGTGATACGGACTATTTGCAGGTCACTGGCACGAATTTATTTTTTTAGATTTTTTTGTATCTGTCGTTGTGGCCTCATCACGCCAAAACGGCTAAGCGAATTTCCACTATTTTTTGTACACGGGTAGCTGGGCATCCCCAGATAGTTACGCTGAAGAAAAAAAGAGGTGTAATTTTTTTTATCCTACGATGACGACGTTGCAGGCCCCTTCTAGTTTTCTAAATATGTATATGGGGCTTTTTTGTCAGTTTATCGATCACTTGTTACATGATAACTTTTCTTTTCCAGTACAACGATTTCGTTAAGAAGGGCATGAAGCGCACGTTTGGCACGCCGCTGAAGGGCCCACACGGGAAGCTCCGCAACAAGATACTCGACGTTGTTGATTTCGGCGACCACTGTCTCAGCCCCATAGCCTTCAACACTCCTCCGAAACGGCTCGACCAGCACTCTGGCGCCTCCTCCTCACTTGCATCTAACTCCATATCGCCAGTTACTAAAGTCACTTCAAGTGATGAAGAAGTAAGTAATATTTTGAACCTGGTCCACCACCTCCACAGTCTCAACCATGCCTTCTACACTCCTCCGAAGCGACTCGAACAACATTCCAGAGCTTTCTCCTTGCCTGCATCTAACTCCAAAGCGCCAGTTACTTAAGTCACTTCAAGTTATGAAGAATCAAGTAATATTTTGAACCTGGTCCACCACTGTCTCAACCCTGCCTTCAACACTCCTCCGAAGCAACTCGAACAGTATTCCAGAGCTTCCTCCTTGCTTGCATCTAACTCCATAGCGCCAGTTACTAAAGTCACTCCTAGTGATGAACAAGTAATATATAAGACGTAGTTTGATCACTGTCTCAGTCTAATCAGTACGTCGAAGTCCGTCGAAGCTCCGCAACCAGATGCTTGACGTAGTTGATTTCTCAGTCTGTCTCAGCCGCATAGCCTTCATCACTCCTTTAAGGGAGTTGGCCAGCACGTGGGTGCCGCCTTCTCACTTGCATCTAACTCCATATCGCCAGTTACTAAAGTCACTTCAAGTGATGAAGAAGTAAGTAATATTTTGAACCTGGTCCACCACCTCCACAGTCTCAACCATGCCTTCTACACTCCTCCGAAGCGACTCGAACAACATTCCAGAGCTTTCTCCTTGCCTGCATCTAACTCCAAAGCGCCAGTTACTTAAGTCACTTCAAGTTATGAAGAATCAAGTAATATTTTGAACCTGGTCCACCACTGTCTCAACCCTGCCTTCAACACTCCTCCGAAGCAACTCGAACAGTATTCCAGAGCTTCCTCCTTGCTTGCATCTAACTCCATAGCGCCAGTTACTAAAGTCACTCCTAGTGATGAACAAGTAATATATAAGACGTAGTTTGATCACTGTCTCAGTCTAATCAGTACGTCGAAGTCCGTCGAAGCTCCGCAACCAGATGCTTGACGTAGTTGATTTCTCAGTCTGTCTCAGCCGCATAGCCTTCATCACTCCTTTAAGGGAGTTGGCCAGCACGTGGGTGCCGCCTTCTCACTTGCAGCTAACTCCATATCGCCGGTTACTAAAGACACTTGCAGTGATAACAAAGTAAATAATATTTTAAACGTGGTTAGACAACTGCCTAAGTACCATGTACTTTAATACTCCTCCAAAGCGGTTCTAGCAGCATTACGGCGCATCATCTTCACTCGTCTCCAACTACCTATCGCCGATATCAAAAGTCACTTCTAGTGATGATAAAGTAAATAATATTTTTTATATGGTTAGACCACTGCCTCTGACCCACGTTCTTTAAAGGTCCAATTATATTACTAGTTTCGATGCTTCGACGAAGCGCTTGCCAAAGTTAGTCGAAGTTCGAAGTGCATGACTACACTCTGTAAATCTTGCGAACTTCAAGTCCGTTGACTCGGCGCATAAACCGACAACGATTGGGAGTCGGCCGAGGCGAGGTGAAAGAGGCATGATGACTGGGTATGAAAATCAAAATTCTAATTGGTCTGTAAGCTAGATAATAAAAAATATTGGGCACGTATTTTTTGTTTTTTTTTCAAGATAATAACAATAATACTCAGATAAATCGCATTAAAGTTCAGGAGTGGGGGCTCGTGACGTCACTCCTAAGTAAAATTTGTACCTAGGTGTGACGTCACGCGATATTTTGACTCAATGTATCGTTATATTTCGATTATGTAAGAAGAAACAATACGTGTCCAATATTTTTTATTAATCGAAGTGAGGGATAATTATTAAAATTTAGTCATCATCCCTATTGGGCGAAGCAAAGTGAAGTTAAATTCAATCAATATTGCGAGTAGTGTGTTGGTGACTTAACACTCTGACAAAGCGGTTGGACCAGCACTTCTAGCACAACTGTGATACGCGACTCTGTTGCGAGACAAAGATTGTCTCTCTTTTCTTTTAATGCAGCGCGAGAAGGAGCGATGCTATGTCGTGAGACAAGCGATATGAAATTGTATTAAATTTATTTCCTGTTGTATTACTTTTGTATATATTGTACTGATTAAAAACCTTTATGTTTAGCTTAGAACATAGTTTACAGTGTCCGGAGGAAGAAGTAACCGACTGCGAGACAGTTTTTTATAACTACTGCAGTGGTTACGTGTTTTATAAACAATCCTTAAATCTTTTGTATTACAGAAAAACAACTTCACCTCGCCGGAATCCGAAGCTATGGCAACATGCTTAGACTGCATCGCCTCCGACTCTGATCCTGACAGCGAGAAAAAAAGCCGATGCTTCTGCAAGTCCACACCTAACAAGATTAGCCTCAAACGCAGCGCTTCCCTGAAAAACTCGCCACCACGCAAGAATTCGTTCTCGTTTACAGGCAAGCGTAGCCTGAGTCTGTCTAGCTTGCACAGGAGTCGGTCTGTGCTGAAGCTAGACTTTAGCATGAATATGAGTGTCGACGGGTCGCTGCACGATTCACAGGGTACGTACGTTTGTTTATGCATTAATGAATGAATGAATATGGCCCATATACCTTACAGACTAACATACTTATTGAATATAACAATAAGAGTAATTAAACCGCAAGGCAGCTTGTGCGTGAGCTGTTGGGGAGTGACGACCCCACGGACCCGAGATCTAAAGAGAGTCGTGCAGGGCGCTCGCCTCTGGTGTGGTTTCATTGGCCGGAGTGGATACCCAAGGGGACCCGTAGAACTCTCAGCTCTGGCTTGCGTTCGTTGGCTGTCCAGACAGAAGCGTTAGAGCTACAGAAGTGTAAAAGGGTATAACGCCGCGAGTAACCTCGGAGAAAGCGCAGCACACCTCTCGACACCCCTGAGCCCTCAAGTCCGTGTTGCTTCCGGCGGTCTTGATTGACGGCAATTACGGGGGCTCATCTAGTGAGTGGCGAGTCACCTCCAATGAACGACCGATTTGGTGGTTATGGCGGGTGACATATTTCTATTGTAATACATTCATCCAAACTACAATCTCATAGCTCGATATCTCTTTCCTTATAATGCAATAGTTCCAACATCTGCTGGGACCTACTCATGGACGCATTGTCTTATTGATATGATCAGGAGTGAGTCCCAACAGAAGTACAGTCACAGCTAACTTCTCGAAAGGACCTCTACTTATTGAATTCATATCCCCACGCAACCCTCTCAAAAATCCGGGACGTAAGAGCCCGTAACTCAAGGAGATTAATTAAACAACTAGGCCACATTTTAAACTGCGATAGTAGCCGACCGCGGAAACGCCCAACATGATACCTTTCGTTCAGAATTCTTCCTTTGTGTGAAGGCTGCGAGTTCACCTGAGACCTGTTTGTTTGTTTATGAGACCTTAATTCCGTAGCCCAGTCCAGAAGGCCTACCGTGCCATTGCATGTAAGAAAATGTGAGTAACCGTGGGTATAGTAGTTACAAACAAGATAAACTCCTCTTGTAGTATTACGAAAACTATTAGAGACTTAATATTTTTGAGCGAGCATCGCTATGGTCGTTCAGATGACATTGGTAACTATGAATCCCTTTCGCACCTGTCGTAGGTCGGAAAAAATAGGTTTCGGAACTTCCCGCTCAAGTCATCTCGGATATAGTGTCAACTAGTGCCTGCGTGCGTTTAGTATGATCTCTTGAACACATATATAAAAGATGACAAGAGCGGAAACTATGAGGGTAGAAACTGGGACGTCATCACGGTAGAAAGAAGAACATTTTATTTATTTTTAATGTACTTTGCGCGGTATCAAATGAAAGGGCTCTGTGATATTACAAATATATAGCATACCATGCCGTTATCTTATATATTAGGCTATTAGGATTTGGATATGTGTTATGAATCTTAAGATTCATGTAATACACTGGAGCGATTGTCTATGAAATTACTCTCTGCTTAGTTCGGTTTCGGTCAAAGGCCGGCAGTATTGTGGGTGTCGCGATAGTCTTATTGGTGGAAACTCGTTCAAGTCGCGCTATGCCGTGTTACTTTTTTCGCGAGTGTCTTAGCTATAACCTACCCTGGATAGATAAGCGCGTTACGGAAGTGGCACAAGGAGACCTCTATTGCATTAATTTTGATCCTGTAATCATTTGAACTGCCCAAAGATGGTAGTGCAATATTGCGTAGTGGATAGAATTACTGCTCATCGCAACTTTCATATAATGGTTAGTACATTTTTTACACGATGAGTCTATTTGGCATGAAAATTGTGTGAATTTGGCTGGGTTGGGCTCTCAGGTGAAGTTAGTTAAGCTTCTGAATATCATACAAATAGTTTATTTGTTCAACACGGCTAAAATTGTACATACGCACAGATCTTATAATATAAAAGCTACATCACCATGTTGGGCCGCAAGGCATACACATTTTAGCTATTAATGTATGGTTTTTTAAGGGGTTGGGTGTACAGTTACCATCAAATGCAGTCTGACAAAAATTAATTTACAGAATAATAAGAATATGTACCAAATAGTGCCACCGACTAATTGTTCTGGAACAGATCGCAATGAGAATTAACAAAGCCGTATAAATAATACAAAGCCGTATAATTAGTGTGGGTACCACGCTAATGCCAGCGCCATAGACTGTACAGTTAAGTTGGTCAGTCAAAATGCGAAACATGTTTTTGACAGGTTTATTCCATACCTTTGTATTGTTATTTAATTGAAATAGGCATAATGTCGGGTACGAAAATCGAATTTCTATTTAACCAACATCCTATCGCCGATGACTGGAGTCACTTCTAGTGATGACAAAGTAATATTTTGAATATGGTTAGGCCACAGCCTTAGACCCACGTTCTTTAAAGGCCCCATTACATTGCTCGTTTCGATGCTTCGACGAAGCGCTCGCCAAAGTCAGTTGAAGTTCGAAGTGCGTGACTACACTCTGTTAATCTAACGAACTTCGAATCGCTTCAAGTCCTTTGACTCGGCGCATCAGACTCCGATTGGGAGTCTGCCGAGGCGAGGTGAAATAGTCATGATGACTGGGTACGAAAATCAAAATTCTAATTGGTCTGTAAGCTAGATAATAAAAAATTGTGGATACGTATTTTTAGGCTTTCCAAATCAATAAGAAAATACTCAGATAAATCACATTAAAGTTTAGGAGTGGGGGCTCGTGAAGTCATTGCTAAGTATAAACTGTACCTGCATGACGTCACGCGACATTTTGACTTAATGAAAGTCTCAACACATTTTGAGATTACGTAAAAAAAAGAAAAAAATACATCTCCAATATTTTTTATTAATCTACATGACGGACTTATAATTAAAATTGAGTCATCATCTCTATTACGTTATTACCCAACCTTATGGTAATGTATTGTGTGTTATTTTTATTTCGGATGAATTTACTCTGATGTACACAAATAATTTGGTGCACTATTTTTTATAGTAGGCCTGGCCTATTCTCGTGTGCATTTATCCATTTTTAATTATTTTTCAGTGGATTGCGAATCGGCGCTGTCACCAGACGGACCAAACACGTGGTCCCTCGCCGGAGAAGTCGGCCACCATTTAGCAAAAGCAGAACCGGGCAAGGAGCATTCCAACAATGAAATGTCTGCTAGACTATATAGCGCAGAAATCATAGATAAAACACCTATTAAAGGAATGATCAAGAGCAGAGAGAGACATGAAATTAGCAAAATTCGGGCACCCCTGATCATGACTCCTATGGACATGTCATTAGATAATAGCCTAGATACCTCAGATACCGCCCTCAGTATGGAGGACAAGAAGATAGACTTCAACAACATTGATCTCAAATTTTTGACTGAAAATATTACTAAGTTCGATTATACTGCCACTGATATCACTAAGAATGCGACGGACGCTTCCAGTAGCTTTAAGAAACTCGATAGCGGAATTAACGAGAATATGTTATATACGAACGCTTCTAGTTATTACGAAAGTGCCATAAAACCCTCGGAGTTAACTATTACTAACACTAAATCGACAGCTTTGAAGGAAATCTCTAATGTCCACTGGGCGAGAGTCGACAGTGGTTTTAAAGATGAAACATCTTCGGATAATACTCAGTTTTACAACGACACGAAATGTAAAGGGTTTCGGTTTACAGAGGCTAAATTGGAAGATAAAGAGAATGTGCTGACGGGAGACTACAGTGAGTTCCTCACCCAACCTTCCAACAAGGGAGAAGTTATGTCCATGTCTGACCTGTTTTCAGATGACATGACATTCACTTGTAATTTCTCTTCAACTCCTTCTAAGAGCAAACCCAACACTCTCAATTCTTAGTGCCAATTAACTCACGAGGGCTTAGCTTTTTAAGAACACTTATTTTTTTTAGGCGTTTACGTGAAGTCTAGATAATTTTTTGACGTAGAATAATTATTAATGTTTTATGAATTATGTCTGATTTTGTGAGAATTTAACACTTTCATTGCCAGTCTTTACAAAATGTACTCGCACGCCGGGTTTAAGGCAGTACAGGTGTTAACCGATGATTGTTGCATGTAATTTGTACTTTGTAGTTTTGATGATTGTTTACTTGAGTCAAGTAAAAATTTAATAAAGTTATGAAGACTGAAATTATTGGGAATCTGAATTTTATATTGAACCGAACTCTCGTACTGTGTCATTGGAGCTTATCGCTTGTTGCGATTAACATATTAGAATTCATTGAACCACGCTCATGTATCACATTAATGTGATCTAGTAATGGCTGCTTTAAACCAGACAGACCGAGGTTTTACGGGAATGCTAAATGCAGACTGAAGTGAAGCTGTTATTACATACTGCCAAGGTTATTCCACTGGATGAAACTAATTCTAAACGCTATATCCTTCAAAGGATGCTGGTACCTACGTCCTACCGGCATAAAGTGAAGGTAAGTGAATTCAATTTTAAAATAGCACTATTTTGCCCAATAATGCATAATAACAAAGTAGGTATATAACATAAACATTATTAAAAATGTTTTCTTTTCTTTAGAAATTATATGTTTTTTTCTATAACCAATCACGCCAAGATTTTCATTATCGGTCTGTAAAATCAATCTATTTATCAGCTACAGACGTCCACTGCTGAACATAGGCCTCCCCTATACATAGTTCGCCACAGAGTGCGATACTCTGCAGACCGCATCCACTGAGTCCTTGCGACCCTCACAAGGTCATCTGTCCACCTAGTTGGGGGCAGTCCCACGCTGCGCTTTTCTATGCGTTGTCCAGAACTTTACTGCCCCAACAGCCATCCGTTCTCCGGGCTACATGGCCTGCCCATTGCTACTTAAACCGTACAATCCTGCGAGCTATGTCGTGGTTACTTTTTTCCTTCTGCGGCTATCCTCATTTTTGATTCCATCACGTAGAGAAACTCCGAGCATAGCTCTTTCCATTGCACGTTGCGTGACTCTGAGACGCTTAAACTATGACTCCTATTGTGAACGACCATATATCAGTTCCGTATGCCATCACTGGCAACACGCACTGTTCTAAGACCTTCGTCTTCAAGCACGGGTATTTTCGACTCGTTAGTCGAAGGACTGTAAAATAAGATATGATAATTACTACATTACTGCACTAAGGAATGATACCAAATCTACAATCGAGCAGACCACTTATTTCTCAACACAGTGTGCGGTGACTTCTTGTAATTGTTTCTTGTAGTTGTCTCGATAGTCAAAGTGGTAGTTTGATTAGATCTTTCGAGCAAAAAGAAGCGGAACGACCGTACCATCCATTTTTCGAAGCAGTTCAGGCCATTTTTGACCCCCCTATAGCTTCGTTGTGGATAAAACTAGAAGCCTGAATTTTAAGGATAGATAATTAATAATAAAGGTATACAAAGAAATCCGCAACTAGTACGCGACAGATTTGATAATCCTACTTTTTAAGGTCATACATTTTGTCCGTTGGTATGTACAGTCAGCAACAAATAGTGACACCCAAAGTCGCCAAAGAGTTTGCAACCCACTCTTATTTCAACTATCATAAAGACCTACCGAACTATTTAGTGACTTTGGGTGTCACAAACTATATGATGCTGACTGTACATACCAACGGACAAAATGTACCA
This sequence comes from Hedya salicella, assembly GCA_905404275.2. Taxonomy (NCBI): domain Eukaryota; kingdom Metazoa; phylum Arthropoda; class Insecta; order Lepidoptera; family Tortricidae; genus Hedya; species Hedya salicella. The sequence goes on along the minus strand of FR990100.1, from coordinate 18,426,963 downwards.
GGGGCCTATGAGGAATTTTAATGAAAGGATAATCTACAAATTCCTTTTTAGAATTTTTTGTGTGTATTTTATTTAGCATCCAATTTTGCTCAATTAAACTAATGGAAGATTTATTTTCCATTCATACGAATGCCTTGATCGAGCTATAATTCTAAAGTGACACTAAACGATCAAGCAACACTATACGTCAACACCACTCATAAACGTTGATGATTTATATTGAAGGGCATCCCATCTTGCGCATTAGCATCATTAGTAGTGCAGCTATCCTATTGGCTTGTGACCTCTTAACTAAGACTGACACCAGACATGTATGTATTGTAGTATAGCATTCTAATAATACTTCATATCTAAATTTAAGTTTCTTATCTATTAAGGGGAGAGTTTACTGTTGCATTGGTCCTTATATCCTTAGTTTGAAGTATGGTACCATCTGCGACAAAAAAACTTCAAATGAAAGTGAGCATATTTAGCCTTCTTTCTACAACAGGGTCATTTTTTTATATTGCCACGCCCCCTTTTTCCTGGTGTAAAATATGATACCTTGACACCTTGTTTCCTAATTCAAGTGAAAAAAATATTAAAGAAATGTTTATTTTGTATTTCGAGTTACATGTAAATTGAAGTTATATTTTGTTGTGTGTGATTATCATGAAAAATGAAAAAAATTGAAACCCTATATTCTAAAATAAGGATTCTAGACATACCTACCCACGTACCGTAGTCTATTTATTCTTATCTAGAATCTATTTAGTCTTATCTAGAATCTATTATATTCTTGTACGCTTGGCCAGGAATTAAATCTACCACTTTCAAATCTATTTCATGTGTATTAAGGTTCATAAGTAGTAGACCAATTGTTTGGGAGACCGTATGAGAAATAAGAATGTTCATTTATCTTGCGCACTGCCAATATGTGGGATTCCCTAACGGCCACAACTTTCCCGAGCAATTATTACCTGGAAAATTGAAGTCCAGCATCTTCGTGCCTTCCTCCATACCTTCATCTATGCTTATCAACTAGGCGAGATCTCAGTAAAAACTACCCCATTAATAGTAATAACAAATCATGACATGATTTTCGTACTTTTCATTGTATACTCGTATGCTGAAATTAACTGTGGAAGATTAGAAATTATTGTTAATGATGTCTAAATATATATGTTGCGCGTCGTACCACTGTCTATTACTTAAGAGTCCCCGGCAAGCTCGGCCGAATTTCACCTTCCCATACAAACGGAGTTTCGTTGTCATTATAAAACTACTAACAAGTTAGTAACAAGGATTGCAACGAAACTCGAAACGAAATACAACAAAAAAAGTTTAGTATGAAAAACTTAAATTCACTGCTTTTTTTAAGCTACATAAACTAATTAAAGGCCTGCATATACCTAAACTTATTCTACGTACAAAGTTTCAGAGCAAACTAGCTAGTCGTTTTAAAATGAGAGCGTAACTACGTTTGTGTGGAGAACCGAGCTTACCGGGGACTCTTAACAGTGAAGCTTTTGAAAGCACGTACATAATAGGACGTGCGTAAATTGTAACTATAATGACACAGATGATGAAGGTTACCGGATATTTTTTTATTCCTGTCTCGATTACAGGAGAGGCATATGATATGAGGTTCATTATAATCATATCATCATCAGCCGATATACGTCCCATTGCTGGGCACAGGCCTCCTTTGGATGAGAGGGAATGGGCTGTTGCCTACACGCTGGCTTAGTGCGGATTGGAGACTACATACACCCTTGAATTTCTGCGCACATGTATGCAGGTTTCCCCAAGATGTTTTACTTCACCGAAAAACTAGCGGTAAATATCAAATGACATACTTCAGAAAAAAGATAACGATTCGTCAATTATAGGTAAATCCGATACGAAACACGAAAAATAATTAACGTTTCTTGATATCAGTTACAACAAACATTAAAATAAAAGCGTTGGGGTGTATTTTCGCCTTAAACCCCTTTTCTGTTGTCTGCAATAACATCATTAAACTTAATTAGCTTATTTTGTTAATAACAGTAGGTTGTTAAATATCTCTGTTACAAAGTCCATTTCATTGGGTTTATCTTGTTGCAAAATAAACCTTTTCCATATATAAGGCAACTGATAGTGGGCTGGGCTATTACTGTTACTACCGACTGGACCACACCTTTGATTATGCTTTTGAGGCAATAAAATAACGTTTTCTATGTGAAAATTGCTTTGTAGTTGAGTATGGTACTTGTTATGGATGAAATTAAACCTAAAATTATTTACTCAATACATCATTTTAGGATATTCTTACAATTTGTTTCAAATTTCGTTCATAATTATAATCATCATTTCACTGCTGAACTCCTTTTCAATTTCGTACTTCCTTACCGAATGGTCGCACGTTTTAAGCATCTGTCGGGTTCGATCAACCGTAACCACGTTGACATTTCATTCGTAAGAGTAAATATGAAGCTCATGCTTCAGCGTATCATAGAATGAAAACGTATTAGGTTAACATGTTGAGCCCCCAGCGTGTTGACGGGAAACCGTGCGCCACAAGTCAACCTATATTCATACTCATACTATTTTCTCACATATTTCCGTTGAAATGCTTTGCCGTTTTTGGCGCTCTAAGGGTTAATAATTACTCGATATCCAACCAATGTCCGCCTTATCTTAGTGAATGTATCGTCAATCAGTGATTTGTTAATGTTTCAAATAAATATATCTTCAAGATTTTTAACAATTAGTGCATTCCGCCTACAACTTGTATGAGAACTGCAAGTTAACGTGCACGGCGCCGTGCAGTTTCCAATATGTGTTCAAGTTACAATACAGTCCTGTTAGTAACTTCATAACTTGTTCAAAGTTGGCGTCCCCGACATTAATGCAGTTAAAGCGCTAATATGTACAACAGAATAAGGTTTGCACCGTCAAGAGTAACACTGTCAAGAGATTTTATTCACATCTAAGTATACTATTATAAAGTTGTAAAAATGAAATGTCTGTTCATTGAAGATATTTTATTGGAAGAAGCCTCTGAATGGAAAAATATATTTTTTGGATTTTGTGTATGTGTCGTGGCATCATCAGGCCAACTCGGCTATTCGAATTTTAACTATTTTTGGTACCCGTACCCTGGTATTCACAGATGGTTATAGGATACTTTTTACCCGGCTAAGCTGATGAAAAAAGAGGGGTTACGACTTTTTCTCCTCCGCGAACGAAGTTGCTACCTTCTAGTGATTATTAAAACCAGAGTCTGATAAAAAATATTTCAAGCATAAAAAAACGTTGCAATCGTGATGCATATCTACGTTAAAACTAAAACTTATATATCAGCTACGGCACAATTCGGCACTGCCACAATTCGACAAATTTTATTTATTAACGAGCTTCCGCTGGGAGACGGAATGCAATTTGCTTTTCCGCAGTTTTGATCTTTTTTGTTTTATTTTTTATGCTCTCTCAATCCAATCAATAAAACAATTTTAATTTCATAATTAAAGACTATGTGTACATTTTGAGAGCCTTACCGGTTCTAGATATAGGTAGGTGTATTTAATTAACTAGACAAGAACATTTTTAGCTAAGTATTCAGAATGAATTAAGAGTGGGGACTTCAAAAGATGATGTTAGTTTTTTTTAATATGATCAAGATCTGTTGGTTGGATATTAATCCCGGGATAATACTACTTAGGTATTCGGTAACATATATACTTAGCACGAAGTTTTGTAAGTGCGTTAGACATGAACGCCAAGCGTTGCGACTTTTTTCATGATTAGTTTTTAGATTAGATAGAAACCGTACAATTCATAAACTTCAATTTCCATCAAAAATTAATTACATATTTGTGAGTAGGTACATGTCAAAATGATTGTCTACTGGAGTTTATCCCAATTGGACAACGCGAGTAAAACTTTCAGTTTGAAAACAAGTCTACTCTATCTGTCTGTCGATACTAGAGCGCAGTCCACGTAGACACGATGCATCTTTTGCACACTATACATGCTTTTCTCAGCAGATAATGTGTACTTGCACAATCGGCCAGACTGTTCGTGCGTCAATGGTTTCCAACAAATAAACGGACGATAACCGTAACCTCTGTTATCAGCGTATCCCGGAACGACGTCTGCCATCGAGGATCGGATAGGTAATGAGTGTGTTAAGGCACGGTTGACTCAGCCGGGGTGAATCCGTGATATAATAGGTGTTTTATAAGAAACGCACGGTAATATTGCAACTAAATTTTTTACAAATTAACGGGAGACAATCGTAACCCACTTTTGCCGACGGGGATCAGTTAAGTAATGAGTCTGGTAATATTGCCTTTCAAATTTTAACAAATGAATGGGCGATAACTGTAACCCTTATTAACGGCGTACCTATCCCGGAACGACGTCTGCCAACAAGTATCGGATAACTAATAAATTTGGTAAGACACGGTTGATTCAGTCGGGGTGGATCGGTAATATAATATATAGATGTTTTATAAAACACGCACGGTAATATTGCTCTTCAAATTTTAACAAATAAACGGTCGGCAACCGTAACCCACAGAACATTTGGCAACGGGGATCAGTTAGTAATGGGTCTGTTAAGGCACGGTTGCCTCAGCCCGGGTTCATTTGTGAAGTCATAGGAGTTTTATTAAACACGCGCGGTAATATTGCCCTTCAAATTTTAACAAATATATGGGCGATAACTGTAACCGCTGCTATCGGCGTATCCCGGAACGACATCTGCCAACGGGTACCAACAGATAAGTAATAAGTCTGTTAAGGCACGGTTGCCTCAATCGGACTGAATAAAAGGTGTTTTATAAAACACGCAGAATAATATTGCCCCTTCAAATTTTAACAAATAAACAGGCGGCACCCGTAACCCAGAACATTTTCAAACGGGGATCAGTTAAGTAATGAGTCTGTTAAGGTACGGGTTGGCTCAGTCGGGGTGAATCCGGGATATAATAGGTGTTTGATAAAACTCGCCCGGTAATATTATTATTGCCCTTTGCCCAAATTTCAACATATAAACGGGAGACAATCGCAAATAATATCGTAACCCACAGCATTTGCCGACGGACGGGCGTTAGTTAAGTAATGAGTCTATCCCGGAACGACGTCTGCCATCGAGGATCAGATAGGTAAAGAGTAGGGCTGACTCGGCCGAGGATGTTTGTTTTCTCAACTGGAGGCGGTTCGATGATATACGAGTAATGGGCTTTTATAAAATATGTTGGGAATATGTACATCTATGGATTCCAACAAATAACCGTAACCCCTGGTATCCGCGCATCCCGCAACATCTAACGGGCGATAAACAGAATTTTCATAGGATCAACATTACCGTTACGGCGAAGACCAACGCTGCTGCCAATTTTTCTTATCCATGTCTGTGCATATATTTAGTTATAGGATACAATGCGCTGACGAGTGTCCCTCAAAAATGGCGCCACATTTTTACATTCATGTTATAGATTTTTACTTACGGAAAAGGGACTTTCCGGACACACTCATTGGTTCTTGGTCGTGTAAATCATGCTTAGTTTCTAAATTTTAATCGTCACACAGGGATCGTATAACGATCATATTCCATGTCGTAGTAATTCTGTAGTAACCTGTAAAATCCACATAGGGTTTGTAGTATGTGTAGTGCTATTACTTATGTAATTATGAACGTAAGAGTATCCCGGATGGTGTGCTAATGACGATGCGTTAGATAATAAGATTGAAGGCTCCGCTCCCATCAACGGGGCGGGTTCCGCTTTGATAAAATATGTCGTACTATATATGTCTCATTTTTCTTCGCCCATTTTTGCACGTAACAGCACGTAGCCCCAAATTTATCTAAGCCCATGCATAAAAGCCTGTGCATATATTAAGCGTAACTAATTTGGCGTCCCAATGTATGAAGTATTTAAATAATAATAGCATTCTTCACTTGTAGAATTTTATTTTCCTGTTTGACATTCAGTAAGTACTTTGGTATTCCTTCCACAAATACATACTGTGCGTTAGTAACATTATTTTACTATGTAAAATATACGTAGCCTTAGTTAGCTCATACTTTTCATCAGTTTGTTTCATTACTCCTAGGTGCTTTGTTGAAATTACGAGATAATGACAATAATGATTGAATCGAACAAATGAACAAATACTGCTAGGGCCTATTAAAAACGGGTTTCTGTATCATCCAAGGAACCTTATCTCCGCGCACTAAATGCACCCCCAACGTGTATTTAAACAACTAACGTCGCGTACCCGATTCATTCCTCAGTTCACGCTCGGTGCAATTAGTTGACACTGATCATTTTATCTTATACGCCGCGTCGACACGTGTTGTGAAGTGTTCGAAATGTTCAACAAGAGTATGTCTTTGATGGTGCAGACCATTTTGGTCTTAATGGAGAAGCAGAATTCTACGGGTGTTAAACTTAGTTTTAATGGTTAGTAATATGTTTTTGTGTATTTTTATTAAATTAAGGTAGACAATTCTATAGTTGGTATCAAATTTAAAGGACTTCAAAAAGCGGGAAATATTTTTTCCGGTAGTTCTGTAGTTTCCTTTCCAGTTCTTACGAAGCAGCTCACGAAAAATATAAATTATTACTACAAAGCTTCTTGTGTCTGTTTATTGTATCATAATCATAAAGTAATCAGTAGCTGCCGAGGTGAAAGTCTGCCAAGAAACAAATGGGAATGCCTTAAAGTGTCAATAACTCGGCAATTTATTTTCGGACAATAAGTTTCAAATACTGATTATGTCGTTTTGTAGATGATATGGATTTGGAGCGATGTTACGAGTCGTTTGGGTGCTTCTCGAAGGCGTATCCCTGGACGGAGAATCGCCCTGACAATTACTTCCCTGAATCTCCTCAGTCTATGCGAATAAGGTAAGTTTTCATTCATAAATGCAAATTTACACAAATGCAAGTTGACGACACATTTGGCTTAGTGGGTTGCACAACGGCCTACGAAGCTAGCGGTCCCGCGAGTTCAAATACCAGCCAGGGCAAGGATTTGTGTGATGAGCACGAATGTTTCTTCCTGGGTCTTGGATATTTTCTATGTATTTAAGTATTATAATATCCCACCAAAAACATTTCATGTAAAATTGGCGGCCAAGACTCACTTGCTCATAACGCTTTCGCTGTAAAAATGTTATCAGATCCCAGGAAAAGCCAAGCCCCTAAGGTATAGGGTTAGTTAAGTCAGGGCTTAGGGGCTTGAAGCCAGTTGATGCCATACTTTTTAAACCAAGGTGGTAGGGTTAGTAAAGTCAGGGCTTAGGGGCTTGGCTTTTCCTGGGATCTGATAACTTTTTTACGGTGAAAGCGTTATGTATGAGCATGTGAGTTTTGGCCGCCATTTTTACATGAAATGTTTTTGGTGGGATTTCAATTCTTTTTGTAAGGTGCCCTAGTTTTTTTTTTTTTTTGGCTGTATCGTTTCTTGAGCGTCAGCTACTCCTTCTTTTAGGTAAGCTAGATCAATTAAATTTAGTGCATTTCATATGTTCCCTAACTGTCTCTTAATATGTGTATTTGGGCGCTATGGTGTTAACTGGGACGAAGCTATTAGGGTTTGATTTGAAAATGAGACGAAACGGTTTGAGAAATGGTTGTTGTCGTTGTTGTTGTTGTTGATGTTGTTGTTGTTGATGATATCGATACCTTAGAGCACAATCGTACTAACTGTTTGAGAAAAATGCTTGAAATTAATACGTTAGTGCACACATACGTAAAGTAGAAATTCCATGGACAAAAATACTGTAATTAGTACGAGAGTGAACTAATGTATCGATATATTATAATTAACTATAATAGTCATTCCCATGAACCTTAACTAGTCACCTAGATGAAATTAAATATCTCACAGACGACAAAATTTTGACACTGCCTGCGACGTTTAAGATGCGAAAAACTACGCTGCTTAATTGTAAACAGCGTAGGAAGATTCAATATTTCAGAAGCTAAAGTAATTGCAGTCATAGCGTTTTCTTTTCTCATCTTTACATAGTGATATGTGCTCTAAATACAAATATTACGTACAATTAAAAATAATGAGCATTTTAATGCAATAATGAGGATGGTATCAATTATTTAATTTTCCCGCAGTCACTGGCGAGCCACGCCCCCTAGGAATAAATTTGAATGGATTTAAACTCATATGTTGCGTTGCCGGCAGTGAATGCGTTATGTTAACTGAAATAATTTTAAAAAATCAACCATGTTATTCATGTTCTATTTTTTAGTGTTCCGTACCAAAACGGTAAAAAATAAACCCTTATGTGGCTCTGAAATAGGGAATATGCATGATTTTTTATTTTTGCTTTATTAAAAGCTCATTTATTTATGTAACAAATAGTAGACAAAATATTTTTTCGAATAAATATAAAAATAACCAAGATATAAGCCATCAAACATTTAATTCTATCTCTTTCTAGCAAAACGGAATTTAATATGGAGTGTACATATGGCCGGAGTGGACTATGACGTAACAGTATGTTGGACCTCTTTGGCAAATCGCCGTCTAATAAGCAGTTTAAAATGCCTATATCACGCGTATTTCTTGGCCGATTTTAATTTTAATTTCACTTTTTGAAATCGTTTTTACGGTATTTTCATATTTTGTTAAGAAAAGCGATAAAAAAAAATCATGCATGTACCCTATTGCTTATGTTATCCATTTCAAATTTGGAATAGTTTATAAAGAAGACTAGCCCAAGTATACTGCAAAAGAAAAAAAAAAACATAGATTTGTATTTCCTATAAAAATGATTAATATGAGGTGGGGCAAAATTAGAAAGTCTAGGTACTAGATCAAGTGGGGTATCATATGAACGGGCTTGTTTTTCACATTCTCTAACAATGTATTTTTTACTGTGATCTTATTTTGATTTGTGAAGCAAAATGTGGGAGAAAATACCACTCGCTACCGCTTGTGGTAGCGGAGAGGAGCGAGGATGCGTATAGTGAATAGCGAAACTGTGAAACGGTGTGAGAGCTTCCACCAGAGATTTGGGAGGATATCGGACTTCGCAACCTCGCACAGCATTGATGGATATGCAGGCTTACTATGATAATGTGATAGATTAGTTTATTAGCATTTTCGCTCATTATGAAGAGGATACTTACTTCTACCAGTATTTATAATATATCACCGCAGGCATTCTCTAAATAGAAATACTGCATTATTTATTTACTCGTATGTCATTACACAATGATTAGAATAGGTTGAATACATTCATATTACAAATCCAATTTAAGATCCTTTAGCCATTCAATGGCTTCGTCACTGAGGAAGATCAGGTCTTCAGGAGGGCCGCCGGCATAGCGCGTTATGGGGTATTCGTGGATGTTGTGCTAGATGGTTTGCTTTTCTGCTGCATGGGATCCACCCCACAGAAGCCGCTTGCGAATAAGTCGGTGTAGTAACTACTGGCCGCGGGTGGCATTTTAGTTTGGTGAGGGATCGCAACCTCCCTCCAAAATAAACAAAACTGGTACGCCAATTATGCGACCACGGAACGTCACGATGGCCGAAACATTCATATAAATGATGTTAAAATTGATTTTGACTTTACGATAAAATGCACAGGTGTGCAAATAACAGTTTGCGTATTGACTACGTAACTGCGTATAACTATCGTATGTTAAACGTGCTACATTTGAGTACGAATCGTGCTTGGAAACGAATTTCGCAGTAAGTACATTGCTCCGACCAGGCCTATATCAAATTGCTAATTACACATTATATCAACATCTGTTAACTACGCATTTGTTTAATTTTTAGTGAAATCTGTACATATGTATGTATTTGAATAAACGAATAAGGCGTTTGAAGCGTTAAGTTTTAGATTTCCTTTTTGATGCGAAGTTTTTTTCAAAATGATTCAGCCCAATTCCAAAGTGTTTATGTGTGGGTCAAATCTTGAAAGTAAATTTGACCCACTTCCCGGTTTCCGATTGTGCTAAAATTTGGCATACTTATGAGAGACATTACAATATTTTGATATCATCGACCTGATCTGATGATGGAGCCGGACGGTGGTCATAGGGACTCTGTTAGAAAATAATTCAATCCAAACGGATATAAAAAAAAAATACAGCAATAAAAGGTTGTCACAAAAATGCTATTTTTGACAGAAATTTATTTTAACTATTACGGCAGTACTACGGCATAGTTACGTTACAGGTTCCCAACGGGAGCAAAGCTGCGTCAAATGCTAATACCTCGGAATATAAAAAATGAGAGTACAATTGCAGTCGAACTTCTCTTTCTTCTTTCTCTCTAGAGCATAAAAGAGAACGAACCGCGCGCAAGCGAGATGACAAGCAATTTTGCAACCATATACGGCGCTCGAAAAGGCAACGTTCGTGGATAATGCACCTTGCGCGTCAATCTATACCAAGTAGCCTCATTGTCGTGAACTGAACCACGCTTGGTTATACTAAACACGCATGTGTTTCCTATGATAAACTTTATTTACAATGATACTTGGTGTATTACTTAATCTTTAGGTAAATACGCAACACACCCCTGAAATATCATTAAGACTATTAATTAAGATTATTTATTGCGATTACAACTAACTAATTGGTTGTTTATTTATCCTCCCACAATTCAGCGTAGAATCCAATTGATAAGAATTCTCGTTGTTTTCGTATTGATTCTGAGAATATGCAACTAAAGATCCGCTTCATTTCACAGTGTATGTACGTTAAGAGAAACAAAGACTTTTCCTCAAAAAATCTATCTGTTATAGGTTTCTTGAACAAACTCTGGGGGCTTAGCTTTTTTTAGATATCTATTACTTATGGTTTAAATTAGGCAATTTTAAGCGTTTAATCACAGAACAGATGTTTTATAAAGGGCGTTTCTTTAAAAAAATATTGAAAAAATGAGAATTAAAAACTTTTTAGCAAAAAAAGAATCGATTCATGACTGGTAACATCAAAAGATCGTGTAACATAAAAAATATATAAACATAACAACTTTCAACTTAAGAATTTCCTGTTTTGAAATCAAATTGTTCCCCTTGAACATTCTAGGTATTTAGCACGAGTGAAAGATTACACCCAAGCCATAAGTCTACTGATAACGCGGGGGCTCGTCCGTGACATCAATCATTTGCAGACATAACAATTGTTTACGTCCTATAATTGCATAGTGACGTTACTCGATAAACAAGTGCGGCACCGCGCACTCTGCATTTATCGGTAGCCGATTCGGGTCTAACGACCTTTGGACTGGCGACGGGACAGATAAGAAACGGATCTGGTTGTTTTGAAAATATTTAGTGTACGTGTAGGGCAGAGTTCTACGCTGTACTGGATGGTTTGTAATCTCGAAAATTCCAATTATTATTGTTTTGTTAATAAACAAACATGATGGGTCATTTGGACAAATATGGGTCATGTTATCCGAAATAAATAATTTGAATTAGAATAAGTGTAAAAATTGCATAATCTGCATCCGTGAAGATGCTCATCACATCTTGTTTATTATTTACACATTTAACTTCTGGTTGTATTAGTACTTATGTGTGTTTTATTAGAAACTGACTTAAAATTACCTACGCGTTGCTATACTTGAGTTTTTACGCATCCGATATAATGCTTATAATAGTGATGATGACATGATCTCAAGATTTGTTAAAATTATATAAGATCTTGATAAAAAAGCATAATAAGGAACTACGTTAAGATTTTGAGTTCGATACCTTACGTGTAGCTTGTTTAATGTTATGCGCCTTTAAAGTTGGGTGGAAAAAGTCCATTTTTAAAGTATGAAAATATTATTAACTAATAATAGTTTGCATTCAAAAAGTCCGTGTGCAACTACTTTGCTGGCAGATCCGAAGACTCTTAGTCTATCTGCTTAATACGTTTCATCGCTACATATATATTCATATCGAAATTGGTCTCATACTAAAAGTTGATCGTCATTGTGAGTAGCCTCGGAAAGTAACATTTTGATTCACGACTAATAAATCGCTCTTTATTTTCAGATACCCAGCGTTTACAAGACGAAACAGGAAGATACCAGTGTTACTCGAAGCGAACAACGTTGAGAAAATCAGCAACGCGAACCTAGACCCCAGAGGGCCTTTCTATCTGATCTCCCATGGTTTCTTGGAAGGTGGCGATAAACTCTGGGTAAAGCATTGTTACATTATTATCAAACAGAAGCGTCTGAATTTGATCGTTGGTTTGAACTTTAAAGCGATGATTGAAAAACCGGCCTAGTGCGAGTCGGACTCGCGCACCGAGGGTTCTATACAAAATATACGCTACAAACGGCCGTATCTATGACAATCCAGTCTTGGCAGAGCCCACCTCCTAATCAAAATGTAGGCGGTGTTCGGACATAAAATTATTCTGTTTTGCACTTCATACATGTAATCGAAACTGAGAAAAAAAATCAGCTAATGTCAATGTGAGGCATATTTGTCTAAACAATTTTTTGATTTAGTGATTAGTTTCGGTACCCAATAAATAATACCCCCTTTTTGTTTTCTAAACGGTATGTCCAAAAAACATGAACAACATTGCAAAGATAAAGCTTAATAAATACTTTCAACCAACATTGTTTTCAACATGATCGGATATACCGTTTTTGAGTTATTGTCACAAAACGGTGATTCTTAACAAAAGGACGTAAGTGCCGTGGAGATACGCTCTTTTGCTAGTGCACTTTTTCATATCGTATTTTTTTCCATCTGTAGTGCATTTTTTCGTATGGACGGCTGCGGAATATAGACATTAGTGACAAATTTACTTAGGAAAATGCTAATAATCTGCTATTAACATACTGCTGAGATGGGGCCCGGAAAATGTACCTATATTGGCTAAAACAAAATATGTTTATTGTCTTTATATCGTTTAAAACCGTAATTTTAAAGTGTCTCAGGGGATGTGACCATGGCAACGCGCTACAGAAAAAAGATAATTGACCCATACGTGTTTATTGTTGTTTAGATCCAAAATATGGCGGACGCGTTACTTAACCTGGAAGGCAACGACGCTGCCACAGTACTTGTGGTGGACTGGAGGGGAGGCTCACAGCCACCTTACGGGCAAGCCGTGGCTAATATCAGACTCATAGGCGCCATGACGGCTCATCTCGTTAAAGATATTAAGGTAACAGTTATTCTAAGACTTATAGAGGATAGATAGCTGATCAGGAGACCTATGTCACGTGGTACGTTTAGTACGTGATTCTTTCTTTTGAATGTAACTCGAAAATCTAGGGAAATACTAGCGTACAGTACGATTACTGTGAGTTTACCACTGAAATATGCTTTTATTCCATTGGATATTCGACTAATAAAAAAGAGTTTATATTAGAAACAAACGACGTTTAGACAGTGAGTAAGTAATATAAACTCTTTTATATTAGTGTTAAAATCTAATATCCAATGGAATGAAAGCATATGTCAGTAGTAAACTCAAAGTAATCGTACTGTAACCATCATTAATTACCCTTCAGTATCGGCCTCATACTTATCGAAATTTGGCTAGGGAGCGTTTATCAATTACGTGAGTTATTTTTGGTTTAAAACCACGATAAATGTTATTATGTGAGATTTAGCCATATTTTAGTGACGCAACATTGTTTAGTTAATTTAATCCATTTATTGCGATTTTAAATTTCTTCTCAAATAACGTGATATTCGCCGAGACCGCAAAGTAACATTACTTGAAGACTCACTTAATATATGACTCTCAAAAGATCTCTCTTGACTCATTTCTCTTTGAGCAGTCACTTCAACGTTTATCAATATCTTTTAGTCTTGTATAATCTATTAACTAATATTTTATTACAGGAAGTATTGGGATTGTCGAATTTGGACAATTTCCACTTCATCGGACATTCTCTAGGCGCGCATTTGGGTGGCTACTGTGGACATGCATTACAAAAGGTTTGTAATATAACTGAATTAAATAATTTGCTTTGTATGTTTTACTAAATGTATGTAAAATTACTGTGTCAATAAGTAAGAAATAAACTAACAAAAACACACCTGATTAGATGTTAGGTGTTCAGTATAGTCTCAAGCAAGGCTTTCGTGCACTCGATTTTCATAACTCATAACACAGAATTTCAAAATGATTGGTATCCTAGAATTTTTAGTCGGGAATATTGGCAATTTAATAAGTCGATAATTACTCAAAGTTCACTCACCTCCGATACCATTATATCCTTCAGCGCATACAGTATACAAATTATCATAGGCCTTTTTACATGTCTCATAAATCATTATAACAGTATCCGTATCACCAGTCCAAGTATACGCACAAACAGTACAATGATGTCTTTTGAAATCAATCCAGCGTGAATTCCTTCCAGAAATTCAATTTGAAATTGGGAAGGATAACAGGCCTGGACCCCGCAGCGCCGTACTTCAGCAAGACAGTGACCCTAGTACGACTGGACCGATCGGACGCCAAATATGTGGACATCATTCACAGCAACGCCATGCCTTTGTATTATGCAGGTGAGTTTGGATCTAATAAAATATCTCTTATGTCATGACCCTTAAGATAAGACGCGTGGTTATTACAGGTGGTGAAAGCTATTTAATAAGATTCAAAAAATTCTTTTTTCATATTTTTGGTACGGAACCCTAAATAACTAAAATGCGCAAGTAAGCGTAAGAGAAAAGTTATCTCCGTGCTGCGATAGCAGAATCTACCGCTGACTTCCTGAAATAATGTTCAACCGGACAATTTGTATAACCTAAATATATCAATCAAAATTAAATCTATATCACAATGTATATTTGTTCAAAATTAAAATCTATTTGGAACTGATTTCCAGGTAGAACAGCCAGATTGCAGTTGTCTCATCTGGTTCTGGTTTCACTCTAGCTGATCGTACTTTCCAGGTCTAGGCATGTCTGAGGCTATAGGCCACGTGGATTTCTACCCCAATGGCGGAGTCATCCAGCCAGGCTGCAAGAAGGTCGACAACCACGTCACCACCCTCAATGACGACATGTACAAGTGGATGGTGAAATCTGTAGGCTGCAATCACGAGCGCAGCTATGAGTTCTTCACTGAGAGCATCTCGCCATCGTGCCCGTTTATGGCCATCCAGTGTGAGTCTTATGAGGTAAGTCATGTATGAGTGAGACTTATATTACTGCATTGTTAAATCCGTAAACTGCAATCACGAGCGCAGCCATGAGTTCTTCACTAGAGCATCTCGCCATCGTGCCCGTTTATGGCCATCCAGTGCGAGTCTTATGAGGCAAGTCATTTATGAGTGAGACTTATATTAGTGCATTGTTAAATCCGTAAGCTGCAACCACGAGCGCAGCCATGAGTTCTTCACTGAGAGCATCTCGCCATCGTGCCCGTTTATGGCCATCCAGTTCGAGTCTTATACGTAATTTATGAGTGAGATTTATATTAGAGCATTGTTAAATCCGTAAGCTGCAACCACGAGCATAGCTATCAGTTCTTCACTGAGAGCATCTCGCTTTCGTGTCCGTTTATGGCTATCCTGTGCGAGTCTTATGAGGTAAGTTATAAGAGATAATGCAACCACGTTCAATGGCGACGTGTATTACAAATACGAGTTTTCCATGGAAGAGTATCTTTCCCTCGTTCCCGTTTATGTTTTTAGTACTACTCTCATATATAGGTAAACGAAACAGAAAAGAATAAAAATCTTTCGTGTTTCAATTTTATAAATTTATTGCATATTACGTTTATTTGGTTTTGTTTTTAAAGTACTGGCCAATGTAAAAAGTTCAGTACGCTCAATTATTTCGAGTTGAATTTTTTTATGGCATACTTCTTTATAGTAAAAAAACACCGATAATTGTTTTTCCGAATTTTCCGATGCGCTGGGTCGACTAGACAAAAACAATTCCATTTTTTCAGTCATTCCTGGCCGGTAACTGCACGTCGTGCAGCCAAAAGCACCTCTGTATCCCGATGGGGTACCATTCGTACAAAGCGTACAAAGAACTGCTGGACCGAGGGCTCGTAGACACCATCTCGAACGTCGCGCTGTATGCTAAAACTGGCAGCTCGAAACCGTTTTGCAGTAAGCAATCCTTACCAATAATAGGGAATATGCATGATTTTTTTTATCACTTTTCTTAACTAAATATCAAAATACCATAAAAACGATTTTAAAATGTGAAATTAAAATTTAAATTGGCCAAGAAATACGCAAGATATAGGCATTTTAAACTACTAATTAGACAGAGAGGTCCGACGTGCATTGTTACGTCATAGTGCACTCCGGCCATATAAACTCCATATTGAATTCTGTTTTGCTAGAAAGAGATAGAATTAAATGTTTGATGGCTTATATCTTGGTTATTTTTATAGTTAGTTCGAAAACTTATTTTTGTATACTGTTTGTTACATTTTAATAAAGCAAAAATAAAAAAATCATGCGTATTCCCTATTATGCATTTCAGTAGCGTTTACTTACCTATGGGCAAGGACCATTAAAACAAGAGGACTGACAATGTATGTATGTATGTAAACACTTTATTGTACATAGTAACCAGTTACAAAAGCAATAAACTTTAAAGATATAAGTACAAAGGCGAACTTATCCCTATTAGGGATCTCTTCCAGTTAACCTTTGAGCAAGTGAGTGAAGATATAAGGAAGATAGACAAACTAACACCATGTACAAATTATATGTATATGAATAATATAAATAAATAAAAAAAAAAAATATATATATAAATAATATTCAACCATTTTACAAATCACTGGAAAGCCACAAGTTATTCAATTTACTCTTAAGTGAAGCCACAGACTGCGACTGTCTGAAAGATAGCGGCAGCTCGTTCCACAACTTAACCGCGTGTACCGGGAAAGACCTGGACAATCGCCATACAAAAAGCTGTTCCCCGTTATTTACAACGCCATCTATGTTTAAGAATATTTAAGATAAGATATTTATTGCAACCAAGTTACAGACTTAAGTCTAGTTACAAGGACCCTTGTCGGGTATAGCAAACATTTTTTATTAGGTACAAAATTAACTTAAATCTATACATAGGTATATTTTTATTTGTTTGTGTAAATAAAACGTCCTAGATATTTCATTCACCCATGTTTAAAACTTTACAAGCGTGACACAGTATTTAAATGTTACGATTTATTTACCATTAGCTGTTTACGAACTAATTGTTACTGTACTATATTTAGTTTTAAAGCGCCATCTAGTTTTTGCCTGGATATCCCCTTGCGGTCGGGGTACGATCCAAAGTATGGTGAATGACATTCCTCTTGTTTTAATGGTCCTCCCTTAGGGGCTAATTATGGTTTCAAATCGTTTCATTTCACCAAGCTTTTCTCTGAAATCGTAAACTTTCTACAGTTTTTTTAAAACCTTTAAAGAATTACCCGGAATTGTTTAAGGTTTAGAAACGAGTGTGTAGGGAAATGATACCGTTGATCTCTGCAAATTCGGCTACAGGGCTGCAAATCATGACCTCTTTGCTTTTGGCTTGTAAGATTACTGTCATCATTTGTGTATATTGACCTAAGCATGCAGCCTTTTTAACTCCATTAGCTATAAACACGAACTCACTACCCAAAAATGAGTTTTCTAGATTCAGTTGTTGTCTTTAGTTCTGTTGTAAGTTTTCAAAATGACGCAGAATTAGCTGCATGGGCTAAGGTGGATTAGTATGAAACCGCAACTTATGTGTTCATTTTAACTTGTAGGGGTGCACTATGAAGTGGCGCTGAAGGTGTCAAACTCGACGATCAGCAGAGCGCATGGCCCGGACGTGGGAAGAGTACTCATCACTCTGATAGACAGGAACAACAACAAAAGCTCTCACAAGTTCATCGACGAGGAACAGTAAGTGATCCTCTGTAGTTATCTATATATATCTATACAAAAGGAGAAAGTTGAAATTTTGCATAAAGATTCTTGTTGTATATTAATACTAGAAGGTGCCTGCAACTTCCTTCCCGGAGGAGAAAAAGTCATAACCTTCAATTTTTCTTCAGTGTAGTCGTGTAAAAATAAATAAATAAATATCAGGAACAATCTTACACAAGTCCCAGACCTAGTCCCAAACTAAGTAAATCTTGTACTATGGGTACTAGGCAGCGATATACATAATATATAGATAAATTATAACACTTAAATACAGGAACAAACATTCGTGCTCATCACACAAACACTTGCCCTGGCCGGGATTCGAACCCGGGACCGCCAGCTTCGTAGGCCGTTGTACAACCCACTGAGCCAAACGTGTCGTCGAAAAAGTATCCTATAACCATCTGGACCCAGCTAGCCGTGTACCAAAAATAGTTGAAATCCGTTTAGCCGATTTGGCGTGATGAAGCCACAACAACACATACGAACATACAAGAAACAAAAAAAAATTCAGACAGTGACCTCCAAATAGTCCGTAACAATCATTTTTTTGAAACTGTCTTCAATGTACAGACATTTCATTTTTACAACTTTATAATAGTATAGATGATGAAGACCAAGAAGCAGTAACCCACAAGTGGGTTTTAAAGGGATCGTGAAGCTCGCTTTCTTTTATTTTACGACTTCGCATTTGTCGGGGAAGTGTAAGATGAATAAACTATTGTATAATTTATTCAAGTTTTCATATTACAGTATGTACTTTATGCTACCATATTTAACGAAACATCCAGTAGGGTAATCACAGAACATAGAACTTGTTATCTCCCAAGGATCGTAAGAATTGGCAACCAGAAACACTTTTGGCAACCAAAAGTGAGTGGCAATGGATCTCTGATTAATTACTTTCTAATATGGCTGGTAATGTTCAATGATACTTTGAATACATCATTGGGAACATTAAGTTTCCCAGAGTTATACATTTTCACGCAATATTATACGTCACAAGGACACTGAATGTACAAATAGTAAATTTTTATGTCGTATGGTTTTTTAGATATATTTTTTTAAAACCTGGATGTGCCACTTGTTCTCCATAATCGACTGTATACATTTTTACTTTGGTCTATATATAGTTCGATACGAAATTTAAAAAAAAAGTAGTGACATTGACGGCTAACTTTTTAATTTTTCTTGCTAATGTGTACAGACCAATAAAAATGAATACAGTCGATTGTCGTGAACAAATGTCACATCCAGGATTTAATGAAATAATGATCTTTACTCTGTAAGTAGGCCATAAGGGCACTTTTGCAAGTCTGACTCTACGGCGTGGCAAGAGGAGACCACTGAAGAGAAGAAAGCCGAAACAAACTCAACAGTCAGTCATTTTTTCGAAATAACTATTATATCTATTACAATATTTGTACTTAGCCTATCCTAAATATATGTTTTAAGTATATGAACTCAATGCGTAGTTCTTCAAGAAAGCATATCAAAACGTATAAAAGTAAAAAAATATATAGAATATCAAAAAGCAAAATAGTGATTTTTTATTTCAAACAACTTACATACGTTTGATATGCCACCTTATAAGAACCGTGTCCCGGTAAAAGTAAATTATTTGGTTTCTGTTTTGGGCCATGCATTTTTGTCTGTTAAATAGTCCTCTACCCTATAATAAGCCTTTGCCATTAGGGACTCTTTTAAGTACTTTTTGAGAGCTGGAAACAATAATTTTAAAGCATCATCTGGTAGCTTATTATAAAAATGTATACATTGGCCTACGAATGATTTGGCTACTTTACGAACGCGGAACTTTCTAATAGCGATTTTGTTTTTATTTCTAGTATTAAAATTGTGGATATCTGAATTCTTAGTAAAAGACTCTAGGTTCTTAATAACATAAATAATATTCTCATAAATATATTGGGACGCTACGGGTAATATGTTGATGTCTTTAAAAAGTTATCTTAAGGAGTCACGGGAGTTCAAGTTATATATAGAACGAATCGCTCTTTTTTGTAACACACATATAGTCTGTATGTCAGCTGCTTTGCCCCAAACCAGAATACCGTATGACATGATACTATGAAAATAACTATGATATACTAAGCGAGCAGTATCAACATTGGTCAATTGTCTAATTTTTCTAATAGCGTAAGCTGCTGAACTTAATTTACCTGCAAGTACTGCTAAATGGGGACTCCATTGCAAGTTCTTGTCCAGTGTTATACCTAAGAATAATGCCCTATCCACCATTTCTAAACATTCACCATTGAGCGATATAGTAGAATCCACTGCTGTAACATTCGGTAAAGCAAATCTGACACATTTTGTTTTCTTAGCATTCAATAGCAGATTATTAATATTAAACCAGTCAAGTACTTTAACTAGTATAGTTGAATCATCGAGAGCGTGGAATTGCATATGTAGTAGTATTGTTTGTTTACAGGCATTCTATATTTGAATTTTCTATTTTCTTGTACTATCAGCATACAAAGAGGTTGTTATATATATATATATATCGAAGAACTAAAAACAAAAATAATGTCAGTGTGAAATTGTCAATATTATTTACGTTGTGCGTATATTTTTACATCTGATTTGATTGTATTCTCAATTAATTATTGTGTCCGCCCGTACGACTACGAATAATTTCTATATTTTAAAAAAATATGGCTGTAAGTAATTTTGGTCCTATTGAGAGTCAAAGTAAGCAAATAATTTTCAACTGTTATAAATATTTTGAAAATGAACTGACGAAAAATTTAAACTTGCCTTACACCGCTGCCCAGTTAGTTGAAAAAGCTACAGTTGTTTGTCTCTCTACTGTTTATAACATTGTGACTGAGAGCAACAGCGAGAAATTCGCAACAACAAAGAAATTCATCTCCCCGAATAAAAAAAGTTGCGTCCTTGTCCGTCATCAGCAGTAGATGATTTTGATCAGGAAGTCATCCGGAGAACTATATACAATTTTCATCTGTCCCATAAGCAATTTCCAACCTTAAAGGGACTCCACTCCGTGTTAAAATCCGATATAGATTACAAATTTGGCATTTCCACCTTACGAAAACAAATACGAAAATTAGGATTTAAATGGAAAAAGACCGAGGACAACCGATAAATATTAATGGAAAAACACAACATACGACTGCTAAGAATAAATTACCTTATCAAAATTGCGGAATATCGATCTCAAGATAGACCACTAGTTTATACTGATGTAACCTACATCCACACTTCACATGTGTCCGGAGAAGCTTGGACCGATGGAACAGAATTTGGTGTAAAAAAACAAATCAGTACAGGCCAGCGGTTAATAATAGTGCACGCAGGAGGAAAAGATGGTTTTATTCCCAACGCTTTGTTAATGTTTAAGGCAAACCAAAAAACGGGAGATTACCATGACCAGGTGAACTTTGTCAACTACGAAAAATGGTTAAAAGAAAAATTAATACCGAATCTCAAACCGAATAGCGTACTTATCGTGGATAATGCGTCCTATCACAACAAACTTTTGAATCGTGCTCCAACATCAAATTCTAATAAACAAGAAATGATGGATTGGGTGACAGAACACAACATTTCGTATAACCGGTTGATGTACAAAACCAGTTTGTATGAATTAATTAAACAAAATAAAGAGCGGTTTCGCGAGTACCACATAGATGCAATTTTAAAAGAACATGGCCACTCCGTATAACGATTGCCACCGTATCACCCGACATTCAATCCGATCGAAAATATTTGGTCCATGGTAAAAGGATATGTAGCAAAAAGAAACGTTTCATCAAACATGCAAGGCATTATGAGTTTAGCAACTGAACGAATGAATACCATCACTGCTGAGGACTGGGAAAATATTTGTCACCACGTCGAAAGTGAAGAAAATAAATATCGATGTCAGGAAGGAGAAATGGATCAAATAACAGACAATTTTATTATCAATACTTGTGACAGCTCAGATGAAGAACATGATAGCGAATAAAAGAAAAAAACAGAGGACTACTACTTATTCCACTTCTTGGGTATGTCATTTTATTAAGTTAAGAGAAAATTATTCTCCTTTTGTTGCAAACGGTACAACCACTACAAATACAATTCCATCTTTTCGATAATTCAACTATACACTATTAATTTCGGCATAGTCTGTTGCTTTCCGGTCAACTTAGAAAATTAATGATGTATCATCAGCAAATAGTACTATATCACAAAGATTTTCTACTATAGATGGTAAGTCATTTATATAAACCTAAAATAGAAATGGCCCTAACATAGAGCCCTGTGGCACTCCTAGCTTAACTGCAGCTCCACTGGATTGGGTTCCATTTACAACAACTGTTTGTGTTCTATTGCTGAGATATGGAGACATAAAGCTTAAGGCATTTATAGACAGGCCATAATGTTCTAATTTCAAAATGAGTGTTCCATGATCAACGCAATCAAATGCTTTAGAAAGGTCACAAAAAACTCCAATTGCATCACGAGATTTCTCCCAGATGTTGTAAATATGTTTAATGAGTACAGATGCTGCATCAGCCGTGGAACGTCCCCTTGTGAAACCGAACTGTTTACTACTAAGCAGTTTATTTCTATTGAAGTGTCCCAGCAGATCCATCAACATTAACTTTTCGAAAAGTTTACTTAATACAGGTAGTATAGATATCGGACGGAAATTAGTCAAGTCACTCAAGTCACCTGATTTAAAAAGTAAGGTAAAAAGTTATGACTTTACTAAGTTTCATAAGATCTGGAAACACGCCCTCTGATATGCAATTATTATAAATGAAGGCTAGATAAGGTGCAATTGAATTTATGATATGATGAACAATTTTTACTGAAGTTCTCCATAAATCCTCTGTTTTCTTTAAATGCAGTGACTTAAATGTTTTAATAACTTCTATTGAATTTACTTGACTAAATTCAAAGCTTACATTGCATTTGCTAAGATTAACATTAAGTAACACATGGGCTTCGGTCGCAGATGATTGAAGATATCTTGTAGTATTCATTGCAATGTTGGAAAAATAATCCTCGAATGCCGAGGCAACATCTAGGTTCGACATAATCTGACCATTTCCTGACATAATGTTGACTTGACTATTGCGAGTTTTTGTTTTACCATTTAAAAGTGATATCTAAAAATGCAAGATGAATACCTCTGGTTAACGTAATGTTTCCAATTACTGCGTTGTACTTAAATGATAGTATGGTCAAGGACTACTGAAGATTGTAAGGTTACGTCAGGTCGTTACAGATCGCAGCCTTTACACCAGTGTGACGTCTTCATTGCCGGATCCACACTATCGCTCCCTATTATCGGAAGTGTATAAACAAACGGTACCTCCGGTCATTGACGTCACACCTGATTTCATAATGTTTATGAATATAATCTTATTGTTTCACTTCTTTGTTGATTACATTTCCTAGATTGCGTCAAGCTTTTTTCTTGCTGTATTATTTTGACGTGACCGTATTTATTTTTTAAGTTCGTAAATATTTTTTACTAGCTTCTGCCCGCGACTTCGTCCGCCTTAAATTCTTTTATCGCGGATAAAGGTATTTTTCCGGGATAAATCTGTCCTTCTTCGGGACTCAAAATATCTCCATACCAAATTTCATCCAAATCGGTTCAGCGGTTTAAGCGTGAAGAGGTTAACAGACAGACAGACACACTTCCGCATTTATAATATTAGTATGGATTTACATAATTAATCTGCCTTAAATTGAACATGGGTTGAGTAGTACTAGTACACGATTTTTGAGACTGTGGACGTAACGCGACGTCTGAAGGTTGTATGCATCTTCATCACGCCAAATCGGCTAAACGGATTTCAACTAGTTATGGCATATGGTAGCTGGGTATCCACATATTGTTATAGGATACTTTTTACTTAACAACTTGGGACTTTTTTCCTAAGCGAACGAAGTTGCGGGGCATCTTTTAGTATTAATTTTTTGATGTTAATTAAACATTTCAAATAAATTAAGAACTGTTTAATTTGTATCGTTTTAAATAAGATGATTATAGGCGAAAGTTTCAAGTCGGTAAAAAAGAACGAACCACGTATCTTTCTTAGACACTATACCCTTTAAATTTTTTACTCCCTAAATTATATATGAATCATAATGATTAACAATTATTTCAGGAAATACTACAAACCCGGTGACTTAGACAAGCAAATGGTGGCGGTGAAAGACACGGGACTGCCGCCCCTGTCGGTGCTTGTCGAATGGAAATACGAGACGAACCTCTTTAACCCCATCACGTGGAGACTACTCAAGTCCCCGAGCGTATATGTCGAGTATCTCAAACTGTCGTCTATCGAATACAATACTGAGTAAGTGCTTATCTTACCTTATTTTCAGTGACACTATCGATGCAAAACTTTAACAATATTTGCCAAGCGGACATAAGTGCTTACAGCCATAAAAATTATAAAACATAAAGGCACAAAACATATTTTCTTCTAGCCAATATAGGTCCATTTTTCAAGGCCACATCTCAATATGTTAATATTTAACCTAGCTTATTAGCGTTTTTTCTAAGTCACTCTGTCACTTTTGTCTCCTGAGTTACGGGCCAGAATAATAACAAGAAAAAGTCGATCCACCCATTTTCTTGTACACCATGTTTCTTTTGATTTCCTTTAATTTTAACAGGTGGTAAATAAAACTGTAAATAATGTTATATAATGTGTTTTTCTTTGTTTCAGTATCACGGTGTGCCCAAAAAATAATAAGCCTGTGGTAGCAAATCTACCTACATTGATGAAGACGAAATATTGCAGATTTTAAGCAGCGTCCATAGTGTTAATGCTGGCTTTAATTTATTACTAAGGTAAATGCCCCAATGCTTGGTAGCTTAATTCCAATAATAGGCAGTCTGTTTGTCACCTCTATTGCTTTGAATTAAGGTGCTAACTAATGGCACAGTGTCGAGCACTGGGACATTTACACTATCTAATGCTTGTGCAATAGAATTGTAACATTCAAACTGCAACATGTGGAGAACTGCAAGGCACGTCGGCGGGCAGCTAGGCAGCGGGCGGGCCATACAAATTGTAATTAGGAACATTAAATATCTCAGAGGCGTGCATTTTATAGTTTTTCCTACGTTATGTGAACACAGAATCTACAAATACTTTATTTTTAAATCGTTTTGTTTTTAAGATATAATTTTTTAAACACCCGTCGTGACATTGTACATATCCCTAGTATGAATTTATAAGAAAAAAAAACATGACATTGACAGATAACTTTAGTTTTCTTTTTTTCTTTTCGTCTTTTCGGACAGGCGAAGACCATAGGCCATACTGCCACGTCTTCTCGTTATTTTAAGTTTTCTTACTAATCTATGTAGACCAAAATAACAATGTATTCATACGAGGGAACTGTACACGTCGTTTTTTTTTTTAATATACCCGTAAAACAATTCGATATTAAAATAAGATATTTGTAGATTACGAGCTCACATAACATATAAAATAGGGAAAAATAAAAAATCACACCCTGAGAAACTTAATGTTGCCAATTGCAATATAAGTCAAAGACGTCGTTCCATATTCCACTTTCAAGCAGAAATGCCTAAAATGTGGCTTGGAGGAGCGGTACCTAATTTGAGCGCTGTCCTATACCTATGATTTATAATTGTAAAGTGCAGTCCTATAAGGAAAATGCCCCAGTGCCCCACACTTTCCCTTTAGTTGGCACCTTCATTCTTTGCAATACAGGAGACAAACAAGGTTCCAATAATTGAAATTAAGCTGCCAAGCATTGGGACGTTTACCATGTAATAAAAATGATCATATGTAACACTAATAAAATCAGGTATTGGATATTATGTTTGAGTATCTAGCTTAAGAATTATTGTTAACTACATGTTTAGCGTTTCTAATTTTAAATGCAAAATCTATACAAAAAGTATTTATAAAGTATTTTGAATAATTTTTACATTTTGTCTTTTACATAGGCATAGTTATAATAGAAAACAAAAAATTAAATTAATTAATATTGTAAAATCTTAGTCAGTTAGTTAAGTTGTAAATAAATAAGTCAGTAAATTATGTCTATATATTTTTTAAACAAATTGTTATATAATAAGTTATTTTTGTTAATGGATATTACTTCTAGCTTCTATTAATAATTATTGTAAATATGATATAATGAATAAATTATCTAACCGTTTGTAATAATCACGTCTCTCTTTTTTATACCCAATTGGTTTTAAATGCCCATGAAAACTGGTAACATCACACAATATATTTATACATTTATCTGTCCTTGAGTTGTACACATCATTTGATGATAACTTTTATTGATACCTATTTACGGATCTAGACAAATAGTGGAACGGTATAATTGCCCCTCAAACTAAAAAAACTCGCAAAATATGATTTTTTTTAAGTCAGCTAGCTTATTTTTAGTACTTATGGGCAAAAATATTTTCTAATGGATCGTAACTTACGATTACTTACCTAAAGCACACTTACGATTCGTAAGTGTGCTTTAAGTATAAAAAAGTTTTTGTAAGCAACCTCTGTAAATCCTAGAAAAAAAAAATCAAATGTAATTTTTCTGCACTAGGACATCGTAAATTAACTGTTTTAACATTCTGTATTATTTTCTAATACTTTTGTCGAGTGATTATGTCAGCGCAATACGAAACGAGTGAAAAAATTATAAAGGTCGTAAAAAGATATTCAAGTGACTTTTGGCAACTAAAATGTGTTTATCACTATGAAAAGTAATGACAGTTTTATTTTCTAATAGTGACGAATCTATAAATCTTGATTTTATATAAACAATTTAATTTTTAAATCCTTGTGTAGGCCACAAAATTTTACGCGTAATTGACAAGTCGGCGTAGTGAACTCAGTTTCATAAAAGTAATCTATAAACAGAAATTGTAACAAATTCACCCACGGAAACAAATAATAATACTTAATCAGTTCTTATACGTAATTCAAATTGTGCGGGAGTGTACGCACCGGCCATGTCTGTGGCTGGCCCAATCACGGCACGCTGTTGCTTGTCGCTGCGTTATGTTCCTGCAGTTCCTGCTGTCTTGCAAATTGTAAACAAAACAATGCGGCTTCAACATCGCGGTTCCCTTTAAAAATGTGTTCTACGAGTACGTAATCAAAAAATCTATTATTAAATTTTGATGTAGTTGTGCACAAAAAAACGATGCCAAAGCAGTGTTTTTGGCGGGAAAATAAACATTTAATTCCACAAAATGTGTCGTATGGCATATACGAACGATAAATATAAACATTTATCGGCATAGGCACATAAAATCAACTACAACAAGCAACAGATAGTTTCCATTTCCAGTTTGAACAAGTTATTTCTAGTTAATGTGTAATGTAAAAGAAGTTGTTTTATGATATTCAATTACAGTCAGTTTTGTTTTACAAAAGGTGCATTGGGATTTGGGCGAGTAGAGACTGTGTTCGTGTTATGACTTGAAAGTCACAATCTATATTTTTTTCCTTACGATTGATGCCATTTTTGTGAAATTGGATATATTCGTCAATACTTCATGATACTCCGGTTTAAAAATATTGCTAGATAAAAAAATACACGTGTTTTGTTATGTCTTGTTCACATTATATTATTTTTAAATGAACGGGCAATTTCGTTAACTTATGGGGAAATTCCGAATGACTGCAAATATGGTTTTTATGTAATATGAGCTTAACGTTCATATTTATTTTTTGTTCTACATTATCCCTTATAAAAATATTATTGGTTCATGTTCAATAACGTTATTTTTTTGACGTGATAACGTCTTGTAAATCGACGAACACCGGCTACACACATGAAAAAGTGTCACGAGCCGCTCGATACTTTACAATACCTACAATGAGCTGAGCGGTCGGCTTCCTTCCTTTTTGAATTTGATTCTATTAGGAATGGCGATTGCGATTGGTCAGTAGGTAAGTAGGTAGATGGGTAGATAGTTACGTAGGTAGGTAGGTAGGTGGGTAGATAGGTAGGTGGATAGGTAGGTAGGTGGGTAGATAGGTAGGTGGGTAGGTAGGTAGGCAGGTCGGTAGATAGGTAGGTAGGTGGATAAGTAGTTAAGCAGGTAGGTAGGTAGGTGGGTACGTAAGAAGGTAGGTGGGTCGGTAGTTAGGTGGGTAGGTAGATAGGTAGGTAGGGGGTAGGTAGGTCGGCGGGAAGGTAGGTAGGTGGGTGGGTTGGTAGTTGGGTAGGTAGGTAGGTTACACGGTCATTTTATATTGGTTATTGACAGACAGATAGACATAGAATTATTCTGTTTTGACGTAATAACGTCATAAATCAATGAACGCCGACTACGTGCACGAAAAAGCATGTCTCATTGTCACATTCCACTGTCACGTTTAGCGTGCAAACGAGAGCGCGGAAAAAGCGATAGAGGCGCGATCGGCCTACGCATTCGGATTATCTTCCACGTTATTACGTAAAATTTTCGTCCGTGCACCGACCTTACAGACAACCATTTTTTTTTTATTTTGGCAATTTATTTTCGAAATTACCTTACGAGGAAGTCAGTGACCTATATAGTATATAGTCAGTTTGAAGAAGGGGGGGGGCTAATAAGGTCTTATATATGTAATAGTATATTTCCAGTGTGTTCAGCCCGCAAGCAGGCGTGCAAATATTTGAGATGCGCGCTCAATTTCATTAATTAGAGTAAAACATTAGATACAGTCAACCACACAAAATATTAATTCCATATTAATAACATTACATAAAGTCAATACAAATTTATAAGAATAAATAAAATAGACTTAAATCAGTATAAATCAAAATAATAAGAAATTTAATGTCGTTTACGTTCCAAATAATTTTTAACACTATAGAAACACCGGTCCAGGAGCCAGGTGTTCAATTTGTGCTTGAACTAGTTTCCTTGGAGCACTTTAATGTCATCAGGAAGACTATTAAATAATTTAACGCAGTCATCCTGTATTATAGATTAACTTCAAGTTTTTGTATTATTTATTTTATTTACCGCCAGCTTCGTAGGCCGTTGTGCAACCCGTGAGCCAAACGTGTCGTTAATTAATAAGAAATGTCCTACCTACACTATAGAAATAAAACCATTAAACTTACTTTATTTTCGTTCTGTTTTCTAAGATAGCCAAAGCCAACTTAACATACCAATCATACGGTAATCTTGCCACGGGTCCGGTAACGTTGTCATATTTTACGGTACATGTAATGCCTTCCCAAATTTTAGATAGCCGCCTTTGAATATTTAGGACTTTTGTCTATATTTTGTAAAAAAAACTTTTTACAAAATAAGAATAAAACTTTACCGGACCCGTGGCAAGATTACCGTATGATTGGTATGTTCACTTAAGTAAGCTTAAAAAACTGCACCAAAATAAACGAAGTTTTAAGGGTAGTTTTTTTTGTATCGTGTAGGGAAACATTTCTTATTACTTTTAATGTGTAAATATCTGTAACAAAACTTACAAACTAAGTTGTATATATGATTTTTTTATGTGTAAAAACCTTTAAAAAGCCCACAAACTAAGGTATATATATTAAATTTTAATGTGTATAAGACTGAAAAAACCCGACATAGACCTTTTCGCGTCGAGAGGCAGCAGTGGTAGCTCGATACGTAACGTGGGACTCAAGAGATGGCTCAGCAATTTTTTGCGACGCCTTCAGTCGACCGTGGAACTTCAAATTGGCGTGGGTGTTTCCACCGTCCAATCTAATTCCACGAGTCCTACAGCACCTAAACTCAGCAAAGGGCACATACATAATAGTAGCACCAACATGGAACCAATGTTTATGGCTAACAGACCTGCGTACGCGGGCTCTAACAGAGCCACAGAGTACCAATAAAAGACCTAAACAGATATCTGATAGATCTGTCAACAGGTAGAACACCCCAACAAGTAGAGAAATTGAATCTCCAAGCGTTGAAAGTTGGGGGGTGGGCCAATCAGGTCGCACACTGGTCATTAGAGGAAAGGCATCTATTGAAAAGAAGCTGGCGAGATTCCACTCTGACTACCTATAAAGCCCCAATAAGACGATGGGTTGCATGGTGTCAGTCAAATCATATAGACCCTAAATGTCCTAATGGAAATGATTTAGCGAGATTCTTAGCAAACTTATACCTTGTGGATCACTTCGCTTATAGGACAATTTTGCTTAATAAATCAGCAGTAGTAACTATACAGTAGTAAATACTCAGCAAATGACGAACTGTCAAAAACCTTGTTTGTCCAACAAGTCCTAAAAGCTATCTCCACGCTTAAACCAGAATCAAAAAAGCCACACATATGGGACACGGAATTGATATTCAACTGGCTGAAATAAGTGCCAGGTTCTGGTACACTCTTTGACTTATCAAGAAGAACCACTATAATTCTGTTCCTGGCGTCAGGACGAAGAGTACATGACTTGACTCTATTAGATTTGACAGTCAACAACTTCATAGAAGACACAAGAAATAACACTATCACCCTGTGGCCCAAATTTGGCTCAAAAACAGACAGTGCTCTGAAAAGACAATCGGGATGGCTGTTAAAAAAGCATCCTAATGAAAGTCTTTGTCCGGTGACGCACATTAAGAAGCTAGCAGCAATTACTATAAATAGGAGATTACAAGGACCAAATAACACAAACTTATTCATATCAACTACGGGTGAAACAAAACCAGCAACCAGAACTATGATTGCAGGCTGGATCAAAACAATATTTAAAGAAATTGGAATCGACGCCCCCCCCCCCCTGGGAGCGTAAGAGCAGTAGCATGTAGCATCTAGAAGCTTCCTAGAAGAGCGACCATTGGAAGAAATAATGAAACGAGCCAACTGGAAAAGTGCTCAAACATTCAAACAATACTACTGTCCTGTGACAAGACAACATAATGAAAATCTAAAAGATCAGACTGACCAATTAGCTGAGAGCTTCTCGGCTATATAAATACAAACTTAAATACTCGACTAATCAAGTCTACTATGATTAAGAAAACCTGCCTAATTGTATTTTAATTACTATTGACAAATTCATAGTCATATAAACGTCACTTTTTAAGTGACTTTGTTATTTTGATTAATAAAATATGTTGATAATTGATACTGTGTTTAAAACATTTTATAAATGATTGTCCTAATCAAAAAACTGTTTTATTAATAATGTTCACATAGCCATATTTTTCACCAGCAGAGGACAAACAGATCTTCAACAATTGTTGTGTTTTGGAGCACATACAATAACGCTGTTTTGCATTACAACAAAACAGCTATTGTGTGCGTGAGAAAACACAACAATACAGCAAAGGACTTGCTGGTAGAGTGGACTGCTGAAGACTATGTTGGTAAAGACAAATGTCAAACAGGGCGCGCTTTACAGAGGCGTTTGGTTATTGCTCACTAAGAAGCGCGCTTCTACCGGTGTCAATGGATAAAAAAAGGTAAAACAAGCAAGGTAAGAGGCACATTTCATGTATTAAATGGTAAAAATTAATATAGCATTCTTCAACAATTGTTGTGTTTTCTCACACCCACACAATAGCTGTTTTGTTGTAATGCAAAACAGCGTTATTATCACCCGCCACTAGTTATGACACAAATGTAAACTGCCAATATGACACGTCAACACTTTTTTTATATAATTACCAAAAAAAGATAAAGCAAAGGAATTAACTATGTACGGCCTACAGATCACCATTTGTTAATAATATCAATATTTTCAAAAATGAGAGATCTGAAAACTCCAAAAATAATGTTAATGTGTTCAAAGAGCCCAAATCTTTCCGTGATATCACAGAATAGATAATAGTAGGTTTTTTATTATATACGTCAGTCAGTCCGTCAGTCTGAGAAAAATGCCGATTTTTAGATATTAGTATCTCAATAACCGATTGAGCTATATTATTAAAAGTTGGGATTCTCGTAAGCCTTAGGGCCGCGGGACACAAACCGACGGGCGATGCGACGTCTTTTTTTGATTTATGTTTGCGTCAGCGGTAGACGACGGAGGTACGGGGCCCGGAAACTAGATTAATTATGAAAATAGGAAAGGTCTGAACTTAAATGAACCGCTTCAATTCCGAATTATATTTGGCTAATTCCGAACGTCATTCTAACGCGAGCTTTATTTGCTGTAGGTTAAGAAACACATTCATTTTTCATTCCAATTTTCACTCCCATAAAATGTTTATTGTTATTGGTCATTAGTTAAACGATAGGTAGTTGTATTTTGGAATTAGTGGGGAGTGGTGTTCCAAAATTATTATGGTACTTAATTGTGCAAATAATATGAGGGTCTTATCTATTCTTTTCTTTTGCCCGCTGAACCCCGATTTTTTTTATCTATAGCAGAATCTCGCATCTATTATGCTCGCTTGTATATTATGACTTTGTTTGTAAGCTTTTTTCAGGTTTGTATCCATTAAAAAGTCATATACACACTTTAGTTTGTAAGCGTTTTTTAAGTTTATATACTCATTAAAATTTCATATACAGGGTGTTCCAAATAGTGACCCAATTTAAAAAAAAATATATATTGCACCTAGGTGTATTTGAAAATACCCCATGTATATAACGCGATTTTTCATAGTTTAGAAGTTACTTACAATTATTTTAAGGTGTAGTTTCCAAATTTTTACCGAAGCGGCTTGAAAAAATCCTAATTTTTTTAATTAAGAGATATTTTTAAAAAAAATCCGCGACTAAATTGCCTTGACTTACTCTCCTATATTTAAAATAATCAACTACCTACTTTTACTACAAATTAGTCAAAAACGGGTTGCAAATTCGGAAAATTTTGGGTTTGACTTACACGGAGTAATTTTTTTAAATATCAATAAAACAGAAAATGTTACTTTTATACGTTTAAAACAATTTCAAAAACTTAGAAATCAGCTTACTAAATAATACAAAAAAAGGAGGCCATTTTTTGCTGAAATCGGCGTTCCAAGTTAGTAAGGTGAAAGATTATTATGGGAAAAAAATGATTTTTTTCTACTAATTTGTATCAAAGACAGTTGATTATGTTAAGTATTGGAGAGTAATATAAAAATCACGTTGCAGAATTTTGTTAAATAAATATTACGGGACAAATTTACACAAATCGAACTAGTCCCATGGTAAGGCTCAATGAGGCTTGTGTTATGGGTACTAGACGACGAAAGTTAAAGAAATCTTTTTTAATAATAATGTTATGAGTTTTTCAGCCACTCGGGTAGAATTTTCTAAATTACGCTTTTAAAAATTGTAATTACTAAAGTATGAAAAATCGCTTACTATACGAGTAGATAGGGTATTTTTGGATACAACTGGATGTGAGAAATCTAAAAAAAAAAATTAAGTTACTATTTGGACCACCTTTGGTTGCAAACTTTTTTCAGTCTTATACACATTAAAATTTAATATATATACCTTAGTTTGTGGGCTTTTTAAAGGTTTTTACACATAAAAAAATCATATATACAACTTAGTTTGTAAGTTTTGTTACAGATATTTACACATTAAAAGTAATAAGAAATGTTTCCCTACACGATACAAAAAAAACTACCCTTAAAACTTCGTTTATTTTGGTGCAGTTTTTTAAGCTTACTTAAGTGAACATACCAATCATATGGTACTCATGTAATTCATGCCACGGGTCCGGTAACGTTGTCATATTTTACGGTACATGTAATGCCTTCCCAAATTTTAGATAGCCGCCTTTGAATATTTAGGACTTTTGTCTATATTTTGTAAAAAAAACTTTTTACAAAATAAGAATAAAACTTTACCGGACCCGTGGCATGAATTACATGAGTACCATATGATTGGTATGTTCACTTAAGTAAGCTTAAAAAACTGCACCAAAATAAACGAAGTTTTAAGGGTAGTTTTTTTTGTATCGTGTAGGGAAACATTTCTTATTACTTTTAATGTGTAAATATCTGTAACAAAACTTACAAACTAAGTTGTATATATGATTTTTTTATGTGTAAAAACCTTTAAAAAGCCCACAAACTAAGGTATATATATTAAATTTTAATGTGTATAAGACTGAAAAAAGTTTGCAACCAAAGGTGGTCCAAATAGTAACTTAATTTTTTTTTTTAGATTTCTCACATCCAGTTGTATCCAAAAATACCCTATCTACTCGTATAGTAAGCGATTTTTCATACTTTAGTAATTACAATTTTTAAAAGCGTAATTTAGAAAATTCTACCCGAGTGGCTGAAAAACTCATAACATTATTATTAAAAAAGATTTCTTTAACTTTCGTCGTCTAGTACCCATAACACAAGCCTCATTGAGCCTTACCATGGGACTAGTTCGATTTGTGTAAATTTGTCCCGTAATATTTATTTAACAAAATTCTGCAACGTGATTTTTATATTACTCTCCAATACTTAACATAATCAACTGTCTTTGATACAAATTAGTAGAAAAAAATCATTTTTTTCCCATAATAATCTTTCACCTTACTAACTTGGAACGCCGATTTCAGCAAAAAATGGCCTCCTTTTTTTGTATTATTTAGTAAGCTGATTTCTAAGTTTTTGAAATTGTTTTAAACGTATAAAAGTAACATTTTCTGTTTTATTGATATTTAAAAAAATTACTCCGTGTAAGTCAAACCCAAAATTTTCCGAATTTGCAACCCGTTTTTGACTAATTTGTAGTAAAAGTAGGTAGTTGATTATTTTAAATATAGGAGAGTAAGTCAAGGCAATTTAGTCGCGGATTTTTTTTAAAAATATCTCTTAATTAAAAAAATTAGGATTTTTTCAAGCCGCTTCGGTAAAAATTTGGAAACTACACCTTAAAATAATTGTAAGTAACTTCTAAACTATGAAAAATCGCGTTATATACATGGGGTATTTTCAAATACACCTAGGTGCAATATATATTTTTTTTTAAATTGGGTCACTATTTGGAACACCCTGTATATGAAATTTTAATGAGTATATAAACTTAAAAAACGCTTACAAACTAAAGTGTGTATATGACTTTTTAATGGATACAAACCTGAAAAAAGCTTACAAACAAAGTCATAATATACAAGCGAGCATAATAGATGCGAGATTCTGCTATAGATAAAAAAAATCGGGGTTCAGCGGGCAAAAGAAAAGAATAGATAAGACCCTCATATTATTTGCACAATTAAGTACCATAATAATTTTGGAACACCACTCCCCACTAATTCCAAAATACAACTACCTATCGTTTAACTAATGACCAATAACAATAAACATTTTATGGGAGTGAAAATTGGAATGAAAAATGAATGTGTTTCTTAACCTACAGCAAATAAAGCTCGCGTTAGAATGACGTTCGGAATTAGCCAAATATAATTCGGAATTGAAGCGGTTCATTTAAGTTCAGACCTTTCCTATTTTCATAATTAATCTAGTTTCCGGGCCCCGTACCTCCGTCGTCTACCGCTGACGCAAACATAAATCAAAAAAAGACGTCGCATCGCCCGTCGGTTTGTGTCCCGCGGCCCTAAGGCTTACGAGAATCCCAACTTTTAATAATATAGCTCAATCGGTTATTGAGATACTAATATCTAAAAATCGGCATTTTTCTCAGACTGACGGACTGACTGACGTATATAATAAAAAACCTACTATTATCTATTCTGTGATATCACGGAAAGATTTGGGCTCTTTGAACACATTAACATTATTTTTGGAGTTTTCAGATCTCTCATTTTTGAAAATATTGATATTATTAACAAATGGTGATCTGTAGGCCGTACATAGTTAATTCCTTTGCTTTATCTTTTTTTGGTAATTATATAAAAAAAGTGTTGACGTGTCATATTGGCAGTTTACATTTGTGTCATAACTAGTGGCGGGTGATAATAACGCTGTTTTGCATTACAACAAAACAGCTATTGTGTGGGTGTGAGAAAACACAACAATTGTTGAAGAATGCTATATTAATTTTTACCATTTAATACATGAAATGTGCCTCTTACCTTGCTTGTTTTACCTTTTTTTATCCATTGACACCGGTAGAAGCGCGCTTCTTAGTGAGCAATAACCAAACGCCTCTGTAAAGCGCGCCCTGTTTGACATTTGTCTTTACCAACATAGTCTTCAGCAGTCCACTCTACCAGCAAGTCCTTTGCTGTATTGTTGTGTTTTCTCACGCACACAATAGCTGTTTTGTTGTAATGCAAAACAGCGTTATTGTATGTGCTCCAAAACACAACAATTGTTGAAGATCTGTTTGTCCTCTGCTGGTGAAAAATATGGCTATGTGAACATTATTAATAAAACAGTTTTTTGATTAGGACAATCATTTATAAAATGTTTTAAACACAGTATCAATTATCAACATATTTTATTAATCAAAATAACAAAGTCACTTAAAAAGTGACGTTTATATGACTATGAATTTGTCAATAGTAATTAAAATACAATTAGGCAGGTTTTCTTAATCATAGTAGACTTGATTAGTCGAGTATTTAAGTTTGTATTTATATAGCCGAGAAGCTCTCAGCTAATTGGTCAGTCTGATCTTTTAGATTTTCATTATGTTGTCTTGTCACAGGACAGTAGTATTGTTTGAATGTTTGAGCACTTTTCCAGTTGGCTCGTTTCATTATTTCTTCCAATGGTCGCTCTTCTAGGAAGCTTCTAGATGCTACATGCTACTGCTCTTACGCTCCCAGGGGGGGGGGGGCGTCGATTCCAATTTCTTTAAATATTGTTTTGATCCAGCCTGCAATCATAGTTCTGGTTGCTGGTTTTGTTTCACCCGTAGTTGATATGAATAAGTTTGTGTTATTTGGTCCTTGTAATCTCCTATTTATAGTAATTGCTGCTAGCTTCTTAATGTGCGTCACCGGACAAAGACTTTCATTAGGATGCTTTTTTAACAGCCATCCCGATTGTCTTTTCAGAGCACTGTCTGTTTTTGAGCCAAATTTGGGCCACAGGGTGATAGTGTTATTTCTTGTGTCTTCTATGAAGTTGTTGACTGTCAAATCTAATAGAGTCAAGTCATGTACTCTTCGTCCTGACGCCAGGAACAGAATTATAGTGGTTCTTCTTGATAAGTCAAAGAGTGTACCAGAACCTGGCACTTATTTCAGCCAGTTGAATATCAATTCCGTGTCCCATATGTGTGGCTTTTTTGATTCTGGTTTAAGCGTGGAGATAGCTTTTAGGACTTGTTGGACAAACAAGGTTTTTGACAGTTCGTCATTTGCTGAGTATTTACTACTGTATAGTTACTACTGCTGATTTATTAAGCAAAATTGTCCTATAAGCGAAGTGATCCACAAGGTATAAGTTTGCTAAGAATCTCGCTAAATCATTTCCATTAGGACATTTAGGGTCTATATGATTTGACTGACACCATGCAACCCATCGTCTTATTGGGGCTTTATAGGTAGTCAGAGTGGAATCTCGCCAGCTTCTTTTCAATAGATGCCTTTCCTCTAATGACCAGTGTGCGACCTGATTGGCCCACCCCCCAACTTTCAACGCTTGGAGATTCAATTTCTCTACTTGTTGGGGTGTTCTACCTGTTGACAGATCTATCAGATATCTGTTTAGGTCTTTTATTGGTACTCTGTGGCTCTGTTAGAGCCCGCGTACGCAGGTCTGTTAGCCATAAACATTGGTTCCATGTTGGTGCTACTATTATGTATGTGCCCTTTGCTGAGTTTAGGTGCTGTAGGACTCGTGGAATTAGATTGGACGGTGGAAACACCCACGCCAATTTGAAGTTCCACGGTCGACTGAAGGCGTCGCAAAAAATTGCTGAGCCATCTCTTGAGTCCCACGTTACGTATCGAGCTACCACTGCTGCCTCTCGACGCGAAAAGGTCTATGTCGGGTACGCCCCAAATATCGAATTTTCGAATTCGAAATTTGCCGGGGGCAACAGGTGCCATTCCGGCACTTGTTGGTTCCTTGAAAGGCGGTCGGCTATGCCGTTGTACCTCCCAGGGAGGTGCGCCGCCGAAAGTGTGACATTTAGCCGATCGGCCAGCTCCAGGAGCTGTGTCGCTAGTTCGAGTAGGGCGAAGGACCTTGTCCCCCCTTGGTTGCTGATATATGCTACCAGTCTTGTTGTCTGATTGAACTAGTATATGGGTATTTTGCAGGGTGTGTTGCTGTCTTTTTATCGCGCCATAGACCGCGAACAGCTCCTTGACATTTGAGTGCCAAGTTCTCTGACGGCCTGTCCATTGATCCGCCAAGTAGCTCTCGTTGAGGTGGGCCCCCCGCCTGTGTTGGCAGCGTCTGTTGTCAAGAAGTGTGTTACCTCCTTTTTGAACATGCTTATTGAGCTTTTCTGGATTGCTTCTAGCCACCAATTTAATTCCCGCTGTACTGGTCGAGGAAGGTCTATTTTTGTTCCTAGGTTCCGAGGAGTGAATCTTTTCAAGAACCTTTGCGTTTGACGGCAGTGGATCCGTCCTAATGGTGTATTTAGATTCGCAAAGTTGAGGTGTCCTAGAATACACTGCATTTCTTTTAAACTGGCTCGCTCCTTCCCCAGCATCTTGTTTATAGCTCTTACTGTTCTGTTTATTTTTTTTACAGGTAGACTCATTTTTCCCTCTAAGGTTTTCCAAATTAGTCCTAGGTACTCTAGTTCTTGACTTGGTTTTATGCATGATTTTTTAGGTTGACATGCCACCCTAGGTCTCCCAGAATGTGTAGAGCTAGTGTCATTTGATTCGTCAGAATTTCCTTGTGTTGGTTGGCCAGGAGAAAGTCGTCTAGATACACTAGAACTCTCATGCCTTTGTTTCGCAAAATTTCGGCAACCCAGTCAGATAATGTTGCAAAGGTCCTGGGGGCAGAAGAGAGGCCAAACGGTAGAGCTGATAGTTGCAATAGTTATTGGTTGTAATTAATTCTTAGAAAGGGCGGTGGTTTTGAGCAATTGGTAGGTGGAAGTAAGCTTGTTGAAGGTCTATCTTTCCCATCCAGTCATTTTTCTGAAGAAATCTCGTCACCTCTTGTTGTGATATAAGATGGAAATGTTTTGTTGTAATAAATTGGTTCAGGCTCCTGAGGTCGAATGTGGGTCGCATTGTTCCATCTGATTTTTTTCTTACAAATGTCTTCGATATAAAGCTTGCATTTTTATCTTGAGGTATTTCCAATATTTTCTTCTCTACTAAGTCTTGGATGACATTTGTCATTTCCGGGGATGTTTTTGTCATTTGTCTGTTCAGTAATTTCTGTGTTAGGGTCAGAAGGGGTGGTTTCCGAGTGAAAGGAATTCGGCCTCTTGTCACTATTGTCATGATAAGTGGATTTGGACCTATTTCCCTCCATCTGTTGGCTCTTTGTTTTAGACACCCCCCTCTGAATGCTTGTACCTGTATATATTCATTTTTGTCCTCCTGTTCCTCTCGGCTCCACTTTTCTTGTTGATGTTTCGAAAGTTGTTGCGTTTTTTAAATATCTGCGAGTCAGTTGCTCTATTTTTCTTCTCCCCTTTACGATTGATGTTAGTGAATGAGGACTGTAATCTCTTTCCTTGTTTATGGTTCATTCTACGTTCTCTTCTGATATTTTGCTCTTTAATATAGGCCGGTTTATTTAGCCATGTCTGAAATCCTCCCACTGATTGAACTACTGGTTGTAGGGCCTCTCGGTTGAATAAGTGCTCCGCACTTGGGGAGATCCCGGATCGTAAAATAAAACATCGCGAATATGCCAATTCCCGAATCGAAAACCTAGCTAGACAAGTTGACTACATATCGGGTTATTTAACACAATTGCCACATTACATATCCGCCCTAACTCAGGGTAATCCATCAGTTTCTAATGTCAAACTTGACCAACCGGGTACTTCTGGTACTACATCTCAATATTTAAACAAGCCGGGTGAGAATGCAAAAATATTTCAGCTAGGTGAACTTAGTACCAACTTCGACCATAAGACAGTTGTTCCTTCGGCTAAAAAGGAAAGACTGGAAGAAGTTATAAAACTGCAACATTTTAACTCACAAGCTTGGAAAAATATGCTACACAAATGAATATTGCAGGGTTTCATTGACAAAGGTCGGTTCATTGCCCTTATTTAGTATTTGTAATGAGGAGCTTACCAGAAAATCCAGTACCTTCACCCCTCTCGTATTGACATCCGAGCTGCCCCAGATGACGTGATGGGCGTTCGCGTCGCAGCCGATGATAAGGTCGGTGTTCGCCTCGCTAACTCGCTTCCTTTTTCGACGAGACCCCGCAGTTGGCTTGTGATCGGGTCTGTCGCCTCGTAGGGGAGGTAGGCTGACGCAGCAATAAGGGCTTTACCCTCCCCTTTACCCAGGATCTTAACTGTTGTAAGATCCCTGGAACAGAAAGCATGTAAGGGCATGACGTTGATGCCGTTTCTGATATAGATGCATGACCTCATGTTATCATCGGGACAGTGATGCCATATGGCGCTTATGCCCTAATAGAGTGAGGTAGTTTTTTTTTATTAAAATCAGTCGCTAAAATTAAAAATAATTTAATCGTATAAAATATGTTCATCGTAGTCTTGCAAATAGTATTAAATAGATAGCTTAAAATTAACGGGTAAAAAAATAAATGTTGTCCATTGTGTGAATACAAAACATATATATTTTTTTAAAATCATAGACAAACGAATGAAGTCCTTATTCTCATATCACTTGAGATCAGATGTCGTGCGGTTTATAGAAAAAACATACTGAATTGACGTTTCATATCGATAACTGTTTTAATATCTATGGATACTAGAATAGAGATCTTCTTGAGTTTTGACAGCTGTTCCAAATTTAAACTCATAACGTTACAAAAATCGCAAAGATCTATACTGAAATACACATTACAGTCCAGATTTTACCTACTACCACAGACAAGAAAGTTCTCATAGTAAAATTGGTTGTTATAAATGTCATTTCCTACGGTTTCTGACCGCATTTTCGAGCACTAATGATATGTGGGTAGATAAAAAGATATATAATATTTCGGTGAGATTCTTTTTTCATTTCACACATGAGAATCGCTAGTCTTATAACTGATAACTTATACAAACATATAACTTGAGTACTGGCAACACTAGTTTGATAGTGGTTCCACAAAATGGTTCCACGTCGGCCGTCCACTGTTTTCAACTTGGTTTTCAACAATATAATTATGAGTTTTATGTTTGGTTTTTTATTAATGAAGTGTGTTTTTAGTGTCTAAATAATACACTAAATTATATAATTGACGCATGTGCGTATTGTGTTGATGCGTTATGTTACTTTTTCTACTTTTAATGTTACTCTAAATGTGTTGTCCGCCACACCGGACAAGGCCATATATTTAATGATTTAAGTATAGTACTACTTGTCCGCTGCAGCGGACATTGCGAACGTTATAGC
Source organism: Hedya salicella (assembly GCA_905404275.2). Taxonomy (NCBI): domain Eukaryota; kingdom Metazoa; phylum Arthropoda; class Insecta; order Lepidoptera; family Tortricidae; genus Hedya; species Hedya salicella. Next base: position 18,385,764 of record FR990100.1, on the reverse strand, counting down.
ATCACGTGTTTTTAAATAAAATATATTTTATTTTGCTAAACATGAATGTTGGTGGTTGTTTGCCTACTTGTATGCTTAGATTTTTTATTTCCTTTCGCGTATCGTATCGGGCTGTGAAGCTAAAATTTTGTCACTTACATCTAAGGATCATGCTGAATCGAAGACAAGTGAGCTGTCAGCTGACAAAAATGAATGGCATAAAAGTTCTGCCTCAAATTCATGAGCTTCATCACCAGCACCGTATCGCCTATTTCATTCAAATTTTTGTATCTCTATTACACTTATTTAGGTAGAACGGGATGTGAAGCATTACTGTAGTGTTGCTATAATAAAATTAAAATAAAACTTCTTCACGCAGGCGTGCGTTTACGTAATATGCTTGAGGTTAACGAATAAAAACGTCTTAATACAACTTGACGTTTGTTGACATGCTGATGGTGTGATATTATGTGAGTTTATAATTCCATTCCAATTCAATACGTAATAAACTGTTATATCATACTCCAGAGTCCAGGCTTCGTTTAAAGTAAACTTCTTACTACTGCATACAGACCGTTATAATGGGCGACACGAGAAAAAAGAAGAAATTCTACTTTCGGAAGCGTAGAAACAAATATTTCTTGGAACCCGGCTTTCGCGGTTTCTTTTGCACGTGTAACTTCAGGGAGAAAGACTGCGTGAAAGAAGTGTACAATCTGTTGAATGAGTATGCGGAGAAGTTGTATCCAGATTTGGGGAACGAGAAGTCACAGGAGACGGCGGGAGCGGCCGAGAACCGTTCAGGGAGTGAATCTGAAGAAGAGACTGATATTGGTGATGCGCTGAAGCGGGAGGTGGAGTCTATGAAAGTCGACTCGCAAAAGTCGCTAAGGCACAAACGCTTCCAAGTGGTGGAAACCGGGGCGTCAAACTGCATTTTCATTAAAACCAATCTGCCTAGTCCAGAAGAATTGACCACGGCCATAATCAAAGATCTGTCGGAAACAAAAATGCAAAAAACTCGACATGTTCTCCGCTTGCTTCCAGTCTTGGCAACTTGCAAAGCAAATCTGCCTGACATAATGGAGTGTGCTGGGCAGCTGTTTGATAAATATTTGCTGAAGAAGTCTTCAACATTTGCTGTGATCTTTAATAAACGCTTTAACAGTAGTGTGTCTCGGGACTTAGTCATAAAAGAGCTCGCTGAGATGATAGCCCTCAAGAATGGCGATAACAAGGCTGATTTGAAAAATCCTGGGCTTTGCGTTATTGTTGAAATTATAAAAGGCATTTGCCTGTTGAGCATTGTAGAGGATTATTATAATTATAAGAAATATAATCTACATGAGCTATGTAAGGAAGAAAATAATGATGGAGATGAGTCACAAGCCAAGAAATTTAAGGCTAATTCAGTCTCAGAGGTTAAAGATCCAGAGGATCCTGAATAAATTATAATAAATAAGTATATCATGTTATCTAACATAAATATAATCATATTATATAGACTTTCTTTGACATTGCTAGGTAACCAATGCCCCCTATACCAAATTGTGTCTGTACTCTTTTCCTAATGTGAACAACTTTGATAAATATACATAAAGAACTAATTCCTGCATTTTTATTCTCATTATCGTATCTCCAGTTGTGATAACAAAACCCATTACCACATTGGGTTATGTAATGGATCAATAACTTGGTTTGTTTATCTATTATGATGTTATACAACATTCCGCGCTTCATAACAAAGTTACGTAATGCGGCGGACATGCAGGCTCGAGTCCCCTCCCACCAGTTGCCTCCTGCGCGTCCGAATGTTGACAAACAACAGTAGATGGCGCCTGTAGTCTTGTTTCCTGGGAAAGATGAAGGCTTTAATTCACCAAGCTCTGTTAGCTTTTAATGGCCGATTACGCCTGTCCATGTCGAGTAACAGACGTAATCAGCCGTTAACAATAACAAAGAATGGTGAAATCCGGTCTAATTAAATTATTGCTTCAAAACAACGAAAGCGTTAAGAGTCGCCCTCAAGCTCGGTTCTCCATACCAACGTAGTTACGCTCTCATTTTAAAACGACTTGCTAGTTTGCTCTGAAACTTTGTACTTAGAATAACTTAAGGTATATGCAGGCCTGTAATTAGTTTATATAGCTTCAGATACCATAGTTAAAAAAATGCAGTGAATTTAAGTTTTTCATACAAAACTTGTTTTTGCCGTATTTCGTTTGTTTTATAAACTAGAGCCATATAAACTAATTACAGACCTAATTATACCTCATTTCATTGTATATGCAAAGTTTCGTTACATATGGCTACATCCAACACGTAGTTTTATAATGAGAACGAAACTCAGTTTGTATGGGAAGGTGAAATTCGGCCGAGCTTGAGGGCGACTCTTAACATTTGCCCTCTATTGCCTTTGGACTTCTATTTTTAGACAATTTAACAAAATTATCAGATTAGTATCGAAGGAGGAGAAGAAGGCGTCCGCAACTTCGTTCGCGGAGGAGAAAAAGTCATAAATCCTCTTTTTTTCTTTAGCACAGTCGGGTAAAAAGTATCCTATAACACATCTGGAGATACCCAGCTACCTGTGTACCAAAAATAGTTGAAATCTGTTTAGCCCATTTAGCGTGATGAAGCCACAACGACACATACAAATATTTCATTTTTACGACAAAGTTCAGAAATATTCTGATGTTTAAGACAATTATTGTACAGTTGATTACAAAATAAAAAAATAATATCTTTTTATTATCCAACACACAATCTGTTTATTATTCAACAACAAAATAGTTTAAGAAGATAATTATGGTAGATTACAATTAAGTAGTATTCCTTACTAGTGGCTTTTGGTAATGGGGACAGTCACAATATGTATTCGGTTATATTGAACCTTATTGTATTGTACCTATGCCGGCGTCATTTTAGGAAGTAGTGAATGTGCTACAACGGCAAAAAAGCTACTTTGCCGCATAAATATCTACATCGACTACGTTTTCTTCAAAACCTATCGTGTGGGGTATCAAATGAAAGAGCATTATAAGACGATTTTGACGATTTGGTCTAAAGTACCTGTGTACCAAAAATCGTCGATGTAGATATGTATGCGGCAATTTTAGGCGTAGCACATGCACTAAAGGCATCTAACTCAAAGTTGAATGTCGGTACAACTAGGTCGATATTTCACTGAACCGTGTTCTGTGCTGTGCAGCACCAGTTCTTGTTAACGGGCCATCTGCAGCGGCAGTCGTAGAGAGGTTAATTTCATAACTAAGGGTCCGCAACTTCGTCAGCTGTAGAGTAAAATTAATAACCCTCTTTTTATTTCAGCGTGTATTCTTTAACCAGTTGTGGATGACCAGCTCACCGTGACCGTGGATCAAAAAATATGGAAATCCATTCAGCATTTTAAAGTGGTGATGATGCAGATACATGTATACCTATATATCAACGGCAAAAAGCGGAAACATAGTAACCGCCAACTGAATCCATTGGTGGTTACGACATTTCCGCTTTTCGCCGTCGATATCTTTACTATTATAAAGTTGTAAAAATTAAATGTCTGTATATTGAAGATATATTAAAGAAAATGATTGTTACGGACTATTTGGAGGTCACTATACGAAAAATATTTTTTTTGGATTTTATGTATGTTTGTATGTGTCGTTGTGGCTTCATCACGCAAAATCGCCTAAACAGATTTCCACAATTTTTATACACGGGTAGCTGGGTATCTCCAGATGGTTTTAGAATACTTTTTACCAGACTACGCTGAACAAAAAACGACGGGTTATGACTTTTTCTCCTCCGCGAACGAAGTTGCGGGCATCTTCTACTATACAATAGAGGTCTCCTTCAGAATCCCTAATGTCGTTGGTCCTAATTAACGTTTGTCATTTATAACGCATTTTTTTCAGAAACCGTAAATTTTTACACGAATTTACGGTTTCTAAAAAAAAATTAGACACGATTGATTACGTCAGAAGAAAAAGAACGAAGGATTGAGTAGCAGCTCGATAAAAATGTTTTGTAATTGGTTGTTGACTTCATATTATCTTGCTACCCTAGCGCTATTGTGGACGGATTTGGAACTATTATTTACTGCTTTCCGTTGGACACTTTCATCTGTTTTCTTATGAGTTTGACCTCCTTATCTCTATACTCCATGGTACCCTCGTATGGATACATTTTTACTTGCTCTACTAGTAATAAGAAAAATTGCTAGCTGTCCATGTCATGTTTTTTTTCTTAATAATCTATGTAGACCAAAATAAAAATATATTCATACGAGGAAACTGTACAAATGTCACGACGAGTAATTTAAATAATATTTGTAATACAATTCGATCTAAAAATAATGTAATACTATCTGAGAAACTAAATGTTCCCAGATTTGCCGGTTACTGTATGCTATGAATATGATAAACTAGCACCCATCCTGTGACTTTGTTTACGCTGACTCCCAACTTAAGGCGCCAGCTTCTTTAAAAGTCTGTTTCCTTGCAAAATTATCCGACAATTTTTTTTTATGTTGTTACATAACGATAAATGAAATATATTTTATGAATATTCTTCTGTTTCCGCGATTATCACCCATTTCAATAAACCAATTTAAACGGATTATATCGCGTGAACCTATTACTCCGTGAACACAGAAGCTGTAAAGCTTTCAAAACGTCGGGAACTCATAAAAGATAATACGCGATATAATCCGTTTAAATTGTTTTATTTTTATTTAATTATATGAGTTTCTAACATACATTTTTTATTACTTTGATGCTAGGTAGGTATAGCTCTAAATATTATATTCATGTTTTCGTTATACGCGTCAAAGATATATTTCATGTTGTGGTCGTCATTACTACGTGGTGAGTGCATTAATGAAAGCAGTGTTTTTCATTTATTGTTTTACAACTAAATAAATATTTTATTTTCTGTTTATTTTTGGAGACTGGGGCCTTAAGAATTGTACGTAAAGTATTACTACATTTGATATAACTTCCCACCCATAGTTAGCTACACCTATTTGTGCTTCAAATCTTGGAAGTCAAATTACATTCACTTTTAGAGATCTGATTGACTTAAATTGACACACCATACATACATAGGTCAGATAGCAATACAAACTGTAAAGTCACCTGATCGACCAACACTTCTGAACGAAGGCCTATCTACCACAAGAATCTCCTCAACGAGCGGTCGTGATCTTGAACTACCCTTCTGCGGTTGGAAGATCCATTTCCTCCAATCTCTATCAGATGGTAGGTCAACCCTAAAACAAAAACTTATTCATAACAATTTTTATTTTCAAAGGAAAATTATTACTTTTCCATTTGAGGTTAGTAGTTTTTCTGTGACATAAGGAATTACTAAGATGAATTTTCATTGAAACACATCGCCCATTTCGATAGATATGTTCATATCCCAAAAAAAACACATGTATGTGAGTGATTATGCATAAATAATAGTAGGTAGGTACATATTTCTTCACGGCATCGCTCGATCCGTTCCTGCGTTATACTGTTATACTTATATAATCACTGTAAAAGAAAGGTAAGCATGAAAAAAAAATGCCTTACACTTAAGTACATTCAAGTGAAACCCCATTTGCATGCAACAAGCGAAATCCGTTAAAGCTTAGAAAACACGGAAAAATACAACACAAAAATTAAATTACCTAATCCCCATAACGAAGCACTCTCTAAAGAGGCGTGTAATGCGCGAGGCGAGGACTGGCAACACTGGAACAGAGAGCCGGTAACTAATTTTGAAAGTAGGAAATGGGAAACTGGCAAAGGTGTCGAAACAAAGGGAGGTAATCAACAAAAGCGTTTGGTGCCTCGCCTTCGGTGGGTCACTGACTAATTTGCGCAGATCGGTTATCTAAGGCCGCAATTGGCCAATAGAGAAGCTGCACTGCAGCGAATTTTTGCATACAAGTACGTACCATGGTAGAACGTAGAACGTTTGTTCGTAGTAGTACCTACATTCCACGCCTGAGGGGTTACTCCGAAACTCAAAAATGGAAGTTCGTAATGTGCTGTCCCTCTCGTTCTCATGTTATGCCGTATTTGAGTGAGCGGGATGGCGCCATACGAACTTTGGATTTCCGAGTAGCCACTTTGATGATAAAGTGCACTTCGTTAGGTTTTGTTGAATTGGTAAAATCGCATTCCCATATTTTTTTTATTGTAAAAGTTGAAGGGCCACTTGTCATACTGACATAGTGCAGGAGTCGGCAACCTTTAGAGACGGAAGAGTCCAAAATTACAATTTACAAAATTTCAATGTTTTTAAGGAGCCACAAGCAATTTTCTTGCCAACAATAAATAGTACTTTTTGATTAAAAAAAATCACAAAATCATCCAAAGAGCCGATTGTGGCTCGCGAGCCGCAGGTTGCCGACCCCTGACATAGTGAATTTGAGAAGTAACCGTTTCAAATTCGCTTACTGAGAATCGGTGACACTATACAAAAAAAAAATTACTTCTAATATAAAATCAATGAAATAAAATCTCGACACGTGTTTTGCCTCTCTACGAGGCATCATCAGGAGATGCAGGAGATGTTGACGCTCCGGCGTCCACCCGAGAGTGTTTTATTTATGTTTCATGATATGAGTGTCGAGGATTATACTGTTTGGTGTTGGTTTGTTGTATTTGCATGCGTATTTTTTTTTGTGGAAACTGCATGGAAATATGCGCATGTGAGCACAATTTATTGTCACATCTAACCAAGACACAAGTTCGCGGAACAGCAAAGGAACTATAATCCATTGATCTAGTATGGAACTCCGCAAAGTAACGCCTGAATCTATCAATTACTTCTAATATAAATTTTTGTTAAACAGCAAAACGTCACTATTTGAATGATTTTGTATAGGGTCACTAGGGTTCTCAGTGAGCGATAATCATTCCTGCTTTTTATTCTGGTATAGTGAGGCATTTCAAGTTCGCGGAGAAATAAAAGTAAAAACGGTCTTTTTGGTACAGTTCAGTCGGGTAAAAAGTATCTTATTACTAGCCCTGAATGCTACCTCTATATCGAAAATAGTTGACATTCGTCCAGCCGATTTGGCATGATGAGAGCACAAATACACTTACAAGAAAATAAAATAACAAATGTTTTGCGATTTAGGGACCTTTTCACCTATAATACTTATTTATTTAAAAAACATCTTTACTGTACAGAGATAACATCTTTAGAATAGAATAGAATAAAATCTAAGGCGGACGGAGTCGTGGGCAGAAGCTAGTAATATTTTTTTTTTCTGGAATCAAAAGACTGTTACAGTTTGAAACAATGCCAGATTCAAAGAAACTACCTAAATAATAAAGTATATCTGTTGATTTGAAGATTTTTCTTTTTTACTTTTTATATATTAAAGAAATATTGTTTAAACGATTAGTGTGATCGGGCTGTAAAGTCAACCAAACATTGATAACTACATGGTATTTGAAAATAATTTGACAGGTAAATTAATTAAGGAACCGTTACACTACTCTAAACAGTAAAATGAATAAATTAATAAGAAGTGTCTTAGAGAAGTTTACTTTATTTAACCTGCAGACTGTTCCCTTAAATGACCTGTAAACATTAAAAAATGCTAGAAGTGTCCCTTCTCAACGAAGCGAAGCATTTACGACAACATTAAAATATCTGTCACTAATTAACGCAATGTCTGCCTACATAGAAAAAGAATCTAATTTGGATTTGAGTCATGCAGCAGTGGACATCAGCTAATGACTTCCCCTGACGGTCGTTAGGGTTGGCTTCTCGATTTATTTTTTCCCTTGAGTGACTTAATCAGCAAGTTTCCTTTTTCAACGGGCCCGTTTTTATCGCGCGGGATGATGAAAATTCGTCATTACTTAGTATTTCGAGTTTATGTTGATAGAGGGAGTTGGTTTTGCTATTTCATTTGTTTTAGGCGTTCGTGAACTCGTTTTGTGGGCGCTTGTGTCTGGAATAGCGTGCGTTATTAAAAGGTTAAAAATCTGTTGATGGAACACACGGTCGTTGATTTTAACGTGAATCGTCTATGTCAGCGAGTCGCTTTTCGTATAAAAACTACAAAATAGGTAGGTAAATTGGTTTTCACTGTGATCGACAGGTATACGTTGTTTTTATACGATGACACATGAATTATTGAGCTACATAAAATAGAACAGAGCGCGGGTCACTGTTTCTAATTTTGGGACGTTCCCAAAACAGTGTGGTTTGTCTGATTTCGATTATTGAGGTATCTACGTAACAGGCAGAACCTCGTCTCTTCAGCAATATGCATGGATTGTAACTATATAATTAAAAGTCTAGTCACTAGGTCAAGTATGGTATCATATAAAAGGACTTGATCTGCACATTTTCGAACATTATTTTTACTGTGCTTAAGTATCGTTTTATGAAGGAAAATTTGGAAGAAAGTATTTTTTCCCCCCTATATCTCCTTGGTAAACCAAGCGAAAAATCTGGAATTATATAACTATATATGAATATTACACGAAAATTATATCCATATGTCTGTCTGTGTTACTTTTTTTTATCACAAAAAACATTTTCGAACAACCCGGTTTGGTTAAGTTTGCCCCTCATTTGTGTGTGACGCCATAGATACCAGAGGCAAACTTAAGTCAACCGGCAAGTTAAGTCGGAATAAGTGAAAGTTTGAACGGAACCCTCGGTGCGCGAGTCAGACTCGCACTTGAACGTTGGTATAGTCCGCGTCAAATAGTCCGTAGCATACAAAGTGCCTAATATATCGTCACACAACTGTATGCCCATAAAAATAAAGATGTCTACGTTATTGTTGGCACTTTGACTGTACAGTTAGGTGGGTCCATCAATTTTTTTATGTACCTCGTTGCCATGGTTACGTCTCCCTTATAACTACGATTTTAAACGATATAAAGGCAACAAAAATATTTTTCATCTCGTTAGTATGTTGATAGTCTAAATTATTAGCATATTTTGCTAAGTAACTCTGTCACTATTTAGTTACGGAACAGGATACCAACAGAAAATGGTGATTCAGTCATGTAGTAGTTCAGGGGTCAAATTACACTGCCGTTACAGAAATCCCAGAACTGATAAACGCTACAGAATAGCAAAACGTACTCTTGTGGTCTGTGTAAACGGCTTTGAAACGTCAGAATGCATGATCCCCAGCGAATGATAAGGTGAGAGATGAAGCAAAGTTCCGGTGGTAGAAAAAATAATGTAAAACATAAACCTGTTGTAACGGTTTAGGTTAGGCCCGGTAAAGCACCTTAAGGGTGTGTAATAATTAATGCTCGCTGTAAGTTGTGAATTATAATCAAATAGCGCAAATGAGGACACGAGGGGTAACATACACAACCATAACACAAGAAAAATAGTGCCCATTGTCAGGATTGCCGCAGACAACTGTATCGTAAACAATCTTTGCATTAAACGGGATCATTCCTCTAACTGAGTACATTAATTCTGCGTAAAATAGACACCTACTTATATGTCTGTATCAGTGGCGTGGCGTCCATGTTAGCCGATTCCCACCGGGTTGCCCGAGGAAAGGCTTACAACAACCTTTTTCTTTAGATACGAGTAAAAGAATACACTTCGGCTTCCCTTTTAATTTTCCTGACGCCACGCCTCTGGTCTGTACAATGTAGTTACCCTACGTACCCTAAGTCACCCAAGTTTTCCCATTTGATGTTCAAATACATTAAAAGTTTCCTGGTTTATATTCGAAGTCTTATTCTCAGTCATAGCACTTCATCGAGCACTCGTAATCATGTCTAGTACTATCAAATTAAAACCTTACCTAATGGCTTCTACAGAATGACCCTTTCAAAGATCCTGAAAATGTAACGGTTCCAGAATTATTAGAAACGTTGTCACTTTCTATGATTATATTATTGGTTATTAAGGGATCCAAGTATCAGTATCTCCAGTACTATCAAATTAAAACCTAACCTTATGGTTTCTACAGGTGACCCTTTCAAAGATTCTGAAAATTTAACGTTATTACGCTCTATGATTATATTATTGGTTACAAAGGGATCCGAGTATGAGTATCTCTAGTTCTATCAAATTAAAACCAAACCTAATGATTTCTACAGGTGCCCCTTTCGAAGATCCAGAATTATGACAAACGTTATTACGTTCTATGATTAAATTATTGGTTACAAAGGGATCCGAGTATCTGTGTCTGAAGTAACCAGGTTCAATCTTGGCTCAACCGTAGTCAGGAAGCAATTACGTCGACCGTCTCTGAATCAATACGGTATCAACGGTTTCTACAGGTCTTCAATTTGTTGTCTGCCCCAGTTGATTGTGTCTTACGTATCCTGTCCGTATTGTTTGGTGCCAGCTTGGGAGCGGTGTGTCGTTCAATTCAATTACCTTTAGGTATGAACTTACACCTAGACCAACTTGTTCCAATCTAGTATGTGTGACATAGGTTCTATTCGCATCTACGATTGCTTTGTAACAGAAGGGAGTCAATATGCCAGATACTGATAGTTGTGCCTTTGTAACTTACCTCTTTTTTTTTTAGTTACAAAACATCATTGTTATTAAGTCAGAACGGGTACGTACAGATCGGGTCAGGAAATTGGTACCTAGTAGATAGCTAGTTGGACATTTGGATGTTTGTTAATCAATAAAGATGAAACTTTATCATCATCATCATCATCATCATCATCATCATTTCTGTCTACGTCCACTACAGAACACAGGTTTCCTCAATAGACTTCTACATGGGCCGGATAGAGGCGACCCGCATCCAGCGAGTCCCCGCAAACTTATCTAGATCGTCCGACCATCTTCGGGTCGCCTTCCCACACTGCGCTTGCCGGTACGCGATGTCCACTTGAGTATCTTTGTGTTCCAACAGCCATCGGTTCTTAAAAATATGTGCCCTGCCGATTGCCAGTATAGTTTGCTTACCCTGTTTGCTATATCGGTGACCTTGGTTCGTCTAAAACTTGGTACACAAATATTAGGTAATGGATTAAAACATAGGATACTTACATAATTCCGGTTTCGCAGACAAAGCTGCGAGTAGATACTAGTATAAATAACTAAACTTTATATTTAGAAAAGGACACGCCTATAAGTTAAGAAATAAATAGTGACAAAATTCGAAGATTTACTGACTGGACTCCGTAGCTTAGTTGGTGGAACGTGCGTCTCGCGGCAAGGCGCATGGCACTGGTTCTAATCCAGTTGTCATTGTTTAGATCTTTGTATTTATAAGAATATTCTTTCATATTTAAGTTAGGTTCTTACGCTCAAAAACGCGTAAAAGAAGAAGGCTACCTCATTTGAATTAGAGGGACTCTTTGATATTTGAAAAGAACTAAATCAAGCCTTTAACATAGTCAAGCTTCCTAGCTAGAAACCGTGAAGTAAGGAATAGATAAAAATCTACATGTAAGAAATAATCATGCAGGATTTTTACAGCAGAACGAAACGGGTCGTAAGCGCTTATAATTAAAAATGATTTATTTTGAATAACGTTGGGACATCATATTACGTCCAGTCTCGAAAGAACTGTTAGGTATGTAAGTAGATACTATAATTATATACTTGTACCCACTTACTATTTCGTAATAGAGGCTTCAAAGCCTTTTAGCGATCAAAATACGAACATGAAGGTCAAATAGAGTAAAAAGGAAAATTACCCGCGCGCTGCGGTCCGCTTCATCGAGTGCCCGCTCTAAAGGAGTTTAGTTTCAAGCCTATTTCAAAACTGCGAATTTTAAATGTTGACTACGTTTCACTACACCAACAAGCATTGTTGACATGATAAGTATATTGTCAGGACGCCGAAAGTAAACACTCCGACTGCAAAGATATATAGCCTATTGTCACTACTTTGAAATAACTCGGACCATTAAAACAAGATGATTGTCTTGCTATACTTTGGATCGTGCGCCGGTCGCAAGAACATAGTCAGACAAAAACTATATGGTGCTTAAAACTAAACATTTAGATATCTTATAATTGAACAAAGCAACAAAGTACAGTAACAATTAGTTCGTAAGCAGTAATAATAAGTAAATAAATGTTACGTAACTTTTGAATTGTCACGCTTGCAAAGTTGAATAATTGTAAATAATTAATCTTATACATCATACTCGTACATAGATGACGACGACAATTCGTCGGGATCTTTTTGAGAACCTCCTCCTTTTTTTGGGAGTCGGTTAAAAAGCGAAACTAACTGTGTCTGTCTGTTACCTTTTAACATGAAGATTGTTTAAGACCCTGGGATATAGAACAGCTTTTATCTCGAATCTCCTCCCTTAAAGGGATGTTAAGGGGAATCAATAACTAAAAAATAAGCCAGTTTCTCAGTAACACAGAGAGCAAGTAAGCAAAACAGAGAGCACAATAACAAAATCTATTTATACCCGCCTAGATGTCGATCAGCTATATACAAATAAAACGATTATAATATGTGCATATTTCTATATAATAGCTTACCTCAAAATATTAAAACTATAAAGACTGACTTTAGAAAAAATGGGAATAATTACCTGTTGGAAATTTGTTTTTATATTGTCAATTACATTATTAGATTACGAGAAGATGCCCGCAACTTCGTTCGCGGGGGAGAAAAAGTCATTTCGCCTCTTTTTTATGACAGCGTAGTCGGATAAAAAGTATCCTATACCCATTTGGAGATACCCAGCTACCTGTGTATCAAAAATAGTTGAAATCTGTTTAGCCGATTTGGGGTGATGAAGCCACAACGACACATACAAACATAAGAAAAAATTCAAAAAAATATTTTTCGATTTGGTGACCTCCAAATTGTCCGTAACAATATATTTTTTTAAATATCTTCAATGTACAGACATTTCATTTTTACAAAAGCATGAAACTTGTTAAGAATAAGTTAGAAGTCGCATGTACTTATTGCAAGCTAATAATATTTGTAAATGGTTTAATTACGATTGAATACTGTACCTACCGTAAACAACAATAAAACTCTATAACTAGACATAAGTATTCTGCAAATAAACATATTCTATTATTCTATTCTAACACGAATGAAACGGCAGGTTAATTCTGGTAAATAAATAAATATTAGAAGATAATTTTCACGAATTGAACTAGTCCCATGGTAGCTCAATAAAATTTGTGTTATGAGTACACAACGGTGAAATATTTAATACAGCAAGCCATACTCAGAGTGTGCTCCGCGGAGCTCTAGGGCTCCGCAAAACTTCTGTAAGGGCTGCGCGATATGATATAGGTTACACTTAATTATAATACTTAAATACGCAGAAAACCCAGGAAAAAACATTCGTGATCAACACACAAACACTTGTTCTGGCCGGGATTCGAACCCGGGATCGCCAGCTTCGTAGGCCGTAATATTTATGCTCATCACATAAATATTTGCCCTTACTCGGATTTGAACCCAGGACCGTGAGCTTCGGAGGCGGCGTCACTCCCGCTGAGCTAAACCGGTCGTCATAAGATAATTATATTATTATAGAAGATCAGAAACTTCCAACTTTAAATGGCAAACTTGACTAAGGCATAATTTAAACGAGCCTTTGAATTTGACAGCTGTAATCAGTTGTTAATAACTTGCTTATCGTGAAATTGAGCTTAAACTTGCTTAACATAATTGAGACAGAGGATAGGAATACATGTTTGACCATTGCTATACTAGTTTTGCGTCTGGAATCTATACTATTATAATGTTGTATATATGAAATGTTTGTATGTTTGTATGTGTCGTTGTGCCTTTATTACGCTATATCGGCTAAACGGATTTCAACAATTTTTGGTACACGGGTAGCTGGCTATCTTTAGATGGTTATAGGATACATTTACTCGACTATGCTAAAGGAAAAAAGAGGGGTTATGACTTTTTCTCCTCCGCGAACGAAGTTGCGGGCGCCTTCTAGTTACTTTATAAAAGAAAATATGCCATTTACATGCGACTGATACATTTTCTTTATTTGGAACATTTGGGCCTGCTATGTATAAAATTAACCAAAGTTTTTATTTTAAACTAAGATACGGAAAAGTGTTGAAAAATAAGTAGTTCTCAAAGAAAAAACAAATTATTACAGTTTTGTTAGATGGTATTGCGTCTGTTGGCTATGTGATAAGATATTAAGATGTCCTCGTACATATGTTGGTAGCATTGCGTCCCCATATACACTTTTAGTTCTCTCCCCAAGGTTCCGTACTAATTAGTGAATTTAAATTAGACGTCTAGTTAGCGTAGTCAGCGAGCACGTTCAATCAGATAGTACGCTGTATCGTATGTTTCATAAGGTTAGGTGGCGCCAATGACTTTCAGTGCCTATAGACTTGCTATTCAGAGCGCTTGAAAATTTTGTCTAGTTTTAAAACATCCGTACCTTCCTCATAAATTTTTCCGTACACAAAGGGTAATACGCGACCCTATTAGTAAGACTCCGCTGTCTGTGTCTTTCTGTAAGTCTGTGACCAGGCTGTATTTCATGAGCCGTGATAGCTAGACAGTTGAAACTTTCACAGTTGATGTATTTCTGTTGCCGCTTTAACAAAAAATACTAAAAACAGTATAATTTTATGTCTGTCTATGTTAGTAACCTATATTTATTTATTTATTAAATCGTATTGCGTTACATGATTATTAATACAGGTCGCATACATTAATAATGTGTCCGTATTCGAGTACCGTTTAATTGCCGCGAGGCTCTCGTATGGTGTTGAGCAGTGCAGCAGGCAAAGTTGATTACTCTTTAGCACCACCCAGGGGACATGTGTAGGGAATCTAAGGTAATCTTCCTACGGACGCGAGCAATCATTGCCCCCCAATAACCTAATATATAAAATGATCGAACACCGCGTACATTTTACTTAGGAGTAGGGCTTTGCTAACACTGGATTTTCATAGATACGGCCGTTTGTAGCGTATATTTTGTACGAAACCCTCGGTGCGCGAGTTCGACTCGCACTTGGCCGGTTTTTTAGTTAGGTTACGTAAGGTACCGTTACAAGTTAAAGGACACATAAACGGCGTCCTTCGTGAGCACAGGCCCTAGGATACCAATGCCGTGCCGTGAATTACTAAAAATCACCAAAATGATGACCCAACGGAACTAACCTGCTCAAATATAGGTTAGGTTTTTTTTTGTTTGTGTTATTAGGTTAGGTTAAAGGTGATATCAGACGGTTCATTTTTCGTTCATTTTCGTCTTTCATTCGGTATCATTCACTCGAAGTGACACGTCTGAACACGGAGTGAAACGAAAGTGCCGAATGAATTCACTAGTGAATCAATCCAACAATGTTGGATCGGTTCATTCGGCATCATTCACTCGCACTCCGAATGAACGAAAAATGAACGGTCTGAACACAAAGTGAACGTTCACTCGGATTCCGCCATTTTGTCGCAACTCGTGTAGCGGTTGTCACGTCGAGCGTCGCTTCAAAATGGTGTTCAAGTGGAATGATGAAAATACGCTGCTGTTTTTGGAAAACTTTAAAAATTATCAATGCCTTTGGAACCACAAACTTGATGAGTACAAAGACAGAACAATACGGGCAAATTCTATAAAGTCTCTTATTAGTGATTTAAACTTAGATGTTAGTGAAGAAGATATTAAGCATAAAATAAAGACGATAAGGACCCGCTATACTACAGAATTAACCAAAATAAAGCAATCCACTAAAAGAGGGTGCTCTTCTGACGATATCTATGTACCTACTTTGTACTGGTTCAAACATGCAGAATTTTTAAGCAGCGTATGTGTCCCAAGGCAGAGTACATCAAATCTTGTAAGTAGCCAGTGTTCTATTATATGTATAAGGTGTCCCAAGTAAAAGTGCAAAGCTCCTAGGAGGTCAATCAGTACCCGGGTGATGTGATCAGCTGGGCCCACCTCTCCATAATTTTTTTTTAAATAAAAAATTTCTTTCGATTTTTTTGTAATCAGTATGGCGTACTAGGTACTAATTGACCCCTAAGAGCTTTGCACTTTTACTTGGGTCACCTCGTATATTTATTCATAATACTGTAAACAAAACATTAGTAACTATTTATTTTGCAACATACAATTGATGATCATAGTAATTGGAAATACAAATAAGAATGCTGTGCCTATTAGTGCCAGGCAGCTTAAATTGTCCAAGACTGGTGACAACACCCTAGGTGTTTTTTACAAGCTTTTATTTAACTTGCATTGTATGTATGTATGTATGTATGTATGTAAGTAAGTATGTTTGTTCGGGTTGAATCTTGCAACTCAATTTTGACGCAGATATCGTCATCCGATTGAGCTGAAATTTTACATACTTACATAACTTTGATGACAATAGAATAATATGGTACAATAGGGCTGATCTGATGATAGAGCCGGAAGGTGGCCATAGGGACTCTATAATAGAAAAAGCAATCCTACCGAGTTTGGGCTCTTTAGAATCGTCTCAGTGAGTATTTGATGGATATCCAAAGAAAAGTACAGTCGGCTATAAAAGCTTGTCACTAAAATGAAATTTTTGACAAAAACTTATTATTATTATACATATACAGTATGTGAACGTGTGTCTGTCTGTCTACGCTGAAGCTCAAGTTAAAACAATGTATTTTAATGCGTATTATGTTTATTTTAGTATTTACATTAGCATACTCTTCTTATCATGTTCCATTGCCATGGTACAGTGCATGATGTGATAAACTTTTCTGCATATGTATCACGAATGCGACGGGCCATTTCACTGGTATTTCTTGCATTAGTTGGTGGTAAATCCATTAATGCTAAAGATGGTACTTCTTCCCATTCTCCTATTATGACGCACCCTGGGTCCCAATCCTGGGCTTGCAGTGACCGTTTTGTAATGTAATTCATTGAAGTTTTTCTAAGCCAATTATGAAGTGCACACGTCGTTTTAACAAGTTGTTCAACTTTTTGCACTGATAATGGTATCGGCTTTTCAAAGATTCGGAATTTTGATACTAATATTCCGAAAGTGTTTTCTACTACGCGGCGAGCTCTTTACAGTCGATAGTTAAATATTTTTTGTTTATCACCGAACTCCCCTCTAGTATTATATGGTTTTAAGATATCTGTTCGCAATGGAAAAGCGTCGTCTGCCACGATTACGCCTTCCTTTGGTAAATTAAGAAGGTTTGACGACAAAGCTTCATTGAATGTTGATTTAGTAAAGACAGATGCATCATTAGCTCTTCCATTTGTCCCAACATCGATATTAATGAAATTATAATCCGCATCCACTACTGCAAATAGGTGAATACTGAAATTTTTTTTGTAGTCAAAATAGTCAGAGCCTGAATTTCCGGGGCATCTTATGGTCACCAATTTCCCGTCCATTGCTCCGCAACAGTTTGGAAAGTTCCATAATATATAGTAGTCTTCCATTATTTTTTTCCACTCGTTTTGACTTTCAGGAACCTGTAACAGTAATTCTTTTTTAATTTCAGGATACAACAACACTAGTAAACACCAAGAAAGATTCACAAGTGATTCAAAATGAAAGCTCTGTTGAATCTGATCAAAACAGTTCACAACCTAGTGGTGAAGGACAGAAGATACCAAGTGGTGAAAGTAGTAGGGATAGAAGTAGCGAATTGATGACACCTACATTTTGTAAACCAATAAGCCGCAAAAGAAAAAATGATATGCCAATTGATAGGGCAATCAAGGAATTAAAGACTATAAGCGAGCAAAACAAAACACAAAATGAAGATGAGTTTGATTTCTTTTGCAGAAGTTTAGCAATACAACTGAAGAACATGCCTCTCAACAGAGCGCTGTTATGCCAAGAGAAACTTCAATCTGTTATGACGCAGGAACGGTTAGAACAGATGGTGCAACCATCACCTGAAACGTTATATTCGGACTCAAGCGTCTCCCCTCAATATGATCAACATCATTATTATGTGTCTCAGCAAGTTTACTCGCCTACTGTGGCTATACCTATGAGCTCTCCACAAGAGACGAGTCAGATCACACTAACTGAAACACCCACCCAAGAAAACATACTCTCACAAGCTCTTCAAAGTATTATGTAAAGATTTGTCATGACTTTTGATAGATTTAGCAATTTAATTAAAAAGGAATTTGAAGCAATGCAGGAGAGCCTAACTGAATCTATTATCAACAATATTAAACAGGCACTAGTAGCAAAATTCAATTCAAAAATAAACAACCTTAAAGAAGACTTATCTCGCAATTCATCTGCTTTGACCCAGGAACAAGTACGATTGCAACAAATTATAAAGGTGACAAACGAAAAAATTAAGAAATTGGAGACTGAGAACACTAAACTACGGTCTGAGCTGGAAACCTTAGCTACCAAATTTGAAGGTCAAACTCGCACAACAACGGGTGAAAATAACCATATTAAAACAATAGTCCTTTACGGCCTGGATGAGTACTCTGGTGAAAATGGACACGTACTTGTGGAACGGGTTGTGAATGTGTTCTACGAAATGCTGGGAACGGATGTCAACGGGTTCATTGAGGACGTAAGAAGAATAGGAAAGCGTGGGTACCGAAGACCTGTACAAATAGACTTTATAAGCAAGAGGCTGAGAAACTTTATCTTGGACAACAAGTATAATTTCCACAAAATAGGCCTAGCAGTGTCGGCATTTATGGATACAGCGGCATTGAAAAAAAGACAAATACTGAGAGACACCTTAAAAGATGCCCGAATGCGCGGTCTGCGCCCAATAGTCACAAATGAGAAAGTGTTTGTAAGTGGTCGCGAATATTTACTGCCATCAACTACGAAGGAACAAGCGCATGAACAGGACACGAGTAGCACTTCTGAGCGAAGCGCTAGCTCGCAACTAAGAGCGGTGGCTTCCAGCTCTGCTGAAAGCTCCCAGGCGTCCAGCTCCGCTGAAAGCTCCCAGCAGGCGGAAAAACGCAACCAACATACTTTTCGTCGGCAACAACAATAACATGTCTTTTACAGTTCTATTTCAGAATATGCAAAGCTTAAATAATAAATTACATATCTTAGAGACTTTTCTAGGCGATCATACCTTTGACGCAGTTTGTGTTACTGAAACGTGGATGACCTCATCGCAGATTGATCTAGTTCGAATTTCGGGGTACGAGTTAGTGACAAGTTTCAGCCGAAGTGAACATATGGGTGGGGGTACTTGTATTTTGCTTAAAGAGGGTATAGAATACGTTGTAAGGGACGACATTAACAGAATCTCTACCGAGTGTGTGTCTGAATGTTGTTGTATTGAACTACCTAAACTAAATACCTTACTTATTTGCATCTATAGACCAGACAGAGATATTGATACTTTTTACAAATGTATAGATAAAATATTACATAAAATTAAACATAAAGAACAGAGTAAAAATATTGTTATAGGGGGTGACTTTAACATTAATATGTTATTAAAGTCTAGATACACTTGCCGTTTATCAGACCTAATGCTTACTCTAAACCTCATTGAAATTGTTAAAAAACCGACACGAAAAGCACTGAATTCCACCAGCTGCATTGATCTTGTTTTTACTAACAATAAATCACACAGCACCTTAATTGCCGAACACGGACTGTCCGACCACATGAGTGTTATTTGTACTTTTGAAAACCAAGTATCTACAAATAAAATAAATATCTCTAATAAACCTTATAAAATACATAAAAGAATATACAATCAACAAAACCAAGCTGCTTTTAAAAATGACCTAACCAATATAAACTGGAACCTTGCACTTGGTCATGATAATGCTAACGATAACTATAATGCTTTCTCCATGTTATTAAAGAATATATTAAATAAGAGAATTCCTGTCAAACGTTTAATCATAAAAAGAAAGCGCAAGAATACATGGCTTACTAAGGGTCTAAAAATATCTTGTACGCATAAAAGATTGTTAAAAATACATGCTAGTAAAGTAAAGGGTGATTCCGTCCTTAAAACACATTATAAACAATATTCAAAGATTTTGAAGAAAACTGTCAGTCAATCAAAAAGATTAAACTATATAAACGAAATGGAAAAATCTAAAAATAAGACTATTACAATGTGGAGAATAATAAATAATTTAAAAAATAAAGAGAAAATAAGAAAGAACTTAAAATTAACAATCAGGCCTCAAAACTTTGTAACGGAAAACCCTGAGCTGATAGCAAATACTTTCAATAATTTCTTTGCTTCTGTCTATGATGGGCAGCGAGCGCAGACAGGCCGCCCTCATGACCCTAGTGCTCTGCGAGGTCGCCCAGTACGTGAACCACTCTCTAGCTCGATATATTTACACCCAGTCACAGAGCTCGAAGTATTCAAGACAATACGAGGACTCAAAAACACACATAGCGCCGGAATAGACGATATCCCTTCATCATTATTAAGATTGTGTGCTACTGAACTAACATCACCTCTATGTACATTAATTAATCAATCGTTTAATGAAGGAGTTTTCCCTCAGCAACTTAAGGTGGCAATTATAAAACCTATACATAAAAAAGGTAACGCTCTAGATACTAATAATTATCGGCCTATAGCACTTTTACCGACCTTGTCAAAAGTTTATGAAAAAATTATGTGTAACCGAGTTTATAAGTTCCTAGAAAAAAATCAGATATTAGATGACCACCAATATGGATTCAGGAAGAATAGATCTACAAACCTAGCTATAAGTAACTACATACAAAATGCTCTAACGACCATCAATAACAAGCACCGTGCAGTAGGACTACTTCTAGATCTTACCAAAGCATACGATAAAGTTTCCCATGAGATTATGCTAAAGAAATTGTATGGCACGGGTATTAGAGGCATAGTTCATGACTGGTTTCAATCTTACCTTAAACATCGAACGCAACTAGTTCAGGTAGAGTATCTTAACCCCTCATCTAACGTAATAGAAACAATTCGTTCCAATCTTATAGAAGTAAGAGGATCAATTCCACAGGGTAGTGTTCTAGGATGTCTTTTATTTCTAATTTATATAAATGACCTTCCAAAGGAAATTGACATTAAATGCACCTTGTTTGCAGATGACGTTTCCCTTCTTTTTGATTTCAAAACTAGTGACAACTTCAATGCAAATTTAACTGAAACCTTAAACCTAATAAACAATTGGATGTATGACCATAATCTTTCAATAAACACCAATAAAACTAAGTTAATCCAGTTCTCTCCATATCACAGAAAACCATTAAAATTAAAATTAGCTCTAAATGATGAAGAGGTTGAGGAAGTAAAACATTTTACCCTATTAGGCATTACTCTGGATTCGAATCTTAATTGGAAAACCCACATATTAAATATTAAAACTAAAATATCTCGATTTCTTTATGGATTATTCACACTACGCAAGACAACCAGCTTCACTACCGCACTTTCTGCTTATTTCGCCTATGCCCACTCGTGGTTGCATTACGGAATTATAATGTGGGGTAATAGCACAGATTCACATGACTTATTTGTCATGCAAAAAAAGTGTATGCGTATACTTGCGGGAATAAGGCATCAAGACAGTTGCAGGCCTTATTTTACGGAGTTTGGTATTCTTACATTGCCAAGCTTATATATTTTTGAATTAGGTATGTTCGCGCGCAAAAATATACATCTATTCAATAAACAGCAAAACAAACGATTTAAATATAAACTCATACTACCGGTACCAACTTTAGAAATGTTCAGAAATAGCCCCCATTACGCAGCAGTTAAATATTACAACCATATCCCAAATAATATAAAAGCAGAAGAAAAAGACACAATATTTGCAAAAAAATTAAAGACATTCCTTACGCAGAAATCCTACTACTCGGTGAAAGAGTTTTTTGATGACAAAAATTAAGTAGACCAGATTTTGTAAGATATATGCATACATTATTATTATAATTACTTCTTCTTTTGTTACTATTTAGCAACTTTAAGTTCAACTGTGGCTGTGCTTAATTTCTGTTCTATGTGTTATGTTAGTTATAATCTTAGTTTTAAGGCAATTGCTATACCCTTTCAGGGTCCATGTGATACCCATATATTTTGTAAGAACTTGTTACCATGGTGCAATAAACGTTATTATGATTATGATTATTATGACTAAACTTGTGCATTTAAAATAAAAAAAGATTTAAGTAAATTATTTTTCTTTTTCATCAAAAACATACTAATCTTAATCAACTTTCCAAGTACCGTCCAAATAGCTTCGTATACTTCTTGAAAAAAGTATGATATTGTATTTCGAGGTACTCTGTATAAATACTCTAAAGTTCCAAAAGAATCGCCCGTAGCGTATCTCAGTACAATTTGAAGTTTTGTTCGATTCGGTATACTATCTCTCAATAAAGTATTTTGTTTCGTTATTAATGGAGCAATGAGTCTTAAAAGTTCTTCAAACTTATATTTACGAGTATCCATTCGCATGTGATTGTGATATGATTTCGGATCTTCATCGGCTAGTTCTCTTAGCAATGCATTTGAAGCTCCGAATAAATTTCTTCTTGCAATCCAAGGCCGCACCCACCATCGCCGACGTTTTCTATTTTTTATTTTTGTCAACTCCTTGATCAATTGTTCACAAACTAAACTTATCCCCAGACACACGACTTTATTCGACGCCATATTGTCAGAAAAGATGGGTGAATGTTCATTTCTATGTCATTCTAGCTAAACAGTGTGAACATGGAATGAAAGAAAAATGAAGCAATCACTCTAGTGAACATTCATTCGAGTGAACCGTCTGATATCACCTTAACTAGGTTGCAAGTTAGTGGACTAATAGACGGCGCTTTTCGGGAGGTCTGTTCCGGCCACCCGCAGGTTTTTGGCAATAGCTAAAAAACTATATGTCCGATCGAATATATATTAAACGCTTCCCTTTTTTACATATTGTTTGGACACACGATTTAAAAGAAAAAAGGGGGGGGGGGGACAGTTTATGCTAGAAAATATGCACTTTATCAAAATTGCTTAGAAACCTATTTTTTAAATGTCGAAATATATAACACGTTAATATTTTCCGAAAAAAATTCGGCTTCTGTTATATGAATGGAGTGCCCCCTAAAATGCCTGTGACGTACGGACGGACGGGACGCATGGGCGAACGCACGGAGGGCACCATACTGTAACACAATAACATGCATACGCATATGGATAGTGACTATACAGGGTGAGCAGTTCAAATGGGTCATTATGGGTTAGTCTGGAACTAAAGGAGATCATTTAGTTTGTGTTAGTATCAAAAAGTGGATTTTTTCGTGACTTGGCACCTTTCACTGTTTTGGTAGTACACCATAGCCTTTTTAAGTAGTAAAATTTATTACAATGCTTTTTAAAAAACCTTGCTCATAGGTTTTTCAAGTATCTAAAGTTGTGTAATACCTTCAACCAGATTAATTAAAAAAGTATTTTCTTCTGTTTCCGCGATTATTACTCATTGAAATAAAACAATTTAACGGATTATATCGCGTATATTATCTCATTGTGGGGAAACGCAGTGGAAATAGACAGAGTCTTTAAAATACAAAACAAGTGTGTCAGGGTCATTAGTAGTTCGTGGTGGAACGAAAGTTGCGTGCCCATTTTCAAAAAACTTAAAATTCTTCATTTGCCATGCCTATATATAAGAGAAATATGTTATTTTGTGAGATTACATCACTCGTATTTTAAAACACGTGGCGAAGTTCTGGAAAGGCGAACCAGGGAAAAAATTATGAACCTTTTATATCACCCTCGAAGCCACAAGATGATCTATAAGAAAAACGTAGTCAATATGTGCATTGTTATGTACAATCATCACCCGGAGGAACTAAAACTGCTGGAGGGAAACGCCTTTAAACGCAGTCTAACAAACTGGCTCTTGGATCGTTGTTTTTACAGCGTAAAGGCGTATCTCGACCACCAGAATTAGTATTATTTAGTAATTTGTTATTGGGACATGCCTATTATGTTAAGTTTTTTATTATTTTAATTTGACATTTTATATTTATATGAATTTATTTATGTATTTTTTTGGAATAATGTTTGACATTTTAATTGTTTACTATATATTTGCACGCTTGCTCGCAAGCTAGATGCAACGAACCATAATGTACTTAAACATCCATATACCTACTGTATCTATGCAAATAAATGATTTCTGATTTCTGATTTCATTTTAGTTCTCGACGTAGATAATATACGCGATATAATCCGTCAAATTGTTATATTTCAATAAAAAAGTTTTTTTTACAGATGTCTGAATGTAACCCTTTGATCACAGATAAGACATAATTTCATCATTTCATATTGTGCGCGAGCTCCCGTAGTATTATATTGTGTACCTACAATACCATTTTTTTTAGAACAGCGTTATGGCAACACTGATCGATCAGTTATGGTTACCGACAATTTTGACGTCGTCATTAGTGCCGCGACTAGCTTTTTATGTGACCGGTGTAACTTTCTTCCCCTGCACCCTTGACAAAAAACTTGGTCCAGGTGAGATGTGATCATTTTCTAGACTCTGGGGCCTGCTTTTTGTGCCTGAGGTTCCGTCTTAATCACAACACTATGTTTATTCACAACTGCGTGTCCATACATTTGGCTCGTTGCCTAGCTATGTTCATATAATGCGGCTGTATAGTGGTGCCGATCCGGCCGACACGTCGCAATGACGAGACAAATTGTCCACCAGTAATTGGCATCGCGTTGTCGACCGACGAAACTGTCAAAGGTATTGAAAAATTGCATGCAAACTTTGATGCATAGTGGCCATTAGTGGGCACTGTTTTGTAGGAGCGTTGTGGGGTTGTGAGATTACAGAGACCCGTGAAAGGCAGTTGTTATTTTGGATTGTATAGTAGGTAGTGCGTAGATATAGTCAGGGAAATGTATTCGCGTCGTAACGACAAGTTATCGCCACAAAACTCTAGTTATAAGTTACGTTTTATTGCGATAGGATTCATCAATCTTAATAAATCTATTTTTGCAGGCATTCAACCTAGTCGTGTAGTGGGATCAAGATTTAGTAGGTATGACGGACTAAGCCCAAAATATAAGCATTCGTACGCAAGCTGTAAAGCTTATAACCAAACTAGCTTCTACGCGCGACTTGGTCCGCCTTAAATTCGTTTATCGTGGATAAAGGTATTTCTCCGGGATAAAAATTAGCCTATGTCCCTCCCCGGGACTCAAACTATCTCCATACCAAATTTCATACAAATCGGTTCAGCGGTTTAAGCGTGAAGAGGTAACAGAGAGACAGACAGACAGACGGACAGACAGACACACTTTCGCATTTATAATATTACTAGCTTTTGCCCGCGACTTCGTCCGCTTATAGCTCGAATTAAAAAAAATCCTTCCTTAGTGCGCCTCTACTAACATCTCTAACGGATTATTTGTTTCAATTCTCGTATTCCTACCGTCGGCAATTTAGGCTATGCATTGTCAGTCAATAGTCACGTTCACGTTACTTTGTTATATAGCTGTAATTTGAAAAAAAAACAGATGTAATTGGACAATTGAGATTGAACTATTGATAATATGGAACATTAGGTAGGTTTTGCAGTATTTCTTTATATACCACATTAACAGATCAGACCAAGATGCGTGGAGAGCTTGCTCTCGAGTAAGCCACGTAAAACTGGCCGTGCGAGAAGCACTCCCCCATAAGATCTATTCCCGCTGTTTTCAGTGACTGATCCTGAGACTTATTGATCGTCATCGCGAAACAGACCTTAAGGGGGAGCTGCACCCTTTTAAATTCGAATGGGTATTTCGAGGGTATAAATGGTATCCGGAGTATGTGCACAGGTTCACCTTGAGCACAGCCAGTAATTACGATGGCTTCTATAACGTTTTTATGTAAGGCTTTCACACGCAGCCTAGTTCCATTGCACAACTTCGGCTGATTGAGATTTCCCAACAACATTACTCGAGCACCCCTCATGTAAGATGGTAGGCCGGGTGGGTTAAGTGCATTTAAAAACTCTACGCGGTACTTTAATGGCATCATCCGTGTCCACTACACATCGAGTCTACAGACTTGTGTTCGTATTCTGAACCTTCGAACGACTTTAATAACACTTTATTAATAACGGAAGCCTGGTGGTTCTTAGGTGTCAGAATCGCTCATTCACACAACCACTCCATGGACTTGCTGTGTAGACTTTGAACATCTGGGTAAATTTGAGAGATTGGGTCGTCAACTCTCCGCACAACTAAGGCGAGATCCGATGGAATTGGAATCCTTCCCTCAGTTTTGGGATATTCTCCATTTCCTATTTTAAGAAGAAGGTCGGAGAATTCTCCACCGGAAATATCGCCCTTGAGGTACACTCGCATATCTATTTTAAGGTGGAGTTTTTTGATTATTGGCCAAAAATTTGAAGCCTTAATGTAAGTTTTAACTTCATCAGCTCGAGTTCCCCGCGGAAGTCTGACAAAAGTCTCCAGCTAACAACATAGTGACTCCACCCATCATAACTTCGTTCCCTCTAACATCTTTCAAAGTTCTATTCAGCGCAGTACAACACCCTTTGCGCGCCATTGTACTTTCGTCCCTTATTTCATCCCTTTCAGGGATGAATTTCCAAGAATGCTGAAATTAGTTTTCTTAGTTTTAAATGAAGAGTCTATACGTGAAATGTTATAACAGTTACTCAAATAATTACAGATTTTCCATACAAACTTGCAACCCCAATTTAACACCGTTATGGGATGGATTTCCAAAAATTCTGACTTGTTAGTGTCTACTGTGAAAATTTCAAGTCTCTAAGTTCAGTAGTTTCGGCTCTGCGTTGATATATCAGTCAGGACTTGTCCTTTTATATTATCTAGATAAAGAACGAAAAAGCGTTTACAACTAACGCTATCCAGTTACGCAAACAGGTACTAACGTGTCATATTGATTTCAAAGCAATTATTTCTTTAAAATTCTTCGGAATAAAATTTTCAGTGTTCAAAAAGTGATGATTTTCTATTTATTGTTAAAAAGAAACCGTTTTGTGTATTTATCTTATTCATAAACCATATTTTTCTAATAAAATGTTTATCATTCAGAGATGATCGTAAATCCAAAATATACACCGGGCTATTATCTGGCTATATTAAGATATACTCTTATTGGTATGATACATCATATACAAAAGGTGTCTTCTTTGCTTATTCGTGTTGATAGGATGACTGTTGCTAGGTTACCAATTGTTTATTCACTATCAAGAAAAGAAAACGTCAATGAATAAAAGGTCATGTTTTTCCATTTAATGATAAAAAATACCCTTTTATGAATAAATACCCTCAAAAGTTGTAGCCTATGTCCTATTCTGATATCTAAGCTATATTACTGCAGAATTTTACGCAAATCTGTTATGTAGTTTTTGCATTCCAGCGTAACGTACGATTTCTCCGCCTTAAACTCATTTATCGTGAATAAGGGTTTCTTCCGTGATAAAAAGTAGCCTATGTCCTTCCCCTGGACTCAAGCTATCTCCATACCAAATTTCACTCCAATCGGTTCAGCGGTTTAAGCGTGAAGAGGTAACAGACAGACAGACAGACAGACACACTTTCACATTTATAATATTAGTATGGATAGATATAGATGTTCATAAGTTACTTTCTCCGAAATGTTAAATTGAATGCTCTTGCTCTTCGTTGAAAGTAAAACGCAATTATCCTTCGTGATTCATAATTTTTCGCCACCCTGTATACGGGTTATGTATGGTTGTATGGTATTATCCGTTCAGAGTGAGCCTGTAATTTTAGTATGGATTTATAATATTAGTATGGATAGTATGGATTAACAATGACTAAGATAGTTCAAGGGTGTATTTCATGATAAAAAAATAAAGCTAGGACTTTTCTAATGTAGAATACAAATTCTAATTCAGTTTTAATATCAATAAAACAGTTTACTTTTTACGTATCAAATATTGATTTAAACTTGGTAAATATTGATTTAGATAACAACAGTTTGCACCTGTAGCATTTATTCCAACGCCAGTTCAGAAATAGAAATAAAATACCACAATAAACCGGAGGCCATACGAAATGGAAAATAAGCTTACCGTTAGCTGTTATTTGGTTATGAATTTCCCCCACGTTTAACTGGTGAAACAACAAAAATAACCTCAGGAATCGCGCCAGCACGAATAAAAGGTTCGGTAAACAGCGTGTGTTTACTATTCGCACATAAATCTTAGGAGGCGATGTTAAGAAATTGAAACCGCATTGAAAATCTGCAGCCGGCATCTGTGCTCGGTGTTTCGGCCATATTATGTAGAAGTGAGCGGAATAAGCCGCACTTTGTTACAAATCCGGGACTTGGGTTGGATTTGCTGGTGTCCGTTTTGTGCTTGTTATTCCAGCGGCCCGGAGCCGGCAGCTTAGGTGCAGTCCACACGCGCGGGATAACAAGGGCCGAGGTTCCAAAAACGTATTCCTCATTTCATTGACGGAGGATCGATCCGATTAGGCGTTCGGTATTTACTAGAATATATGAAATGATCAGTAAATTCACAAAGCTTTTACAATAGAATCGCAAAAACGTTGAAGTTTTTAAACTGAAATATTTTTATTCCATTATCATTATATTTATCTAAGATAAGATAAGATATTTATTGCAACCAAGTTACCGACTTAAGTCTAGTTACAAGGACCCTTGTCAGGTGTAGCAAACATTTTTATTAGGTACAAAATTAACTTAAATCTATACATACACTATGTCTTAGGTATAGTTTTACTTGTTTATGTAAATAAAAACGTCGTAGATATTTCAATCACCCATGAATTCCGTGACAGAGTAATAACATTTATCAAGAAGTTTTATCATCATAATATAGGTACTCAAATAGTTGATGGGAACAATAGACAAATATTTGATTTGCTGTGCTGTGCATTATATTTATTTATTTATTCGTTTATCTCCTAGGTAAATGCTTGCCTATCTTACATTAAAAAAAGTAAAAGTACTTAGTTAAATAGCTTTTTACATACTCTTCAGGGATAGTGATATTTTTGCGGGATTTATTTGGTATCTGGAATCGAAAAAAATACTTTAAATCTAATTCATAAGATTGTATGAAAATGTATGATTTTAATAAACTGCCCGTCTTGTCAAACTATGAGCCCAGATACTTCAAGTTTATCATGTAGTTTATGCATTTTGTCAAAAATGTAGGGCTAAATATATTTAAAACTTATGTGAACTCAGAATCTACAAATATCTTATTAATATTATTTTAATAAACACCCGACTTCACATTTTTACAGTTCCCTTGTACGAATGTATTTTTACTTTAGTTAGCTGTCAAGGTCACGGTTGTTTTTTAATTTTCGTTACTAATCTATGTAGACCAAAGTAAAATATATATTCATAGAAGGGAACTGTAAAAATGCCACGGCGGGTGTTTAAAAAATGATATCTAAAAAACGATACGATGTAAAAATAAGCTATTCATAGATTCTGAGTTCACATACCGTAAACTGTCAAGAAAAAATATAAAATACATCCCTGGAGAAACTTAATGTTCTCAATTGAGTTTATTATTGGCGCTTTGACGATTGTATGTATAAATATGATGTTAATTTACCCACCTTTAAAACACGTAGAAAGTGTAGAAACACACATTTGTGTTGCATAAAAAACTATGTAGGTCTAAAATGGTTTATGAGTATCTGTATACCAATTTATAGATCAGGGCTCGGGTATTGAGATAAGAAACGCAGCTCCCGCAGGTCCATCGATCAAGTGAAGGAAAAAGCCAACGCTTGTGCCGTGTCATGAACTAAAATCATTGGGAAAAGGGACGAAAAAATTGAGACTTTATATCCAGCACACTGTTCTTAATAATGATGATGGCACAACTTAAGTTGTAATGTTATGAAGCAATCAACACCATGCTGCTATTTTTTCAGACCCTTAAGTTCATCGTCACTGATGTTTGCAAAGAATATATTTTAAAGACCCAGGATCGGTGTTGTACATTTTTCCCTCATTTTCCTGAGGTTAAGTGTAATTTAATGCAACCATGGGACACTAAAGCCCGAAACAAACGCAAATCTGGTGTTCTTTGCTTAGGTTAAACTCCTCCTCTCCTTTTTCTTGCGTTAGTAGTTTTTTTTACTGTAATATTGTGTGTGAGATTCAGTCATTACTTTATCTGTCTGTTATTTAGTCAATTTGACGATTGATTTCGCTAAGTGGGACTAACGCTGCCTGCGAAACTGACGGTCTTGATATAAATTATTGTGTATTTGCGATACACGATAATGTATTAGTAGTATATTGTAGTAGTTAGTAGTATATAAATTACATACTGTGTTTATTTCGAATTTCATAAGTTGTAGCGAGCTGTTTGTCACTGCAAAACGTGATGACGACCATGTTCACAAACCTTTGTAGGGCCACACTGTGGACACTCCCTGCCGCCCGCTGCCCGCCGCTCGCAAGCTCCGGCCACCCGCGCTGTTCCCGCTCACAGTTCAGTTACCTCATCCGGTAACTACGAGGTAACCGAGCGCGGGTGGGCAGCACTTTCAGGGAGTGTCCATACTGTACGTAGTACTCTTTATTATACTGTGGCAGAGCCGAGCGCCGTTGGCTTGGTCGCAACCAGCGGGCCTATGATGGTCGCGTTTATCACGAGATAAATGATATGATCACGCGTCTGTCACTCTCGCACTCACCTACTTGTCAGAAGGTGACAGCCGCTATTTCACTTATTTATCGCGTGACAGATGCAACCATCATAGGGCCGCAGAAAACAAAAGTTTATTTTTAAAGTTTGTCTTTTGTGTTTTAAGGAGTTATGTTGTGTTATTTGTTATTATTTTTATATAAATCAGTGAACTATGACATGACCAAATGATTAAAAGTAATTATATTGCAGTCGTCAGCTGTTTTAATAAAATATGATCTTTTAATGGTTTTGTTCACATTTGGACATAATGGCATACCTATACACTGGACAAAAGGACATAGTGAAATTTAAAAACACGTATTCATAAACATATAAACAAATCGTTTAGTCTATTTTTTATCGTTATGGATAGGAACTGTATATTTATATTTATATATATATATACATATACATATATATATATATATATATATATATATATATAGCATAAATCATACATGGACGGAATGACACACATGGTGCTATATTAAAATGATATATTTAAGTCATTTTGTTTATACTATAATGGACAAAATGGCTTTTTACGATAGGTTGCAGTTTATATCTATATGCATTTTAAAATGGTTCCTATTTAATTAAGACTATAGTACTGGTAGTCAATGAGTCTAGGATAGTTACGAATAAATGAGACATATTATTATTTGATTAAATACGAGTATTAGTCGTCGGACGTCAAACATTAAAAACAAGTGCACATCATGCAATGTTTTACAAGGACTTGGAATGTCCAAAAAAGGAACAAAACCAAAAAAGGAAGCTTGCGGCGATAACTTCTTTTCATTTGATCAAATGCCGGCTCGTTTCTATTTATGGCACAAAAATACCTACTCTGATGTAGTCTGCTGTATTGTCTATCCAGCTATACTTTTCTTTGAATATATTGCAGTAAGGCAGCCTATAAAAATTCTCTCTCCTTTCCTATGCAATTGGTTCGAAAGAGAGGTATGCACTCTGCCAGTCTACCATACAATAATTTATGACAAAGAACATTTCTCTGCCATTTACTACATGAATACATAGAAAAGAGCACATGTGTCAGTAAAAGCCACGATAACGTTTTCATATAATGACGTTATTTCGATACAAAATACATATTAGTATCGATAACCCCGCAAATAAAACTCAGGTTGTTCACTCTACAATTCATAATCAAAGTCCAAAATCTAACGTACGTAACTTACAAGCACACATGCCCTGTGATTACTCCATTTGTGACATGATCATTTTGGTTGAAGTGTAGGTAGTTTCCTGAATAAAACTTACCTTAATTTCACTGATTACACGAAATCTCATTCATATTTTAATGAAACAACGTTTAAATAATCAAAATAGGAAATGTCACATTTAGGTATTTTATTATGAATCGGAGTTCTATAGAACGGCGCAACTCTAACAGCGGTATCGCAGTGACCATTTAGCCACTACTTTAGATTTTGACTCCCTTGTGAAATGTCCTTTACCATGTCCTATAAGCGCTGCGATGAAATTTCGCTACGACAATACCTCACTAACTAGTGCGCACGCATTGTCTGCGATAATACATAATAATCCGGTACAAGTTCCAGGAGTATTTGCCTCTATATTGTTATGCTGAGACATAGATGTTGGATATATTAAATTCCTAGACCTACTTTGAAGTACGTCTCTGCGAATATACTATATTCGTATACCTATACAATCCTTTACCGATTTTAGGATTAGGTAGGCAAAATGGCACAAACGAAACCCTTATACTTTCGTCATGTCCGTCCGTCCATCCGTCCTTGTGTCACAGGTATTTTACTCAAAAACTACATGATGTATATATTGATTAAATTTGGAGTAGGTAAGTATAGGTGTCTAGTATGAGCTGCTTCTTAGTTTGATAGTTAAATAACAAAAAAAAATGTGATTGCTTTTCTTTTTTGAAATAAAAGGGAATAATGGGGGCAATGTTAATTATGGGAATTTGTACATTTTAAAGAAAGATGTTGAAGACTTCGCGTATAAACTATATTAAGAGCTAAACTATTTCACCATTTCTTAAAATTCACCCCTTAAGGGGGATAAATAGGAGTTGAAAGTTAGTGGGTGAAAATTACGATTTTGGAGATGATACCTACCACTTCACGATTAGACTCTTTATTAAAAACTAAAGAAAGTAGTTTCACCATTAATAGAGTCTGTATGCCCGTCTAGCTCTTGGACGGTAATAGATAGACACTTGAAATGTTCACAGAAAGTGTATTACTACCGCAGTAAGATCAAATAATAAAATAGTATAACATTAAAAAATTATGGGGGTTCTCTTACGAGAAACGTGTTTTTAGGCGTTTTTTGCATAATAATATATAGAGCTAAGCTTGTATTATGGATACTAGGCGACGATATACATCCATACTATTATAAAGTTGTGAAAACGAAATGTCTGTGCAATAAAGATATTAAAAAAAAGTTGATTGTTACCGACTATTTAGAGGTCACTAAAACGAAAAAATTTTTTTTTTTGGATTTTATGTGTTTGTATGTGTCGTTGTGGCTTCATCACGCAAAATCAGCTAAACAGATTTCAACTATTTTTGGTACACGGGTAGCTGGGTATCTCCAGATGGTTATAGGATACTTTTTATCCGACTACGCTGAAGAAAACAATAAGGGTTATGACTTTTTTTCCTCCGAACGAAGTCGCGGGCGCCTTCAAGTAATATATACAAACATTCATGCTCATTACACAAACACTTGCCCTGACCGGGATTCAAACCCGGAACCGCCAGCTTCGTAGGCCATTGTGTAATGAACTGAGCCAGATGTGTCGTCAAAAGTATGTTAATAACTAACCATTATTCAAGCAGGTATAAATGGATTTATCACTCTACAATAATGTGGTCACCCATGGAAATGTTTTTTTTCTTAATATGTGACCGAATCGCAGAAAACTGATCACGTCCAGTGTATAATAAAAAATATATACAGATTTTACGGGTGACATCATTCAATTTTCTACATAGCATTATTTCTTCTAAACTTTGCTATGGTTGAGCACATTTACACCAATTTAATTAATAGTGTACATATTACGTAACCAAGTAAACTAGTTCACAATTTAATTAGGAACTGTTTTAGTTCTGTTAACGAGCTGCCGCACGATTGCCGTTAGTTCCGAGTTAGCGAACAAAACGTAAACATGCCGAGTGAGCTTCTGGCGCCGTGCAAGCATCCATCCAAGCCCGATTGTTCATTCATAACCGTGCCCGAGTTACCGGGTTAGTATCGCGATTTTCTGTGTACTACTCTGCCCTATGACTTTTAGTTTTCGTCATAATTTCAACTTGGAGACGCCCACTGCGCAATGAAGTTCTCTTTTTCCAAATGAGATTAGTTCATAACGTACTGTCTCCACATTCTCTGTCCCTCTTGTGAAGGTCGATTCACGCTGTCTTATGGTCGACATTCTGTAGACCCTGTAGAGGTAATATGCAATAATGATTTTCTGGAAACACAATTTAATTTAATTAGGAACAGCTAGCGTACAATGGCCGTTCGTTTCGAGTCAGCAAATAATTATTTCTAACGTAGCCGGGACACAAAACGTAAACATGGCGAGTAAGCTTTCACACACACGACACGTTTGGCTCAGTGGGTAGCATTGCACAACGGCCTACGAAGCCAGCGGTCCCGGGTTTGTGATGAGCACGAATGTTTGTTCCTGTGGCTTGGATGTTTTATATGTATTTAAGTATTATAATGTATCTTTATATTATGTATATCGTCGCCTAGTACCCATAGTACAAGCTTTGCTTAGTTTGAGAAAGTAGTAAAGACGCTCGAGGGAGTACGTCGATTTGTGTAAGATTTGTTCGTGATTATTTATGTTTATATTTTGAGCTTCGAGTGACGTGCAAGCATCCATCCAAACCCGGTTGTTGACATGAATTAACTATTGAAATAAAACAATTTAACGGATTATATCGCGTATATTATCTCATTTTAGTTCCCGACGTTTCGGAAGCTTTCCAGCTTTCCATGGTCACGGGAGGACTAATGACCATGGAAAGCTGGAAAGCTTCCGAAACGTCGGGAACTAAAATGAGATAATATACGCGATATAATCCGTTAAATTGTTTTATTTCAATGAGTAATAATCGCGGAAACAGAAGAAAATATTATGAATTAACTAGTAAATAAATAAATAATTAAATAAATATTACGGGTCAAGTTTTACATAAATCGAACTAGTCCCATTGTAAGGTCAATAAGGCTTGTGTTATGAGTGTTAGTTAAATTAGTAAAATTTAATTAGGAACTATTTTAGTTCTTCTAACCGGTCAGGTCATCTGATCCCTCTTGAGGGGCGCCAACTTAAGTCTTATCTTGCAGTTTACAAACTTCATTCGAGAACATATACAGGTTGTATCAAGAAAGGAAAGCATTTAATATGAATTCCCTTTAACCAAGTAAACCAGTAACAATTTAATTAGGAAATGTTTTAGTTCTGTTAATGAGCTAGTGCACGATTTCCGTTAGTTTCGAGTTAGTGAAACATAACATAAACATGCCGAGTGAACTTCTGGCACCGGACGAGCATCCATCCAAGCTCGTTTGTTCATTCACAGTCGTAACCGACTTACCGGACTAATATTACGATTTCATGCTCACATTAGTTACTTATGCCCAATTTTACTATGCTCTATTAGTGGCTATGAAATAGTGAGATGAAATGAAATAATGAAATTGATTCTGTCTTAGAAGGTGCCCGCAACTTCGTTCGCGGAGGTAAAAAGTCATAACCCCTTTTGTTTTCTTCAGCGTAGTCGGATAAAAAGTATCCTATAATCATCTGGAAATACACTAGCACCCGTGTACCAAAAATAGTTGCAATCTGTTGAGCCAATTTGGCGTGATGAAGCCATAACGTTTCAGTCAGTAAATTCAGTCAGTCACCTCCAAATAGTCCGTTACAACAATTTTTTTCTAGTCACCGTCAACCTTTTCGTTCAACCGTCAGTCTTTTTTTCTAAATAATTCTTAACTATTACAATATTTGTAGGCTAAGCACAATCTTAAATATATATTTTTAAGTAGGTATACACTCTATGCGTGGTTCTGGAAGATAACATATACTTTAGTGTTATAAGTATGGTTATAATAGAAAAAAAGCAAAATATAATGTTTTATAACGACTTATTTCCGTTTGATATGCCTTCTTATAAGAACCCTTAGAGCATTTTAACTAATGGAGATACCATTCATATTTTCCCCTCTGCCAAAGTGATCGCGAAATCGTTGATCAGTTTATACGGTAAACGGTCAGGGTGTGGGTGTTTTCTTGTTTGTAGGTGATTTATTTTATATGTGTGCGTTTGTAGAAATTACAATATTTACGTAGTGTGCTGTACGTGTTTACCTCGCCCTCCGCTAGAAATGCATAAAAAAATGACAGATAATGACACGGCTTGTCATTCAGTGCTTAAAGGCTCTAAGTAAGATGGGTGTCCCGGTAAAACTAAGTTTCTGTTTTGGGCCATTTGTCTATTAAATATTACTTTTAGCCAATAATGTCTTTGCATTTTTCTAGCAAAAAATCATATTTTCAGACTCTGAAGCCGACGGTGAATGCTACCTACCGACGACCAAGACGAGTACTAATAAACTAAAAAACTGTTCCACTATTAGAGGCTTTACTTACACAGAAACGACCAAAATAAGCATTTAATAAGGATTCTCTGTTACCAAGTGTCCTAAAAAAGCAAAGTCAAACTCATTACTTCGGTCACCGAGAAAGCTCCACGAAAACATCAAGAAACTAAAATAAATTACAAAGTTAATAAAACTTTAGCAACTAAATTAAGGTTAAGAATAATATGCGCATATATTTAGAAAAACTTGGTTTTTATCAGATTTATACAATTTAAATCAAAATTCAGAGTTTTCAGTTGGTTCTATCAAAACAATCAGAAACTACATATATCAATACAATCTAGTCGAGTTATACTCAAAGTGTGCTCCGCGGAGGCCTAAGGTTCCGCAAAGCTGGTTGGGGCTCCGTGATAATATAGATCATAACGTAAAAATACTAAAGATAATAATGTTCTAAGGAAATGACCACAACCCTCAGCAATGAGGAAACCGATGCAAGGAGGAGTCTATTATGACGTAAAAGTACATGTCGGACCTCTGTGTCTAATCGCTGTCTAATTAGTAGTATATAATACCTATTTCGTGGCCGATTTAAATTTAAATTTCACTTTTTTAATTTTTATTACAGTATTTTGATATTTTGTTAAGAAAAGTGATAAAAAAATTCATGCACGTACCCTATTAGTAATAAAAAACATACAACCAAATTGAGAACCTCTTCCTTTTTTTGAAGTCGGTTAAAAAAGGGTCCAAGCGTAAACCGGCTGCGACGAGTTTCTTCAGTGAAATGTTTCTGAATATTTTCTTGTGTACAAATAAATAAGTTATTGATTATTTTAAGGCTCTGTGAAATATATATATGTAATATTTCGCTTTACAAAAGGGTTCCGTCATCAAAAAAGTTTGAGAACTGCTTAATCTAATAGCCTAAGGTGATGGACAGGAGGTCACGTTGCTCGAAGAGGGCGCTCTGTCATATAACCAGTTTGAGAGTGTTGTGTGTTATGTATATGTAATGTAATCATGATCCCGTTAATCTGGTGATCCTGTCACAGAAAATAAAATCAGGAGTTGCCTGAGATCATGGTCAGAAGCGAAGCCCACACGAAACGTAAAAAGGGCTAGGAAGTGATGTTGATACCGGTTTGTGAGCTTCGAGGAACTGTGTATAGGGAAATGAGAGAGCCTGACTATACGTTTTTATTTGTTTATTTCAGAATCTTAGAACGGTTTCTCATTGGAGATGACGATGTCATTACTTAATACATTTTATATGTACTTTTAGTGGGAGGCAAGATAAACACGTACACCACACTAAGGACATATATTTCTACAAACTCACACGATAGCAAGAAATCACCTACAAACAAAAACACATACACACACTGACAATTTATAGTATAATGTACCTACTTTTCTCATATACTTTGACAGAGGAAAATACGTGCGCAAGCCGTTCTCAGTGGTGAAATGCTCTAAGTTTACAATATAAGTAAATTAAGCTTTGCTCTAAACTTACACGCTTTTCACTCATTATCACAACAAAACGGGACTTGATCGCGTGTGAATTTGATTTATTTCATTACCATTCGCTGGTAATTCTTCGACGTTTCGGACGTTGCGTTTCGTCCATGGTCTCGAAGGAACATTCCTTCCTTCTTCCCTTCCTCGGAGGAAAGTTTCTTAGAGACTATTTTTGTTGTGTTGTGATAACAAGTACATCAACTCTGCTCTTTGTACTTTATGAATGGCGGACTTAAGGGATTATCTTCCAGTCAACCAGTAAATCTAGGGGCAATCCTTGAAACTCTAAATGTGTGATATACTCTCTGGGTCAGTATACCCTTCATTTACCCTTCTATACTAGGCTTTCCTCTTCCTTGCTGCCTTGCGAACCATCATTTGAAATAACACTACGTCACGATGGTAGTGCCACATTACAATTGAAGTTAAACTGTAGTTTTAGACTTA
Organism: Hedya salicella; assembly: GCA_905404275.2. Lineage (NCBI taxonomy): Eukaryota > Metazoa > Arthropoda > Insecta > Lepidoptera > Tortricidae > Hedya > Hedya salicella. The sequence goes on along the minus strand of FR990100.1, from coordinate 18,347,571 downwards.
TATGAGGCGGTTCATCACGTGGAAACGTTTGTCTCAAAGTTTAAGATTCCTTTTACCGCTCGTAAACAAGACATAATACTCGAGTTACAATGTTAGTCTATTTCGTATAGTTAAGAGGGTTACCGTTTACAATAAAGTTAGGCAGGAGAATGGCGGTATTGTACGCAGATAATAGGGGCGTGGGCACCTTTCTAATTAGAAGTTAGATGCTCTATAACAGGCCTCTTCATTGTTTGGGTTCATGTGTACAAATTATACCAACAATTTGTTTTGGCTAAAATCCAGGGTATTCGTTTTAAAGATTATCAGTAGCTACAAAATATTAGCATGTTATGATATATATAGACAATGTATATCGACTGGACCTGGTCTTAATATGTCAAAGATTGGCAAATTCGAAGTTTAAACATATAGTCCATGCAAATATAATATACCTCGTAGCCTCAACCAACTGCGCCAAACATGTCGTCAAAAAAGATTACAAATGTTAGTCATTGAGAAGATCCTCAACAATAGCCGTGCAAAGAAAATTATAATAAGATGTTTTGCAGTAAGTATCACACATCAGATTTATAAGACATCCTGATTACCTATAAGACCATAGCATATACAACTATAGCAATCTCATAATTGCTGACAAATAAAGGTCGTACGGAACCTTGATTCCGGCGCACTTACCTTTTCTTGCGTCGCGATTTAAGAGGTTGTAACTTTCGAATTTTTCACAAGGGTAGAAAGCCTTTCGCTAACCAAGTTTATTAGGGAAAGAGGGACAGTTTTATACTTTTGCGCTAAGATCTCTGAATTCCTTTAGTATTAGGCATTAAATCTTTATTGAAAGGACAGTTTATGAGACGCATTATAAAGCGTTACGTCGCGATTAGATAGGTTGGAAGTAACAGCCGCGTAAAAGTTTAACGATGACATGAGTCTTTTGTTTATGGGTCTTAGAAGTGGCTTCATTACACGAGTGAACAATTGAGGATCAAGTGGTCACCGTCCTGATACGAGAAGTGGTGTCTAATTTAATCTAAGTTATCTTTATCTGTATATTTACTGCCGGCATATTATAACCGATACGTAGCAGGTGGCTACGCAGTTCTAGAATGCGATAAATAGTAGATTGTTTGACAAGGGGCTAAAATAAGCCATTATGACACGAAGGACGAGCTCACGAAGTGAGCGAGGACAAATATGTCTGAGTGTCATAATGGCTTTTAGCAACGTATACACTCTGCTTTTCACTTCGACTGCGAGAAAATAAAAAAGACTTAAAATTGTATATTTTAATGAAAAACTAAAAGTACAGTTTGAGCAATTCTATCAGAAAGTTTGGCCAATCTGATCAGGTTCGTTTGTTTGTTTTTAATTATTCATAAAGAGTATGTAGCTGGCCGCAAGTTTTCAGTGACATAGAAATGTGCATGGGATTATATGGCTTTCTTTTAAACCCTAGGGGCTACATGTACTATTTTAGCCTCCCTTCGCGAAGCTAATATGACGTACTTTTTGAGCAGGAGAAGTGTAAAAGTCATTTTCATGTGTAATAAATATGTGTAGGTATAATGTCAATGTCAACGAGGTTGAGAAATACGGCATGAAGATCCCTGTAATGTGTGAGTGTCGTGGTTCTTTAGCATTTTATAGGATTTTAGGATTTACCATGTCAAATCGATCATAACCTAATAGATTTAGTGTCGGTCTACTCCGGCATACCAGCTCTTTGGAATAAGCGGTAAAGTTAAATAGTAATGTTAAAAAAGTAAAGTTTTTAGATAATCTGTTACGATTAGTGCACCGGGATTGAGGAGGAATAGGAATACCATATACAGTAAAAGTGCTCAGCGTGTCTATTTGCAGATTTTATGCATACCATCCAAGAAAGAAAAAGTTAAAGGCAAGGGAGGAATGCTAAGGATAAGTTGACGTCATATCTCAGTATCGTGCACAGGTTTTTTGGCCAAGGTAGGCAGTTTTCGTGTGCGTATATGGAGCCATGGTCGTTCAGAGCGTCAGGGTAGGCAGGTTTTCTGTGCCTGTATGGAGCCATGTTCGTTCAGGGCTTCAGGGTAGGCAGTTTCTCTGTACGTATATGGAGCCATCTTCGTACAGGGTAGGCAGTGCCTTTATACCTATATGGACCGCACGCCACTGTATATCGTATAGGGAAATCAAGGAGGCGGGTCTGGTTAGGTCGAGATGGAAACACGCTTCATCAGCTCCACTGACCAGAGTATGACTCTTAAATGTGCCGATTTATTTACCTTTAGAATTTTCAATTCGAGGAAAAAAGTTTCAACTCACGCTTCTCCATTTTTTCAAAAGTGGAACGCCATCGAACGCCACACGCCTGTACTGTAACGGCGTAACGAGTGGAGAGGGCTCGACGCGCTCAAGCCTGCGCTATCGCCATCTCGGCTCAGCCTCTCCCGCAGTCGCCGGCCCCACTCGCGAACTGCTTAGTACGCGCCACTTTTTGATTAGGTGCTTTTTAACTTTGGAACACGATACACTGCAATTACAGTGCGAATTTTAGTTCGAAAAAATCGCGTTTACAATGTCAGAAATGTGGCGTAGTAAAACGTTTTCTTCATTTTGTTGGGGCTTCATGATGAGAAATGATTGAGAGAAGGCAGGTTCAGTTTCTTTTACATGAAAAAATAAGAAAAAAACTGTCAAATGATAATGACTTAAATTTACTTAAGTATTAGAAAAAAGGGGATTATTTTTAAACCATTGTTTTAAAATATAGCTAAGAAGATTGTCAACGAAGTCACCTTTTAAAGACAAGACATTAAAACAAAGTCGTTTCATTCGTTCAAGTGCTACTATGTCATAGGCAGACAGATGTACAGGAAACAAATCTATACTATTATAAAATTGTGAAAATGAAAATATTTTCAAATAAATGATTGTAATGGACTATTATAGAGGTCACTGAATAATTTTTTATTTTTTGTATGTTTGTTATGTGTCGTTGTGGCTTCATCACACCAAATCGGCTAAACCGATTTCAACTATTTCTGGTATACAGGTAGCTGGGTATCTCCATGGTTATAGGATACTTTTTACCCGACTACACTGCAGAAAAAAAGAGGGTTTATGACATTTTCTCCTTCGCGAACGAAGTTGCGGGCGCCTTCTATTAAATAATATATGAAAAAAAGTTTAATTATGGTTTCAATTATAGACTAATTCGTATTTTTTGCAACTGTATGAATCTTGTATTTGAATTTGGCTTTTTTTAATTAATGGCACAGGCTGGGTATATTTATTCTTGCAGTAGTAAGTTGATTTAGACCGGTCAGCATCTCATGCTGCAGCAGGGGAAATGAGAGAAAATCCGCTAGCGTTGCACTCTAAGACTGAGAATAATTAGTGGCATATGAGTATGGCGCTCGCCGTCTAATAGACCCGTGTGTTTCGCGCAAAAAAAACAGACGGATCATTACGAACAATCTAGTGACCATAAAAAAACCATGCCCAGACACGCTCACGCACACAAATTCAAACAAAACCATGCCCAGGAGTGCTTTCTTTTTTATTGGTTAGTGGTGTTTGGATGTATGCATATATGTGTGAATGATCTTGTTTACTGTATACGTGAGTATGTCTGCTTACTAATGGGCATGGATTTCTGCAGCTTCACTAGATTGTTCATAATGATACGTCTCTCTTTTTTTCTTGGTCTGAGGTGTCACGTGATAAATATTATGACAATGTATTCATTCTGTCACTCTCGCACTCACACACGCGTCAGAAAGTGACGTGTGCTTTGTCATCTATATCTATACTACTAGCTTTTGCCCGCTGATACGTCCGCCTACTAAGCGTAATGTCTTCATTGCAAGTTTCCCCATACAAACTTTAGACCCCCATTTCATTCACCTAGGGGGGGAATTTTAAAAAATCCTTTCTTAGTGCACCCCTTGATCTTATAAGTATCCTATATGCCAAATTTGGAATCCCTAGAACCAGCGGTTTGGGCTGTGCGTTGATATATCAGTCGTTTCTTCTTTTATATATTTAGATAATAAAGTGGTAAAAATGAAATATCTGTACATTGATGAATTAAAAAAAAAGTGAGCTTTTTGCGGTTGTTTGTGTCGTTGCGGCTTCATCACGCCAAAACGGCTAAACGGTTTTCCACTATTTTTGGTACACGGGTAGCTGGGCATCCACAGATGGTAATAAGATACTTGTTACTCGACTACGATAAAGAAAAAAGAGGTTTATGATTTTTTCTCCTCTGCTGAAGTTGGCACCTTCTATATAAAACATAAAAACACAAGTATCGCATGCCCGCTAAGTATGGACAAGTAGGTCTCACTCACGCGTCTAGCGCTCCGACCCTTATGAGCACTCAGCCAGTTTAAATATTCCTGTATGTGTTCTGAAATTTTCATAGGCTAATTTCTCGGACCGTTTAACTAAGGTTTAACTAAGTTTGTTCGTAAAAAGTTTCTACGGATATATTTGAAGTAAGTACGATTGCTGTGGAGAGCTAGCTATGATAGCGTTTCAAACTTGGAACATAAAGAATGAATTAGCACGTTCTTCAGCTACTATAACTTAAGATGAATCTTATTATTATTACAAGCTTTTATTTAACTTGCGCACAAGTAGTATGTTAGTTTCGGGTTGTTTGGGTCCAATCTTGCAAGATAAACTTGACCCACTTCCCGGCCCCCGATTGAGCAGATTTGGCATAATTTTTGTGTAAGTTCGGGGAAAATGCACTATTACGATACCATCGAGTTGAGCTGATGATGAAGCCAGAAGGTAGCTATATGAACTATATAAAAAAATAACGCAATCCTGCGGAGTTTGGGTTCTTTAGAATCATCTCAATGCAGTTGACATATGTTCATGAACATGAACATAAGTACCACACCCAGCCAGGACGAAGCCTGACCCGGACAAGCCGGATACACCAGAGGGCACAGATTTATAAGAAGTGACATGCTCTGGGATGGCGGAGGAGGGCCGACTAGCCGCAACCGGTCGACCACAATCAGCCGATTATGCAACCTTTAGCCAATATTGGAAGTTAGGAGAGTTGGGATGGAGCATCGGGATGAGCGTTGATGAGTAGTCGCATGCTCTCGTTGGCGTCTTTGCGTGTTGTATTCACCGGAGATCCGGTCAATGTAGTTGACAATTGTTCAAAGAAAAATACAGTTGGCAATAAAAGCTTGTCTCAAAAATAAAAAAATTGTCAGAAAATGATTTTAGATTACAGCAACGGTTAATTACGTCGTTAAAGCAGAGCTGCTTGGTCTCTCTGCTTTCGATCGGAACTTGATCCAATCCGAGGACTTTACTCATGAGTGGCTCGCTGCTCATTCTCACAACTTACTTAAAACTTATTACATTCATCATCATGTATCCGGACGAATCCGAAAGATTTTAACCACACATTCCTTAGGTCATTAGCAGCAAAAAATGTTACATGAAACCCCAGTCAAATCCGGCTTAGTTTGGAAAATTTTATCAATTTGCATGTAAACTATTTGCTGTGATTACTAAAGTGCATTAAGCTCGTTCCACGTATGTTGCTAAGTTTTGCGTCGCTATCGACATACATGCAAGTGACAGCTACCTTTCACTTAGTCATTCTTTTTTGGAAAAATAATCGTGACCATTTAATTACAAGTGATAATTTTCATAGAGTAGTGAAAGTTGTTAAATGTGTATTTCCAAAAACCTTTTTTTTGATGAATTTGACATTTTTTACTCCTAATGGACTCAGGGATGTGTGGTTAAAATCTTCCGGATACCTTGTGGGCACGGTGTATAATAAAATAAAGCATGCGCACTCCAGCCATCGATATCTATTTAATTTTATTTCCTTCGAGACCATTTACGTAACGCGACGTCTAAAACGTCGAAGAATTACCAACGAAAGGTAATTAAATAAATCATATTTATACGCGATTATGCCACGTTTCGTTGTGTTGTGATAATGAGTGAATATCGTGTAAGTTTAAATCAATGATATCTATTTAGGTTCATCAGCAGTATATCTGTTATTTCGCTGCGCAATCTGTAGTAAATAAAGTTAATTAGTGAACTTCATGATCATCAATTACATATGACAAAGCTTCTAACACAGCAACATCTACAGATCAAAGTAAACAAAATACTACTGATTTATCGTTTATTTCATTCAATTTAATACAAAAATTAAAAGAGAGATAGACTTTGATCCCCCGTGGCACTCATAAGGCAGTATGGTCACTGTATGGCGATTCCAATCTTGCCGTCCTCTCAGTGTTAAAGGACGTAATGATTACAAGGGTATGTAGGTTCTTAATAATATTCAATAACAGATACGCTTCCACTGAAATTCCTTTTGTAATATCATTCATTCCTTTTGTAATATGTACCTTTGACGACCGGTTTAGCTCAGTAGGAGTAACGTTGCCTGCCAAGCTGAGGTCCTGGGTTCAAATCCCGGTAAGGGCAAATATGGATGTTTTCTATGTATATAAGTAATATATCTATTAAATATTTCGTCGTCTAGTACCCATAACACAAGCCTTATTGAGCTTACGATGGGGCTAGTTCGATTTGTGTAAAAAATTCCGTTAATATTTATTTATTATTTATTAATATGTAACATGGAAACATAACAACCTTTAGGTACAATATATACTTGTGAAATGTTGGTCACTTTATTTCATCAGAATAAACATCAAATAAAAGACAGCATCACTACATAGATAAAAGAATATCAATTTCAAAATGGCAAGGCACTAAACATTTTCATGGTCGGAATGTAGGTACAGTAATGGAAACTGAAACACGTACCTTCTTAGTCCTCATTGTCAAAATCGTAGGTGTTTCGATTTCACTTAATGTACATATAATTCGTGCACTCAAAAGCTTATTATTATTAATGTAAAACGGCTTACAGTCATATTATATTTTTTATTTTATTTTTATTGCCGACACTATCTTCACATAGTACAGTACATATAATTCCTGCATTCAAAGGATTATCATAAATATAGGTAACTATAACTAATATAAAACGGCTTAGGGTCATATTATATTGGTTCGTAATTTCTAGTAGTTACAGTCAAAATTACAAACTAGTTATACTTGCTCACATGAGTGGGTGCAGAAGTTAGCACGTATCGCATCAGCGGCGCACAGGCATAAAGTTTTTGCCCGTTTTTAAAATAGTCGTTACATTTGAAATGCGAGCTCTACGTAAGCGCTTTAACTTTTTACTAACTTTTATTCTACGTGAATTTACACAAAAGCCAGACACAGCGATAATGTCTTCCATTTGTTAAAAGACGAGAATTACAACGCCGCCACTGACGACAGAAAAGAATAAAAGGGTTGTCTTTGTTGGTAGGTAGCAAGGGGAATACATTTTATGCAACCGCCCCGGCGCTTACATTTCTATGGCATAATCACCCCATTGTGGGGCCGTGAGTATTTTAATGAATTGAATTAACCGCACTCCATCTTTTGATCGTTATCTTCATCTTTGCTGAACATTCAAACGGCTTCATACAATGAGGGGATATTTCTCCTAAAACGGTTATAGAAATAGGCGTCTGAATTCCCGCTGACCAAAGAAGCAATCTGTGAAAAGTTAAGGAAGTTCCGGCTTTGTCAATTTTATGAAAACGCTGTGAATCAGTCCCCCGACTGGGACCCTTTATCGGATTCTCGTACAAAGGTGTCCGAACGAAAACAGCCCGCGGCCGCCGGATATTGGGGCGAAGCTCCCGCTAAGCCGGCGCAGTCTCGTCACATAATTAATATAGAATACCGAGTTGCGCATAAATCGATCTTTTGTTATTGCAGAGCACGGGATTTTACGGCCAAGACAAGCAAGACCCCTTTACAGGCGAATCAGGACGTGCCAGATTGTCTGTCTCAACCACCCACAAACTGAGGAAATTATATTAACGCTGTATGTCATAATATTACCAAACCAACATTAATTTTAGTGCGTAACGCAATAGTCATACGAGTTTAGTTTAAGGTTAGAAAATTTGATTGCGTGGTACCTATTTATATCAAGTAGGTAATTGTGCTCGTGAATTTATTATTTTGATCAAAAAGATTTACCTACTGAAAAAAATCCAAGGTCTCCGTGGCAGACAGCGCACCACCTAAACAGATAGACTGAGGTATCTGAAGTATACAGGATTTCTTTATGTAATAGATAACTTAGGAATCTTTTTGGAAAACTCAGTCTATTCGAGGAAATAGAGTAGTAAAGTTTGCATAGAAATCGCAACGTATGTTGTAAAGACGGATCCAGAACCTTAATTCAATGTAAACATGTGGCTTTCGGTAAGAAAAATAATATAGAAGAAAAATATACCTCAATCGACGCACAAACAATGTCAACGTCGTTACTACGCCCATTGGTATGTTAATGATGTACTGTCAGCATCGATATCTGATATAAATCAGTCGGATATATATAAAGATTTCAATTTTCAGCTATTTTGAACAGTATACAAAAAAAAAAAAACAAGTATATATTTTTTTGATTATTTATATTTCAATAAGGTCGTTAAAAACATTATTTGGACTCGGAATATACAAATAGTTTATTTTTAAGTTGTGTTGCTTATTAGACATATATATTTTTAACCTTAATACGACATTTGTGCAGAGTCCTCGACTGTATACATTTTTACTTTAGTCTATATGGATTAGTAAGAAAAAAAAGTAATGACATTGACAGTTATCTTTAATTTTTTTATTAAAATGAACACCACTGGGAACTTATTGTTCTGATTTCAAAGTAACTCTCTTAATACCCGATTTTTGACGTTGCCAGCGAAGCTGAAGGTCCTGGGTTCCAATCTCGGTAAGGGCAAATATTTGTGAGATGATCATAAATATTTGTTCCCGAGTCTTTGATGTTTTCTATGTATATAAGTAAATAATATCTATTAAATATATCGTCGTCTAGTACTCATAACACAAGCCTTGTTAAGCTTACCATGGGATTGGTTCGATTTGTCTAAAATTGTCCTGTAATATTTATTAATTAATTATTTCCCATCAATTGTCCACATTACTTGATCTAGGGGTTTTTAACATAAAAATCTAGGTAACTAAATTACATTTTTTGTGTGTTACTTTGAATATGAAGTAGATTAATCATGACGTCAGAAATGCGTGGTTCAAACGTTTAGATTTCTCGAACCCACGCTTTATTTGCCGACTGTATACCGCTATTTTATTGGCGTGTGATGTATTCTTAATATTCTCCCTAATATTCTGTGCCGCCTCGTGCGCCGACTGACGTATGAACGAGACCTCGCTGATGGGCTGTTGTTGGCACGCGTCTGGTTTTAACGTTCCCGAATTATCTTTATTTGTGATTACATTTCCACTGTGTATGCGTATCGGAAATGAACAGAAATGCATGTAGGTACCATTCCGGTTTTATATACCTACGGGACGCATCAAAATCAAAAGATTATTCTGCAAATACGTGCATATTATAAAGTCAACATTGATCGAAAAATATATGACAGTGAAATAGAATAAAATATAATTATTTTATTCCATAAAATTGTGTAGGTACAACGTTGGAGTGCATAATATGACAAGTGTTTCAATAGTTACCATTTCCAGGCATATTATATTATACTTTATTTAATAATCTACCTTTATATAAGCCTTTTCTATCACCCATTGTTTTAGTTTCCACTTAAAAGTCCCGTCTTCGAGAGAAGTATCACCGCGAGAAACTAAGAATTCGTGGTCATTACCCGTAAATGCAGTAAAGTCTGCAGGACGTAGCAATAAACCGCCGTAATTTTGAGGTATACAGTATGTAAACTTACTAAAACCATTTATTTAAATCCGGACATGTCTAGGTGATAAATAAGGTTGTGGTATATAAATTACAGAAATACTAACGCTTTTTAGAATTTATAATTAAAATAAAATAAATAAAATTATTCATGATTTTAACATCCTGTATTCCTTGTTTACAATTCTAACATTTTCATCAGGTTGTCAAGAAAACGTCAAGTTCAATACATGCAAAGTCAGTTAAAGTAAGGCTATGGGCACACGTACGAGTTAGTTGTTACTTGAACCAAGTGACGGTGGCCGTTCTCGTGAACGCTACGCATCAAATTTGAATTTTGCGAAGCACGTCGCTTGATTTTGTTGAAAGCTTGTACAATCGACAGCCTCATTGCATTGCAATAAAGAAACGTCTCATTGAAAATTAATCTTGATATCTCATTCCTAGACAAACTTTTTTTGAGGAATAATTAAGAAAAATAAAACTTTACATTGAAGTGACACTAGTGAAATTGAAATGACATTCAATAAATAAGCATGAACTGATGCTGTTTACATGATAAATTGAAAATAATTTGGCTGCTGACTGACTAATAAGAGCGTATAACGGGTATGAAAAAAGAAATTATACTAATAATGAAATTTCAAGTAGGTATTAACGTATTCATAGTGGGCTTGCGTTCATCTGTCACATCGTAAACATTAAATATCACAGGAGGTTACTTATTGGGTTAACCGACTTTAAAAAAGGTAAGATTTTATAATTTTTATACAATGAGAAAATTAAAAATATTCAACACACACTAGCAAAAAATGTGGTAAGACGCTTAACTCGACATGGCCATCAACTGGCTTAAAGGGATGGTTTTAGTAAGTTTACAAACTGTATAGAGATAGAGACTGCTTATGAAACGGAGTAACAATAGTGATATGCCTTACATTTTGTTACGAAAGAATGAATTGCTAAGTTCGTATCTAGGCGTCTTGCTTAAGGCAAAGGGACAAGCAAAATAAAAGGATTATGCTAAAACAAGTTACAATTGTACCTTTTAAATAAAATAATGTAACTTATAGGTATTCACTTTCTTAGAAGGTCTTAAAAAGTACAAATCAGGTTGGATAATAATAACAAACGTAGCTAATACCTCATCGAAATAATTCCGAGTTCTCGGAAGACATTATAATGTTATGATCCCCCAAAAGAAATCACTTCGTTATTATGTCATGTATAATGGCTCGAGATCTATAAATAATTCATAAAGGAATAGAATTTTCATATTATTTCACTTAGCCGCTCGCGGTGGCGTATTATACACCTGAACAACATCCGCGGTCGCCTTGAGACAGTTACATTTTCATTTAAAATTCGTCTTATTGTTTTTAAACAAAATATTAGTGGAAAGTACTTTTCAAAAACAAAATTAGTAAAATTGAATACGTAAAACCTAGGCTCTGTGGTCGATTGGCTGAGAATTAAACCGGTGATCAAAAGGTATCAAGTTATATTCCTGCTGTTGACGATGCATGAGGACAACTATTTTTTCTTTGCGGTTATATATAATAAATATGAAATTTAGTGGTCATTTACTCGCAATAAGAACACTTTGAAACATATTTACCTATTTCGTAAAATAAACTTTCATCACCTTTTGAAGTCGGTGCCAAACCTGAAGTAAATAAAGTTCTTTATTCAACAAAAATACGAATAACTATGACTAAATATATATGTAGGTAGATCCTAATAACTAAAGGCTCGCCGCCGGTTCTTAGTCATAATAAATGAATGTAATAAATGAATGGTTTGGCACCGACTTCAAAAGGTGATTCAAATGTGACCCGTACCGTACATAAAAGATTATTTATGGCTTTTTAGTTTATTTTGAAGTCGGTTCTTTTTTTATTTAAATTTTTTTATTCAAGAATTATCCTCAAACTCGTAACTATTAAGGAGTTGTACCTTCCGTCATCAGCTCCGCATGATGAAATGATGACTACCATATGCAAATACTTAAATAGCTTAAGAAAATATATGAAAAACGTTATAAGTGCCTATAAAATTTGAGGATTGCCCTCGATTTCCCTGGGATCCCATCACCAGATCCCAACTTGGTGGCAATGGAACCTCGGGAGTATATCCTTTAAAATAAAAAATATATTTTTATTATATCGGTCCACAATTGGCGGAGTAATCAGTGAAAATACATTTAAAAAAAAAACAAACTATCGAACATATAACCTCCTTTTTTGGAAGTCGGTTAATAATAATGAACACATTTAAAAATTGGCATTAATACACGCTTGTGAATTTATTACTTGTACCTTAATAACATCTTAATACAACACTTTATAAATATTCAATATCGGTAAGGTAAACGTTCCAATACTTTAATCTCAATAGTTGGCACCCTGTTTGTCACCTTTATTAATAAGAATTAAGATTGAAGGGGCCAACTAATAGGAAGGTGTCAGGCACTGGGATATTTACCTTAGTATTAGCGATAATGCAATCTCAAACACAACGCGTTATAAAGATGTAGTACTACAATTAAATAAACTTATAATTTTTTTCTGTATACAATGTTATCATTTGGCAATATCGCATGAAAGCGCGTTGTTTCTTAAAAACAAAACAATAACGGCTGCAGTTCACATTATAACAAACCTAGTTCGGATGTGAAACTTTCTCACCCAACAGAATTATGTTCGTATTTCTGCGAAACACTCTAAAATATGTTTAAACTAACCACTTAATTAATTTGTCACCGTAAATAGTTTCCGCAGGAACAACAGTGTTTTAAAACGAGCAAAGAGAAAGAAGAGAAATCTTTCTGGAAGCTTCCTTAAGATTCCACAGAAAAGGATTTGAGATATGGTTTATTGTCTAGGTATCTTTCTCGGTTTTTCATTAAGTTTTCAAGAGGTTCGCGGTGGCGTTTCTGTTCTCTTAATTTTCTTGTTCTGTGTTTCTAACACTTTATTGCTCAGTTATGAAAAATATGGTAGGTGTAAGAGAAGGTGTTAAGCAATACTTACGGAAAAAATGTACGCGAAAATGAACATACCCTGTTAAAAATGATGTAAGCTAAACATATATTTTTACGTTTTAAGTGCCAATGTTGAACTGCATAAGATATACCTAACTTACAATGCTACTGTAGTTGCCTAAAACAACAAATATAAGTAGTAATTGAAGGTCATTCATTTTTTTATAATAGTCTGTTGGACAGTGCCCGGGAAACGTAGGAAAATGGTAGGTAACATTATCTCTCACAAGTATTTTGTATTTTGACAATACCACTGCACACTAAACGTTTATACTGTTTATCATTAAAAATTTACTTGAAATTGTGTTATTAGGGGTCATCTCGCGGACCACATCTGCAACTCGTACGCCCGCATTATAGGTAATTTACTAAACGCCTTATAACATCGCATTTATTAGTGCTCCATTCAAATCGGATACCTGCCTATAGTGCTTAAACAACACACATACAATTTTACTTTCACATTAACGTAAACTTTAATTTTCACCCTGGATAGATACAAGATTTCCACAGGGTATGCAAAACAATCTTCTACGCGCGCAAACCGACGGGAAAAGCTAATTGGACACGTGACATAACAGTACAAGTATTACGTGACAATGCAACGCTTAACCCACTCAATGGAGTGACGATAAAATTACTTCACAGGGAAATAAATCGTTTAAAATCGTGGTTCAATGGGCGAGAATAAAGCAGAGGGGTGTAAAGGGGCAGGGGGCAGGTAGCGACGGGGGAACAAGTGCAATACAAAACAATATCCCGGAGTAATTTCCTCAGAGGAGCCAGTGCATGGAGCGTGCTCTGCCGGCGTGTCTATTCGAAGCCTTCACTCATCAAGCTTCATCCTCATTAAATACTCGGTCCTTCTCTAACCAGTGTTGTTTAAAAGGGACTGTATGATATAATTTTCCCACGAGTCAACTACACGAGATCGCCCGCTCGCAACTGCATACTGACAACGCTTTGTCATTTTCATTCACTTCTACTACTTTGGGGATTGGAGATAATAAATTTCGACCAATTGCTTTTGTTTCTTTTGTCTGGTTTAAATGGTTGTAAGTTTAAGCATTTAGTTATAGTTTTGGTGAAAGTTATGCGAAAAAATTTCAAGAAAAATTTTTTTTCGATAAATGTTTGACAAAGCATGTAACGTAGGTACCTTAATAATGATAGCATGCATTCATCCAATTTATACTTTTTAAATTTTTGCGAAGCGTATTTTTATAACGGGTAGTAGCTACATTACACACAAAATAAGCTAGACAAAACCCTTTCATGTTTATTTCCTTTGCTAACCAAGAAAATTAGACATACTCGTTAAATATACTGCTGCTAAGTTAATTTTCCATGCAGCATAAATATTTGTATTACATAGTTTCCTTTACATCATTAAAACTAGAAAAAACTTGGCAAATATGTAGGCAGTGAATATGTTAAATTATAAACGCCCCGGTTTCTACAAGTAATCTTTTCCACATAAATCGTGCTGAAAATCATAAAGACTCGCTGGATAAACAAATCAAGGCTGTTTTCAGTAAAGTCCCAGATTTAAGGTAAAAGCGTTTCCTTCCAGTGTCGGCGCAGTTGGCTGCGGGCCGAGAGAGAGAGCAATTAGCTCAAATTATGCTCAAAAACAAGTTCCAGACCAATTTGCAGATGTAGACCCAACTTAAGGACACGTTAGGTCAGTTAAAACCAGTTAGCAAAGTGCGGTACGAGCCGATTGAAAAAAACCTAAAGCTTTTTATTGTTTTTGGGTTAGCCCGCTTTAAAATGTACTAGGATCGAATTAGTTCTAATAAAAGGATTTTGCTACCAGCTTACTTCCAAGTTTAAAAAAGTATTTCACACTAAGAAAAAATTTGAAAATTGAACAGATTTAGCTATAAGAGGCGGACGGCACGATTTAGATAACATGTCCCCATGTTAAAACGTCTTATACCCAAAAATCTTACACATATCGACCTAAACTCTGATTTTTATTTCAAGACCAAAATCTGACAATTCTCATCTAGATGATTTAAACAAATAAAGATGATTTCATAAAATATTAATAAGAAATCGTGCAACCAGAAATATTAGGGTAAGTTTTATTGATAAAAATACTGACACTTAAACCAGTATGCAGTGATCACAGCGAAAGTGCGCCCGTTGACGTTAAATTTTGGTCTTGAATTAAAAATCAGAGTATAGTCCCAAACTAGACAATGCTTGTACTATGGGTGCCATAGGCTACGATATAAATGATAGAACTTAAATACATAGAAAACATCCAAGACCCAGGAACTAAAATACGTGCTTATCACACAAACACTTGTTCTTCCCGGGATTCGAACCCGGGACAGCCAGCTTCGTGGGCCGTTGTACAACCCACTGAGCCAAACGTGTCGTCAGCTTCGCAGGTAGGGTCGAATTTACGAATGGGTTAAACTAGTCGTATGACGTAAGTAAAAGTCCATGCTAGTGGCACAACTACTGATGTGCAAATTGCGGAAACATTCCAAAATGCTTAAAAAAGATCTTAAGTCTAGTGTTAACTTACACGTTTATAAGACCTTTTTAAAGCATTTTGGAAAGGTTCTGCAATTTTCACATCAGTAGGTTCAACCGACTGAACAGATAATATATAGTTAGTTCCACTATACTATTCGTATAGTGACTAGTGGGAGGTGTCGTGGGGTAGGCTACGTTTTCGCGTGACACGGTAACCTATTAGTGCATAACTATGCCTGGGGTGTAAATATCTGAGGGGACAACAATAGACCAATACTACGTTTTCTCTCTTCGGCAAACTAAAATTCGTATTACACTAGGGAATTATGAATTTAATTATAATCTTCTTAGAACAATATGCTCCTGAAAGCACAGTCCACAGTATATATGTAATTGCTTCCTTGGGGGAGTAATGGATATTTGTTTTGTATTATATTTATTATATTCTTTTACCTACTTGCTTTTTTTTTTAGCCCACGTAGTAAAAGGTTACTTATTCTTTGGGAACTATATGGATTATTTTAGCTTGTTATTTTTCGGCCGATATTCTGTCTGTATGCAAACATTCACATTCAATCTTTTGTCGTAGCGTTAAAAAATGATAAAACCAACGTAAACTCTCGCATTTTTAGGGTTCCGTAGCCAAAATGGCAAAAACGAAACCCTTATAGATTCGTCATGTCTGTCTGTCTGTCCGTCCGTATGTCACAGGCATTTTACTCAAAAACTATAATATGTATATTGATAAAATTTGGAGCATATACGTCTTGTGTAAACCGCTACTTAGTTTGATAGTTAAATAAAAAATATATATATTTCTAGAGGGGGGGGGGGGGGGGGGGGGGGCACGTACATGTAACCGAAACTGAAAAAAAAAATCAGCAAATATCTATGTGTGGCACATATTTCGACAGTTCTTCTAAAAAAATACTTCAAGGTTTCTAAGAGAAAATTTTGATTTAGTAAATATTTTCCGAAATATTCGCTCCGAAAGTAGCAAAAATTGTGTCCCCCCCCCTCTATTTTCTAAACGGTATTTTCAAAAATATGAAAAAAATTGCAAATATAAAACTTAAAAAATACTTCTAACGAAAATTGTTTTCGACATGATCGGACATACCGTTTTTAAGTTATTGCCAAAAAACTGCGCTTCTCAGCAAAAAGACGTAAGTGCCGGGGAGATACGCTCTTTTGTTAGTTTTTTTTTTTCATATCGTATTTTTTTTCATCTGTAGGGCATTTTTTTTGTATAAACGGGTGCGTAACCCTTCATGGGCGATTCCGACTCGCACTTGGCCGCTTTTTTTATAAAGACTTTTATATAAACTTCGCTTGAGCGGGGAAGAAAACTGTCATACATTTTCACTTATGGACTTTTTTTATTGGAGCGTATTTCATTTGTCTTGAGTAAAATAGCCTTATTGTACAGTTATTTCATAGTACAAGGTCTGTCCGTCCATAAGGATGTTAAGCTTAAAGTTTTCTAACTCAAACTCCATCACTGATTTATGAGTGTTTTTCCACTTAGTTTACCGGCATTTCACAAGAGGAGACCAATGCAACGAAACGAACAAAGACGAAAGCTGAACGAAACTTAACAGTCAGTAATTTTTTTTAAACATCAACTATAGGTTAGAGTAATCACTATCCTTATGCATCCGTTTACCCCGAACGCCGCCGCGATCAGTATTGCCCAAGTCAGTAAAATTGGTGCCTAGAACACCGCTAAGAAACACGAATTGGATTGGCTAAAAAATTATGACGTCTGATTGGCTCATTCCAATTTTCCAGATCAGTATTTTTTTAATGAATTTTATGGCCTGGTATCTAGACCTTTAAGCCAAAATATTGCCAGATCAGAACGCATTCGGAATGTTGCCAGCGCGAAATAATTAAAATAGCGATATTTGATACAAATGATAAAATTCATAACAAGATCTAGTGTTACCAATATATTAATTGCTAAGGGGATGGATTGATGCGATCTTGTACGGCCATCCTACATCGGACACCGCAAGTGTGGGATATCCATCGACGTACACTTGCGGTCACTGCCTGTGATATGTCAGACTGAGGACAATCGAATATTCCGGATACCTACTTAATTACAAGATGTTTAACTTGCAACGTTTTCGTAGGGCGATTTGCAGAAAAAAATATCTTAAGACTTTTTTCAGAATATAGATTTTTTGGGCTTATCTTACTAAGAATCGTTTATACATTCGAACGTATAATGTGTCCCTTATTCCAACTCAGTTTCGTGAATGTAACGCACCTCAGAAACATTTTTCTATACGAAATTTTCGAACTCTATTTCGTCCCAAATTTCCATTTCAGTTTCGTTATATTTTTTTGTGAATGTTTTTTTTTTATATATTTATTTATCGTATATGTCTGTTACACACTGAAGAAAGATACCTGATAAATATTTTTCTTACAAACTGTACGTAACTAAATGTGAATGTAGGTTGTGGTTTCAAAGTGTATAAAGTGCTTTTCAACCACTTCCTGGTATCCGCTTAAGCTGAAATTTAGCATAATTATCTATGAAGCGAGATCGAAGAGTGGGCTATGGAGAGCTACGTTAAATGTAAGGGGAGGAATGAATGATATAGATGAAGTATGTCAAATGATGGATGCGAGAAATATTGATATTCTGTGTGTGAATGAGACAAAGCGAAAGGGTTGTGACAGCATAAAATGAAGAGATTAATGAATTTTGATGAAGCGGCAGTTGTATGCCAGGACCGTAGCAAGTGGAAGGAGGTAGTATCTGCCTACCCCGTAATGGGCAAAAGGCGTGATTGTATGTATGTATGTATGTTATCTATGAAGGAGCCTGATGGTGGTCATAGGAACTTCGTAATAAAATAACACAATCCTGCCGAGTTTGGGCTTTTTAGAATTGTCTCGATGAGTAGTTGATGCGTGTTTAAAGAAAAGTACAGACGGCAGTAAAAGTACAAAAATAAAATGATTGACAGAAACTTACATTATACCGTTGGCGCCAAGGTTGGAGCTGCAGGACTGGTTTTGGGTACTTTTTATTCTCATAAATCTCTGAATACACTGTATTATTATCCTGATGAATTAGAAATGGACTACACTGGTAATTAAATATCTTTTTATAATTATGGTCTAACTTAACTTCAGGTCAGTTTGCATAACCTTCCGTTATGCGCAGATTAAGAACCCGTACAGTAGTGTCATCTCACTACTTCTAAACCTAATGTTAAATAAAATTAAATAAATAATAAAGGTGCTTAATTTTTTTTTACGACACGTTTGGCTCAGTTGGTTGCACAACGGACTACGAAAGTAGCAGTCCCGGCTTGGAATCCCCGCCAGGGCATGTGTTTGTGTTATGAACACGAATGTTTGTTCCTTGGTCTTTGATGTTATCTAATGCGTTTAAGTGTATTAATTTATATATAATATTATATATTTAGTCGCCTGGTACCCATAGTACATGCTTTGCTTTGTTTGGGCCTAGGTCGATGTGTGTAAAATTGTCTTTGTTATTTATTTATTTTATTTTTATTTACGAACTTCTAGTATTAAAAAAACGAACTTACTTTTTTATGTCATAATTGGCAAATGGGCAGACGAGCCACCTGATGGGAGGTGGTCATCTTCGCCCATTTCCATAATTCAAGTCTAAGTGACTCCAAACTGTACTAAGAAATCTGATTAAATAAGAAATCTAAAAACGCCATGAAATCAATTGTGTGCCCTAGCATACACTGCCAAATTAAGGGTTAACTCGCTCCTTGGAGAATCCCATGTTATAGCGCTTCGAAAACATCTCAGAGTCACTAATTACAAAATGATAATAACTGGTCAATCCATACTAATATTATAAATGCGAAAGTGTGTCTGTCTGTCTGTCTGTTATCTCTTCACGCTTAAACCGCTGAACCGACTTGGATGAAATTTGGTATGGAGATAGTTTGAGTCCCGGGGAAGGACATAGGCTACTTTTTATCCCGGAAAAATACCCTGATCCGCGATAAACGAATTTAAGACGGACGAAGTCGCGGGCAGAAGCTAGTATTGTAAATAAAAATAAGAACTTGTATGTACTTTTCACCTCACTCGCTCGGAATTATTTGACTTCTCGTGCCTAGAAAGCACTCGCGCCAATTAACAACTCTGCAGGCTTGCATGACAAATAGCTATAATTAAAGATACTACGGATCGGATTAACCGGCCGAGGTCCCGGACACCGCAAGTGTATTACATCCATCGGCCTACACTTGCGGTCGCTGTCTGTGGTGCATTAATCGCAGGTGATTCGCCAAACTAAGGACTGTCTGACATTCAGGATACTACTAACTAGTAGAATGGTACGGACATGTGCAAAGAAGGCCTGCAGACTATATTGGAAAAATGTACAGAATCGGAACGTCCCAGGGTCTAGAGGTACACGAGGCGATAGGCAGATGTTATAAAGTGGGATTTTAGTTCATGCGATGTCGCAAAGACAAAATTTCAGATGGTTTATTTTTATTTTAATCACGAATAACATCATTACTTCTATTTTTATTTTGGAGAGTGACATATGGCACTTTTTAGCCGGAAAAATATGCATGGTTCCTTAGATATGAAAAAAACAGTTGGCCACAAAGGCGAAATATGATTTATATAGTTGTTGATTAAATTGCATAAAATTGATTAAATAAAATAGTATACAGAATAGTATATACTCGTATCTGTCTTCACATCCACATCAAGTCATCAAGGGTTAGATGGATTTCAACCATTTTGGTTGATGCTAATTACTGAGAATTGTTATAAAATACTTTTCCCCGACTATGCTGAATCAATGAAGAGGTTTATGTATTTTTAGTATAGTTAAAGAAGCGGCCACTTTCTAATGGGTAAATAATTGTAAAGGTTTCACCGTAATGCAATTATATTTCAAGGAAAACTTAACTCAACGGTTCATATAATATCATATAGTTACATGTAAATGGCACTCACGTAAGTTATTCCTGTTCGAAAACCTTTGGTAATCACCTGTGAGCACATTATGAAGTGATTAATCTCGCTCGCGACACCCCCGTGTCCTAAATACACTAGTATAATGAATTAATTACCTTACGAAGTACACACGTTACTCTTTAATTTATTCAATGAAGTAATAGACCGAAATCCCATCAAAAACATAAATCTGAAAGCATGCCAAGTTGGTTAGCGGTTTAGTAAGTTATTATTAAAGAACTGAGCACCATTGAGTAGCGAATAAGATTTAAAAAAATTAACACTGCCGTGTCTAGATCAGAATAGGCTACTTTCCTGAGAGATTTTTCATCACTATTATACAAAATGAATCCTAAATCGTGAACAGAAATATTATTTTTCAATTTACTTTTGTATGCTGATTTAGAATATCTGGTTCTAATTGCAATTAAATAACTTTTGATATTATTTTGATGATGTTTGAGCTTCCCGCTAGATTACAAAATTTTGTATTGTACTACCCTAGTAGTCAACTAAAAATAGACCTTCACGCTTCACGTAGGTACATTTCTGGATTTTAGAAGCTCCACACCGCTTACGTACACCTATGGTACAGCGAACAGCGATCGCAGTAAACGGCTTAGCGCAGATCCGAGCCAATTTTTACAGAGCACCCTCGAACCGGGCACTATTCCACATGCGAGCCGTGGCATCGTACCCATATTGCTTACCGAGTTGCTTTTCCCAATGTACCATGTAAAACGCCCTAATGTTTCAAATCTTCATTCGAGTAGTTGGCACCCTGTTTATTACCTGTCACCTCTATTGATTAGAATGAAGTTTGAAGGTACCAACTAATGGGACAGTGTCTAGCACTGGGAGATTTACCTTATTTCAGTTATTGCGAACATTATGCGGTTGTACGTGAGACAAATGGAATTGGGATGTACAGTCACCAGCATCAATATCTGCCATAATAAAGCGGGTGAAAATATCTGACACGTACTAACGGCTCTAGAAATAGAGTCGTGTCAGATATTTATGCGAGATTTGTTGTGGCCGATATTAATGCTGGTGACTGTACCATGGATGAATCGTTCCTTTACTACATGATAGGGAATAT
The DNA here is from genome assembly GCA_905404275.2 of Hedya salicella. Taxonomy (NCBI): domain Eukaryota; kingdom Metazoa; phylum Arthropoda; class Insecta; order Lepidoptera; family Tortricidae; genus Hedya; species Hedya salicella. Next base: position 18,326,145 of record FR990100.1, on the reverse strand, counting down.
GCATGAATTTTTAATTTTGCTTTATCAAAACCTCATTCATAAAACAAACAGTAGACAAAAATATTTTTTCGAATAGCTACAAAAATAACCAAGATATAAGCCATCAAATATTTCATTCTATCTCTTTCTTGCAAAACAGAATTTAATATGGAGTTTATATGGCCGGAGTGTACTGTGACGTAACAGTGCACATCGGACCTCTCTGTCTAATTACTACTTTAAAATGCCTATATTATGCGTATTTCTTGGCCGATTTAAATTTTAATTTCATATTTTGAAATAGTTTTTACGCTATTTTGATATTTAGTTAAGAAAAGCGATAAAAAAAAGTCATGCATGTACCCTATTGGGAACCTTAAGTTTCTCAGAAGAGTGTATTTTATATTTTTTCCCGATAGTATACGCTATGTGGACGCAGAATCTTCAATTATCTTATTTTTATATAAAATTATTATTTGGATATCATTTTTTAAACACCCGACGTGACTTTTGTACAGTTACCTCGAATTAATACATTTTTACTTGGGTCTTCATAAAATAGTAAGAACAAGTATATATTATATTGGCCTCCATATTTTTTTCTTACTAAAACTATGCAGACCAAAGTAAAAATGTATTCATAAGAGGTATAGTACAAATGTCTGGACGTGTTTGAAAAAATAATAATTAAAAAACAATACGATGTAAAAAAGAAATTTGTAGATTCTGAGTTCACATAACATATTTAAGCGGGAAAAAAATGCACACCTCTGAGAGGAATTGTACAATATTATTCAAATTTCGCAGTTTTCTTAAATCTCAACTATTGTTAAATAAATATGTATGAAATGAAGGCCGGGAAATGTTAAATTCCATTGTTGAGCCTTATTGCAACTTTCTCCATTGTAGTTGTTACACATAAAAATCGTTCATCTAATTAAAATACTTACTGGACAGTAAAAATTAAACTCATCTAAATACGAAACGGATGAAATTAGCGCCTATGGGTAGAACCTAATCTAATTGTATATTAGTTTTTATAGAAACTGCTGTGTTCAATGTTCATATTTTCATTACTGAGCTTTATTGCAACTTTAGCTTTGGTAATAGTTTTTATCGACTTAAAATAATTACTAGACAATAAAAAATAAACTTATCCGTATAGCAAACGGGTGTTTTCATATTTTATTTTAGTTTAAAATTTCGAAGAAACGCAAATATCACGTAATTTTATATATTATCAGCTCTTCTTACAGAGTCTTCTACACATGTTAGTGCCTGCATATTGCTTGTTACGTTGCACTAGTACTGAGAATTTTGAATCCCGGTTAAACATTCTTAGTTATTCCAGGAATTACGCCTCGTATGTGGAAATTGTAGGGCTTTATAAATACGCTCTGACAGCAAAAGTGTTAATTTAACTTAATTAATATGTATTAGCTGTCTACATGTAATTATTGCTAGGGCAACTAACAAGGTGAGTTCTTGTTTAAAGTCTGAAATACCGTTTAACAAATGTTGAAGTAGAAATGTTAATTTATTGCGAAATGTTAAGTTTGATGTAATCTCTCTGTAGCGATTAATTTGTACTACATCTTATTAGTATTTCTGAACACATTGTGTTGGATAATGAACGCAACGTTTTCTTTTGTAAAGTGTGTAATTTCGTTCAATTAAAATGTATGTTGGCATTACTGTCAATCTAGTTTATCTATGTTATTTTCTCGCTTTTCTTCTTCATATTAAAGCGTACGTTTAACTTTTCATTACTAAAGTAACAAATATCCTACACATTGTTTATTATTATGGTCGAGGCTGATGGGTGATGGGTAATTTCTAAAACATTTCTTAATTTTCCTAATCTAAAACATTCAGCTATTGAAACATATAGTTATGATACGAATAAAAACATTATAACGTAGAGTATCTAGTAATGTAGGTACATGGATCCAGTAATGAACAAAATTGTATTGTAAAACGAAAATTAAGAAAAATTACACATATACATTTGGACTATAAAGTAAAGACTATCTATTGATTATAAAAAAATATGACATATTAAATTGTTTCTTGAGAACCACCAGATATATGTATTTAAAACATCTTTGAAGGTTATTGCGCGCTCGAATCTTGTTAAAATTATTTAGCGATATTTTTTATTCAGTAATAAAAAATATATTTTTTGTTGTTTACCCTAGAATCATCGATACTCGTCTTATCGAATTTTATTGCAAAGATAACGTTTCACATATTTTCATTTGATCGACAATTCAGTTTGTCGTAGGTAATGTCAATACGACTAACTTCAAATCGCTGATTTTCAATTAGTGGATTATTTTCAATTATTAGATTATATAATTTAATTATTCCATGAAAGTACCTACGTTTCTTAATGTATTGGTCCAAATCTTCTAAATCACATTAAATTATTTCAATATGGACGATTTTGCATACACAGTTACAGTTATTTATGGTGTGAACGAAGCGCAATGCAATCAGAACCCACGCACATATGTGAATACTTATGATTTTAAGTTGTTTATCTATATCGACAACTGTTCATTGCTGTTTGTTGCGTTATTGTTATAATATTATTGTTATGAAAATAAGTGATACAGCAGATGATAATGTTTGTGATGTGTTAAAATCCAATAGAGGGTCATTGAAACTGTTTGTAAAGTACAAGAAAATTTCTCTATAGGGTTGCAGTTCTAACCTAATCTATTTCTCTGACAACTGTTTGTTTCTGTTTGTCTGGAATGTTTGTTTTAATGCGGTAGGCTTTGCCCCCCCTCACCCCTCTCGCAGTGGGCTTCGCTGCCTTCTGTATATGCGTGTCTCCATTTCGTGTGTTATATTTAGAAATTGATTTACTGAAATCCATAAAAATATAATTTAGCCGGCGTTTTTTCTTCAATGTTTTAAAATCCCCTGTTATTTTTACAAGATAGCAATAAAATATGGAACCCCTCATTTTCTGATGAATCATCGAATATCATTTCATTGTCAACGATTCAACGAATATTTGGATTGAATATGTATGTTTACTCGATGTGTTTTTCTGAAATGTTTCCGTCATATTTTACTTCGATTATACTAATGACAAGTAATTAGTTGTCTTAATTCGGAAATTTCATGCCAGTTAGCAAATTACAAAAGAGTATTAATAACCTTTACGTATGAATATCGCAACTGACAGCTTACAAAATATGAAGTAAACTTCTGTAACCTAAGTGAAATTAAAATTAAAATTTCCCTTTGGAAAATTCTAAGCTGTCCATCGCCAGTCAAGACACAGTATGTCTAGACACAAAGCATTTTATGATTATAATTTGTTGTACGAGCCTAGTAAAATAAAATAAAGAAGGTATCCGCAACTTTGTACGCGGAGGAACAAAAAATATAAATCCCTGTTTTTTGGTCCAGCGTGGTAGGGTACAAACTATTCTATCTGTGTTGCCAAGGCATTCTAGTCAAAAGAACCAAGACCTAAATAAATAACCTTTTAGAAAAAAAAATAACCTACTCCTTTTTTTTACGAGTACGTATTCGATGTACTTAAGGTACACATTTCTTACAAAGCGAATGTTTGGATGGTTAATTTGTAAGTAGGTACAGTTAAGATAGTCTCCAATAATCAAATCACATAAAACAGAGCAAGTAAGCGAGATAGTCATTCTTGAAAGTTTTAATGGAATATTCACTAGTAGGAAAGAGATAAATATAGTTTATTCAAATGAAAAACGCCATTAATGCCACAGTGTATATAATAAACGTTTCATTGCACGCAACTAAGTAATTCGTTCTTAATTCTAAATTTCCAAAAGTAGCCAAAAAGTAACCTTTCGAGTAGCATAACCTGAATGCAGAATGTATAGCTAAAAGTAACCAAAAGAAAATACGATCTAGCAACGCTGTATCCTGTGCCAAAAAATGTTCAAATCCATCCAGTCATTTTCGCCTGGAGGGACACAAACTGTATGAGACATGGCGACATTCCGATACACTTTTTATGAGAGATGGCACTACGATTATAAATGCCAATGCATTTTAAGAAGCTCTTGTATCGCACTGCTAATATATAGATAGGCAGAATTTAACAAAAATGTCACCTGATTTTAAGTTTCGGTGAAGTCTATGAAAATGCTTGGAAAATGTTTGGTTTTAATAGTCTGAATATGAGCTTTCCAATTTATACCGGAGTCTATAGTTATGCCTAATAATTTAAATTCTTTATACGTGTCTGTTTTTAAATTTAAATCCAAAGGCTTTTTTTGTAGTGGTTTAAACTGTATAATTTTTGTTTTCTTTAAATTTATTTCTAAATTATATGCTGTCTTGCACATAATGAATCACTCGTAACAATTGTTGCGGGTTGCATCAACACAAACGGATCGATTAACGTTAAAAATGACTTATAGCTGCTATAATCTCATAGCGAAAAATTTAATATCCAATAAAGTAAGGACCATTAAAACAAGAGGATTAAAGTGACAATCTACATACTTTGGATCGTGCTCCGATCGCAAGGAGATATCCAGGTAAAAACTAGAAAGCAAAATATTCAAGAATGTTATACTTGAATAAAGAACCATAGGACAGTAACAATGAGTTTGTTAACAGCTAATAAATGAATAAATACTACGGAAAAATTCTATACAAATCGAACTAGTTCCATGGTAAGGTAAGTAATGTTACGTAAACTATGTTAGAATAAAATAAAATTCATAATCATACCGGTCAGACAATTTATTTTTACCACAAAACTCCGAAACATAAAGAATAGGTAATATATTCAAGCTTACAACTGGGTATTCTGATTAAATAATTAATTAATACGTTAATCACTGGCCTAACACTACCAAAGAGAAAGCGTGGTTGCTTTAAAAATGATTTACCAGAATAAAACAGCAAGATCCATTGCAGTATTTAATTAACCACAATTATGAGCAGAGTACAACATTTATTTAAGCAAATTAATCACTGAAAAGCGTAGGGTCTAAAGAAAGCAGATCCATTATAATTATATAATTATAACTACATATTAAATTGGTACTTATCGTTGAAGCCAAAGCAAAGCTGATTAAACACCATAACCTTATTCAACACAATGATTATTTTATAGTATAATCAGGAATATGCGTAAACAGCTTCGACCTATTCTTTCTTAACTCTTTCGTTTTGAAAAGGTTAACACTGGCAAAACTTTCAACTAGGAAATTAATACAAACAAAACATTACATTTAAAAGTTAACATAGCAATACGCTTCCACTAAAAGTTAACACGGAAAACGTTTCAACTAAAACCAGATGTGGAAATACTCTTTAAATAGAATCCGTTATACCTCAAATTAAAATCAGCAACTAATAAACTACGATTAACTATTATATGCGTAACAAATCAAAACCAATAAGCCCTCACAACTACTAATCTGGTAACAAAGTAATTTAAAGAACAAGTACTTATCTCCTTTTTCTAACACTGAAGCACTACGTAAGCTTATAACAACCTCTCGCCACAAAATACCAAGACATAATGGCCGCTCCGGCTTCGCCAGTTTTCCTCCACCGTGACAACTTCCCTCCAATCTCCCATATCCCCCAATGGTCGGTTGCGGTCCACCAATCACGTAGCGAGAATTCAGAAGCGTGGTCGATGCCGATTGGTCCCTTTTGGAGGGAGCTGAGGCGCCGATACCACGCTTCCTGGCGCCAACAGCGGGAACGAGGTATGACAGCGCGCCATCGATGCGATCGTCACGCCATCTTATCGGTGGGATCGAGACTACCGAAGCCTTTATTGACAGTAATTATGGGTACTAGACGACGATATATTTAATAGATATATTACTTAAGTATATGCATAGAAAACGTCCAAGACGCCGGAACAAATATTTCTGCTCGTAACACAAATATTTGCCCTTACCGGGATTTGAACACAGGACCTCAGCTTCGCAGGCAACGCTACTCCCACTGAGCTAAACCAGTCGACAAATATTTCGTAACATTTAAATACTACTTTACGCTCTCAAAAATGAATAATTGTAAATAAAATTCTAAAGTGAACTGGGACAATGCGTCTTTTAATGATATATTACAAACGCAACACTTTAAAAACACCCTTGTTTTCTTTACTCATATAAAGCAATAATCATAAGTACTTATTCAGATTAAATGAAATCTTTAAAGGACGCATTTATCGCCATATAATAGTTGGTTTTAAAACTTATCTACTATTTTTACGTCACTTACTATTATAGACAGTTTGATACAACTGTCCGTTAGTTGAATAGCTTTTATTTAAGTAGTACAATTCATTATAACCAAGAAGGACAGCCATATCACTTTAAGCATTTCGAATAAAGGCTGGTACCTACCTCCCGGTACGCCGATGTGACAGTGAGCGCTTCCATCGCGCCGCCTACTCGCTTACACGGAATTTTAGTTATTAAAATCTGCAGCGAGCTATCTTGAGGGGTTTTGTGCTCTATATTAGATTTTGAGTGGCGTGAAAATTAATCCCTATTTTTCTGCACTTGGGAGAAATTATACGCATTTTTACGTGTAAGTTTATAAGATGCACTTTCCTCAGTTTCATGTACATAATTATTCGATAATAACGCTAAATACGCTCGCAATTTGTATTATTATAGACATTTCGTTAATATAGTTCACTTATAAATAACACCTCTAAGTGAAAGACAGTACAAGAAGCATGGATACTTTTTATAGGCCGGTATGCTCCAAGCTACACAATCATAATACAAGGTAAACCTAAGTACTACTGGTACTACATTTGTAAATAAAAGTATTAAATATGTAAATGTAAATAGCATGCAATTTGTACATAGTACTCACCTTGATGATAAAACTACTTAGGAATACGGCCTACCTAGAATCTTTTTATAAATTATTCATCTAGCATTAGATAGCCAGCCCTATTTAAATGATTAAGAGTCCCCGGTAAGCTCGGTTCTCCATACAAACGTAGTTACGCTCTCATTTTAAAACGACTAGCTAGTTTGCTCTGAAACTTTGTACTTAGAATAAGTTAAGGTATATGGAGGCCTGTTATTAGTTTATGTAGCTTCAGATACCATACTAAAAAAAGTACAATAAATTTAAGTTTTTCATACAAAACTTGTTTCTGCTGTATTTTGTTTGTTTTATAAACTGGAGCCATATGAACTAATTATAGGCCTAGATATATCTCATGTCATTGTATATGCAAAGTTTCGTTATAATCCAACACGTAGTTTTAAAATGATAACGAAACTCCCTTTGTATGGGAAGGTGAAATTCAGCCGAGCTTGCCGGGGACTCTTAAGCTACTTACACATTTCTTCTCATCATATTAAAGATGGCAAACATTGTTTAATTTAATGCATTCGAGTGAAATAAAGCCATCGTAGCGTTTAACCGATAAAACAAATTAATCACGGTTAGATAAGTGTGTCGAGGCGCTGTGGGATCCCCCGGGCCGGATCCATCCGTGCCCGAAGGCAGCCATAAAATTTTACGATCACACCGTATGAGCATTATGGTTCTTGTCGACGTCACTTGACTCTGTCTATGGTGCTTTGTTAAGGAAATTATTTTGTTGAGGGATTCATAAGTGCATTGGGGAGACATTTTTGGCAGAAATCATGTTTGTCTGGGACGTTTTTGTTACAAGGAAATGCTTTTGTGACGCTGCCACTATTTGTGCGAAAATATTGTAGGTTATGAAAGAAAATAGTTCTCATGTAAAATAACGAATGGATTCTTCTGAAGGTAATAGAGGTTCTATTAAACTACGGAGAGCTCCTTAGTTTAATAGCCTTAAGCGTATTCCAGCATAGTAATCTATCAATGTATGTTTTTCTGGGAATGCTTGTCATAAAAAAATACTTTTATTACTTTGCTTACAATAGTTGTGAGAAATAAACATTGTACCTAGGTTACGTAGGATAAAAACGGATTCTCGCTCTAAATATTGCGGATACATTTTTGTGAATAATAGACGTGTTTATTAATTGTACGTCATCATCATGATTATCAGCATATAATACGTCCCTCGTAGATGAGAGAGAATGGGCCGTAGTCTACATGCAATTGTACGAATTGGAACATACCTACATATATCAGCATATAAGATATAAAAGTGAAATAATGTTTGGCTAGGTTCTATATACTCTTGGAGTTTTTGTTACAAGAAAACACTTTTGTTATGTCGCGGGCTCTGTTTGATCGTAAACATTGTATAAGTAGGTTATGTAAAAAAAAAATCTTGTGTAAACTAACGAAAACATAGTGGAATATTTGATATAAGATTTGTGGAGGTCACTACGCTTATTATAGGTATACGCTTGTATCCCATCATATTCGATATTAAAGTATCATAGGTACATACACATAACATATACTTATAAGATTAGCTCAGTACAGAAGCGCCTCAGGGTAATCGCCAAGCCGAGTTAACGAAGTCTGATACAAATTGAATATAGCCTGGAATATATATGTGTGCAGTTTGTATTAATATTATGTATACGTGCATATTACATAGTTTACATTTGCAGTCAGTGGCAGTGCAAATTCCGATATTATGCATGCTATTGAATGCCAAATTGTAGACAGTACCTATGCTGATTAATTTCAGTTCAAGGAATATTCACTCCTATTGTTTATCCCTATTTGTTCGCGAAAATGATCTTTTGTTGCGGTATTGCGTATTACTTCAATCTTAAATGATGTTTGTATGTAGGTAGGCAGCACTAGTTATTGACTAGTTAGTATATTTTCCATATGAACCCATTCATTGCCGGCAAAAAGTATAATTATTATTTTGACTTTCGCCCAGATAGTCTTAAACGATGAGATCGTAATTATAAATAATAAATAAAATAAAAAAATATTTAAGTAAAATAATCAGTATAAAATTACAATAATCACAGCACTCCAGTTTCTATTCTTTGTATGTACAAACAAATACGTCAATCCGTTGTTCTGTTACCGTGTGAAAAACGAACCGAGAAGGCGTTTATTAGTAAATAATAAGTATAAGGAAAAGAAATTAGTAAGCATAACTTCGTGTAGGTATAGGTACATTCCCTATTACTTGGACGTGTTTTTTAAGGCATTCGATGAAAATCAAAATAATTTTTGGTTTGAATTTTATGCATTGAATAAAGTCCGGTTAAGGAATATATATATACTTTATATGTTTGCCTTCTTATATTTACTTACAAAAATAAACAAAAATCTTAAGTGTAAAGTGAGGGGCTCCAGTAGGTACGAGGACGACGAAAATTTCCGCTACAAATATTTTCAGGAAAACGAATACCTTTTTTTCTCTGTAACAATTTAATTTAACATTGAGTTTCCTGGAATTTGGTATAATATCTTAGTTACCTGTATAAATACATAAAGGCGTCATTGTGAAATTAAAGACATTTATTTTAAGGATTTACTTTTTATAGAAATATTTTCCGTTACTTTCATACCTGCAAGCATTCATTGAAAGTCCAACTGTTAACCGAATATTTCTCCAGGTGTTTTAACCGCTGGCAGTTCTTTGTCGTTACTGTCCTTATTAGGAGCGTCGTCTCTGTGAAATAGATTATGCATAAAATTTACACTAGAGGGTGCCCTCAACTTTGTTCGCGGCGGAGGAAAAGTCGTAACCCCTCTTTTGTTTCAGTGTAGTCGGGTAAAAAGTAACCTACAAGCATCTGGAGATATCCATCCATGTACTAAAAATAGTTTATTTATGTGTTATAGAGGGCAAACGAGCAAACTGATCGCAAGCGATCACCATCGCCTATAGACACCTGCAACACCAGAGGGGTCACAAGTGTGTTCCCGGCTTTCAGGTGGGAATACACTCTTTTCTTGAAGGCCGTATATATTGTTGTTTGATAGCGTATACATAGCGCAGTGTAGCTCATTTAATTTTGTATTTCAGGCTGACAGTCCTTGAAAGGCTCAGAAGAATATACAAGTAACTTTTAAAACATTTAACTTATTAAAATAAATATCTATACATAAAATAAAAATGAATGAACTTATTAACATAGTGGTATTTTTGTTACAAGAGGAGTTCCTGAAACTTTGTTACTAAGCGTTTCCAAAAATTTCTCAGGATCATGACATTTTGGATTTTTTTACTTATAATCGTTAATTCTACCGCGTTCAATATAAAAGTGTCGTAGGTTTTACTTATTCTCTACATTGTCACATACAGACAAACATAGCACTCGGTACTGCTTGGGATAATATTATTATAATCTGGAATGGGAATATTAGGTCGTAATAAATTTTTAATTAGACGTACATGAGCAAGAACACTCAAAAATAAATGAAATAAAAAGCTGAAGAATGTAAAAGAAAGAAAATATGTTTTTCTACTCCTATATTTTTATCTGTCATTTACATAGCCGCTAAGTCATATAATGACACCGATAATAAGTCGGCGAAAACTATATGCTCTATGGTCCATAAAAGCACTGTTTAGCGCACTTTTATAGTTCATGCATTTTTCATAAAAGCACTGTTTAGCGTGCTTTTATAGTTCATACATTTTTCATAAAAGCACTGTTTACCATGATAATAACAATAACTTTTTTTAAGTAAGGCTTCAGACCTAATTAGTTATAAAGTAATTTCAGCGGCACCAACTTATTAAATCAATATTACACAAAATAAAAACGGATTTACAAACATTGTATTATTATTATGTTATTTACTGTTATATGTAAAAAAGCCGGCATCAAATATGTCTTAATTAACATTTCTTATTAATTTTAGATATCTTTATTAAACTAGACAGTTGGTATTACTAGCGAGTGCAAACAAATTAAAAAGATAACAAACCATGGACAAGCGTGGTCAGTTTTGAGTTCCCACGAAAAATGTTAACTTTTTAACTTCCAAGTTTATATTTGAAAAAGAAAAGACAATAAAAGCTAATTAAATATTGTACTTAACCAGATAAAGTATTACTTCCATAAATAAACAAGAAACTGTACCTACATAGCATAATTATGTTTTATTTAAAAGTAGTCGTAGAAAAAGTATTTTTCCTACTCCTGTACTTCTTTCTGTAATTTAAATGGTTACCAACTCTAATATAAAGACATACATTACTTAAGACTTGCAAAACTCTATAGTCTATTTCCCAAAAAAGCATTGCTAAGCGTGTCACATTGTCGCTATTAACGAATTGCTTGGTGCCACAGAGTACAAAATTTCAATCTAATAATTTATATTCAGTGAGTCTTAAACTAATGTTCCATGAAATAATTTATATTACCAACTTAACAAACCACCGAATTCATACAGTTTTAAATTAAAAAAATAATAATGTGCGTAAATGCATTGCTGCCAACTTACAAAAAAAAACATTATTTACAATTTACGTACACATATTTTCTCGCCTATTTTTTTTCAAATCATAACATGTTTTCATCACTGGCAAGTATACGCGAATTTAAAAAATAAGAAAGCCATAGATAAGGGGGAACTATATTAGGCACACGTGGGCCACGTACGCCGATCTGGGTGCGTCGGAGCCCATACATTTTATATAGAGACTAGTTGTTTAGAGCTACATTAGACCCACGCCAAACGACGCGATGCCACGTATGCAATGCCGATCCAGCGAGCCCAGATTTTCGTCGGATGGTGGAGGGGATAAGCCACGCGTCTGATTGCGTGTGCTTAGTGTAGCTCTACGTCTCAGATGTCGGACGCGTCATTCTATCGGCGAACGCCGACTAGTCAGTTTTGGTACCGGCGCGAAGTGGCCACGAAGATGAGTTATGAAGAGTTTATTGAACTGGTTCGGCAGTATTCTGTCAAATAAAATGTAAAATTGCGAGAATATAAAGACACCTCTTCACAAAAATTAAGCTTGGGAGGAAATATCTCGAATAAACAACATATCATATTCTATTAGGTCATGAATTTCTGTGAATTGCGCTTTTGACATGCGGAAATAAAAGAAAAAGCGAGCTTCATCTGCTTCCAGTTCTTTCACGAGAGTACTTATGGTATTCACCGATTTCCTCTCTTTTTAAGTTAATATTATGAACCCAGTATTTTCTTTTCCTATTTTTTCTTTAAAATGCTTTTTAAGAAAAGTTATTTTTTGTCCGTTTCGTGAATTTTCAACGTTAGTCCTAGTATTGTGTATCTTGATCGAAAACCAGCGTTGAAATGCAGGATACACGTGTATGACGCACGTCGGTTTGGTGTGCACACCAACCTCACACGTGTGAGACGTGTCAGTCGTGTGCATCGGCCTGATGTAGTTCCCCCTATATTGTTTGACAGCTCGCTTTTTAATTTTCTTCGTCGCGCTAAATTTTATTCATCTTGAAGTTGTTGGTTGTTGTCTTGTTATAAACTGTTGAAAGTGAGAAAAATGTAGGAAGACGAGCCTAATTGTAAGTACTTACTACCGAAGAGATTTGTGTCATGGCGCAAGAAGTATCAAACAATTTGCTGCTAGAAAAATTTCGGCGCAAATATAAATATTTAGACTTTTTGTGTTTATTAAAAAGTGCTTAGGGGTCATTCATTAATTACGTAGGGATCCCTGGGGGGGGGGGGGGGGGAGGGGTTCGCAAAAATGTGTCGTAATTAATGAATGGCCCCTTAGTTGTAGAAAACTATTGTATATAGACTTTTGTTTTATACTGAGCTAATCGGCTTAAAAAATACAGTGGCTGATTCGCTCAGTTTAAAAACCAAAGACTATATACAACGTTGTATAATTCGGGCAAAAAACACTCGTGGCGTCTTCCTTTGCGATACTTGCGATTGTCCTTACGTAATTAAAGAATGGCCCTTTAGTTGTAGAAAAACTGTTGTTTGTAACGTTGTATAATTCGGTCTAAAATGCTCGTGGCGTCTTTCCTTGCGATACTCGCTATTGTCCTTACGTAATTAGTGAACGGCCCCTTAGTCGTAGAAAAACTATTGTATGCAACGTTGTATAATTGTGTCAAAAAACACTCGTGGCGTCTTTACTTGCGATGCGAGCCTTGGCAACCCACGCCACTCGCGTTTTAAGACCCTTCTTATACAACAGTTGCATAAAATACTAATATCCGTTTTCGGAAAACGCTTTCTTAATTTTTATTATTGGAGATTTTGAGGCACATATTTTTACGAGTGGGTTCACCAAGGCGTTAAAACCTAGTTCACATCAGACGAAACTTTACTACCCAGCCTAAAATACCTGATAACGCAAGGTATGAAAGTACATTAAAATGAGTGAACGAGCTCTTAGTCTAAAGGGCTGTGCTGTACTCAAATCAAATTCAAAACTTTTTATGCAAGTAGGGTCTCAAGGGCACTTTTACATGTGTTATTTTACCAATTTTACTTAAGAAAAAATGATATCAAATTTAATGACAACATTAATGAAACAGACATAAATATTAAATACCAAGGCACATTTTACGGGGAGATGTTTATTGTTTACTACTACTAGGAAAATTAAATATAAAATATTCACGATACGAATGAATCTTGTTAAAAGCGGCTGCCTACCAGAATTGGCGTTCCGTGGCAATTAAAACTTCCCAGATCCAAATTTAGCAGTCGCAACGCAACTTTGCGCCACTCCCGAGTTAAGGTGGTGGAGGTATGTTATGACATTCTTAAAATTCCTTCAGGGTTCCACTTTAACTGTTAAAATCTACTGAATATTCGAGACTAGACGGTATTCTGTGAACAAGTGTATGTAGGCGATTTTAGATTTATATGTGGCGAAATATAATACTCGTATAGCATCGATTTGGCTTTCGTTACAATAAAGTCTTGTTAAGGCATGTAGGTATTATTGTAGAGTAAGTACCATTGATCGTAAATTTGGTAGCATTTTTGGTGCAGCGATCATGATCATGATCATCACGAAGCTTGCTGAGTGGCCTTAAGGCACGACAATAAAAAGCAAATTATATAAGTATTGTATCCAATACTTTTTCTACGAGTAACCCATAAACTACAGTAAATGAAACATAGCTAAAAATATTGCAAAAACACTGCGTTCTTTTTTTGAAAATTTATTATAGTTATTTGCGAAGTTGTATAAGGTATTGTTCAGTGACATATAATATAGACCATAGAGTATATACAGTGATGATCCAAACTAAAAAGTATGCCTTTTTAGTATGATTCGCGGAGTTCTTATGGTCAGCTAGATTATAGTTGACGAGTAGAAAAATATTAATATATTATATCATACTTTTATTAGTCAATTATTTTATCTTTACCATATTGCCTTGTACTAACTAAACTGCATTTTGGATACGATTTGCAAGAATTTCTTACAAATTACAAGCAGATGACACGTTTGGCGCAGTTGGTTGCACAACGGCGTACGAAGCAGCGGGTCCGGGTTTGAATCCCGGCCAGGGCAAGTGCCTAATGTGATGAACAAGAATATTTGTTCCTGGGTCTTGGGTATTTTCTTTGTATCTGAGTATTATAATTTATCTATATATTATGTATATCGTCGCCTATAGTTCCTTTACTACAAGCTTTGTTTAGTTTGGGGGTAGGTCGATTTGTGTAAGATTAAATTGTCCGTGGGATATTTATTTATTTACTATTTTAAACATACATCAAAGTTATGAATCTTCCCTAAAGATTAATTATTGTGTACATTGCCGTAGTCAATTTAAATTATGCCACGTTTGTATTAAAATGCAATTTCTTAAAATACGCAGAAAATATCTATCAACTCATATTTTTATGCAATTGGCGGTTTTCAAATTAACAAAACTTTATAGTATGGAGGCAATTTGATCATAAAGCATTATCACGTCATAAAATTACACTTCATGAAACTGTCTATTTTCTCTCTCTCTCTCTCTCTCTCTCTCTCTCTCTGAGCGTTTTGACAGATCATAAAAGGAGCTATTTTGATCTGTCAGTAAAGTACCCAATACAAATATTTTCGTTGAAGACTGTGATTTGTTTTAGAAATTTGTGTAATTAGCTTGTTTTACTATCGTTTGTTTTAGATGTTTGGCAGACCGCCAGTCAGTAATTCGATCGGTTTTGAATATTGTGGATCGAGGAAGGCGGCAAACCGTTGGTTTTTGGAGGTACAATTTTTAAGTTTTGTTTTCAAAAATATAGATCCGGAAGCAAATAGAGTTTTGGACAATGTAGACTTTTTCCAAAATGAATATTTTGGGCTCATTGGTCTCAATATCGAAAAGATTTGCAATTTTAAGAAACGAAAAAAAATCCACGATATGTTAATAAATATAAAGGTAATAAAACAGGCATTGGAAATTCATATTTATGGGAAATATAGGTAGATTATTTTATGGGTGAGGACCAAATTTTTAGCAAGATTTAAGGCATTTCATTGTCCTAATTTTAATTGATTCCGTTGTGACACGAAAGTTGGCATATAAATCGTATGAATAATGTCGTGTTACAGCGGAATGATTAAAATTAGGCAAATGAAATGCCTTAACTACCTTCTTGCCAACAAATTACCTTATAAGAATCGGCAGCACTCTCCAGACTAAGGTAAGTAGTGTAAGCAAAAAATGAAGAATGGGCGGAACTGGACACTGCATAAATAATTGTACAAGTAAATAAACTTATTGGTGACGCTCTTTCGGTTAGGGACGATTTTGAGAGCCTCGAAAACAAGTTATTGTTGGAACATAAAAACCCCGACACGTGTAGAAAAAAGCTGATAATTATCAAACGGCTTAACCGATTTTCATGAATGATGGCTAAGAACACTCGATCAAGCTACCTTTTAAACACAAATAATTCGATCAAAATTGGTACATCCTTTCAAGAGTTACGATGCCACAAACAGATTCACAGAAGCCCGCCGGCTATGGACCTCCTTAAACCGACCAAGGACGGGAAAACTGTGCCTACCACAGACATAAATGGGGCTAGAGCCAGACCCGAGCCATTGACTACGGACATCCAAACCAGATCATCGTCTCATAGTGACAGAGTGCCCCTTAACTAAATACACAGGCCATTTAGACGACTTCAATGACCTCTCCAAGGCAGCAGCTGCCTACTTGAAACGAGCAAGATTCAAAACTAGTTTTTCTTAATTAATTCAATACTGGACCCATTTCCAGTGTGTAGTAAAACCATTCGATAAGTAAATAAATAAGATATACATGGATTAAAAACGGCCGGGGTCAAAAACAATTTCAAGAACAGGAACGCCTATTAGGCAGTATTAACGGTACTTATACTCAAACACAGAAGTACTGCTTCGTTATGATACGTAAATTCCTAGCGCCGAACTGCACCTATTGATATTTTTTGCAACGAAAAAGCGCAACGCTAAAGCCGTTCAAATTCAGGCGACGGCTTTGCTGTTTTGAAAGCGAGTGTTTGCCGAATGTAAACATTTTTACATCCGCTCACTGCACACTTGAAGTATGTTGTCACAAAGCACGAGACTTATTTAAACACACTGTTTTTACCATTTTTATTTACATAAATCTGAGCAAGATGTGTATGTAAAAACGGTTTGTTAATTTCCTATTGGGTATTTTATGTCTTTTGCAACATTCCTAGTCATAGGTACATACGTATGCAGATTGATATATCGGGTTGTTTTAAGCTTTTTGCAGTATATTGTCAACCTACACTAGTTCACAGTTAAACTTAAAGTGTTAAAGGCAAAATATAATCCCGATTTCATTCTAGCTTGACTGTTTTGTTTTTCAAGAAAGAAGCAAATGTTTGTGTCTACTCGTGTTGTGTTAACTTCAAAGTTTAAGGGTCAATTCCGACGAACCACAACCTCAGCGGGAGTAACGTTGCCTGCGAAGCTGAAGGTCCTGGGTTCAAATCCCGGTGAGCGCAAATCATTGTGTGATGAGCATAAATATTTGTTCCTGAGTCATGGATGTTTTCTATGTAAATGTAACTATTAAATATATCGTCCTCTAGTACGCATAACACAAGCCTTATTGAGCTTACCGTGGGACTAGTTCGATTTGTGAAAAATTGTCTTGTAATATTTATTTATTTATACGATAACGCAGCAACAAATAGTCGTGGCGCAGAAGGTTACGTGTGAATAGTTGCGCTGTAGCTTCTTGCTGTTGCTTTGATGTGGTTAGACCGATCACAACTTTATAACAGTAGGTATAGATTAATTTTGATATTATTAGTATAATTTCTGATCTCACTGCATACGACATTATGTTTGATACATTCGACTCGAATATGTTTGATAAGTGTTGTGTCCGTTGTTCTTGGGTATATCACGCGTATCATTATTGTTGATTTGTGGGCCTTCTGTATGCCGCTTCGACGAGATTCTTTGATCTATTGTGGCTTGTGGCAGCCGTTTATTAGAGTTCACTACTGTAAACGCGAAGTGTGTGGATGTTCTTTAAAAGTAATAAAAAAAAGCTGAGTCAAACTTTCTCCAGCTGGCCTATGATGGTCGCGTTTATCACGCGATAAATGATATAATAACGAGCCTGTCACTCTCGCACTCACATACGTGTCAGAAGTTGACAGCAGCTATGTCACTTATTTATCGCGTGACAAACGCAACCATTATAGGCCCGCTGATTACCTTCTGGTTTGACACAAATTGAATGTAGAAATTATCTAATCTAATAATGAACGCAATTCCAATGGTGTTTAAATTCACACGCAAAGTGGATATAGTCATTTTATGTAGCCACATAACTGTATGAATTAAGGAAGACGAATTTGTATGTATAGCGACTGTATATAAAATATTATTTTTTTTAGATGTTGCAACGCAAAATTACAGTACTTTTTTTCTTGTTCAAAATAACTATTCTTAAACGCACTTTTAACGGCAAAAATACACGTGTCGCAGGATTTGTATAACCACAGGCTGTTATAAGTCCAGAAGATTTTGAATCTCTTTTTCAACGGTTCTTAAGTTTAATTTTCAATACGTATTAGATGCATTTCTTACTCATACGCATAAGAAACCGGTTCGATTGGTATCATTGAAAAAATAATGCATCTTCCCTGTTATGTTCCTTCTTAAAACTCAATCGGTGTTACCAAATATCTACAGAAACCATCAGTCAAGGCGGACGGCGGGTTACTCCCTCAAATCCTTGTAAGCCGCCGCCGACGCTGTCCGCTAAGACGCAGCAGTGACAGATTACTTGTCAGTATCGCTCGCTGTGATACAAGTTAGCGTGTATAACTATGTTACGATGTTTTTGTTACGAGCTTAGCTGGTTACTAGATCATCAAATACTTTATTTGGGTAACTGAGTATATCTAAGTATGTAATGTTATATTTAAAACAATATTAAGGCGTGGAAATGCTGTCACAATCCTACCCGACTAATAAGGTTGATATGAATTAACCTATCTTTCAAAAACGTTTCGTCTTAAAACTCGATCGGTGGCAGCGTCACAGAGTATCTGCAGAAACCATCAGTCAAGCCTGACGGGCGGGTTACTCCCTCAAATCCTTGTAAGCCGCCGCCAACGCTGTCTGCTAAGACGCAGCAGTGACAGATTACTTGTCAGTGTCGCTCGCTGTGATACAAGTTAGCGTGTGTTACCAGTATTACGATGTTTTTGTTACGAGCTTAGTGTTGGTTCAACCATGAAAGACTGTTTAAGTAATCCTCTTCCTCCCCTGGCGTTTAGGAATGGGTTCCTTGTGAGGTCACGCTTTTAGCCATGATCCTTGATGGGGCTGGTTAAGTTATTTTATATTGATGTGTCTCCATCTAAGTATAAGTATAGCAAAAATATGCTTTATCTAGTGAGTGGTGATGGTGACAGATAAAAAAAATATCGGACCTCTGCTTAGTATATTTTTTTTTTATAAAAACCTGACTTTGTCTGGGTAGCTCTAACTAGGCCTACTTTGCTAATTAGTAATCAAATTCAGTGCGGTGTTATACACAGGCGTTTTCTTATGCTATAGTACCTACCTACACTAGTTGTATTAGTAACTTAGCCAATGCTTATCATCGTCGCTTTGAATTCAAAACTAAAATTTAGAATGGTAAGTCTAAATTTTCATATTATCGGTGCGATGAAGTAAAAAAAGAAAACGAATATTGTCGAAACATCTTCTAGCATAATTCTTCTGCGGATCTCCTCGTTTCTGATTCTATAATAGCATCCTTCCTTACTATATTATAAACGTGAATGTGTGCACGTTCCACTTAATCTCAAAACTACTGGACGATTTTTTATGAAACTTTCCAGTTATGTACCTTATATATCAGAATAGGACATAGGAGTGTATGTCAAATTTAATCCCATTTAGGGACGAAAAAGAGGATGAAACTTTGTATGGACAGTAAATATTTTTTTGCACTAGGAACCTGAAATCTAGGTTTACTTATATGCTTCACATTTAAATTAGTAAAATATTATAAATGCGAAAGTGTGTCTATCTATCTGTCTGTTACCCTCAAACTGCTCAATTGATATAGATGAAACTTGGCAGAGATATTCGAGTTTTGGGAAATGACATAAGACATAAGCGACTTTTTATCCCGGAAAAAAAACATTTATCTGCGATAAACGAATTAAATGCGGAAGAAGTCGCGGGCAGAAGCAGAAGAAATCGGTCAGATATAAATAGATGGATACTAATTATACAGTAGCATGTTATTTGGATCTCGTTGGGTCGCAGTCACGTAATTCTGATTATTTGAATAGCAAAACGTTATTATGGGAACCGGTTCTATTGCTCCATTTGTACACGTACAGTATTAAAGTACTGGTATAGGTAAAAATTAAACATAATTAACTCAGTTATAATCTTTAAGTGCCATTAAGTAGACATTATAGTCTTTATACAATATAATTGGCCTAGAATTAATATTTGAGCATAGGTACAATAAAATCTTGATAAGCTATGTGGTGATGTATTTTATTTTAATAGCAACCTGTTAAAATTAAAGAGTGGTACTCTCTTCCAGCAAAACTTTTCCCGGAGCATATCTCTATCGTCGGCTTCATCATCGCTTACCAACAAGTGAGATTGAAATCAAATGCTAGCCTATATTACATAAAAATAAATTTATACAGTTATAAAAAATTTAATGTCTGTACTGTATCTTCAAAAAATGAATAAATTGGGTTATTTGAAGATTACTGAGTCGAAAAATATATTATTTGGATTAGATGTATTTTATGTGGATTATTTGAATATGTGGTTCAACCATTTTTAGAACAAGAATACGGGGTTAGATGGTTATTTGGGAATGGTTATATGATGTATTTTACTCGACTACACTAAAAGTTAAACTAACACATACGACGCTTAAATCATTTCAAATACCGTACACTTAATTGAACGCTAATGCCAGTAAGCTCCCACTTAGTTTTTCAATTTACAGACCTAAAAAAAATATAACTTAAGAAGCATGTCTGACAGAGCTTTAATTTCAATGACCTTTGTCCAGGCAAAATGTCAAGGGAAAGAAAAACGTGACATTGTAGGTACATTAGAACAGCTATTAAAACAATCGATAACTGCATCAAAATTGTTTACGAGAGACATCTACACTATTATAAGTTGCCTGACAAGTCATGATTTGAAGAAAAATCTTAACAGCACGATTCACGAAAGTCATATTAACGATTAACATTGATCAAAGCGCCATCTCCCTGCACTCGCCGTCAAAACGGCCTAGCGCATCTCAAACATTATTGGTAAAAGGATAATTTAAACATTTGAGGAACAGGAATATGTGCGCCTCAGTCAGGTAACCCAAAACCTGTGCAGGCGAGACAAGAACCGCTTTCTTGAAGGGATATGCAGAGAGATCGAAACTCACGCTGAGATGTATCAGACTTCGGATCTTTTCAAGAAAATTAAAGAAATTACAAGCAATTTTAAACCCTCCTCTTGGGTGATTAACGACGAGGATGGGAGCCCAATACACGACCTTGGGAAGACTACCGAACGTTGGAGGGAATACTGTGCTGATTTATACAAGGCTGAGGGAACGATCTCCGATATGTGAATGACCATCCGATTGGGTTCACTCATCCATCCTACCGCTACACAAAAACGGATCGGTGAGAAACTGCAACAACTCCAGGACGATTGCACTGATATTGCACGCAAGCAAAATTTTACTACATATCATCAACAGTCGCCTCAGATCCTTCTTAGTCTGGCAGATTCCTCAAGAGCAAGCTGGATTTGTGAAAGGGAAAGGTACTAGGGAACAAATCTTGAATCTTAGACAGCTTGTAGAGAAATGCTACGAATACAATACCCCTGTGATGATATGTTTCGTGGACTACCAGAAGGCATTTGATTGCGTCAGATGGAATCATCTTTGGAACGTCTTAAGAGAGGCAGGAGTACCGAACCACATTGTGCTGCTCATTCGTAGACTGTACGAGACTAGTTTTGGAACTGATAAGCTCGAGAATGTAACCTCTAGTCGGTTCAAGTTCGGGTAATGAGTGAGGCAGGGGTGTGTGATATCCCCTATCCTATTAAATATTTATGGGGAATATATAATGCTCAAGACCCCCGAAGGATGGAAAGGTGGCGTAAAAATGGGTGGACTCGTAATATCCAATTTACGCTACGCGGATGAAACCACTTTGTTCGCCTCCTCAGAGGCTGAGATGGCGGAGTTACTCAACCGGTTGGAGAGAACGAGTCAGGAACTAGGCCTTACCGTGAACAAAACCAAGACCAAACTGATGGTGATCGATAGATTTGCAGCTATCCAACGAACCAGTTTGTTAGGTGACTACGAGACCGTGGAAGAGTTCCAGTATCTTGGGTCCGTCATCACCAACAAAAGTAGCTGTGAACCGGAAATACGTCGGCGCATCGGTATGGGTAAGACGGCAATGACTCGGCTAAATCGAATATGGCGAGACAGAAACATCACGAGACGCACTAAAATTGCCATTGTCCTTACTCTTGTCTTCTCCATTTTCAGTTACGGGGCTGAAACCTGGACAATAAAGGCTGCGGACAGGCAAAGAATTGACGCATTTGAGATGTGGTGCTAGCGTCGAATGCTAAGGATACCTTGGACTGCTTTTCGAACTAATGCGTCCATATTGAAAGATCTTGACCCCGAACATAAACAGCGCCTCTCATCTGTCTGTCTGCACCGGATTCTTCAGTATTTTGGCCATGTGGCCCGCCGAGAGGCCGACAATTTAGAAAAGCTTATGGTGACAGGCACAGTTGAAGGGAAGAGAGCCAGAGGCCGTAGCCCTAAACGATGGGTAAACCAGGTGTCGGAGTGCCTTCACATGCCGGTTAATGCAGCCCTTCAACAGGCAACCGATGGAGCTTCATGGAAGGGAATACTCGCTAAACTACGTCGGCAGAGTCACGATCCTCAGCATTGAGGGACCGATTGAGGAGGAGGAGGAAACATTTGAGGATGGATATGGGACACTTTTTACTCGACTACCCTGAAGCATAAAATGAGTTAGATTATAACATTTTACTCCTCAGCGAAGAAAGTTAATATTAAAAATAAAGCTACTGAATATATTCCCCATCTTATTATGCACTAGAAGATGCCCGCAACTTCGTTTGCGGAGGAGCAAAAGTCATAACCCCTAATTTTTCCTTAGCGTAGTCGGGTAAAAAGTATCCCATAACCATCTGTGGATATGGCTACCCGGGTACCCGTGTACCAACAATAGTTGAAATCCGTTTAGCCGTGTTGGCGTGATAAAGCCTCAAAAGTTCCAGACAGCAGTGACCTCCGTTCCAATAGTCCGTCACATTTTTTTTTTATATCTCCAGTGTACAGACATTTCATTTTTACAACTTTATAATAGTATAGATGTTTATGAATAGGTTGTTTAATATCTGGTAAACCTTCAGCCTAAATAGGTATGTACAAAGTTTGGGATATGATAATATAATTAGGGACGCGGCCGGCCGCAACGCGCTTCAAGCAGCAAAATGTGGTTCGTATTACCTAAACATTACGGAAGGTAACATTGACAACGCGGGACTTCTAGCCAACTGTGTAAGGGATATATTTCAGATAAGAAACCCTTTTCGGTCCACCTGCTATCAAGCCCGGTGAACGTTCGAAGCACTAAAGCAGGCCAAGATACGAGTAATATACTATATCTTACTACACAGGCATTATGTGTTCTTTTTTTCACTTAATATTTTTCCTGCTAAAGGTCCCCGAAGGCGATTACATAAACAGGATTCAACCACGACCTTAATGCGGCTAATAAAGTTTTACGAGGGACCCTCGGCAAAAACGTAAACGCTTCAAGGCGACAATGCTTTTATCTTTTCTGTTTTACTGATTGTTTTGGTCTCCAAGAATTAGGGCTACTAGTTGTAATTACGTTGTTGTCTGCGTCGATGGGAACTTTGTATCGGACGCCACGGGCCGCGGCCCTGGAAAGGAATGTTACAAGGACTTGAAATCGTTTAAAATTCCAGAGCGTTCGGGTTTTCTTTTGGAAATCACTTCTTAGCTTCGCCGCGTGGCTGACGTTGATGTATGGTATTTCTCACTCGAGGGTTAATGTAATCGATTTTGTTTTGCGGATTTTTTATTCTGCATTTGTAACGCTGAAATTTTTATTTACTATTCCTGTGAGATTGATTACGATGCATTGGTAATGCTCTAGAATATTCAATTGTACGCCGGGCTTAATTTTAGGCTCCATTATCTTGGGGTCTCTGGGGAACACACTCGCAGTTATCGTACCTAATGGAAAGTTAGTTACCATACGTAAATGCTTTTTTTACCTCCCGACTAAAAATAAATGGGTGGGTGGATGTTGTAAATTTACGTGTAAGTGTATCTGTGTAAAGGTGACCTAATCGAGAGTGTTGTTAGCTATGTTTTAGGAAAATCGGTTCAGGTGTTAGAAAATTATCAGTTTTTTTTCTAGATAGATAGAAACGGAAAATCTTATTTTTTTTATGTCTGTGTGTCGTTATATCAAATGACCCCACATTTTGCTTATGAATAGGGCTCTACTAATACTGGATTTTAATAAATGCGGCTGATTTTAGCATATATTATATTTTGAACAGAACCATCGGTGCGCGAGTCCTACTCGCACTTGGCCGATTTTTTATTGGTTCTTTATCATATCGGCTCACCGATTATTTGTTATTTATTATATTCTATGTCTCTTTACCAGCGCAGTTCTCTTCAGGGCATTCTTCTTAAGGAACGTTTTGTGACTTCTTGATACATCGTATATGGAAAAATTAAATTTTGTTGTTAATCAGTATAAAAATTATTTGAGTTTTCAATTTCATCAGAAACATGCATGTGATAGGTGGCACAGATTCCTCAAAAGCGTCAAGTTTTAGGCTCTAGTCAGAGAATTTGCCAGTTGTAGGCAATTATGGCATGGAGTCGAGGAATTAATACAATAAATCAACGTCAGGACATGTTTACGAGCTAACAGAGTTAATTCCTGTGTGACATGACGGTTATATTCATGAATAATCGTTGATTATTTATAACGTATCATAGATCATGCTTATTCAAACAGGCGTGCCGTTGCTGAACGAGGAATAAAATACATTGGATAAATCGTAAAAATAATATTGATAAAAGAAATTATTAATAAAGAAATATCAGGGACAATCTTACACAGATCGACCTAGTCCCAAACTAAGCAAAGCTTGTACTATGGGTACTAGGCGACGATTTATAAAATATACATGTATAGATAAATTCGAATTCTTAAATACACCCAAGATCCAGGAATAAACATTGCTCATCACAAAAACACTTTCCCTGGCCGGGATTGGAACCCGGGACCGCCAGCTTCGTAGGCCGTTATAAAACCTACTGAACCAAACGTGTCGTCAATGTAGTACTTTTGTTTGGCACACTATCGATCACATAACGTCAAATTAAGGTTTTGTCAATGACATAACCCCTCGTATGCCTAGGCACTGATCAGTACAGAGCGTTCAAACTGACAGTTCATGTCCTTAGCTTCAATTTGATTGGAATTTTTTTGACATTACATACGAGGGGTTAATTTGACGTTGAAACGCTCTACAGAGCTCGATTCTCAACACTTAGAATCTTTGGGTATGAACCCCTTGTTTTGATTTCCTTCAAGAAAAAGTAAGCTAAATTCTTCACGAATTACTATTGACGCCTCGCCAGTGACACGGACATGTAAACCTATTATACGAGTATGAAATTGTATTAGTTATATTGATGTGTATAGCAGAAGTTATTTCGTAAACCAAATGTTCCATAGAATGTTTCATTTCACATATTTTCTACGCCACACACTCATATTTTAAGATGTTTTTACCTTATTTCGCGTGTGCGAGTAGAAGCCGTTAGGTTTGTTTTACAATGATCCAAAAAAGTGAAAGGTCTTAGATAATAAAAATGATTTCACGTGATATTGATATTCCATGAAACAATCGTCTATAAATCAAGAGCTAAACCAAAACAGAATTCCGTCTTTTAAATAAAAGTATAAACAAAGACCACTAAAACAAGAGGACTGACCACCTCCATATACAATGCCATTCCCCGATATGTATCTCGCCATCTATGTGTAAGAATTATTTTTTACAGTTATTCAACTTTGCAAGCGTGAGATAGTATTGAGATGTTAGGGTGTATTTCATTATTAGCTATTTGCGGACTAATTGTTACTATACTATGTTTCTTTATTCAATTTATAACATCGTTAAATGTTTAGTTTTAAAGCGCCATCTAGTTTTTGCTAGAATATTTCCTTGCGATCGGAACACTATCCAAAGTATGGCACCTGTCAGTCCTCTTGTTTTAATGGTCCTGGGTATAAAGATACATACTCATGTCCGGATTTTAAATTATCACGTGACAAACTGTCATCAGAGACACTCCACTATTATGGCGCTCAGAACAAAAAAGCATTCCAACTTTGTGATAGCCAATGACAAAGCAATCAGATTACCGTATCAAAGCTAATGGGAATACTGTATCCAACCATTCGCCGTTTCCGTTCTGTCATAATTATCATACAGTCTGAAGTTTTATCAGATATTTCACAAAGTTCCGGGTGATATATGGCTGTTCGCAATTACGACTTTGTGGCGGGAATAATCGGCGCGAATTAAGTGCCGCTTTGAGGTGCTAATAATGTTTCAAATTTTATGCTAAGGCTAATATGCGGAGTACCTAATTACAGATGTTATAAATCCTCTGTTTCACAGCTTGTCGATCTTGGCTCAGTGTCTTAAATTACAGGTATGAGTTAATGTCAATGAGATGACAGTGGAACCTAAAATCTGTATAAATGTCAATTATGATTTTGTGGGGAGAATAAGCTTAAAGAGCATATAGCTCAGAGTTGCTAGACTTCAGTTGCAGTGGGCAGGGCACATTGCTTGTAGAACCGACGGTCGCTGGGACAGAATAGTAGATTGTTAACCAAGGGTTGAAAGTGACCCATTTCACCCGAGATATTTCTCTGGGTGAAATAGGTCATTTCACCCGAGTTAAACAATCTACTTTTCATTTCGACTGTCTTTTATTTCAATAATATGACGTAACTTCCCAAGAAACAATTAAGCGTTGGTTGCAGGTCATTATAAAGCTTAGAGTGCTATATATAATGAATATATATAATGGATTCCGTTGTCACCAATGGTGCTACAATTCACTTATGAAATAATTCTAGCTCTTCGGGTTGTATTAGAACTGTAAATAACGAAGCATAATTTCCTTTACAGTTAGTATAGTGACAGTGGCTGCTTATATACTTATGACGTTAAAGCTTGTTACGTCCTGCAACGTTAAAAGCAATTTAAAAAAAATCATAAACTCCCTAAATGCTTATTGCTGTATATCTGATATATTGGATTTGCTTATATAACATATATTATATATTTCAACTTTAGTAACGCCATTGGTACTGCAACGGAGTTAATTAAGAGTGTTATAACACGAAACTCTACATGCGTTGTATAACTCTTATATATAGCTTACGCCTGTTATACTAAAGGCAATAATATGTTAAATAGTTATAGCAGTTTTGTACGATCCTGATATAAAGCTTTTGGTGTATTTAATACTCTTTACTACCACTGTTATAGTTCATCAAGTGTCATAATTAATTTAGGAGAAGACTGTACTTTGAAGAAAAAAATCGCCAGTTTTATTACTTTTTGTCAACATAACCTAAAAATGTATTTATACAAAAGCACTTTTTAATAACGAAGTTCCTACATTTTCCGAATTTATATTACATAAATTACGTATACTATCACTAAAACTGATGAACATTTGAAAATGAGTCTCCAAAAACTATTTTAGGTCATTAGCACTTTTGTTTTATTTCCTTTTTTTCCTCAAAATCCTTATTTTTTTGGAGGCGCGTCAAAATTGAAATGAGAAACATGATACACATGCACATTAAACTTGCAAGCGTATTAATAATTAACTTTCCACTTCAACACTACTATTACTTAATCAACAATACTGACATTTCGTGGTGAAAATATTATGTTGCAATATGAATGAGGCACTTCAACTTCATTTCACAAACAATAACTCGATGAATGTATATAATTTGACGACCTTAAAGCTTTTACTATCTGCTTTTGACACCGAAAACGCTAGAAATTAGTTATAACGTATCTAAATACCGGTCTAAGTTCTAACTAACACCGTTATAGATATTTATTATAACTCAAGGTATCAATAAACTCCATTATAAAGGTGCAATAAAGCTTCAAGCGGAAATTGACGATGTTATAACACCTCTTGTACACTTCTACTAAAGTTTATATAGAACCACTATAAAGGTTTATACAGGCTTTACGTGCAAAATTTTGCGCCAAAATCGAAGATATAAGGGTATTATTACACTCTATAACTCACTTATAAGATATAAGCTAACTCTATAATATCTAAGCAGAACTGATATACAGATCCACTACAGCTTGTCTTAACACTAAAATGTTTGTTGGGTTAATTATCTTCGACTCCGTGGCTAATCGTAATAATAAAATACTTTCCACCCTAGGGATGGAAAAGCTATTCTCCATCCGGCTTAATACCCATGAAAATTAAACTTTCCGAACAAGAGACATGAAAAGGTTTTTGAGTGGTGACCGCGCACAGAACGACGACGTGTCGGTTGACCGTTCGTTGTAGAGATCCTTGTGGAAGGCCTTTGTCTAGCAGTGGATGTCTATAGGCTAATATGGTGATGATGTTGATATCGATCGCTTTGAGGTGCGATTTTTTTTTTGCTTATGTTAGAATGTGGATTACATACCTACACAGTTTTTTTAAATAAGTTTCACTGGGTGCCGCTCAGTCTCTTAAATACAGGTATGATTTGAGATGACGGTGGAATGTAACGGCGTGTTTCGAAACTTAGGAACTAACAATCGCATTAATGGCACAGGCCAAACGTTTCTGACTTATAAAAAATCATCACGTCCATTTCGACCGGGTTAAAAAAAAACTGTACATAGTTAAGGGCTTCATTTAAATAAATGTTGAATCGATTCCTTTGTGTAATAAAAGTTAGTGATACAATATAAATAAGGATACTTCGTTAAAATGTTAATTAAATTTTGTTTGCCTACCAAAATACTTCTTTTTTAAACGACCCAATTACCGTCATAACAAATAAAGGATTAATATTTATATCTATCATATTTTTAATCAATTTAATTATCACGAGGATAACCATCTTTGATATCTCTCTGGCGCGACTTTTTAATCAATCAGCCTGATTAAGGCAGTAATAAGGCTGCAATGTAGGTATTATAGATAAGCATCAATCATTTTGTAACCTTAAAAACAGATGCGTTTCGTGATTTACAGTTGCTTGCATCAGTAAATATCAGTAAATGAGTAAATATGGGGGTCAATCTTACACAAATCGACCTAGGCCCAAACTAAGCAAATCTTGTATTATGGGTAATAGGCGACGATATACTTAATATATCTATGTATATATAATTATATTAAATATAATACTTAAATACATAGAAAACATCCAAGACCCAGGAACAAACAGCGTGCTCATCACGCAAACACTTGTCCTGGCCGGGATTCGAACCCGGGACCGCCAGCTTCGTAGGCCGTTGTGCAACCAACTGAGCCAAACGTGTCTTCATAGTAAAATTGACTCTATACGTTAGCTGTAGTGAGATTTATCTAAAACTATATTACCCCCTTATTCTCAAAAAAAAAAACTGATTTTTCTGTCGCTTAAAAAAAAATGAAAAAATGAAAAGGTGTTGGTGGGCCTACCAGCCCACCTTATACGGTACGGCAAGAGCAGCATTGATATTTTCGATTGAAATGGCTGTAAATGTACTATTTGTTATTCTTCACCGTACCGTATAAGGCAGGTATAAAGGTTCACGAACACCTTTTCATCTTTTTATTTTTTTCTAAGCCACAGTGCCAAAAATCTGTATTTTTTTTCTGACAATAAAGAGGATTATTCCTACCTATACCTATAAACAAAATTTCAAGATTTTTGAAAATTTTCATCCATTCCCCATTACAAACACAACAAAAAAATTACCAATGAGGTGCACCTGATCTGAAGTGATGCGCAAGCGTACATTTCATCAATTGATTTTTATTTATCTGAAATATAAATGTTGTACGTCAAAATTTTATGAAAAATCATGTAATTTCTCGGAAGCTAACGCGTCATATTATGCACTTGTAACGATATTAAGGCAGTATCTCTAACACGGTTAGTGGATAATCCTGTAGCGACTCAACTAATTCCCTTGCAGTTCAGCCCGTCTATACTGCAGTTTATACGGACTGCATTTGATAATGGTACAAAAAATATGGTTTTCTTCCATGACAGCTCTTTTTGGTTGTTCGCTCTTGACAGAGTGGTCGTGGTCAAGGGGAGTCGTCTACTTCTTTAGTTGTTGCTTTCGCGATTCTTCTCCACCGCTGTCTGTTGAACGCATGGCGAGCGCATTCTGTCACAGGAGTCTCTGTGACAGACTTGATTGTGTCTGTCGGGTTCGATATTTACCATGTGGTCAATGGCCCTCGATTCTGCCTTGGATTACTAATCGCTCCATTGAGTTATTTTTGTGGGTAACGTGTCCAAATTATCTCAAGACTGAATCCATGACCATAGCTTCTGCTTATACAGGGCTATTTCTGAGTTGTTAACAGAAATATTCTCTTTTTTATTTCACAAAAGTCGAACTAGTCATGGGACTAGTTTGTGTTATGACTAGACAATGGCATATTTAATAGATATAATATTACGTATATACTCGTACATAGTACACAACCCAAAGTCAGAAACAAACATTTATTATGCTCATCACACATATATTTGCTCTTATCGGCAACTGAACCCAGGACCTTCAGCTTCACAGGCAACGTCACTCACGCTGAGCTAAACCGGTCGGTCGTTAATATTAGTTAGTTATTAATTAAATTAATAACTAACTAAACTTCTTAGGGAAGTACTATGATGAAATACACAGTAAAAATAGCTTCCCGCGACATAAGAAAGCATGAGAAATCTTTAGTATTATGTACAATCTCGTTCAAAAGATTAATCTCCATTACTGCGTATTATTTCCATTGCTATTCAAATTATCCCTCTGAATAGAAAAAGTTTAGCTCCTAACAATGGTCAATCAATGAATATGCATTATTTGGGCCCCGTAACCAAATGGTATCAATGGAACCCTATACGTTATCCCCAAAAACTGCCTGTATGTTGCAAATGACACGTTTTGCATTTTAGCTAACTGTCGCATCGCAGCGGAAGATATTTCAATCGGGGGATATATCTTATTAAAAGAAGTATTTTCAGAATTTGCAACGAAATTGTTACCCGATTTATACCAATCCAATTTATATCTCTACAAAAGCCAGAGTATATATGCAAAACATTAATTTAAAAAAATCATACAGTCAGTGCGCGATTAGATGAGAATTCGTGTTATAGAGTTTTTTAGAGTGGTGTCAGTTGTTGCCGGAAGCACGCGAATGTATACACTTTTAACAATTATTTAAAAAGCTAAGTCACAGTTAAACGTCAATGCAAACTAAGCCCTAATTTATTGCATTATAATCATATGCAAATTTTTGACGTCGTTTACATAGCACTATATACGATAGTGACAATGAATAATGTACAATTCAAAGAAAAAGCGGCCAAGTGCGAGTCGGACTCGCCCATGAAGGGTTCCGTTCCGCACCCGTTTATACAAAAAAAAATGCACTACAGATGAAAAAAAATACGATATGAAAAAAAAACTAACAAAAGAGCGTATCTCCCCGGCACTTACGTCCTTTTGCTAAGAAGCGTAGTTTTTTGGCAATAACTTAAAAACGGTATGTCCGATCATGTTCAAAATATTTTTTGTTGGAAGTATTTATTAAGCTTTATATTTGTAAATCTGTTCATATTTTTTCAACACACCGTTTAGAAAATACAATAAGAGACAATAGAAGACACAATTTTCTAAATATTTCGGAAAATATTCGCTAAATCAAAAAATGTTCTAGAAACCTCATAGTGTTTTTAAAGGTACTGTCGAAATATGTGCCACACTTTGATATATGCTGAAAAAAAAATTTCAGTTTCGGTTACATGTATCGAGTGCCCCCCCCTGGAAATATATATATTTTTTATTTAACTATCAAACTAAGTAGCAGTTTACACACGACACCTATGCTCCAATTTTCATCAATGTACATCTTATAGTTTTTGAGTAAAATGCCTGTGACATACGGACGGCCAGACAGACAGACGGACAGACAGACATGACGAATCTATAAGGGTTCCGTTTTGGCATTTTGGCTACGGAACCCTAAAAACGTACCTTTATTTATTTATCAAAAATACTATACGGAGCTGGGCAATCTCCTTCTAGAAAAAAATATTCATGAAGCTCGGTAAAATAATCACCCGGTATTACCTACTCCATTTACTTCCGAAATTGTCATATACAGTAGTGATTTTTCGGTAAAATATTTCAAAAGTCATGAAAACAAAAACTGGAATTGTTGAAAACTAAACAAAAATGCTTGTATTGACTTATTTTCAACCGATTTACATGCCGAATTGCTGGAACTCAGTGTCCGTCACTCATAGTACAACAGTTGATTAAAAATTGAGTTTTGTAGATACTATAAAATTTGAAAGACTTGTCAGTGACGATATGGAAAGACTAAACAAAATTTTAAGAGGAATGGAATACAAAAAGCAAAAATTGCTGTAAGAATGGCTTGACGCAATCGACACTAACTAGCCAAGCAATTTCGTTGCCATCAGTCAACTATTTCGAAGGTTTCAAGACGTGAAACGGTTCACGGATGTGTCAAAAACCTAAAGAGACCATCGACCATGCTGCACTTCAAGTTTGGTTGACTGCAACATTTTGCGATTAGCAAAATATATTGTATAAAAGATAAATTGAATCTCTACTAGGTATCTCTCGCATAATGTCATGCAAGAGATAACGAGTGGAGATTAAGTTTCAGTGTCCATCCCAACTGTTAGAAATCATCTGATAGACAATGAATTTCGTGCTTGTCGTCCCGCTAAAAAACAACTAATTAAAAAAAAATCGGTCATCTTGATTAAAATTTGCGAAAGAGTATCTTTTTCGTGGACTGCGGATATGTGGGAAAAAATTATCTGGAGTGATAAAACCAAGTTTTTACTATTTGGAATTACTTACGTTGAACGTCCATACAATGCTCCCTATGACCTCAAGTACAGTCAAACACGGCGGTGGCTCCCGTGTAGTATGGGGCTGCTCCCGTGCAAGTGGAGTATGGTATGGACCAAATCGAATTAACGGCTTCTTGATGACGGAAATTTATGAAGCAATATTACAAGACGTTTTTCTTCCCTGACCACAAGGGAATTCCGGCGTTTATGTTTCACCAAGATAACGACCTAAAAAATTTGACAAATCTTGTAAAACAGTAGTCCGAAAATAGTAGAGTGCGTGTTTAGAAGACTAAACACTCATTGAATTCGAACTGTGTAATCTAACTTAGAAGCGAGAACCTCCTTTTTTAATGCGGTAAGTGATGTAATGAACAGCATTTTATTTTTGATATTCATCCTTATGCTATTTAAAATCATAAATGTACTTGAAAAAAATATTCCCCTATAAAGTTTAGTGCCTTTCGTCTTCGACATGTGTAATCTATTATAGAAGCGAGAACCTCCTTTTTATGCGGTAAATCATATAATGAACAGATGTTATCGCATTTTATTTTTGATATTCGTCCTTATGCTATTTGAAATCATATATGTAGTTGAAAAAGTATTCCTTTACAAAGTTTAGCGCCTTCTTCTACAAAGTGTAGCAGAAGTGCTGCACGGAGGCGGTCAAACAATGAATAGGTACGCGTTATTCGCAATAACTGACTGTATCTTGCACATGACACGCTTTGCATTTTAGCTGGGTGTCGCGTCGCAGCGGAACAGGGGCTATAAATTGTAGGACGAAGCTTTGTGCCATGAAAGAAATCGGTTTAGCAGTTCTCTCGAATGTACCTGCTAACAAAAGAATTTATGATTTACAAGAATTCCGCTTGGTATTGGTTTGTCAGGAGAATTATACATTATTCTTCGTATTTGAAACAACAAGTATATAGAATACCTAATAGTTGTTTGTATAATGGTTTTTTTTAGTGTAAATCAGTATATATAGTTACTGATAATATATACAAGTATATTTACATTTAAAACGAACAGTGGATATAAAAATTGACAGACAGCGCATACCCCTGAAGATAGGAAAATGAGATTTGGAACTCATGTTACTTAGAGGAATACAACGGGGATGAAAATGATAATTATTATTAAATAGACGGTGCCCGTAATTTCGTCCGCAAATGAATTTTTTTTTAGCAGTTGGGTAAAACGTACTTATCATTTTCTTCGAACGTTGCTGTTTTGAAATGATGGAGATAGAAAGACATAAACTTACGTACATTTAAAACCAAACAATATAAAACAAATATTCTGTTCAGAGACCTTCAAATCAGAGACTGAATACCGGTATTATTTCCATACAATGTAACCGGTAATTCATTTCGGTAGTCTTGTTTATCATTACATACACATTTTAATATTTTAATGAGTTACTTTGAAAAATAGGTTCATTAAGTAGTCTTTTTGCTTTTATGTATGTGTTTTATGTTTAATAAACACGGATCTAAAAAAAGATATTTAACCACCATTGCTTCGATTACCCCGATCAAGTATGTTTAGTCAAAATAACTTCAATAGGTATTCAATTTTTATTAAAACTACTTAAAGGAAATAATGTTTTTTCCTGTATTAGAACTCAATTTATACGTATTTATGGTTATCAAAACATGATATTAATTTCAATAAGATCCCTATCAATACCCCATTCGAATAGCCCAGCCCAAACAAAATATACTTTAGAGGGTTCACAATCATAGTTGAATGGAAGTAGATTCAAGACCACGATCAATTTTATAAGAGGATTAAACTCCGCAGAGGAAGAGCTGGTCAAACTTACTTAGTATTCACGAACAAAATAATATTTCATTTTAGTTGTCGTCTCTGGAAAATCGACGCGTAAATTCCTCAGTTAAATTTAATGTTCAGTTTTGATGAACGAGTCCCAAAAGGGGATTATCGGGGAACACATGTTAAACTATCGTTTTATGGGGGTCTATGCGTGAGCCATTTTGTTTACGACCATGTAAAACTAGTCCTATTTAAATATTCAGCGACATATTTGCAATATTTTTCAATACAATAATAAGGATTCCTGTAAATATATGTGAAAGTGTGTTTGATTATTTTTTATAGCACATCTGTTTGTTGGTTTATACTGATTTGGTGCAGCAACGGATAACATGATTTTTTGAATAAAGAATAGAATACGAAATACCTCTTGAAACTGCACCAGCAGCCTAACGTGTTTTCTTTTTTTTAACATGTTTTGCCACAGCGTCGCATTTATAGAAAGTTGTGTCGACACGTTTAGCCAAGTCAGATGCATAACGGCTTACGAAACTAGCGGTCCCAGGTTCATATCCCGGCCAGGGTATGGTGAGCACGAATGTTGTCTAGGTCTTGGATATTATTCATAATATATTATATTGAAGTATTATTATATTCATTATAAAAGGCAAATATTTGGGCGATGAGCATAAATATTTTGTTCCTGAGTCTTGGATGTTTTCTATGTATATAAGTAATATATCTATTAAATATATCGCCGTCTAGTACCCATAACACAAGCCTTATGGAGTTTACCATGGGACTAGAGCGATTTGTGTAAAATTGTCCCGTAATATTTATTTTTTTATTTAATATTTATTTATTGATCTACGAGTATATAAAAATTTGTATATGTATCGTTGCCTAGTGAGTGCCCATTTTACATTCTTGTCGTAGTATGAGACTGTGCAATTTGTGCAAGACTATCCCAGATATTTATTAATTGATTGGCATAACTTTACGGATTCAAATAGCGTACAGTAATATGTATACCGACATTTTATAACGCTTTCTGACGGCGTATTAACTGGAATTTATCGCCCTACAAATTTCCTATTCCACTATGAGTCCCGTTTCGTTATTTAAAGCGTAATGTCACTCAAAAAGTATTTCACCTCGCGCCGGTTCCAGAAAGTTCCGGTATACGGGTATTTTCTCAATTTCAGTTTGCAACAAAATCAGTTTATTTTCCAACTGACAAATTGAATTGAACTAAACAAAGTACAATTCCCCTTTGAGAATAACCTGACAAAGTTTCGTGGAGCGATACTGAATAAAGAGAATCATATTTAAGTATGTATGTTGTTTAAATAAAGTCTGGCGAGATGTTACGTTGGAAGTTATTTAGGTGCGCGTGTAACTAGATTTCCGTTTTGCGAAATCGTTTTCCGGGCGGTAATTTACTTGTGCCTCGACCGGTATGTTTCAATTACAGAGGTAGCTCGCCGGACTTCATTATTTCCTCTCTTGCTGGACTGCGCTGACCCTGCATTGGCAGTTGCTGTGCTGCCTCGTCCTCCTCACTCCTCGGGCTGCCTCATGTATTAGGTAACCTCCCAGATCTGCGCCTGTAATAAGCATTCATTGACTTGTAACTATGAAGATCTTGTTATCATGCCTCGAATGTTGCTTCTAAGGCTTTTAAGTTTAATGTTTCGGTTGATGTCGGCCCTTCTAATCAAGCAATTACATCTCTAAGAACAATGCAATATGGTTATTATTCGAGGATTTCAACCGCTACGCTTTGTAGATTTATGTGGCATTTGTGTCAGGCTATTTGGTGGAGATGCCGACTTCTAAAATATAAATTGTCATCTTGAAAAATCTACAGGCATTTTGGCAAAATGGTGTTCATTGATGCGGATCAAACGCTCTAATAATTACCGTGTAGGTAATAAAGAAATATTTTTGTATTCTTCATCATAATAATGAATGAATGAATGAAAGCATTTATTTCGGAAATATTGTGTGTATATAATATAAAGTTTGTATAACATTTTATACTTCCGCGGTTATACAAATTATTCAGCATAAATATGACGGGCCTAACGCGATATCTATACATAAATTTGTAAAAATAAAAAGTCTGAACATTAAAGATATATAAAAAAATATTGTAACGGACTATTTAGAGGCCACTGAGGATTAAAGTTATTATTAGTTATTACGAACGAAGTTGCGGGCACCTACTTGTATTTTATATATACCTTTATTTTCAGACGTTTTGACGTAGTTTCATACGTCATGGTTGCGGAAAGACTGGTGAAACGGCAAATTGTCACTTGTTGTGTTAATAAATGACGAACAATTGGTAATATTAACTTTTTCCATCTAACCGCCCATTATAATATAATAGACAATTTGTCGGGTATTCATACATTTGACCGACATCGCCAGAGACAAATCGCTGTTTCTCCAGTCCATCCGCGACCATGACGCATGAAACTACTTCGAAACCTTGGATAATAAAGGTAAATAAAACGAACGTATTGCGTTAGACCCTTCATGTTAATACCTACTAATAAAAGTTTTTGTTTTGTATCACGTTTACATGTGTAAATAAACATCACCTGTTTGTGTACACGAACCACTACTTCAACGGTTTCAATAAGTTATCCGCTCAGATTTTCAGGTCAAGTCTCGATTCTATCAACATACCAGCACAAACCGAACTATATTGTGCTTTTGTAAGCCAGATTTCATCGCTGTAATTGAATTTAAAGTGGATGAAAAGAAAAATAGTCTAGCCGAGACGGTGCCGGTGAGTCGAAAGTCCGTGCGCACGGGACCGTTCCAATTACAGAGCGGGAGTCATTATTTCCGCTGCCATGCGATGCTTCTATGCCGGCACTCTGCACTGCCTCGCTGACCTCCCGAAATTCACCTATGAAACCCTACTCTAATAAAACCTCCCCTGCCCCCCTGGCGCACCCTTCTCGCCATCTAAAGAAGGGCATCCTAGTGCGCAACGGTAGATCGCGCTTGTTTGACGCTTTATATCATTCCGTTGAATATTGTGCATTACTCGGCCAATTCGCGGAGATTCCTTCACATTTCTGCGCCACTGATAAGAAATATTGCTTCCATATTGCATTGAAGCGGTTTATGCCTTTGGTACAAATAATTTGAGTAGGTTAATGTTAGGATAAAACCAGTAGCTGTCCCAAAGGCGGCCAGTAACGATATGGCTCCCATTGCGCTTGTATTAAACCAGATGTACGAAGTTAGTGAATACTAGCTTCATCATTGTTAACACCGATGTATTCTTAATTGACTAAGTGTAGTTGAAGTCTGTCAATAACTAGTAGAACATTTTCAATTAGTTGTA
Source organism: Hedya salicella (assembly GCA_905404275.2). NCBI lineage: Eukaryota > Metazoa > Arthropoda > Insecta > Lepidoptera > Tortricidae > Hedya > Hedya salicella. The sequence continues at coordinate 18,288,359 of FR990100.1, read as the reverse complement.
TGCCAAACAGACGTAAAAATGTGTAATATTGATACGGTCACTGTGGGTCACTATATAACATGTGGTTAGTTGACTGATTCGGTGAAAATATATGTCAAAGTTGTTGGATAGATGCTCCTATGTATAGGGTACTGAATATATTAACCAACTGTGTGTTTTATTTTATTTCACAACTTTTTTCTGTAAGAGAAGAGAGGTTGCGAGACTTGCATTTTTTTTACATGTAATTATATTATCGTATTTGATCGGATTAACCTTTTTGAGGCCCAGCAACGTTACGTATGCTACCTCATAGCACGTAACATTGTTTTTCCGCTATGTAGCAACCGCCGCGTAGATCCATGACGCACATAGGCGTCTTCAGGTTAAAATCGATCGATATCGGTTTTTCACTTATGTTAGTTACTGTCTCCAATTTAACTACAATGGAATAGAAATATTGCTTTGGAACATACAATCTCTTACATTTTAGGAGAAAATCCTGCCATGTAACAGCATTTGCAGGCAGCAAACTCTTACATTATAACATGATTCAATTTAGATTTTCCATACATTCGTTCTTACTAATTAGCCTCCTCAGTTTACTAAGGTATGTTGACTTTGAAACAGAGAGTAAAGACGTTACAAATTTTAATTAATTGTGATGGGAAGATGCCGGGGGAATCACGATCCTCAGAGTAATGAGGAACACGACCGACGCGAGGAGGAGGAGACATGGGTAGAAATAGGGGCAAAACCAATAACGCGTTTCTGTTAAATCATTGTATAATAAAAGGTAAAATTATCCTATTGGGCCATTGCGTCACAATGACGTAATCTGCACCAAAAGTTTGCTGCTTGTAAGTTATTTGATTTCGAATTTGGCTATGCCTGCTTTTCCAGCCGTATGTAAAATAAGCCAGTCATTTGAGTTCAAAAAACTCAAATAAATCTACACGACGCGCTGAAACACCGTTTTTTGAACAAATGATCCTTCTATAGTATTTAAACATAGTTGTGACTCATTAGACATTGTTGGTGTGGAATTATAATGAGTGTGGCCGCAGACAAAGGGGTCACAATACGCGCCCACATACGCCATTGTTTTCTGCTTTTATTGAATCCGATGCTCGTTAAAAAGTTTCGTTATTATGAAGTGATTTCACGCGTTTGTGGCGCCTTTCATTTCGTTATAGCTCGCAAATGGCCACGATTAATTTTCAGTGTTGTGTTCAGCGAGATCAAAATTTAAAAAAATATTCTTTGAAGCCACACGACCACTTTTAACTAAATATATCAACCAGCGTGTCAGAAAAAATGTGTTGTCTGAATAGAAGAAATGCCGAGAGAAACACTCCAATCAGAGAGGATTGATAGATTTATAGACCTTGCAGTTGGGATTAGAAGTTTTTGGAAGTTGGGTGTCGTTCGCTGCATTTCTAGTAATGAAAGAGCGGCTTCTCCTAATAATTAAGTACGAACATAATATAAGGTTAGTGAGTAAATGTGTACCTTGATGAAGCTTTTGTAGCAAACTACGTATCTTCGATATTATATTATACTGTTCTTAAATTTTTAATAATAATAATTTTTATTTGTGCTATATTAAAAGCTCATTCATGTAACAAACAGTAGACGAAAATATTTTTTCGAATAGCTATAAAAATAACCAAGATATAAGCCATCAAACATTTCATTCTATTTCTTTCTATTCTATTCTAAAATGTTATATCAAGCGTATTTCTTGGCCGAATTTAATATCACTTTTTAAAATCGTTTTTACGGTGTTTTCATATTTTGTTAAGAAAAGCGATAAAAAAAAATCATGCATGTACCCTATTAAATAAATGTGAAAAGTACTTGCATTAAAACCAGTTGGAAATACTTGACATTGGCCGAATACATTAACTGTAGTAGCTAAATACGTACTGTAGCATAAGCACCAGTAATTTGTGTTCGGAGAGCCTTTGTGTAGCCGGTTGCTTTCAGGCTGGAGTAGAAATCGATGATTGTCCTTACCCGACTCTGCTTAATGGTCTGCAATAAACATTTCAACAGAAATATTACTGGGAATAATGCTAACTATCCAAACAATTGTCCGTGTTGTTGTGAGAGTGTGATATTCGGTAGTTTATCTTTCTTCATTCAACAGCACAATGACGACGTCTTACAACTGTTTGTTACATAAATGAGGTTTTAATAAAGCAAACATAAAAAATCATGCATATTCCCTAATGTAATAACATATACATAAATTCAATATATTACGGGACAATATTTACAGAAATCGAACTAGGCCCACGGTAAGCTCAATATGGCTTGTGTTATGAGTACAAGAAGACGATATATGTAACAGATAATATTGACTTATATATAGAAAACGTCCAAGTCTGAGGAACAAATATGTATGCTCATCACACAAATATTTGCCCTTACCGGGATTTGAACCCAGGACCATTAGCTTTGCAGGCAAAGTTACTCCCGCTGAGTTGAACCGGTCGTCAATATAATGTATTGAATTTTCTCGCAGCTTCGTCCGCGATGTCTAGTATTTTATTTATCCCAAGAGAACTGTGCATTTTTTGAGATAAAAAACTATCTCCATCTCCAACTATCCTATGTCCTTTCTAGAGTATCAAACTATCTCCATACCAAATTTTATCTAAATTGGTTCAGCGATTTAACTGTGAAGAGCTAATAGATATACAGAGTTACTTTCGCATAGTTAATATTAAAGTATATGCATAGGATACTATAATAGAGTAAATGCATGATTTATTTTTATCGCTATTAAGAAAACTTAGCAAAATATCAAAATAACCTAAAACGATTTCAAAAAGTGATATTAAAATTAAAATCGGCTAAAAAATACGCACGATATGATGAGCTTTTGATAAGGCAAACATAAAAATGCATGCATATTCCGTATTAATGGTAGACAAGACACGTTCTAACCACTAAAGAGATCTCTCTCAAACAAATATACGGATTACAAAAAGTAAACAGTAGAATTTCTAATATTTTCTTTTGTTTCCGCGATTATTACTCATTGAAATAAAACAATTTAACGGATTATATTATATATATATATGTTTAAAAAGTAGCTTAATAGTGTCTGTTTATTTATTTTTTTAATATTATAATTAGTAATGACGTAGCCTGGGAGTTTTTCTTTGCAGCGTTTCTTTTCTCCTTAGTACGCCTCATTTGTGAAATGCTGCTTGGTAAATTATTAAAATAAAATAAAACAATTAAGCCCTTCTGGTAAATGTGTAACTGTCTTTACAGCTTAGGCCCACCTGACATGTATGTACACCTTTATTTGTTTTTTCAAAAATAGGTAGTTTGCACAAATTGTAACTTTGACAGAGGAAAATACATCTTTTCTCAGTCCATCCGTGACCATGGAAAGCTGAAAAGCTTCTGAAACGTCGGGAATTAAAATGAGATAATATACGCGATATAATCCGTTAAATTGTTTTATTTCAATGAGTAGAATTTCTAACCAAGTCTATGTTTTTGATTCCTTTTTCGATTTGTATGTGTATGATCGCGTCGTGTAAATCTATAAAAAATATATTTTATAGGGTTCTGTATGCAAAGGGTAAAATTAATAAGCCTGTTTGTCTGTTTCTTCGTTTGTCAGTCCGTCACAGGGCTATAACTCTTGAAGCGTAAAATTTATGTGCGATTTTTTTTACAAAATGTACCTATATTACTGTTTCTGCGTAATTATTTTGAATCGTTATGTCGTAGATGTACTCTTGGAATTTTCACAAAGTGTGCATATAAATATGAATACCAGTTGGTAACTGTCCGTGGCTTTGCCTGAATCACAAGCAAGTTTTGTTTATTTCTATAGAAGAAAAATTAGATGGCAGTCCACAACTGTGTGTTTTGCTAGAAATTTCCTGCCTCGCACGACTGAACTGTGAAATAAATTATCGCAGGCAGTATTTCCGGACCGAAGCGACCTTCAAACCTTCAAGAAAAAAGCAGAACCTGAAAGGCTGGCAACGCACTTGTGACTACTCTGTGTCTATGGGCGGTGATCGTTTGCCCACTATAACTTAAAAAAAAACATTGTTATATGTATATCTGTTACGCCGTTACTCTGTTAACTTACACAACCACACTTATTTATTACGCAACCACGCTCACAAACCGTTAACGTACTTTTATAAACTTTTAAACAAAAACATAACACCGACTCCAAAAAAAACTTTAAAGTAAAAAATAACGCCACAATTCAGTTTCTTCAAATTACTTACAAGTAACCGTTTGTATATTCAATCTATACAGTATATACAATTAATCTTATTTTGGCGTCGGTGCCATATAAGGAATGTGTAAAATATTGAAAATTGTCGATTTTAGTAAGTTGTGACACGATGGCACCGACTCCAAAATAACATTAAGTGTATATACTGTATAGATTGAGTATACAAACGGTTACTTGTAAGTAGTTTGAAGAAATTGAATTATGGCGTTATTTTTTACTTATTCGTTTTTTTTGGAGTCGGTTTTATTTTTTTGTTTAAAAGTTTATTTATTTTACACTTTTTAGTTAATCGTTACTTAAAAGTGTATCTCGTGACGATTCGAACAAGCCCAAACACGGCTAGGATACATTATTTTATTACATAGATCTGGTGCCTACCTTCCGGCTCCATCATCAAATCAATTCGATGGTACCATTCTCATCAGGAACATTTAAATTTGTGACTATGAAGTTGCTTAGCTAAATTAATCAAGATATTTTGTCGCCACCCGTAAATCATTTATCATTGAGGAGTTCCGATGGCATTCTGTGGTCTTCTGCATCAGTTCCACTTCACCAATTTACACTTTCTGAATGCAAATGTTTATTATGTTTCTTATAATACCAAAATCGCTATATGTATGCCTACAATATTTGAAGAGTTCCTGCAATTCCTCATAGATTCCACCATCAGATCTTCACCAAAATTAAATGGGACCAACTAGAAAGTACCTTCTATAAAACCAAAAAAAATATTTTGAAATCGGTCAAATAGTCTTTGAGTAATCGGTGAACATCCATAAAAAAAAAAAACATTCCGTCGAATTGAGAACCTCCACATTTTTTTGGAAGTCGGTTAAATATAGCATTACTCGATTTCTTTTAGGCTTAGTTTGATTGCATTTATATCGACCCCAGCTCGTTACAAAAGCTTCATCAAGCTTCGCATTTACTAACTACCGGATATTTTCCCAGTAACTTGCACATGTTTGCGTAGTAGATTAATACATGTCTCTGCGTCTGACATCAAGTCATTAATAGGGGCTGGGCCCATAAATACCTTTTTCCGATAGCATGGATCCGTTCACAAACAAATTAGGTGGGGGTGGACCCTTAAATTGATTGACAGGTTATAAACCTGTGTGGAAGCGCGAGATTGGATTTTTAGAGCGGAGATTTCTGATATTACATAAACGTGCGTGACAGATCATGTTTAGTTGCGTAGTGATTCTAACGTTATTTAAAATATAATACATCAGATATGTCACATCATAGATTAAAACGTGCTTACATATTTATATTGGCAAAAAAGCGTATGGTATGCCTGATGTTAATTGTTTATTCTTTGTAATAATATGTTGTCATTGCTGGAGATTAGCATAACGTGCAGTTGAAATACTCGCTATACTCGTGATCAATAATAAATTCCTTCGTATCCTCAGATGCGGCACTCGCAGCAAAAAAAAAATTGTGCAACAAAAGAGTTTTACAAATAACTTTAGTATTCTCTCACAAAGTTAGTGCATACATTTGTGCAAAAATGCGGACTTTCAAATTTTTTATTATGCCAGATGGCCTTAATTTGTAAAGACAGTTACACGTGCGAGAAAGGCTTAATTATTATTAATTAAAAATACACTTTATCTAGTGTTTCCGTAATCTGTGAACACGGGAGCTGAAATCCTCAGAAACAAAGGAAATTTAAGATACCTACGTATTATAATCCGTTTAAATGATTTTATTTATATACTATTCTGATGCTGGAAAATAAAGTTATGTACTTACATTGAATCTGTTTAAAAAAAAGTGAAACAGACTATTTGATGGTCACTGAATGGATTATATGTATTTTTTGTTTGTGTGTATGTGTCTTTGCGGCTACATCACGCCAAAACAGCTACAGGGATTTCGAAATTTTTGGATTTTTGTATGTTTGTATTGTGTGGTTGTGGCTTCATCACGCCAAATCGGCTAAACGGATTTCAACTATTTTTGGTACACAGGTAGCTTGGCATCCTCAAATGGTTATAGGATACTTTTAACCCGTCTACGGTGAAGTAAAAAACGGGGTTATGACTTTTTTTCTTCCACGGACGAAGTTCATCTTCTAGTAAGTGCTTAAATCATGGAATTGCGAGTGAAACCGCGGGTAAAGGCTATTTAAAAACATATTAGAAACGAAAATTGTTTGACTTCGCTATACCTAAGTCAAAACATGACAGAAAAAAATCCCAAGCCTCTTTTTTTTCTTCAGCGTTATCGAATAAAAAGTATTTTACAACCATTTGAGGATGCCAAGCTACCTGTGTACCAAAAATAGTTGAAAGCCGTTTAGCCGATTTGGCGTGATGAAGCCACAACCACACAATACAAACATACAAAAATCCAAAAATATCTATAACGTACAGACGTTTCATTTTTATAACTTTATAATAGTATAGATGTATAGATGTTGTCTCACTTTGCGTTCTACAAATGTTAGATACATTTTACATATATATAGATAAATAAATAATGTCTTAAAATAACTAAACATAATTATCTAAATTATGTATATAAGAATACAAAACTTCAAAATTAATTCTCATTATATTTCATCAATTTATAATTCCAGCGCTTAGTAGGGATGTTGAACTTTAACAAATTTTTTTTGAATGAATGAAATCGATTATTTCAGGCAACAAGGCCCATACCTTAAAGATTAACATACACATCAATTATAACGATTAAAATAAACTAAACACCTAGGTCACATTTTTAACAGCGATGTGTTAATGCAAGTTTAACACTTTCACAACTGACATCTTCTTAACGCTACGCTCGTAGTCAATAACATGGGAAAAACCGTATGTAGCGAGAACTTGCTACCAGCAGAGCGCCCGGAACATCGGCCAGAATTCTTACTTTTGTAGGTTTTCAACTGAAATTAGTTGGTCCTACTTAAAATTAGGACCCATTTACATCTTAAAAATATTACAAATATGCATATGTATTATGCATAAAATGACATAATTGTTGATATTCCTAAAGTCGGGGTTATATTATACCTATTTTTAAATTTTACGCAATAAATGGCGTTTACCTTTTATTTACTTTTCTTTACAGTATGTACTCAGAAACAACCTTGAGGGTAAACAGTTTTCGATAGTTACATCCGAACACACGTGGATACCCAATTAACATCGAATAACCAAACAAAACACGCGCGTTTATCCCCAGAGCATCCGCGCAACTTGATACTTCTTTTGTTTCCAGTTCGCAAACAAGTGTTGCCATCAGAAAAATGTTAGCGGGTGTGTGCAGCAAAATGTTGGTGAGTGTTGCCAGTGCAATGTGGGTGGGAAGCTCGTTACGCGGCGAGGCCGCATATCGGCATTCTGGGCGCTTGTCTATGCCCGGGCCTCATTAGGCCAAACACGCGGTAAAAAATGGGAGCTCCGAATAGATGGATTCGGGAAACTGGATGTAATAATTAAATCGCTTAAGGCGCTGTTAGGTATTATAATATTATTAAATGCTAATTTAGATTATTCTGAGTCTAGGATTTTTTCGAGTAATCTTCTATTTCATCGTCTAGGTATTTCTTAAAGTATTTTAGTTTTTACGTAATCCAGCCAGTGCCGTCGTACCACAGATACAAGACACCATGATAGGCGGAATGAGGTTTTTTTTTTCATTATTTTGAATACCGAAGAAATAGACTATGTTACAATGCAATGACACTCTAGTAAAATAATTGGCAATCCTAGAATCTGCCACATTTCCGTTACTACGGGCAACTTATAGAGTAGGTACATATCCCCATTGTTTGCCGCGATTTGCACGAATAGTTTACCGATCTTTGCAGATGACGACATTTTTACGATGGTTTGGATGAAGCCAAAATCGAGATCTTCGGTCACAGGTGTAGTTCAAACATATTGAACCTATATGTATAAGTGTTATTGTTAGTGCACCTAATTGTCTCATTCTATTGTATTGCTAAGGTTTCTTAAGCAAAAGGGCTTAAGAATTTTCAGTTATATTGTGCATAATATCTGCTTCTTAATTAAAAGGACACATTTTGCTTATCAAATATTTTATAATCATATCAAGCCGTAATACAATCTTTAGAAGTGCGGTTTAAATTTGAATATATTATTTAAATTCAATTATACATCTTGAACCGTAATTTTTGCAGGTACGTAATTAAAATAACTGTTCAATTTACTTCTGAATTCTCTTAAAATTTATAGTGAGTAATATTGCAGTTATTGTTTCTGACGATACGATTTCACTGAGTGAACCTTGCCTTCAATTTAAGTGCTCTTATCTACAACAATGTGATTAGGGCTTTAATAAACCGACTCTAAAATAAAGTTTATGTCACACCAAAATAAATCTACCAATCGCTCATACGTCAAAATCCATGCTGCAGGGCGTGCCAAAGAAATAGACATACATACATACCTTCGAATAACACAACCTTCCTTTTGATATAAAATCATAATTTCACTACAGTTTCTGACGTTAAGTAAGAAATAACTTATTTGTCCAATAAGTTAAAATTCATAGGTGTGGAATTAGCACTTTATCATCACGGCCGCTGAGGCCGACGAGTTTTGGAGTGGGGACCACACACTGGACGCAGAGTGGTAGGCCCCCACGAGGTAGACTGATGTCCTGATGAAGGTCGTTAGAGTCCGCTGGCATAGGACCGGTCGTGGGGGGCATATGTCCAACAGTGGACATCTTTTGGAAGATTATAATATTACTAATCTTCAAGATTAATAGTCTTCGTAGTAATATAGAAGCAGGTACCTTATGAATGCATTATGACATATTACACATATATGTTTAGTTAGTATAGTATATAATATGGGGAGTTTCACCCTTGTATTTATTAATTCGTACAAGTTTTATACAGATCGCACCAATAATGTCTCTGTTTAGCCTGATGGTTGACTGGTAGAGAATGCTTTTACGGTATTAAGTTCGGCATTTGTACTGTCTTGTATTGTCGAATAAAGTTTAAAAAAATAAATTATGATGGGAAATGATATTACGGCTGTGCTGACCATCATCTCGGTCAAATGGAAATAGCTTTATTTTCTTATTACTTTATATTCAATTGATATTTATACATAACGGCTTTTCCAATTAGTCGTCTGTACCTTAACGCTTAGTTGCGTTGCAGTAATATTTTCTTTCCGCTTAGCTTCGGTGAAAATAATTTAACTTCCCTAGGGAAAAGGCAAACATTTCATCACGTTTCCATTCATAATATTTCTTTGTTAAATTCTGACCTACTCTCAATGGCTCGGATAATATTTTACCAATACGTATTTCATATTGAATTAATTATGTTTTAGCCGATTGAGTTCTATAATATTGTACTTGTACTTTTGATTTATTTTGTTAAAACTATTTTCTTATACACTACTAAAGGTAGGTCTCAACTTTGTTCGCGGAAGAGAAATAAGTTATACATAACGCTCTTTTTTACTTCAGTGTAGTCGGGTAAAAAGTATCGTACAACCATCTGTGGATACCCAGCTAACCGTATGTCAAAAATAACTGAAATCAGCTAATCCATTTTGGCGTGATGAAGCTACACGCATACAGACAATTAAAAACTTTTTTTCCGATCCCAGTGACCTTCAAATAATCTGCCTTATTTTTAATGTTTTTAATGTAAAGACATTTCATTTTAACTACTTTATAGCGTCGAGTTCTAAATTTTAATAATAGACTTATCATTAAAAACTACTTTACACTATTTGGTTCATGACAGATAAATTAAGTTTAGTTCTGAATTGAAATATACTTTAGTTCCAAATTGAAATGACTGTAATAAAGACTATGAATATTATATTAAGGTGATATTTAATATCTATCGAGTCCTTCTCAATAATCGGTAAATGTGCCTACATATATGTTGTAGGAGGATAGGTATCGTTGTTTTTTGATAGTATTAATTAAATTACATTATATCATTTACCTGTTATTAATTAAAATTATATCCACTGGGCGTCAAAACCTGGAATTGGGCATAGCCTATGACGTTACAGCTGGACTAGGAAATGCTATTAATAATTTTGATAGCAGATGTATGTAAGCACGAAAGTATATTAGAATGCCTTTATTAGACTAATTCTATAGGTAGATAAAAGCGCAGAATATGTAATATTTTTTTTATTTTAACTTAATTTTTTTAATGCGGTGAGAATCTCCGCTTTTGATTGTGATCATCCACGGCAACACTGCTACTATCTAGGCCCTTTCCTTTATGCCGCCTTTTCCGTGGGTCCTCGCAAATTTATACTGGACCGTCCGTAATGTATTTTAATGGCGCGTTTCAGGGTCCAACGCTCGGGATATCAAATACGGATGGTATCATACAACTACCATTATTTCATTTCTATTAAGATTACCGAGATACCAAGAGATACCGGGGCTACTCTCTCCGCCGGGTTTGGATACCTGTCCCAGCCGGGGATAGCTTGCGGATCTTAAATCGAGAGCACCCGCGATCGCGACCAACGGCCCTGACGCAGGAGTGTACCAAATCGACGAAAGTAAACTGATATCAGAATAATTTATTTATTTATTTATTATAATTGTAAACTTACACTATATAACCAAAGCGTCTACAATGCTACATTAATTGCACATAGCACTTATTTTAATAAGCATATGCGTCATCTATCCGTTTTCGAAGTCCATAAGTTGCATGAGAATCACGCGCAGGGTAATTAGAACCCCATACACAGCGATACCTCGCTCCTATGCTGACGATACGGTGCGACTAATTAGGTTCCATTTCATGACACTCTCGCCTGTTAAAATTGGCAAAACGTGGTTTGGTTTCACACGTTGGTCATATGCACTATTGGACACCATCTGTATTGTGACTTAAGTAAAAATACACTACTAGGAGTAAAGATACACTACAATATACATGACGGCGCGTCTATAGAAATGTCAGTGTTAAGGGCGTGTTAGACGAGGCGACCTATCGGACTGACTATGTCGGGTCGTCTTGCACGCTCTGACAAAATGCAGAACACTGGTGCCGGATCGTGAAGAACTGTCATCGTTTGACAGGGCGCGAATCTGCGCGCCAATGGAACTGTCATATCGTTGACAGGAGGGGCAATCGCCCCGCCGGACGACACAATCCTTTTGCATCTCGTAGAAGCACCACGTGTTCTGCAGATCGTTATTAGTAATTGATGTTATAATTTATTCTGATAATTGTGCTAATTGTATTTTTGAATTATAAAGTGATCAGTGCTATTCAAATTGTGATTTGCCGTATTTGTTAATTCTTTCATCTTTTCGCCCAAATACCCACGCGTCTACGCGTAATGGATCCTCACCAGATGGGTGATCCTCATGAAGACCCCGAGCCATCTGTGCCTTTATCAGAAGTGGGATCGAATGGGCCTCTTCCTGAGCAGAGTAACAATGTTAATGTGACGCCAGCAACCCCGAATCCACTGCTGAATATGGAGGCGCTTTTGACTAGAGTGTTGGCTGTACAGCAACCCCAAACGCAAGCAGTCTCTACTTGTGGAATTATGACGCAGCTCGTCAAATTTGATCCCGACAATGCCGAAGCGGATATCGAAGGTTGGTGTAATCTGACAGAATTCATCGTAAATAGCAGACAGCTCGAAGGGGCTGAGTTATTACTAGCTCTTACGCATGCGCTTAAAGGCCGAGCCGCTACTTGTCTCACAAAGGTGCAACCTACGCAAATAACTTGACCTCAAATCAAAGAGTTGCTCATTGCTAAATTTGCAAAGCCCATGTTACCTCAAGACTATTTCGACGAAATTCTCCGCTTTCAAATCACGACGAAAGAGACCGCGTGTGAGGCAGCTATGCGCTTGTGGAGCTACATAGAAAGAATACCACGTGTTGAAATGGCGGAAGATATGATAGCTGGATTGGTGACGTCGGTGTTATCTCAGAGAGATGGGACCATACGCCGAGAGCTGCATTCCCATGTTTTACAGACCAGAGCCCAACTGTGTCGTGCACTCAAGAGTGTGTCACTGAAAAGACGCAATGAAAGCGGTGATAGCAACGAACCGGAGGTGAAGAAACCGCGTACCTTCGACCTACGCTTCACGGGCACATGTCATCGCTGCGGCATCGCGGGACATAAAGCTATTGACTGCCGTAAGCGACGTGACGAACAAGATTTTTCAAAGAAGACAGCTGAGAAGACTCCGAAGAACTTGGACAAGGCGACGACTTCTAATACTACCTGTTTTGTGTGTGGACGGCCAGGACATCTCGCATCGACCTGTCCGGAGCGAAAAGGCGGTGGCGGAGCATCGGTGGCGACCAAAGAAGTACAAGTCTGCGAGCGCAGAGTAGCCAAGGGGACGCTGACCCCATCACTCGGTGAGACCGTTTCCTTTCTTTTTGACAGTGGATCTGCCTGCTGCTTGGTAAAACGTAGCATCTCTGAACAGTTACCGGGTACTTTGCGCGAAGATTTAGTTGAACTTTTTGGCATAGGTAACGACAATAGCGTCGAATGTGTGTCTCAGTATCTCAGTGTAGTCGATATCCAAGGCATCAAAGTCTCCGTTTTATTTCACATTGTCCCGGATGACTCCATTTCAGAACCGATACTGATAGGCAGGGATTTATTAGACCTGGGCGTGGATGTTAGGATAAGTAGTAAGAACATCTCATTCACATGGCACAAAGAAATCAATGCGATAGACACCATGGACTTTACGGACATTGACACGGACTTAAAGGGAAAAGATCGACTCGCTCTTAAAAGGATTTCTTTATCGATAGTGTACCTACCCGCCGGTGACGACAGGCATGTTACATGTTGACCCTATTGACCCCCACAAAACCGTGCAAAGGCGTCCGTACAGGTTATCGCCCGTTGAGAAGGAAGTCGTTAAGGAAAAGGTTCAGTCTCTTTTAGACGCAGGTGTTATTAGGGAAAGCACGTCTCCTTTTGCGAGTCCTATCTTACTCGTCCAAAAAAAGGACGGCACGGATAAGCTGTGTGTCGACTACAGGGAGTTAAATTGTAATACAAAACCCGAACACTATCCGTTGCCTAGGATTGATGAACAGATAGACCGATTGCACGGGGCCTGCCATTTTTCATCTCTGGACATGGCGTCTGGCTATCACCAAATCCTAATAGATCCCAACGGCGACCGTATAGCGCGCACAGCCTTTGTTACTCCTGATGGGCAATATGAGTACCTTGCAATGCCATTTGGACTGCGAAATGCTGCATCTGTCTATCAGCGGTGTATTAATAAGGCCTTAGGGTCTTTGAAGAATCAAGTAGCGTTAGCCTTTATGGCTGACGTCCTCTGTTTCTCCAAAGATGTGACTCAGGGACTGCATCGGCTCGATCTCACTCTCAAAGCTTTGTCATAAGCAGAGTTCTCTTTCAACATCCGCAAATGCAAATTCATGAAAAGTCAAATTGACTATTTAGGCTACGTCATCAAGGAGGGAGAAGTCACACCGAATCCCCGTAAAATAAAAGCCCTGGTAGATGCTCCCACACCAAAAACAGCCACACAAGTCAGGCAGTTTCTAGGCCTTGCTTCATATTTTAGGCGGTTCATACCTGACTTTACCCGTATCGTGGGACCTTTTTATCCTCTGACAAAGCTGAAAGGTCCTATTAAGTGGACTGATATCCATAACAACATTCATAAAAAGATAGTACGTATCCTTACCTCTGAGCCGGTACTAACGATTTTTGATCCTGAGTCCCCCATAGAGCTTCATACAGACGCTAGTTCGGATAGTTATGGAGCAATACTCATTCAAAGAAAAAATAATGTGCCTCACGTAGTTTCTTACTTCAGCCGCCGAACGACTGACGCAGAATCACGATATCATTCCTATGAATTAGAAACCATCGCCGTTGTTCGAGCGGTGGAAAACTTCCGCCACTACCTGTATGGACAGCACTTTACAGGCTTCACAGACTGTAATTCCCTGAAAGCTTCCAAATCTACAATCGACCTAACTCCCCGAGTTCATAGATGGTGGACCTTTTGACATTATTCACAAACAGGGGAGCAGCATGGAACATGCTGACTTCCTGTCGAGAAATCCCCTCCCAAACCCAGTACTGAATAATCCCCAGCCAACCGACCGAGACTTCCCAAAGGCACAAAGAAGTGCACTTTGTAGAGCTCCATCAAGGTTGGCTTAGTGTAGAGCAAAAGAGAGATACCGAAATACTGGATCTTATTACTAAGCACGACAATGGTGAACTTCCAGAAGGCACGGCACATACGTACGATGTGCGTTATGGCGTTCTGTATAGGAAGATAGAACGCAACAAGTCTAGTTTTTGGCTTCCTGTAGTACCGCGCTCACTGATATGGACTTTGATCAACCATGTGCATACCGAAGTCCAGCACCTAGACGCGGATAAAATGCTTGACAAAATTTATGAGCAATATTGGTTCCCCCAGATGTCTAAACAAGTCCGTAGATTTGTAGACTCGTGTATAGTTTGCAAAGCGTTCAAAGACTAACCTGTCTGGTTTAACTATAAATACTGTATAGTTAAAAATAATTGGACTTATGTATCTGACGATAACATTGTAAGTTAAAAATAACCTTATGGTCAAAATACATTTTAATTTGATAATGCCTTAAGCTTGCTGGATAATAATAATACTGATCCCATTTTTTATGTATTATAAATTCCCTGTTGCGTCATCCATCGGTTTTCGTGGTTTCCCCCGTTACAAAGAGAACCACGCGCAGGGTAATTAGAACCTCACACATGACGACACCTCACCCTTTTGCCCACGATACGGTGCAGGCAATTAGGTTCTATTTCATGTCACTCTCGTATGTTACATTTGGCAGGACGTGGTTGGATTTCATAACATAATAAGGTCATAAGTCACCAACTTTACTAACTACTTCGGAATTATCCTACCTACTAAAAAGTGGACCGACTTTACTAAAGATCGTGGGAAGCTATTGGATGTGGGCGGCGCACGCAAGATGTTTAACATATATTTAAAACAAAAACCAGCCAAATGCGCACCTTATACAAAATATATGCTAAAGCCGGCCGTATCTATGAAATTCCAGTGTAAGCAGAGACCTACTCCGACGAAAAATTTACGTATGAAAATGAGAAAATTTTATTTTAAAAAAGTGGGTATACATCAATGATCTTAACTAAAGCCAGATTCTCTACTTTCTGTCTATTAATCAGAAGTGCAAATTTAAAAATTGTTTAGTGTAGCTACATTATTTACTAGTAGTTAACATTTTAATAAATATTGCCAATTATATAAATGAGTCTATCACATCAATACAAAAATATATAATTTTAGAACATGTAAATTTTCATTATATTATTATAAATAAAAACATTATTTATAAAAATTAAATACGATTGAGTTAATGATGTCAAAATGTTCTGAATTATTATAGTACGTACATTGTATCCTTATACCAACTGAATAATTTGTTTTTAAATTGTGGTAAATCTTAATTCCTTTATTGTCTTGGGGAGGTAATTGTAAATAGATAGACAGACAGAAATAAAGTTTTAAGTTTTCAGATTTATTTTGGTGATTGTGCTATAAGAGCTACTTCATACCACAAGTTATTAGGACTACTGGTACCCTATAGATTTTCCATGGTTGAAAAATTGTATAGAAAAACTTTTATCAATGACTGCATTTTTGAATTGCGTTGGCTAAGAAGTTTGATTTTTGTACAACCTCTAGGGACCGCATACATAGTACTTGATATTAATGTCAACTTGTTACCTTTACGCTTTTTTGAGAAAAAGTGCCTTGACAGACAGACGGACCACAAAGTGATCCTATAAGGGTTCCGTGTTTTCCTTTTGAGGTACGGAACCCTAATAAGCGGATGTTATTTTGTAAATGTTCTTTATTTACGTACCGATCGCTTACGATGTAGGTAGTGAGTAATTCTACGAGTGCTAGATCCAAGAAGAATTATTATAGTACAAAAACCACCTTAGGCAGCTCCTTGATTGTTCCTTAGAGTTTTTCTTTATATTTTCATATATGTACAAATACTTGTATTCATATTTATATAATAAAACTTGGCTACTTGAAGTTTGAGAGCAGAATTAGATTAGGTTTTGAAACTTCTCCCAAAACAAATAGCCTGGCCTCGATTCTACTATGAGTAATGTAGCGAAATGTATACGAGGTCACCGATAAGTTTCAACCAAAATATTAAACGTAAATGTTGAATAAGATTATATCTATAATTTTCAGGAAGGAGAAAACTTTGAAATTAAGTCTTAACATAAAAAATACGCTAAATTGTGGCTTTCTTCTAATAATGTCTAATAGTTAACGATTTATGTATATTGTCAAGGGGTCGTTCTTGTTTTTTACAGCGGTACAAACAGCATAGTTCTTAATTTAATTTATTATATTAAATATAACTAATTTAGGATGACTTTGATTTGCATTTCTATTTTTATTCGTTTCCTCAAAATTAACATGATAGAGGCTTCGTATACACCTCCGTCGTCATTTTTCAGTATGGGACCATATTCAGTAATTATGTGTACCTTAAAATACCAAAATAGCCACATATTACCTACAATATTTGAGGATTTCCTTCAATTCTTCATAGATCTCAGCATCAGATCTCCACTAAAATTAAATGGAACCAAAAAGAATGCATCTCCTTTCAAACGAAATAATAATTTTCTAAATCGATATAAAAATGACGGAGTTCTGCGTTGCTGCGGATGGTCACGCGTGTGTAACTCTCGCACTCACATACGTATCGGAAGGTGACGGCAGCTATGTCATTTATTTATCGCGTGACAAACGCAACCATCATAGGCCCGCTGACATGACAAAAATAAAAAAATGAACCGAATTGAGAATTACCTCTGTTTTTGCGAGTCAGTTAAAAAAGGAGAAATATCCAAAAAACCCCGAAATGAATAAGTAATATTACATAATGATTTTAATTCTTTATGTAGGCCGAAAGGGTAGTATAACAAGCTCGACACTACGGCATTCCCCAAGAGATGACGACTGTTGAGACAAAATCGAAAGCCGGAACAGACTCAACAGTCACTCTTTTTTCTAAATAATTATTAAGAGTCCCCCGCAAGCTCGGCCGAATTTCACCTTCCCATACAAACGGAGTTTCGTTCTCATTTTAAAACTACGTGTTGGATTGTAACGAAACTTTGCATATACAATGACATGAGGTATATCTAGGCCTGTAATTAGTCTATATGGCTCCAGTTTATAAAACAAACGAAATATGCCAAAAAAAGTTTTGTATGAAAAACTTATATTGACTGTATTTTTTACTATGGTATCTGAAGCTATATAAACTAATTACAGGCCTGCATATACCTTAACTTATTCTAAGTACAAAGTTTCAGAGCAAACTAGCTAGTCGTTTTAAAATGAGAGCGTAAAGTTTGTATGGAGAACCGAGCTTGCTGGGGACTCGCTTCGTTCGCCGAGGAAAAAAATCATAACAGTATTTTTTTCCACAGTGTAGTCGGGTAAAAGTAGTCTATAATCACCAGGAGATACCCAGCTACCTGTGTACTAAAATAGTGGAAATCCGTGAAGCCGTGATAAAGCCGCAACGACACATACAAACATACATACTATAAAAATAAATATTTTTTTCGATTCAGTGACCAATTAGTCCGTTTTAATTATTAGCTTGAAAATATCGTTAATGTACAGACATTTTATTTTTATAACTTTATAATAGACATTAGAAATTAGACATTTATTAATTAATAATATCATTTCAAGTATATATTATTACTTAGCCTATCTAAATACATCTTTATAAACTCAATTCTTACTTCTCAATAAACATGAAATCTGTATACTCGGGTGAATGCTGGGGCCGACGAGTTCTTGAGTGGCGTACATGCACCCGAGGGGAGGCCTATGTCCAGTGGTGGACGTGTTTTCGCTGATAATTATGCACATTTACCTACTAAAATAGATAATTCGATAGCAGAAGTGTTAACCACGCTTTAAATTATATTTAATATTATATAAGATAATTAATACATTATTATTTATATAATAATTAATGCAGATATTGTTAATAATATGAGTATGATAATTATAATTTCTACTTTTAAATCATTCTGCTGGTTTTCTAATCAGTTTCATGTTAACTGTATCATACTATATATGTATGAGATAATATACGCGATATAATCCGTTAAATTATTTTATTTCAAGGAGTAATAATCGCGGAAACAGAAGAAAATATTAACTGTATCATAGTTTTCCTTCTATATATATATATACTCGTCTGTGTATGTTTTTATATTTATTTTTATTATTTATCATTTTATCTCACCACCTACTCATTCCTAGCTATTTCGTCTCATTTCCGCTAACCATAGGTTGTCTGGAAGAGATCGCTCTTTAGCGATAAAGCGCCTATTGTCTACCGTATTTTATGTAAAGGCTCAATTGAACTGTTTCTGTTGTCGGTGTGCAATAAACAATTGTTGCATTGTATTGCATTGTATGATAAAAAGGTAGGAACTTGAATGTTTATCAAAGGTTACAAGTAAGAAAGTAACTTGTTTCTAATCGAAAGAAGTACAAGTTTAATAACCAATCTCTTTAAAAATACAATATATACCAATTTCCATCTTAAGTAGCTGTTTGCTCCTGCAATCTTCAGTTTAGTCTCTTGGTTTGAACAGCAACGGTTCCGCCCTCGATTGTTTAAGTGTCCACTGTTCTGCCTCACTTCCTTTTCCAGAGAAATGGACATAATAAAGTCGGTTATGCGTAAAAAAGAGAAGTATAACATCACTCGCGACATCACGAGAATGAAAACCCTGCTCAGTTTATTGATATAATTAATAACAACCTATTCTTGGAAGGGTATTTCACATAACTGGTTCGCTGGGTCAGCCTTGCCTCCCAAACCTGTGTTTACCTAACCTAATCATAAAAACTAATATTACGTAATTGATATGTAAAATTGTATTTTATTAATAAATGAATTGAATTGAAGATGAATTGAAGATTTCTGAAGAACATCGACCTTGAACACCTTATTGCTGCCCCAAATATAATGGGAGTAATTAAAGCGCATCGACTGCGCCACATGATCCGGAAAGGGGATGATTGTGGTGCCAGGAGAGCATATTTGAGTCGATGGTCTGGACGACGGCCCGTCGGCCGCCCCAGGCATCGTTAGAGAGGTGCAGTGAAGGCGGATCTGGCGGAGTTGAACGCCAAAAACTGGCTGGAGACAGCACTAGATCGCCAGAAGTGGCGAAATGTTTTATCGGAGGTTAGGTCTCACTTTGGGTCACTGAGTCATCGGAGTAAGTAAGGTTATATAAATTATAAATTTTAAGCTTAATCGTCGCTGCTAAATGTTGTCCTTTGTTTAGAAAAATATAAACGCTATATTTTACAGGACAAAACTGACGGGGACAGGTATGAGGATATAGCACCGATACATGAATAGCAATGGCTTGTAATGACAGTATCCCGAGATGCGATACAAGGCAGTAACTTTACAACACAATTTTGACTGGTACCGCATTGATTGAATTTTGATTTTTTTCATCTAGTGCGTACACGTCGTATTTGTCTTGTATACGTTTGAGTGACCTACGCTGTAGGATTTAAAGTGAGAAACTGAAATATATACTTGACACTTACTATAAGGATTTTTATAAGGAATCACTCTCACACTAAGTGAAAAATCGCCCAAACTCTGCCGTCGTCGCACAAACGAAAGTTCGTTACAAGTCATAAATGGGTTGTACCGCATTCAACGAGTTAACGCGCCTGACATTAGATTTTATTTATTATCATTGAAATACATTAAAATAAAACACTTCATGCATATTTTTATTAATTATTACTGGGCTTTTTTATATCACAAAAAATACTCAAATGACAAATATTTTATAACCATGTTGATGAAAGTAAGTATAATTACTTAGTTATAATATGTGAATTTGCGATTATATGGTTATCAGTAAACTATACCTATTACAGGAGAAACCATGTAGTCAATTTATTAAATTTATTTGTTGTATTTCAAATCCGGTGAAAACTCGGGTTTTGAGTCAAATACCCGGGTTTTACCCGACCCCAAATAATGACGGGTACCCGGGTAATAGGGTACCCGGGTTGCATTCCCTAATGGCAATGAGCAGCAGCAGATGACATCCTATCATCCTGAAGATGACATCATGTCAGCCCAATGATGACATCAGGACAAGAAGTATGCTACTAAGGATACTCTTCTTCTTTTAGTAGAATGTGATTTTATCACGAGCATCCACCTCACTAGCTTAAGATAGGATAAGTTACATTGTATAGATTTTTTTATTCAAGTGTGTTGAAATTTGTAAGAAATATAGAACTTGCTAAGTAGGTAGGAAATTAAAATGAATTTTCGTCTGGTTTAATTAATAAATTTTACGGATTAATTTTGAAAGATAAATAATGACAGTAATGACAAGAGACGTTAGTGACGTTCGATATCCGTAAGGTTTATGGCATATATCTACAGAGGTTTGACTACATGATGTACACTCTCGCGTTCTAAAGCATGAATGCTTAAGGTATAATAGGTACGGATGTGTGGAGCATACTTTATAGATTATATGTTCAAGGCGTCTATTAGAGAAGGTATATTTCCGGGGGTAGTCGAATGGTGCACTAGCTTTTTAAATAGGGTTTTTGCTAGAGTCGGTAAGTATGTAGTTAGTTTCTGTAACATGCCTTAGGCTAGAAAACATACATGCTCCGACCCTGGTTACCTCATAGCATGAGGCCATTCAGGATTTGTTTGTAAGGGATTCCCTGTGCAGGTAGGGACCATTGTACGCTAGGTAGGAGTAGTTTTGTGTAGTGCACTACGCTGCCTGCGTCCTCCCCGGGACGGCGGGATATGTGAAGGCCTTAATCCTTCACCATTAGTAAGAGACAGGCCGTATGTAAAAGTAGTATATTCAAATTGAATTAGGAACGTCAGCTGTCTCGTTCCAGCTTTATGTCATTATTTTTAAGTCTTAAGACAGACGTTGAACACAAAACGTCAAACCCGTACCAGCTCACTTTTATTTTATATCACCATCTGCTACATCCCCACATTACGCTCTTTTCTTGAAGGCTTGAAGGATCATAACGATGATAAGATATACATCATTAGTAATTTACAGATATTGTTATTTACGATAAAAATCATAGAATCCGATTTTATATTTATTATTTATATACTGTTTGTGATGTGATGTCAGTTAAATAAATACTTCATGAAATTTTATTAACCTAAGGTTATCCTACACCTAAAATATATTTATATTTATTTTCATTCCATTTTTAAAAGGAAAAATAACGATTCCAATGGCCGCTATGTTCTATTTGTCACAAAATATCCGGTCCCTATGATTCCTAACATTAGTCGTCGGTTACGCAAGTTCAGCAGAGTCTCACTCTCTTTTGGTCTCTCTTATTCGCCTTAAGCAGGGTTGAACCGATTCAGGGGTCTATATTATAAGCCCTTATATTATTTATCCTATAATTTTGTTCCCCAATAAAGTTTGTAGGTACTTATTATAGTTTACCCTACCGTAATTTCTCTAATGCAAGTGCTTTAATATATTTTGTGCTGATAATGAATGTCCTAATACTTATTTGCCTTAATTTATTTTTCGTCTAAGTCCGGATAGTCATTTGCGGGATGTGCGCCCTGGCGTAAGAAAATGCAGGCGATAAATGAGCTGCAGCGGCTGATGCTCACTTGCTGGTGAAAAAAAAGGGCGGGGGCTGCCCTCCCTCCGCATCTCCGGGCTTTTATATACACTCTAGGGTTATGGCAGGCAGGACCACTCGACTCCAAGTGCGTTAACAAATTCGGTTCTGTGACAGTCTATAACAAAACAGTGTGCCATAAAATCGAATATTTAGTGTCAAAAGTATTTGTTTCATATTTTAAGACGTAGCTGTATGAAGTACTAACATTATGTCTTCCGTTATTAGGATAAAATAGATTACGAAGTATTAGGCCAATTTATATTATGGCATTACTTTTAGGATAAACAAGCGCTGACATACAATTATTATGACAAATCAACGATATGTCAAATGTGTTTGGGCAAATTGTTATGGTATTTGATTTTAAGATATACGTTATAAGAGTGTGCTTAGGAGAACCACGGTTTAACCCAGTCCCGCTGTTCTTGTGCTTTGCGCATCGCATCCCACCCCACTTGTTTATGGGTTTGCGCTCCCCCCACTGAATCCCATTATTGGTAATGACGCATAGCCAGACATATCCAGTTCAAATGCTGCACGTCCAACAAGAACGAACATCAAAGACAATATTAATTAAGAATTCCCTATGTATATAAAAGTTATACCAGTAGAATATAAAGTATTAAAGCATTAAGTTGCAAATTCTGGTCTCTTAAGCTTAAGCTAGCTACTATCGCGTGGTACTAGAGCTATTTGTCAGTTTATTTATAAAGTGAAAGAGAGGAGAGAATTGTACGAGGTTAGATTGTCATGACATGTCCGGGATATAATAGCCGCATGTCGCGTTACTAAACAGCGGTTTCTATAGTTAACGAAGTCAGCGAATAGCCAGCTTTAATGAAGGCTGAGTTGCTGCTCAGGAGAAAAAGGTAGTAACTGTGTATAAACTCCATTCATAGTTGTATCTGTTTATTTCGAAACAGCTTCTACCGACGAACACGATGCTTTTGTTATTCGCTCGCGTGCTTAATATTTCAACATCGCATGATGGTTTAGATTCCCTTAAACTCGCACACGTACACACACAATTTTAG
Source organism: Hedya salicella (assembly GCA_905404275.2). NCBI lineage: Eukaryota > Metazoa > Arthropoda > Insecta > Lepidoptera > Tortricidae > Hedya > Hedya salicella. The sequence goes on along the minus strand of FR990100.1, from coordinate 18,265,278 downwards.
TTTAAGGAAATAATTTGAAATAGCAAATGTTTTAGTATTTAACGAATTACTAGAAATGGAAGAGTGGGTTCTCTACGGGTACGGACACGCATACGCAATGACGGTCCAAACCTCGAAAATTTTGTTAAAACTGTAAAACTAAAATAAACAAGTTTCAAACTGTGAAGTGGGAATATTGTCGTTTGACTATGTCTCAAAGTTCTTTGACTGCAACAGTGAACATTGGGCCAACCGGCCGATCAGGGACAAAATACAAATATGAAATGGACGCAGAGGTCCTGTGACGGCGTTTCTGAGGCTTAGGTGGAACGGGGATGCATAGGGGATCGCTGTGTTCATCATTTTACATGACATTGCAAAAATCGGGATTTTAAACGGGGGAACGTACAAAGTATATTTTCGTATTTGTGCCATGTACGTATGTATTTTTGACGAACCACGGTAAACTGTGAGACCCTTGCAAAGTTGAAAAATTGAAAATAATGTATCTTATACATAGATGGCGATGTACATAACGGGGGACGCTTTTTTGTATGGATATTGGATTGTTTTACTGGTCCTTGGTTTCATCTAAATTAACACTTTCGCGACAGAATTATTTGTAGCGCTACGCTCGTAGCCAATAACATGGAAACAATCATATGTAGCGAAAACTTGCTACGAGCAGAGCGCCCGCGGGCTCGCGGTCGTGAATATGTTAATTTGACAGTTAACGGGTCATTGTATGGAAATATCCAAACATCTTCACAAACTTTATCAATCAAACATTTATAATATTAGCAGTATTACTAAATAACTCATACACCAAATTTAACAGATATAACTAACTATGCTATGTACGTATGTTATAGCCTGCCTCTAAAATAATAGTAGTACCTAATGATAAAGTTTAAGTAGCCATATCAAATTCACATATTCAGAATGTTCATAAATTTGGGACCCAAAGGATTTAATGTTAAAAAGACGTTTGATATAACTTCTGCAAATATTATTTATTTCTGTATGTCTTCCCTTAATGTGCGACTCTATTAATTTTACTACTTTATTAATAATATTATTACTTCTCATGCTCGAAGAGTGTCTAATTTTCGATTGGCGTAGCGGGGCCAGTAATTGTTTCAGTCCCATAGGGTATATGGAATAATATAGGGTATATAATGGAAACCATAAAATCATTTTCTAAGAAAAATTCAATGAGAAACTGTATGTGGCTACCTTCTTCTGAAAGGTAAGAAAAGGTTGCTTGATAAAATACTTAATACATTTTATTTTCACCAAGCATGGATGATGAAATACCTGATGTCTTAATGCTTAATTATAGAAATTACTAAGGCCTTTGTACAGCAGTGGACGTCTTTTGACTGATGATGATGATGATGATGATGATGATGATGATGATGATGATGATCATGATGATGATGCCAGTTACTCAAGTTTGATTCATTTGAGGAACTTAATCACGAGCGCGCAAGGTATACAGGGAGCGTAAGTAACCGTTTTGTAATTTAAATATGTTTCAAGTATTTTTTAATGACAAAATAAAGATACTGAAAGATAAGCAAGAGAGTTATTTGGGTCATACTGGTTCTAGAATTTAGCCGTCTTTCCTGTGGACAACGCAATAGTTAAGGGCTTGGATACATATAACTGATATGTTTATCGCTTAGATCTAGAGTATTCATCAATTTGTACATCGCCTAATAGGGCACTAAGAAAAATTAGTATTCAAAGCCCTTAACTTTCAGGTATCCACAGGAAAGACGCATAACGCTAACTCATACTAAAAATAATTATGACTCATTTACCTTTAACATTTAATATTTACATAAAATGCGATAAATCTAGTTAGCGCAACTCTACAAAAACCTAATTACATTGAGGAGGTAGACGAAACACGCGTGTTAAAAAATCTAATTAATAGAAAGTTCACGATAAAGTACTGTTTGTCATTAAATATCCGTAGGGAAAGTTTTAATATGAAATTAGCAGCGCTGCAGTTACGCAATTAGTAGGCAGTTAAAGGCTAGGTCACAACGTGCTGCCCGTGTAAACTTGAAAGTACTTTTTTGATTTCTCTCTTTTTATGTCATATTTTTCGACGTGCTTGTAGATTTTAATTTGTAAAAACACTATTTTATTTGGAGATTTCAGTATTAATTTAATTAATTTAAATAAATATGAAAAATTAAAAGTAGGTACTATAAAATTATGCATCTGCCTAGGCATTGTACAGTCACCAGCATCAATATCTGCCATAACAAATCGGGCGAATATGTCTGACACGTACTATCGGCCCTAGAAATAGAGTCGTGTCAGATAATTATGCGCGCTTTGTTGTGGCAGATATTAATGCTGGTGACTGTGGTTTCTAAACAGATACATTTTTTTTGTTTGAAAAGGGGCTAATTAAGTCATTTTATCGTCCAACGCATTATTATTATTATATATCTATCAGTATTATTCATATTACTTAAATTTTTACGAGTATATACGAATCTATAAAAACAGGTACTAATTTAACCCTTTAACCAAATATATTTTTTAAAAATGTTTTTTTTATTTTATTAGTAGAAAGGCTTGAAAAACTCTAAATATTCCACCCGCGATAATGGAATCGCTCGTTGTCGATTCAGTGGTTATTTTTTTTAAATGATCTATATTTTTTCAAAGAAAAAATAGAGATAGGTAAGATGCGGTGTTAGCAAAAAAAATGTTTTCTATAAACATGATTTTGTAAGACTAGTTTAGTGTAAGATTAATGAATGAAAGGTGTGATGTGACTAGAATACAGAAATTTTGAGCGATGAGTCATAAATCCAATTTCAAATTCGTTAGTAAAAACAATAGTTTAAATTTTCTCGTGGCGCCGGTAGTATAATCCAAAATTAGCAAATAAAACAATTATATAATCATCACTTTTTGGTAAAATCTACCTTAAGTGCTGTGGGGTGTGATTCAACACAAAAATGCAACAATGTCGCGACCTCGTATAGTGAAATTCTGTAAGAGAGAGTTGATAAGAGGATATCAACTCTCTCTTGGAGGAGGAGGAAGGAGGTATATGAAATACTTCAGATCAATTTTGTAATGGATATGGGGGTATTTACTACAATTAAAAAGCCAATCTTCGAATATGTACCGTGTGATAATCTGGTCAGTTTTTTCAAAAAGCGAAAATTTTATTTTTCCATATTAAAATAAATAAAATAATAATTTATATGTGTTAGTAACAATAATAATTCCTTATAACTAATGTTAGTAAGAGAAAAAAACCGGCCAAGTGTGAGTCAGACTCGCGCACCGAGGGCAAATTGTACGCGGTGTCATTTTATATCGGTTATTACTGACATAGACAGACAGACATAAAAGATTAAGATTTTCAGATTTATTTCATGGGTTGTGCTATAACAGCTACCTTCATACCACTAGTTTCTAGGACAACTGAAAGTACCCTATAGGTTTTCCATGGACGGCAATTTGTTTGGAAACACTTTTTTCATAACTGTATCTTTGCATTGCGTTGGCTTAGAAACTTGAGTTTTTGGTAGATATAAGTATTTGAAGTTAATTTCAACTGGATACCTCCACGCATTCCTGAGCAAAGGATCTTGACAGACAGACGGAAGGACAGACGGACCATAAAGTGATCTAATAAGGGTTCTGTTTTTTCCTTTTAAGGTACGGAACCCTAGAAAATTTACTAACTTAACCTAGGTGACAGATTCGCACAACACTTGGCACCACAGTACACGATGCTCTACACACGGCGACTGACAGAAACAGATGGCGGCGCATCATCCGAGAGAGACTGTTTCGAGAAGATGACCACGACCCTCAGCAATGAGGAAACTGACGCAAGGAGGAGAAACCTAGGTGACAAATGCAAGACATTCTATCCTTCCAAGAATGAGCCATCTTAAAATGATTTTCTAATCGGTAACATTCAAATAGCCCGTTATTTTAATTTTCGTGAAAATGTGTTCAAAGTACTTACAAACATTTGAATTTATGATAGTAAAGATATACGAATATGCAGTCTCTAAGATTTCTACTTTAGAAACAAAATTACACTAGCACGATAACTTGCATAGTGTAGCCTCGGCCTAATAGAGAGTTGAAAAGGGGAAAACGGGGCGAGCAAGTCGAGTGATGTAAAGCGCTTTGAAACGCTCCAGATCAATCTAACCGGTAGTACTTACGAGGGCTGCTATTTATATATCCGGAAACCGGGATTACAATCTTCTTAAATAGCATATTTGACCGCCATGGTAAAATTTGAACTTTTTTAAGTATATAAGGTATATTTTTTCTTCCTTATTAACGCTCGTGTTTTGTTTTTGACGGGTTTTAAATGTCATCTCGCAGCAAGAATGGAACTCACTCGTGAAAATATTCGTGCTATGATTTATTATGATTTTCGGCGTGGTTTAACGCAACAACAGTGCATAGATCAACTAACTTCAACTTTTGGTGATGAAGCCCCATCTAAAACTACTGTGTATCACTGGTTTAGTGAGTTCAATCGTGGACGTAGTATGCTTACGGACGAAGTTAAGGCAGGTCGCCCGAAATCGGTCGTTGTACAACAAAATATCGAGGCTGTGCGAAAACTTATAATGGACGACCGACATGTTACGTACCGCGAGATAGAGGCGACTCTGGGTATTTCTATGACCAGCATTAATAGCATATTACATAATTATTTGGCTGTAAAAAAAATTTGTTCGCGTTGGATACCCCACAACTTAACAAATGAGCAAAAACATGCTCGCGTCGAATGGTGCAATAAAATGTTAAAAAAATATAACCGTGGTGACTCAAAAGCCGTTTATAACATCTATACAGGTGACGAATCCTGGATCTATGCATACGATCCCGAAACGAAGCAACAATCAACGGTATGGGTGTTTCAAAATGAGCCGAACCCTACGAAAGTTACTCGTGCAAAAAGTACATTGAAACAAATGGTGGCCTGCTTCTTCGGTATTAATGGCCATGTAGCTACAGTGCCACTAGAAAACCGTAGAACGGTTAATTCAGAGTGGTACACGACCATTTGCTTACCGGAAGTATTTGAACAAATTCGTAAAACTAACCAGCGACGAAGAATCATTCTTCATCATGACAATGCCAGCTGTCATACGTCACGCGAAACAACTCTATTTTTGGAGGGTCAAAATGTGGAATTAACGGGTCATCCGCCGTACAGCCCTGACTTGGCACCCAACGATTTTTATTTATTTCCAAATATAAAGAATAAATTACGCGGTCAACGATTTTCGACCGCTGAAGATGCTGTCGACGCATTCAAACAACACGTTATGGAGGTACCTCAGGCGGAGTGGCAGAAGTGCTTTAAAAATTGGTTCACGCGAATGCAAAAGTGCATAGATCATCAAGGGGAATACTTTGAAAAACAATAAAACTATTTTCAGCCGTGTACGTTTGTTTGTTTTTTTGTTTCCGGATATATAAGTAGCAACCCTCGTAGTAGTAAATGCCCCCCATTTAATACATATTATAAAGCAAACCCTTGACTTTGTACCGTCTGCTAATTGGGCCGAGGTTTTCTAGGAAAGCTAAGATTGAATTTACCTATATACATTGCATAGCTTTATTCAACAACTACATAAGTTTCAATTTCTTCCGGGCGGTAGAAAAAGTTAAAACCCTTTTTTTGTTTAGGCGTAGTCGGAGTCGGAGTCGGAGTCGTAGCCATTTTGGCGTATTTATTTTTTTCTTTTTTTTAGAATAGCGATAACGTTACAATTCATATAGTATATATCCTCATTATCAGCCAAAACACGGGTGCTGCTGGTCATAGGCCGCCCTCAAAAAATGCCACCACAGGGATTCGCAGGACCGGTAATCATAAAAACCCTTTGATGCCGTTAGTATGGCCTTTCGATCGAGTACTAATAATAGTCCAAAAAGTTTGACAGTACCTAATAGGAAGGCAAGGTGTCCTTCAGTTTTGAAATGCCAACAAAATTTCCATAATGTTAAACTTTTCTATATATACATAGAAGAGTGTTTTCTATTCATGCGAAACGCGTTCAAACATTAGGCCAAGAGCGAATGTGCAGGGCTGCATAACTCTGCAAAGGCATCAGTGATTTCTCAACAAAACCATAGAGTCAATAGTGAACCAGTACATGAATTTAACTGGAATCCACCGATCGATGACAGGTCAAGTCGCATTGCATCCCTGTTTTTCGCCAGAATAGAGTAATAGTTTATACTCGTATACAGACGAAGTAACAACTGCGAACCAACTGCGAATATGCAGTTTTGGATGCAACTTGTGTGCAGTTGGCGCCACTTCATCGAAACTGCAAACCAACGTTGAAGTCCGTTTGCAGTTGGTGTCCTGTTGAACGACTGCACCCCGGTTGCAAAGCAGGCGGAACGGAATAGGTTAAAGACACTAATTATACAGAAATGAGGAAATCCGCAGACGAACCAAGGTTGTCGATATAGTTCAATGGGGTTCGCTTTATCTGGCATAATCTCGATTGTCCGAATAATCATTTCGCATAATGCATTTTTTTCAGTAACTGTAAAATTTTCAGGACTTGTTAAGGCATCATCCGGTTAAACACATTAGTTAAGGTTAGGTTTGTTTTATAAAAATCTTGAAGAGTTTACGTGTTCAGAAGAAAAATGCATTATGCCAATTGATGAATTCGGCCAAATGATGATTCGGACAAAAAAATATGCGTAAACAAGGGGAACCGTAATTTTCATCAAATCTCTCCACAAGGACCAGTCGTGCGCTGTCTTTATCTATCGGTTTCCACCGATACTGAATTAGGTGGTTGGTCTATCTTGTTGGGGACCTTCACACGCTCCGTCATCCGGTACGTCCTGCACCACTCATTAACGTTTCTGCTTCAATAGCCATCGGTTCAACAGGAATTGTGCCCCACCTACTGCCGCTTAAATCTAGTAACTCTCTGAACTGGTTCCCCTTGTTTACGCATTTTTTTTTTGCTGCGCGACTGGTCGTAGTGGAGAGATTTGATGAAAATTACTTGTGGTGCAGTCGGTTTGAATACAACTGAAATACTCGCAACTGCAATAACCGCGTAACTGTAGTCAAAACAGATTTATTATTATTCTACACTAAATTAAACATTCGAAAACACAGAGCAGAACAGAAACTACCACTTATTTTTCCATTTCTTTCTGCATTCTGTTTTTTAAATCGTCAGTTAAATAAAAACTATAAAGGAGCAAGCAATTTGGCAACCAAATTTTAGCAAAATATTGAAACTCGTAATAAAAGTTATAAAATTACTTAAGTACGTATTTGAATTCGTTTCCCACTGAACTGAACGAGCTTAAATTTTTTACAGTCCAGTAAATATTTCAGTATGACGTGTCACTTGATTTCGTTTGTGTCACGAAATAAGTTAAAAATTCAAATACGTGTAGCTTTTTACACGTATAACATTTTTTAAATACCTGCGGTTTAACAATCCTACTCCGTGAAATGATATTTGAATGACTATACCTAAGTTAAGAAAAAAAAAATAACACAGATTTTCTTGTCAATTCAACAAGAGTTTTCAACGTAGCCCAGTGCGTAAAAAAATAGCAAGAGCTTACGAATAAATAGAGTCATCTTCAGGTTTCTTTTGTTAGAGATAATCTGTGCATTGATGTAAAGACAACTTCTCTATTCGCTACTAGAAGGTGATCCGTAAATTCGTTCGTAAAGAAGAAAAAGTCACTATCCTCTTTTTTGGTTCAATGTAGTCGGATAAAAGTATCCTATCACTATGTGTGGATGCCTGGCTACTCGTGTTATAAAAATAGTTCCATCCAGCCATAATGACGTGATATGGGTACTGGGCGACGGTGTGGGCCGTAACTCAGGAGAGAGAGCTACTTAGAAAAAAAACCGGTCAAGTGCGAGTCTGACTCGCGCACAGTGGGTTCCGTACAAACTTTCACTTATTCCGACTTAACTTGCCGCTTGAGTTCAGTTTGCCTCTGGTATCTATGGCGTCACATACAAATGAGGGGCAAACTTAATCAAACCGGGTTATTCGAAAATGACTTTAGGTGATTAAAAAAAAATAAGACAGATAAATATATATGGTTACAATTCTCGTTTAATATTCATATTAAATGACATATTTATAGAAAATTCCAGATTTTTCGCTTGGTAAACTTCGGAGATAAAGGGAAGGGGGGGAGGGAATTAGAATTTGGAAAGGGCAACAAAGTGTTTAAATTCATCACCTTCGTCTGCCATTTTGTTGTTAAAAGAAAACGTCCCAGAATGTAGTAAGGACTTTTATTTTGAACATGTCAGTCCTTCAGATGTAGTAAAGGCATTTAAATCAATTAATGTCAAAAAAACCAATGACCTATGGGGGGTCTCAGTCCATGCTGTCAAATCCCTAATAGAAGTAATAGCGCCTGACTTGGCAGATATATTCAATAACAGTGTTGACTGCGGTGAGTTTCCTGATCTGATGAAACATAGCAAAATAACTCCTTTATTTAAATCAGGTAGTACCTCTGACCCCACTGACTTTAGACCAATATCTACAGATATTGGTCTACCTACATTTAGTAAAATTTTTGAAAAGCTAATTCTATATCAATTGTTAAAACATTTTAATTTGAATAATTTGATGCATGGTAAGCAATTCGGTTTTACGCGGGGTCGCTCGACATCCAACGCCGGAGTTGAGCTCGTAAAACACATTTTCGATGCCTGGGAGGAATCGCGAGATGCTTTATTCATCTTCTGTGATTTATCTAAGGCCTTCGATTGCGTTAATCATGAGACACTGATCAGGAAGCTACACCACTACGGAGTTAAAGGATTAGCACTAAATTTATTAGAGTCTTATTTAAATGGTAGAATACAAAGGGTTGACGTGAATGGAAAGCGTTCACCGGGGTCATTAGTCTCTATGGGTGTGCCGTAGGGATCAATATTGGGACCTTTCCTGTTCCTTATCTATAAACGACTTGCCACACCTCGTAAAGACCCACCATGAGATAGTTTTGTTTGCAGATGATACGTCTCTAATTTTCAAAGTCGTACGAAATCAACGATCCTACAATGACGTAAACAATGCTACCTGTGAAGTAGTAAATTGGTTTAATATAAATAATTTATTGTTGGATGAGAAAAAGACTAAATGTGTTAAGTTTGTCACGAGTAACGTAAAACACGAGCAAGCAAGCGTTATGGTTAAAAGTGAGGAACTGGAACTAGTTAATAGTACAGTCTTTCTCGGTATAACATTAGATTCTAAGCTCCAATGGGGTCCCCATATTGCTAATCTCTCGAATAGACTGAGTTCTGCAGCTTTTGCAGTAAGTAAGATTCGTCAATTAACAGACGTGATAACGGCTCGATTAGTGTATTTCAGTTATTTCCACAGTATTATGTCGTATGGCATCTTACTATGGGGCAGTGCTTCCGACATTAATACTATATTTGTTCTGCAGAAGCGGGCTGTTCATGCGATATATAAAATGAACTATAGAGAGTCGCTTAGAGATAAGTTTAGGGACATTAATATAATGGCAGTGCATTGTCAATACATTTATGAGAATATTATGTATGTACATAAAAATATTACCGACTTTAAGAAGAACTGTGATATACATAATATTAATACTAGAAATAAGCATAAGCTCGCAGTGCCTGCTACTAGGCTCCATAAAATAAGGAGATCATTCATGGGTAACTGTGTGAGGTTTTATAATAAACTTCCTAGCAGCATAACTGAGTTGTCTATTGGTAAATTCAAAAATATTGTGAAACGAAAATTATTTTCTAAAGCTTATTATAGCACACAAGACTACATGAATGATGAAGCCGCGTGGGATTAATGTAAATTATAGCGTCATGTAGGTATATGAATAATGATTTTAACGAATACCTAAGGTATTATTATTATTTTAATCTTAATTGTTTTATATACTCTGACATTTAGAATTTTATTCTAGACACATTCTAGATTATTTATTTTTTATTGACAATCCTTTTGGGATTTATCTTATTGATTATTTTAATTTTAAAAATGATGATTTTATCAATAATATTACACTTAAGTTAAATGATCTGATTAGGTTTTTCTGGGTTTCCCTAATCGATGCAGCAAATGTTGGATCATATTGTATTTCTCCCAGCAAACATTCACTCTCATGTAACTGACATTTCGAAAGTCCTTGTAACTAGGCCTACTTGAATAAAGAATATTTTGATTTGATTTGATTTGATTTGGAATGGTGTTCTTTTTCACATTTTCCTTAATAATACTAAATCTACTCACAAAAAAATTTGTTCAAAAATGTACAGATCAAGCCCTTTCATATGATACCCTACTTGACCTAGGAGCTAGACTTTGAATTTTTGCCCCACCTACGTCGGGTTTTTGAAAAAAAAAAATATTTAAAAAAAAATCCTTTGCAATACATGTGGGCTGACCATGTTTATAGATATTCAAAATTTCAAATAGCATAAGTAGTTTTTGAGATATGGCGCTCTAATAGTCGGACAGACAGACAAAGTCGCACCATACGGGTTCCTTTTTTACCTTTTTGGTACGGAACCCTAAAAATGCTAATAATCTAAAGTATTAACATACTAATGAGATGAGCCCTTGTAAAATGGCCTTTTATTGGCTAGAAAAATATTTTGTTGTCTTTATATCGTTTAAAATTGTGGTTTTATAAAGTGACTCAGGGGACGTAACCACAACGAGTTACAGAAAAAAGTTGATTAACCCATATAGATAAATTATAATACTTAAATGGATCATTATCAAATTTAGCACTCTGATATTTTACCACTCTGTGAAGTATTTATACGAAGAATACATCCAAGACCAAGGAACAAATATTCGTGTTCATCACACAAATACTTGTCCAGGCCAGGATTCGAGCCCGGGACCGCCTGCTTCGTAGGCCGTTGTGTGTCAAACACTCGGCTGTCACACGTTCATATGTGTAAATAATGGATAGAGGCTTGTTAAGCATGTTTTAAGAGGTCTCAGTGTTTTTCTATTGTTATCGTTTGAGTATTGTACGTATATGTATATGTTCGTTAGAATGAAGTGATCCTGGGCAAAACCAATGAAATCATAGAAAATCAAACTGACACTATACAAAATCAAAACTCATTGAAACAATGACGTTTTGTGATTAAATGGAAACGAACCCTAAAACACCGTTCTATATAAAGTCCAAGGCAGTTATTATTCAATTACTATGGACTCTCATCCACACAATATTTCAAATGATGATGCGATGCAGATATTATGCAGAGGGATGAGAGTTATGTGTCAAGAAAAGTATTAGGTAGGTACGAGGGCTGCTATTTATATATCCGGAAACCGGGATTACAATCTTCTTAAATAGCATATTTGACCGCCATGGTAAAATTTGAACTTTTTTAAGTATATAAGGTATATTTTTTCTTCCTTATTAACGCTCGTGTTTTGTTTTTGACGGGTTTTAAATGTCATCTCGCAGCAAGAATGGAACTCACTCGTGAAAATATTCGTGCTATGATTTATTATGATTTTCGGCGTGGTTTAACGCAACAACAGTGCATAGATCAACTAACTTCAACTTTTGGTGATGAAGCCCCATCTAAAACTACTGTGTATCACTGGTTTAGTGAGTTCAATCGTGGACGTAGTATGCTTACGGACGAAGTTAAGGCAGGTCGCCCGAAATCGGTCGTTGTACAACAAAATATCGAGGCTGTGCGAAAACTTATAATGGACGACCGACATGTTACGTACCGCGAGATAGAGGCGACTCTGGGTATTTCTATGACCAGCATTAATAGCATATTACATAATTATTTGGCTGTAAAAAAAATTTGTTCGCGTTGGATACCCCACAACTTAACAAATGAGCAAAAACATGCTCGCGTCGAATGGTGCAATAAAATGTTAAAAAAATATAACCGTGGTGACTCAAAAGCCGTTTATAACATCTATACAGGTGACGAATCCTGGATCTATGCATACGATCCCGAAACGAAGCAACAATCAACGGTATGGGTGTTTCAAAATGAGCCGAACCCTACGAAAGTTACTCGTGCAAAAAGTACATTGAAACAAATGGTGGCCTGCTTCTTCGGTATTAATGGCCATGTAGCTACAGTGCCACTAGAAAACCGTAGAACGGTTAATTCAGGTACACGACCATTTGCTTACCGGAAGTATTTGAACAAATTCGTAAAACTAACCAGCGACGAAGAATCATTCTTCATCATGACAATGCCAGCTGTCATACGTCACGCGAAACAACTCTATTTTTGGAGGGTCAAAATGTCGAATTAACGGGTCATCCGCCGTACAGCCCTGACTTGGCACCCAACGATTTTTATTTATTTCCAAATATAAAGAATAAATTACGCGGTCAACGATTTTCGACCGCTGAAGATGCTGTCGACGCATTCAAACAACACGTTATGGAGGTACCTCAGGCGGAGTGGCAGAAGTGCTTTAAAAATTGGTTCACGCGAATGCAAAAGTGCATAGATCATCAAGGGGAATACTTTGAAAAACAATAAAACTATTTTCAGCCGTGTACGTTTGTTTGTTTTTTTGTTTCCGGATATATAAGTAGCAACCCTCGTATGCATGTGGAGGGATGTAAGAGAAGGGTAGACCAAGAAAAAGATGGATAGATAGCTTGAGAGATGACATGAACAGGAACGATGTGAGTGATGAGATCGGTATCTCAGCACCCGGCGATGATCTCTATCATCGCCGGGTGCTGAGATGCCGATCCATACCTCTCTAGCTATGGAAGAAAAATATGCTGCGCTGACTCCTATATTGGATAAGAACAAGCGAATGATAACGATGCAAATTATTTTTTTAACAAGTGAAATACACATATTATCTACCTACACAATGATTTGGACTATTGTCGTGTGACCTTGGAAAGTTTTATAGTAATTTTGAATCTTCTTTTTATCTACCAAGTTGATTCTTAACGTTTGAAATATGATTAAGGGTATGAGGCCGATGATTGGATACTGATATGGTGTACTGAAAATTGGCAGCGGGTTGCGCGGAGCGGGCGCGAGCGGGCGCGGACCGCCGCAGCCGCCACGCGCACGCAGCGCCAGATTATCTCTTTTTCATCTCCCTGGCATTTCGTTACCCTTAATGAAATCCAGTCAAAGGAATGAAAGAATTTAATTTAAGACGAATCAGAAAATATTCAGCTGCTGCTCGCTAGTTATAAATCATTTGAATGCTAATAAATTCGACTAGCCCCGAGCCCCAGGTGGGAACGGAATTTCTTTCGGCTCCATCTTTGTTTTCAAGGAAAATTGAATAATTTTCTTCTCTTTATTATAAAATTCTTTCATAAAGCCACCGGTGGCTTTGGGGATTTTCTTTAATATCATAATAGGATATTATTTTTCATGTGGTTCGGCTTTACTCAAAGAAATGTGTGGCATTTCGTATAATTCCGCCATTTTTATCGCTGCCTGTTTTGTGTGGTACTAAATAAGATATTGACTGCTGGTAAGCCTCGCTCTGTAAAGCGTATCGGAAATAAATTCCGATTTAACGTTAAAGCTAAACCCGTTTTAATGTATGGCGATCAAAGGCGAGCAAATCCGTGTTTGCTTTATTCCAAACCGCCTGGTATTACGTATCGACCTTTCAAAACTCTTTACAATTTTAACTCGTATGTCGGTAACTAACGCACGTTTATTTTTTATAAAGCATCCATTTGAAATGCATGAGCAATTAAGAGTGGATTGGGTGCAGTTGCAAGAAATGAAGACGGGTGACGAAGTCCGCACCGGCCGCGTAGCGTTGCACCTCGCGCAGTAGCTCGTAGCCTCCCGACCGCGCCGGACCGCTACGCCGTAGCGCTTGTAGCGCTTGCCGTCGGAGCCGATTACAAGTTTCGACTTGAATGTTGTGTTCAGACTGGGCGACACACGTGTATTGAATTATCGTGTTTTGACTTTACTAATTTTGAGTTCGGTTTTCGATTGGATGATTGCTAATTAAAAGGTAAGATTAAGAGAGTACACCTAGTTTAATTATTAATTTTTAAGTTCAAAATATTAATAATAAGAAATAAACTACTTATTTAGTATGTAAATCATAACGTACCGAATGTGTCAGCTAGCATCAAATAGTCGGTAACATTCAAATTACTAAATATATCGTCATATATACCTTTATGCAAATACAAATAAAAATGTGTTACGTTATATTTGGCACTTTGTATGATATAGACTCTTTGATGCTGACTGTGAGTTACAAAAGTTTTATTTGTCATTGAGGTTGCTATGAATAATAGGGATGATGACTAAATTTTAAAAATAAGTCCGTCTTGTAGATTAATGAAAAATAATGGACACGTATTTTTTCTTTTTTAATTTAATCAAAAATAAAGGAGATACATTGAGTCAAAATGTCGCGTGACGTCACTCCTAAGTACAAATTTTACTTAGGAGTGAGGTCACGAGCCCCCACTCCTAAACTTTAATGCGATTTATCTGAGTATGTTTTTATTATTTTGGAAAAGCAAAAAATACGTGTCCAATATTTTTGTATTATTTAACAGACGGATTAATTACAATTTTGATGTTCATACCCAGTCATCATGCGTATTGTTTTTGATAATTTAACTCACTAATTAAAAATTGTCCACAGTAAAAATCTCAATTATTGAATTTATATCCAATTATAATTTAGCTCCGGTAGCCGACTGGTTCAAGCGTGTGACTTTCAAACATTGGGTTTGGATCTGGCCTCTGCCACTGAGTTTCTTGGAATTTATGTACGGTATGACATTTGATGGTTACCGGTTTTCGGTGAAGAAAAATGTCGTGTGGAACCCTGTATTCATCTGCAAAAAAAATTCAAGTCTCCAATTTGCACTGGGCCTGCGTGGGGACTACAACCTATTCCCTCTCATCGATGAGTGGAGGCCTGTGCCCAACGGATTACCCTGATCTGGCATAAAATATTTTGTCATAATCATCATTCGGCATAATTAGTCATTTGGCATAATTCATTCGGCATAATGCATTTTTCTGAACTCGTAAATTTTTCAGAATTGTTATAAAACAAAACTAACCTAACCCGCATTTAACAAGAAGATGCCTTAAAAAGTCCTGAAAATTCTACAGTTTCAGAAAAAATGCAGTATGTCACATTATGAATTATGTCAAATAATGATTATGACAAAAAAGTTTATGTCAGATGAGGGTAACCGGTGCCCAGCAGTGGGGCGTATATGCGCTGATGATGATGATGTTTCAGTTTAACCTCAATCATTGATTTATTTGTAGAATTTGAATTTGTTGTATGAATAAATTACGTTACAAAATAACATAACATAATATACAAATAGCGATACATGGTAAACATGCAATTTCTCTTTATACTATTATAATGTTGTAAAAATTAAATGTCTTTACATTCAAGATATTTTGAAAAAAAAATGATTGTTACGGACTATTTGGAGATCACCAAATCGAAAAATATTTTTTTGGATCTTTTGTATGTTTGTATGTGTCGTTGTGGCTTCATCACGCAAAATCGGCTCAACGGATTTCAACTATTTTTGGCACACGGGTAGCTGAGTATCTTCAGATGGTTATAGAATACTTTTTATCCGACCTGAAGAAAAAACGACGGGTTATGACTTCTTCTCCTCCGCGAACGTAGTTGCGGGCGGACGCCTTCTAGTTTATTTATAAAAAAACATTACAGAATTAATACTGAATATTGGATACATGACGTCGAATTTTGCGGCACCCGACACTAGATGTCAGTTCCAGAACTGGCAATCAAGCCTTCAACTCGATGTCAACAATATCAAATTTTGATATTCTGAAGCTTATGCTGAAATAACATCCACCGCTACAAAGTTATTAGAATGGAAGGTTATATTTAGATTATTAGATTATAATAACGGTTATTAAAATCGTAAAAGTCAACAGTAGTTTGACATTTTTGGGCCTCTATCAAGCCTCTTAAAAGGACGCAATGGCAATTAAATATTTGAGAAATAGACATTTGAAAATATTGATTCTGTCGCGATTATCGCTTTCGGTGCGATAGGGACCACAGCTTCGGCTGAATATTTTTAATAAAAAAGACGGAATTCCAGATCTGGTCCTCGACTGTTTCCTCCTCCAGATTTGGACATATGGTGCAATTATTGCAACATAGAACCAGAAGGAGTAGAACTTGAGACCTAGCTTAATATTGTTTGCTTGTTTTTTTTTAAATTTATTTTTAAACTTCTACACGAAACGTTTTTTGGTGGAAGATAAAATTAGGTATTTTTTAGCGTTTTTGGCGGGCTCTAATTTTAAAGAAGATAAACGACTTATCAAAGAAATTAAAATATGGAGACATCCTTCGCACTCATTCTAAAAAAAACATTTGCCGTGTTCGTTTTTGATATTAGCGTCAATAACCAGGAGGGGAAGAGTCAATGGGGTACATGCATGAATTTTTTTATCGCTTTTCTTAACTAAATATCAAAATACCGTAAAAACGATTTCCAAATGTGAAATTAAAATTTAAATATGCCAAGAAATACGCAAGATATAGGCATTAAACTACTAATTAGACAAAGAGGTCCGACGTGCACTGTTACGTCATAATGCACTCCAGCCATATAAACTCCATATTAAATTCTGTTTTGCTAGATAGAGATAGAATGAAATGTTTGATGGCTTATATCTTGGTTATTTTTATAGTTATTCGAAAAACTATTTTTGTCTACTGTTTGTTAGACGAATGAGCTTTTAATAAAGCAAATAATAAAATTCACGCATATTCCCTATTACGATTGTATTGAAAAAGTGCCCATGCATGCAGTCATGTTCTTCGCCTCTTAATAAAGACTGAAACATGTCGAACACTTTATATACTCGATTTTATGACGTGAGTAACCGGTATTATAATCTTTAAATGTCGGCATCTTGCAGTGGTTTTCTATTTAAAATTGCGGTATTAATACTACTGCGTCAAATCATGAAGACGAGTGTCTTCGAACAGTGAGTGTTGCCTGCGATGACCTACGGAACTGAGACATGGTCGTTCACAATGGAACTCATAAGGCCGCTCAGAGTCACGCAAGGTGCATTGAAAAGGGCTAAGGGTAAATAAAGCGCCTCACAAGTAATTGTTGACAGTTAAATTATAATTAATTAAAAAAATAGGTATGTCAAAAGAGCCAGTGTGATATTTATGTTACGATTGACATTTGAATGGTAGCTAGCTACAGACATACAAAGCGCTTAAGTCCCACCGTAGCTGTGGCCTCCCCGAGTCTCGCGACAGTTGCAATGCGATGATAACCGCGAGGAAGCGTAACTAGACCCCAGGGAAAACGACGTGTGACTACATTTACTGCTCAAATACATTATATTGATTCATATCTGAGCATTATTGCAAAAGTATTTGAGTATTGAAAAAAAGTTTGCACATGCATTTTAAGTTTTATTTCATATATAAGGTTTGCTAACAGCGGTTACAATACAATCTTATACTTTATTACAAATTTAGGTATTTTATGCTTTAAAGCTTATTTCACAACTAATTATAGGCAAATACTGACAAATTTACATTTGTGTAGCCACATTAGCTTTCGTAAACCTTCCGATTTTGTTTCAAATGGTTTTTATTTAGAAAATACTGGCAAGGTTTACTGGCTGAGTGCTAAATCGGGTAGTTTAAATTAATCGACACAGGTTTTTAGGATGAGCTGATTTGATTTGGGGGTATAATAAAGAGCAATAAACATAATCAGAGGGTAAGGTATGCAACATTTTATAATTTGTAAATATGGGACATCCTAGTGTATATTTATACATGTTGCAAATATTATCCCACCAAAACATTTTCATGTGAAATGTTGCCAAGACGAGACTATATAGCTCGTACTGTCAAGAAATTATCAAATATCATGTAAAGCCAAGCTTCTAACTCTACAAGCCCACAAACTCCCTAGTCAAAGTTTGTGGCATAACCGTTTCGTTACTACAAGAACTATTTGTATACAACAGAAAACACTATTATGTTGACTAAGGTGTAGATTTTTTGAAGCTAAGGCTTGTAAAGTTAGAGGGTATAGTGTTAGAAGCATGAATCTACATGAAATCTGATAACTTTTTGACAGTACGAGCCATATTCTTGGCAAAATTTTACATGAAATGTTTTTAATGGGAGTCACTTCTTTTTGTAAGTTGCTTTCGGCAATATTTTGTTTTACTTGAAACATATTTTTTCTTAATTTGTAATATTATAAGAAGTTTGTGTTCTTGTATAATTTTCAGATCTCTAGCATGAAATTAAGTAAGATTTTGTGTTTTTGGGTTTTTCGTGTATTAGCTTACATACCAAATTTTAGATTTCTAGGACTGTAGGAAGCACCCTAAGAATTATGATAACTAAGACATTTGATAATCATCAGTAAGTGAGCCAGTGACGAAATAGAGAGTTTTTAGATATCAATAAAATCTGAAGTATAAGAGCTATGTAATGGAAACTTTATATGTTCAATAAATGTGCTATTGATATTTATATCCCGAGAATTAAGTTTTTTTGGTATAATCCGAACCCAAGTTATGAGGGTTTTAGCGTTGTCTAGAAGCAATTGTAAGATCTTGGTGGAGTTAGTATGACTTGACAGGTAGCTACGAAATTTTTGAGTAAGGATACGGACTCCTTTCATTACGAATAACTGCTTACAGTTTACTAAAATATAATGAATTACAGTGCAATTGCAATATTGAATACTGGCTCAAAATGTTGTCCGTCGAGACAATGCCCTATTCATTTGAAAATCAGCGGATTATGTCGCGTATGTTATTTAGATCTACATAAAATGTCCAATTAAAAATGAAATACCTGATAATAAATAGAGTCTATTATGAGGACGATCATTGTTTAGTGTTCCTTAAACATGCAATAAAGAACGTATCAATATACTGAATGACTTTTGCCATTGCACCATTTTCATGCATTTCTGTTTGGCCCTTTAGTTGATTGGTAGAGGATGCCATTTGGCATTAAGTCCGCCATTTGTACTTCCTTTTGTTTTGTGCAATAAAGCTTAAATAAATATATATATATATATTTTTACCCAACCGGGGATATCTTTTTCAAGAGTATTTATGTGTGTATATATGTATGTCTGTATTTCTTTGATTCGCTCTGCAGCCTAAACTGTTTGATGGATTTTGATATTTGATGTCTTGTTATTTTCGTCTGGTTTATGGGAGT
The DNA here is from genome assembly GCA_905404275.2 of Hedya salicella. Taxonomy (NCBI): domain Eukaryota; kingdom Metazoa; phylum Arthropoda; class Insecta; order Lepidoptera; family Tortricidae; genus Hedya; species Hedya salicella. The sequence goes on along the minus strand of FR990100.1, from coordinate 18,246,004 downwards.
GACAGAGACTTTCATATTTAGCAATCAGATTTTTCAGAGCTCTGACCATATACTTGTTAACATAATTAGATTAAATAACCTAAAATGTTCAACGCCTTATCCAAAATCATTTCAGTTAAAGATGATAGTAGGTATTACAGGTCAATTCCAAAAAAAATATATATACGAATTCCTAACGCATAAGGCTTGTTCAGTATTCAGTACGGGGATTTTACTCGTTAGCAACCTAATGCCTCGTTAGTAATAAGTTATGTACCTATTTAACACTTTCACGACGATGAATTTCGTAGCACAACGCGCGTACCCGTTAACACTGGAAATTGCGTACTGCGGACTTACTACGAGTAGAGCGCTACTATCGGGCTCGCGGTAGGGAAAATCATTTATAATAATTTACCATAAGTATATAATTAAGCTCGCTACGTGACTATCCAAATCAAAATCCTATATATTTAGTATGTAATTTTTGACTTTGACTTCACCTTTGTAAGTGAGCTACAAATAGATGTATCCACTTTGCGACCTTATTACAATAAAGTGAATAAGTGGGTCACATCTCCTTGTAGTCGACTGTACAGTCGGCTGCAAAACACACATATAAGAAAGGGAACATGGGGTAATCAGAGCCCGCGGAATAATATATTGTTTTAAAAATTTTACTGTGGAAATTACTAACTTCCTAAGTATTTTAGTTTGGAACTGTTTAAAACATAAATGGCGATTAAACAGTTACATTTGGTCATAGTAGTGCAAAATTTTCAATTTAATGTAGGAAACTATATGTCTATTATTTGAGTGATGTAGTATATCAATACTGTTAGTTTCTCAATATACATATTAAAAAAAAAGCAGAGCAGAGCATGATATACCTTATATTTCGGAGCGAGGCGCCACTTCATCACATGGAAAGTGGTCACTTCATGACCAAAAAGAGACAATGGGACACAAAAAAACAATAAAAATTAAATGAGAAATATTAATTTGCCTACTACTAGTATTTGACCACAGCTTCATTCACCGGTGAAAATACTCGTCTAGGAATTCGAAAGAAAGAGAAAAATCTACAAAATACGTCTTTAATGTAAAAATTGTTCACTAGATCACTACCCTACTAGGGCTAGTCTGCCACCGATATCCATTTTGATTAGAACGTTGTATGCAATCTGGGATGCTACGGTGAGAACCCATTTCGATGATATTGTGAAGTGGGGGAATTGGAACGCTGCGCAATAGTGCACTGCACAAAATTATTATATAGTTGTTTTTTCCACTCCCCTAAATTTTTAGTTTGTATGTGTCGTTGTGGCTTCATCACGCCAAATCGGCTAAACAGATTAAATAGTTTTAGTACACGAATAGCTGGCTTCAAAAATGGTTATAGGATACTTTTTAACCGACTACGCTGTCGAAAAAAAGAGGCGTTATGACTTTTTCTCCTCTGCGAACGAAGTTGCGGACACCGTTTAGTATATAATTAATATTTAAAATGTTAACGCTGTCTGTTTTAGACAATATAGATACTAGTAGATGTACTACATATACGCATGTTATTTTTTTCTTGGGAACCATCACAAATCTATAACCGTTCTCTATTTATTAGCGTCTAGTGTCAAATGGTTATAAATAAATAAAGGCTGTTTTAAAGCTCCTGGATAAGTTTCTTATGTAGGTCTCGACAATTTTATGTAACGATAAGGTAAATAGCTGAATCAAGATTCATAGGACACCGAGCTAGGTACTCCCTAATGTGGCATAGTCTGGCTGTCGACGCCAAATGGCTCTATTATTCTATACAGCATCTAAAACCACATATAATTGTAGACGATTCGTAGCCTGCGAACAGTGATAAGAAAAATAAAAAAATGTGAGAAGTCTACTAATAAGAGATATCGTTTCCCAAAAATCATCGTTCAAAAAATGAATCGAGCTGAGGACCAAATGAAAGAAACGGCTTGTACCCGCGAATAAATTGAGACTCGATCTACTGAGACGTTTTTAAAGTAAGAAGCAATTAACACTTTCACGATCGCGAGCCCGCCAGGCGGGCGCCCTGCACATAGCAAGTTTTCGCTACATTTTTTCTCATGTTATGGGTTACGAGCGTAGCGCTACGAAAATGTCGGTTGCGAAAGTGTTAAGGCAACTCTGAAGATACGAATCAAAAGAGAGTTCCTTATAATAATGACCTGACCAATGATGCATGATACTGCGTTGAAACGTTGGATACTAAATCTAACCAATAAATATATCAACCCGTCCTGTTTATATTCAACTAGCTGCTAGTGGCGTGCGGTCCATGATAGACACTGCCTACTATAAACGACCATGGCTCTATACAGGCACAGAAAAACTGCCTACGGGCGATTATGCACTACAAGGAATTTTACTGTCCGGCAGTCCGATTTTTCCAAACTAGTTTAAATTTAATAAAGGACCGTAAAAAATCGAACTGCAGGACAGTAAATTTCTTGTAGTGCACAATCGCCCTATAATGGCCGAACCCTGTGCACGCCACTGAAATAAATGCTGAAAGGTTCTTGAGTGACGTAAGACGAACGCGTACTCGGCGACGCAGCGTGGAGAAGCCTGGACTTTGGTCTGGCCTAGACTGATGATCTGGTGAAGATCGCGGAAAACCGTTAAATAAGGGCGGCTCACGACCGCTCGTTATGGAAACCTTTGAGGATGGGCTTTGTCCAACAGTGGACGTCCTTGAGATGATACGATATGTAGATGATGATGAAAAAAGAGCGTTATGATTTTTTTCTCCTCTGTGAACGAAGTTGCATATCTTCAATATAAGTTTATTGACTACGCACAGTGACGTTCTTGAATTCAATATTACCTTCTCGTGCAAGTTTCCGATATGGGGAAATATACTGATGCATTTAATAATGCTCTCAGAAGGTATTCAGCATTATTACATCGCAATATTAAAAGATTGGCTTCTATGCATTTTTAATAGTTTGTTTCATAAAGTAGTGACGTGCGTTTTAATACTTAAAACATTATCAGAATCAAATTTTACTTTAACCAGCAATAAAATATTGAAGCCAGAATATGAATACTTTAGTGGCACTCCATTTCATAATTTATTATTATAAATCAATACAGTAATACTAAACCTAAGGTTTTCCATGGTCTTGGGTGTCAGCGTTTTTTTTAGGGTTCCGTACCTGAAAAGGAACGGAAAGGAGTATGTCGGACCATGCTAAGTGTAGGGTTCCGCAGCTGTTACTACAAAAAATGCACCAGAGATGAAAAAAAATCGATGTCAAAAAGTGCACTAGCGAAAGAGCGTATCTTCGTGGGGCTTACGTCCTTTTGGCTAAAAGGCTTCTCAAGAAGCGCAGTTGTTTGGCAATAACTCAAAAACAGTAAACTCGATTGTGTTTAAAACTATTTTCTTTGAAAGTATTTATTAAGCTTTACGTTTATAATTTATATTTTTTTGGACTTATGGTTTAGAAAATAAGGGGGAGGGGTGGGGCACAATTTATGCTACTTTCGGAGCGATTATTTCCGAAAATATTCACTATATAATTTTTTTTCGAGAAACCTCTAAGTGTTTTTAAAAGAACTATTTTGCAGTTTCGGTTACATGTATTGGGGTGCCCCCTAGATATTTTTTTATTTCTTAATTAACTATTTAAATAACTAGCGGCTTATACAAAACACCAATACTTAAAATTTTATAGTTTGTAGTTTTGTAGTTTTTGAGTAAAATGCCTGTGACATATGGACGGACATGACGAAATTATAAAGATTCTGTTTTTGCCATTTTGGCTACGGAAGTCTAAAAACGGAACCGCTACAGAATCACTGTTTTTATTTCTTCTTTCAGTTATCCTAGAAACTTGAAATAGTTGAAATTTGGTACGAAGGTAGCTCTTATAGTACTCCCCAAGAAATAAATCTGGAGAAGTATTTTTTTTGTGTCAATGTCAGTAACCTTTCGGACTTTGTCCGCCTTAAATTCGTTTATCGCGGATAAGGGTATGTTTCCGAGATAAAAAGTAGCCTATGTTTTTCCCCGGAACTCAAACTATCTCCATACCAAATTTCATCCAAATTGATTCACTTTAAGCGTGAAGAGGTAACAGACAGACAGACAGACAGACACACTTTCGCATTTATAATATTAGTATGGAGTATGGATATGGATACATGGATAGTATTATAGTATGGATGTAAGCACACTTCGAAAATTGTTAAGACGTTACTCAGATATCAGCATCAGTAACGTATCCAAAACTTGTTATATATAAAATATAAGGTAACTTTCCGACCTTTTACAGGTACATTTCCTTTTGTTGACAGCCGTCGAATTTGCTCCGGAGACGTGTCTGCCATGTCTGAAAGTTTCGCGGGGCCACGTCAAGATGCGAGTTACGCAAACTCGTAATAAAATAAAGTTGCCTGTCGAAGTGCTGACACCCGGCATATGGTGAACGTGCAATTGCGAAAGTTACCTATGCGAAAAAACAATCGCTTATTTGTTCATTCTTTCTTAAAATGTATTACGAGTACTGTGGGAAAAGTTACATTAAAAGCTCTCATTTATAATTAGAAAGATTATTGATGATTATTAAAAGAACGAGAGAAAAAAAGAAAATATATTTATTCAGTATTCGGGCATTTTCGGCTAAAGAAAAAACCTTTTAGTTAGAATTTTAAGTTTTTATAGCCTGAGCGGATAAGTAAGAATGATGGCTATGCAATAAAAAACTAAATGAAAAATAAACTAAAAACAATCAAAATATAGCATAATTAGTGCAACAAGTCAGCCGTCTCTGATAAAATACAATAAATGGCAATAAAAAAGTAATATCCATATGCTTCTAGATTAAAGTTTTTTATTTATTTATTTATATATAATTTTCACACTTCTCCCCGGGACACCTCGTATATAAAAATTAAGCTTAGGTCAAGGACCATTAAAACAAGACTACTGTGAATCTCCATAGAAAAAGCTGTTCCCCGATATGTACAACGCCATCTATGTATACGAATTATTATTTACAATAATTCAACATTGCAAGCGCGACGCAGTGTTTAAATATTTCCATTTATTTGTTATTAGCTCTTTACGAAGTAATTGTTAGTGTCCTATGTTTCTTTGTTCAATTATAACATCGTTAAATGTTTAGTTTTAAAGCGCCCTCTAGTTTTTGCCTGTTTCTGTACTAGCAATCGGGGTACGATCCAAAGGATAGCAATTGACAGTCCTCTTGTTTTACTGGTCCTTGCCAAAGACCCTTCGCTCTTGAGTCTGACTCGTTGGCTGGTTTAAGGGTTCCGTAGCCAAGATGACAAAAACGGAATCCTTATAGTTCCATTATGTCCGGTCTGTCTGTATGTCACAGGCATTTTACAAAATCTACCAGATATACATTGTTGAAATTTGGAGGATAAGACTTAGTTTGATGGTCAAATAATAAAATGAAAAACCTACGGGGGGCACTCCATACATGTAAGCGAAAATGAAAAGAAAAATGTTTTCAGCAAATCTCAATGTGTGGCACATACTACAACAGATCTTTTAAAATCATTTTGAGGTTTCTACATTTTTTTTTGATTTAGTGGATATTTTCGGAGACAATCGCTCCGAAAGTTGCATAAATTGTGCCCCCTCCCCCCTCTATTTTCTAAACCCGTAAGTTCACAAAATATGAAAAAAATTACCAAGATAAAACTTTTTCAACAAAAATTGTTTTCAACATGAACAGATATACCTTTTTTGAGTTATTGCCAAAAAATGCGCTTCTCAGCAAAAGGGCGTAAGTGCCGTGGAGATACGCGCCTTTGCTAGTGCTCTTTCTCATGTCGTATTTTTTTCATCTGTAGTGTATTTGATGAACGGCTGCGGTACCCTACACTGAGCATGGTCCGACATGCTCTTGGCCGGTTTTTTATTAATAAAATTCCAGACGCAAGGTTTTATCTTCGCCGGTGAAGGTACCATGACTATAAAATCACAATGTGCATTTGTTGGGACTATTCTATGAAAATAAGTCCACATAACACATTTGGCAACTGCCCAGACGGTATATAACTGGAAAAATTAGAAGTAGATTTGCCCATTTAGCTATAGTGCGATTAACATGTAAATTGATCGTTGTAAATGTTAACACCACGTTCCGTAACCGTTTTTCTTTGCGAAGCGATAAGCAAATAAACCTCCCACACCCACGCTTTAAATATCCTTATCTTTTCGTAGCATCACCCTGGAAAATACCGTTGTAATTCTTTTAAATCTCACCGTTTTTTTTCATTTAAATCTTGAGATATTGTCTGTAATTTTACTAGACGCTTCGTTGAAGTGTGAACGAGTGGGTGATAAAATAAAGTGTCAAGTGTCGGTGACGTATCGATGGGGGGGCGGGGTCAACGTTGGCAGCCATTGCTCTGATGTTGACGTGGCGACATGTGGCCTTTGCCTGGCAAGCGATTTAATAAAACTAATCACTAAAGTCAGTGTACGTTAGTTGCACTTGGAAAAAAATACGCAATAAAGGGGATGAATGATGTTGAAAATAATATATCCGTTGCTGCCCAATATCTCTATTACTTCAAACAAAATAGAAACTCCCTTTTGATCGTAACGTGAAAATTAAATTAATGGGTAATGCTTTTTCATTGTCAGGCTTTTACTCTATTCAGGCTATTAATCACTTACGTAAGTAAGTAGTCTATTATTCCATTTATTTTAGTCAATACTCATATGTTACACTTGTATAATAGTAAAATTCACACTTGGTGCGCTCTAGCGCCGTCTGGACGGATTTGGATTTTGGAATTTACTGCTTTCGGCTGGACATTTTTTCATTTGTTTTCCTTTATTATGAGATTGCCCTCCTTACTTTTCCAGTCTCCATGTTCCAGTGTATACTATTATAAAATTAAAAAAAATGAAATGTCCGTAAATACATTGAAGATATTGTCAAAAAATAAATGATATAATACGGGCTATTTGAAAGTCGCTGAATCGAAAAATATTAATATTTTTTTGTATGTTTGTATCTACATATATGCCGTTGTGGTTTTATCACGTAAAAACGACTATTTTTGGTAGCTAGGCCACAGACGGTTATAGGATACATTTTACGTGACTCATTAATGGCCTATAAGTCTGTTACAGACTATAAAAAACAATGTTATGAAAGAAGAGAACGTGTTTTGTGACAGATAATTATGAAAACGGCCTGCGAGCGGTGAACGAGTGCCGGTGTCTTTTGTCACGTTTGGTATAGAGAATTCAGAACGATGCATCATTAATGATTTTACGCCCATCCAATAGCAATTTCCTCCACTAATCTTTATCCACTGCGACCTCCTCTCAAAATTGGATGTCCCGCTTTTTAAGGTGCCGTACAAAAAAGTTAAAAAAGGAACCATTATGGTGCGACTTTATCTGTCTGTCTGTCTGTCTGTCCGACTATTAGAGCACCATATTTCAAAAACTACGTATGCTAACTATTTGAACTTTGGTATATTTATAAACATGGTCAGCCCACATGTATTGCAAAGGAAACAATTTAAAATATATTATTTAAAAAAAACGACAAACATGTGGGAGGGCAAAAATTTAAAGTCTGGCTACTAGGTAAGTAGGGTAAGGGTATATGAAAGGGCTTGATCTGTACATTTTTGAACATTTTTTTTTTTACTGTGTTTTTATTTTGTTTTATTAAGGAAAATGTGAAAAAAAAACACCATTCCCCTTTATGTCCAAAGTTTAAAAGACAAAAATTTTGAAATTTTTACAATTTGTATAAACATAAATATTACACGAAAATTAAAACCCTGTCTCTAACAAGCAAATTTTGTTTTTAATTAAAAAAGAAACCTATTTAAACAACCAGCGGGCCTATGATGGTTGCCTTTGTCACGCGATAAATAAGTGACATAGCTGCCGTCACCTTCTGACGTATGTGAGTGCGAGAGTGACAGGCGCGTTATCATATCATTTATCGCGTGATAAACGCGACCATCATAGGGCCCCTGGTTGCGTTCAGTTTGCACCTGATTTGTATCTAATGCTTTAAATATCAGGTGTAAACTTAACTCAACCGGAACCGGGTAATAATGTTAGTGTAAGTGAAAGTTTGTACGGAACCCTCGGTGCGTGAGTCGAACCCACGTCTTCACAGCGCAGTAATGGCTTATCTACGTTGCTTTTGGCGTCCGCCGCCGCGGCTATCGTTATGGCTGGCTATACACATGCCCCAGCCAAAGCAATCGTCCCTGCTTAAGCAGTGGAAACCCGACTATGCTGAAAAATAGTGGATTATGATTTTTTTCTCCTCCGCTGATGAAGTTGCGGGCACCTTCTAGTAAGTAATAATAATAAGTATCAATTACAACCCTTTCAAGTCGAAACAAGGCTGAATTACAAATCACGATCGATAGAAGTTAATTCCAGTGTTGGTGCAGCAGGTAGCAAGTAAGTTGGCGAACTGTTTGCGGTCTCGCCTGAGAGCTGGAATTGACGCAAATATTGAATTAGTTGTATTTGAGAATCAAGCCAAGTTAGATTGGAACACTGTTACGAGTTCAACAAAGGTAGAGTAAAAAGTTGTAACGGCTTGACCACGGCATACAATGCAATTCGATGCAAATTATTTAACGACTACTCGTAAATGCTTTTAACGTACTTATGTAACTTTTATTTTACACTTGAAGGGGCACGCACCTATATTTACTATTATTAAGTTGTAAGAATAAAATATCTATAATTACATTGACGAAATTGAAAATATATATATTTGTATGTATGTAAACACTTTATTGTACACTAGAAGGCGCCCGCAACTTCGTTCGCGGAGGAGAAAAATTCATAAACCCTCTTTTTTTCCCAGCTACCCGTGTACCAAAAATTGTTGAAATCCGTTCTGCTGATTTAGCGTGATGTAGCCACCACGCCACATACAAACATTTTATTTTTACAACTTTATAATAGTATAGATATTAACCAGTTACGAGTGCAATTAACTTAAAAGATATGTACAAAAACGGACGTATCCCTATTAGGGATCTTTTCCAGTTAACCATTGAGCAAGTGAGAGAAGATATAAAGGAGATTGACCAACCAACACCATGTACAAAATATTATTATATTAAACACTAAACTAAACACATATGTACATAATATATAAGTATACTCTAATATAATAACTTAGTAATTAACTTTAACTATTAACGACAAAATCAAAATATAAATGTAACATAAAATACTAAACTTAAACTAATAGAAAAAGAAAAAATAATAAAATTGCAACTAGCTTTTATATATAATTAATATAAAAACAAAAATAACTCCTACGGATTATTTATTTAAATGTCAATAAATCGATTTTTTTTCGTCTGTTTGTATGTGTGGTTGTGGCTTCATCATGCAAAAATGGCTAAACGGATTTGTATTATTATTGGTTGGACATCGACATATGGTATAAAATACCTTTTACTTGACATGATGAAGAAAAAAAAAGGATTATGTTTTTTTCTCCGTTTGCGGGTACTTTCTAGTGTAGAATAAAAGTAACATAAGAAATAGACAGACATTTATTTCATTTTTACAACTTGATATGTAGTAGTATAGACTTGAAGTTCGTTCGCGGAGGAGAAAAATAATCATAGCCCTTTTTTGCATCAGCGTAATGGTGGGTGTTTAACTCCGTGAACAACAAATGATTTTAATGCATTAGTTATCTTACGTCATTTCTGATAAGTAACTTTGCACAGATATTTATTGTGCAAAACCAGGATCACATTGAATACTTTAATTTCAATTTGGTGGGCGTATCACGGTATAAAGCATAATGATTTAATAAGTTACTTTGCAAGACAATACAGGAACATCTTCGTCCGCAATGGAGCGCGCACGTGAGCGATCTGCAAAGTAGCAACCGGCGAAGTTTAGAATACCACACACTGCGATCGGCCGCGGCACCTGCGCCAGATGTGTTAACTCCTTCACACAACTCTCAAATGCACCTAGGGTCGCGATGTGGCGTAAGTGTTAAGCGAAAATGGTTCATACTCGTACAATGACAATCATTTATATTCAACGTTATTAACTTTTGTGATAGAAAGCTTACTACTAGTACGCAGCTTTTTTTGGTATGTGTGAGTCTTTTAGTAGTGTGCGGTAATATTTTGAGGGGTTCCGTAAAACGCAACCACGGCAAAAACGGAACCCTTATAGATTCGTCATGTCTGTCTGTCTGTCCGTCCGTATGTCACAGGAAATTTACCCAAAAACTATAAGATGTATATTGATGAAATTTGGAGCATAGGTGTCGTTTGTAAACCGCTACTTACTTTGATATTAAAATAAAATATATATATATATCTAGGGGGAGGGGGGGGGGGGGGCACTCCATACATGTAACCAAACCTATAAAAAAAAAAACATCAAATATCAAAGTGTGGCTCATGTTTCGACAGTACTTCTAAAAACACTTTGAGGATTCTAAAAATAAATTTTGATTTAGTGAATATTTTCGGAAATATTCGCTCTGAAAGTAGCAGAAATTGTGCCCCCCCTCTATTTTCTAAACGGTACGTTCAAAAAATATGAAAAAATGTACAAATATAAAGCTTAATAAATAATTACAATGAAAATTGTTTTCAACATGATTGGACATACCGTTTTTAAGTTATTGCCAAAAAACTGCGCTTCTCAGCAAAAGGTCTTAAGTGCCGGGGAGATACGCTCTTTTGTTAGTGTTTTTTTATATCGTATTTTTATCATCTGTAGTGTATTTTTTTGTATAAACGGCTGCGGAACCCTTCATGGGCGAGTCCGACTCACACTTGGCCGCTTTTTTATCTTCCCCTTATACAAATACGAAAACGTGTTTCTTGGTTTATCCTCGTATAAAACAGCAACGTTGTAACATACTATTGTAATTTATTGCATAATTAGCATAATATGAGCCAGGAAGTGAGTTCCCAAAGGGTGATCGACCAAAAATGTTAAGGTACGGGCAAAGCTGCGGGATGAACTTTGCAGTTCATAAATATACAGTAAATGTGTAATTAAATACAGCTCATATTTAACTTCGCAATAAATAAGTTACGTGGCAAGACAATGCTAAAACGTCTTCGTCCGCAATGGAGCGTGCACGTGAGCGATCTGTGAAGTGGCAACCGGTGAAGTTATTGGTACATCTGTTTAATCAGTGGCAACACTGAGTTGTCACTACTTACTCGATGGTTATGTAAGATGGCCAGAGAAAGATACATTGATTAAAGTTACTGATATTATAATTATAAAGAAGTGTTTAAATAAATAACAATTACAAAATCGAAGCAAACAGAAGTTTAGAATACCACACGCTGTGCGACCGGCCGCGGCACCTGCGATAGATGTGTAAGCTCCTTTACACAACAGTCAAATGCAGCTAAAGCCGTGGTCTGGTTTAAGTGTTAAGCGATAAATGTGAATGAAAGAAAGTTTGCTGTTACCACTGGAAGCTTTATTTTGTCATGCGATTATTATTTTATATCTTCCCCTTATACACATGCGAAACCGTGTATAATGGTCTAACCCTCTTTGGCACAGCAACGTTGCATTGCAACATCGTGATGTAATTTATTGCAAAACATTAGTATTATGAGCCAGGAAGTCTGTTCCCAAAGGAAGTAAAAAAAAGGTTTAGGTAAGGGAAGGAATCTGCGGGAAGCTTGTAATTCATAACTGTACAATAAATGTATAATTAAATACGGCTCACGTTTAACTCATTAAATACGTCACTACTACATCTTCGTCCGCAATGGAGCGCTCACGTGAGCGAACTGCAAAGTGTTAACCATGCGAAGTTTAGAATACCACACACTGTGCGATCGACCTCGGCACCAGCGCTAGGTGTGTTAACTCCTTTGTATAACTCGCTCGCCGTATGCGCCGAACAATCGTGTTGTATCCCTTTCATTTGTCATAGAAAACAAAAGAGATGCAAAACAAATGTTTGTCGAATATGGCGCAGTGTGGTGCCGGCATGAGAAGTTTCACACTCTTCACTAAATAGATTCGGGATATCCAAACTTTCTTGTATCAGGCCTCTATTTCTAGGTGCAAAATAAGTACGCCCCCTTCCATTTTGTCTCTTTAAGTTCTTTTATTATACATGAAATGCCGATTATGAATCTAGAGCTACTGAAGTAAAATTTCGCCACGTAGTCATTATTTTTACCATAGTCACTCTCACTACTTATAGCTATGTAATTTTGTTTTCGCGCCTCTCTTCGAATAGCGGCTCCCTTGGGCGGCGCGGCCCACAGTTTGAGAACCACTGGCATAAGTGGTATCATTTTTAACTAATGGAAGATCAGATTTGACTGAAGATATATTATTTTAAATTTATATCACACTTACTGCCAGTATAGATGTTAAAACAGAATCTTGATAGAAAAAATGGTTAAAGGTTAAAAGCAAAGAATCCTTAGCGCTTAGTGCAAAATTTGTCTACCATCCGCATGTTTTGATTGCCGACTTGTCGGTACACGTATGAAAAAAACGAAAAGTGTATCGCTTCTCCCTCGCAACCACAGACGATAGAGCGAAGCATGCTGGTGGTGCGGCAATTAGTTAGACAGCTTGCCAAACAACGACGCCCCGCTCAGGCACAGTAAATATCACGTTGCCTAAAACAGTATCTCAACTAGACCTCCAGACTCCAGACTGGCGAAACGCTGATGGAAAGAACTTGTTCAAGGAATCATGTGAAATGTGTTGTCATCTTAATGGTCTTTGCATTTCATACATATGGAGACGAGCTCGAAAAACTGACCCCACCACCATCTGGGATACTAGCTAGGGAGAGATAGAGAGAGAGGGAGAGTATATTGCCCTGCTAACCATAAGTGCAATAACTGTAATTAAAAAAGAAAATGCACCTATTTCATTGGAGCAAGGTTTACTTTACATTTCACCTTTGAGTAAAGTTATTGCACTTATCGTTATAGTATTAAAGATCTGTTACAATATATATGGCGCTTTGGATGTTACGGACTATTTGATTCTGACTGTACCTCAAAAGGAGAAACGTAAACTGAAAGAAAAAATACAAACTTTGACGCAATCAAAAGATACAGTCATTAATAAAACCTAGTTACCAGTTGTCCTAGAAATTTTAAATTTAGTATGAAGATAGCTCTTTTATAACACGACTAATGAAAAAAACCTGAAAATCGTAAATTTTTATGTCAATTTCTCTATGGCAGTAACCAATATAAATGACCCCACTGCGTACATGTTGCGTCGGTACGCGATTCCGGCTCGCATTTGACCGGTTTTTTGTATGGTAAAATATATGATGAATAAATATTTATAGGAAAAATTGCTTTAGTGATATATGAAATCGAATAACAAATTTAACTGAAAGAAGTACAGAATGAGTTCTCCCATTAGGAGGTGATAAGATACTTATAGGTTTGATTAAAAGGTTAACGAGTCCGCTGATATCATTTTTGACAAATCTTGTGGACATAATAATTAGCGTTTCCCAAACTACCACGAGATTTTTGGCGAGGCGCACGTCTGTGTGAGTGTGTCGTATTCGGGCGTTCATATGATCTTGTTGTACTGGTCTAGAGTTATGTATTCTGTGTGAGCTGTGTGCAGTGCCACAACGTAGGATCTAGGTGGTTCAGGTGCTTACTTACAACTTTGCCGTAATGGAAACTTAGTAACACATTGCAGCGGTAGCGTTAATACGCTAAACTATAATAAGCAAAGTATGTGGCCAATTTCTAACGCAGGATTATGCAGATTGTAATAAGTATTTATGCCTAAACAGTAGTATATACACACCAGATTTTATAGACGTAATTCAATATTGAAGCGAATTGAGCGAGTAAGTTAGTATTACCTGGGGACACATTTGACGTGGGAGTTGGCGTATGCCTCCATTGACAACTGAGCTGCTCAATTCGGAGTAAATGTTTTGACGTCTATACTACTATAAACTAAATTATTTATCAGTCAATTTAATATATAAAAAAAATGTGCTACGGACTATTTGAAGGTCACCGAATCGAAAGTAATTTTACACTCAAATTAACTAATTGTATTTCGTATAAAATACTTTACGTATAACGATCATACATACAAGTTTAAAGGCTTGAACTCGTCTAAAAAACAAAAACAAAATTAGATTCATTATATTAAGGCAGGTCCGACTTCGGTTAGGTACGACGACGAGCGAAGCGAGGAGTGTTAGGTTGAACTGCAAGTACTGCGAGCGTGTTCGCTCGTTAGGGTCGCAGTAAGTAAAAGTTATGCGTAATACATATAATGCGAAGCTTCGGCATGCGAATTCAGTTTATACTCAATTATAATTATGCGTATACTTACTGATTATGCCATATAAAATAAAATAAAATGCGTAAAAAAAGGGAGCCAAAAATAACAGGTGCGGGATCATCTTCGTTTGATTAATTTCGCTATATTGTTCCATATCGCTATGCAAATATCACAATGTCGGTTGAATAATAAAAATCGATATAAGTATATACATATATAATTTGGAATATTGGAGATATCATATTGATTGGTCAAATTTAGAAAATGATTATATTTACTTTAACTGGAACTTTATGTTGTACTTTTAACTGGATCTGTATGGGGTATACATGACCGTGGTAAACAAATGAAATTAATTAAATCCTGCAATATAAACTGGGACGAAATTGCGCTGGGGGTATTAATTGCAAAAGTCACTGAACGACAGAAAGGCATGTGGCGTACATTTATTGAAAACAATCCCTTTTACCACTGCAATCAAGCTTATTAAATGAAAGGTTTGTTTTAATAAAGAAGCATTTTAATAAAAATATAGAAATACAAACAAACTCCCACATCAAGTAGATCTTGGAACTATCAATTAGTAAATTACACAGTAAAACTCATTTAACGTCACTTCTATTTTTGCCAACGACCTACCTACGACTGTTTGCACAAAAAATATTGACGTAATTCTCAGCAAGACAAGCTAAATTTACTTTGTTTTCAAATCACTGAAAAAAAAGAGGAGTTCAGACACATTTTCAGCGCGAAAGAATAAGTAAGACCTCAATTCGCACTATTGCTAATTGGTACTAGGTAATAGTAATAGATATATGTAGGTCATACAGGAATTTAATTCATGCAACACCTATCAATTGGTTTTCACCAAAAAACTATCTACAACTGTTTGCATACGAGAAATGACTACGTAAGTCACTGCAACACAAGAAAGCAAAACAAAATCAATGTAACTTATGTTTCAAATCAGCTTGACTCCTTAGCACAGCGTAGAGATGTAGTCTCGCTCTACATTTTCTTTCGCTTTTGAGACTGTTCCGAGGAATTATTTGGATTGATCCCTGCCGCATGCTTCCATCGTCATCCTACTCGATTATATTTCCATTCTCACCAGTTAGATGGTTGACAGTCCACAACTGTGCGTTTTCCTAAAAATTTCCTGCCTCGCACAACTAAACTGTGAAATAAATTGTCGCCGGCAATATTTCCGGACCGATGCGACCTTTGAGCCTCCAAGAAAATAGTGTACTCTGGTGTTGTTGTCTATTGTTTGGTGTTGTTGGGCAACGGTGATTGCTTACCATCAGGCGATCCGTCTTCTCATTTGCCCCGTATAACATAAAAACAAATGTATAAATCACTGGAAGATGGGAAGTTCCCGTATTAGGGATGAAGCCGCATGTAATTTTTTACAGCCTGTCTGTAGCCTGTAATAAGATGATTTAAGAAATATCAATGAATCATTAAATTAATAAAATAAAATCTAAGTAAAATACGAGAACACGGAGCTCCTCCTCGGCTTTTTCGTAATACTCGACTATTTCACGTCCCCCTGCTCCGTACAAATTACGGCCAAAACTCTATACTAGAATTGTACGCAGTTTTAATTAATCCTTTCACGACACAGATCCATTCTCTTCTTCGCGAATCCTATTCAAGTCGTCTATTATGAAATTAAGGGCTTTCGTGATTATCACAAACAATCATACACACACACACACACACACACACACACACACACACACACACACACACACACACACACACACACACACACACACACACACACACACACACACAGAGAGACACACACACACACACACACAGAAACATACATACAGATATACATACATAAATCGTTTTCCTTCGCTCACATTGATATGATGTAATTATGTAATTTTCGTACCTTAAGGTGCGCTGGTCTCGTTTCCATACTCAGATCCTGGTGAACACATTTGATCCTTACGAAATACAGCATCGATTATCACCTTAAAAAAACCGTCATCACAACAATTTATATGTAAGGGAAAAATATAAACTACTACTACTTTGTAATAAGTAATAAGTACCAATATTTTATTTATTAGAAACTTTATTGCACAATACAAAATGGTACAAATGGTTGTCTTAATGCCTTAAGGCATTCTATACCAGTCAACCATATGGCCAAGCAGAAGCTGTCAGTTGATGCAGGATCATTCAATATCATGTGACAGAGAAGTTTAATTTGTTTTATGGCAGTAATTTTCTACCAAGAGCTATCTACATCTGTTTACACTCAAAAAACATCGTCGTAATTCGCATCAAGACAAGCCAAAGCAAAACAAACAATGTAAATCTAAATTCAAATCGCATTTCTTTAAATCACTGAAAAAAGGGAAGTTCAGACATAATTTCGGGGAGGGGGGAATAGATTAGCGTGGGGACAGCGCGGAGCATTTATTGAAAGTCGAGGGCCAGCGCGAGCCCCATTAGTCCTCTCGCTGCCTGAAAAAGTGTCGTTCCCCTGAAACATAGCACCGGGGTACGCCATTCAATTGGCGAATGGCGAATGTATTTTATTCGGAGCCAATCGATCTCGAGACAACAAAACGCAACGTGAATGGAGTGTCTCGCGAGGCGATAAATTCAACACGTCCACAATACGTTTAATGAAAAGATCTTTTTACTTTTATTGCCATTGAAAACAGTTCTCGCTTTTCTTCGGCGGCGTTAACCGTACTTAATTTAGATTTTTTCAGGTAAATATTTAGGTCAAGTTAGGTTGTTTATATGGACGTGATCTTTTGTTTTCTTTCCTTTTTGTGGAAATGAAAATAGAAATACTTACAACAAATACTTACTACACCTAATATTTAGTGATGGAAGCAATACAAGAGTAAGAAATACGAATCGTTGTAGCTTACGAACACTACGAAAGGAAGTTATTGTACGAATCTCTAAAATAAGAGTAGATATTTTGTGCACTCATAAAATTCCAATTCTCTTATTGTTTCAGAACTCATGGTCACCTGAGAACACGGAGATGGTTCGAGCGCTCACTCAATAGCTCGTAATATTTCACGATGCCGGAGAAGTTTCCACTATTGGGAAAGTGGTATTAAAAATGAAGAAAAATCGGAAGGGGCGAGGCCGTCACGAGACGGTGACGGGGCGGGTGAGCTCGGCTTAACACACACACGGACAGACGTACGGACACCATGGCTTCCACGCTTGCTGCTATCGTTTTATGGCTTGGTGGAAGTAAGTTCTAATATATTCATTTCATTTATTTTTCATCCTCCAAAAATGCTAATAGAAAATTAATACTCATTATAAAAACAACCTAGGGTGTCGCCGGCAGCGGCCGCTAGCAGCAGGGCTCAAGCTACCGGTGGTTAGGGCTGCACAGACAGGAACCTCCTGACGATGCGCGCTGTGTCCCGAAATACTGCTTTCTGTACCCCTGTGTATCTGACCCTCGATCCAGCCATCTAGTGAGATTCTTTTGAGATGATGTCGAGCCTCTGGGTAGTAAGATCGTTTACCGGAACGACTATCGGAACAATTATTGTCAAATAATTTTCTACTTAAGTATAACAGTGTCAAGACTTGGTGAGATAGGTGGTTGGAAAGAAATATAATTAGAAGATAAACGTTTCATAAAATGCTTTGTTTCATTAAATTTCCGTATTTTTTTTCGTAAGCTATTGTTCATGATATTTTAAACGGTTATTGTATAGAAGCTGTTGATAAGTTCATCGAAAGGTTTTTATTTCAACGCCTTTAATTCATTTTCGGACTAATAGACTAATATTATAAATGTAAAAGTAACTCTGTATATCTGCCTGTCTATAACATTTTCGCGCTTAAACCCCTAAACCAATTTAGATGAAATTTGGCATGGAGATAGTTTTAGGAAAGTAAGTCATAAGGGGAGTGGAGGTTTGTATCGGGAATCTCGGTAGCACGGGACCATATATTAATTGTTTTGCAAAACTGTGCTTTCTTTGAAATAATACTTAAAAATCGAACTGGTAACCCATTAAAATCCAACGTCTCGATCAGATGTGAAACAGGCATAGTCAAGTAAAAAGTCCACATTGACATATTTTTTTCATGGAAGACATTTCAGTGCTCTAATTTCTACATATCCGGTAATTAAACTGGATGGCAGCCTTTGAAGGTAGTAGAATAGTTTTGCTATCTAAAGTCGACCGTGCCGAGCAATCTCTCGCTCACAGAGATCGATTTACTAACGCGGTAAAGCAGCAAGGATGCTCTAGAATCTTCATACAATAGTTTAGGTGTTAATAGTGTTCACCTTACAAGGATCAAGATCATTGTGTTTCAAACAATCTTGATCTCCGTCCGATCTGGAATGTCGGAAAATCGAATGTCGGGGAAATCAAATTATTATAAAAGTAAATGAATTCATAAATTTGTATAGTCCTCGTTTTGACCTGTTGACCTGTTTTTGCTAATTTATTAAATGAAATATAACTTTAATAACATTATTAAAAAAATATCTACCTTGAGGCTAAGATAATACAGACTTTAATAATTATGATAAATTGTGCATGATTTAATAGTCCTTTATCTTTGAAATAAAACAATTTAACGGATTATATCGCGTATATATTATCTCAATTTAGTTAAAATGAGACAATATATACGCGTTATAATCCGTTAAATTGTTTTATTTCAATGAGTAATAATCGCGGAAACAGAAGAAAATATTAAGTCCTTTATCTTATTTTTATAGTGCTATTGCTATGCCCAACAGGGCTCATGTTTGAACTGAACCTAATCGTTAAGACCATACATGAAATGCAAATAAACTATTTGAATTGAATTGAATTGAAAGTGAGACGAAACGGTTCGAGAAAAGGTAGTGCCCCGCTTCTCTTTTGTTCGTCTTGGCGGGGGGCACTGCCGTGCTCCCAGATAGTACATTAAGTTATGGGAAAGCTACTTTGGTCATTACAGATGAGGTGATGAAGCAAGCGTGTAATGACTATAACTTGACAAGCGAGTAAGAATTGTGCGCGCGGCAGGGTCATCGTGCTCCGCCGCGCGCACACTTCATACCCACCCCCGTTGTCTCCCCCCCCCCCGGCCCCCGTCCCGTCGCCCGCAGACCATGGGAGTGTCCCGAAAGAACTTGTCAAACTATAGCTTATACGAGTTTCATACGACGTATTTCCCCAAGTAACAAAAGGTTCTATAACTAAGGCATTATATCACCAAGCAGTGACATAGTAGGCCTATAATGGTAACCATTGTGACTACTAGTACAATAAAGGCTTTAACAGAGCGTTATGGTTCTATAAATTTAAAGAGCATTTAAGTTCTATAATTTAGCTCTTAGAACGCTTAAAGAACCATACAATAGAATCTTTAAAGTGTTGCACTGTAATAGATATGCAAAAAGCAAATATAGTACTATATAATACTATAGACGACTTTACTGACACTCTTATGTACCTATTTTGCACTAATACTGCGTCGAAATAACTTTTATAGTACTAGTATTGTAGCAGTATCGAAAACACTATTACAGAATCAATCTGCACTATAACAGGACTTTGCACGCCCATTACGTAACGTTTTAGCTAGAGTTCTGTAAAAGTCATTAAAACTCTTTTATAGTATCAAATAGTACGATTAGTTACCTGGTACAGTTATTAAATGACTTAAATTCTAAACAGCATAATATCTTCTATAAGTGAGTTTATGTTACTGTTACGAGACTAAAGCGTGACATAAAAGCACTAAAAATAATAATTAAAGAACTACTTAGATCTATACTAGCTTTTCAGTATCAAATATATCACTAGTATTTAATAAAAGGTTTCATAGCGGGTCCAGTAAATATAGCACGTGGTTCTGCACAAAATATTTGTTTTGTACCACAATAGTGCTGTAGCAATATAGTTCCTTCTTGTCAAGCGAGTAATAAGGACGACGAATATGAGAGTGACGACACTACCCCTTTATCACAGCTCAAAACAACAGATATGGCCGATTTAGTGTTATATTTATGAAATGCTCTAGCTACCTTCTTTTGTGATAGGGATATATTCCAGAGAAGAAAAACCAACAGACTTAGAATTGTGTGCTAACACCCCTCTGTTTTCTAGGTACATATTTAACATATCCCAAATTATGCCCCAGTGTGCATTGAAAACACTATTTTATATTTGGACAATGGAACCCTAATCTTTTAAAATATGGCTGCTGTTTTCTGCCGTGATAGCACATTAGCAGCACGGCTGGATCTTATGTGTACTATAGCAGCCGCAGTCGGGACAAGTCCTTATTTTATTGATTAAAATTAAATTAAAACACGAAAATTATGAGGGCGCATTGTCAAATTTGAAATCAGCATAATGATTTTATCAATACAATTATTTTCGCAAGTAAAAGTACCGACAGAGTTACGGTCCGCGAATGTTATTTAGTATGTCCTTTTATTACCTACATAACATATGTCACTTTAAGCAAAAATGGGGTATGAAATAAAGCATAAATGACTTAGCGATATTTGTTAACAAAATAGCGCAGAAGCAGGTGTGATAAAAAAGAGCACTGGAATCGTACGGTGCAAAATAGCACTATAAACATGTTTTGGTTACTTTTATAGTTGCGAAATGTGACATTAACGTTGCAGACAGCACTATTTTAGTACTAAAAAGCGTTTCTCGTCACTTTTACATTTCAACTATAGAGCCGATTTATCACCGTGAGTGACTTTATGTAATGTTTATAGAATAAATCAGTGATAAAACTAGGTCCTGTTTGGGGTTAGGTAAAGGTTTACAACACCATTATAGTGCTAATCATGAACACTAATTAGCACGTTCTAAAATGTTCTCAGGACTTTTATAGTACCAAATTGTGTTACTTGGGTCATTTCAACACACTTGCGAAAATAAATAATTATCTGAAATTGAGTGTTTATTTTAAGTATCTTGATTGATTTATTCTAAAAACCTTTACTGATTTTTATACATAAAAACTATTTATGTTTAAAAAATACTGTAGTGAAAAACACTTGTGCGTTATGTAATGTACAAAAGCACGCGTGTTTAATGGAGTGGATTATAACTAAAAAAACGGCGTAGGTATCTAATAAAACTACGTCTTGAAAAATAATTAAAATCTTTACGATGATTCGGTAAATGAAATCACAGATATTTTTCAGAGGAAAAGCTTTCTGTTTGCATTTTGCAAATATTTCGTAAACCATAACACTCGTATTTCCATCAAAATAATCTTTAATTATGTTGTTACACATAAAGTGGCTCCTATTGCAACGGTTTTATGGCTGTAATCCACTCCATTAAACACGCGTGTTTTTTACATTACTTTATCGCACTAAAGCCTTTATTGTTTTATTTTTAAATCGGCAAAGAGTTTTTATGGACAAGTAACAGTATGGGTTCTTCTAATAAATAAAAATAGGTAAATATATTATTATATATCATAATTAATTTTTTTGTATTACATTGATGTAATTATTCCGTTTATTGTATTATTAATAGATCTGGCTGATTGGCGAATTAGCCTTTGCCTCATCGCTCTTGCGCGCTCATCGAGAATGCACCGGCCGCAGCGCGTCATTTGATTTTATTTGACAAATATGATTGATTAATTTCTAAAAATCACTATACGAGTATAGTTTAAATAATTTCGAGCAACGAAATTGAAAATATATTTACATACGTAAATTTATGGTATTTATAACTGATTATTATCTGGGGGCACGGCAGTGCCCCTGTCAAGTCGAGCAATAAAAAGGCACGCTGTACCATCCTTTTCTCGAAGCCATTCACGACATTTTTGACCCCCTTTAATTTATTTACTGATGAAGCTAGAAGTCCGAATTTTCAGTGACCAAGAGGGCATAATACACCTTAGGTATATTCCGAATTACAGTCACTAATAACTTATAGTTAAAGATTTATTGCAAGTTAAAGTTCCTTAATTTTGTCACTCACTCACTCACCGATCATAGAAATTGTAAGGTACTTCCAGCAGATTTACAAGGTTCAAATTTTGAACCCTGTTAGTGTTTAGTCTGTAAAGCACCAGAAAACTTAAGCATTCTGCAATTTCAGTCTAGTATTCCAGATATAACAGGTGTATAAATAAATTTGTAATTCTATTATATATTATATATATTACAAAGTTACATTTGCAGCTCAGATAAACAATACAAATTTTTGTTACTTAAAAGCAAAATAAAGGAGGGGAAGAGAATGGGGAGTGAGGGGGAAAAGGAGTGGGGAAGGAATAGGGTAAAGAAGGGGGGAAAGAGAAGGGTAAGGAGGGGAAAGCAGAGGGAGAGGATCGTGGAAAGAAGGGTAAAATGGGGAGGTGGAAGAATGGGAAAGCGGAGGGGCGGGAGGAAAGGAGGGGAACGAAGGGGGAAAGAAAGAGGAAGGAGGAGAACGGAGAAGATGAAATGATGGCAAGGGGCGATGGGAAAGGGGGATAGGATAAGAGAGGGGAAGGGGTAGATAAAAGTCAAGAAAGAAAAGACAATAATATACCAGATACCAGAAATAAGATATCAGATATAAGATATATAAGACGGCAGTGCCCCCAGATACCTTATATCTGAAGATGTGTAATATTGATACGGTCACTATAACATGTTGCTAGTTAACTAATTCGATGAACATTTATGAATGACAAAGGTGTTGGATAGATGCTCACATGGATAGGTACTACTGAATAAATTAACCGTCACAATAACATGTTGCTAGTTCGGTGAACATTTATGAATGGCAAAGGTGTGGGGTAGATCCTTCCCTGGATAGGTACTACTGAATAGATTAATGACTTTGTTATTATATCTCACAACTTTTTGTGGTAGAAAAGGTTGCGAGACTTGGCAATTTTTTTACATGTTATGTTTTTCATGGGATGAAACTTACAGATAACAGGATAATTTACCCAAGTTTGAGTGTAAGGTACTTCTCTTTTTTTTGCTTTTTTTCTCGAGTGTCTTGAAAAATGTCGTATCAAACTCGTGTGCACTGGTCATTAAACTTTCGACTATATACAGCCCTCTTCTTTGACTCAAGCTGCAAGATAGCCTCGAGTGTAATTACCAACCTAACACACTCATATCATTGTATCATTTGAAGTTAATAAAGAAATGCAACTAAAAAGCGGCGTGCTCGTTGCTAACATAAGCTTAAGCAAAACAGGCACGCCAGCGTAACGGAACGTAGACTGGGCGAGAGATATTTGATATTGTGTTGATACCCAGCCCGAACATTCTCCTCATGCATCGGAGACCGAGGCAACTAAGCCAAATCATATTCGAGCTATGTATATCACAAGCAAGAACGGCCATGCCCGGTGTAGGGTTCCGTAGCCACTACTATAATAATACACTACAGAACAACTAGTATGTGCTTAACTGACGAATTTCAGTAGGTACAAGACAGTTTACCGAGCAATGTTATGGCGTATAGACAAACGCATCATAAAATGCTTCTTTTTATTTATATTTTCTCTTCTATTGTTTTTCCCAAAACATGACTTGTCCATAATTTACGAAACATTAATAGTAGGTATTGTATGTAGCTAAGGAGCACGCAAAAAAAATGAGAGACTATTTACATTGTAAACAAAATTTGTATTAAATACATATATATAGTAGTTCCGTAGGGCTTTGTGTGGAAGTAACTTTAAATTAATATTTAATTGTGTGTTTGCTAATGTGGTTACCGTGGTGGACATCGGAGTGGAATGCAATGTTGGGAGGTTTAAAAGCGAATTATTGGTTTCAAATATATAAATTAAATAAAATTACCTATGTATTAAGTGCTTACACGCAGCACAAATAAGTGAGATTTTTTTATTAAAAATGACGCAAAACAGCTTGGTTAATTGGTTGCCCGGGCAAAAAAAACCTGAAAACTCAAAATCACAAAGGAGCTGGGACGACATCGTATGCAAATTCAGTAGATTATAACATTAACAAAACTTTCACGTTCATGATAATTAAAAGTAAAATACAGGATCGACAAAAATATTATACATGAGACAAACAACAACTTTAAACTCTACTTGTTACTTTTAAATCAGTTATATTGTTATCCATCTATTAATTAAAAGGTTATTGACTAACTACACTAAACCTTAAAATTGGGCCTTGTTGTAAATGGCTAGGTATACGAAGTGTGTATTTAAATTGAAAAATACTTCAAAATATCTTATAAAAATACGTTATTTACATCTCATTAAGCCAGAATAATGTATTAAGTTTTTATTAAGATTGGACCTTTCGTCTCTTAAGACGAAATGAATGTACAGAATGATGAATTATTAAAATCACTCCGGATACAATCGAGTTTTCGAATCCAATCCCTTAAGTAAAGCTGATTATCGGAATTCCCCAAAGAGGGCGCAGTTCTCGCAAAATTCTGTAAAGTGCCAATCTCTCTCGGCCAGAGTGGAGAATTATTGGTGCGGAACACGCAGGCCGATTCATTTATTATACATGGTGTAGACACGTAGACACCAAGGTGTATGCTATGGGAATGCAATCAAATTATTCTCATTTAATTAGATTATTTAGCTGAAATATATCCGTATTTTGAAGGAAAAGAATAGTACATTTAAATTATAAGATTAGTAAAGTATTTGTTGCGAAGCAAAAATAATGCACTTTAATGCAACATTCCTAATTTTCCCAACTAAGAGGTAATCTTTTATTTAGAAATGAGACATTCGGGTTTTGATTATTTAAGTTTTTTTTAATTAGCTCATAATTGATGCAGGTAAAGAACACAAAAAAAAGAAACTGAGACAAAACATTGAGGCTTGAATTCAAGTGAGAGCTCCTTATTTTTGAAGTCATTAAAATAGTCTTAAAACTCGCTGTGTTCTCGCGTGAATAAATATTTTATATAATATTACCATCCACATATGTCCAGCAAGTCAGACACTGAATTATTCTATGTAAAATATATATACATATTCGGTTAAATACGGTTAGGGTAAGAAGTGTGGATTCCTTCCTTGTACTCAAACTTGAAATATCAAATTATACCGAAATGTAATAAACGCCATTGAATATTTTCTGGCTAGACACTTTCAATGTTTTGGACATTTGCTTAGATAAGAAATTGGCGTAAAAGGTCCTAAGGAACTGCCCTTTTAAAGAATCTCCAGGATCAAGTAGAGATAGGTACGCCTTAAATTTGCTGTGAGGCATTACGTCTGTCGTCACGCCTTGCCAGCTAGCCGGAGGCAACTTATCCTTGGCATGGTTCTTAGGACGCACGGACAACGAAATCCCCTTCTGGCGCTCAACATACCTAGGGAAGAACTGTTTAGTTTAGCTTAAATAGGGTTATTTAATATGTTTTAGTTACATTTGTTACGATTGTTTTATTTTAACCGCATCTCAACACGAAATAAATTTGCAAAAAAATCGATCACCCATTTCGGTCACTGAATCACAGAAGCAGACTATCTGAAGCCCCTGGATACCACTGTATACCCGTCTGTACATTTTTCAAATCACAGAAACAGGACAGACGTGTTTAATATGTGTGTATAGTTATTTTTTATTTTTATAAATCTGTTATAGTCTTGGGGTGTTATGTAATTAAAATAAATCGTTTTTGCAATGGCTAAACCGCTAAATTATTAACGGGATAACATTATCATGTTTTCATTGGTAGTTATTTCAATTGATATTCAGTATCACGTGCTTAAAGTATTTATTTTATATTAATTGAATGATTTATAATGCAAAATAAGTGGAATAGGGAATATGCATGATTTTTGCTTTATTAAAAGCTCATTCATGTAACAAACAGTAGACAAAAATATTTTTTCGAATAAGTATAAAAATAACCAAGATATAACATTTCATCCTATCTCTTTCTAGCAAAATGGATTTTAATATGGAGTTTATATGGCCGGAGTGGACTATGACGTAACAATACATATCGGACCTCTAAGTCAAATCGCCGTTTAATTAGCAGTTTAAAATGCCTATATCATGCGTATTTCTTGGCCGATTTTAATTTTAATTTCACTTTTTGAAATCGTTTTTACGGTATTTTCATATTTTGTTGAGAAAAGCAATAAAAAATTTCATGCATACCCTATTGTATAACTATTATGTGGTTTTGCTACGTAAAATGCGTGCGTTAGTAACTTAGAATCTAAATCTGTTACATCGGTAATTAGTAACCATAAAATGTATAAGATATTAAACTTAGTCTTCTGCGCGAATTTTTACCTCAACGTGCTATCGACAGTATATTTATGCTGTAATTTCTAAAGTACCGTGCCAGCTATGCAATCGCTACTTAGTAGCATGTTTCTTAAAACATCAACTATGTTCTCAAGGTCCTATAAATTGAAAATTGTGTTCACAATTCACAGAAAACTGAATTCTGAGTAATTATTAAAGAATACTGCGTAACTATTAGGTATTGAATGATCATTGCCACATTTCGAAATTTTTTCGCAAGCCGGCTACTTCGTCCTCCTTAAATTCGTTTTTCGCGGATAAGGGTATATTTTTAGGATAAAAAGTAGCCTTTTCCTTCTCTGAGACTCAAACTATCTCCACACGAAATTTCATCGAACTAGATTCAGCTTTTTAAGAGTGAAGAGTGAAGAGGTAACAGATGGACAGATAAACAGACACACTTTCGCATTTTATAATATTAGTATAGATAGATTTCAATATAAGCAAGAACTACAAACTCATGAAAAACATTTTGATAACTGAAATAGTGCCAGTAGTTATTGTCCGTTAGACATCAAAGAGATATAAACGATATTACACTCGTTAAAGCCTTTAATCTATAAACCCTTTATTATTTTCCAAGATCAAGTATATAGTTACCAGGATTTCCAGCCTTTAAATGGAATATTAGCTACAAAGTCTTTCATGTACATCACCATAAAGTCTATACGATAGGTTCTCTACCATAGATTATCTTAAACTAAGACGCTTCGCTACTGATACCAATTTTGTTAAGGAATCCAGATGTTGAGGAATATTTGTTATTGACAAATGGCCTCGCCGGGAGCCAGAGTGGCTACATTTTCCAAACCCTCACCCAATCTTCATCTGACCCCCTATAGGATTTCGGTTGATTCAAGATGGACGATTGTTCCTGGACGGCTTTCTCGATTGCGCGGAGAAATTGAAGCTAGGAATATAAGGACGCAATAGAAAAACGAGGTAAGCAGACAACTGAATGTTGCTGGAAAGTTATAAAGCTTGTATATTAACATTCAGATGTTTCCCCATTGAGCTACGAAGAAATTCTGCAAACACATTTTTTACTGCATGCGTTTACAATCGCAAGCCCCAGCCGCCGGCAAGTCTTTACAAAAAGTTTCCGTGAAATATTCGCCCCGTGACATTTATGGGCGGCTAAGAGAAATGTGTTTGGAAATTAAGTAACCAGATTATAGAAGAGGTTTTGTTGATGAGACGGGAACTGCGGACCATAAACCTATTTTAGGAAGAATTTATTGCTAAAAGGGTTGCGATAGAAATGAAAGGAACGTCAAGTCAAAGTTCAAAACTAAAGTATTAACTAAGTAGGTCATAAAAAGTGTCCGCCGTCGCAGTGGACACATAAAACTGAGTTAATGTGGGACTGCACTTTGCAGCAGTAAAAACAGATTCTGGGCTTTAATTAAATAAGTTTATTTTACTTTATTTAATAGTAGTAGTCGTAATATCTGAACATTTTTTCTTTATACGTAGCAGCTTATTGTTAGAGCAAAAAGTTATTCGCCCAAACATATTAGTAGTTCACACATACCTACGCGCTAAGACCTACTAAAGAGTAGGATACTCGTTAACGAGTTCACACCCATCAATAAAAGCTTATAGGTACACAAGTGGGCGGTATCCGTATTATTGTATAAAACCTACACTTTTTTTCTCTTCAATTTTATTTTCGTTGTTGGTATTGAGAAATGTTATCTATAGTATTACAAAGTTGTTAAAATAAAATAAAAAAAGAAACATCTTCAATGTACAGATACATTGAAGATATTAAAAAAAAATGTTTGTAACGGACGATTTGGAGGTCACTGAAACTAATATAAATATTTTTATTTTGTATGTGTCGTTGTGGCTTCATCACGCCAAATCGGCTAAACCCATTTCAATTTTTTTGGTACACGAGTAGCCGGGTGTCCACAGATGGTTATAAGATACTTTTTGCCCGACTAAGATAACGTAAAAAAGAGGGATTATGATTTTTTCTCCTCCACGATCAGAGTTACGGGCATCTTTTAGTATATAATATACACAGTCAAACGAGACAGTCCGAGCTATTTATGAAGGTAATTCAATTATTAAGTCCCTAGTTTCCAAATATACGAGAAGTTTCTAATTGAACTTTACCCTACATAACAACGCTAATTAATTTCTGATGAAAGATATTAAAGGCAATTGATTGAGACAAGTATTTCGTTATTACTCTCGGGAAGAACATTAATTTCACATAAGAAGAGATATAAATACATTTTCACGTAAACATTGTGGAATTGCCTTCATTATAAAATAAAAACATAGGTATGCATGTTTTGAAGGGTGATAGATATAATTGTATAAATATTCCATAATATTATTGACTAAGCATTTACTCGCGATATTCCAAGCGTTACCGAAAGCCTATTTTAATTTATCCGTATATTACGCCCAGTTTCATCTAAATATTCGATTGTTAACTGGTTATTGAGATAAAAGTATGTAAATATTATAAACATCCAAACATCTTCACAAGCTTTCACATATATATATGTAATATTAAAGTAGGTTAGAATTGCATTGAATTAAATATTTTTATTCAAGACGAATTATCTGTATGCCAAGTTCCATTTCCAAATCCATTAAAACTACAAAAGGTAACAAACAATCTTCACATTCTTTCACATTTATACTATTATTTAGGTATTTAGGATAGGATAAGCCTTACAACGTATCGTGAGATATGGCTTTAGCTAATAGCGAGACAAAATATGTTTCGTGAGTTTCTTTCGCCGTAAAATATTTCGATAGATGGTGCCTACAATCTCTCCGCGCTTCACGAGGGTCGTGATCGGTACATTACCCATAAACATATTGAATTCAAACATCGCATATATTTTTATTTGCACATAACGCATCGATGAAATAAATGCTCGTCATACACGGAACTGGCTCTCGAAATGAAATATGTGATATGATGCGCTCGGAACAGTAAATTGAATTTGGTTACAGTGTAATGAGTTCATGTCGACGGGATTGTGTATCGAGTCGATCTTGAATTCGATCACGTATCTCTCTGGATTTATGTATTCCAACCACCTTTGCTACCCGCAGATGAAGGCCAGGATTTGATTACTTACGTGAAATTCTGGCCCGGCTAACGGATCAACAGCAAGGTTCCTTATTTACAATAATGTTTTCTATCCGAGAGGTAAAAACAAGGTGAATGTATATGTGCGAAACGGTACGTGGTTTTCGGCCGCTCGCGTCTCGGGTAAGGGTAATAGGAAAAACCATTATTAGATTTCAGTAGACGGTTATATTTAAGCTCCTAAATAAATATACGCAAAAGACATGCGTCAAATGGGTGTCCAGAGGTACAAATAATAAAATAACGAGTTTTTAGCTCATAATAAAACGAGTTAAGGATGGTCCCATGTGACAGAAATCACGAAAATTGACACGCATATACTTTTCAATTTTTTAATTTTGACGTGGATTCACGGCTAGAAATTACTCTTACCACCCTATGCCACTTATTTTGGTTTGTTGTTGGTTTTGTTTACTTTATTTTTCATATTTCCCAAACTTTAAAGGCAGATGTGATTGGATTTCGACCGGATACCATCAAGAAACCTGAGCAGGTGGAAAGAGGAAAAATTATTATCTAACGGAGTCTACTTCGTGTTATATTCCTTCAAAACTAACTTTTGCTAACGGCAAGTTGGATATTATTTCCGGATAATTTAAGGATAAGGAACACCTATATGATGAGTATGATCAATTCATGTCACAAAAATAATCGTGCAATGCTGCGCTTCATAAAATGTCCATGAAATTTGTGTACGTTGGAAAATGCTGTAATGTCGACTAAAACATAACGAATATTTTCCATACTCCATAAAGGAAATTCTCATTTGGAAATCATATGCGTAGCTATATCACAGTCAACATTTAAATCCATACTCGCAACGGAATTCATATCCCTGCCATCAAAACAAACTTTTGCTGACGTCTACGTTTCACTTCCCAAAAGCCGAAACGTTTAGTAAAGTTTAGGGTCCGCGAGCGTGACGTGCATAGCCGAGCGATCGCCGCGTACGAAATGACGTGATGGACCCCGATGTTATTAGCATTTCAATTATGCAGACCGTGTTCCAATACCAAAGATCAACAAATCAACACTACAGTATTCATTCAGAAGGGTCGAACAATTAAATTCGAGCGATAACATCGACATAGTTTTCCTCGTTCATCATCTTTGGGTTCGTTGATTACGAACGATAATACATCCAACGTTATGAGCATATATAATCAACCTGTGTTAATGAAGATACTCGTAATGAAATCAACACTAGACTCTTAAGGGTTGGGACCAACTCTTCAACATCTTTAGAAAATATGCGGGTTTGAGCGGGTACCTATTTAAAGGAAAATGTACTTAACAAGGGCCTACATAGAAAGGTTATTTGAATTTGAAACGGCGATGTAGTTTGTTACGCAGTGCGTGGGTTGCCCTTATGGTTTGGTGGAAATGAGTTGAAATATGTTCGTTGGAAATATTAATGGCATTACCCGCAAAATTTTCGTATTCAGGGTTTAATTGTGTTCATAATGGCGAAATGAAGTTTATTTAACCTAACACTTTAAATGTTGAAAGATCAAGCAATACTATCACCCTTTTTTCGTTCGGGTTTAAAAACAGATAACATCGTTAATTTTTGCTATACTAGTCCTGGAACTGACTGAAGTTCTGTGGAAAAGTTCACGAAAGGAGTGTTTTTTTTCGGGAAAGTTTAGTGGGGGGTGTTATTAAGTATTTCAGACTATCGTAAATATACGCCACCTGGTTAAAATTTCCAATTATGACGACATTTTTTTTGTAAGACGAAAAAAAATATTCTTTACAACATGATAGCGAGTGGGGTATCAAATGACAGAGCTCCATGACCTGAGTACATAAATATACCGCACCTTTACATTTTAGGCAGTTGTTTCATAGTAAATAAAAAAATATTTTCAAAACACACCAAGTTTAGATAATGGCTATACTATATATATTTTTTAATATACTTACGCCGAATGATTCCGAATGAATTTGGCAAATATTAATGCTTACTATCTTTTTTTTCTTGTTAAGTAAAGAGCAAGTTTATAAAACAAATTTGCGTTTTATGGACCTGAATGGTCAGGTATGGGTTTTTTTTGATAATTTTGGTAGGTTTCGTTAGATATTCAGCCATTTCCTGTTCGAAAGAGCTCAAACTTGATGTGATGTGAATATGTTTTTTTATTTGTAACGAAACGACTGGTTGAAATGTAATGGTGTTGTATATAATAGGAATCGTCTCATAGATTCATTTCATTTAATACCCCATACGATAGGTTTTAGAAGGAAACTGCTTTTTTATCATGCGAAAAATGTATGATGTCATAACTAGAAAATGTACCGGGTAGCGAATATCCACCCAAGTCTACAAAATACTTAATAAGACTCCCCTAAACTTTCCTGAAAAAAAAAGTCCACACGCGGACTTTCCCACAAGACTGCAGTCACGTCCTGGATTATACCTACCGTACCGTGACATCAGCTTCTTGATATTTCCAGTAAAAGACTTACCCTGTTATTTTTTTTGTGATTGCTTTTGTGTAGTCTACTTTGACGTGCACTTCTCTCTACTCAGAAGAATAGTTTCCTATTATTCGTTTATCGGGAAATTGACGGGTTCGATCAAATAAAAAAATGTCATCTTGTCTAGTTACAATTCCATAAAAGTAAAATGGGTCAATTGTGCGAGCTTTTCATCGTTTTGGACTACCGTGACCGGTTTATTGCTAGTGTAAGGTAAATACCACAATGCTTGGTGTCCTTATTTCAATAACTGATACCCTGTTTTTTTAGGTTGAAGGTGCCAATAATTGGGTATCTAACACTGGGACATTTACCTTACCGTGCAGATTAAAGAGATACGATCAGATATTTGGAAGAATTATTTTGCCTTCTACAAGTTAACCAAAAATTGCATTCTGATCTCGCCAAGTTCCAACATAAATGCGATCACGTAAATCATAAAATCTCAATACAAAATGCATATCAATCGAGTCAGACTTTGTCTGATTCTGAAATATTGTTTTACTCTCTTAGTTTCTAATAAATTAAACTATTTGGGGTCCAGGTGTGCTGTGTCTCCGTGACATTCACCTGAGCGTGCCGGAGGCCATCGGCCTCGGCGCCGGCACCACCCTCGGCTGCCGCTGGACCCTGGATACAGGAGAACAGCTGTACACCGTCAAGTGGTACCACGGTGCGCAGGAGTTCTTCCGCTTCGTGCCCAAAGAGCTGCCCAATACGCGGGTATTCTCACAGACTGGAATCAGCGTTGATGTAAGTGTTGCTATACATACATACATCTTAAGGTGGGATTGCACCAAATTTTTTTGCAGCACATTTGTTCCAGAACATGTTCACATTTCACAACAGCACATTTTTCAGCACAGTGCCGTACACTGGTGGAATTGCACCTTTATTATCATGACACATGTTGATTTTTTGTTGAACGAATCTGTAATACTTAGTCGCATTTATAATTAGTTGTATGTAACGCTAGGACCGGGACGTTGTCTATATACTGGTACAGTCAAAATGCAATGGTCTGTAATATCAAAATCGTCAAAAATATTGCAACACGCTTATTACAACAAGATTACTTGGAGTTGGCCACGCGGTAATTTTCGTTTTAATCGGCAATTTTCGTATTTTGGCATAAAGTATATAGAGTCTAGAATGCCTAACAACTGATGCAAACGTCGTCAGCGTAGGAGAAAAAAAAATATTACCCTCTCTTTATCTATAGCGTAGTCGAGTAAAAAGTATCCTATAACCATGTGTGGATGCCCAGCTACCAGTGTACCAAAAATAATTGAATTCTGCTAAGCCGTTTAGGTGTGATGAAACACAACACAACGACATGTACAAACATACTAAAAATACAAAAAATCTGATTCAATGTCCTTCAAATCACTTATGTTTTACTATAGAAAAGACAGTAGTGAAGGAAAAAAAATAAACGGGACGTTCTATTATCATCGCAACACAACAAAACGGGCTTAAACACGTATAGATAATGAGTGAAGATCGCGGAAATTTAAATCAGTTTTCAGAAGCTGTCAGAAAGGAATTTTCTCACAAACTATGTTTTGACTTTACTTATGTTTTGCAAACAACGCATGTGCATCAGATCCACCCGAGTACTAAAATGCTGACGAAGGTGCAATATACAGCGCAACAGTGGAACACAGTCCATTTGATGAAAGATCACGTGTTTAATTAATACGACCGAGTGAACGCCACAGTTCACACTACCAATCGCAATTACGTACTCCTATCTGTGTCAATAAACATGCATTCCAATATTGTTTATTGTGTTGCATGTTACACAGATGCCTAAAAGTACGTCATCTATACACGTTATGCCCTATTTCATTAAAACCGTCGAAAAAGGAATATAGTACTGCAGCATCGTAAACACAATGCGTAATGACATGAAATTAGAAGCAATACCTACTCAAACATGAAATGAAGTAGTTAGTAAATCAAACGAAACGGAAAAATTGTTTCATAAAGTGCCAGCGTAAATGCCATACTTACGGATAGCGATAAACAACATCATAACCGTGATTATATATGGGTCAATGGTTCTGCGACATCTTGCTAGTTCGTTAAACTGCCGCCGGCGAGTGCGATGCAAAAAATCACTTAAGAATCTCGCGGAGCAGTGGGCACGTTAAACCTTTAGCTGCTGGCACGGTGCCATCGCTGAGATATAACATTGTGCCAAAATAATACATTAAAAACCCTTTCGGAGACTAGCGAATACTTTAACTTTGCATCGGAATGGTACGGAGCAATGAACGTTCAAACGATCCGGGCACACGTGACGTAGTTCTTACATGCATCGATTGAGAGCGTTCCGCTTGCATATTGAGATGCACGCTTGTTGGCCTGTAGCGAGGCAGATCGTGATATTTGCCGAGGCTACCGATCGCCCCTTCCACTGCTCGCTGGCTGCACGTCCGAACCATACATACTCAGCTTAAGACGTAATGTAACGCAGTCCGGCCCTTGGAAATCGGGTCAGAGATCTCGAACGCGGGACGGGCATGATTTAGTTCGGCGGTTGCTCAAAGTGGACGACTTTCCGTAAGATGGATCGAAGCTTTTAACTCTATTCGGCTACCAGCTGCGTACGCTAAAGTGCACACGGGCCGTAATGGCCGAGCTCGCTGATTCGTGTATGAATTAAGCGTACTATAAGTATAATGCCGCTAATAAGGAAGTGGTTTTATTCATTTCAATCATACGCAGATGATTCAGATTGCGTTCGTCAGAACCAAATAAAAGTCGAAGCTCGACGATCCTTCATTGGGTCGAATATATTTTAATTGACTTGGTTTGTCTGTTTGATTTAGTTAACAGTAAGTTAAATAGTAGACATTTCTTTTCCATGAGATGGGATCAGGATCAAACTCGAAATTTCCAAATCCATTTTTCACAAGAAAAGTATTATGAAGAAAGCTTTTCTATTTCCAAATTCACTTTTTGAAAAATATTTGCAAGCCGCCCATCGCCGGTCGACAATATCATAATGTTACCACAACCATCACCAAAGTGTAGTAGAAAATGTTATTATGTACTTAGCTAGTCAATTGTATGCTCAATAGTATAGTACTAGTTCATGTTTTGCGTCCAACTTAAGTATCTAGTTTTAAAGTGAGACAGACGCACCAGAAAATAGCTTTGTGGTAGCAACAAGATGTCCACGGCACGCTGCATACCGGCAGCCAACTATAATAAAAGGGGAATAGAGACATATTGAGATCACCGAGGCGGAAAACTAGCATGCCTGTATAGTCAGCTTCGAAACTAGCTGATTATTTATACCTCGACTACCGACACACTCGAACTGTGTAGAATATCGGTGGTTCAATATTCAGAGTTCTATGTTTCACTCTTTATGAATAGAAAGGCTATCATAGTCAGGTTTCCACAGTCAATCGGCGTTTATATTTAATTAACTATGAATTTTCGGTGAGCACCTCTTATTGTAAGGATTATTTATGCGGAGTATCGACATCCTAATTGTGATGGTTTTTGACTTAGGAATTATAAAGGTTTTTTTATGTAACTTTCTTTCCAGGATTTAGTTCACGCGATTTTAAAAAAAAGAGGTTTTTATTTAAATTCGCTTTCTCGCATACAACACAAACACTAGTTATAAACATTTTATTTTAGTAGAGACATCTCTAGATTTTTTTTCAGATCATAGATTTCAATATCTTGACAATTGATCTTATTTCAATATCTTGACAATTGTCAGATGACAATGACAATTTTATGTTTACAACGATTCCCGGAAGCTCGATACATCTTTTTACTTGATACGAGGCACGCAATGTAGGTGAAATTGTCACTGTCACCCGACATTTGTCACGATTGTGAAATAGGGGCCGGTGGTACTTGCTGTCGTACGTATGTATCATAATGACAGTAAGTCAAATTAACTACCGTAAAAAAAAACATACTGAAAATATGATAAGCGATATAAGTTAGAAAAGATACACAGGAAAGCTGTATTAAAAGATGTCGTTACTAATACAACTGGTAATTTTTAAAACAATTAATGTATCGAGAATGGCTAAGTATTAGTATAGTGTACCTGCTGAAACTTCTTTTTCCAACGCCACGTATTTTGTAACAACAACGCACTTTTGGAACTGTAATTTCCATTTGTCATCTGTCATTTATTCCACCGTATTTGAAAATACATTGCGGTTAGATACAAATTAAATTAAAATTATGTTCACAATAATACATTAACATTTTTTTACAATAACGATAAGGTAAACGATAAATAAGCTTTTATAAAATTCAATACTAAATGTGATTATACAAAATTCTATTCAATTCCACGCCATATAACAATAAATTATTCATACTTATAACTACATATTGCTAACTTCATTACTAACAATTGCATTGCTAACTACTTGTGTCTAACAGGACCATATAAATAGAACCCTTCGCGACATATATGTTTTATTTTGTCAAAAGTAATAGAATGTGAGTAGGTACTTATACCATACATTGTAAGTTAAAATGGATTCTAAGAATCTACACTCGAGGACAAAAACAAAAATAAAATTCGGATCATCCTTATTTAAATAACAGCAATAGGTTTTATTTTCTAATTACGGTTAAAGAATCTTTATTCTCATAAGAACTACAAATTCACTTACATGAGAACATACTTAATAAACTTAAATTTAGAGTTAAACGTACAGTGCAATACTAATAACGGTAGTCATTTTAAAACAAATTAGCAGGTAAGTTGACAATCGGCATGCAAGGTTTTTGTGAGGCAGCGCGGCACCAAGCGCGCTGCGATAAGGAGTTAGGGAACATTAACGTGCGAAAAAATGGAGGAAATCAAATCAAATCAAATCAAAATATTCTTTATTCAAGTAGGCCTAGTTACAAGCACTTTCGAAATGTCAGTTACATGAGAGTGAATGTTTGCTGGGAGAAATACAATATGATCCAACATTTGCTGCAAGGATTAGGGAAACCCAGAAAAACCTAATCAGATCATTTAACTTAAGTGTAATATTATTGATAAAATCATCATTTTAAAAATTAAAATAATCAATAAGATAAATCCCAAAAGGATTGTCAATAAAAAATAAATAATCTAGAATGTGTCTAGAATAAAATTCTAAATGTCAGAGTATATAAAACAATTAAGATTAAAATAATAATAATACCTTAGGTATTCGTTAAAATAATTATTCATATACCTACATGACGCTACTATTTACATTAATCCCACGCGGCTTCATCATTCATGTAGTCTTGTGTGCTATAATAAGCTTGGGAAAATAATTTTCGTTTCACAATATTTTTGAATTTACCAATAGACAACTCAGTTATGCTGCTAGGAAGTTTATTATAAAATCTCACACAGTTACCCATGAATGATCTCCTTATTTTATGGAGCCTAGTAGCAGGCACTGCGAGCTTATGCTTATTTCTAGTATTAATATTATGAATATCACAGTTCTTCTTAAAGTCGGTAATATTTTTATGTACGAGTACATCATAATATTCTCATAAATGTATTGACAATGCACTGTCATTATATTAATGTCCTTAAACTTATCTCTAAGCGAGTCTCTATAGTTCAACATTACGTGGAGCGTTGAGAAACATCGACATTACGTTGAGCGTAGTGACCTATAATTATAAATGTAAATTAGAACTGCGTATTATATTATTCATGCGTTTAACTTATTTGGTAGTTTATTTTGTGTTTGAATATTTATAATTACTGTTATCATTTTTAGGGTTCCCTAGCCGAAATGGCAAAAACGGAACCCTTATAGATTTGTCATGTCTGTCTGTCTGTCTGTCCGTCGCTATGTCACAGGCATTTTACTCACAAACTATAAAATGTACATTGATGAAATTTGGAGCATAGGTGTCGTGTGTTAACCGCTACTTAGTTTGATAATTAAATAAATAAAAAATATATTTCTAGGGGGGGCACTCCATACATGTAACCGAAACTGAAAAAAAAAATCAGCAAATATCAAGGTGTGTATTTCGACAGAACTTTTAAAACACTTCGAGGTTTCTCAAAAAAAAAGTTGATTTAGTGAATATTTTCCGAAATATTCGCAACGAAAGAAGCAAAAATTGTGTCGCCCCCATCTATTTTCTAAACGGTCAGTTTAAAAAATCTGAAAAAATTTACAAAACTAAAGCTTAATGAATAATTCCAACGAAAATTGTTTTCAACATGATCGGACATACCGTTTTTAAGTTATTACCAAAAACTGCGCTTCTCAGCAAAAGGACGTAAGTGCCGGGGAGATACGCTCTTTTGTTAGTGTTTTTTTTCATTTTGTATTTTTTTTCATCCGTAGTGAATTTTTTCGTATAAACGGCTGTGGAACCCATCATGGGCAAGTCCGACTCGCACTTGGCCGCTTTTTTTAATGTTTTAATTATTTTCATAATCATCTTAATATCTACCTATAACATTATATATATTTATAATATTATAGGTAGATATTAAGTTCAGATAATCATATTATGTTGCTGATTCGATATGAACAAGGAAAATAAGAAGTACAAAATAATGTACGTGTACACACGTACATTATTTTGTATTTCTCATTTTTTTCATTACATTATATTTTTACGATTTATATGGGAATGATATTTAGTTAACACTTTTTATATTATTGATTACGTAGTATTTAAGGTATTTTTTTGTAACTGTTTATAGATTTCAACTCTTTCATGTCTCTTGGTAATTTGTTATATAGCTTCGCACCTTCAAAAACCAAACTCTTCCCGTAGCTTGTTCTAGGATGATGTAATACCAGATTATCCGCATTTCGAAGTTTTATCCTTTGGAATTGATGTTTTTTGGCGAATGTGATTTGCGTATGTATTCTTTTTTCAATCATTTTTCGTATTAGCAGGCAAGTGTTATAGATATATGTTTGTGTTACGTTCATTATTTTATTTTCGGAATTATTAATTTTTCGGTAGACGTTTTTGTAGTGGAATAAGGTTTTAAGTAGTTTGTTTTGGGCAATTTGAATTTTGTTTACATTCGTTTTGACGGTGGTGCCCTATACCTCAATTAAATAGTCAATATGGGATCTAGTAAGAGAGTTGTATATCATAAATTTAACTTTTCGCGAAAACCATCGTGCAACATTAAGAAGGGCTCCCGTAAGAGACGCCAGTTTTGCTTTTACCTTTTCTATATGTGGTTTTCATAGCAGTTGGGAATCTAAGATCAAGCCAAGATATTTTTCATGTAATTTTCGGTTAATCACTTGACCATTTATTGACGGTGGTAGGAAATCGTCGATTTTCTTATTAATTGCAGAGAAAATTACATAGTTTGTTTTGGCAATGTTCATAGTAAGGAGATTCGATTGGAACCATGTGTTTAGAAGATCTAGAGCATTTTGTACAGTTATCATAACATCTTTGATAGTTCTTCCGCTATAAAAAAGACTTGTATCGTCAGCATAAAGTGTCAGTTCCCCGCTAAGCCCTATATCTTGGATATTGTTGATGTAGATAAGAAACACTGGTTTTACTTACATAATATGCTATTTTTTACAATATCCAATAGGTTATTTAGAGATTTACATAATACGTAATAAATAATAAGATTCTATCAAAAAAATATTTTTGTGTCAGACTTTTATTGCCAACTTTATTTTTCTTTAAGCACTCAAGAACTCGACTCATTGTGACGAAAACTAAAGAGCCCGAACTCTGCAGGATTGAGATCATATTAACTTGAGGGTATCATTTTATTGCATTGTCACCGAACTTGCATAAGTATAACCGATTTTAGCTCAATCGCAAACCGGGAAGTGGGTCAAAAACTTGCAACATTTATTTACACAGTTACTTACTTAGTTACCTCCGAACCTAATAAAAGTAATAAAAATCTCTCGAAAATATTTTTCGGGTTATTTAACTACTCTATGATAATTATATTACCTATGTCGATGCGCAAACTTTACGTAAATTAGCACTAGGTATGTACCTATTCCGGTTACTGTAATATTCGCTATTTTAATTAAACGCTGATTACACGGAAATGCTATTAACATTTAAATTAATGTCATAATTTCGGTGTCAAACTATATTGTAACAGTCCTTTATTTTCATTTATATTCCAATGGATTATTATTTGTTACTCAATGGTCAATATATTGGGACATGTGTAAAATTCAATGATTGCTCTTGTAGAAACTTACTACCTACCGTAAAAGCACCCAACAATAGTCCAAAATCATCCAACTATGGTCCAAATTAAATCGATTTTTCCTCACCTAGTTGCGATTGTATTAATATAATGTGTTCATAGGCAAAATACTTTGGTTATAATTCTAATGTTGTTTTGTCAAAATCTTTAAGAGTCCCCGGTAAGCTCGGTTCTCCATACAAACGTAGTTACGCTCTCATTTTAAATCGACTAGCTAGTTTGCTCTGAAACTTTGTACTTAGAATAAGTTAAGGTACACGCAGGCCTATAATTAGTTTATGTAGATACCATAGTAAAAAAAATACAGCGAATTTAAGTTTTTCATACGAAACTTGTTTTTGCTGTATTTCGTTTGTTTCATAAACTAGAGCCATATAAACTAATTCCAGGCCTAGATATACTTTATGCCACTGTATATGCAAAGTATCGTTAAAATCCAACACGTAGTTTTAAAATGAGAATGAAACTCCGTTTGTATGGCAAAGTGAAATTCGGACGAGCTTGCCGGGGAGTCTTAATAATTATTATTTTCATGTTATTTTCTTTCCAGACCATATTTGGGGTGCCTGGACTGTAGTTTGGTGGTTTTACGGTACTACGTACTCCTATTGTATTTACATAGGTCCCTAAATCATTATATAGTAACAGCTACAGCATTCACACAACGTGCGTCCGAGGGGCTATTCTGAAATTCGATTTTCGAAGTTCGTATCGCACTGTCCCTCTCGCTCTCATGTTAGAATGTATTTGAGTGAGTGATACGAAACTTGAAAATCGGATTCCAGAGCAGCCCTTCAGGTTCGATCGCAGCGCTGACGGACTCGTCGCTACTATAATATGACACGTATAAACTATTATTTTTCATAGTTCTCGCCCTTGGCTTTGTTTTCTTAAGTCAATTATGACAACCTGCTTGACGGACCAATATATTATGACCTGTGATCTGGAACATGTACGACTACTTCACGTGTCTAGTTATATTAGGGACGAACTGGAGGTGGTCGAGTTCGAGATTTAAGAATGACACCCCTTGTACCGTAATATTAATTTTTTGACCAGTCCAACTTAATAAGGTGAAAAAATATTATGCCTATCTCTTTGTAGGCAACTTAATCGAGTATACACCACAAAAGCTGGGCTTAATCGCGTATGAATATGATTTATTTCATAACCTTTCATTGGTAATTCTTCGACGTTTCGGACGTCGCCTTACGTCCATGAACTCGAAGGAACTCATTCCATTCAAAGGTTTAAATAAATTATATTTATACGCTCTTAAGACCCGTTTGTTTTGTTGTGATAAGGGTGAAAATCGTGTTAGTATAAATCAATGTTGTGTTGTTGAATCGAGTCTATATGGTTTACTCCGAATATAAAAGAGTGAAGTCGCGTTAATGAGAATGTTCTTAAAATTGTAATACATCTTCGGCTTCGTCCAGATTACCGAGAATTGAGAGAAGTCTATGTTTTATAAATGATTAATTCTCTGTACAAATTCCCACCTAACTTCTCAACCCCATATAATGATTTCCGAGGTAAAAGCTATCATATGCCCTTCATAGGGTCTGAAAATATCGCAATGCCTAATTTCATCTGAAGTGTGATAAGATAACAGATAGACAGACAGATTACACTTACTTTCGCATTATATAATTAGAATAGATTCAAGGCACTAAATAAAAAAAATACGAGATTCTTATTGTTGTTTGAGAGTAGAAAAATAGATTAAACTAGAAGGTACTCGCGCAACTGCGTGAGCGGAGGAGAAAAAATCATTACGCTCTTTTTTTCTTCAGCGTAGTCCAGTAATAAGTATCCTATAACCATCTGTAGATGCCCAGCTACCCGTGTACCAAAAATAATTGATATCTGTGTAGCCGATTTTGCGTGATGAAGCCACAACGACACATTCAAACATACAAAAAATAAATAATACATTTTTTTCGAGTTAGTGACCTACAAATAGTCCCTTTGCAATATATATATTTTTAAATATCGTCAATGTACAAACATTTCATTTTTACAACTTTATAATAGTATAGAAATTAAAGCTTTCATACAACACGATTTCAACATGAATTACATATTTAATTTACGCGAGACTACATTATAATTTAATATAGTGCTTATCAAATTAATCGATTTATTTTAAATCGACCTCAATGTTAACAATCTGAAACTCTCGTCTAATGAATTTGAAATCTTAATTGAATCCTTTATTGGCGTTTGCCGACTTGGCGAATAGTTTCCCGAAGCATTTTAGTCCAGTACCCGTATTAGTTAAACGGTATTTAAACTATTTTAAAGCTAATCACTCCCGCTAGACCAAGCTCGGATTTTCCCCTATCTAACTATGGAGCAAGTACAGTACTTACTTTGGCAATTGGCTTGCTTTTGTGCAACCACTTAGCACTGTTACTTTAAATGCAAATGCATTTAAGACGTGTTTAAGAATGCATAGAAATCATATTAGTCTTGCTCCGTTTGTAAGACCGGAATCGTAAACTCTACCTCAAAGTTTGGAATAATCCCCAAAGTTCGAAACTTCTTGCGTGCTCTAAAAGTCGGTATAGGTAGTAGGTACATTACATTATCTTTGGTTTAACCCCAGGTATTTACTTTGTAACAGAATTTTACGTTTGAGTTTCCAGTGAATAATAACTGTATAATGTATTACGGCGAAAGATTTCAGAGTTAGGACCTAATAATTTATATTTCGGTTTCTGAGGTTAGTTGAAAATCAAAAGCTTGGGAGCATAACCGATTTCGATATAGCCTAAAACTATGTACAAAGTTTAGTGCTTAAACTTCAGGAAGGACAGTATAGACACTTTCGGTTTAATTATTACAAATAATAATATTGTAAGAAATTAACATCGTATATTCGTAAACGACTGGTATAACAGTTCAGAAATTACCAAATTAATAACGTAATGTGGGAGAAGTCTCTCAACAAGATTGACATAATCCTTTCAAGATCGCAGGAAACATGCGAATGTGAGCATGGTAGCATGGGACATGTCGTTGTGAAGACCCAAAGAGCCTGGCCACGTCACCTCGGCGGACAATGTGGCCAAACCCTTTCGCGTTAGTGCGAAATGGCACAACGCCATAGAAAGGCACGGTTCTTCGCCGTGCATTTACACGACGCAGCACTGCACCATATATCTGCTCAACACGGCACCATGTATCTGCACGACGCGAAATCGTGTTTCTTTCAGGCGCCGTTTTATGATGACGACGCCGCGCTGTGGTGATGTAGCCAAGATCTTATGGAAGCCTTTGTTGAGCAGTGGACGGTTTTCGGCTGATATAACTAACTGATGATTAATTGTACCGAATTAGGTAATTAAAGTCCTGTGCTGT
Source organism: Hedya salicella (assembly GCA_905404275.2). Lineage (NCBI taxonomy): Eukaryota > Metazoa > Arthropoda > Insecta > Lepidoptera > Tortricidae > Hedya > Hedya salicella. The sequence continues at coordinate 18,202,227 of FR990100.1, read as the reverse complement.
AACTTTTCATCTTGATCACAACATTAAGCAACGGAGTAGATATTACAGCTGTCACTGTTATGCACAAGTTCATCTCTGGCTTTCAGTCAACATTTTTTATCTCAAACACACTTATGACTAATCTTAATATAGGTCAACTGCCTAGCTGCCTACCAGAGATCTTTATAAAACAGATAAAATGTACTGGGTACTGGGGTATATGTATTTCCAGATGTCGGTTGAAGTCGTTCACGTATCAACGCGCTTTTTCCTGAGAGCAAGTGTACCTCTTATCGCGCCTTATATGGGGCAGACCTTCTACCTATTTACCATATTACGCTCTCGATAACGTACTATGCCGGATAAAAGGCTAACACGAGAATCTCCTTTATAAATCCTTTCAAAATGTCAAGGAGCAATGCAAGGTTTAATGCAAGTCTCAAGCCAGAAGCTGCTTTGAATATGTAGGGCTAAGCGTTTGAAAACAGTACTACCACACACACAAACACACCTTTAACTTTCAAATGGCAATTGTATTGTCAATTTACATTTCGATCCCGCACATTTGGATTCGGATATCAATGAATGAAAGATCGTAAAAAATTTGGCGTTAGTGATCATAATTTAAAAGTTAGGACCTATTGCACACTAGGTTTTTATTGAATACACGCATCGACAGCGCGTTCTTTATTTCAAAGAGCAGTATAATGTCGTGTGGGTATCACGTTTGTATCGATACAAACGCGTGAGGTGCAAAGCCCCTTATGAATTAGAACGCGTAAAAAAATGAAATTTGTAATTTTAACTGTGCAACTTAAACGAATATTATTCGTATATTCAAAATTGAATATGAAAATACGTGATTTAAATTTCGTTTTAAATTAAGATCGCTATCTTTATTAATTAACTACTTTGGGTGAGCTGAAAACAATAGTTCATTTTGCAAGTAATGAAGAAAACTTCAGCGAATGAGTACTTAAATGTTGTACGTTTTGCAGGTATACCATTCGGGCGCGCATCAAGTGGTTCTCCGCGACGCTACGCGTGCGCTCAGCGGTCGCTACCGCTGCGAGGTGTCTGCGGACGCACCCTACTTTCATACTGTTTACAAGAGCTCCTACATGCGGGTAGTAGGTAAGTGCCATGTTACAGGCGCTACCACTGCCAGGTATCTACCGACGTTCCCTGCTTTCACACCGTCTGCAAAAATTCCTACATGCTGGAAGTAGGGTGAGTACCAAGCTACGCTACCCATGCGCTCAGCGGGCTATACCACTGCAAAGATACGCCGACATGCCCTACTTTCACATCACCTGTAAGAGTTCCTACAAGCAGAAAGTAGGTAAGTACCACGTTACGCTACCTGTGCGCTCAGCGGTCGCTACCTACTATTTTCAAGAGCTTCTATACGCGGCTAACAAGTAAGTATCATGTTACAGGGTACCGTTGCAAGGTATTAGTGGACGCGAGCTACTTCCACACCATCTACAAAAGCTACTACGGTGAGTACCGTGTTGTAGAAGCATTTCGCCAAGAAGTTTGTCCTGCATGATAAGTTACCGCTGCATTTCACAACGTTTACAAGAGGATACAGGAGGTATGCCAGAGTAACTGAGTTTGTGAAGGTAACAATTCAGCAACATTTATAGCTCGCCTGACACTCAGCCCTTGCGCATTACGGGCTAGTGCCCAGGACCCCAATTTTTCACGAGGCGCCAAAATCAAAGGTGTAAGGGCGGCATTTTTTTTTATTTATCGAAAATGGGCGGCACTTTTCATGATGTACCCCAGCGCGGCACTGAGAGTAAATGTGGCGCTGGTGACACTGCGCATACCTTCAATAGGTACTTAATACTTTTGTATCGTCATTAAGAGCTCTGGATTGCAAAAAAATTATAAGTACCTAAATATATTTATGCAGTAATGGAATTACTAATTGGTGACAAGATAGCTCGCCAGACCAATAACGCTAATTTTTGTGTGAAAAATTTAAAAGTTTACAGCAGCTTTCACAAAAAAAAATGGGTAGTATGCGTAAATAATCACGTGCTCAGTAATTTCTCATTAAATATGCATCAATGACATTCGTGTCACAATTTATCAATCATTATTTGGCAATCAAGTTTAAACTCACTCCATATTATCACTTCAATACCCCCGGTGATTGTAATTAGAGTCATTTGAGCGCAAAATTTAGGCTTTTGCTATCAAATTGCATCCCGTTTCAGCGCCTGTTTAAATTATGTTTAAACGGGCTTTAAATTTGGGAGCAAAACTAAATGGGACAAAGTTCGGGGCGGAAATGCAATGCAATACAAACCTAACTGCAGAACACGTGATTACAGTCGCGATGGGTTATTGCCTTGATATTGCGAGCGCCGTCCGCCAAATGTAAGCTTTGCAATACGTGGCGTAGTACTGAATTTTTGATCAGTACCGAAAGAAACGGCAGTGTTACGTCGTGTGTTGCATTACGAGGACTTTTATCATTATTTGTATAGATCTCATTTTCAAACTATTAAGGAAGTTATATATATATATCTCAATTAGACTACATAAAAATATTTTTTGTACATCATAAATAAATATGTACAAAGCGTGCGACAGAAGCGAACTTTCGATTTCTACTTACCTACCTGTAATTGGGTGCTTGACTGACAGATCTAATCAGCTCCTTTTAAAAGACTGTTAAAACATTCAGAGAGAGTAAAATTTCAAAGATAAATAGTTTTATGACGTTACAATGTTCAAAATCCCTCCTTTAAATCGTTTTTTTGCATTTTTAAATCGCTAAAAAACATAGTTGGTTCACATACGCTAATAAGCCTGGTATATTTGATATTGAAAACGGAAAAGTATTGAGAATTGCCAGGAAATCATGAACATAAATCTTCGCCCCTATCTCCTATTTGTTTTGATAAAGTTCGATCTTATTAAACGCAAACATCTGCGAAACTAAATACTAGATAGACACAGTTTACGTAATAGACAACTTGATCTAACGAAACTATTGAAATAGATAACAAACTAGGCAACTAACTTACATCTGCCATTAGATTAATTGTCTGATTTCGCCGGCAGGAAATTAAATTCGCAATAGTAAGCTGTCTACGTCGATAGTTCTTGTTATCGGCTCTGTTCAATACCTACTAACCAAGCATTAGCAAGTAACAACCGTAAGTATAAATAATATGGACGATCCCGCGGTGGGCCCGTGCAATCCTAAATCGTAAATCAGAACTATTGTTGGGCAATAAATGTGGGGAATCGAACACAAGGGATGTTTGATTAAGGTTTATCTTGGTTAATTTACGGTTATTGTGGACCGGGAGGTGCGCGGAGTGTGACGCTCGGCCCTCACCGACATGACATTATTACCCATTTGTCACACATGTGATACTGCCGCGCATAGTGAATAATTAAGTTTAGGAGAGCTCCAGTTGAACGTATTTCTCACAACGCGCTACTAATTGCAATATAACTTTAAATTAGGACGATCCGCGTTATATAACGGTTGAAAGCAGTTCAAGGCGCGTCGACACCTTAACTTAAGGGAGCTCGGGACCACGTATTAATTATGTCTTCTGTGACATTATCTCAGCATAATCCACTTTCACGACTGACGAGGGAGGGACGCAATAACGGTGATCGTGAGAAAATATACATGTAGATTTGTGTTCACAGATGTATTTCAGACAAGCCGCCTACTTATAAAATATAAGGTAACAATAATTGTCTTAAAATAACAATTCATTAGCGTGTCCTGTTTACACAATTAGCGCCGGCTGCCTTACTTCGCGTCTTATTATAATTTGACGCTTAGACATCTTTCGAAACAAAACACAGTTGTTTTCCTTATAAAGTAAGGAAGGTTTTGGCAGAATCTTGACGGATTAAATAAACACTAAAATATACCCACGATGGCCAAATTAAACGAGGTGCTGGGAACTCCCTGCGTTCCCATTAAGTAGAATTGGCAAAAAGCGACAGAACAGGAATGTAAACACTTAAAACTTTCCTCGGCGCCGAGTTCCGCCGCTGCGCCGTAATAGAGGGCGCTGCTGGCAAACAAAAGCAAGCAGAGTTTTAGTTCGACGCCATTTTCTCTGTTCGGCGTTTAAACCGCGCTCTGCAAAATTCTGCGGTGAACTAAAATGGAACGGGCGCGTATGAAAGATGAATATGCAACGTCGACGCCAACAACGCGCTGAACCCGGTGTGGACTCAACTCGTGTAATTTATCGCGATCAGTATTTTTCCAACTTTAGTGGCCCACAACTTTGTTTATTCGATCCGGTTGGGCGGGCACACGAACAATTCTATTCCGCTTGCATGCTGGGCCCGTAATTTAATTAGGCTTTAGTAGTTCCGTAAAGATTAAAGCTCAAAGAGGCGGCTTGCGGTTTCACCGCGGCTGTAGCCATTGTGTGTTGGGTAACTTTTGTATTTGTGCGCTAAACTTGCACTGGTCGTTTAGATCTAATCCTTTAAACCGGTCAGCCTATTCACGTACGGCGTATTCAATTTTGCCGCCACAAGAATTTACTAATTAGGTACACGTGGAACATCACGTCACAGATAATTGCAATTTGCGTTAGTTGTATTAAGTAATACCTGTACAAGTTTAATTTAGCAAGACTTCGGTCTGGAAGATACCAAAGCATAATGGCCACTTCTACATTTTTCTCGCGTAAGGGTTTCCATATCTCAGAATCTGTCCTGCTATTTCAGTATTTTTGAGAATTGCGGCTGGACGTTGAAAATCTCAAATTTATTTTAGTTCAGGGGGTTATTATTCAAAACCCAACGATATACAAAAGTACCTATTACTTTTACTTTACAGGAGTAAAATCCAATCGAACAAAAAAACGAAAGCATTATATTTTAAATTGTAGGTAAGTCATAAGTTTTTTATTTGATCAAGATAGGGTACATTTATGGTATTATATTATAAATAAACGTTGAGAACCAACTATCTTGTCACGCAGTGACATACAAATTTTAGGAAAAAATTATCTATTTTGAGTTACATTAAAACACAAACAAGCATACTAGAAAAAGTGATGTAATGATAGAGTTACTTTCTGGGTTCGATTATCATTCCTTATCACGATTATTTTATTCGAAAATATATATTTTTAAACGTATGAACTGTAAAAATAATTATGCATTTTATCATTATGTATTTTGACCATTGTGGAAAACATTTAAGTATAGATTTATATTGTTATACGCTTCAATTTTCTGATTCCATATACATTATAAAGTTATACATTGTAAATGTATACATTGTCATTATTATGGTACGAACCCCCCGACTCGCGTATAAATAAACAGATTTTGGAGGTTCTGAAGGCGTTACCGATGAGACTCACTGTGAATTGTATAATCAGACACGGCACCAGCCAAAGATTTAGTAAAATTTTCGTAAATTGTCAATTTCTACGAGGTTTCTTAATGGACGTATACAGTTGGGGGGATCATAGAACCTTGGTAAGTGGCCTCTTGGATCGCTACTGAATAATAGCGGTGTATGTTTGTGACAGAGCTGCCAGCATCGGGCCCGCAAGTCCGGGCGCAAAAGAGCTGGTACTCGGCGGGCGACATGCTGCGCGCAAACTGCACTGTGCCGCCGGCCGACCCGCCCGCCAACATCACTTGGCTTCTCAACGGCATTGAGGTGACGTAACTCGACAACACTATTATGAAATTGTAAATCCTATTGCCTTGAACATGATCATCTTATCGGTCTAATCGCGTCCACTGCAGCTGTACAAAGGCCTCCCCTAAGAATCTCCACAATGTTATCCGCGATCGTGACGTAGTCAGAGCACCGGGGGTTTTGTCGGAGCCTTGCATGCAAATTGCAATGCATCGAAAATTAAAGCAATTTTTTTTTTGTAAGAAATTTGTCAAATCTAGTATATGAAACTGGCTGGTTTTTAGATATACATACTATATAACCTATTCAGAGATTAACGCGGAAACATGTTTGTTCAATATTTCCTTGATAGAAAAGTTATCCGAAAAAGCGTCTTCATTTTCCGTTTTTTGTCTAGTTTGTATAAGCGACAGATTAATAAAGGGGTAAATTATGTTAACATGTCATTCTTCCCTTTATCTTGAACGTGATTAACTTAAATGTTAACAAAACATAGTAGTATCTTCGATTTCATTGTACTTTTACATCTGGCGCTTACGCCAAAAAACTCTAAGCATGTAGTGTATTAGCTTTCTCTTTCTGTGATGCGCGCGAGCAATGAATGCGTCCCTTATTACAAATTCCGCTCATTGGCCGGCTCGGCGTTTGGGGCGTGGTTTACGAATAGGCATTCCTTGACGATGCAGGCCCTTAAAATTGAGATTCACTATAATGCTTGTGATTCTGATATGAACATAACTGTCTCTCTTGGCTAATATGTCCGCAGCTTGACAAAATTAAAAAATAAATAAATAAATTTGTAAGTAAAATTACGTGGTAAGTCCGAAATACGCTGCATCTTGGAGTAACTCCGACTATAGCAAAACTGTTGGGCTCTAATAAAAGTAAGTAGTGACCCATTTAACCCCGAAAAATACGGGTGTTACAAGTGTATTTGCTGGTCAGCGTATGTGTGTATATTTGTATCTGCGTATTTGGGTGTATATTTTATATTTATTATATTATTATTTGGGTGACATCATAGCCTCTAAACAGATGGACCAATTTGGATTTTTTTTGTATGAAAGGCGACTCTGATTTAAACTTACACGATGTTCATTCTTTGTCACAGCACAACAAATCGGGACGTAATCGCGTATTAATAAGATTTATTTAATTAATTGATAGATTCAGGCGCTACTTTGTGGAGTTCTATAATACATCAATGGATTATAGGTCCTTTGCTTTTCGGCGAAATAGTGTCTTGGTTAGAAGAGTCTTCTCGGGTGGACACCGGACGGTCAACATCTCCTGCTCCTCCTGCGGGCCTGTGATGGTCGCGTTTATCACGCGATAAATGGTATGATAACGCGTCTGTCACTCTCGCACTCACATACATGTCAGAAGGTGATGGCAGCTATGTCATTTATTTATCGCGTGACAAACGCAACCATCATAGGCCCGCTGATGATGTCTCAAGAGGCAAAACACGTGTCGAGGATTATAGTGTCTGGTGGTGGTTTGTTGTATTTGCATGCGTATTTTTTTGTGGAAACTGCATTAAAATATGCGCATGTAAGAAAAAATTAATTGTCTAACTTAACCACGGCACTATTTCGTGGAAAAACAAAGGAACTATATAATCCAGAAATTTATTTAATTACCTTTCGTTGGTAATTAAGAAAATGTTGAGATGGATGTGTGGAGTGACGAGGAAAGATCGGATTAGAAATGAGTATATAAGGGGAAGTTCGATAGTAGCACCCTAATGGACAAAGTGAAGAGCAGTAGGTTAGCGTGGTATGGGCATGTGATGAGAAGGGATGAACGTCACATTGGTAAAAGAATGTTAGGGATGAATTTTGAAGGACGAAGAGTGATCGGTAGGCCAAAAAAGCGATGGATTGATTGTGTGAGAGAGGACATGAGAAAGAAAAGAGTAAGCGCTGAAATGACGATTAATAGAGATGAATAGAAGAAGAAAACACATTGTACCAACCCTACAAAAGTGGGATAGGGGCAGGGAGATGGTGACCTTTTGTTGTTAATTCTTGGACGTTTCGGGCGTTTCGAAAAATAATTAAACAAATTTTATTAATATGCGATTAAAACCCTTTTTGTTGTTGTGATAATGAAAGGTGACTTAATCAACGGTGTTCTTAGCTATGGTTCAAGAAAATCCGTGTAATCGCTTGAGAATTATCAACTTTATTCTAGACGTGTACGGGATTATTCATACACTTGTTAACCTGTTGATAACCCATTTATGCATAACGAATAGAGGCCACTAAAGGAACTAATATTATTAAAGGCCTCGACTTAACTCTCGTTAGTTCTTCGGTCTAGTTTTATTAAAGCATATTGAATACAGGTCCTACACATTGAACGAGCGAACTAACATCGTTACCGTTCCACAGGTAAAAGGCCTCGACATACCCCCGCACGATTCCTACTCGCTGCGGAGGCACCCTGTGATAACCGACGCGTCGCTAGAGGATGCTAATAGAATTATATTCAGTCCGTGGGACGCAATCTCCGGCTACGAAGAAGCGGCCACAGACAACGTGATAGACATTCCAGGCAACATCGACTTACTGGACATCACGGACACTCGGAACAAAGTGGAGAGCACCACCCGCCTCGCTCGGACTGAGCAAATAACCAACAAATTAAACAGTACCGTTGAGGAAGAGAAATCTAATAAGTCGAGTTCGTTCAGCCAACTCGTTATGAGAGTACAGTCTGCACATTTCCATAAGGTTAGTTGTTCTGATACAATTTCAAAACTGTAATGCATTTATTTTTCATATTTATGTTGCATTTAGCCGTGCGCCGGATGAAATTCCCCATCCACCAAAAAATGCGAATGACGTCTTCGTACATCCTATAATCAGCACAATACCAACTTTTTTCTTCGGTATGTTATAGAATGACCTCTCAATAATAAAAATATTGGTTAAAAAAAATTTGAGGTCAGGCGACATCCCTGTTGTAAATACGTTTGGATGTTTCGTCGAAAAGATATTTGGATATTTGTTACTCAATAACGCTTAAATCATAGAACGAATTTAGATTTGTCATACAGACAGAGGAAGCCACGGGTAAATGCTAGTATTTAATAAGTCTCGCTAAATTGCCTCACAGATACAGATCTATCGATTTAGGTTAACCTAAGATCTATCCTTGCCTATTTTTGAAAGTATTTTTGATGTTTTCATTATTTTAATATTTTATTAATATACTAGGAGGTTTTTTGTAGTTGTCTAGAAGGAAACTTCGTTCGTGGAAAAGAAAAAAGTCATAAGCTCCTTTTTTATTTCCGCGTAGTTGGGTGAAAAGTATCCAAAAACCATGTGTAAACCATGTCCAGCTAACCGTGTAGTAACAATAATTTAAAATCCGTTTTCGCCGTTTTGGTGTGATGAAGCCACAACGACACACACAAAAAAATTTGTTGAATTAATATTGAATAATATTATTGAACAGTCATAAATAGGCGTAAACGTACATTCATAGTCCCAATTCATCAATCAAATCGTATTGTAATGACTAATATGAAATGTTGCCATCATTCGTCATTTAGCCGGCGCGGGTAATCTGTAATAATGATTTCAATCAATTTGAACACGGAACCGTCACAGCTTAATTAGAGAGGGACTAAAAATGCGCATAATAAGCGCTAACAAACTGGGCTCGGCCAGACGACCAGAGGCTAATGAGATTCAATTTAAATTGACGCGAGCTAAATCGGTATTATCACAATTTACCACATTTTATGATGAGATTTAGAGTAATAATAAATATATGTACAGACAACACGTGTAGTATGTTATAACAATAACCAAAGCGACAAATATATCGTCACAGATCTTGGTGTCCATAGTACAATATAATTTACCTTACACAGTACAATATAATTACCGTACGTCGAGTTTACCACTCGGCATTCTTCGAATTTTACCTAACGGAACACATCTGAAATACACATTATACGAAATAATAAAAAAAAAAAAAAAAATCTGTATTTCAGATCGCGATCCATAGCATGTTAGTAACAATCGACTTATGACTAAATTAGTAACACTTACCTACTAAACAAAATACATTTTTTTTTTAATATTAAATTCAGCAACGCCCTTTAGCTGTCCCACCCAAAAAGATAGAATAGGACAGTCAAATCTACACGCCTTTTGAATGCTGTTGTCGCTAGCTCTCACCCTGCCTAATAGCGAGGCTATCTTTTTTCTTACGATCGCCTGGAACCCGTCTACACGGGCTTCGGCAAACATGCCCGAGGCACTACACCTTCTCGGCAGCCCCAACAGCATTCTAAATGCATTATTGTATTGGACGCGCAGGGCGCCATTGGCTCGCTTTGTATACCTAACCCACAGGCTGCTCGTGTAAAATGATTGTGTATAAGCTTTAAGAAATACATTGCTGCATATTTTTAACAATAACTATGCAACTTCTAGTCTAAAGCAGCAATGTACATGATCCTGATACACGCTACAATAAAAGTAACTTAAATAGATAACCGATAAAAACACAGATACAACTTAATTTGATAATTTAATGGCACGGATACAATAATGAAAAATATAAACAGTCAATGATGCTTTAATGCGTTTATTTACTTCGTTTCGTTTGTACAGAAACTAATATGTACCCAATATTACGGTATTTGCAAGAATAGCATCATCTCAAACGTAGTTGGGTCATATTGATTCTAGAATTTAGCAGTTTTTCCTGTGGATAACGCAATAGTTAAGGGCACATATAACTGATATTTTATCGCTTAGATCTAAAGTATTAATCAATTTGTACATCGCCTAATAGGGCACTAAGAAAAAATTGTATTTAAAGCCCTTAACTTTCGGGTGTCCACAGGAAAGACGCATAACGCTAACTCATATTAAAAATCAGTATGACCCAGTTTGTATTTCTAACTGAATATTTATAAGGTATTGATTTAAATTTACACGATCTTCACTCATTATCACGTCACAACAAAACGGGGCTTAATCGCGTATAAATATGATTTATTTAATTACCTTTTTTAATGGTTTCCTTCGAGACCATGGACGTAACGCGACGTCCGAAACATCGAAGAATTACCAATGAAAGGTAATTAAATAAATAATATTTATACGCGATTAAGCCCCGTTTTGTTGTGACGTGATAATATTTATAAGGTTTCATTACCTATTCAGAATTTTTGTTATCAGTTAATTAGATTACAATTTTAAATATTAGTGATATCTATACATACTATTAAGTCTGTTCATTGAAGATATTTTCTAAAACACTATTGTAACTGACTATTTGAAGGTCATCGAAGCTAAAAATATATTTTTTTAGCTTTTTAAGGTTCCGTAGCCAATATGGCAAAAACGGAAGCCTTATGGTTTTATCATGTCCGTTCATCCATCCGCATGTCACAGGCATTTTACTCAAAAGCTACAAGTTTTTTTTGCATGTTTGTATGTCTCGTTGTTGCCTCATCACGCCAAATCGGCTAAACAGATATCAAGTACGCTGAAGAATAAAAGAGGGGCTACGACTATTTCTCCTCCGCGAACGAAGTCCCTTCTAAAATTCTAGTTCTTAATAAGTTTGCATTAGTTGTTAGGCATTTCGAGACCATACATGCATATTCTATGCAGAAGTATGAATTTCGCCTATTAAATGCAAAAAGTACTGCGTGACCAACTCCAAGTAACCTTACTGTAATAAAGATGTGTTGCAATATTGTTGACGCTTTGGATATTACAAAAAAAATAATGTTGACTATACCAGCAGTATAGTCAACATTCAATTGTCCCGGTCTTAGCGCTACGTACAACTAATTATGTTTATAGCTGAAGATCCTATCGTCGAACTTCCCTCATTATTTTACCTGGTGGAACAAATTGTATCCTACCACGGCTGGGTAATTTGCCCCTCCTCCATACTGCCCACTTTTTCGACGATATTTCCAAAACTAGATAAAAAAATAAAAATAATGTTCCTTGTTAATTAATGGGTCTCAATTTAATATTACTTAGAAATCTATAATGTTTGACAACTCTCAGATCTAAGTGTTGTGGTTGTCAATATTGAAAATGCATTATAACATGATTGACAGTAATGCAGTCAGGTTTTTTTTAATCAATAGAGATTACGAAATTGTTGCAAAATTCACGCGATTGATATTGGGGGCAGAGGCTACTTAGAGTAACATATTTTTAAAGATAATAAAATTTCGCGCTAATAACCAAATATATAGAAAGAGACTGGTAATCAGTGAACCAATAAAAAGCCCCCCCAACACATCCAGATAAAAGCCGATATTTTCTAATGGCTCAACCGATTATCTTGAACTGTTGCTACAGTAGAAAATATCAGAGAAGACTCCCGATGAAGTCTTCTTTAAAACACAAAGAAACGAAATCAAAATAGGTGCGTGCAAGAACTACGATGCCCAGTGGCATACGGTCCACATTAAGCACAAAGCGTTGCCTACCCTGAAGGACCATGGCTCCATATAGCCATAAATAAACTGCCAACCCATGAGATCAAAACATTTTAACTGCCTACAGTGTGTGCCTTGACAGAAAATCCTGTGCATGCCACTGACTATGCCACAGACAAACACCGATACAGATTCAAACGTCAACCTTATAACGCCCCTTTTTTATCAGGGGTTAAAGTATATAACACATATAAAAAAATAATATGTATAAATAACAGATCACGAAATTACTTTCAAACTATTTTATCCTAAAACGTTACTTCCGTATTGAATACGTATTTCACAAACGTACACATTCCCGTGGGCTTAATTTTCCGCCATTTTCACAAGATAAAACGCGACTGTTCCCTTTGATTCCCGCTCTCTTTTTACTGTGATAAAATAGTACAAGTAATATAAAACGTTTCTGTTGCTCCAAATTGTACTCGTAAAGAAGAATACATTTAAAATTACTTAATAGTATGATAACATATCGATTGTTAGGGTTCGGCACGCAAAGAGTACCAACGGATCCCTATTATTAAACCTCTGCTCTCTACCCGTCTCTTTGGCGCAGTGTTTTAATTATTGGGCCCCACAAGTAGACACTTGAAAATTTCACAGAATGTCTTATTACACAATATCTTATTAAATAATAACATTAAAATGAAAAGGGAGTCCCTTACATGAAATGTACGTACGGGGGTGGCATGGAATCCTTCTTGCGCGAGTCCGACTCGCACTTGGCTAGTTTTTCAAAGAGTCTTCTTAAAAATTAAGAAAATTGCGTCTGTAAAAATGTGCTACTCGTATGAAACTGCAAAAGTAATATAATGATGATGTTGTAAGTAATATAAGCACTATGTTGATGTTGTACCTGTGTGTATTCCAAAATAAATCATTATTTCTTTGTTTCTAATAGATTTTTATTAGATTATTCACAAAAATAAAAATGACTTTGTACAATTTTGCATAATTGTTTTTTGCATTTATGATATTTTGCTTTTTTTAAATATAAATAAATATTTGATAACAAACAACAAATATACAAATTTGAAAATTGTATACTTTTGTACTTCAAAATGTATTAATAAAACATGGCAAGAATATATTCCTAACATAAAATTAAAACCAACAATAACATAATAAGGTTCAAATACTGATAAACTTTACGGACTATTCAAGTCAAAATTTTTAACAACTCAGTGTGCAAATTGCCGACAACCGCTGTTCTGAAAATGAATTCCATTTTATGCCAGCCACCGAAATTGTGTTTTGCAAAGAAAAGTAAAAAGTTCCGGTCGAGAGCGTTAATAGACAGCAGTTCGGTCATCTCGGGTAACTACTGGCTGCCAGTTACCTTTGACTGTGCCAAAAATGCCTTCAAACTTATTATATTTGCCAATGTGAAGTTAAAAACTAATGTGTTAGGCGTAAGATGTCATGCATAAATTTATTTTATCTGGCCAATAGCAAAAGTGATTGTAATTTGAATATATGATGCTGTTATTCTTTTACTTGTTGACCTTAAAATAGTAACTGTAGTTAATTATTAGGTTTTCGTTCCTTTATTATTATTACCTATATTAAGCCCGTTCTGTCTCACTGCTGGGCCTCCCCCTCTTATTCACTGATCCCGGTTCAAAGCTACCGCTGGCCAGTCCTCCAATATCTAAGTTGTGCCGCCATCGCAGGCAAGGTCTGCCGCATCTTAGTTCCGAGGTTTTGGGCTTTACACTGTGATTGTTGATTGTTGGCCAGCCCAGTCCTACTTCAACTTGGCCGATTTCCGAGCTGCATCGATGATTTGGCTCTATGAGCGTAGTGTTGTGTTCCAGATTCGATTCAATAATTTTACACATAAATATACCTACGCTCCATGTTAACACATTGTGTTTTACAAAGTAAAGTCGAAAGTTCCGGTCACCAGCGTTAATAGTTTTGCCTGTCATCTCAGCTAACGGTTAAGTTACCTTTGACCGTGCCAAAATTGCCTTCAAACATATTATCTTTGCCAATTTAAAGACTAATTAAAATTAACATGCTGACGAGCCTTAAGATGCCAGGCATACAGTCGTTTTCTCTAAACAATTGTAAATATAATTACTAGACTTTCTTTGCTTATTCACACGAATTTCACATTCGATCATAATTTAAAAGTTTGTACCCGGGTAATTTTTTTTAAATTTGATTAACTTAGTGTAAATATTAAAGCGAAAAGTTGAAGAATTTTATGCATCGATCGGTATTCGACCCCACGTCTCCAGCAGCTTTCGGGTAACTTATAAGTACTAATTGCGAAAGCTTACATTTTCGTTAATAGATATTTCTGCTTTGATAAAAATGCCATAAGTATGGGTGTAGCACATTATTACTATCGATTTTCAATATAATTTGAGACGATGGTGCCGGCTAGAAAGTGACAGAGCTTTACGGTAGTTGGCGCTACAAGCGTGCTACGCCATATTAGAAAATTGAAGCAACTGGTGGAAAAAAATAATGCATGAGCTCGGAGCACCGATGGACCAATTAGTAGGTCGGCCGTGTTGGCCCGAAGAGCCGTTGGTGACGAGGGTTCGAAACCGCTCGATGTAATATTTTTGAAGTTTTCGTTTGAATATTTATACATTTGTCATTCTTCATCTTCTTCATACATTTCTCTTAATCTTAAACCTTGCCTAAATGCCTTGAAACTAATTCTCTATTCCAATTTTACGGTTGCGAGCCCTACTACATATGTATGGTATGGTATACCCTATTACTTATGTATGGTAATACGCATACTTGTTGCCAGGGTCGTTTGAACGTGACATGTGTGGCGCGCGTGTTGTCCGTGTGGGCGACAAGCGACGCGCTACTGCTGGACGAGGAGCGACCGCAAATCGCGCCTGTTATGGGCAGCCGAGACTCAAACTCAGGTGAGTACTAAGTCGGTAAACTCAGATCAGTGATGAGCCAGTCGTATCCGCGATGACGACAAATAACGCAAATGAAGCAAATCGCGATCCGCGACGGCAGCCGGGACTTTAACTCAGGTGAGCATTGAGTCACTAGACTCTGATGAGTAGATACTGCCCCAGTAGAGTACTGCGTCACTATGATCAGGTGAATACTGAGTTACTAAACTCAAGAAAATACGGAATGACTAAATTCAGGCGATTACGGCCATTAGACATACCTGAGTGAATAGATTTATATTCAGATTCGTCAGTCTTGGCGGTATGGGCGAATAGTGATGCGCTTTAGCTAGTCAAGGAGCAGCCGCAAAATTGCGTGACTACTGAATTATTAGTTTCAGATGAATACCGAGACAGTAGACGTAGATTAATATACTTAAGAGGATTTATATTATTCCTGCTTAACTGGCAACGTCGCATATTTCTTGGTTATGCTTGATTATTTTGAGAAATATGAATGTAACTTGAACATGTTTTCAATACATTCATTACATTTTCAGTAGTTACGCTGGCACAATCCAAAATATTATGATATTGCCACATCTAAAGATCAAAAAATGAATTCATGTCTATATCTTGTTTTGTAAGAAAATAAAGCCAAAAGCGATGATTAGGTAAATTAAACGCATCATAAATTTCAAAGATGCAGGGTATGTATTGAACATACCGTTAAGTTTCATTCAAATACTACAAAATAATGAAGCAAAATGAAATAATAAGCGACGTTGCCAGTTAAGGTACAAACGCTCTTAAAGATTTGCAAGAAAATAAAAATGTAAGCTGACATTTTTGATGTCATTTTTACAAATGCACTAGAGTGATGAGAGAGTGGTCAGTTTATGAATAAAAAAAACATCGGTGTCCATGTATCGTATATATCGCCAAAAAATACTAAACGTATAAATCTGTGGAATTTAATGTTCCTACTTATTTTATTTTTATTAGTACTCTTCAGCAGAAACAAGAACCGCAAAACAAATTTTTATCATGTAATGAAAATTACCGGCTCTTTTTAGTAATTTAAACAGAGGTTTTCCTGAAAATTTGGTAGAGTCTATATTTAAACTCAACATAAATAGAACCTACAAATTCTGATATCCTTTATTACAAAGCAGCTAACAGCAATAATAAACGTAAATAAATTATTATTTAGAGTCTTTTTTACCTCCCTCAGAATATATTTTAGCGGCTAGACTTTTGAAACGGGATTATTATTCGTAAATAAGGTTTAGATAAACAGTGTGCTTGGTTAAGTCTTGAATAAATTTTGCTTGTTACAGGTCTGCGGCGTTCCACATCGCACGTGGGAGTACTAGCGATGCTCAATTGTTTAATATATAGACACTGGTGAGTGAGAGCTCAACTCTCTTAGACCGATATTTTATTTTTATTTATGTTTCGGGAACAGTAACGTGTTTTATTATTTATTTAGATTAATATTTTGAGAAAATATTGATAATATCTCAACTAAAGTAAAAGAGTCATTATTCGCTTTCATTAAAGTGAAATAAAATTATTTATTTAAATAATGCCTAGCCTAAATAATTATGAAGCTGGCTTCCGGGTTCGAATCCTGGCCAGGACAAGTGTTTGTGTGATGAGTTTGAATATTTTTCTTGGGTCTTGGATGTTTTCATGTATTTAATTATTATAATTTATCTATAATATTATATGTATGGTCGCCAAGTACCCATAGTAGAAGCTTTGCTTAGTTTAGGACAAGGTCTATTTCTGGAAGAGTGTTCCTGATAAATTATGTAGTGACAATCATCAAGATACATGCTAAATCTTAGAAAAATAAGGTTATTTCCTTGAGCGTGATTAAACGGAGAAAGTCTTTTATATGTCTTTATAGATATAATATTGCTTTGTACACTACACTCACTACACTAATGACAAAGTGTGGCTGTTGATTGGATGAGAACATATGTACAAATACGTGCAGTACGTACAATTATTTTCTTCAATTTCGGTCGAGCACTGTTTCCAGCCCTAGTATAAGGATTATTTAAAGTTAACGATATATTTAAGGCAAAATCAATATTAAGTAATAGCCAATTTGCCCTAATTTACTCTTGTCTAACTAGATGCTAAACACTTACATAATCCTATTAATTAGTCTCGAAAACAGAAGAGCATAGTGAACTTCCTGAAGTTTAAACCAATTTCTAACTTTTTATAAGCTCTTTTTCATAGCTTGGAAACTTTATATACATTTTTTTCTTTATTGCAATGTTAATACAGATTTTTTTTGTTTCAGGACTGTCCGATGATCTGAACATAACTAAAAATATAACTTGTCTTCATTTTCAAATCTAAAATCAGTGTTAGAATAACAAACATTTAAACGATCGAAAAAATGCAGGTAAAGCGAGAGTCGAAAGTTTGTAGTGAATTTTATACTTGTAAATAACTAGTTTTAATGAAATGTCTTCTAAGAAAATAGTGATGTTTTGCTTGACGAACTTTATGTAGGTAAATAACCGTTATTACAGCGTAAAATAAACAAACATGTTTTTAAAATGATTTTCATTTTTTATCCGTCCTTTATTATTACCATTGCAAAAGACAATTTATGGTCGTCAAAAACTGCATAAAACTTGGAATCAATCCCATGTATCAAAATGCTTTATTACTCTGTTGTCATGTGCTGGCTTGTCTGTGAGCTACGGTTAAATTGAATCCTACGTGAATTTTGTAGTTTTACATTTTCGATTTGTGATTCTCTGCCAAAAGACAAGAACTGCATCAAAACCTACCAAAGATTATTGAGAGCAAAGTGATGGATTATAGTTTTACTGATATTCCGCGAAATAGCTAAGGAAATATAATATAAAACAAAAAGTGACGCCTGAATTCATTAATTATTTTGAGATCAAGTCACATAGGATATATATGAGACAAGATAGGGGTTATTGTTTGAATCATAATTGTAGGTATTTTAATAATACGGACATATAAATTATCAATCACTACAAAAAACGCAAAAATATATGACCTGAATTTGATTAGGATGTTTATTTGAAACGCTTACCCGTCGTCCTATCCTAGCGTCTTAGGCGAGCGATTACACGAAACGATGCAATGCAAAGAAAGAGATGGCACGACGCGTTATCTCTCTCTTCTGTACGTCATCGTTATCACTTTAATCGCTCACCTAGGGCAATGACAGGATACTCTGAAGCAAAAATGTCAAAATACTATAAGTCTGTCGCTGTATAATTTCCATTTCAAAAAAATGATATGAGATAACATGTTCATCAAATTAAGTTTTAATGCGATCGCAAATGTGTGACAGTCATTGTGCTAAAACTAAAATCATCAAGAAATCAAGACCTGCCTTTCTACAAACTAGTACTATAGCAACAGCACATTGCCGCCGCCCAATTTATTTAGCTAGAAGATACTGAATTATCGAGATCAATCGCCGTGGAAACAGAATCATCGTCACGTCCTCTCGAATTCAGTCTGAAATTATCTCGTCGCTTGGTGACCGCAACTATGGATAAACAATCTGACAGAAGACAAGCCTTCAGGCACCCAACTTCCTACATCGGTTTAACACCATTGGGTAATTCACTCAACTTGTACACTTGTCTTGACCCATTTTCGATCAGCCTATCGTAATCTACTTACTTCGTCTACATATACGCTCACTCAACCTATGGCGGGTTGACGGGTTATCAGACTGTTGGTGTTGCATCCTCTTGAGTGCCATCATTTATTCAAGCAATATATCTGTAAAAACTTCTTGCTCTGAGCATTTGCATCAGGATGATGTGATTGGTGAATTTGTCTGTCGTGAATGAATGAACGTTACAGCGTTTGTGCACACATTCGTTTTGGATCCGAGTAACTTCGGACAGCCTTTTATGCCCTTATTACTAGCTTGGCGGCACCTCACTGCGCTGTGTATGCCAAATATTAGAATTGCATTTATTTTATTTTTTAAATATGAAACGAAAAAATGTAACACAATTATTAATCCCTTAGACCCATTTCGAATTTCTCCCATGTCGAAGCTAGCTACCAACACTGACTTCGAGACAGGGCTCTAGAATTCCCGTTTCGTAGCTAGCTTTGAATCGGGAATATTACTTCCATTTCGAAAGTAGCCACCAAATCTGACTTCGAGATAGGACCCAAGAATTCCCGTTTCGTAGTTAGCTTCGAATCGGGAATATTACTCCCATTTCACAGCTAGCTACTAAATCTTTCTACGAGAAGGGACTGAAGGTATTAATTGCCTACAGACAACTAAAACTCACTAAAATATTTACCTATCTGTCACTGCTCTTCAAAACTACGAGGTTTTGAAGAGCAGTACTCGTTGTGGCATCAATACTAAAAGATACGAGCTTTATTTCAAGTAGGTTTCCATTAGTAAGTTTTGGTTGTCAACATACAATTTGTTTTAACAGTGAGTTAACAAAGAAAGTTTAGGTTTGTATGCTTAAGATATTAATTCGCATGACGGATGTATGTACGTACGGTCAAGGAATTTAATTTTTGTACCCTTTCGTACCTTGTCATAGTAATATTGATATGGAATCTCTATCGGCTTTCATATTGATTTTGACTGTGACAAGGTACGAAATGGTATATAAATTAAATTCCTACTCGTATTAGTAGTTTTTGGCAAATTTTTATTCTATGGTTACATTTCAATTTGCTATCGCTACATTTACCACGAGTATGCAAAAGCGAGATTGGAGCGATGTAGCTATAAGATTAATCCTAACCTAACCTTTCCCGGCTCGGAGTTTTTAAACGATTTTGCGGTTATCCAACGATACATCGACGTGAGTGACAACAGGTCTGCCGGCCTACATAATAAAACAACAGCGCAGCGAACGTAATGAATGTTTGGCGCCATGCAAGTTTTACGCCATGAATAAGTGATCACAGTATATAAATTCATTGGCGCGCGCACTCGTAGCAGCCGTGTTTGGTAACTTAAAATTGATTTTTATTACATGGAACTGCTACGAATACATGAGTATTAGTAACAGTTCCATGTACATAGTTATATGATGATATCATAAAGTAAATCATAAAACTTTTAGGTTTCAATGACAAATTGTACCATCCACTATCAGATTCTTTTGTTTTTCTTTTATCTCTCAATAAAATTAATCAGTTATCATGGTATTAAAAAATATTATGACTAAAAAACTAGTTAGTCCCTTTACAGTTATACACTAATTTTGTATAGGGCTTGAACCTCGTCAAAAATATTCTCTATTTTACGCACTAAGCACCCCTTTTTAATCTGCCTTCAAACTTTTAAATAATATATAAGAAAACAGAAGTCACGTCGTCAAAGTGTAACAGTAGGTACTCAACTTTAAAGAGGTAAGTAACCGTTTCATTTCTAACTAACTAGAAGTTCTTCCTTCTTAACTTCAGCAGCGGAGTAGAAAAAATCATAACCCGCTTTTTAGGATTCCGTAGCCAAAATGTCAAACACCCTTATAGTTTCGTTATGTTCATTCGTCCGTCCGTCTGTTCGTCCGAGGCATTTTACTCAAAAACTAGTAAATGTATATTGATGAAATGTGTACTGCGCTACTTAGTTTGATATATAAAAAATAAAAAATATATATTTCTAGAGAGGGCACATGTACACATACATGAAAACGAAAGTAAAAAAAAAAGATTTTCAGCAAATATCAATGTGCGGCACATATTTCGACAGTACTTTTAAAATCCTTTAGGGGTTGCAAAAAAAAATATTTAGAGGATATTTGTGGAAATAATCACTCCGAAAGTTGCATAAATTGTGCCCGCCCCCCTCTATTTTCTAAGAAATATATAAAAAATATATAAAAATAACGCTTAATATACGCTCTTTTGCTAGTGCACTTTTTCATATCGTGTTTTTTTCCATCTGCAGAGCATTTTTTCGTATGAACGGCTGCGGAACCCTACACTGAGCATAGTCCGACATGCTTTTGGCCGTTTTTTTCTTTATCGTAGTCGGGTAAAAAGTATCCTATAACCATCTCTGAATAACTAGCTACTCGTGTATCAAAAATGGTTGTGAAATCCATTCATCCGTTTTAACAAACCTACAGAACATACAAAAAATAAAAAGTTAATCGATTCATTCACCTTTAATTAATACGTAGGGATCACTTATTATTATTATTTTTAATTTTTAATGTACGGGACATGCTTTTTTTTTAAATCATAAACTGACCAGTGATTGGCCCCAATATCATATCACCTGATAGTTTTTCATTTTTACAACTTTATAATAGTATAGATGTTTTGTACGATAGTTTTCTAGTTAAATGACATAGTTAGGTATAACAACAACGAAATCCCAACTAGCCATCCCATAATCATAATCCTTATTGTGTGGAGACTGTTAGCAAGCTACTTTGTATAATAATATTATGCACATGTTCAAATTGTTCTAATCTCTAGACAGTGTGCTTTGTTAGTGATTATCTGACTGAACTTTTGTTAATTCAAGGTTTGTTTTAACTGAAGTTGGAACACAATACAGTTTCGTCCCTGTTTAGCCATTGTGGAGGATCATCATCGTCCAGTTGGTATCTATTAAACTTCTGATCAAAATTAGTTTCTAGACCGGATCAGATTGATTTAACACGATTTTCACTTATTATCGCAACAAACGGGGCTTACTCGCGTATAAATATGATTTATTTAATTCCTTTCGTTCGTAATTCTTCGACGTTTTAGACGGCGCGTTACGTCCATAAATACTACTGGATTGAGCTTCATAATCCCAAGATCCTCTCTACGGAACGTAATTACTATAGTAGAATCGTATGTGAGGCAATAGAAATTAAGACACACCGATTGGTAAATGTAAACAGCATCAAACATCATCCGATAAATTGCCAGATGTCGTAAGTGTAGTATGTCGGTATAGTGACAAACTTAGTGTTCAAATGAATAATCAAAACCAAGTGCAGATAGCTCGGAAAACTCGCGCGGCTAGAAGACGTTGATACTCACCTCTCCAGTTCCTTCGAGACTATGGACGTAACGCGAATTCCGAAACATCGAGAACTGCCAACGAAATATAATTAAAGAAATCATATTTATACGCGATTAAGCCCCGTATATTGTGTTGGGATAAGATCAGATTGGTTTGAGCGTTGTCCTTCACTCTTATCACTTTGTAACTATGAATATTATAGGTACAATACACATGATCACGAATTTTCCGCACGAGCCAGAGCAGAGGGCGATAAACCTTCGATGCCTAGGAATTAGAATACTAATTACGGTTCAGGGGAATCAATAATTCTAAAGGTAAAGAAGGGGGAAAATTATTCCACTAAGCAGATAGATATATTACTAAGTCCGCCTATTAGATATATGAAACCCAACTACGCGTAACGAAACGACATCAAAGCGCGTCTTGTACAGTGACAAGCGTAAATTATATCACGTCATGTGAAGCAGGCTCGTAAATTCTTACTACGGTTGATAAGGTGCTTCAGATCTTAATCCGACGTACCCGTAATTTGTAAGGTTGCAATTAGCTAGGATTTTGACGGCTCGACCCGCCTTAACTAATATTATGTGGGCCGTCAGGTTGTTTGTATCTATAATGCCGGGAAAGGTGCGGGTATTATAAGTAAGGCGTCGGGGCGGTTATGGTTTTTGAAAGTGTAAGGTATTTGTTTGTTTACTTCTAATATAGTTATCAAAGTGTTATAATGATTGATGGCTGAAATAAGGCAGGCAAACATACTTTAGGGAGATTTTACGACGCGCGAATCCATAAATTGTTTGTATTATAATTTGTTTGTTTTTAGGGTTCCGTAGCCAAAATGGCAAAAATATATTTTGATTATATACGTCCGTCCGTGTGTCACAGGCATTTTACTCAAAAACTACAGGATATTATATTGATCTAATTTGGAGTTTAGGTGTCTTGTATAAGCCGCTGCTTAATTTAATAGTTAAATCACAAAACATTAAATACTTCTGCGGGAGGCACTTTATACTTGTAACCGAAAGTGAAAAAAAAATCATCCCTCTATTTTGTAAACCTTATGTCCAAAAAATATGAAAAAATAACAAAAATAAAGTTTAAGAAATATTTTCGACGAAAATTATTTTCAAAATGATAGAGTATACCGTTTTTTAGTTATTGCCGAAAAACTGCGCTTCGCAGCAAAAGGACGTCAGTGCCGTGGCCAGGACATACACTTTTTGCTCGTGCACTTTTTCATATGCTATTTTTTTCATCTGTAGTATTTTTTTTGAATGAACGGCTGCGGAACCCTACACTGACCATGGTCCAACATGCTCTTACACCTATGAGTTTTTCTACGTTGGTATGTTTTGCATCATTTAAAATCTTATAATCACGTTGTCAATCGCCTTACTAAATTTAAGACTTGTGGAAGTGATTAAAATGTTGTTAGTTTTACGTGGATACAAAGCTATTGATCGAAATGTATCCATATGTATACATGTTCCTGGAATACGGGTCAGAGAAAAATATTATCTAAGAACAATAGTAGCTATATTGAAATAAAACAATTTAACGGATTATATCGCGTATATTATCTCATTTTAGTTCCCGACGTTTCGGAAGCTTTCCAGCTTTCCATGGTCACGGGAGGACTGAGAAAAGATGTATTTTCCTCTGTCAAAGTTACAATTTGTGCAAACTACCCATTTTTTGAAAAAACACAAATAAAGGTGTACATACATGCCAGATGGGCCTAAGCTGTAAAGACAGTTACACATGTGCCAGAAGGGCTTAATTATTTTATTCTAATAATTTACCAAGCAGCATTTCACAAATGAGGCGTACTGAGGAGAAAAGAAACGCTGCAAAGAAAAACTCCCAGGCTACCTCATTACTAATTATAATATTAAAAAAAACAGAGACTATTAAACTACTTTTAAACAGATAAGATATTTTACACCGTTCGGAAATTAAGGTTTTGCAGTCCTGTGTCTCGCTTGTTCCTTGATGAGATGTATTACAGGATCCCAAGCTGGTGGTAGTGACAATCCATCTTCTCTATTGAAATTAGGATGCTTTTTAATCTCAATAGCCTCGCGTAGCATCCTGGGAAAATATTTTTTTTCTTTGGCAAGGATAGAAGGTTTATCAAACTTAATTGAGTGGTTTGGTTTGTCAATGACATGTTCACAAACTGCAGACCTATTACACCGACGGTGCTTGACATCTGCTATGTGCTCCTTCACCCGGGTTGATACACTGCGTTTCGTTTGACCAATGTATGAAAGACCACACTCGCAGTCCAGCTTATAAATGCCTGCACTCTGCAAAGGGGTGCTACTCTTCACGGGTCTAAGGTATTGAGACACCTTCTTCAACGGCTTGAAATATGTTTTTATAGAAGCACGCTTCAAGATGTTTCCGATCTTGTCTGTGACCCCTTTCACATATGGTAATACGGCAGGTTTACGCTCGACTGTTGGTTTCTTCATACTGGGATTCTGCTTGGAACGTGGTATCTGGAGCTCGTTGGCTCGAAGTGCACGTTTGACATTCTGTAACTCAGCAGTCAGATGTTGATTGTCGCAGATACCCCTGGCTCTCTGAAACAAAGATTTACCCACTGTAGCAAGTTGACAGGGATGGTGGTGAGATTTGCCATTCAAATACCTATCTGTATGCGTAGGTTTCCTATATACAGTATGACCTATGTCATTTTTAGGACCTCTAATTACTAGGACATCTAAGAATGCAAGTGAATTTTGATTTTCCAACTCCATAGTGAATTTAATTTTACTATGCATGGAGTTCAGATGGTCTAAGAAAGCTGAAACACTAGATCTAGGTAAAATAGTAAAGGTATCATCTACGTATCTTTTAAAGATCCTCGGCTTGACAGGTGCCAATGAAAGCGCTCTCTCCTCGAAGTCTTCCATGAAAATATTGGCGACGACAGGAGACACCGGAGACCCCATTGCCACACCATCAACTTGCCCGTAGAATTCACCATTCCATAGCATATAGCCAGATGTAAGGCAGTGTTGTAATAACTCAGCATATTCTATTGCCATCTGTTGTTCACCCAATCTTCTTTTCACAATTTCGATACAATTTTTAATAGTAGCTATAGTTTTGTATCCAAAATGACGCATGGTTCAACATAGGATAACATTATACATTATATTGCCACGTGAACGAAACAGCGCGATAAGTCTAGTAAGTAATACAAATATCGTACTGTTACGAATGTCGCATCTAATTCGTTTACCTTCAGAAATGTTTTAGAGCAATTTTAATGCAAAAAAGTAAAACAATTGAGGGAGGAAAGTTGAGCATTAAGTGGAGGTCCCCGCGTCAGAGCCGTTGCCAATTAGTAAGCCACTTTATTTTTTAAACCTGAAGCAGCTTGCCAAAGTCCTAATTGGTGATGACTGTGACGTGGGCTTACTCCACTCTTGCTGCCTGAATATTAACTAGTTTGTTACTGATTTAAGGTACCCAACTAAGGCAGGCGTCAAGTTTAAGAAAAATACATTTATGTTTCTACGTGATTTAATGCGGATAAGTAATATATTATTATTTATTGTGATATAGATATATGTTCCCAGCCAAACCAAATTTCAAGCTTAACGTTTGTTTTAAGCCAAACCGGTTCATCTTACGCATCTCAGGATATACTAGTTGAGCCCAGAATAATCTAGTTTGGCCTAAATACTTTAGGCTTAACTAGTTTGGCCTAGACCATACCGATTTCGAATTATTATTCAGGTTAATTAATGCTTCAAAGTGAGACGCAATAAATTAGATGAGCAATATTTATTTTGTTGAGACTCTAAAATTTCATTTTTATGAAAGTTTAGTATTTTTGTAAGTATTTTTAGATTTTGATAAATATTATTGAAAGATATTATCTCTTAAAAGCTCACGGCTTAGGAAATAAAATAATACAAACTGAGAAGTACCGATTTTATTTTCTAGTTCAATAGAAGTAAATAAATAAATTAAAATAAATATCAGGGACAATCTTACTATTGAGTACCAAGCGACGATATATACACTTACATAAATATAATCTTCAATAAATATAATACATCCAAGACCCCGGAACAAACATTTATGCTTATCATACAAACACTTAACCTGTCCAGATTCGAACCCGGGACCGCCAGTTCCGTATTGTGTCACTTGTAATCAATACTGTTTTTATTAATAATTAGATTGACTACATCTGAATAAATATTTCTATATTTATTAAAAATTAACGAAGCCTAAGTATTTCACGCTTAGGATGAACCGGCTTAGCCTCGGACAAACTAGATTTGTCTGAAATCGGATGTGGCCGGTAATAGACACAAATATTAAAGCACAAAAAAAAAAATTAACTCACTCGTGGCCCGCACCAATAATAATAATTTGTTATGCAAGGCTGCAAAGTTGTTATGTGGCGCGAGAGCTTGAATTAAAGCCGAGTATGCGAAGGAATCTAAAATCCCTGAGCGTAAAGAGGCTTTCAAATAATTTTGTAACCATGCGAAACACACAATATTTTCCGAGCTAATGAGGTGAAAAAGAACTTTGAACTATCGGTAGGATATACGACCTAGCGATCCAAAGGTATTGATGGTCATAATTAGATGAACAATTACAAGAAAAAATCTTAATAATTCTTGAGCAATTCACGGACAAAATTGTAAGCAAATTCTAGTAAATACGAGAAATCACTTGCCATTTTATTAAAATACTAGCCTGCAACTTCGTCAGCGAAGGAGAGAACAATCATAACCCTTTTTTCTGTGGCGTAGTTGGGCAAAAAGTATAAGTATCCTTGTAACGTGTAAGCTGCATTGGGGTTATTCCGAATTTGGAGTAATTTCGAAAAACTGCTCATAATTCCGTAATACCAGAGGCCATAAGAATGCTCACCGTCTTAAACTGCTCACTTGTTAGATACTAAGAAGCTTTGCAGACCATATTGTACTTTATTTCTGGTATTAAAGAGGTGATTTTCGTAATTACCCTGCATCAAAAATCATTCGGAATTATCCCAATGCACCTTACCAAAAATGGTTGAAATCCATTCAACCGCTTTGACGTGATGAAGCTACAAAGACATATACAAGGATCCAAAATAAATATTTTTGATTCAGTGACCTCTAAATAGATCACTTATTCATTTTTAAATATCTTCAATGTTCAAACATTTCATTTTTACAAGTTTATAATAGTAGGTACCTAGGTAAAGATGTATAAGAACTAAGAGAATAAAAAAAAATACTTGTAAGACTTGTTAATGGCAGACGTCTAGTCTAACCAACTTAAGTCTGGGTCGTCTAACAAACTAAAATTAAATGAGATCTGGCACCGACGATCCTTTCAGAAAACCGTGATAGGATCATATTACAATCAATCCGAGCAAGACTTGCTTACTCGAATTATACTGACTACAAAAAATGTAATCAAAACATTTTCAAGGGAAGCAATTTATAAATAGATTCCATCTCCATAGACTTCCCTTGTAACGAATTTAACTGATGTTTTATTTCGAAATTAATAAAAATCGGACGGGAAGTCATTAGTACGGGACATCAATTGATAACGAAACACAAGCGCTGCACCGCTTGAACTGAGTCTGGCTTCGCGCGCGACCGGTGGCGAGGCGGTATAAAACCAGTTCCACCTGGCCGGACGCACTCACCGGCTTAGCCGCCCCTGGTCGGTGCCCTAGCCGCGCTGTCCGTACCCGGTCCCGCTAACACGGATGCCCCGGGGAAAGACACGCGGCGACGGGCTCAAGAAGCCGGCCAGGCCCGCTAGCCGTCGGCCTCAGCGAGCGCTGCTCGCGAGGCCCCCCCCTCTCAGCTGGCCGCCGCGAGCCCCTGCTCGCGCAGCCAGCGTCAGCCACGCAGTCCTCCTCAAATTGAGGACGCACGCCCGGCCCGTCATCACGGGCCGCGACCCCGCCACAGCCCTAACTGCCCACCGGGGCAAGCAGGGCCCCCCTGCACCCCCCCACGGGGGTGTATGAGAAGACGGAGTTAGTTAGGATTCGTCATTATTACCTGAGATCTGCTAGCGTGCGGACGTATCAAGCCAGGAACAGTATTACGTTCCGTTGTATAAAGAAATAAATCGAGTTGATTTATTCTTGAGTTTTTCATCTTGCCCGCACCTACCTTCTACGCTAACTATAATGTCACATAACGAGTCCAATATTCCTCATCGTCCGTCAAGTCATTCAATTTTGAAACATTGTAGACTTTCAGTGAGTAAAGTTAGTTGCATTATTATCTTCTTCAATACACATTAAAACTGACTGACTAACTCATCATTGAAATTGTGTGTGCATATCAGAGGCATAGCGTCAGGAAAATTACAATGGAAGCCGAAGCGTTTTTTTAATCATATTTAAAGAAAAAGGTGGTTCTAAGCCTTTCCTTTGGCAACCCGGTGGGAATCGGCTTATATGGACGCCACGCCACTGGTGTATATAGAGCATAAACCTGCAAACAA
The DNA here is from genome assembly GCA_905404275.2 of Hedya salicella. Classification (NCBI taxonomy): domain Eukaryota; kingdom Metazoa; phylum Arthropoda; class Insecta; order Lepidoptera; family Tortricidae; genus Hedya; species Hedya salicella. The sequence goes on along the minus strand of FR990100.1, from coordinate 18,173,683 downwards.
TACAATTTGGCTACTACCGTACCACTACCAAAGACGGTTTCTTTGAAATTTTGAGTAGCCCAGAGATTTATCAAAGCTATTCACGGTTATCGATCCCAACCCAATATTTTGAGGAAATATTTCTATGTTACATACCTCGCTACGCTCTAGATTAAATTTATGCACCGTAGATATATTCATGCTCCCTAATAATACAAATGTAAGTATCGCAACGTTAAATCTGTCAGTGAACGAACCGAATCGACAAGTGAACGACACATGTTTCCCTAAGCCTATCTGGGAAATATGGTATTGCGAATATTGCGATCCATTTTATCTCATTAACTGCTATCTTTCAATAGAGTGAATGGATAGCGATATTACTTTAACTGTCTTGCTGATTGATCGAACGGGCAATTCCTCGCGGTTTAGAATTGCGACTCAAATGAAATGAAATTTATTTACAGAAATATATGGTACATAAGGTCTTACAATTTCCTTGTATATTCTACCGTTAGGCGTGTGAAAACTTGGTTTAACTGTAAGTATATAGAATTATTGCATGCTATAATTCTTATATTTAATTATATATTAAAGTAGATATTGTTTTATTATATTTATTCATGGAATCATATTATCATTGTCATTATTATAATAATAATAATATAGCCTGTTCATGTTTCCCACTGTTGGGCGAAGGCCCCCCCTCTTTTCCGCCATACATCCCTATACAGCGCATACTCCCGCCAGCCCTTGCAAAATGTGTTCAAATCGTCCTGCCATCTCCTTTTCAGTCTGCCTCGGTTCCGGTAGTCATCCTGGGGGATCCATTCGGTACTTACCTTGGCCCACCGACCAGGGTTCATACGGCAGACATGCCCAGCCCAGTCCCATTTGACACTATTAAATATAATTAAATTATTTACAGCGTTATCTGTTTCAAACATACTTATTATTTACAACCAATTATTATCCTTACAGTTATTGAAGCTTTTCCTTAAAAAAACTTCGTCTATTGTGTAATATGCCTTTTCTCATACATAAATATTCGAAAATGTATATATATAATCAGAGGTCATGATTTTCGCGGCAAAACATAAGACTGTCGCAATCTAACTAGTGTTTGAAGCTTGTTTTTATTGATATCGATAGTTGTGAAACAAAAGAACGGTTATAGCGACTAGAAGCGCCCGCAACTCCGTTTGTGAATGAGCAAAAAATCATAAGTAACCCTTTTTTTCTTCAGCATAATCAAGTATTTGTTAATGCGCAACTAAAGGCGTAAAAAATTAAAAAAAAAATCGGTCTTCTAAGTCCGTTTTTTTATTATTATATTCAATTTAAAGACATTTCATTTTTAGAACTTTATAATATAATATAAGAGACGTATAAAAGCGTATTTTCATGTTGGTTAGGAATTTCAAAACATTCACAACAGGCATAGGCACTCTTCGGATCAAATTCGACGAAGTAATTTAATATCTTCAATTGAGTAAATATGTCGGCCATGTCACGGATATATAACAGTCATGTAAGGGATGCACACTTCGATTTTTGATGCATTACTGCAAAATGAATACCTCTTATGAATTTGAATATTATGTGCAAGTGAAATAATCAACATAGGTGTTTCTTACATATAATTAGCCCCACCTATGTTTATTGCATTATATTACAAAAGTAAATGAGTAACTAAATTCTAATCGCCTAACTCGAATACCTAACTACTTACCAAAACACACCGTAGTTAGATATTATTGTAGCTTAAGCTACGCCTGCTCGTAGGATTATATTATGGCGGGTATTTCTGCTGGTTAAATATCGGTTCAATTTATAATACCTATTATGTGAAATGTAAGATTAAGTTTTAATTATTTCAATTGCAACTTTTATAATTATATAACCTACTAAAATGTAAAAGTTTTTTTATTTCCCCATAGGTGTATGATAAGAACGCGTTTATTTCTACTTTATTAAATTTCATAATTTTGAATTTAGTTGTCAGATGTTAGATGGTGTCAGATGCAATAGACATGTTTTATTTCACTTCTTTGTCCATATATTATGTTAGAATAACAATTACAGATACTTTTATACATACATACAACACTCTGTAGTCTCACAAAAGTTCAATAGTGTTAATATACCATAAGTGAAAAAAATAATCTTTTTTCACTTTCAGTTACATGTATGGAGTGTCCTCTTAGATATATTGTTTTCCGTTATTTGGCTATCAAACTAAGTAGCAGCTTATACAAAGCACCTATACTCCAAATTTCATCAATATACATCTTGTAGTTTTTGAGTAAAATGCCTGTGTAATACGGACGGACGGACGCACATGACGAAACTATAAGGGTTCCGTTTTTGCCATTTTAGCTACGGAACCGTAAAAGAATGACAACTCTCTTACATAGTTGTACGACGAGAGTTGTCACACTTTCGTGCTACTTAAACGTAGTTTTTCTAGGCCAAAATTGAAAGACTTGTTTTTCCTGTACAGCTTTACTGCGCGCTACTCGTATTAACAAATGACGTTATAGCTTATGCCCGTTTTATCATGGGGAGTTTTGACGCTTGGCAGAATATATCTATACGAATATATTCGTCATTACAGCCATATGAGCGAGCATCAGGATAAATAATTATGAATATCTTATTGCGTTACACTATTTCGTTACGAACACTTGGTCACTAAAGGTAAATAACTAATCGCTATGTACGAGTACGAGGGCAGTGAAGTAATCGAATCTGAATGCGTTTGTTTAACAGCTCATTTATTTTGCTGTACTTATTTAATTTAGACAAGTGATTTTGTTTTGATTCTTTTTAACAGGATAAAATAAAAATAAAAAGTTATATAAACATGAGTTATTATGGCTTTTACTTTAAGGAAATCTTCAAAGAATTCGTATTTTGAGGAAAATACACGAAATTCGTAGCTATAACACTCCGCATTTTTGGCCTATGACAAGATTTTGGCTCGTGTTATCATTTTAGACCTCTTTAAGGAAACATATCACGTTTTCCATACATAAGATCAAATGTATTAAATACAATTTTAAAATAATCATCATATGCCTGTGACATATGGATGGACGGATATGATCAAACTATAAGTGTTCCTAATATTTTCTTCTGTTTCCGCGATTGTTACTCATTGAAATAAAATAATTTAACGGATTTTACTACGGAACTAAAATGAGATAATACACACGATATAATCTGTTAAATTGTTTTATTTCTATAATTGTTCCGTTTGCCATTTTGGTTACGGAACCCAGAAAACAGTATAAATCATAAAATAAAATCACGGGCGTCAAAATTACGTGTAGTTTCATCCCTATTCGTTTATATATTGTATATAAACGAATAGGGATATATATCACGATACACAAACCTAAACCAAAGACATTTATGGTCAATAAACAAATATGCATGTGCCAAATGGCATAAATTCTAAAGTATTCAAATGCCCGGCAACATAAGATGTAAATTTGATTTTGAAATATTTTTTGGTTTTTAATGCTGATGCATGCATGAGAATTTAAGTAAACGTATACAAAGCGGAGCTTCCTCCGTATTGCGCCGGTAACATCTATATTTAAAACAAAATGCTACATTGATATAATATTGCGTATTTTTTTTTACTGAAAACATAATATTTTCTTAGGTATTTGTAATAAGTTTGACAACAACCATTCAATTTAAAAGTAAAAATAGTTGATAGGTAGATGAAATACGAAATAATATATTACGAGATATATTCTGTCTACGAACGAATAATAATGTACTAATACAAGTTTGCGAGATATTAAATTTATATTTAACAATACTAAGTACTTGTAAATACTCAAAGTATATTTAAGTAAAATAAGCATGAGAACAAATTAATTACACTACCTTAGTTTTAGGTTGCTAATTAGAATTATTAAATTCAACGTTATTGTAGTTTACATTTTATTTATGGCTACTATCTTTTCTCTGGTTTTGCGTCTAATGAAATAATGGCCTATGGTAAAATTGCCAGTTTTGATTATAAGAAAGGCTGGAAGATAAAACTAAGGTAAGTACACATTCAAAGCTATCTACTTTTCAAACTAACTTTAATTTGGAATAGAAGCTCTAGGTACAATGCATCCTTGCAATCCAATTTCCTAGAAAATTCCATAAATTGTGTGAGAATTTTCGAGGTGGAAGCCACTTATGTAAGAATTATCTGCAGCTAGCGGCTCTGTGCAGTGTTAGGATGGGGAGCACGATAACATTAATGAATTTGGGTTCGGCTGGCTTTCATTCCCTAAGTCTGCCAGTGAGGCAAGGATTATGGAAAGATTTCTTCCCTCTCACACTCGACTTATATCCACTGAGCTATCTTTTTCACCCTCTCACCTCATTTTCTCGCAGATATCTGTATCTGTTTCGGCGACAGTTCTGTTTGTTCGAGCTAGATTATTGGGTTATCTATTTTGTGTGTCAAAGGGAGCATTTTGGGGACCTATTCTAAGGCTGGTCGCGATGATGTCTGTTGCAGATTACAAAGATACAACAATGATATCTTCTACACTCCTATAATGTTTTAGAAAGCGTCTGCTGCCGTAATCATTCATCATCATCTTATCAAATGAAGGAAGTCCACTGCTGAACAAAGGCCTCCCCAAGGCTGTCCACTGCTCCGGGCGTGCGCTGCCCTCATCCAATGGTTATCCGCGATCTTGCTGTTTACTTAATTGAGTGTTCCCACGCTGCGTGGTCCGGTACGCAGTCGCCTCTAAAGCGCCTTTCGGCTTCAACGGCCTTTGCGGCTTCTACGGGTAAAGTGCCCCGCCTTCTCTTATTTCAAACAAATATTCAAACCAAACTTGGGTTACGACTGGTAACATAATCCTCACTTTAGAAACTTGACTACCATTGTTGCGCCTAAAAAATCCGGTGTGTGTTTTATTTATACCATAATTTATTATGTAAAGGTGTTGTTTTACAAGTCCTATTTGCCGTACTTGGCGAATTTTGCAGGCGCAACGACGCTAATACAATACAAACCTTCCACCACTAATCGTTGAAGATGTGGGAGTAAAACGGATATATATGACATCACAATTAAATAGGCACACAATAGTACATTTCGATGCTAGTGCGGAAACTATGTCATTACTCCACGAGTACCGAGATATCTTGTCACGAACCGTAGGCGAGTGGCAAGACTGGGGACGAGTTGAGAATGACATTTCCACACGTGTATCAAAAGACGTTTTTTAATACAGTTGCGAAAAAATAAGAAAAGAACAACAAGTAAGGAATTCATAACTTAAAACATGCTTGCAGTAAAAAAAAACGCCTCTGTGACAGGCGTTTCGGTAGCTATTCCGTTCCATTCAGACAACTTATTAAGAACGGTTTTTAGATATTCAACATTAAAAAATAAGCGTGTTATATAATGATGAAAAGTTAAGTAATAAAATATGAAATATGTATATTTTTGGTATTCTTACATAAATGGTAGGTTTTTATGTTGATTACAACGTTTAAAGAAAACTAATATTAACACTCATCAATAAGTGGTCATGAATTGGAACAAGTATAAATTACAAAAAAAATGGAAAAGTAAAAAGCACTAGTTCGCGAAAACCGACTTTCCGCACGCTAAGCAGCTACGTAAAGAAGCACTTTTTGAGCAACTGTAGGTATTAAAAAAATATGTGATTAATGTGATCAAAATCCCGAAGACCATACATATTTCACGCTAATCATTATAAAACATTGATAGAAAACTGTATACTACGTTTTAAGAGAGCTATATTTTAGAGATATAGAAAACTAGGCCATATAATCAATCATTGAAACGCGTCATAACCATTCAAGTGCTTTCTGCAACTGTAGTTACATTGCGCAGTTCCTTCTTATTTCAAATATAAATAGAGCTCAAACCAAAATCATAAGGACTAGTGAGTAGATTTAAAATGAGTATCATTGTCCGAGAGAGGATGCTGTACATCACTTTAGTGGACTGGTTTTTGTTGAATCATCAGTATTGTAATATAATTTCAAACTATTTCTTAGAAGTCTGGGATGTCCAATTATTCACCAAATAGCTCAAATTTCCACACAAATTTACAGACATTTCGATAAAAATTATTCCACGAAAGAAGGATGGCAGAAATGCCCGTATGATGTTCCAAATATGAATTCAAATACTTCCTTGTAAAAATCACACCTCCCGACAATTGCGAATCTCACCTAATTATCACGTACATAAATTATTCGGCGGAGTCGTGTCGAGTAATTCAGCACACCCGCTCATCTCTGCATTAGGTACCTATACTAATACGTATGTTACCGCATCCTGTACATAATTGCTTTGGAAATAATGGATACTTGAAACGTGGCTTTTATAAGCTTAGCCGGCTAAGTGATGCGAGCTGCTGAATATTCAACGCAAATGAAGCTGCGCGCTCTGGTACGAAACACGACCGATTGCGAAACAAAATATGGAGATGATTTGATTAGAGGGTTACAAGTAAAAGGTATCGTTGCTGGCATTAGATATGTTAATTAAAATATACATGTGGCAGATTAAAATTCCCCTGACGTTCAGTGTCGCTGGTCCTAGTTAGTGCAATTTTGATGTAACTGGCTTGAGATAAAGTAGTACTAATTCAGCACACCCGCTTATCATTGCTTTACCTATACGTATGTTACCGCATTCTGTACAGAATGGCTTTGAAAATAATAGATACTTGAAACGTGGAATTTATAAGCTTAGCCTTCTAAATGATGCGGGGTGCTGAATATTCAACGCAAATGAATTTGCGCGCTGTGGTACGCGGAACGCGAATGATTGTGAAACAAAATATGGAGATCATTTGAATCGAGGGATACAATTAAAGAGTGACGCTGCTGGAATTATATATATGTTAATTAGAATATACATGGTGCGGATTATTTTCGTGACGTTCACGTCGCTGTTTCAAGTTAGTGTCTTTATTGGTGTAAATCGCTTGAGATACGCTTTTCGGTGTAGTAGTAGCAATTCAGCACACCCGCTTGTCCCTGCATTACCTATACCTACGGGTATATAGGTATGGTACTATGTTAGCGCATCCTGTACATAATTGCATTGGAAATAATTGATACTTGAAATGTAGCTTTTATAAGCTCAGCTTACTGCTTTTATTAGCTACGTTATGCGATTTGCTGAATTTTCAACGCAAATTAAGTTGTGAGCACTGATAAGGAATGTGAATGATGGCGAAATAAAATGTGGAAATGATTTGATTAGATGGATACAAGTAAAGGGTATCGCTGCTGGCGTATATATTCGAATAAAATATGGTGGGTTATAATTTCCGTGGCGTTCACTATGTAGCTGGCTGAAAAAATATGTATTTTTGGTATAACACGCTTCAGAGATTATGTTTTTCAGTATATTAGTACCTTAGCACTCCGATCATGTCTGCATTACCTGCAAGTACGAATGTTACCGCATCCTATACATAATTGCTTTGGAAATATACTATAGATATATATAGATACCTACTTGAAACATGCCTTTTATAAGCTTAGCCGGTTAATGATGCGAGCGGCTGAATATTCAACGCAGATGAAGTTGCGCGCTCTGGTACGAAACGCGAATGATTACGAAACAAACTATGGAGATGATTTGATTACATGGATATTAGTAGCGTAAGTTAATTCGAATTTACACATGTTGGATTATAATTTCCGTGGCGTTAACTATGTAGCTGATTGAAGCACACGTGTAGCTGAGCATCCACAGATATATGGTTATAGGCCCCGACTCCGCTGAAGCAAAAATATGGTTTGGTATGACATTTTATGACGAAGTTTTGGGCACCTCCGGGATATATTGAACCACATTGCCTTTCATTATCATTTATATTCAATTTACATTTCATTGAATGGATATCGAATCAAGATCGAACAGCAAATATATTATGTCCGTTAAACGGCCAAGATATTGATTGATTAGAGATATCGCAATACTACGTTTTTTTATTTGTGTCAATGTACCAAACGTATATTATGGAAAAACAAGTAAGTCATATGTAGTTTTGGTCGAGAAACACTGCGTAGTTGCCAGACATAATTTGAAATGGCCGGTTTAATAATAAAGACTTATTCGCGTGTTAATACGTGATAGATTATTCACAGGACGGAGAAAAAACGTATTTGATTACACTGAGATCATAAAAATATTATTACTTATTCATTTCATCAAAGCGCCGAAATGAAATTCTTTTCAAGTCACTGTGTTGAAATTGTTATTGAATTTAATTTCTTTGTTTGCAAAGTATATCGTATATATTGCAGATCTTGTTCACAAATGAAATGAAACAATCACTTAATAATTATTATTTGCACGCGTATTGACTTATGAAAAGGAAAAATGTGTCTGGATATAATGGCAAATAAAATGGTATAACTAACATGCGCTTTGATACAATGTAAGCACATTCCTTTTTCATTTTTCTCGTATTTTCTTGGATGAATGGATTAGTGCCATTGGCCATAACCATTTTTCAATGTAGGAGTAATTTACAGTTGCATAGTTATCGAGATAAAAAAATATGAAAAAAAAATAGTGAAGTAACGTACAAAATAACTGTGCATATAGATGGTTTGGTGTTGGTTTCCTTTTTTCACGTCATAGAAGTCATTGATGAATTTCTATCTCTCTCGGTGGTCATAAATTCTTAACTGAAGATAGTGATTATCGGCGGTTTTATCTTTAGAAATGACGACTTGCTTCCACCGGATTATTCTGGTTGGATTATTTGGTGGTGGTTTGTATATTTGGCCACCCACACGTCCCGTAGCTTAATGTTATTTTCTTTTAACTGATCAGTTCACCTATTCGGAGTGATTTACTACAAAGATAGATTATAGACAAAAGACTGACATGGGATACCTATCATCTCGGTATAATGCGGATTTCCAAAGAATAATCAATGTTCGCGTCCATGTGGCGGGGTCGCTGGAACCAACTAAACTTTCTTTATAAACTCTATCGAAACATTGTTACAAGTGGTTGTTAGAAACCGCGTTAACGGTTTGTTGAGCTGTAACTACAAAGTGAATATATAACGTAAGGGTGTCGAACAATTTTTCAAATAAGTATAAACTTGCCAACTTTTAATGAGCAAACTTCAGTACTCAGTCTAGCAGGTGGACGTCTTTTTAAATTAGACTCGAACAAGAAGGGACTACTTCATGTCGTCAAAACTTTAGCTCGTAATATTTTCAATTATTTTTTATATAGTCCTGTGTAAAAAAGCTTTTATATAGGTGCCGCGATAAAGTTACTGAGTAACGATAATGCAAGTAAATTTACAATCGGAATGATCTAAAAGTCTTTGTGAGAAATTATACTCAGAATATTTACGAGTATTGACATTCGGTTTGTGTCGTTATGAAATTAACCTATTCAAGTTTTCATACACTCTTTTTAATAATTATTTACACTGAACAAGACAACAAGTTCATTCGGAAACATTGCTCAATCGTGTTTTGAATACTGAAAATGTTGACAGTACCTAGGTACCATATTTTTTTTTGTTACGGGTGACAAAATAGTGATAAGAGAATTTTGATGCTCGACAAATACTTCTATTGTCTATGCTACTGTTGGTATGAAATAATAAATATAACACAAATCCTATATAATATAAAAAGTTAAGAATTGGTTCTATTTTCAAGTTCATATGCTTCTTTAGGTCGCATGTTAGAGAAAATGATGAAATAAGGACAATATACGTAACTTTCTATCATTTAATAAATTGTCATTATAATGAAACGACTTGAATAAAAATATCATGAAAATTTCAAGCGTAATTCGAGATCTGGTTCATATCAATGCGTTTCTTGGGGCTTATACCGTACAAGACAGAATTATTAGATATACTACTAAGAAAGATAAAATATCGTGAGTAGAAATCTAAGCGAACGCATTCAACTCACGCTTGACCCTAATTTTATTGATAATAGTTGTCTAGATACATGTTTCAAGATTTACTTCTAACTTGAGTTCAGTGTAATAACGTATTTTTCTTTCCTTTAGCAATAATACTTAATCAAAATGACACAATTATTATATATAGTCATTCTCGTGGCAAGCGTATATTGTTAATTTTTTTGGGAAACATGCATTTTCACGACTTTAAACTGCGAGACGGTAGCAAAAATTCCGTCCTAATCTGTTTAACCCGATTCGCTGTTAATGACTGAAACATGCAAACCATGCTGCATTCCCAAAATATAAGTATTATGTTACATTTTAAAGAAACGTTCCTCAAAGCATCTGTTTGTACGAAAATAGTACTAAACCGATGTTGATGAGTGCGTTAATAGGTAATTACCCTCTCACGCTACCTTATACATATTGTACATTTAAAAATGTGTTTGTTGGTTTATCTTATTGGTTTGTAGTTTTGTCTATATTTAGCGCCAGCAAACAAAAGCAAACTAAGAAGTAAAAAGACACCAAAGTGAAGCTACCGGAATAACTAGTTAATAACACGAATATATGCATGCAATATGCAATTACGCAAGAACCAGTATGTGCGGGTCGCTAGTAAAATAATAAGCGAAGAAAATCTTGCCTGAGGTCGTTTTTAAACATTCTCTACAGACGATTAAGTCCTCTAAATGCATTTAAAGCAGTTGAGAGTTATTCTCAAAGATTAAGAATACTATTATTAAAGCCGCAAAGGAAGCGCCGTCTCTGATGCAAAAACTAAACCCCTTTTTCCGAGACCGATGCAAACAGCGTTTTATAAAAATATTTTAATTTTCTTCGCATCGAGAGAAAAGGCAGAGACAGGCCGGATGCCGCCGGCCCGGGTTCGGGTCGGTTTTAAAACTGGATAGTTAGAAACTTCTCACAAAACGGTGCTATAATATCCCCAGAATCACATACTCTTGTGATATTTTGGTTTTGGCTAGCATAAAGTCCTCACCTCACTCCGTTACGAATATCAGAAATGAGAAGGTGAGTTGGTTTGTTTGTTTTACTTTTACGATGTAATGGTTGGGTTCATTTTCATGAAATTTTGGATACAGTCATGGCTGACTGCCATATTAAATTTCGTCCTGCGCGGCAGTATTTCCATCCTCACCACTTAGATGGTAGGCAGTCCACAACTGTGCGTTTTTCTAGATATTTCCTGCCTCGCACGACTGAACTGTGGAATAAATTGCCGCATGCAGTATTTTCGGACCGATGCGATCTTCAAACCTTCAAGAAAAGAGCGTACTCCCACCTGAAAGGCCGGCAACGCACTTGTGACTCCTCTAGTGATGCAAGTGTCTATGGGCGACGGTGATCGCTTACCATCAGGCGACCCGTCTGCTCGTTTGCCCCCTATGCCATAAAAAAAAATAAAAAAAAATGGCCGCAATTTTTGTCCAGGATAAAAATCATGTTTTGCGCGATTCGAATTGGTACTCAACGTAAGTGAAGCCCTGAACAGGAGCTTTTGATGTTGTTGCTTGGCTACTGTCCATTCTTAGAAATATTGATTGATCCGGGGATAAAAATTCGACGTAGTAAGGCCACACAGAACACTTCACCGATAATCTGTAAACACTTTACTTAACAGGAATCCTAATTATGGTTAAGATATGAATATCGAAAAACACCACAATTTGCAATTGGAAAACTGATGCAAAAGTAGGGAAGAAAATCTTTATTTTTGATTTTTGAATAATTTTACTCATCTTATACTTTATTTGTGATTTTTGATTGCGGGGCGCTCCAAATGCTTAAATCCATTATAATTAAGGCAAGGTTGCAATTTTAATTCGACTACAATAAATAATCTTGTTTAAAATTACACCGATATTTCGTAAGTCAAATTTACCTTTTTTAACTAAAGTCAGAGGCTTTACACCAGACACAATGGTCACTTAACAAATAACATTCTCGTAAAAAGCGGCGTGGTTGTTGCGAACTTTCTGCTTTATCTCTAACGTGGTAACCGCAGATATAGGGGAATTTATTTATTACTCACCAATTTTCTACCTCGAGTCACAGGATCATCCCCCAGAATAGTTACTGGGAACTTTAAGCTAACTATCATAGAGGATTCCTTCGCCTATTTATTTATATTTCGCGTGCTCTAGTGGCGTCTTATTTTGTCGAGAGAGTTGATTCTACATATTTTGTTATTCACTGAAAATGTTCAATACATATTAGAAACATTGTTTTGTGATTAATATTATCTTCAACGTAAAAACTAAATAGAAAAAAAAAACGATTGAATGAACGGTGGTAACAGATCGGAAGAAGTGAATCAATTTTTTCTAACTTTATTCAGATTATGCCTATTCGCGCTTTGTAACATAAACAAATGATTTACGCTATCACGCACAGCCGGACCTAGATGTTAAAACAATGCTAAATTTAGTTTCCTTGTAATTTGAATAAAAACTCACACCTAATTGTGTTAGTATCTAATTAACACTGCAATTGTCTAGAGTAAAAAAATCGAAACAGTGCATCAAAATTAACGGATTTGAGAATAAAACGTGTAAGGTTGCTACTCAAGTTATTTATCACTTAATGAAGATAAAGAACAATAAAGGGTTCGCGTAGGAAGCAGGTACCTGCGACTAGTTGAAGGGTGCTTTGTGAATGGCTTTGAACGGCGACGCTAACGAGGGTCGCACAAAGGGCAGTCTCGCGAGAGCGCCTCGCACAGAATCACGACCACTATTACCGACTACCGCCAACTGAAATTAAATTTTTAATTAATGACGGTTCTAATAAGCACAGAAATGGGTTATTCCCATTGAAGCGGTCTGTCTTTACTCACCAATCCCGGCGGGCTAACCTTTCCGGACACTGTTTGATTTCCGGGAACGTCAACTCTAAATGTTATTTATTGATCTACGCTTCTGTTTTCGAGGAATCAAAATATTTTCACACAAATGAAGATGTGGTAAAACGGCAGTGTAGCTTAAATCAGGGATCAGGAATGTCGTTTTCCGGAAACATTACCAAGACGTTGGGAGCTTAGAATTGCAGGAGCCTACCCTACCTGCATAGCTGACATGACTCGCCTGCACTCCTTTGTCACTAATAGACAGCTCAGGAAAATCCAAATTTATACGTATTTTCCCAACATTTCTAACTCGGATATTTAATTTTATGTTGTGGATAAGGAAGGCCGTCTTGTTACGTATAAATAGATTTCAAGAAGTTTCGTACTACGAGCTTCCAGCAGAATGATATTGTCCGGATACCACTGGTTTTGACATATTCGCGCCCGAATAAATCAAAGTCGCCCTTCTTTTAGAAATAAAATGAAAAGGACCGCTCTGCCATGAAACTTGGGTAACGTTTATATCTAACAACGCAAACAATAGATACAGCTACAGTTGGATGGGTAATAAGGGTAAAGATTCTTCCTATGAAAGGTCTTCATAACTCCAAAATCTCAAGTAGTCGTACAACTACTTAGACATACGAAAGTTCAATGAATGAAGACATTTTGTTTGCCGGTGGCATAACTTATAAGTTTAGTGAACGGATATGTAAATTTTCGGTCTGTTGTTCGCCGTTAGTGGGTTCCTATAGTTTAGTTCCGAATTCATTTGCCTATTTCAGAGTTAAGCCGGAGGACTCCGCTCAACGTTGTAAGGATGACGTTAATCGAAGCGCACAGGGATTAAGGAAACATTCTTTGGTTACCGGGTACCGTAACCGATATTGTAAAGAAACGAGAAAACTTTATTTTTTCATTTTCTATGAATACTACTTTCTTTTCTTGTTTAATAAAACTTTTTCACGTATTTTTATAGAACTAATTTTTTACATTACTTTTTGTTGCAAACGTATCATGGAAAATAATAGGAACTTTCAATTACCAGTTAGCCTTCCGAATGTTTTCTTTCCATTAGGTACAATCAAAAACCACCACCTGAACAGTTTTCGGATATTTGATAATGTTCCAAGTTCATATACTAACATAGCCGAATGTTTGAAGAAAAATCGTAAGTGCGGGTCGGGTTTGAAAGTCGGTAGCGACGAGACCAGGCCTGTAAGCGCTCCTCGAGGGGACTTCTCAAGTAGGAGTTGCCGCGCAGCTGTTATCTCGCGGACTTCAAAACTACACTGCTTTAGAGAAACGTGCTCGATTGCCTCGAGAGCCGAGCTTGCATGACTGTTTGTGTTACTTCCTTTACCTTTACGTACCCCATTTGTATTCAAATTTATGGCATATTTGTAGACTTTGTCCTAAAGCATTTTATGTTATTATTGACAATTTGAAACTTTTTTGTTTCTAAGCCCGCAAAAAACTCAGGATTATTAAAAAAAAAAAATTTGGTCGAATTATTTGGGATGGGCTCTGAGTGCGGCATAGGCCGGGAGATAAATTGTAGTTTAGGCCTGAACCTTCCTTAAGGAATATCCTCAAGTAGAACGCGCAGCTGTTATCTCGCAGACTTCAAAACTACACTGCTTTAGAGAAACGTGCTCGATTGCCTCGAGAGCCGAGCTTGCATGACTGTATTCAATAGTTTTAACGTCTTATCATGCAATTTTAATTTAATTATTTCTTTAAGCTTTCTTCATGTAATGGTGTTATCTTTTCGCTGCAATAAATGTGTTTTCTTTCTTTCTTTCTTTCTTTCTACGTTACGTCCACATTACGATACGGTGTAATATTCTGGGGCAATGCGACAGACAGAGATTTAGTATTTAAAGGCCAAAAGAAATGTATACGATCGGTCTGTGGTCTTAACCCCACAGAATCATGCAGACCATATTTTGTGAAATTAAATGTACTGACATTTCCGTCCCTTTACATCTTTGAGACCGCTGTTTATGTAAAAACTAATTGTAATCAATTTGTAAAGTTTAACAGTCTTCGTATGCAGGACAAAATTAACCATGGACCGCATAAAACTGCCCTGCTTGCAAAAAGTATTTTTGGAATGGCACCTAAAATTTTTAATAAATTACCGAAAGATATACGAAATTTGCATGATCTTCAATTATTTAAAAAAATATTGTTTACATTTTCAGTTAAGAAAGCAAGAATACCTAACGGATAATTACATAGAATAAAAAGTGTTATTTTAATTTGTATATTATGCATGCTGCCTGCAAACATCTCCAACCATTTTGTACGCCCTTTGGCAAAACATAGTGCTACTATTTAATTTAATTTATAAGTCACCTAACCTACCTATGTTTCACAAAATAAAGCATTCTTATTCTTATTCTTCGTATTCTTATTACCTTCCCTTACCTTTACGTACTCCATTTGTATTCAAATTTACGGCATATTTGTAGATTTTGTCCTAAAAGATTTTATCGATGTTATTATCGAAAATTTGAAGCTGTTTTTCTATGCTCGCCGACTACAAGATCAAGATTATTAAAAAAAATAGTTTTGGACGAATTATTTGGGATGGATTTTGAATGCGTTATAGGCCGGGAGATAATTTGTAGTTTAGGCCTGAAACTTCCTTAAGGAAACTTCTCAAGTAGAAGTTGCCGCGCAGCTGTTATATGGTGGACTTTAAAACTACATTGCTTTAGAGAAACGTGCTCGATTGCTTCGAGAGTGGAGTGGAGTATGCTTGACTGTTTGTATTAACTTCCCTTACCTTTATGTACCCCATCCATATTCAAATATATGGCATTTTTGTAGACAGTTTTCGTTGAAAATTTTAAACGTATTTTTTCTAAGCCCTTCAACAATTTGGGTGAATTATTTGGAATGGGGCTTTGAATGCGTCGTAGGCCAGAATATAGGTGATTGTAGCTTAAACCTAAGAAGCTGCTTTACACAAACATGCTCGCCTCAAACGCCGAACTTCCGTGTTTTTTTGTGTTACTGTGCTTCACTTTTACGTTCCCCACCTCTGTCAAAATTCAAACTTTGTTAACAGATGCTATTGTAAGTTAATAATATTCTTTCTCTAAGCCCATCAATCGTTATTTAAATATCGTTCATGTCAAATAGCTAGCTGACAAAAGCTAGCTATTAGACAGAAACTGCGTTGCAGGTCATATTAACATAACTTGCAGTGCAGGCCTGAGCATTCCTTAAGGAAACTTATGAAGTGGAAATTGTCGCGCAGCTGTTATCTCGCGGACTTCAAAACTGCAATGCTGTAGAGAAACGTGCTCGATTGCCTCGAGAGCCGAGCTTGCGTGACTGTTTGTGTTACCGTGCCTCACTTTTATGTTCTCCATCTTTATTTAAAATTAAGGCGTTTTGCCGAGAATATCTTTAATATATTTTATCAATGATAATGATAATTTCTTTAACCCTTTACCCATTATTTCAAAAATAGTTTCTGTCAGCTGTTCATTGCGTTGCAGGCAATATTAAGAAAACTTGTAGTGTACGCCTGAGCCTTCCTTAAGGAATCTTCTGAAGTGGAAATTGTCGCGCAGCGCAGCTTTTATCTCGCGGACTTCAAAACTGCAATGCTGTATAGAGAAACGTGCTCGATTGCCTCGAGAGCCGAGCTTGCGTGACTGTTTGTGTTACCGTGCCTCACTTTTATGTTCTCCATCTTTATTTAAAATTAAGGCGTTTTGCCGAGAATATCTTTAATATATTTTATCAATGATAATGATAATTTCTTTAACCCTTTACCCATTATTTCAAAAATAGTTTCTGTCAGCTGTTCATTGCGTTGCAGGCAATATTAAGAAAACTTGTAGTGTACGCCTGAGCCTTCCTTAAGGAATCTTCTGAAGTGGAAATTGTCGCGCAGCGCAGCTTTTATCTCGCGGACTTCAAAACTGCAATGCTGTATAGAGAAACGTGCTCGATTGCCTCGAGAGCCGAGCTTGCGTGACTGTTTGTGTTACCGTGCCTCACTTTTATGTTCTCCATCTTTATTTAAAATTAAGGCGTTTTGCCGAGAATATCTTTAATATATTTTATCAATGATAATGATAATTTCTTTAACCCTTTACCCATTATTTCAAAAATAGTTTCTGTCAGCTGTTCATTGCGTTGCAGGCAATATTAAGAAAACTTGTAGTGTACGCCTGAGCCTTCCTTAAGGAATCTTCTGAAGTGGAAATTGTCGCGCAGCGCAGCTTTTATCTCGCGGACTTCAAAACTGCAATGCTGTATAGAGAAACGTGCTCGATTGCCTCGAGAGCCGAGCTTGCGTGACTGTTTGTGTTACCGTGCCTCACTTTTATGTTCTCCATCTTTATTTAAAATTAAGGCGTTTTGCCGAGAATATCTTTAATATATTTTATCAATGATAATGATAATTTCTTTAACCCTTTACCCATTATTTCAAAAATAGTTTCTGTCAGCTGTTCATTGCGTTGCAGGCAATATTAAGAAAACTTGTAGTGTACGCCTGAGCCTTCCTTAAGGAATCTTCTGAAGTGGAAATTGTCGCGCAGCGCAGCTTTTATCTCGCGGACTTCAAAACTGCAATGCTGTATAGAGAAACGTGCTCGATAGCCTCGAGAGCCGAGCTTGCGTGACTGTTTGTGTTACCGAGCCACACCTTTACCACTGTCTTCAAATGCGACACGAAATACTATATCTATATTATTTTACAGAACTACAAGCAAAATGCGTTTCTTTCCATGGAGAATTTTAAAAAATAACATCTGCATAGAGGTAACTATAACGATTATAGCAAAGATAATAATTATAATCAGTTACGCTTTAATAGATTCCGATAGACGGGACTCGGATAAAAAACCGACCAAGACTAGCTTAGTCGGACTCGTGCACGAAGGGTTGCATACCACCGCATGCTTGAATTAAGTATCAAGTTTTATTTTCTTTTTACTTACATTAATTGTTGTTGCAGGGGCCATCACCATCATATACATTCTGTAAAAATTAAGTGTCTTATTACGATTCAAAAGTTAGAGCTCTGTGACAGGCAGACATACAGTCAACATTCAGCTTTAAAATGGTTCCATTGGTTACACAACCTCAAAAAAGGACATGGAAAATTGGCGGTGTACATAGATCCGATACCACGGTTAAGAATACAAAAACTAAAGCAAAAAGTCATGTCATGAAAAAAAGTATTTAAAGAACCTAACAAGTTAAATTTTGCACACTAAAAAATACGAAACCTAAGTTTGGAACTGTGATTGCTCCATTTAGTTAATTTAGACCTGAGACTAAATTCATTTACTTAATATCCAATTGGACAAGGACAAAAGCGATGTCAAAAATTGCGTTTATACTATAATAAACAGATAATCCAACTGATAAAGAATATAGCTATCGTTTCCCATGGATACAACACGGTTTCTAGGTTCGTGGAAAACATTGTTTCTTAAATCAACCTAAACAAAAATCCCGTTTCTGATTAGGTACCTTGGTAAATAAGTAGTGGTACTTATTTACCAAAGTACCTAATTCACTCAGTGTTCAGCAATTTCAATTTGATCGGGTAAATTCGTATTTGCGTAATAGCACAAAGTGAATGTTAATTCGGGAACTTAATCTCCGGAGTTCGTGCAGCCCGCTTCTATAGAAACCGAGGTAAGTTTCTAAGTAGCTGGTGCGACATAACTGGCAGAGGCCAAGAAATAATAACCAGAGGTCTGGTTCTTGGTCTCAATCGAGAAGGTATCTATTTGAGATTCTATAGTATTTCTTCCTAGCTATACTAACTAGTATATATATGATGTACATATGAACGCTACATATACTGGAGGGATCAGCTTTTTTAGTGATTACACTTTGTTTTACCCTCGATTAAAAGCCACTATCAGCTGATAAGCGTTGCCTCGAATATCGCAGCAATGTTTTAATTAATTTAGTGGCAGTAATAGATTCGAATCATTTTTTTATGACAAAACAAATGATTTTTTCATGTCTTTTCCATAAGCTACTATTATAACTTTATCGTCATCATCATTCTCTAGCGTTCCTTTTTTGATATATGAACTCAAATTTAATAGGTTACGAACTCTGACTTAGTAGGTCTGAAATCTAGAGTTGGTCATTGTTTAGTTTTGAGTCAAAATAAATTTGACTGATAGCTTAAAGTCGATATACTGGATTCTTACCTCTACTGTGACTGAAGCCAGTGGAAGGGGCAGGTCAGGTAAGATCTGGTGCACCCGCTTCGCTATCCGCTCAAGGATGCCACTTAACGGAAAAAGCGGCAATTGAAAATAACAATAGTTGCAAGCTTGTCTTACAGTCCTGAAAAGAACAGAAATGGAGAATTTATTGCGCACTTTTGTTTTATTACCCTTTAACTGCCAATGATGGGCTTTTAACGAAATCTTTTAGTATTTTATTACTTCTGGAACGCAAAGACGTACCGTGATTTGAGAATTAAGTATAATTTAAATGCAATTCTTTGAGAATTTTCAAGCATTAACCTTATATTGTACTTTAAACAAAATACGAATAAGTCATAAGTTGAGTTAGGTTAGGTGTAACTATGTGTATTCCGACAAGTTCTAAAGTGTAACATCTTAGTGGCGTTCAGTATTTCTTAATATGTTATAGGTATATATTATAAAACAGAATGGTACTTGTTAGGATATAATACTGAAAAGTATTAGGATATCACATAATCTATTGTAACGTGTAGGTAAAAAAGACGAATTTTGTGATTCCGCTTTGTAATTTCGGTGATGCCAAATATTTATGTAATGAATGAGAGCGAGTTTTTATATCTGTTTTTCGTGTTTATTTATCTACTAGCTTTAACCCTCGGCTTCGCTCGCTTTACCGGGAATTAACTGGTAATCCATGAGTCCATCTGTTTCATGTACAGTCAAGGAATTTAATTTATATAGCATTTCGTACATTGTCACAGTCAAAATCAATATGAAAGCCGATAGAGTTTCTGTATCAATGTTACTATGACAATGTACGAAAAGGTACACAAATTAAATTCCTTGAGCGTACATCTGGACGTTCAAATTTCGAAGTTCGTATAAAACCGTCCTTTTCACTCTCTTGTTATATTGTATTTGAGTGAGTGGGACAGCGCCTTACGAGCTTCGAGTCTCCGAGCTTCGTAATTACTCCTATGTTCGCCGTTAAGGCGTTATTGAGTAACAAACATGTAAACATCTGTATACATCCGAACATTTTCATAAACTTTCAGATCTTTACTATAATAAATTTGTAAAAATTAAATGTCTACATTGTAGATATTGTCAAAAAAATATTGTAACAGGCCATTTGAAGGTCAAAAAATTTAAAAAAATATATTTGGATTTTTTGTATGAGTCATTGTGGCTTCAGCACGCCAAATCGGCTAAACGAATCCCCACTATTTTCGGTATGCGAGTAGACGGATATCCACAGATGGTTATATGATACGTTTTACTCGACTACACTGAAGAAAAAGATAGAAGTAATTAATTTTTCTCCTCTGCGAACGAAGTTGCGGGAATCGTCTAGTTTATAATTGGTAGGATACAAGTAGGTAAGGTTTGTAAGGTCAGGGTCAATAGTCAACACATCGTTATTCCTATTGGCATTATGTTGTGTGACGATATATTTGGCGCTTTGGATGCTATAGACTATTTGACGCTGACTGTACAAGTGTACATCGTTTAGTACCCATAACGAAATAAAACTACGACGCGTGAATTACTGTATTAATGCATATTGTTAAAATCAAAGTGTGAATATACTAAAATAATTAGTTCCTTTTGATGCTGACTGTACCAAACGTTAGTCTTAGTCGAGCAGCGCCTGAGATAACAACCGTCGGGCGACAATGCCCGCAAATGACAACTTGTGACAACTTGCGACAATTCGAGACAACTCACGGCAACTCTCGCCGCGGCGACCGCTCGGAGACAATTGGGGACATAATAGCTAATAGCACTGGTGCAACAAGTTATTACGACATAAAGACATTTTAGTGATATACTTAGTAAGATATTTTTCTTTAGTTGGTATTAGTCTTGGAGGTGAGCCATCCATGGAACCCGATTTCTTTTGCTTTGCTTTTAAGGAATCAAGCCAAATCTCCTCGGCTTGTTTTCTACCTCGCCTATAATACGTGCTACTTATACCATATAATACAAATACATACACTTTATGAAGTTGAATCGTAATTATAATACTCAATAGTATTTTTTTCCAACAAAATTCATTACCAAGCTTAAACCTCTCCATGTGTTGCTTATTTTATGACTCAAAATTTTAAATCCCGTGCCAAAATAAAAATTTCTTTAGACACTGACTGTACCAAACGTTAGTCTTAGTCGAGCAGTGCCTGAGATAACAATAACAATCGTCGGGCGACAATGCCCGCAACTGACAACTTGTGGCAACTTGCAAAAATTCGAGACAACTCGCGGCAACTCTCGCCGCGGCGACCGCTCGGTGACAATTGGGGACATAATAGCTAATAGCACTGGTGCAACAAGGTATTACGACACAAAGACATTTTAGCGATATACTTAGTAAGTAAAGATATTTTTCTGCAGTTGGTATAAGACTCAGTTGTGAGCCATGAGCCATCCCTTGATTGCTATGGACTTACATTTAAATCTTACATTGATAAATTAGAAGCATTGCAAATAAGATTCTTAAAATTTGTAAATTAAAAAACAAAAAAATAATTGTAATGGAGACTATTAAAAAAATATTTAAAATTTGTAAAATACTCCCAGTTAGTTTAAAACGTAAATACCTACTAGCAGTTAATAACCATAGCAACCAGGAGCATAATCCTATATTATTAGAGCACAAGCATGGCACTCGATCGGTGTCCGCGAGCAAATTTGAAGTACCACGCGTTAAGAACTACTTCGAAGATAGAACATTAAATAAAAGACTTCCGTACTTCTTAAATAGCCTGCCCGAGAACATCCGTCATGAGCCAAGCAAGCTCAAATTTAAAAAGGCCCTGAATAAATACTTGCTGCCGTCGCTTGAGTAAAATTATCATGAAATATATTCGTTTATCTTATAATTGTATATAAATAATAAATATTCCATAGTATTATTAGTAGAGACACGTGCCTGCCGTCAAACTGTACAATACAGTTTTGCAGGAAACTGTCTTAGAAATAAGAATTATGTACTTTGTTTAATACATAAATAAATAAAAAAACCCGATTTCCATCGGCTTCATTGCTTTTGAAGAATCAATCCGATGTCCCCGGCATGTCCACTGCTTCGCCACTAATATGTGCTACTTATACCATACCATATACTACAAAGAGACATTCTTAATGAAGTTGAATTGTAAGAATAATACTCAATAGTTTTTTTTTGCTACATCATTTAACTACCGAGTTTACCTCTCTATGTTTTCCTAATTTTATGACTAAACATTTTAAAAGCCGTGCCAAAATAAAAACAACCTATTGTCACCAACTTCTTCTACGATTAGTGAGCCAATATTTTAAGATGTTAAATCAGTAGCCATAAGCAACGGATTAAGTAAATGTTCAAACCAGAAATCGAAAAAAATAATTTTTGGACCACCCTATTAGACACTGACTGTACCAAACGTTAGTCTTAGTCGAGCGACGCCTGAGATAACAACCGTCGGGCGACAATGCCCGCAACTGACAACTTGTGGTAACTTGCGACAATTCGAGACAACTCGCGGCAACTCTCGCCGCGGCGACCGTCGGAGACAATTGGGGACATAATAGCTAATAGCACTGGTGCAACAAGTTATTACGACAAAAGAGAGAGACAAGCGATATAATCAGTAATATCTTTTTCTGCGCTTGGTTTACGTAACAGTGGCGAGCCATCCAAGGAACCCAATTTCCATCGGGTTGTATATTTAAGGCGCTCTTTATTGCTTTTGAAGAAATGAGCCAAACATCCCCGGCGTTTTCAGAAATTTGTTTGGTACGTAGGTCACTCGATAAATTTTGAGATAAAAAAAACTGTTGAAGATATTAGTATTATTTATTTTACATTTTTTCAAAATACTTTCCATTATTCTCTATACAAAGTTCCATTCGTCTGAACCAACTTTGGAAGCACTGTTGCCAGTCTTCATCAGATAGGTCCGAAATTGCTTCTTCATATGCAGCCACGGCTTCTTCAGCACTCGAAAAAACTTCCCTTTTATTTTTTCTTTCACCACCGGGAACAAAAAGAAATCGCAGGGAGCTAAGTCAGGACTGTAGGGTGGATGTGGTAAGGTTTCTATCCCAGCTTTCTCAATAAACGCCTTTGTTATGAGGGACTTATGTGAAGAGCCGTTATCGTGATGCAGCAAGATTCCCCGAAGTCCAGTCTTTGGTCTCCTCTCTCGCACTGCTTTGAAAACTTGCGGCAATGCTACAGTAGTATACCAATCAGAGTTGACTGACCTATAATTTTCGAGCATTGATGTTGATAAATGTCCGCCCCGTGAAAAGAAACTAGCTACCATTTTTTTGCCGACGTTACGAGGTCTTTGTAGTTTTGTTGGTAACTTTCCCTCTGAGAAGACCGATACTGACGATTGCCGCTTGTTTTCCGGGTCATATTGGTAAATCCATGTTTCGTCACCTGTAATTATTTCCGATACACGCCACGATGTCCCGTTGTCGAATCGTAGACGCATCTCACGGCACCAATCTACACGAGCCTGTGTCTCAATATCGGAGAGCAAACGTGGTATCCAACGACAACAGAGCTTCCTTACTCCAAGATATCGTTTTCTGCAGTTACTGCTGTGTGCGGCCGACCACTTCGGTGGTCATCTTCGAGGCTGGTTTTACCCCTTTTAAATTCGTTGAACCATCTAAAAACTGTTGCCCGTGAAGGAGCAGAATCTCCTAACGCTGACTGCAATCGTTGCAAACACAATTGTTCAGATAAACCAAATTTAAAATCATAAAATATCATAGCACGCAAATGTTCGCGGTTAAGCTCCATCGTTACAAAGAAAAAACGTCGAAACCGTTTTAGAATAATGACTGTAAAATATTCATTTTTTAAATTGGAGCGAATCGGCAACTTGTGTTCTATTTTTAAATAAATGTTCTTTTTAAAAACATATAATTTTTATAAACAAAGATCAGAAACAAATGAAAAAATTTTTCGACGATACTGGACTTGAACCAGTGCCTTGAGCCAGACCGGGGCAGCACGCTCTACCATCTGAGCTAATCGTCCACACCAGCAGTCGACGAATTTTGTCATCTGTTCTTGCTTATTGATCTCTGTATGGTGCATCCGACTCTTTAGCCGTTAGCGCCGCCTAGTGCAGAACTATGAAGTTACTTTCACCCCGAGCAGATACCTTTACAGGTACCATTGCTCGGCGAGAGGTGGCGCTATTATCAAGACTGTACTTTTTGTTTTACAAATATCATGATAATAATCTCAATTTTTGCAATTTATTAGTGGATCACTCCACTAGCGTTATTATTATAAACAAAGATCAGAAACAAATGAAAAAAATTTTCGACGATACTGGACTTGAACCAGTGCCTTGAGCCAGACCGGGGCAGCACGCTCTACCATCTGAGCTAATCGTCCACACCAGCAGTCGACGAATTTTGTCATCTGTTCTTGCTTATGGATCTCTGTATGGTGCATCCGACTCTTTAGCCGCTAGCGCCGCCTAGTGCAGAACTATGAAGTTACTTTCACCAGTGGAGTGATCCACTAATAAATTGCAAAAATTGAGATTATTATCATGATATTTGTAAAACAAAAAGAACATATAATTTTGTTAATATAATATAATAATAAAATTCCATTTTTGAATTTCGAGCATCTCAAAACATATCGAATGACCTTACGTACCTCGCCACTAATACGTGCAACTTATACTATATCACATTATGTATTGTTTTGTTTTGTTTTTGCATTTTTCTGACGATCCCATACAGGTGATAACGAAATTCTTTATGTATAATTATGTTTTTATATTTCCCTATCGTAAATCATTAAAAGAAATGACATGTAACTTTTTCATCTGTGACATTCCATTTTCATCATAATTTAAATTAGTGTAAATTAAATTAAATAAAACTAAATTTTATCTAATGTATAACATGAATACCACTTAAATTAATTAATTATTAAGCCTAAAACATAGTGGGGTATGTTCTATTTTGTTAATGACAACAATGTGATTTTTTTATAAAGCTGAACAGTTGCGGAGGAAAAGTAAAAAATAATGGGTTTTCGAGTGTTTGCTTACTTTTTTGGGGTTATTAAAATAAATACATAACTAAGTATCGTGAAATAGCGGAAACTTAAAAATAAAGGGTTTCTGATATCCTGATTCGCCCCCCAACATTTTTTATTCTAGACGAAATTTAAAGGAACATTAAGTATCTTCAAAACTTAAACGTAACCAGTATCTACTGTACCTTTATTCCATTAACCTCTGTAAGTACGTATTTTCCGTTTAACAGTATGGAACTGATTTGCGCATTAATAATGTTTTAGGAACAATACTAGCCCACCTCTCGATCTAGGTCGATTAGGAAATACTAAAGATTTAGCCCTAAGTTTCAGTTCACAACCCGGCATATTAGCACAGTAAACAAAGCAAGATCAGTAGCTCAACTAGGCTTAAAGAGTGAACTCACACGAATGTGCTCTCGACGCTAGCGGCTGACACAATGTTTGGCACACGACACTCCAAAGCACTGAAGATGATGGTGATGATACGGGCAATGATAAAATTTGGGATACAATACAAGTTGCAAAGATGAGAGGTGCAGGATTATTGGAAAATGTAATGGTAATGAGTGGCATCTAGTGACAAAAATAACTGTTATACGGAGGCGTGCCCGCCACTTCGTACCGTACACTGTAACTAGGGATGATACGGAGCTTCAACTCCGACAATGGGAGGTATCCTGAAACTCGATCGAAGCGCGTCGGTGGTGTCTTATTTGTACAAGTTACGAGTTGTTGCTCGAAACATGCATGCACGTAACGTCACTTTTTTTTCAAGGATGTATGAATAAACAAACAAATAGTGTGATTTATTAATAGGTTGTGCTTTTCTCTTAGTGTTTTTTGTGAGTTAAACACTTGAGTGGAGTAATTGTTTATGTGATTGTATGATGCTTAAAGAAAAAATAAGCCAAAGTAAAGTATCATGGAACTTTATTTTAATCAGGTAGTCGATAATATAGATATAGCACATTGTAAATATTGCAAAAAAAGTCTACTCTTGGAAAGGAAGAACAAATAGATCTTTGTAAGGTTACTTAAAGTCTATCCAAATTAAAGACGAAAAATATAAAGCACAAGCGCAAGTCAGTTCAACTTTGACACCTGTTCAAGAAGCTAAAAAAATTACTCTGCAAGACACTTTAGTGAGGAATCAAAAATTGTCCACTTCTTATTTCAAAGCTAAAGATATAGACCGATTAGATTCAGATTATTATTTCGGAAATTATTGCACTACAAGGTCTTCCATTTGGTCACTTATTTCTTTTCGATCTCAAGGTAGAATTTTTACAATATATATAACTAGTAAGATACAAAAACCAAATACAAAATACTCCCGCATGACACGTTCGCAAGAGTGCGTCTTTTTCGGGCGAGTGTGTGAATTTGTTTTACTGCTACATACATACTCGCATATACTGTGGCATTAGTTTATTTGCTGAGTTCGACGGCATTGGATGGACTTAGTTTAAGCAATTCTATGCTCACTCGAAGTTTATTTGCTAAAATAGTAGGTGCTGGAGGAATTGGGTTCTACGTCGGTGAAGCACATAGTCAATTTTCGGAATTGATTTGCTAAAACTAAAACTGAATGAATTTGTGAAAATAGTAATTCCTCTCACTTGAATACAAAATTGACAATATCATAAACGATGCAGTCAAGAGACCAAATACTTAATGGTCAGTACAATGATATGCTAGATGTTTGATAGTTCGTACAAATTTTTAAGCATAAGTTGAGCACCACATATTTCCACGGAAAATGGATTGACTAATTGTATTGAATTTACTTGTTCATTAATAAAATGCATGTATAACCAAGAATATTAACGTAAAAGCTGGCAATCTGAAAATGGAATTGATAATACCTAATAATTAATTTTATTTTATTTTAATTTTAAAATTTTAATTCGCCGTGTAGCCGTGTTATAACGATATTTTAAAAATTCTGTAAACATTTTGAGATTCGAAAGTAAGAAATATTGCCAATTGGAAGTATTGATAACAACACTTTAAAAGTATGATGAACTCTACTAATTTTTCACTTGTAAGACAAATAGGTAGTTACTATCTATCATTTTTCACTTGTATTTTGAGATGGCTTTGAGTGTATCCTAAATTTGACACATCAAGCGCAAAATACGACGTGGCAAGTGACATACTTATTATTTCGGTAATGTCGGTGTGACCTTTAACGTCTTATCTCCGCCTTGATATTTTTAGAAAATGGGAGTGAAAGGAGCGTGTACATTAATTTCTTTCGTCAAAACAAAACTACTGGCCGGATTTTAATTATATAATTACTTTTTACCAAACCAAAGTCAAGAAAAAATAAGGGTACTATGACTTTATTTTCCTCCGCGAACGAAGTTGCAGCCACTTCCCATCGTCTAGTAACAGTACCAATATGTACTGTTACTGGAAGATGACAGTACCTACATGTACTGATACAGGAAGATGAGAGATTAGATATAACTTTACTTAAACCACTTCAAAATATAAGTGAAGTAACACAGTACCAAAATCCAAGCGCCTCCTGCATTTACACAGAACAGACTCAACGGAGGCCTTTTCGTTCATAATATGTATAGACACCTAATAATGACAACGGAACGGTTTGAGGTTGGAAGGAACTCGTTAAAAGTTTAATTACTTGGTTCTTGGCAATGATTGACGGAGTCCTGCTGGCATGCTTCCGCAATACTAAAGCGGATCCTTAATTTGAAACAGTAAACTTACATTTACGGCCGCAGATTCGATGGCCACATTAACAATTGCGTGAAGTGGTCACCGCTAGTCTAAGGATAGTATAATCCAAACGCAATGTATGCTGTAGGTAGGTTATAATTATAATAGTACATTACTGCAGAAGCCGGGAAAGAAGGACTTGCTGGATGAGTAGGTATAGACGGCCGACCGTCGTAGGGAGCCCGGATAGTGCTTGTCTCAAACATATGTAATGAAATAAAAAAAACCTCCCAAAAAATTACACATTTTTACGGAAGTCGTCCGTATTTCGCGTGTGTTGTTCGAATCTAGACACGCGGCAGCGTGTCAAGCCAAGTTCAAGCAAAGGAACTGGCTACCAGCGCCGAGTATAATATTAGACGAACCACTTGGTGCCACTTTTGACCCTTCTATAACTCAAAACCTCTTTAACGTAAACACATAAAACTACGCGTGTTTAATTATAGCCATAAGGACATCTAGAAGCCCCAATTTTATGAAGCTAGCTCAAACAGTTTTAAAGATATGAAGGTCAAAAAGTAGTAAATTTTAGCACTGACTGACTGACATATAGTACCTAAACCTAACCTACTTCCAGATGACCTAGAAGGATGAAATTTGGAATCCAGCTCGGTAATTGTGTGTAAGCGTAGGAAAATCTAATAATAAACAAAGTTAAAAAATAGGGGGGTACCCATACAAAAAAAATGACGTGATAGATCGATGAACACCGGCTGCATCTACGAAAAAGTGTCACGAGCCGCTCGTTACATTGCGATTGCAATTGTGCGACTGCGACTGCGTACACAGGTAGGTGGGTAGATAGGTGGGTGGGTAGGTAGGTGGGTAGGTAGATGAGTAGGTAGGTGGGTAGGTAGGTGGGTAGGTGGGTGGGTAGGTAGGTAGATAGGTGGGTAGGTAGATGAGTAGGTAGGTGGGTAGGTCGGTGGGTAGGTCGGTGGGTAGGTAGGTAGGTAGTTAGGTAGATAGGTGGGTAGGTAGGTAGGTGGGTAGGTGGGTAGGTCGGTAGGTGGTTTAGTAGGTGGGTAGGTAGGTGGGTAGTTAGGTAGGAAGGTCGGTAGGTAGGTAGGTTGTAGGTAGGTGGGTTGGTAGGTGGGTAGGTAGGTATGTAGGTAGGTAGGTAGATCAGTGGGTAGGTGGGTAGGTAGGTATGTAGGTAGGTAGGTAGGTGGTTAAGTAGGTCGGTAGGTGGGTGGGTAGGTAGGTGGGTTAGTGGGTGGGTAGGTAGGTGGGTAGGTAAGTGGGTGGGTAGGTAGGTAGGTAGGTAGGTGGGTAGGTAGGTGGGTAGGTAGGTGGGTAGGTAGGTGGGTAGGTAGGTAGGTAGGTAGGTCACTGGGTAGGTAGGTAGGTAGGTAGGTGGGTAGGTAGGTATGTAGGTAGGTAGGTAGGTGGGTAGGTAGGTGGGTAGGTAGGTGTGTAAGTAGGTGGGTAGGTAGGTAGGAAGGTCGGTAGGTAGGTAGGTTGTAGGTAGGTGGGTTGGTAGGTGGGTAGGTAGGTATGTAGGTAGGTAATAGATCAGTGGGTAGGTGGGTAGGTAGGTATGTAGGTAGGTAGGTAGGTGGTTAAGTAGGTCGGTAGGTGGGTGGGTAGGTAGGTGGGTTAGTGGGTGGGTAGGTAGGTGGGTAGGTAAGTGGGTGGGTAGGTAGGTAGGTAGGTAGGTCACTGGGTAGGTAGGTAGGTAGGTAGGTAGGTAGGTGGGTAGGTAGGTAGGTAGGTGGGTAGGTAGGTATGTAACTAGGTAGGTAGGTGGGTAAGTAGGTGGGTAGGTAGGTGGGTAGGTAGGTGTGTAAGTAGGTGGGTAGGTAGGTGGGTAGGTAGGTGGGTAGGTAGTTAGGTAGCTATATCTATGACGCGCGGTCATCGTTTCGAGTGCAAGCGAGAGCGCGGAACAAGCGATAAAGAGGCATGATCGGCCTAAGCGTTCGGCTTCCCTTCCACGTTATCACGTAAAATTATCGTCCGTAAACCGACCTTACGGACAACCAATTTTTTTTTTTAAATTGTTTCGTTGGAACCGTTACAAGCAGATATTTGAAACTTTCCTAATATATGTATTATTATATTTGCTATATAACAGAAATATAATAATAAAGTTAAGTCAAAAAATAAGTGGTGTCCCCATACAAAAAACTTGTAATACGCGCTAAACAACCGGCCAACGGTGTGTCGTCGGCGGCGCGCGGCACCACATATTATTATACACAGAACAGAAGTACATCTACATAAAAGCGCTCCCGAGCAACACATAAACATGGCCACCGCTTACGAATACCGAATTAGTTATATATTGTTTTATTACATTTATGTTCATCCTACTTCTTTCTCAACGATGAATTAAATGATTGTCATTAAATCTCAATACCTGCCTAGTTTTCTTTACAAAAAGTAATGATATCCCACCAAAAACATAAATGTAAAAAAGGAGAGCCAAGTTCAATACAAAAATTATGCTTGGCTGTGGGCTACGCCGCAAAAAGAATGGAGATCTAAATGAGTGCCAAGTTCTGTGCAAAATTCAAATATGTACTTATTTATAGGAACAAAATAACATTATGAACAAGTATTAAACTCTATTTCTTTGCTTTATTGGATTCCTATAACAATTGCTGTTATTTAAAAATGTGAGATCTTAAAGTAGGCTAGATTTGACTTGGCCAGTTTTCATTACATCAGTCATTTTATAAAGTTATTTAACATATATATTTTAATTCTTATAAAAACTGGCTTTTGCGAAATCCATACTGATATTATAAATGCGAAAGTATGTCTGTCTGTCTGCCTGTTACCTCTTTACGCTTAAACCGTTGAACCGATTTGGATGAAATTTGATATGGAGATAGATTGAGTCCCGGGGAAGGACATAGGCTACTTTTTAGCCTGGAAAAATACTCTTGTCCGCGATAAACGAAATAAAGGCGGACGAAGTCGCGGGCAGAAGCTAGTTAGATAATATACGCGATATAATCCGTTAAAATTGTTATATTTAAATGAGTAATAATCGCAGAAACAGAAGAAAATATTACAGACGCCATGTTTACAATATTTTTTTTTAAAATACTTCCCGGCATAGACCTTAAATTTTGTATGAAATTCCTTTATAGTTTTCTTGAGTTATTCTGTCCAAAACGTGATACTTTGAAGCCTATTATAACATTTTTAACGTACGTAATGATGACATTTCATTGCATGTTAGAGAAAACTTTACCTTTGGGGGTATATGCACTGATCCTGATTCAAAATCCCCTCCTCTTTGTCACCTATTTCATGGAATGGATACAATGGGATCTTCGAGAGCGAAATACGTAAGCGATGTAAAAATTTTTTTTGAGGAAATGATGATCTAATAACTGCAATATCCAAAAAAATTATAACATGCTTCAGTGTAGTGAAGTCAGATAGCATCCTTATCCTCAAATCAAACAAACGAGTAGCGTATTAACAAGTAAATGTGTAATTTCAAACTCCACATGCTCATTCTGAGTCTAATATCAGCAAGAAGGCTCAGTAATGTAGGGCGTTCTCGGTGAACGGCAAACGTTCCAATGCAAGGAGATAAGAAATGACGCCGGCAATGGCGCCTGCCTACCTGCGTTATACTCGCGTTTGATCTTCCTGGAAGAAATGACCCGACGATGACCGGAACACTAAAGATAATCAGATAGGATAATCGATAACGAGAATAATATTGAATAGTAGCGAGTATGTTGGTATAACTTATAGACCACACCACCGAAACATCTCAGTGGTTTGTGTTACCATGCTACTGTTATCAAAAATACAAAATTTTAAGCGAAACTCTTGATTACGAGTATGAAATTAACACTGGTCACTGTTTTCTTTGAGCATCCGCATACAGTATGCAGTCTAAGAACAACGTGCGAAATAATAAAATAAACCCGCATAGAAGTAAGTTAACAATATTACCCTCAACCCTAACCTCACCAAACCTACGAACATTTACTGAAACCAGTTGTCTATGCTATCTATTTATTATGTAATTACTAAACCCCTAGCCACATTCTAATACCCACAGCCAGAGTCTAATATCAGTACAGTGGGAGGCTCTGTAATGTCTAACATTCGCCGCGGTGAACGGCAAACGTTTCAATGCATGGAGATAAGAAATATTGCTGGCAATGGCGCCTACCTACAGAGTACCTACGGAGGTTTGTTTAAACTTTCCGGAGGAAACGACCCAACGATGACCGGGGGAGCCTAAGAGTAATCATTTGAATATTTACAGATTTAAAAAATTCGGTGCTCATCAGATTATACACCTTACCCAAACTTTCCTGTAGTTTATTTTTAACTCGACTGCTCTACAGCAAGGACCAGCTTAAATATGTTTTTGACACGTATTTCTTTACCACTAGATATCTATGTAGGTAGGTATGTGGTTATTTCATTCTCCCTTTTTAAGTAACGAGCTGTTATATCTGGTTTTAATTAAAGATACAAAATAATGACTATTTTTGTTTAAATACAGTAAGAAATCATTTTCATTCACTTTGAGATAAATGTTAACAAAGATTTTGTTCGCAGCTACGCGCCCACACGAGCAGAGTATTTTAAAAACTGCTTACTTCTCAGGGCTTAACAGTACTTAATATAATCAATCTGTGATTCATCATAGGTCGATCATGGCAATCGACATACAAACTATTGAATTTTGAAGGAAGCGAGAAAAATAAATCAAAGTAATATCGTTCCAAGTGCTAAAACTCCCAGCAAGTAGAATTATCTATTCATAGCTCGTAATAATGCGAACTGACCAAGGCGAAACCTGACAATGATTATGCTCAGTGGGTCCGAAGGATGAATGAACGGATGGACAGACGAACGATTCCATGTGGATTACATTTCGGCTGTTTGAAGTGAGGAAATTTGAAGGATTAATTTCACGTTTCCTTCCAGATTCGTGCATTGGCCTGTTGGGAACGAACATGAATAGGTATTATAAAACGAAACAAGTGACTGGAAACGCCACAACGCCACATAAAAGAAAATTTCGAAATAGCAGACGTATTTTTGGCCACCTTAAAAAGGAAGACGTTGTCAATGGCTATTTGTTTTTCGAGTTCTTAGGAGACGATATTTCAAAAACCTTTTCGTAGAAATTCTGTGCGAATCCGGTTTCAGTTCTACGTCTGTTATTCGTACTTCTATCAGCCACTGTTGAAATTTAAGTATATCATGGCCTACTTTCACCATGTTCTGCTAGTTTCAACGGCTGTCTATCATTTGACGGACATTGGAGGTCATTAAAAAATGGGTAATTTATAACCCTTTAGGTTACTTAGAATAAGTTTTTTTTTATTATTTTTGTTTGTATGTATGTAAGCATATTTGCGGCTTCATCACTTCAAAACGGCTAAACAGGTTTCAATTATTTTTGGTACCTACATACATGGGTAGCTACCAAACCGTTATACTACAACAATTTTTGGTACCTACATGGGTAGCTACCAAATCACATCCCATAACCGTTATAGGATACTTTTTACCCGACTACAGAGAAGGAAAAAATGAGTTATGACTTTTTCGTCCTGAGCGAATGAAGTTGCTGGCAACTTCTAGTTGGGAATAAGACTATATACTACCAAAGATATTTGCTTTTCTTGTTGTATTTAAAGCGTAGCTTAAAACGGTTTGGATAAATTATTGCTATTCAGTTTTGCTGTTAACTCTCACACTTTCAAATTCGTAGCGAACGCCCATCATTTTCGCCACTTTAACCTACCGCAACCCGCCGCTTGATCATCATTTACTTATATCATTATACAGCAGATTATTAACGCGAATTATGTTTTCTGCACGAGTGATTATTTAAAATGAAAACGCGCGAAAGCAATATTTTTATGGATTTCCAATTTTTCGCAAAAGTTCGTTTTATTTCGACGATGTCTGAAACGCCGTGTGATTCAATTAATTCATTGAATATCGCAGCCCGATGTCAGCCACAGTGGACGCCCTGACCTATACACATTGTTGAAATCATAAAAAATGTAACAGCAGCACTTCAACTGAGGTTTTGAATACTCTATTGGTTAAACACTTCAAGCTCCAGTTATTCATGTTAAAAATATTTTGCTAGCTATTCAAAATTCCAGTTTTATGAAAGCCGACGATGCCAGCTATCTATGTCGGATTTTGTTAGAAATTTTCAGTAAAATTTTGTTATTATCTATGTCACATCGTTTTATTAGCTTTTGAACCTCGAGAGCCTCTGGAGCCCGGAGGAAGTCATAAATATCTCGCGCGTCCCCGATTCCTACCAAACTTTGCTAGCACTAGACTCTTACATTTTCATTGTGCTTACATTATTTTATTATCATCACAATAACGGAGTTTCTCCGCTTTATTTGAGAGGATGCTAATTACGCGTCTTGACTTACTTTCTCGTGCAGCTTTAAAAATTACCCGAGTATTTATTTAGTTCAGTTTTTTTTTCTTAAAGTAGGATCGCCAAACATGAGTGAGTTCCAATGCATTGCATGGTAGGACTTTAACTTGAGCAAAGCTGCCTGAGGTCGTTTAGCGAACACTGATGATTAAGGTCTCCGGATTTGACCGAAGCATTTCGGGCCGTTCGCAACATTGACGACGTGAGAAACCATATTTGTAAAGTAATGAATTTTAGAGTCTCACACTAGTTTTTAGGGTTTTTCCCAAAATGTACCAACGAAACCCTATTACTAATACTAAGGCTCAGTTGTCTCTGTTTGTCTGCTCAGTGTTCTAATCCTTGAACCGTAATATGAATACTACTTCCTACTATACTTTTTCTCAAACTTTGTATCATTGTAGTCACCGTAAAGAAAAATAATATAAAGCTTAAACTTTCTTAAATTGACTGCCTAGATAAGTAGTTTTGATAACTTTATCTAGTAACCGTGAGCGGTATATAATTGAAATTTTCACCAAGTGTGTACTACTATAGTCGCAATAATCCATACTAATATTACAAAAGCGAAAGTGTGTCTGTCTGTCTGTCTGTTACCTCTTCACGCTTAAACCGCTGAACCGATTTGGATGAAATTTGGTATGGAGATAGTTTGAGTCCCGGGGAAGGACATAAGCTACTTTTTATTCCAGAAAAATACCCTTATCCGCGATAAACGAATTTAAGGTGGACGAAGACGCGGGCAGAAGTTAGTATATAATAAAAAGAAATTGATGAGTTATAAAAATCATACACGAAATATCTTTTTCTTGGCGCTTTTTCAATACAGTGGTAGGTACGAAACCCTTTGCGCGTGACTTCGACTCGCAGTTTACCGGGTCTTAGTAAAGACAGCCACGGAGAGAGCTCTCTGTAACTCGCTACCCATTTATCCACGGAACTAGCATCTTATTGCCCCGGACTGGTTGACTTGAAAAATAGGAGAAGAATGTGCTCGCATTAGGTTCGGTCGTTTCTTAGGTCCTCGAATGCGAGTTCGAGGCCCGGCTGAGTAATCACCGCGGTCGGTGAAGTATGCTCAGCGTCGCGCTATAACTAGCAGCCGTTCGTATACTGCAACTACTCAGTATAACTTACTAAATAAACTCTACGACCGAGCTTTGCTCGGTGAATGCACGAAGTTTTGTTTTTAAAGAATAAAACTTATCTAGATAAACTTGAAAAGTAAATCTGAGTTTACACACCAGCAGACACCCCAAATTCCATCCAAATCGTTGGAGCTGTTTTCTAGAAATCAATGTAAGAATTGCTCGTTTAAAGTAATAGGAATAGGATAAAACGGAACCTTATTTGCTAAGGTGAGCCTATCATCATCATCTTGTCAGTCAAAAGACGTCCACAGCTGGATAAAGACTTCTTCTAAGCATCTTCACAACGACCGGTCGCGTGCCATCCTGTAACAAAGGTTTCTCGTTATCCTGACTAGATCGTCGGCCCAGCTTGTTGGGATCCTTGCCACGCTCTGCTTCGTCCAATCCATTGTCGCAATAACCTAAACCTATCATATGCCAGCACAAAAATACTCGTAGAACGAGTACGAGAGTAAATCACGTGGTACTTGTGACCCCGCTAGAAGTGAAAACCCGATGCCGCATATGTAAAGAGTACATCTTTAATTCTCAAATGGGGCGATAGGTTATTTTTATTGTAAATGTTAAAATTTTTAATTTATTTATTGTCTGTCTTACTTCATTTGAGGACCTATGTCCCCAGTTGAGATATATGAAAAAATTATGGCACGTACGCGTTATTATTAGCTATATTTTGGTGTAAGAGTTGGACCCCAATACGCTGTTATAGTTGAGAATAAAAATAAAGACTATTTTTTTTAAATTGGTCTGTCTCAATGACTGTTAGGTGTACAGAGCTGAAACTCAGCAGAATTGTGTATTGTATAAGGGTTTTATTATAATTAAAAGCCAAAACATTTTATTGTAGTTTTATAACGAATTTTATTCGTGTTTTTTTATTTTCGGGTATCGGAATTTCGCTAACTTTGAAAATTATTAATTCATAATCTATGTGCACTAGCAACGCGGGAGTTTCAGTCTAGTGTTTAAATACACATAATCTATCATAATGTGGAATAAAAAGACTTTTTAGGGTGTTTTAAAACACTGTGTGTACCTATACAAGATAAAAAGGAATCTTAGTACATATGCATATAAGCAACATGTTTGTTTTTTCACGATTAGTAAAGAAAGCATGAAACTGCAACCGTGTGACAAATAGCCCCGGCACGGTAAAATACGTGCTACATCGCAGCGACATAACGAGCGGCATTCGTAAACTGCAGCCATTTAACAGTCAAATTAAAGGAAACTATTTAAATGGTCTTGCATTATTATAGTTGGCAAGTTTTAGCGACTATCTTGGCAACGTTTAACTCTTAAGATTTTTAGGGAAGTAAAAATGCGTGATCTTCTTTTCTCTCTCAGTGTAATTAAGTAAAAATATTTTAAAACTATCCTTAAATAGTCATCACATAGCATATATGTGCGCTAATAATTTATAAAATCCGTCCAACCGTTTCAGTGTTTTGAGGACAGAAAGATATTCTAACCGAAAGATGGCGTTGCTGAGATTTCTTTTGAAATTATAACTCCTGTAAGAACGTTATAATTTTTATAAACTTTTATTTAACTTGCAGTGTTAGTAGAATAAAAATCTTGTAAATTAAATTTGACCCACATCCCGGTTTCCGGTTGAGCTAAAATTTGGTAAGTTCGATCACAATGCAATATTATGACAACATTGATCTTGATGGAGCTGGAAGGTGGCCATAGGAACCCTGTAACAAAATAACGCAATGCTACAGAGATTGGGCCTTTAAAAATCGCCTGAATGATTAACTGACGGGTGTTCAAAGATAATTGTTCGACAAGTGTTCGACAATTTAATTAATTGTAAGGGGTACACCGCGCGCGTGCTGTTCCCGCTCCTATCGTGGGACGCACGCAGAGACAGCACCAGCTAGATGCAAGAACTATTGGAGATTGATGCGATCTAAATATACTGGCTTATCGGATTAAAACGATGGACTAAATACTGGGCTATTGCTTGAGACAACCGGATCAGGAAAAAGTCTCTTGGCTAAAAGCACTGGCAGATGATGACTTGCCCCCCCGCTACATGGGCCCCCATAAATAGCGACACATATAGTGGCCTGAGGGCAACATCGGTGTGGAGGACTAAAGTAGGAGAGGTGTCACTGGATTTTCTACCGAAACCAACTCGCCACTTACGTTCCACATCCACCCTCGAGCCACTCTTGCGACTCCACTCTGATCAGACGGTTAAGGCAAGTCAGAGACCGCAGGAGCACTCACGTACGTAAGGTGTTACAGCTCCCCACAAGCTGCCCTGCGATTACTGATTGCGCCCGTGAACCAGCGGGCGGTGGGGTTTTCACATCCCTACGTCAATATTTTCGAGATATGTCATTGTCTAGGCATTGAAAGAAAATGTGAGCAAAACGAGAAACACCTGTAGTAGTCAAAATAAATGTTAAATATATTTTTATTAGGTATCTGTTTGTTCATGATATTCTTAATTACTATGCGAAAGAACATCAGAAAAATATTTCTGTTCACGAATTAGGAATTAACTTGTATAAACAATTGAAACTCAAAGCTGAAAAGAGCTAATTAACATAGCTAAGACCGTTCCCGATGAAATCAGATAAAAAAGTAAATCTGTTCAGGCGATTGGAACTAAATTAAATGAAACGTAGAAATATTTACTTATTTACCAAGCTTAGATGCCGTTTGTAACATCGAAACAGAAACAGATAATTAACAGAGATTGTGCCTTTCCAATACACACACACTCATTTATAGATTTTGGAATTTGTATGCTCTTTGGTATGGCTTTGTCTACAGCTTTATAAACCACTAGAAGGTGCCCTTCGTTGGCGGGGAAGAAAAAACTCATAACCCTTTTCTTTGCTTCGGCGTCGTCGAGTACAAAATATCGTTTAAACATCCTTGGATGACCAATTATGCTTGTACCAAAATGGTTGAATTCCGTAGAACCATTTTGATGTGTCGAAATCATCATCACCATATCGGTCCAAGGACCACTGGGCAAAGGCCTCTCGCAAGGATTTCCATAACTACTGGTTGCACGCCACCCTCATCCCATTCCCATATTTTGGGTAGGTCATCGGTCCATCTTGTTGAGGGTCTTCCCACGCTGCGTCCTCCTGTACGCGGCCGTCACTCGAGATCCTTTCTGCCTCAGCGGCCATCGATTTTACGATCAATGTATCGCAGCTACTGCCACCTAAGTCTAGCAAGATACATACATGTAACACACCTATATAAATACAAGCCATTCAAATACACATCCAAAAAATTCAAAAAATAAAACAGGGATCTTCAAATAGGCATATAAATTATTACTTATTTTTAATCCAATATTTTCATTCTACAAACATATCATTTTTATAACTTATAATAGTTTGAAATAAAACAATTTAACGGATTATATCGCGTATATTATCTCATTTTAGTTCCCGACGTTTCGGAAGTCCTCCCGTGACCATGGAAAGCTGGAAAGCTTCCGAAACGTCGGGAACTAAAATGAGATAATATACGCGATATAATCCGTTAAATTGTTTTATTTCAATGAGTAATAATCGCGGAAACAGAAGAAAATATTATAATAGTTTGGTTAGATTACTGCCTGGTACACGGAGAGAAAATTCTAGTTTAGGTGACCAGAATAATGTTAACTTAACCAGATTGTCGTGTAATATATACGACAGCTAACTATTTTGTCGACTTTAATACAAAAATCTGTTAATAGCTTACACGAATATCTACCACAGTTAAACATAATGCTGGTACACATCATTAAAATTTGTGTTTAGTGCACAAAAACCTATCTGTATCCATTACAAGCCGGTTTTGTTAAGTATAACGGAATTGGTATCGTTCGTAACACCATGCTTTATTGTTGAGATTACGATATTTTTAGTAACGACTAATAGATCATTATTGTGACTATTAACAAATTTAATGCAAATATTACCAAGTTGAGATTTTAGCAAACTATATGTTTTTTTACACTTTACTACTTATTTTGTGTTTACTACCAACATTGTGGTTAGCCATTATCACATCAAATGATTGAGTTTACTATAATAAGAAATTAATATTGTTCAGTTTACTATATTTTTTTGGTAATAACAACAATAATAATCGCGGAAACAGAAGAAAATATTAATGTTTAACAACAATGTTTTATTTTTTGCTCCAATATTCAGTAGGTGAAAGGGTATTTAAAAAAATATGTAAATATAAACGTTACCGTATTGACTTTTAACAACAAATAGTCGTATTTTATTAAAAGCCAGATGATTATAGTAAACACAATTTTAGTAAACAATACTCAAAGCTCTTTATAAGTACATATTATTATTGTAGAGAGATACTTTCGATACTTGTAAAGTATACCTTCATAATTCGTTTGTTGTTGCAAGCTGTCAATTTAACAATACAATATTTCGGTTGTCTCTAAAATAAAGTAAGTAACTAAAAATATTTTTGCTGTTTAAATAAGCTAGATTCATATAGTACTGTTTACCCCAAAATTTGTTTGTTGTTGCTAGCTGTCAATTTAACAATACAATATTTAGGTTGTCTCTAAAATAACGTAAGTAACTAAAAATATTTTTGCTGTTTAAATAAGCTAGATTCATATAGTACTGTTTACGCCATAATTAATTTGTTCTTGCTAGCTGTCAAAATTATACAATTTATTAATTTAGGTTGTCTCTAAAATAACACAAGTAGAACTCGTAGTACTGTTTACCAGATTATGTTATCAGTACCATAATACAATGTTTTGTGCAACATGTGAATTCTGTTTCTTTGTACTAGAATGTAATTTACAATATGTTCTGGTAGTATTGTTATAATAATTTCTTTCCGTGCACGGTCAAGGAATTTAATTTGTGTACCATTTCGTACTTTGTCATAGTGACATTGATATGGAATCTATCGGCTTTCATATTGATTTTGACTGTGACAAGGTACGAAATGGTATATAAATTAAATTCCTTGACTGTACCTAAAAGCAAAATAAGGTAAATAGGTATGTTATTATTCACGATTTGTATTCTTAATAATATATGTAATATAACATAAGCATGTACGTATTTTAGTTTACCATGAATTCTCCCTAAAGCAAAAATTGATTAAAATAATGAAGGTTCATTAACACTAACTTAAAAGAAAACAAAAGCGTAGGCAATAACAGCACAAAAACCTTCCGAATGCTTAAGAGGGTTACTCCTTTGCGTGGGTTCGATTCCCGCTTCAAAGTAAACAAAACAAAAGTGAAACGAGAGAAATTAATCAACTATTTACCAAAAAATCATACATTTTCCAATGGAATGTAGTTAAATAAATAGTGTAATAATAAACAAATAAATAA
This sequence comes from Hedya salicella, assembly GCA_905404275.2. Classification (NCBI taxonomy): domain Eukaryota; kingdom Metazoa; phylum Arthropoda; class Insecta; order Lepidoptera; family Tortricidae; genus Hedya; species Hedya salicella. Next base: position 18,132,940 of record FR990100.1, on the reverse strand, counting down.
ATATTACGGGGACATTTTTAAACAAATGGAACTAGTCCCATGGTAAACTCAATAGGGCATGTGTTATGAGTACCAGACGACGATGTATACATATTTCATAGATATATTACTTATATACATAGAAAACATCCAAGACTAAGGAACAAATATCTCATCACACAAATATTTGCCCTTACTGGGATTTGAACCCAAGACCTTTAGCTTTGCAGGCAACGTTACTCCCGATGAGCTACACCGGTCGGCAAATTAATTAAGTAGTACTTGCTGGTTCCAAATGAATCTGTAGGTACGTATCTTAGGATACAATAATTTATTTATTTATATTTATTATAATGTGCCATATACTATTTAATTTCAATGATTTTATTATCCTGTGTACAGAAATAATGCTTTGCCATCGGGAACACTCGGACTCCGACTGGTTCCGAAGTGTCAATGAGTTATCGTATTAAATGGTGGACGTATTTTGTCCATGAAGAGGAAACTTTAATGGTCGTTGTCAAAAGTAAAGTAAGGACTGACAGTTCACATTGATTAATAATGTTCCTTATTAATCGACATAAACACGTTCACCATTTAAAAAGATATTCGATTCATACTTCGGGTATTGTTGTGGTTCCGAGTTTCCCCGATGGCATTTCTTTATCTGGGGGCACGGTAATGCCCCCGTATAGACGAAAAAAAGAAGCGGGGCACTACCTACCTTTTCCCGAACCTTTCTTCTCAACATTTTCAAACTGTCGTAGCTTCGTCCCAGTTATACACTATATTTGTAACAATTATTGATTAAATAAGCATCCAAACTTATAAAATTAGGGTTCACCTATTGTACCGGATGACCCCACATTTCTAGTATTATATAGATTTAATATAAGACCTGAAATACCTAAATAGCTTAATGTACCGGATGACCCCACAATCACAAATATAGTATTATATAGACTTAAAATAAGACTTGAAATACCTACATAACTTATAAGCTAATAAAAAGTATAATTTGTTCAATAAACTAATTTCATACCTTTCTATCTAACCCCGATAGAAAGATATGAAATCACTGCTTTGACTTAACAGTCAAAGGAATAATATTCATATGTTCAAGTGAAATATCAATTGTATAAAGCCCATAAGGCGATAAATTACATAGTAAACTAATGTATGTAAACTTTCCACAGGAATTGCACAACATTTGCAACTATACAATAACATTGGTAACTTTCCACGAAAACCCAATATGTTGCACAATAATTGTTAATTATAATTCTAAGAAATAATAAAATTACCCCCTCCCTAACCAAATATACGGCTCGACTATAAAAGACGAAGCTAATTCCATTGGCGATAACTCCACTATGTGTGCCATACAAATAAACACACAAATATAGAAATAGTCCCCGTACTATTCAGTCGTCGTTACTACTCAGTTATCGGTACTACATACCAGCCATTGGAAATACTGACAAGAAACAATCGTCAAGTGAATTAGCTTCAGTCAGATAGATATCATAGTTAAAATAGGAAGCCTAAGTATTGGTTTAGGAACGGGATTTCGATATAAACTGTGACTTTTTATTCTCCACTTCACCTACACTGCTCTTAAAGCTATCGAAAGGGGTTCAGACTGCTTTTACAGTCCTCAGTCTGCACACCTATTCACCAGTACTATTCAAAATTTGCAAAAAATGTTTAGGGTGCGTTTCCACTTATGCGGAGCTGTACGAAATTAACCGAACACATGCATTGTGCATATTAACTTGTAGGTTTGTCTATCTGCGTTGATGTTTATTCTTCGCTCTCATTTGCTCTAAGGTTAACTGGAAGAGATCTCTTAAAGGGATAAGTTCGCCTTTGTACAAATGTGTTATTTTTTTTTTGTTTTAATGTTTTTATGTACAATAAAGTGTTTACATACAATACAATACACATTCCACAGATTCAAATTCGCTCGTGTTATTTTCAACAGCGATGCAGTCTGCAGTCTTAAGGTGCGTCCACATTTGTATCATTTGCCTGATCAGATCTTCGTTCCGTGGCATGATTGCGTGTCTCGATCACGCGTTTGGACGTTGCGCCGATCCGATCGAAATCCATATTGATACGCGTATCACACACTTAGACCGGACAAGCAAGGCATAATCGCCGCGCCGACAGTGAGCGTCCAAGCAGCGCGATACGCAGTCATGCCACGGCACGGTGATCGGATAGGAGCAAATGATACAAGTGTGGATGCACCTTTGTAGACCATTTTGAACAGCTCTGCTCCGCTGCGCGATCGTGGAAACGCACCCTTATAGTCGCGGGCTATAGGAACCGTTCAAAAAATTGTGCGCTAGTCGGACTCGCACTTGGCCGGTTTTTAGATAATCACCGTGAGAAATTTCTCCTTTTTCCCCACAAAATATTGCAGTGGTATGTGTAAAATGAAGTCTCCAACACCACTGGATTTTAGTGGCGATATATCCGTATAATTTGTAATATTCACATTTCACTTATATGTAACAACGTGCACATAACATGCACAGGTATATTATTTACCATATGGTGCAGGTATCTTGTATATGTAAGCACACTCATACTTAAATATAACAGAGTTTTACTATGTTTGTTTACTAATGTAACATTGTTTATTTTGATAAATCGTTGGCTTTTTGTATTAAGAAGTGAAATATTCATTGGATAAAGAAAAACAAAAAGAATCCAAATTTCACGTAATGTGCCTCCGGGATGTTCGTTGCGAGAGGAATAAGTTTAAATAATCCACAAACAGGGTTGTCACTTCAAAAATCTTTAATTCTAAAACTTAACAATTTTCAGTGACTACTTATTCGCTTAATATCATAACTTTAAAACAGGTAAGCTTCCGACTGGAAAATATAAATTAAATAATAATAAATAATGATTACGGGACATTTTTTACACAAATCAAACTGGTCCCTTGGTAAGCTTAATAAGGCTTGTTTTATGGGAACTGGAGGACGATATATTTAATGGATATATTTACTTATATACGTAGAAAACATCCAAGACTCAGGAACAAATATTTATGCTCATCACACAAATATTTGCCCTTACCGGGATTTGAACCCAAGACCTCCAGCTGCGCAGGCAACGTTACTCCCGCTGAAGCAAGACTGTCGTCTTGAAGTATTTGCTGTAAACGACAAATAAAAAACCATATTTTGTACAATTACCTCACTTTCATGTGTACTGCCTAGAAATATTGCCAATTAATGTTGGCAGCGTTAGCAATTAATAATAGCCAATGTCTAGGTTCATCTGGCAGTGACAGCCCTAGCTAGGGCCGCGCAGGTCCCGGCGGGTCATTATTCTTTCGCCCTTCTAAGTGAGTTCATTGTCGTTCCTACTTCCTTCCTCAGCAGGAAATAATTTCACTTTACGGCCTTCATTGAGAAAATATTTATGTTACTTTTATGTTACAAATTGAGTTAATGCTTTAAGTTGCAATTAGCTGGTAATTGTTTAACTTTTTTTTGGTCCGCTGTAATAGTTTGCTGTTGCATTAAATTATACGAGGTGAAATTTAAGACGCTTACAAGGTCAATCAAATTTTTCTGCACGTCGTTGCCATGGTTACGTCACCTGAGTCACTCTTTAAAACTTCGATTTTACACCATATAAAGGCATGAAAAAATGATTTTTTCAAGTCAATAAAGGTCCATTTTCAAGGGCCGAACTCGTCAGTATGTTAATAGCCTTGATTATTAGCATTTTTTAAAGTAACTCGTCACTATTTTCTCTGGAGCACGGGACAGAATAACAGCAAGAAAAATACTAAAAGTTGATCGTAATCGCAAGTAGACTCAAAATGTTACAATTTGTATCACGTCTCAGATTTCACCCTGTAGATATTAATAAAAACCTTAACAAAAACGATCACAAGGCTCCACTACTGTAGCAATAATCAGGATTATAGTGCAACCAACTCATGACAAAAGCTTGTGCACAAGGCGACACAGCCTCAAAATCTCAAGTACGTATGTATATTAAACACTTCGAAAGTAGTATGTTAAACAAAAATTTAGCATACTTCCTCAAATAATATCTATATCATTATAAAGTTGTAAAAATGAAATGTCTGTACATTGAAGATATTTTCAAAAAAATTTAGTGAAACGGAGTACAGGTCTCTGAATCCAAAAATAATTATTTTTTGTAGTTTGTATATATTGTGACTTGATCATGTCAAAACGGCTAAACGAATTTCAACTTTTTTACTACACACACAGTTATAGAATACTTTTAACCCGACTACGCTGAAGTAAAACAGAGGGCTATGCCTTTTTACGCGAACGAAGTTGCGGGCACCATAGTAGTAGTTAGTGTACTATATGTTATATGTACCTAATTGTAATATTTTCTTATTTGTACCGATCTGACAAACACGTACAAGGAATTTATTTAATACATTTAAAAATAATAATAATTAAAAAAAACAAAAAACCCGACTGCGTAAAAAAACTGAAAAGAAAAAAACAAGTCCAGCACCCTAGAAATTTGTTAAGTTATAATGGAAATGTTTCATGATTCATGATCGGTACTCACATAAAACAAATAATAAATTCTAATGTGGAACATAGCGATTTTAAACAGTCGGGACCCATTGTTGGGAAGATTTGCGTCGATCTAGACTTCTTATGGGGTCCCGATTCCGACTGTTTAAAATCGCTATGTTCCATATTAGAATTTATTATTTGTTTTATGTGTGTATCGATCGTTAAGACGAATCGATTGATGTAAGAATCATCAAAATCGGTCCACGCGTTTGGTCTCTAGAGTGACAGATAGGAACAAACATACATACATACATACATACATAGACTGATAAACACATTACCCTCCTTTGCGTCGCGCAGTCGGGTAATAATGTACCTACTAAAATTTCCATTACAAACTCAATATTAAGATCCCCATCGTGTAGCTTAACACATAATTATTCTTAGGTAATTAATTCTGTCCATGTAATTAAGGATAAAATTGTGGTGGACGGAGGACGCAAAGATTTGCAGTAACAATCTGCTAACTGTTTTTAGAGATTTCATTAATAAGCCGCAAAGTAGAATAAAAGGCGAGAAATTCCGGTTTAATATTCTTAATGAACTCCCTAGTTCAAACTCATCTTTAATCAAGGTTTTTAAATAACAGTTTGCAAATTTTAAAGACTGCCTACAGTGTGGAATGACGATCTTGTCTGGGAATTAATCTAAATAGCGAAATACCAACCAAGATAAATAACATACACATATTGTGCAGACTGAGGACTGTAAAAGCAGTCTGAACCCCTTTCGATAGCTTTAAGAGCAGTATAGGTGAAGTGGAGAATAAGAAGTCACAGTTTATATCGAAATCCCGTTCCTAAACCAATATTTTGGCTTTCTATTTTAACTATGATATCTATCTGACTGAAGCTAATTCACTTGACGATTGTTTCTTGTAAGTATTTCCAATGGCTGGTATGTAGTACCGATAACTGAGTAGTAACGACGACTGAATAGTACGGGGACTATTTCTATATTTGTGTGTTTATTTGTATGGCACACATAGTGGAGTTATCGCCAACAGAATTAGCTTCGGCTTTTATACTCGAGCCGTATATTGGTTAGGGAGGGGGTAATTTTATTATTTCTCAGAATTATAATTATCAATTATTGTGCAACATATTGGGTTTTCATGGAAAATTACCAATGTTATTGTATAGTTGCAAATGTTGTTCAATTCCTGTGGAAAGTTTACATACATCAGTTTACTATGTAATTTATCGCCTTATGGGCTTTATACAATTGATATTTGATTCGAACATATGAATCTTATTCCTTTGACTGTCAAGTCAAAGTAATGATTTCATATCTTTCTATCGGGGTTAGATAGAAAGGTATGAAATTAATTTATTGAACAAATTATATTTTTTTGTAGCTTATAAGTTATGTAGGCATTTCAGGTCTTATTTTAAGTCTATATAATACTATAATGCTATAATTGTGGGGTCATCCGGTACACATATAGAAAATAAATCCGTTTACTTTTCAACGCTAGTAGAAAATCGTTACCGAACAAGTAAGGTGAAAAAATATATAACAACCGACGTCAATGAAACCCAGTCACGACAAACCTATGCATTCTGAAAATTTTCACTTTGAGTTTATCATTGATCACCTATATTTTAGTAGCTAATATAAGTAGATTTTTCAGGAGCCCATCTCTTCCCTTTGTTAATAGCCTAACTAATAACATATTATAATTTTTCTAAGTAACTTAACGGGACATGATAAGAATATGGGGTCCCCATATTGCTAATCTCTCGAATAGACTGAGTTCTGCAGCTTTTGCAGTAAGTAAGATTCGTCAATTAACAGACGTGATAACGGCTCGATTAGTGTATTTCAGTTATTTCCACAGTATTATGTCGTATGGCATCTTACTATGGGGCAGTGCTTCCGACATTAATACTATATTTGTTCTGCAGAAGCGGGCTGTTCGTGCGATATATAAAATGAACTATAGAGAGTCGCTTAGAGATAAGTTTAAGGACATTAATATAATGACAGTGCATTGTCAATACATTTATGAGAATATTATGTATGTACATAAAAATATTACCCACTTTAAGAAGAACTGTGATATACATAATATTAATACTAGAAATAAGCATAAGCTCGCCGTGCCTGCTACTAGGCTCCATAAAATAAGGAGATTATTCATGGGTAACTGTGTGAGATTTTATAATAAACTTCCTAGCAGCATAACTGAGTTGTCTATTGGTAAATTCAAAAATATTGTGAAACGAAAATTATTTTCTAAAGCTTATTACAGCACACAAGACTACATGAATGATGAAGCCGCGTGGGATTAATGTAAATTATAGCGTCATGTAGGTATATGAATAATTATTTTAACAAATACCTAAGGTATTATTATTATTTTAATCTTAATTGTTTTATTAACTCTGACATTTAGAATTTTATTCTAGACACATTCTAGATTATTTATTTTTTATTGACAATCCTTTTGGGATTTATCTTATTGATTATTTTAATTTTAAAAATGACGATTTTATCAATAATATTACACTTAAGTTAAATGATCTGATTAGGTTTTTCTGGGTTTCCCTAATCCTTGCAGCAAATGTTGGATCATATTGTATTTCTCCCAGCAAACATTCACTCTCATGTAACTGACATTTCGAAAGTGCTTGTAACTAGGCCTACTTGAATAAAGAATATTTTGATTTGATTTGATTTGATATGTTGATTCACCCACTAATCCTTTTTACAGCGATGAAAATCATAAACCTACGCCTCGACTAACATACAGGAATAATCAACACCAACATTGCAGTCCCAGTGCAACATTTAACTGTTAACATCCACATTATGCACTGCACACTCGAAATAAATAATAAAGGCTTTCGTTGTTCAAGGCAGAACGTTTAGGGGTAAAAATGCGGCCACAATGTAGTAATTGAGCTGCATTTATCCGCCAATTGGGCGCGTCCCCCGCGCTTCCGTTCGTTAGCCGCGCGGAAATGTACCGGAAAATTGTTGCTCACAGAGCCTCTATGTAAAGCGGACCAAGACGGAGCTAGCTCGCGTGCAATAAAATGTTTGCTCGACCGATACATCTATCTGTGTTTGAATGCAGCCGGAGTAATGGCGTCCGTTTCTGCACGAGTTTCAAAAGCTACACTTTACGAATTCAAATCGATTGGTACAAAAAGCTATTCCATCTCTGCAGCTTAGAAAGTGGCGTTTCTGTCGGTAGGAAAAAAAGTAGTTTCGCACGTTCAATCAATCAAACCATTTATTGTGAACTACAGGAAATTAATACAACGTGTTACAATGATGACAGTAGGTATGTATATGTCTTTGCGATGTATAATGTTTCCTAATATTCCATATAAAAAGTGTTTTTTTTTTAAGAAAATACATTTACACATTTAACGTCGAACCAAAGACTCCATTATACCGTTGGTTTCATGTCATTTAAGTATGACCAGCGATTGACTGTATAAGTAGTATCACGTAACGATGATCTATTTTATGTTGTTGTTACAATGAACGTAGGTACACTACATAATACTAAAGATATTCTATGTTCGTATGGAAAACTAAAACTTCCATCCTGCCCCATTCACAGGGAAACGAAAAACCATCCATAATAAAAGCTAAATCGTTCCCGCAAGCCTTTTATTACGCTGCCTATTCCCGAAAGACATTTCTCGAAGTTGAACTGTGCCTGTCTCATCGGCAATTTTAATCACGATTATTTTAATTACATCTAACCGTAAACCGGGAGGATTAGACATGGCAAAACAGATACTTTGAATTCATAATATTACGCGAGCATTAGAAACAACAGTGCGCCATATAGCTGGGCCGATATGTTTTTGTGTGTGCCCGTAACAATAATTGTCGTGTCAGTAACGGCGCACACAGATGTTGCCCTATTTAATTAAAACTTTGAACCATCGTTATCCCACCCTCGACATTATTGGACCTTCCCATGGCCTGGCAGGCTCAGGAGCCAATGTTAGCGAAATTCACTGGAAAAATCCTAGTTTCAATTGAATTGAGCTCGTACGCGGCTACATTACTAATACTTACTTACCCTTAATTTACCTAAAAATATTGTTATTACGAGTACTGTGATGTACTGTGATGGCGTTATGGAATACAATAGAGAAGTAGACTAAAAACAATTACGAATTACAAAAACAAAAGTTTATTCATTATTTGCGAATTGTTATGAGTTATGCTATACTGGGTATTTTTGGGGTCGTGATCTCGAGTGCCAGGGGGTGATGGAGAGGGTCACACTGAGCAACTTTCACTGAGAGGCTAACGAAATAGAAAAAAAAAACCGCCTAATTAAGCGTTAATTGATAGTTAATTGATCGCTAACTAGCCTAAATGTATGAAACAAATATTGATTTTTTCGCGATTTCGTGGTTGGCCCCATAGTGAAAGTTGCTCAGTGGGCTCCTCGCCATCACCCCCTGGCACTCGAGATCACGACCCCAAAAATACCCTATATTTTGCGTTTATTAAATACAAGATAAACAACAGAATGATGCTGATTATTTTCTAACGGCTGAACCGATATTTTTTAACCATGTCTAAGAATACTTCGATGAACTCTCGTTTCAAAAACGAAAAACTAAATTAAAATAGGATCATCCTTGCATGCCACAAACAGACAGCCACAGACGCCAAACATATAATAATTTGACGACACGTTTGGCTCAGTGGGTTGCACAACGGCCTACGAAGCCAGCGGTCCCGGGTTCGAATCCCGGCCAGGGCAAGTGTTTGTGTGATGAAGACGATTGCTTCTTCCGGGGTCTTGGATGTTTTCTATGTATTTATATATTATGTATATCGTCGCCTAGTAACCATAGTACAAGCTTTGCTTTATTATTAATTAACTACTTTTTCCTATAAAAATTCCTTATAAAAAAAAACAAGTCCTGCAACTCAGTTCTTCTACCGTAAAAAGTTGTGAGATCCATGTAATACCAAGTCAATTAATGTATTCAGTCCCTACAATTATTACATAATTAGCTAACCTAACAACATCTTACAGTGACCATATCAATATTTATGTTTATGTTCTAAATAAATAATTTGACTAGGCCATCACATGAAAACACAATGTATCTCACCAGTAATACATATTATATTAAATTAGATTGTTTAGTGCGTGTTATGAACTTTTCTTATTTTTGTAATGATGATGGTGATGACTTGATAAGACATGTCCCGTTGACCATTTTACAAGGTACCGGTACCTATCTAGGTACCTATTTACACCTATTATTCCATTATATTATATTTATATTATACATATATTACGCTGATTCATTCACTGCAAATGTAACTTTGTAATCCTATATATTTATATGGGATTATAACGTGATTTATGCAGTTGGTGCATCAAAAAAAAGTGTAATACTGCTTCAAACAGTATGGCTGGGAACCCTACCTATGGACTACGGCTTCCTAAAACAAAATCACACTTTGCTTCCTGCAAAATCTGACACTGACATTAATATGTAATATTATTTATTTATTTAAACTTCATTGCACAATGAAAGAAAGTACAAATGGCGGACTTAATGTTATAAAGGCATTCTCTAACAGTCAAACATTAGGCCAAAACAGAGAACTTATTGGTGCGGGATATCGGTATCAAACTTATACAAATTAATAATTGCAAGGGTGAGACACTCAAATTATATACTACTGGATGATTTTGGGATGGGCCAACCACGAAATCGCGAAATAAAAAAATTGTTTCATACATTTAGGATAGTTAGCGATCAATTAACTATCAATTAACGCCTAATTAGTTGGATTTTTTTTCGCGATTTCGTTGGCCCCGTAGTGAAAGTTGCTCATGTGTGTGACCCTCTCCATCACCCCCTGACACTCGAGATCACGACCCTAAAATCATCCAGTATACAATAACATACGTCATTATTATAAACAATGCAAAGTTTATGAATTATCAAATTAATTACAGCACATTCACCGCGAGGTAGAAATACACAGCCCCGATGGCATAGTTGCAGAGAATATGAAATAATGAATATGAAAATATGTGCGACGTGTGAAATGTAAGCCCCAGACATACTCGTATCCTCCTCTAAATATTTTACACGGGCAAACAACATGATATAAATTAAATAAGTGACAATAACTGAGGGCTTTTCATTTATAGTGGTAATTATTGTCTTAGTTATATAACGATCTGTACCGCAACGTAGTCCATCCATAGTAATCGAAAAGTGATTAATCATGTTTCTCTTTCTGAACCACTGTAGTTTTGTTGTACACTATGTTCACAATTTTTTATCACTCTTGGTTGTTTGAGATGGACCGTTTTTAGGGTAGTACCTCAAAAGGAAAAAATCCGGCTACTCTTAGCCGTGCATGTCCGACCATGCTGAGTGTAGGGTTCCGCAGCCGTTCATTAACAAAAAAAAAGGCCAAGTGCGAGTCGGACTCGCGCACCGAGGGTTCAATACAAACTTTCACTAACCCTAACATTCTTACATTTTCGAACAATTTTTTTATTGTGATTACATTTTTTTTATTAAGGAAAATGTGGAAAATAACACCCCCTCCTCCTTTATCTCTGAAGTTTACCAAACCAAAATTTTGAAATTTGCACAATTTGTATAATGCCGGTAGCACACCTCCGCCGCGAAACCGCGAAACGCCATACAGAGTGCGCGAAACTAAAGCGGAACTTCCTTGGGTTTGAAGTTTCGCGGCGGAGGTGTGTTCCCGGCATAAATAAACGTAAATATTACACGGAAATTATAACCGTCTTTAACTAGCTATTTTTTTTTAATTTTCAAAAAACCTATTTTAACAACCCGGTTGCAATAAGTTTGCACCTCATTTGTATGCATACCTATAGATATCAGGTGCAAACTTAACTCAACCGGAACCGGGTAATAATGTTAGGGTTAGGGTAATTGAAAGTTTGTACGGAACCCTCGGTGCACGATTCCAACTCTTACTTGGCCGTTTTTTATGTATTAATTTTGGCTGACGTTGGAGTACAAGTTTGGTTATCCATGTGAAGCAATGGCTCTCATTAATTAGTGCTCAGTACACTAACTGGTAATTACAAAAATACCTTGTTAGAAAGCGCGTTCCCGCTCACACTCGCGCAGACGACATAGGCTTTTAGGACGCCTGACTTTTCAACTCCTACATATTTGCCCATATCAATGGCGATCTACGTTATTACACACATTTGAAATTTGCGACATTAACTAGTTACCCGGCTAATCGGACGAGAGGAAATATTTGATCTTGCTCATTTCCTCTCACATACTCGTACGTCATGTCATGTAGTGTAAATGTATGAATGTGTTATGTTTATGTGCACAGATTGGACACAACTTGGTTCGCAAAGGAAGAAAAATCCATAACTCTCTTTTTTTATTCAACGTAATCGGGTAAAAAGTATCCTATAACCATCTATGGGGATTCTTGTCGTCTATCTTGGACGTGCGACATGAATCGGTGTTGAAAAGAATATTATTTTAATATTTTTAATATAAAACCGTACGCTAACTTAAAGCTTCGACGCTGGCAAAATTGTCCTATAGGATAGAAGTCAGTATATATTGAGCTGAACTTACATACCATAAAACCTTTGAATTATTTTTCATGCTTATTATAAACCAGTTTAAATTTAAATGCACGCTGATTTAAATATTCAATGTTTTTATTGCCTTCGTAACCTGCCGTTGAATGCTTCATACGCGAATAATTCGTTTCTAAGTATATCTTCTCTGAATATGCTTTTGCAGCTTTGTTTGCTCGTTTAATATGTACCGTATAACTATGTTTTCTCTCGATCAACCTAGCGCTGTATTTAACTTTTCTTATTTTCTGACGTTTAATAATGTTAGGGTAAGTGTAATAATGGAGCAACTGCAATGCGACATTTTTTTTAACTCCGGTGTGGAAGGTATGCATACAAATCATGACGTATAAGTATTTATAAGATTTTTTTTTCATTCTTATTAATAACCAGTTTAAAACACGCAGAGGCGTGACGTATCAAGAAGCTAAAGAACTTGCATTAAGAAAAAAGGGCTGGAGGAAACTGCACCGACAGCAGCCAAATATTTGATATATTCGTAAATGAATATATGCTTAAGTGTACGAAAGCTAGCGTTCATTCTTAATACTTTGTCAGCGCAAGCGGTCAGGCAGAATACTATCTTAATACATCTTGGGCAATAGGTACTCTTTTTTATAACTTTTTTAGCTGGCCGCCACGCACAATCATTTCTGGTCATTAATAATACTAAATCAGCCTTTGTGAAAAACGTTTTTGTATTTTTTACATACACCTTTAATTAGTCAAAGATACGATTTTAATATATTAAATGAAATAGATGAATAATTTTAATGCCAAATGACGTAATAAAAAGCAGAAGATTATTGAACGTTCTTTGAATGTATATATTGGTTAAAAATACAGTAAATTTAAAGAATTGGAAAAGTAAAAGGCACATGTGCGAAGAATGCAACTTTTTGCATATATTCCGAATATTCATTCAGAGTGACTGCTCTGAATTATTGTACAGTACGATTACTTTGAGTTTACCACTGACAAATGCTTGCAATTGGATATTCGATTTTAACACTAATGTAAAAGAGTTTATATTACTTACACACTGTCTAAATGTCGTTTGTTTGTAATAGAAAATCTTTTATATTAATGTTAAAGTCGAATATCCAATGGAATAAAAGCATATGTCAGTGGTAAACTCAAAGTAATCGTACTGTAATATTATTTATTAGGTAGTGCATTTGTGCCTATATATATGGACCGCACGCCATTGGCTGTCCTTATTGTACCAAAAATGGTTATAATCCGTCAAACCGGAAATCCGATTTGGTCTGTTGAGGCTGCAAAGATTATACGATCGTATAATCTATCTATAATCTTTTGTACGATAAGTTTTTTCTTTTGTGCAATAAAGATTAAATAAATAAATAAATAAATGTTTATATGTACGCCAAGTGTCTTTGCTACGTCTAATTGATTTTCCGGTTAGACTGATTTTAACCATTTTTGGTATAAGGACAGTCAATGGCGTGCGGTCCATATAGGCACAAAAGCATTGCCTAACCCTGAACGACCAAGGGTCCTTATACGCACGAAGAAACTGCCTACCCATGTTATCAAAACATTGTAACTGCCAGAGGCGTGGCGTCAGGAAAATTACAAGGGGAACCGAAAGCGTATTTATTTACTCATATTTAACGGAAAAGGTGGTTATAAGTTTTTCCTTGCACAACCCGGTGGGAATCGGCTTACATGGACGCCATGCCACTGGTAACTGCCTACTTTAACCAAAAACCCTGTGCACGCCACTGGACATCCGAGAATGGATATAGCATATTTTTTACCCAACTAGGGAAAACATTTCTTCTCCAAGCACGAAGTTGCGGTGCCTTCTACGAGTATGTAGCACGTTAATAAACATACGAGTATCTGATCAGATATTGATATTCGCCAGCGGCAACTTACGCAAACTTTGCAGAAACTATTAAGTCCATCATATCGACACACATGGTTTATTGTTTATTTACGTCAAAAGCAGACAAGCAAAACGGAACTAGCAGCAGATCAACAAAGTTGTCTGTGAGTTATCAAGGGTGTTATTTGTATTTATAAAGAGGCTGATATCGCTTGAGTGATTGTTGCGGATATGTTGGTCCGTGAGTTGATAACAATTAAGGGAAGATGGGGCAACCCTCGTTAACCACTTGAAAACGACCGGACCATGGCTACAACCCTGTTCGGGTCAGCTGGTGTTTGTCATAACGTACACCGATAAATATTTATTTCTCTATTTACTCTTAATTACATGATACAAGAAAGTACAAAATGTTGTTATAATATAAAAGTTAACCATTATACTAAACAGAGACATCAGTGCGGGATTTCGGTATCAAACTTGTACAAATTAATAAATATATGGGTGAGGAAAATCCAATTCTATACTTTGCAAACCATATATAATAATGTGTTTATATTTCTAGTATACACTTTGTATTTGAGAGCATACACTTTGTAGCTAAGAGCGCTGATGGAATTGCATGTTAGCATCCCAAAGTGTCTACGGGATATACAACTCTATACACTGTCCTTCTGACTGTCCGCTGGTAGGTACATTTTTGTGGATTTTTTTAATACTGCTATATTACTCGTAGTTATCCGTAACTTAGACACAAATTCTACCTCTTATAAAATCTGTCGAAAAAAATGTAAACCATTGAAATTGCACCGGTAACTCTAATATAGTCAAGGCAATTTTAAAATGTAACTTAGCTACCAAAAGCAAGCGAGTAGTTATCACGGTACTGAACTCCCGAAGCGCAAGTGCAACTCGCACTTTGCCGATTTATTTTGAATTTCCAATTGTAATTCTGAAATTAAACCATTGAGCTGCTAGTACTCTCGCAATCTTGGTTTAGGGTCTGCAATTTCAGTGGTGTTTATGGTTATGACTTCATAGCGCTTTATAGCTAAGGTGTGTGAGATGGCAGTAAAACGGTACTCAATGTTAGTTTAAATTCAAAAGTACCGCTTTTATGACATGCAAATAACGTGAGTTTTCTTTTAAACAAAGGATAACCGTCTTAAATGTTAGATGCTGGTGGTATTATTATGCAAAGGAGTTTTTTGACACTCGTGTACAATTGTGTTCGTTATTTTTAGGCTCCTGTATCCAATGGGAGTGCACGGGACCCTAACACTGAGGCTCCAATGTCTGTCATAGGGCTCTAACAAGTAAGCCGTTATGGATGGACATTTTCACAGAATGTGTATTTTACTGTGGCCGACCTTAAAACAAATAATTGTAATATAAATAAAACCTCAAGAGTATGGGATCCGTAGAAAAAATGTGTTCGTACGTGAGTTTGTTTCGCAAAGAGGTTTTTTTTTAAGTTTGTATGTGTCATTGCGGCTTCATAACGGCTAAACATATGTCAACTATTTTTGGTACATGGTTAGCTGGGCATCCATAATAACCCGACTATGCTGAAGTAAAAAAAGGGTTATGACTTTTTTTCTCTTCCGCGGTCGAAGTTGTTTGCATCTATAATTTTAACAGGACGAAAAGCATCAAAACATTTCTGTTTTCCATTTTACAAAGGAAATCATGCATTGGCTTAGAGATTTCAAGACAGGCGACGACAAGTCAAAATGATTACCAGAGGCCGCGGGTCGGACATCGTCGGGGACCCTCATTAAAAAGTTTTATGAGTTCCTTACGTCGCTACACTCATTCGAAATAGATTGGCGGCTGGATTTTAATGACTTATTGTGGGCCTTCACTGTTTGTTGAATTTTATGACAAATCCTCGGAGCCAGATATGATTCTAAGATGATTGTTAAACTCAAGCTAATTTAATAGGATGGCAATTGTATTACAGCAATAAAAACAATCCAACCAAATTCTGCAAAAATGTGACTCCCCTTCCTTATTCTATTAACAAAATGCTTCTGACTACATACGGAGAGACGTAACCTCAGACCAAAAAAAAAAGATAGACATGACACCGGGAACAATCTTATGAGGCCACTTTTTTAAAGGTGTGTGCGTGTAAGTGTTACCATCTGAAAGAAGAGCTCCCTATAATTTGGGTAATTTCTTATAAGTTCTCTATCTTGTCTATAATTTCTTCTTAAATATTAAATCGAATGATATTTTGAGCTTGTAAACCATAATGGACGGTATTAGGCACAACAACATCAAAATAGGTCAATAATGATAATAACTAGTCATTATTAGTGACCAAAGATTATTTGGTAAGAATTTTGGAAATTTGTAAAAAATATTTTAGCTTCGGCAACAAAATTGGACTATCCGGCGTATTTTGTGTGAATTTATATGCACATTTCTTTTTTTAAAGTGAAAAAAGAATACGTCATTTAACATGCTCCGATAACAACTAACCGCGTACGTATTACAAGACTAGTTTAGTTTGGGACTAAATCGATTGATGTATATTTATGAAATAATTTTTATTTATTTATTTACATCTCGAGCTCGGTTTACGACGCTACAAGGAAAAGTTTCTTTCTAATGCCTTTTGATAGAAAGAGGCTTCTGCTTGTAATTTGGTACTTGTAGCTACGTGAAATAGGCCACAGGTGTTGAAAAAATCATGGAGAAAATAAAAAGGCAATCCAGTATTTTAATTTTGATCATTATTGTCAAAATGATTCGAACAAACGACGCTATTTTTATTTGGTTCCCATTGTGAATCGTTTCGGCTCCTTCTTACAAAATCTATCCATATATTTTTTCTTTCAACATTAGTAGGGAACCTTAAATGTTAAAAATTGTCAAACTTTAAAGTAGGTACAGAGAAAGCAAATCAAAGAGGGTAGTATAGATGGCGCTGACGTCGACTTCATGTACGGTCCGTAATCGTTTGGGCTAATTAGAAATCTTACTCTGGTAACACTCATGCTTTGCCACTTTGACAGACTGTTGAGGTTTTGGGTGTTTTTATTAAAAATGTTTTTAATTTATTATTCTGATACTTACAAGTGAAAAGTTACTCCGACAGACTTTTTGGTTTACGCACTGTGTTTTGTACACCCTTTTACAGCGCAGGAGACCATTTTACCTACAGTAATTAATGACGTTAACTTCACCGCAGCGCGACGCGTACTGAGGAGCAGATAGCATGGTTTTGATTGTATTTGTGTGCGTGAGCCGTGTAAGCACAAACTTAGCATGGTTTTAAGTGGCTTCATTAGATTGTTCCCGGTGTCATGTCTATCTTTTTTTCTTGGTCTGAGGACGTAACATGATTATTACTAGTACTGAATGACTCGGTGACCTAAAGGAGTCTTGGCCTCGGGCATGGGTTTGCCCTACGCTAAGTGGCCGTGGTGGCATTCCTGATTGTGGGTTTGCACTCCCCACAATATCTGGACCTATCCAGTTCAAAGTCAGGTTCTGAAAAAACACGATTTGCACCACTTTTGTTCCGATCTCGCACCTTTTCCCTCCTGTCGGTTTCGAAACCGGGCAAATCTGACTCGATGACATTGATTCATGACTACGAGGGCTATTATTTTTGCCGTTTCGGCCACAGAATCCAAAAACATATAAGTATCAATATCTTGTTAAATATCATGTGTAATATAAATTTAAGCAAACACGAATTCGTGTTTTCTTAAAGAACTGTTTTCACTGTCCACACAACGATAATATTATTGTCTACACTCCTAGAAAGAAATTAGGTACTGTGAATATTGTACGCTACAAGTGAAAATCTTCTCACATTTTGTTTTTCTTCGAAACAAAGTCTCTTCTAAAAGTTTTTATAATGTAATTCAAAACTTATTTCTTAGTAAGGGCGAATATGCTCTGGATTGATCAATTTTACGTCAGACCCTGAGTACTGTTGCTTCATGCCCTTTTTTAAACTATAGTAATAAGGTACCACGCCAACGACCTAATTCAACCGACTCAAATCAAACAGAATCGTCTGGATTTTGACGTATTACCTTTTTTAAATTTGGTTAGCCGTAACGGAAGGCACATTGCTCGTAAAACCAACGGCCGCTGGGGCTAACGAGTTCTTGAGTTGTGACCTCGCACCAGATGACGCAGCCTGGGTAGGCCCTGCACAAGTTGACATACCTGGAAAAGTCCAGGTGAAGGTCGCTGGAATTCGTTCGATCCTGGCGACGCAGGGCGGTTTTGGTGGCGCTTTTTTGTGGAGGCCTATGTCCAGCAGTGGACGTCTTTTGACTGATGATGATGATGTTGAACCGAAGTGACGTCAACCGGCATAATTGCATCTGTGGGAGCAAATGCATATTTTGATTATATCGTAGAATCGCAACATTTTGCACCTATCCTTGCTCTTTTTTATAAATGAAGCGTGCCATATCAGTCAGGGAGGGTAGGGATAGTTTCAGTGTGCTAATTTTATGAAAACGCATGTGTCTCCATAGGAGTAAATACGCTAGATGACATTAATAAATAAAAGTGATTTTATCCCAAGTCAACACAGTGGTAACTTATCGGTAAACTATTGCACTTTAATCTGTGCCTTAATAGGTATTTTGTTTATTATTCAAAGCCCGTTCGACCGCGGTAGAACCAAAGCCCCGTATATTTTATTGGAGGCCTGGTGCCGAATTAAGAGCAATTCACATCGGGCGATTTTCTGTCGCTACCCGGCTACGAGGCACGACAATCCAATTAATAAGCAAACCTTTCGTATTCACTGGGAATATCAAATGTTTGTCCGGCAGCCAATCGACCGTTCAAATAAAATATTAATATTAAAATTGTCGCACGTAATTGCAACATGTGTGCTCCAATTTATTAATATTTTCCACATGTTACGCCGTTTTGGAGAAACGCTTATTGGGTCGGGTGATTGTAGCGCACTCGGGATCAAAATTGGTTGGTTTGACTTAAACAACACATAAGAAGATTGCAGGAGTTCCAATACCTACTATTTGAGAAGACTGTCAAGGCGGGGTCTAACCGGGGTAAGCCAAAAATATGATAGGGTCGACTGATGAGCATTGGCGAATCTTTCGGCATTGCATCTACTGGCAGCGGTGTACCTCAAGCCAGAGTGGACCAATGAATCGTTTTTCTTTTTTCAAACATGATTCCTTTACGTGTTGTCGAAAGCAAAGTCATTTAGTACGTTGATAAAATCATCAACCCCAGAAAAAAAAATATTTCAAGAACTTTGGGCAGACGTATTATTGACGAACATGCTCGAATGAAGCAACACTAGATTCGGTAAGTAAGTAAAATAGGTATTTATTTTTAGTTTTAACACTTTTAACAGACCTTAAAGTATCTCTACGTAGGTATATTTTTATTTTATACTTTTTACTGTTAAAAAAAGTTTAAACTAATCGTTACGCGTCTCATAGAATAGGTACGAGTGCATATACACCCAACCAATAGTTTTTATAAGCAGATCACTAACGCAACGATATAAAAAATGCCACTTTTATTACGTGTTAACGGATTAACGATTAATGTTAACTTGCGTTAAATTTTCCGAAAACATTTAACGAAGTTAACCTTTTTTGTAACGGATTAGCGATTAACGAAGTTAACCATTTGATTAACGGTGTCCAGCTATGGTTTGACTGACCATGTAGCAATAGCAAAGTCAAATCCTAATTCAGTGTACTGTTGCTGACGGTTCCACACAGAGCGGCCGGATAGATTTAGACTGTGCATAGGCCATGCACACCGCGTTTTTAGGGTTCCGGAGCCAAAATAGCAAAAACGGAACGCTTATTGTTTCGTCATGTCCATCCGTCCGCCCGCATGTCACACGCATTTTACTCAAAAACTGTTTTAGCCGCTACTTAAATAGTTTGGAAGTTAACCAATTTAAAAAATCTAGGGGGGCACTTTTCTTTTTTTTAGCGAACATCAACATTTTGCGATATATTTCGACAGTTCTTTTAAAAACACTTTTTTTATTTTTTATTTTTCGAATATTTTCGGACATAATCGCTCTAACAGTAGCATAAATTATGTCCCCCCCCCCCCCTTTTTACCTTCTAAACCAAAAAAAATGAGAAAAAAACAAGATTATAAAGCTTTTATCAATGCTTTCAACGAAAATTATTCTCAACTTGATTTGGTACGTAGGTCACTCGATAAATTTTGAGATAAAAAAAACTGTTGAAGATATTAGTATTATTTATTTTACATTTTTTCAAAATACTCTCCATTACTCTATACAAAGTTCCATTCGTCTGAACCAACTTTGGAAGCACTTTTGCCAGTATTCATCAGATAGGTCCGAAATTGCTTCTTCATATGCAGCCACGGCTTCTTCAGCACTCGAAAAAACTTCCCTTTTATTTTTTCTTTCACCACCGGGAACAAAAAGAAATCGCAGGGAGCTAAGTCAGGACTGTAGGGTGGATGTGGTAAGGTTTCTATCCCAGCTTTCTCAATAAACGCCTTTGTTCTGAGGGACGTATGTGAAGAGCCGTTATCGTGATGCAGCAAGATTCCCCGAAGTCCAGTCTTTGGTCTCCTCTCTCGCACTGCTTTGAAAACTTGCGGCAATGCTAGTGTAGTATACCAATCAGAGTTGACTGACCTATAGTTTTCCAGCATTGATGTTGATAAATGTCTGCCCCGTGAAAAGAAACTAGCTACCATTTTTTTGCCGACGTTACGAGGTCTTTGTAGTTTTGTTGGTAACTTTCCCTCTGAGAAGACCCATACTGACGATTGCCGCTTGTTTTTCGGGTCATATTGGTAAATCCATGTTTCGTCACCTGTAATTATTTCCGATACACGCCGCGATGTCCCGTTGTCGAATCGTAGACGCATCTCACGACACCAATCTACACGAGCCTGTTTCTCAATATCGGAGAGCAAACGTGGTATCCAACGACAACAGAGCTTCCTTGCTCCCCGAACTGACGCCTAAGATATTCTATATGTTTTTGTTTGTTATTCATGGATATTCTCGCACCAACATTTCAGTAGTCTACATGTTTTCTGCAGTTACTGCTGTTTGCGGGCGACCACTTCGGTGGTCATCTTTGAGGCTGGTTTTACCCCTTTTAAATTCGTTGAACCATCTAAAAACTGTTGCCCGTGAAACTGCAATCGTTACAAACACAATTGTTCCGATAAACCAAATTTAAAATCATAAAATATCATGGCACACAAATGTTCGCGGTTAAGCTCCATCGTTACAAAGAAAAAACGCGGGAACCGTTTTAGAAAAATGACTGTAACATATTCATTTTTTAAATTGGAGCGAATCGGCAACTTTTGTTCTATTTTTAAATAAATTTGCTTTTTAAAAACATATAACTCAGGTGCGGTCCATTTTCGAATTTCGAGCATCTCAAAACTTATCGAGTGACCTACGTATACTGTTTTTGAATTATTGCCAAAAAATTTTGCTTAGCCGGTTTTTTTAAACGTTTGAGGGACGCGCGTCGACAGTGCGCTTTTCATTCAAATACATGTCGACGGCGAGTTAAAAAAACGCGGCGTACATATAGGCCCTTCATGTCAAATCCGTCCGTCCAAACTTGAAGTTTGTAGCCATTTCATTGATTGAAGTATCACTCGCTGTACAGCCAGTTATGCACCGCCATGTTAAATCGTCAGCCTTAACTTGTCCGGACCATAAGAAAAATTACAGTACATGAGACTAATTTGTGCCAAATGACTTAGTTGGACTGAACCTTATTGGCTTCAGTAATTATTGTGTAAAGTCAAGTTTTTAAGGAAAATTTTGCGTATTTGGCCATTGTATCGATGTTTATTAATACGAGTATTTTTTAACACAGTTATGCACTGTTTATGTGTGCTTTTATGCATCTTACTATCACTCAGAGTTAAGAACGACATTTTCAATAATATGCCATGGACACAAAATATATTTCGTAAATAAATCTACTTCAATTACCAACAATAGTACCTATTACGGATAATATTTGATAAAATATTCACAATAATAAGTATTTTATCAAATCATCAAACTAAAAGACATATTAATAGCCCATTAAACTCCAAAATTACATTACGTTTCCACAGTTTTAATTTAAATTTTTCCGAAATATAAAGCATAATTGAATTCGTTCACAATGAAATATCTCTTAATACGCATCTGTTTATTGGCTGGGCTGTCATTCTTTGCTTTGACGGGCGCTGAGGGGATCTCATTGGGTTGGTTTTTTCGCTGCTATTGTATTCGCGAAATGTGAGTCATCGTTGATGGACTCGCCTCTGCTATAATTTGACTCCTACACACGCATCGGCCATGCTCATTCATAGGTCTCTCACCCTTGGTGTCTTTGTCTTAAGTCAGTCATAGGCAATTTGCTTGTTGGAGCAATATAATTAGACCAATTTGGAACATGTACTAGCGATGGGCAGCTTATAATTTTTTAAAGTAAAAGTTTCATGTTAATCCCTAAAATTAAAACAGAAGTTGCTATTATATTTCTGATACGTTTCTTAGCTGCCAGTTACCCCGGTCGTTCCTATTAATATTTATTCGTTATTTCTTTACTAGCATAATACTTTTGAACTAAGACAGCTCATTGCTTGTCATTAGACTAGAGTAATTATGACTGAAAAAAAAACAAATACTTAGGTGAATTTTTACATACAACGTTTTCAGAAACATTACATATTTTTCTACAGCTGAAATATTTCACAGTTTAGGAAAAGACGTTTCAGAAAGAGCACGTCGCTACAAGTACCAATACTTTAACAGTCTTATTATATTAGGGACGAATTTGGGGCGGCTTAACGTGAATTTTCAGAATGACACCTCTGTACGAGTATAACAGATTGTTCAGTCGAGGCTGTCTTGATTTCCCACAAGATTACCGCAATGAGGGCAAGGAGTCAACCGCGGATCTCGTGCCGAATGGCGGTTCTAATTTTGGTTTTCTTTACAAATATTCTGATGTATATGCGTTTTTCTTTTGATTACACGACGTCTGTAATAATAATTATTGTATTTTTTTAATTACACATTGATGTCGTGCGGTTTAGCTCGGCGGTAAATATGCTCCCTGCGAAGCTAATAATCCTGGGTTCAAATCCCGGGAAGGGTAAATATTTGTGTGATATCGAAAATTTTAGATCCTGAGTCTTGGATGTTATTTCTTTATTACATCGTCGTCTAGTACTCTCTTTATTAAGCTTACCACGGGACTACTTACTTTAATTTGTGTTAAAATAGTTGTCCCCTAATAATTATTTATTGTACTCCAGTTTCAGCTCCAACCACAAATAATTAGATATCCCTTTTTTTCTAGAATAATAATTTGCATAAACTTGCACGCAATGTTATGAAATACTTTATTGCCCTGGCAAACCGGATGTACCACCAGAATGACAACTATAAAGGAAAGGCGACACCGTTGCTCAAAATATGTTGACGCAACTTTAGCACATTACAAGACACGTCACTGCGTTTACGGTGAAGCACGTGTGGTCGATACTTTGTACTTATAGATACTATATAAAAGCGGTTATGCAACGTTTGATAGCGCTTGGAGCCTCCGTGTGATGGGAACGTTGGGGCCAGCTACGATTCGGGTGGCCATTTCTAACGAAAATGACGAAGCCTGTTGCGGATTACATCATTGGTTTGTATGAGATGAAGCCTATTGCTGATTTGTTCTTGTAACACACTGGTTGAACCCTGCGTTGTGGATCTGAACTTATGTATAAAATAATAGTTTGATAGATTGTGTTAACCACAACTGTCATTGTACCTAAGGAACAAACGTCCCTTTTTACAATGACACCCACAAACGGTGAGTAATAGAACTGAGCGTATAAAATGTAAACTGCAACAACAAACTGCAGTTCGTATCCTGAGCTCACTCGCAACAAAGAGTAAGCTCGCTTTGAAGAGGCACAATCATATAGGTATAGTACTAAAACCTGATACGAAAGTGCAGTTTATTGCACAAAAATATTATGGAAAAATATACTGAGTGGTAGACGAAAGGACGGTTTCCTTATAGTCGAGCGAGTTAAGAATAACTTCAAGGTAGATATTCTTGTACCTGAGTACGTATTTCCAAGGACCATACAAACAAGAGGACTGTCAATTGCCAAACTTTGGGTTGTGCCGCGATCCGAAGGAGATATTCTGGCAAAAAAGTAGATGGCGCTTTAAAACTAAACATTTAATGATGTTATAATTTCAATAGTGAAAACATATTTAGCAGATATTTTTATATTTCATAGTACAGTAACAAGTAGTTCGTAAACAGAAAATAATAAATTAATTTTAATATTAAAATTCTGTATCACGCTTGGAAAGTTGAATAAAGATGAAAAGCTGTTGGTGGGCCTATATGCCCGGCAATGCCGTACCGTATAAGGCAGGTATATAGACCGACCCTTTCATCTTTTAATTTTTTCTAAGCCATAGAAAAATCTGTATTTTTTTCTGACAATAAGGAGGCTTATTCCTACTTATATACAAAATTTCAAGAGTTTTGAAAATTTTCATCCATTCCCGATTGTAAATAATATTTTTTACACATAGATGGCGTTCAACATATCGGGGACAGCTTTTTTATGGAGATTGACATTGTTTCCCCTCTTGGTTTGATGATCCTTGGTATTTACAATAAAGTTTGTGCTTATTTTTAATGATTAATGCGCGGTTGCTAGCAAGTTTTGCAATACCTAAAATTAATTATATTTTATTTTACTTTGAGTATTTTTAACCGACTTCCAAAAAAGGAGGAGGTTCTCAATTCGACGGAATGTTTTTATTTTTTTTTATGGATGTTCACCGATTACTCAAAGACTATTTGACCGATTTCAAAATTTTTTTTTGGTTTTATAGAAGGTACCTTCTAGTTGGTCCCATTTAATTTTGGTGAAGATCTGATGATGGAATCCATGAGGAATTGAAGGAACTCCTCAAATATTGTAGGCATACATATAGTGATTTTGGTATTATAAGAAACATAATAAGCATTTGCATTCAGAAAGTGTAAATTGGTGAAGTGGAACTGATGCAGAAGACCACAGAATGCCATCGGAACTCCTCAATCATAAATGATTTACGGGTGGCGACAAAATATCTTGATTAATTTAGCTAAGCAACTTCATAGTCACAAATTTAAATGTTCCTGATGAGAATGGTACCATCGAATTGATTTGATGATGGCGCCGGAAGGTAGGCACCAGATCTATGTAATAAAATA
The DNA here is from genome assembly GCA_905404275.2 of Hedya salicella. NCBI lineage: Eukaryota > Metazoa > Arthropoda > Insecta > Lepidoptera > Tortricidae > Hedya > Hedya salicella. The sequence goes on along the minus strand of FR990100.1, from coordinate 18,107,650 downwards.
ATGTATCCTAGTCGTGTTTGGGCTTGTTCGAATCGTCACGAGATAGACTTTTAAGTAACGATTAACTAAGAAGTATAAAATAAATAAACTTTTAAACAAAAAAATAAAACCGACTCCAAAAAAAACTAAAAAGTAGAAAATAACGCCATAATTCAGTTTCTTCAAATTACTTACAAGTAACCGTTTGTATACTCAATCTATACAGTATATACAATTAATCTTATTTTGGAGTCGGTGCCATCGTGTCACAACTTACTAAAATCGTAAATTTTCAATATTTTACACATTCTTTATATAGGTCATGTGGACGGATTCATCGACATCTCCGAGGACTGAGTTACCAATCAATACTGGGGTGGGCGCTACAAGGACATGAGACATGATCTTCGTCGTGTCCATGTTCATCTTAAGGCCCACCTGTTGGGATACTCTCTTGAGATCTTCGAGCATAATACCGAGATCCTTCAGCATCTCTGCCATGACCACAATTTTCGTAGACGAACCAAGGTCACCGAAAGAGCAAACAGGGTAAGCAAACTGAAGTGGCAATGGGCAGGGCACATTGTTCGAAGAACCGACGGCCGTTGGGGCATAAAGGTTCTCGAGTGGAGACCGGGTACCGGCAAGCGTGGGAAGGCCACCCGCAAGGTGGTCGGATGACCTGGTTAGGGTTGCGGGGACTCGCTGGATGCGGGTCGCCTCTATCCGGCCCATGTGGAAATCTATTGAGGAGGCCTGTGTCCAGCAGTGGACGTCCTATGGCTGAAATGATGACGATGATGAGGCCATGTGGATGGCCATGGATTACAGAGGATCTTCACCGGTTTAAATTTTCTACAAAGATTTACAATTTACACAATATCTATATGTAACTCAAGTATTATAAGAAATAATTTACACAGCTCGGGTTGACCACATTATGGCTGATATTTCAAATCAAAAACACCACACTACTCGCGGCACACTTGAGCAGAAAATAGGAACGCAATAAGATGCCGAACATCCCACGGTTCGGAGATCCGTCGTTAAAACTTTACGATACAACATAAAGCGACCATTGTATCGTTACAATAATTGTCACCGTTAACATTATGAAATGAAATCGTCCAGATAAGATGGCACGTTATTTTGACGGCTACTTTTACGGTGACGATAGTGACGCTGAATAGTGTTTAATGACGATACGCGAAGGTGCCGTATTGTTAACTAATACGTATGAAAGACATAAGAGATATTCCTTAAACATATCAAGTAATCAAAACTACTTCTATTAGCAACTAGCATTTACGTGTGACTTCCTGAGAATTAGGTAGAGATGCACTCGTAGACTTAAGAGTCCCCGGTAACCTCGGTTCTCCATACAAACGTAATTACGCTCTCCTTTTAAAACAACTAGCTAGTTTTTTTCTGAAACTTTGTACTTAGAATAAGTTAAGGTATGCAGGCCTGTAATTAGTTTATGTAGCTTCAGCTACCATACCAAATAAATACAGCGAATTCAAGTATCTCGTAGAAAACTTATTTTTGCTGTATTTCGTTTGTTTTATAAACTGGAGCCATATAAACTAATTACAGGCCTATTTATATATACCTCATGTTATTGTATATGCAAAGTTTCGTTACAATCCAACTCGTAGTTTTAAAATGAGAACGAAACTCCATTTGTATGGGAAGGTGAAATTCGGACAAGCTTGCCGGGGACTCTTAAGCGGTAGTGCAGCATTTACCCGCGGCTTTTCACGCGTTGCCGAGAACTACGTCTGGCCTTTGTTTTAACGATTGATTCCCCATACAAAAACTTACACCACTCCCTTTTCATTCCCTAAAGGATAAAAACTATTCTATGTCCTTAGCACGGTCCCAAATTATCTCTATACCACACCCATCTTTATCGTTTCAGCAAATTAAATGTGAAAAGCAAACAAACAATAGAGTTACTTTCGCATTTAAACATAACAATATTACATATAAATTGATATTATAAAATAGTACATTACTGCAGACGCCGGGAAAGAAGGGCTTGCAGGGTGAGTAGGTATACGGCCGACCGTAGGGACGCCGGATAGTAATACGAAGCCGGCAAGCACTTTTCACGGCCAGAGGCATGTATAGTGCTTTTCTCAAACATATGCAATGAAATAAAAAAATACACCACTCAAAAAAACTACACGACAAAAGTTTTGAAATTTTCCCTTCAATCCCTTCATAATGTTTTTTTTTTTACGGAAGTCGTAAGTATTTCGCGTGTGTAGTGTTCGAGTAGATCCTATTAGGGCCGCTAAACACACCCGTAGTAATAAGAATCTTAACTTCTAAAATAAATAAAATAAATGCAGAGGATATAATATTGTCTATGGTCTCTGGTGACGTTTACGTATAGACAATATTTTAAATTCATTCATCAATATATGAACCATACAGATTTGTGTTCTATTTAGCAGTTCGTCCGATAACCATTCAGCCACTAGAAAAAATATAATTCACCTGTTTAGCTTGTTCATAACACAGACGCCATGTTTACATTAAAATTAAAAAAAAAAAACTTCCCGGCCAAGGCTTTCAATTTTGTATAAAATTCCTTGACATTCCTCTCAGGTTGTTCCGCCCGAAACGGGATACTTTGAAGCCTGTTTTAATGCACGTAATGACAACATTTCATTGCATGTTTGAGGAAAGTAATATAAACTGCTAACTCAATGGAAAATCATAATATTGATAATGATACTTAGAGGTTTGGCTAATCCTGCTAACAACAAACTCACATGTAGTACCTACTTATTATTCAAACCGAAGCTAAGAGTATGAAATTCTTAGAGAAAAGGTTTTTTTTCGTCGTAAAGGGGGCATTACATTTGTCCCATACCTAATTATCACTGTCAAACTCATAATAGTTACAAGTTGCTTGATAATCCTAGCGGGTTAAATTATCAGAGCCCTGCCGTCCCGGTGCTAAAAAGAAGAGCGTCAACATATGTAAAAATGCAGCCGTTTAACGGGAAAAATAGCAGTAGAAAACACCAAACACCACTCCTAAAAGGAATTTCGAGCGACAATTTTCAGTAATCAAGAAACGTCTGAGCAAATTGCTTTAACAATAATAGCACAGAAGCATGCTAAGTGATAATTATATTATGTGCTCATGTGTTAATCCAGGGCGGAATTCACGCCATAAAAATTCCCCGAAGACGGGATCCTCACTAAATTACTTTTATTTGCGTCAAGACGCTTTAATTTTGCACTCTCTTGATGGCTTTGTACAGCCCAGAAACCGCTCTGATGTGCTTCCATACGCGATAATTTAATAATGTTTTTAATTAAGTTTAGCAATAATGGAATCCAAATAGGTGTTAAGTTGTTGTCATTCTTTTTCTGGGATTATTTTTTCATACATGTTGTTCATTGTAGTTATAGTCGCCGGATGCGGGTGAGATAAGGGCGATCAGGTTGTTGTGTCGTGCTGTTGATGGTGATAATGACTTGTTGTAAGGAATATATTAGTCGACAATGCTTCAACCCAGACTTTACAGTTTAAGGCCTGTTAAAGAACGAGATATCAAATTATAAGTACGTTCGGACACACGTAACTTGAAACTTGGTTTTCTTGGCTGTCTTTGTGGGCGGTGGTACAGAGCCATACATGTGCAAGTCTGACTCACATTTGGCCAATTTTTTGTACATTTAGAAGCAAAAATGCTGAATGTCAGAATATAAGAAGCCTAAGTATAAACCATCTGACCTGAATATGTACCTTTATTGATGATATTTGACATTTAATTTTAGAGGCACAAGTAACAGTACAAGTTGTTGACTGCTGGTAATGACTCATAAATGTCCAGTTCAAAGATATAGATTAAATTTTAAACGTAAAAAAAAATAGACCTTTGAACATTTTTCTGTATACACCAAATAAAGCCAGGTTCAAAAAAAAATCTCCACAGACAAAACATACTTGCGCATAAAATGAAAATTATTTATAAAAATCATCTCATCGTAATACATTATGGTAATTTAAAACGCTCCAAATGTATAGTTAGTTCAATTTCGAATGTTTCCAAGACATTTAACGAACGAGATAACTATAAGAACGGTACCTCCGGACGCTTTACTGCATTGAAATATTCAGAAGAAAGCTTTGAGCGGGTAACTGTATAATCCTTTACAGTGAGACTTGCATTCGCTATTTCTTCGGATAAAATGTAAGCTTTTGGTTTCATGTGTTTTTTTTGGTAATTTTAGATGTTACGGCAGTCTTTGTGCGTTCTTGGTCTTAAAGAAAGACCGTACATTGGTCCCATTTTGTCGTGATAATAAAATTACCAATATATTGATGTCTTGCCAATATCACGAATTATTGACGTAGCATACTAGCTTGCAGCAATGCAGTTGATAATAACCGCCCTAGCGCGAGTTTGTTTCATGCACCGAGGGTTCCGTACAACCTTTAATTTATCCTAACTTAAGTTGCCGGTTACGTTCAGCTTGCACCTGCTTTCTATGGAATCGTTAACAAATGGATTGCCAACATAACGTAACCGGGTTATTCGAAAAATATTTTTGATCATTCCTCTCTTTTCTTCTTAATCGTTTTCCCATTGCTGAGGATCGTGACTCGTTTTTTGACTCTCAGTTGTTTCCATCCAACTGATGCGGTCCGTCGCCTGATAGAGGGCGGCGCTGACAGGCAACTCTAGCTGTTCGGAGATCTGATCCAACCATTTCTTCGGGTTTCGGCCTCTGGGTCTTTTGCCTTCAACCTTTCCCATCACTACCATTTTTTCAAGGTAGTTTGTCCCTCTTCGTGCACAAATAACTCACCACACGTGGTAGACAAATAGAGGACAATCGCTGGGCGTTCTCTATTTTGAGTTCTTTAAGTTCGTTCGTTTTGAAGATCTGTAATTTTCCTAGAATAGGGTATATATTGCCTGTTACTGGCTATTCTCCAATTACTGGCCTAATCGCAAAAATATGACACACAGCCAGGGCCTAGATGAAGGGTATGTAGTACATGTAGTAGAATAAGATTACTACACATTGACATAAATATCCCTGGAGTATTTTTTAAAATTGCGTGATAAACGCTGTCAAAAAGTGTGAATAAATAATCTGGCCAGTTGTTAGTGATTTATCCTATTTATGTTAATCTGTGTAATCATTTCAACAATTTTGCTATACTATACTTTAGAGATAAAGGAGGAATGTTTTTTTCCACGTTTTTGTGATAGATCGCAATTGAAACACAACAAAAAATTGTTATAGATTATCCCAAAAGATTGTAACCATTGAATGTACTGTCTAATTGATCATCAATGTAACCATCGAATCCATTGTTGTGGGGCATTTATTTATTTAAACTTTATTGCACAAAACAAAAGTAAGTACAAATGGCGAACTTAATGCCAAAAGGCATTCTCTACCAGTCAACCATAGGGCCAAACAGAGAAGCATGAAAATGGTGCAGTGGGGAAAAACATTCAGTACTGAGAGCGTTAGGACACACAAGCAAATAATGCATACATAATTGCTTATACCTATACTATATATGGTATACAATATATATATATATATTACATATAAATAATAAATACAAAATATACCAGCTACTGCATGGAAGATGGACGCTACTTGAGTTCTTGTTCCAGCAGATGCCTACGTAGCATCCGCTTGAAAACTACGAGTACCTTGCTCGGAGCTTGTCTGATAGAAAGAGGGAGCGAATTCATTAATGAACAATTTAATGTTACGTCATCACCTTTGTTACGTGTTTTTCCATCTCTTTCTAGAAATCCTATTCAGGGTATAAATAGGGCCGACCGTTTTGGACAACTCATTTCTCGGGTGGACGCCGGACCGTCAACATCTCCTGCATCTCCTGATGATGCCTCGTAGAGAGGCGAAACACGTGTCGAGGATTATACTGTTTGGTGTTGGTTTGTTGTATTTGCATGCGTATTTTTTTTATGGAAACTGCATGAAAATATGCGCATGTGAGCACAATTTATTGTCACATCTAACAAAGACACTAGTTCGCGGAACAGCAAAGGTACTATAATCCATTGATCTAGTATGGAATTCCGCAAAGTAACGCCTGAATCTATCAATTATTTAAAATCAGCTAGCGTAGCTGAACAGGCACGTCTATATGTTAAGCTTACAAAACAACATCGTGTGGCTGTCAAAATGTTTGGTTTAATTAACAATGCAAACATTTAAATGTTGTACCCAATTATATCCAACTTAGGTGTAATAATACTAGTAGGGCAGCATCAATTGCTATTAACAGGGCTCAAAAAATTTGGCTGAATGAAGAGTCTCGCCATTGGTTTACAATTAGGGACAATTTAAAATTACATCTTAAGGTTTTATACTCTGAACTTTCATTTAAATTACATAACGTCGAGTTTGATATACTAGACCAAAAAGCAAGATTTTTCGCGTCCGAGCTTGCTCATAAAATGTATCAAACGCAAAGAAACAAACTGCATAAACTTACAATGTCCAGTTCTAATTCATTTTTCAACACTGCCCAAGAGACTACTTCCCACACTTTTCATCCCCGTGTAAAAAATCTAACTAATATTGCATTTTCGGAAGACGAAATGAAACTTAGATAAAGGTTTAAAATGTAACATCCGGCCAAAATTAAATCAAAAGACATTAGAAGAATAGCAGTGGATTCAGAAGTTGCAATAGTTGTCAACAACAATGATGTGGATATAAAAACTATGATAGCTAGTGTTATTAAAAATACTCGTCCTTCGGTTGGTAGTGGTTTTTTTTCTGACACCTTGTTGTTAAGATCTATTCAGCAGAAAGTGCACGAACATAGTTTGGTGGTTTCAATTGCAGACAAAGGTAATTGTGTCGTAATTTTACATAAAGATCAATATAATGAAAAAGTATTAGATATTGTTCGAGGTGACGATTTTTCGATCTTGCGGAAAGACCCCACTCCTAGTTTCCAGAAAGATCTTAAAAACGTCGTTAAAAGCTCTTTGTATGTTTTTGAAACGGACCAACAGAAAAGTAAGATAGTGCCAATGAATCCACAAGCTCCAATTTTATACGGTCTTTCGAAAATTCATAAAGAGAATGTTCCAGTTCGTCCTGTTGTCTCATACTTAGGCGCTCCAACATATAATTTAGCGAAAACATTAAATTCAATCATTAGGGAAGAATCGTCTTTTGCGCCATTGTTTTGCTTAAATAATAGTTTAGATTTAATTGAAAGGATCAAAGACATTACCATAATGCAATAATGCTTTCTTTGGATGTAGATAGTTTGTTTACAGAGAAGCAGCGATTACATCCAGGAGAAGTGAATGAGTTAGTAGAAATGTCTAACATTTGTATGTCCCAGAATTATTTTATGTTTGGTGGGCAATATTACTTGCAACGCGATGGTTTAGCAATGGGTTCACCTCTTAGTCCTTTAATGGCAGATATTTTCATGGACTATTTTGAGAACCAGCACATTGCGGGTAATACTCATATTTTATACTATTATAGATATGTTGATGACTTGATTCTTTGTTGGACGGGGAGTATGAGCCAATTGGATGTTTTTATAACCAATCTCAATATCAAACACCCGAAAATAAAGTTTAAGAGAGAATTGGAACAAAATAACTCACTTAATTTTCTGGACTTGACAATTACTAAAGTAAATAATAGACACCAGTTTCAAATTTATCGTAAGCCCACGCACACAGATACAATTATCCCGGCTTTTTCCACACATCCATGGCAACACAAGTTAGCGGCTTTCCACTCTAACGTGCATAGGTTGTTGACAGTCCCTCTTTCTGATGCAAATTTCCAGATGGAATTGAATAAAATTTATCATTTAGCAGTTTCAAATGGATATAGTAAGTCTCTCGTGGATGGCATCATCAGAAAGAAAAAATACGGACGGTTAACAATTTACTGTATGCTGCACGTTCTTTTGACCGGATTAAGAAATATAAAGCAAGCATAACTTACGTTGGTCCTTTATCAGATAAAATTTATAAAATATTACGATCTTATGATATTAACGTGGCCTTTAAAACAAATAACACTTTGCACTCTATCCTTTGCAATGGAAAGGATAAAGTAGAAGGTGGGAAGAAGTCAGGCGTTTATAAACTTACATGTGATAGTTGTGACAAGGTGTATGTGGGACAAACGGGTCGTAGTTTTAACACTAGGTATAAAGAACATGTCTCTTCTTATAGACATAACCACCCGGAAAAATTTACTCTGATAGAGACTTGCAAACTTTTTATGCACCTACCCACATTGGTTAATTGCTTAATTGTTCTAATAACGTAAGCCGCTAAACTTAATTTACCTACAAGTGCTAAATGGGGGACTTCGTGGCACGTTTTTGTCCAATGTTATAAGAATAATGCTCTATCAACCATTTCTAAACATTCACCATTGAGTGATTTAGTAGAATCCACTGCTCAAATATTAGGTAAAGCAAATCTATTTTTAAATCCCTATAGGGGTAAGGAAATGACATAAAGCCCACGATACGTTTTTATCCTACGCATTCGAAGAACGAGTTTATTTCATTTTCAATATCGTTACTTCCCACCCCTCTTGCTTCCTTTACTCTCAAATACATTAATTTATATATACTGTGGAATAAGCATACGAGCACTGGGAATTTGATGGAAGTCGATGCTGGGATCCAGGAACTAATGGCTCTGTGAGCTGTAGACCTCGTGAGTCATTCAACTCCCATATCTCCGCCATTAAAAAAAATCCTAAAACTGAATCGACAAAAACTCATCGGACCTCCTCACAAAATATAACGAGAATCAGTTAAGAAATGCGACCTGTAGAGGAAAACATCCGGACAGACATACGAAAGCATTTTGGCCCAAGCTGAAACGGCAAGGCTATGAAATATCTTGCTGACATAGAGGGTTGTACTCCCTAGCACAACTGGCGTTTCCTTGTCGTGACATAAATATTACCTATCTCTTTCTCTCACTACAGTGCCAGAGACACGGGTGTCTAAGGTTAACATCCCAATGCTTGAATCTGCGCCTCGCTTCTTCGGATCTGGCGCAAAATCATCGCTTCTAAAATGACCAACACGAGAGAAGAGACACAAAAATTGCTTGAGATCTAATGTTTATGTAGCCGACGCCAAGTCTAAGATCTGTATGTCTGTGTGCCATTGAGCGAGTGGACTGACTTCTTGTATTTCAGAGGTGACTACATCGACAGCAGCGTTCTTAGCTATGATCCAAAAATTTTATATGTAGGTATCACAGGCGGTGCGTCAGGAAAATTACACGGGAAGCCGAAGTATATTCATTTACTCATAAAAAGGTGGTTTATAAGCCTTTTCTTGGGTGACCCGACGGGAATCGGCTTATAGGCACGCTACGTCACTGTCTTGTCACTGGTTACTTGTCTTAGCTTGATTACTTATTCTGAGGTCTTAGTAAAAGGACGTGGATGTCATCCATCGATGTAGATAGTCGGCTTTATTGGACAGGGTGCCATTTTTTAAATGCGGTTTCTTTGATGACGGGGCGTATGTGATTACGTGCGATTCCGAGGATAACAGCTTTTCTTTTGTTTTCATTTATTTACATTCTGAACTACAAAGTTATCTGTATTTATGCAAAAAAATGCAAGTAATAAAGAAATTAAAATTAGTAACGGGACGTGGATATCGCCGTATTGATGTAAGTTGGCTGGAACAGCTTTTTTGTTCTTACAGTTCCGTGGTAGACCTCTTCATCTTATTTGCTAACTCCCACATAAAGTGGGGTCAGCTCACCTTATATGTCTGCGCCATGATGTTCGGTTCATGGTTGTCGGGTTAGGTATATTTTCTTTTATCACAAGTTTGCTCATACTGGTCCACCACGACCACGTTAACGGGGAACGGCCTCTGCCTCTTTACTTCTCCGGTAGAATTAGTGCTCTCTTGACCACTCACACTCTAATCTATACTATTACAAAGTTGTAAAAATAAAATGTCTGTACATTGAAGATATTTTCACTATACAGATTTTTACGTACGACGTGGAGGTCATTAAATCGAAAAATATTTTTTTGGATTTTTTGTATGTTCGTATGTGTCGTTGCGGCTTCATCGCGCTCAATCGGCTAAAGTTATACAAATTTCAACAAATTTTGATACACGGGTATCTGGGTATCTCCAGATGGTTAAAGGATAGTTTTTACTCGACTATGCTAAAGAAAAAAAAGAGGGGTTATGACTTTTTCTCCTCCGCGAACGAAGTTAAAACAACTATTAAAACACGCACAAATTGACAGTTCCATTGGAGCTGTTGACACATTCATATTTCATTACATTTCACACAAATTGTCCTATGTGGTCTTCACAACGATTAGGAAACACACAAATTAACAGTTCCAATGTAACTGTTGAGATAAATTATCTTACTTATCTGCTTTATTTTACAACTAGAAGACGCCCGCAACTTCGTTCGCGGAGGAGGAAAAGTCATAACCCCTCTTTTTTGTACGCATAGTTGGATAAAAAGTAGCCTATAACCATCTGAAGATTCCCAGCTACCCGCGTACCAAAAACAATTGTAATCAGTTTATCGAATGAAGCCGCAACGACACATGTACGAACGTACAAAAAATAAAAAATAAATGTTTTCCGATTCAGTATCCTCCAAATAGTCCGTTACATTAGTTTTAATGAAAATATATTCAATGCACAGACATTTTAATTTTTCAACTTTATAATAGGTACTAACTTCTGCCCGCGACTTCGTCCGAATTAAATTCGTTTCTAGCGGTAGCCTATGTCCTCCTCCGGGACTCAAACTATCTCCATACCAATTTTCATCCAAATCGGTTCAGCGGTTTAAGCGTGAAGAGGTAACAGACAGACAGGCAGACACACATTCGCATTTATAATATTAGTATGGATACATTAGGAAACACAAAAATAGACAGTTCTAATAGAACTTTGAAGACAAAAGTTGTCCTATCTGTTCTATAAAACTACTAGCTTCTGCCCGCGACCTCGTCCGCCTTAAATTCGTTTATCGCGGGTAAGGGGATAAAAAGGATAAAAACTAGTATATCTCCTTCCCTGAGACTCAAACTGTCTGCATACCACATTTCATCTAAATCGGTTCAGCGGTTTAAGCGTGAAGAGGTAACAGACAGACAGACAGACAGACACACTTTCGCATTTATAATATTAGTATGGATAGATTACGAATCACACAAATAGACAGTTCTAATAGAACTTTGGAGACAAAATAATTAGAATACACACAAATTGACAGATTCATAAAACTTTTGAGACAAAAATTATCCAATCTGTTGTACACAATTAGAAATTGCCATTTTCCACCAGTTGTGTGCATCTCCCATTAGTAAAGTATGTGACTTATCTGCACGGGAGGGTCCTATGCCATGTCTTAAATACGGTTTCTTTGTAACAAACGTGCTCGTTAGTGGGCGTTAGCGATTACGCGCGATTAGGGGACGTCCCGCGGCTAACGACTTTACTTTTGTTTTTATTTACTGCTCTTGACTGAGTTACTTTAATAGGCTAGTTCCTTGACATATCAAAATCAGCTACCTTCTTTTTTGACGTGTAATAAAAATAAAAACAGCCATATAAAACCACAAGCACGTGGCAAGAATGAAATTGGTTAGTTTTAATTGGTTTTTGATAAATTTAATATATTCAAATAGAAAAATGTAACTTTACGTTGGTTTTCTGTATATTTTTGATTACACAACTTGGTTGGTGACGATAAATTTATATAGATTTCGGAAAACTAAACCTAGGTAGAGATTGTTATGAACCGTTCTTTTCTTATTTCATTTAATTATTGCAATTACGTAACTACATTTTAATTATTAATTTTATTTCAACTCGTATCCTTATCATAGATGTACTGTTATATAAACACTTCATAACTTTCACTCGCTATTTACCTGTGGTTCTGCTCCCATAGTTTCCCGCAGGATTCTTCTGAAACAGGAAATAAGAATACGTCACTTCGCGGACTAAAAACCATATCCATGAAAAATAATGACAATTGTTTTATAACAACGAAGTGGATTGTTTAAGTTTATTAAATTATCTTATATTGGTATTTCTTAATCGAGAAGAAACAGGTGTGGTAATCTGGGTCCTAAATAAATATGTACGAGTGTACGAGTATACGTAATGTACTGTTGTTACTTACAAAGTAGCTTCGGTAAATAGCATACGTCGTTATCGCCGGTGCAAGATAAATGTGTTAAATAGTACATATATTGTAACAGACTGTCTGTTCAGTAAAACAAGCATATTATGCCTCCACATACTAAGCTTCAAAGAACTTCCTCATCCATGAAGTTTTCGTTGGAAAAGGCTCTTACTGTTATGTGATTCTCGTACTCGTAATACCTGATCAGAATTTTATCAAATTTTTTTTTTTTTTAAAACTAGTTTTAACTTTAATTAAATGTTTTCAAATTGCACTCAAATTAAGGTTAAACATACTTTCGCTGATGACATGTACAATGACGTGTTTATCAGTTTATTATTGCTTTCATAGGTAACATTTCAAGATGGTACATTCACATTTACCGCTATGAAACCCTGTACTTAGGGCACTGCAACATTATCGAACTTACAGCTAAATGAATTTAATTATATGAACATACTTACTAATTTTAAATATTTCAAATTAATTATTTACAAACTTTTCTTACGAGTAGGTACACTATTGAAGTAAAATAATAAAATCTGGAATTATCACATAATAACAATCATAAAAAAATTATATTGCTTGTAGTTATATGAATTATAACATTATTATATAAACATAAATATACGACTGTCTCTACAATATACATTAATGTTTATTTATTGTCCTTTTCGAAGAACTCTTGAAGGGTATAGAAACAATTATCAATTAAATATTTTATGAGATCTTTATTAAATCCATACTAATATTATAAATGCGAAAGTGTATCTGTCTGTCTGTCTGTTACCTCTTCACGCTTACACCGCTGAACCGATTTGGATGAAATTTGGTACGGAGATAGTTTGAGTCCCGAGGAAGGACATAGGCTACTTTTTATCCCGGAAAAATACCCTTATCCGCGATTAACTAATTTAAGGCGGACGAAGTCGCGGGCAGAAGCTAGTATGCTATATTTTTCTTGATTCCTAATATTCTTTGGGAGTTTATTGTAAACATTAATGCACATAACATAAGGACTAGAGCTATGCATTTTTAATTTAGAAAATGGGACGGGAATATTGTATCTAGGACGCAAGTTACTTGATGTCGGGTCCTTTGTTGTTGGGAAAAAGTCAATATTTCCTAAGGAACTTGCATACTTCAAATATATAAATGGAGGTCAAATTAAGTATATTTAGTTTACATTTGGACAGTGCCATTTTCTTGTAGCGTCTAGATTAACCCCAGAGATAATTTACAAACACAAAAAAGTATTTTCGATTTTTTGAATCTAGAAATTCTTTTTTTGCTTAGGCAAACACAATGCGTCTAAATTACGATATTGATAAATGTCACCTAGAACTAGGTGCTGAATCAAGACAAGTCAAGACAGTTAATTCTCGGTCGAACTATTTTTATACTATTATAAAACTTTTTACGACGCCTTTCTCATAAACATACCATGCCATATACGATTAAAACTAGTATTAGGGCTTCCATGTAAGTTATAAAACTGAACTAACAACTTAAACAGTGGTAGAAAAACTATAAATGCCATATAACTGCACAAGCGACCGTGCCTCTTAACGACAGATGGAAGTTTTTCACGACTCTTCTAGTTTTTATATTGGTTCGAGAACGTTGTTCTTCCGTTCTTTCTGGCTGGCGGCACAGGAGAAGGATTTCATTTAGTAACACGCGGTCCTACAGTGTAATTTTACATCTTTGAAGAGTGGATGGGATCTCTTGAATTTTTTACTTACTTTTTATTTTTGAAACTGTATTGATTCACTGTGAATCTTAAGTATTGCCTAAGAAGTTATTTCTTGGTCTTCCAATGAATATGTTGCAGGTATATGAGTTAGAGTAGGGAAACTATTATTTTGTAAAGTTGTATACTTGTAATTTAATGTGATGCTCCGCAATCGACCAAAACGTGGTACTTAGACGCCTGCCACACGAAACGTTTTACTATTAATATACTTGGATGCTTTTTCTGGTTATAATATTTTGTAAATTCTTTTGGATACCTTAGTTTGCCTTTAAAAGATCGAGCTAAAAAGGTAATAGATACTGATTATAGTTCCACTGTTGTAGAGGTTCATAAATTAGCGCTTCCTCGATTGAGCGTCTCGGACGGCGCAATGAAATAAATTCACCCTTCTGCCACCCAGTCGGAGGAAATATTGATTTCGGCCTCATTGCCCCTCGACCCGACAATTACCGTGAATTACTTAAATTATTACTTATTGAAGCAAGCTGACTTGACATTCGCTAAGAATTCGAGAGAGAATAGGTGCCTTTACTGTCTGGGGTTGGAGACATTTTTGAAGCATGATCGTCTGGGCTTGCAAGCATCACGTAGGTAGTTTTCCCGGGAACTATCCAATTGATTCATAACACTGTGACGTCATAGAACTTTTAAATTAATTTTGTCCCAACAGTTCTACAGTGGAACAAAAAATGTTGTTGACGTTTACCATCAGTATGTGTATTCCCAATACTTTCCAGTTCCATAATAGAACGAACGGAACAAAGTTTTAACAGTTCTATGACGTCTCAGTACAAAGTCAGAACAATTGGGAAGTGAACGATTTCCCAAAGCTTCGGGCCTCGGGCGCGGACGCGGAAGAACAAAACCTAGCATAGGTTACCTATGCCTAGGACGACGAAAACTCCCAAGTCTCATTCTGGTGTCGGAAGAGAAATAGATCAAATAGTTGCCCAAGGTACTTACTACTACAAAGTTAGTACTGGTGTATACTTACTTACAACGAAACTAACTCTTGGTAAATAAACTCCATAAGGTTGTGTAGATTTGAAGTCGAAATAAGCAGGGTACATAGCCGTAACTGATGGGGCACAAGGGTTCTCATTCTCAACCACCACCGCGAAGAATACGCAACGGAACTGCCGAGGGTCTTGAAGGCCGAAATCGCTTATAGAATACATACCGTTATGGAACACCGTGCCTGCTACGCTAGTGACAAATATTCTGACCACGTAAAAAAAATTAAAAACTTTGTGTTACATATTTTACATATGTTTGTCAAAAGGCCAAAAGCAACACGTTTGACAAATTTAGTTATTGTTTTTTTTTATTTTTTTGGACGTGACATTGTGGCTTCATCACGTTACGCCAAAACGGCTTAATGGATTTCAACTATTTTAAATGTATGGATAGCTGGGTAATCATATATGGTTATAGGATACTGGCTACAGATAATAGTAATAATTCAGCCTAACATTTACGCAACACTCAGGGTAGGTACCGTTCCTCAATACATCTAGTAAGTTGGCCTATGAAAATAAGAAGCCCACTCGAAAGGTACATACATAAGGTGAGCGATCGCTCTTAGTACGTGCTGGTATATGTGTGGTAGAATTAAAGCAAGTTACTCACAGCAATAGTGATGACAACGCGAACAGATCTTACGATTCCAAGAGACATGCATATAGTAAATAATTTATTTTTACAAACTTTTATGTATATGTATGTTGGGGTCAAATCTTGCAAGATAAATTTGACCCACTTCCCGGATTCCGATTGAGCTAATAGTTGGCATACAGTATATATGTAAGTTCGGTGACAATGCATTATTACGATACCATCGAGTTGATCTTATGATGGACCCTAAAACTGGTCATAGGAACTCTGTAATAAAATAACCAAGTCCTGCCATTTCTACCGAGTTCGAGCTCTTTAACTTCGTTTCAATTAGTAGTTGACACCATTGACGGGCGTTTAACACGTTCACTGTCCCCGTACAAAACGATTTGACAGTTGCATACGTCCAAATGCGCATACAGTATGGGGAAGTGACTCCATAGGGGAGGCATGAACTCCTGACAAGCAGCTGACGTTCCCACCATTGTGAACAAAAAGTCGTCAACTGTGATCGGCGACCGGAGCATTTTATGTCTCTTTAACGTCAAACGTAATTTAACGTAATGATGAATATGGATAAGTCTGTGTTGTTAAAAATAAAACCATATATTGTTAATAATTCACTGAATTTATTTTTTTATAGTAAATTATCATATTTTTTTTACTATGTTTTTTTTCTTTATTGTTCCCACAATCTATACAACATTACCAATCTATTTCAATTTATGAGGAAATAATACAAATAATCATGCATTTAAGGGTCAATATATAAATTTTGCATGAAATTTAAATGGCATCATATCTTGCTATCGTTTGACGTTAAAGTGACATAAAATGCTACTGGTCGCCGATCACTGGTCATCAAATTGAATGTAGTGACCTTAAACTGCCATATTATTGTGTTATAATGACTTACTCACCTATGTTACTTGTATCAATGCCAGAACTGTTATATACTGTTGTAATATTTTCTTACTAAATTAACGTTCGTGACAGGTGACATAAGTGTTTGACGGGTAGCGGGCAGGTATCCTGCCGCGCGCTTACGTTTCAACCCCGTCGTAGCCACACCCCGTGGCTCTCAGTCTTACCGCGTACGACGTTTCCGTTATCCCCAAACATAAGCTTATAATGTGCGGTTGGAAAAAAACCAAAATGTTGAAACTTTCTATATCTCTGTATTTATCTAGATTAAAATAGCGGTTACTAGAGTACTAAGCCGTTGTAATAGGGCTAGCGCAACTTTCCGCGATTTCGCTCGTTGCGCGATAAAAGATCACCCGTTCTTCTCGCACTGTATTGAAATGAAAGAGACAAACAATCTTTGACGCGAGTATCACAATTGTGCTAGAGGCAGCTCGACATGTTTCCGTCCATTACGAGGGTCTTGGTCGTGAGTGACGTGTGAACACTACGCGCCAAAGCTCTGACAGCCCGGCTACTCGCAGCAGGCGCAGGCGCAGGGCGGCTAAGACACTGAACTACCCTCGTTGTCATTGTCATTTATATCGTCAATAATTGGGGTTGCACACGACACTGACTACGTCACACATCTTGGCTAATATTTCCGAGGGTCACGGTAATTTTCTACTTGAAATATCAGCATTTTTCTAAATTTTGAATGTGTAAGGAATTTTCCAACGTGGTTTTAAAGATATTTTTTTTAATCTCCCTATATTTTGAATCTTTCTGCAGCTTGCCCACGACGCCGTATATGTGCCCCAGCCTTAAGCACATCTAACCCGTTGCCGCGCTAACGCGGAATATATTCCAGCGTACAGTCTACGAGTACATCTTATCTTGCTATTGTATGAATGAAGTTGAAGGGCCCTCAGTTTACCTTTCCCAGTAACTGTTTGCGCAGAAACTGTAAGTCTCGCTCATTCTGCCGCGAGTAATGTGGTTTGCGCAAAATTAAATATACTCCTTTGAATATATTTTTGTAAGGATCTGTATTACGAGTTCACACAGTAAAGTAAAATATTATTCTCCTTACCTCAATTTTGAAATAAGATTGTTACTTACGAAATTCTTCTTCCAGAGTCTTTGTTTGCTTTATAATTCTTTTGCAATAATTAGGTAACACTATACTAAGTTGTATTGTATTTAAATAAATACGTAAATAATAACATAATCTTTCTAGAACACGTAAAGGAATTGCACATAAATCTTTGTTTAAATTTTTTTTACGCCTGTAAGTTACTTTCATCATTTTTTAGTGGAATGTGTCCCAACACGCGCTAAAAGAGACAGGTTAATTATACACTGGGGGTATAATTGTAACCATGTTGGTATTTTCCAATCTATATTGGCAGAACCCATGTCGGGAGCGGCGAAATTTGTATACAGTTTTTTTTGTAAATAAGTGTATACAAATTTAGTTGTTTTTCCTAAGTAGTACTTTTTTCTTTTGTTTTTTTTGTTTTATAATAAGTAGTAATTTTGTAAGATGCTGTTAGGAGGTGTTTAGGCCTGCTGGAGCTGGCATGTTCATTTCCTTTGATCAAAGCTCCTTAAATAAAGATAAAATAAAAAAAAAAATAAAGTTGCTTTCACTGAAACAATGTATCTGCTTTGCATAATGAAATAATGATCTTTATTCTGTAAGTAGGCGGTAAGGGCACTTTTACAAGTTTGAGTCTACCGATCAAGATTTAATCAATAAATCGGACTTGCCTCTTTTGTTTTCAGGGTTCCGTGACAAAAACGTAGCAAAGGATCCTTATGATGCAACTTACTACGGAATTTTTATTTAAACTTACACGATCTTCACTCACTATCATAAAACAACAAAACAGGGCTTTATCACGTACAAATGGGTCATACTGATTTTTAGTATGAGTTAGCGTTATGCGTCTTTCCTGTGGACGCCCGAAAGTTAAGGGCTTTAAATACTAAGTTTTCTTAGTGCCCTATAGGCGATGTACAAATTGATTAATACTCTAGATCTAAACGATAAAAATATCAGTTATATGTACCCAAGCCCTTAACTATTGCGTTGTCCACAGGAAAGACGGCTAAATTCTAGAACCAGTATGATCCAAATATGCCTTTCGTTGTTGTTTTCCTTACGCGATTAAGACCCGTTTTGTTGTTTTGTTATAATGATTAACGGAACTACTTATTTATACTATACTGTCTTTCTGAAATTGGAATCGTTGTCAGCATGGCTAACGCAAATGAAATAGTTAAAAATATCAATCTTCACTAATAAATTACTAATAGGTAAAATACTAATAGATCAATATTTCAAAGCTCGATTAGAGTTTATTAAATAAAATGAAAAATATTACGAGACAATTTTTACACAACTTGAGTCCCATGGCGCGCTCAATAAGACTTATGTACATAAGTAAATCGTCGCACTCTAGTAGTAGGCGACGATATATTTAGCTACATAGAAGGTACAAAAAAACCTCCAAGATTCTGAATCAAATGTTTATGCTCATCACACAAATATTTGCCCTTACCGGGATTTGAACCAAGGACCTTCAGCTACAAAAATTCATTCATCATTTTAAGAGTTTGACTCATGTCGGTGCAGTTCCTTCCAGTCCTTTTATTTAATGCAAGTTCTTTAACTTCTTGACACGTCACGACGCCTACCGTTCCCTTTATTCTGATCTAAGTGTGTGGTAGTAAAGTTACCATATCAAATTTTCACGTTTTGAAGAAAAAAAAAATGTTTTTTGTGAACTTGACAGTTAAGATAGGATTAGTGAAAGTTTGTACGGAACCCCCGATAAACGAGCCAGACTCGTACTTGGCTTGTTTTTTAAGGTTAAATGCACTATGCAATGCATCCAAGCTTGATAAAGTCAATTCTAAGATACGAGCAGTCACCACTCTTCACTCGCGTATAAAAAAGACATAGACAACTCCCTAGAAATAAATAATGCATCAAAGTTAAGACCACTTTAAAGCGATGCTTATTTATGAAGACGCTGAACAATATTTATGTGTGCGACTGCACTCGCCGCGGATCCTGGATTTTTCCAGACAGAAGCTTAACGTTTGCGGGAACACTTCTATAAATATTTAAAAATCCTCTTCGCCGCATAAGACGATTTGCTGCCTCGCTATCGACTCTGTCCATTACTATACCACAACTGCCACTGCAATTCAGGATATTAAAAAAAAATTAAACGGTCTTTTATAAAGTTACTCTCACTGAGTCGTTTTATTTGTATCCATATCCATACTTCCATACTAATATTATAAATGCGAAAGTGTGTCTGTCTGTCTGTATGTCTATCTGTTACCTCTTCACGCTTAAACCGCTCAACCGATTTGGATGAAATTTGGTATGGAGATAGTTTGAGTCCCGGGGAAGGACATAGGCTACTTTCTATCCCGGAAAAATACCCTTATCTGCGATAAACGAATTTAAGGCGGACGAAGTCGCGGGCAGAAGCTAGTATATGTATATATCTGTCTTTCTTTCTTGAACACAAATGGCGGCGAACTGGTTCGCAACCTATCACGTCTCGGTCCCAGCGAGAGCGAAGAGTGGGCTATGGAGAGCTTTGCTACGTTAAATGTAAGGGGAGGAATGAATGATAAAATAGATGAAGTACGTCAGATGATGGATGCGAGAAATATTGATATTCTGTGTGTGAATGAGACAAAGCGAAAGGGTTGTGACAGCACAAAATGAAGAGATTAATGAATGTTGATGAAGCGGCAGTTGTATGTCAGGACCGTAGCAAGTGGAAGGAGGTAGTCTCTGCCTACCCCGTAATGGGAAAAAGGCGTGATTGTATGTATGTATGTATGTATCTGTCTTTGCAGCCTCGTCATGTGAAATCAATCGGCTGGACAGATTTAAAGCATTCTTGATACAAGTATAGCTTATCCGAAGATGGTTATAAGACACTTTTTAACCGACTGGTCTGAAGCAAAAAAGAGGTTTATGACTCCTCGGCGAACCAAGTTACAGTTCTAGTCTATCTATCTTTCTACTCGTATCTATCAGCCACAGACGTCCACTGCTGAACTTAGGCCTTCCTAGGCGGGGGCAGTCCTACGCTGCGCTTTCCTAGTAGTTTAGTTATTTTCTGTTCTAGCCTATAAATATTTAAAAAATCCTTTTCACCGCATAAGACAGTTTGCTGCCTCGCTATCGATACCGTCTATTACTATGCCACGATTACCGCTGCAACTATACCTATGAATGTATGCGTGAAGCTGTTGTTTTTCTAAAGTAAATTTGAATAAATGTGGTCATGAGGACGTTGTAGATCTGGTATCGATTCAGCTGGGCAAAACAACTGTCCAAACTCATCGATACTTTGTTCGGTTCCTTTGTGTAAAAAAGTTAGTTTTTCTCGTAAAACAATAAATAACTTCACAAACTGCAACTCCAAACGCCACGAGAGCAACTCTTAAAAGTCGTGTCGGTAAAACTTCTGTAAAACTTCGAGAAAACTTTTGTAAAAACGTACGACGATGTGCGCTGCAACGCCACAGCGCCGTATCCACTGTTCTTTTAATTAACTAAATCATTTTTATTTCACAGCTCAAACTTTTCAAATTATCTCCCACACAGGGCATTGACTAATCGACATACCTACAATACTGTATATCGTCACTAGTTGAAAAGAATGTTCAAACGAAAAACGTAGTTATTCTATATGACGCTAGTATGCACTTATTGTTTTTTTTTTGGATTTTTACTGCCTTAGTTGATTTCAGATAGAAGTTTTTTTCAAAATAGTAACGATAATCATTTGCTGTTGAATGAAACCAACTTTGATAGGTGCCAACTAAGAGATCGCTCAGCGGGCTGCGATGCTAATTGGTGTCACATTTTTATATGCTTTCATTTTTTTTATCTTTCTGTGGTTATAAATACATTTAATATCAGCGCGATGTGATTCCGATGATTTCCAATGATTGACTAGATCGTCGGTCCAACTTGTTGGCCTTCCCACGCTGCGACGGTAATTGATCGTCAATAAGAACCCAAGAAAACAATATACGGATATTTCAAAATTAATATACCTACGAAATGCTACATATATTTGTAGCTATCTTGACCGCCTCGCCTGTTGTTGGTAGGCATTATGTTACCCTAGAGATTACCTAACTGGACCCTACAACACGCTTAGCATACAAAACGCTAAGATACACAAGTTTACTTTTGTGGAAACTGATATAACATAATATACAACTTAATTAGACAACGTAAGAAATGAAAACTCTGAAAGAGTACTTAATTTATTGTTTTCGAGACCACGTACCGGCAAGCGCAGCGTAGAAGAGCCACCCGCAAGGTGGTCGGACGACATGATTAGGGTTGCGGGGACTCACTGATTGCGGGTCGCTTCTATCCAGCCGACGTGGAAATCCATTGAGGAGACCCTGTGCCTAGCAGTGGACGTCCAATGGCTGAAATGATGAGATTATGCGATTGCTTGCACTCCTTTTTAAAATCTGATTTGAACTGGGTAGGTCTGGCTAGACTTCCTTACCTGTAATCGTATCTTACCACAAACAGGAATGCCACCCGCGGCCACTTGGAGCTTCCAGTTCTACTCGTGCGAGTACAAAGGTGAGCCCTTGACTGCATTCAATTCGTACATACTTATATGTGGAGTGACCTATATTTTCCTAAACTAAATGGTAAAAACATCCTCATTATACTTAACCCCCACGCTTTCCTTTAATTAGACATCCAAACTAGGAGATAAACCTGCGCATCGCGAACTGAAGACTAAACATAATTAAGGCTCAGATAGCTTGCAAATGAGATAAATTTATTCTGAACTTAATATAAGTCTACTCGCGACCTTAACTTGATACATTAAGAGTTAAAGTCGATCGTTCGGGAAAGGCTACCTCTTAAAGTTTATAGTTATTTAGTGCTGGTTGTAGTATCGTTGATGTTGGCGGAGCTGCTGGCAAGTTTAAAGCCCTCTCTGCCGGTTGTCGCTATCCGCTACAAGTCGCCGGAACTTTTTAATTGGCCGAGCACGCAGATTGAAAAAAATCAAGAGCCTTTTCAACTTAATTAAAATTACCCTTCAGCTGACGGACCGACATGCCTCGCTTTATCCATTGTTCCACTCAAACCTACCGTAATGCGGAAAATAAACAAAAATGTAATTAAAAACAGAAATGCTTAAAAGACTTTTAAGCGCTGATTTTAGAAGGAATCCGTGTTTTGCTTAATTTCCTCTTTTGCAAATTCTATTACACGTTATTTTGTTGGAAATAATTGGGAAATTTAACATTCTGACTGTATAATGTGTACTAAACTTGAGATAAATATCCCAGTGCACGATACTGTTCCATTAGATGGCTACTCGAACCTTAATTCGTAGCAATATAGGTGACTAACAGGGTGTCGAATATCGTAATGAAGCTGTAAGGCATTGGAAAGTTTACCTCACAACTAATTTGTCACGCGAGCAAAGAAAGACGTCTGACCTGAAAGTAAAACCAATAATAGAAAAACTGAGCATGCAATGCGGAGCTCATCGGAAGTCATATGTCATGTATACCAAGAAGTGATGTATGAATGTGGAAGATTGTTAAGATTAAGTCATGAAGGTTACGGCGTGTTCTCTAAAATACAACTCAATATAACGTTTTTTTTTTTTTTTGTATTTTCTTTCTTTTTAACAGGTGTGTAGTACCTACAACTCAATACGAATTAGTTCGTTTCTGAAATCTCTCTCCATAGGAAAAGCTGTAGATAGGGGTACTACCTGTTAAGATGAAAGGAAATAGAAAACAACACGGTGTATACTGTTACGCTGTTGCAATTAGTTCCATGATATGCCAAATTTCTGCTGTCTATTAATGTCTTTTCTAATTGTAAATTGAAAGGAAAATTTAATTAAGTAGGTAGGTCTCTATTGAAGCACTAAACTAATTATACCGCATGTGTGTGACGTGCCTTTACGTTTGAAGTTCCTATTATTAAGAAATTTTCTTGAACATCGCAAAACTTAATGAGAAATTATGCGTAACATCTTAAATTCAGAAAATCGAGTGTTCAAATAGATATGGCACACTAATTGGCATAATAATTCTATGTTTGCATATATTCGATAAGTAATATTCACAGCATGATAAGTAATATTTAAAATCAGACAACACTTACACCACCAGTGACACTGAAGTGTGCGAGTTGTTACTTGACACACACTTCCCAGGTTGCTCCATTACGGAAAGCACCACATGGGACCAGGCAGGTCAACAGGAATTCGAACAACCAACTGTTGAGGCCGTAACCACTGCCCAAAGAGTGGTAACACTAGAAAGAGTGTTATGCGCAATCAACAGCTTCTCTACATTTAAAGCGGCAGGCCTTGATGGCATTTTCCCTGGACTCCTTCTATGGTGCAAGGACATCATAGCACTACATTTGGTGCAGATCTATCAGGCCTGCCTATGGCACCGCTACATTCCCCACAAATGGAGAGAAGTTAAGGTATTTATACCCAAACCAGGTAAGAGTGACTATACGCAGCCAAAGTCGTACAGACCCATAAGCCTCACTTCGTTCCTATTGAAAACAATGGAACGACTCTGTGATCGTGATCTCAGAGATGGGGCCCTGGTGCTATATCCTCTTCATCCTCAACAGCATGCCTACTGCTCAGGTAAATCAACTGAATCAGCTTTACACAGCGTCGTCTCGCCTATAGAGAACGCGCTATCAACACAATCATCAGCGCTTGTGGCTTTCATCGACATCGAGGGAGCCTTCGACAAGACGCAATTCAACAGCATAAGCCAAGCCCTTCTTAGACATGGAGCTGATCAATCCATGGCCAGTTGGATCGACAACATGCTAAGGCAAAGGGCGGTACTACTACAGCAATTGTGTCGACAGGATGCCCACAGGGAGAAGTCATCTCACCGCTCCTGTGGAACCTCGTAGTGGACGGCCTGATCCGAACGCTTAACGAGGCGGGCATCTACACTGTAGGCTATGCAGACGATGAGGCAGTCCTTATACGAGGAAAATTTGAGGCAGTCCTCTGGGTCCTTATGCAAGGTGCACTCAAAATCGTCGAACGATGGTGTTCTGAACACAGCTTATCAGTTAACCCATCAAAAACCGAACTAGTTCTGTTCACAAAAAAGCGGATCATAAACATCAATCGCTTACCAAAACTCCTAGGAACCACACTGACTTTCACCAACGAGGTCAAGTATCTGGGCATCATTCTGGACGACAAATTACTATGGAACAAACACTTAGATAATAAATTAAAGAAGGCGTGTGTGGTATTCTGGCAGTGTAAAAGGCTACTTGGTAGAACCTGGGGCATACACCCTAGAATCACAATGTGGCTTTACACTGCCATGATAAGGCCAATTATCACATACGGTGCTGTGATCTGGTGGCTAAGAACCGAACTGACCACAGCCAAGCATAAACTGCAGCAATTCCAGAGGCTATCGTGCGTCGCTATAACGGGCTGCATGAGAACTACACCCACAGCGGCACTGGAGGTACTGCTGGAACTGCCGCCTCTCGAACTGTTCATTCAACAAGATGCGGCTTCGGCAGCCATCAGGCTAAAGGCACTTAACCTCTGGGGTGTAACATACGGGACCCATGCCAAAATCCTCAACGAAGCTATCAAATTCCAACCACTGATAGAGCCGCTCCCAATGATAAGGTACCCAAACAACACAACTTCAACAAGAGTTACACCATCGAGCTAGTTGAAGAAGCCAACGACCAGTCCGGCATACATGAACTACGCATTTATACGGACGGGTCAAAGACAAAATCAGGTACGGGAGCAGGAGTGTACTCACCTGAAATAAACGTGAATATATCAATAGCCTTGGGTGAATACAGCTCCATCTTCCAATGCGAATGTATTGCTATCACACAGGCTGCCAAGGCAGTGGCTAAGCGGAGCATCAAAGATCAAAAGATACGTATAGTTTCCGACAGCGCTGCAGTACTACGAGCCCTGGACAACAAAACAATCAAATCTGGGCTCATACTAGAGTGCCGCTCCGCATTGGAGACGATCGGGTTACAAAACCAGGTCACGCTGCAATGGATCAAAGGTCACAGTGGCTCTCTAGGTAATGACGCAGCTGACCAGCTGGCAGAGAGAGGATCAGATCACCTAGCGATTGGGCCAAGTCCTACGATTCCTCTGGCTTTTAACCAGCTGCGGACATGGCTACGTCATAGAACACGAACACAACACGCTGATCAATGGGCAAAAACCATGCAGACAGTCCCACGAAGTGGTATCACACCCAGACACGCGCCTGACGAGGCGCCTGTTGTCACTTGACAGGCTGCCCTACGTATAATCGTAGGCATCATCACTGGACACTGTCCACTTAACAAACATTTATATGTTCTAGTAATAACTGACAGCCCCCTGTGTAGAGGTTGCATGTCGGCTGAAGAAACAGCTCCCCACGTGATCTTGGAATGCGTCGGCGTAGCTAAACAACGGGCTGAAATCCTCACAAATCCGAGGGCGCTCCGAGAAGCCTGTGGAGACATCAGGAGGATCCCGCGCTTCTGGACGGAGCTAGGCTGGCTAGACCCCTAGGCAGCAACATTTCTACGCACAATGGCCCGGCTTTTACGGGCTAAGTGCGGAAAAACGGAGTCCATAACCATAACCATAATATTCACAGCATGCTTCTAAATTTTAGTAAGTAGGTACTACCTTACCCAAAGTTCGAAGCACAAAGAATGGGCTGATTCATAAGCCATATCGAAACCAGCCGAGAACCTGAAGATGAACGTTTGATGATGGCAACAAATTTACCCGTGACTTTTTATATACTCCTAAGGTGACCAACAAGGGGCAGGCCTGATGTTAAGCAGTCGCGGTAGCCTATGGACGCTCGCAACGCCAGGGGCATTACGTGCTTATTCCTAAGGTATAATGTATGAGAAAATTGTATTGAAGACTAGCATTTATTCGCGGCTTGACCTACATTAACGAGAATTCATAAATGTACTCTATGTCTCAATCCATGACCTGAATCTAAAAGCCAAATTTCATCTAAATCCGTTTGATAGTTGAGTAACAAACATCAAAATATCCGAGCAAATTCACGAACTTTCCCATTATAATATTGTATTGTAGACTTAAAAATATATTAAGGTGCGACCACATTTGTATCATTTGCCCTATCAGATCTTCGTTCCGTGGCATGATCGCGTGTCACGATCACGCGTTTGGACGTTGCGCCGATCCGATCGATCGAAATCCATGTTGATACGCGTATCACACACTTAGATCGGGCCAGCAAGGCATGATCGGCACGCCGACAGTGAGCGTCCAAGCAGCGCGATACGCAGTCATGCCACGGCACGGTGATCGGATACGAGCAAATGATACAAGTGTGGACGCACCTCTATATGCATACTTCGCCACATTTCCTCCACTGCAAATTTAACTGACATCTAAGGTGATATCTAAAATAAAAAAATTACTTTCTTGCTACTTACAATGACAATCAACTTTTAGTATGAGTCCACAGACTTCTCTATTCGAAACTTGAAGCTTACTGTAGTCTGTTTGTATTGGAGATAAACATTTTTTATAATGATTTCGATGTTATAGTCTCATACCAAATATTTTATTGTTATTGTAAGTAGAGTCGGAAAGTAACATTTTGTATCACGTCTTAGATTTCACCTTGTATAATAGTAGTGTGAATACAGTACTCACACATACCTAAGCAGCGTTTAGTACTTTAATACGTAGATATAGTTTAAAGTAGCTCGTGCAACTTTAAGACCTTTGTTCTTACTTGTTCGTGTTGAGAACTCGCGGCGGCGAGCATTGCATTAGAGCAACATTGCGAGTTTAATGTCGAGCGTAGACGAATGGTGCGACCGTTGTTCTATTTTGTTTCTCGAATTCAACGTTCCGTGTAAGTACATTAAAACCAAGGACTAAATAAAGGTATTATTTCGATATAATATAACTATTAATTAATTATGGTATCTTGCTTTATTGTTACACAGCTCCATCATCCATCATCATATCAGCCTGTAAGTTCGGCCTAGCCAGCCATATCAGAGCCCACAACATACGAAGTCCATAATATTTGCCTAGGACTATAATATAATAATAATAATAGTTAGCTTCGGTAGAAAGTCCAGTGACACCTCTCCACCCTTAGCCCTCCGCACCGATGTTGCCCTTAGACCACTATATGTGTCGCTATTTACGGGGGCCCATCTAGCGGTGGGCAAGTCATCGTCTACCAGTGCCTTTAGCCATGGGACACGTTTTCCTGGTAGACGTCCGATTGTCGCAAGCAATAGCCCAGTATTTATAGTCCATCATTTCAATTCCATAACCCAGCATATTTAGATCTCATCGCTCTCCAATAGTTCTTGCATCTAGCGAGTGCTGTCTCTGTGCGTGTCCCATGATATGGGCAGGAACAGCACCCGCGCGGTGTACACCTTACATTTCATTAAATTGTCGGAAGGGCCTCTACGCGTTGGCTTCGGCTCCGCGCACGCCTCCCAAAGGTCCGGGACACCATTGTCCCGTGAGTGGGTGCAACATACAGATAATAATAATAAAATCTGTCGTGTTACCCGGTCGTCCATAGGATTGAAGGACAGGATAACAGACGTGGGATGAATGAAATGCGGGAGAAGGATGTGAAATGAAAGGAGGTGATGAATTAAAAGAAAGAGTCAGGGTACGGTTCGTTTATTCCACTGTTCCTTTGGATATACACGGGGTCACCAGATTCAAGATAGAAGTATGTAGGCCGAAAGAAAGGGGAAGAGCAGGCGCACAGTACAGTACACGATGTAAGGTATCCTGGGCTCCGGTAGATGCACTGAAGAGGGCGCAAGCCGCATGTGTGGAGCAAGTAGATCTCGATCTCCCTGGGCTCCGATTGATGCGCCGTAGAGAGCGCACGCCGCACGCCCCAGGCGTGGAGCAAGCAGATCTCCCTAAGCTCCGGTAGATGCGCCGTAGGGGGCCAGCAGCAGGTCAGCAGGTCAGCAGTTGGCTTGACAGACATGTGGCAAGGTCACGTAGCGAGGTTGGTGGCCTTTATAGTTTCGACGGGCAATAAAGAGTACCACCGAAACGTTTAAGGACTTCCTGAAGGGTAAGGCGTAGGGATGTGATGAACCTATCGAACGCTAGTTCACTGGGGCAATCAGTCAACGCAGGGCAGCTTGTGGCGAGCTATTGGGGTGTAGCGACCCCACGTACCTGAGGGACCCTGACAGAAGGTGTTGGGTCAGGACCCCCACCTCTGGCTTGCCTTAACCGGTCGGTCAGAGTGGAATCGCTAGAGCTGCGGCTCGAGGGTGGATGTGGAACGTAAGTAGCGAGTTGGCTTCGGTAGAAAGTCCAGTGACACCTGTCCACCCTTAGCCCTCCGCACCGATGTTGCCCTCAGGCCACTATATGTGTCGCTATTTACGGGGGCCCATCTAGCGGTGAGCAAGTCATCGTCTGCCAGTGCCTTTAGCCATGGGACACTTTTTCCTGGTATACGTCCGATTGTCTCAAGC
Source organism: Hedya salicella (assembly GCA_905404275.2). Lineage (NCBI taxonomy): Eukaryota > Metazoa > Arthropoda > Insecta > Lepidoptera > Tortricidae > Hedya > Hedya salicella. Next base: position 18,078,576 of record FR990100.1, on the reverse strand, counting down.
AATAGCCCAGTATTTATAGTCCATCATTTCAATCCCATAACCCAGCATATTTAGATCTCATCACTCTCCAATAGTTCTTGCATCTAGCGAGTGCTGTCTCTGTGCGTGTCCGATGATATGAGCAGGAACAGCACCCGCGCGGTGTACATCTTACATTTCATTAATTTGTCGAAAGGGCCTCTACGCGTTGTCTTCGGCTCCGCGCACGCCTGCCAAAGGTCCGGGACACCATTGTCCCGTGAGCGGGTGCGACATACAGATAATAATAATAATATATACACCAGCCTGTAGCCGTCCACTGTTGGACAAAAGCCTCCCCAAGGATATCCACAAGGACCGGTCCACCGCCCTCACCCATTGGTTTCGCGAGATCTTGACCAGATCATCTGTCCGTCTACCGCTTCGGTTCGGCTTCGTCGGTCACACAGCTTAATAAGTATGATTGAATAAATTCTGCATAAATTAATTTATTAATTTAGGGGTGCCTATTATTACCTAATTTTTCCACTAAAACTTCTTGATTCCCTTGTTTTTCCGACTTCGAGAAATAATGGATTATTCTACTCAGATCAGTGAGTACTACTCGTATTTATTGATTATAGTAAAGATAAAGTGCACTAACATATCATTAAGTTACTTCCTTAGAAGTCCCCTTAAAATTTAAATTCTGCTATTCCTCCTAGGACTATATACAGTACTTCATAACCTAAAATTCTTTAATCCCAAATGCGATTCAACAACGTTTTCTGATAACACCCACTCAACTTTATAAATGCTCAGCATTGAATAAACCTTATTAAATGTATATATTGGATACTTGATGTCCGAAATAAATCATTTCATTTCATTCATTTCATTTCATTTCATTATTTATTTTATTTTTAGTGCATGAAAGAAGATATTATCGTAGGTATAAAAGGTGGACTTAATGCCATAGGTCATTATCTACCAGTCGACCTTAGTAAACAAGTGTAAACTGTAACCTCTGTTCAGTTGTGCGCTGCAGAAAAGATAAACCGCATCACCTATGTATTTATAACTATTAAACGTTTCTGTTGCTTGGAATAAACAAGCATTACAAGTTTCAATTATTTAAGCCCAAAAGATTCGACTACATCGTTTATTTACTGCAAAAGACAACACCATAAGAACTACGTAACAAACCAACGCAGATCGTGTTCGTGTCTGATTGATATTGATATAAGAAAGATAATTAGGTACCGAAGTGGTCATAAAATGCCATACTTACGGTAGGTATAAATAAAAGACCCCTCCAAAACACTGACCGCTCATAATTTCAACTTATAAAACAATAAGAAGTTGGTTACCCTATGAGGCTGACGTGGTCGCTCGGCAATCATAGCCTTTTTATTTAAATAAAAATTTAAAAAAATGTTGGTTACATCGATACAAAATTATGGGATGAATCAAGAGACAAAACACTTATATTTGTTATATCAACTGTTATCCGTAATAATGTTCCAAACCTATTACTATTATAAAATTCAAATTCAAATTATTGCGGACCATACATCCATATTATTGTGTTAGTAATACATCAAATATAAATTATTCTAGGGTTAGTCACAGGTTAAACGGTTAAATTGTAAAACTAACTTTCCGCGTGCTGGTCGCGATTCATAGTAACTTAACAATGTGTAAGTAGAATTTTCTTGGCAACCGACCGATTAACAGATTTAGCTCAGCGGGAGTAACGTTGCCAGCGAAGCTGAAGGTCCTGGGTTCAAAGCCCGGTGAGGGCAAATATTTGTGTGATTAGCATAAATATACGTTCTTGAGTCTTGGGTGTTTCCTAATTTCTTTGTCCGTAAAGTAAATATATGTATCTATTAAATATTCTCGTCGTCGTTTAGTACTCATAACACAAGCCTTATTGAACTTACCATGGGACTAATTCGATTTGTGAATAAATTGTCCCGTAATATTTATTTATTATTCCTTTGTCATTTTTTTATTATTTATCCCGGCAATAATGTGATCATCACAGAAGTCAGTACGGTTCTAACGTTTGGAGAAATGCCTAAACGCCCGGTCCCGTGTTTTATGTAATAAAACCTTGTTTGAAGCCAATTTCATATCATGTGGAAATGGCGGTTCAAACCTTCTGAACCTTACCCGGATAAGAATAGCAGTAACAAGTGAAAACTTTCATTAAAACGACATTTCTCGACAATTTTGCCACCAAAATATGTTACAGGACAAATAAATAAAGTTCACCACTTTGTAATATCAGAAGTATAAAGCGTGAACTGACGCCACTTTATTGGAACGTGAGTTGCTCTCGCGACAGATGCTATTGCATTGTAGTTGTACCACAAGCGGTAAAATATAACAAACTTTACAATAAAGTCGCGGACATAAACGATTTAATGTAATACGAAAACAGTAGATAATAAATATATTCATAAAATATTTTGGCTTAATAGTACATTTCGATGCTAGTGCGGAAAATATGTCATTACCTAAAGAATGTCATTTTTTAATACGGTTGCGAAAAAATATGAAAAACAACAAGTAAGGAATTTGAAAGTTAAAACATGCTTGCAGTAAGAAATAACACCTTTTTTTTAACAGGCAAACGGCAGCTATTCCGTTCCATTCAGACAACTTATTAAAAACGGGTTTTCAATATTAAATCAAAATTTATCAAAACTATAGAATATTCAAATAAACGTGTTATAATGATGAAAAAGTAAGTAATAAAATATGAAATATTATTATTATGTATATTTTTCATATTCTTACACCAACAGTAGGTTTTTATGTTGACAACGATGTTTAAAGGAAACTAATATTCACACTCAATCAAAATCAAATCAGTAAGTAGTCTTGAATTGGAACCTGTATTAATAAAAAAAATTGAAAAGTTAAAAGCACTACTTCGCGAAAACCAACTTTGCGCACGCTAAACAGCTACGTAAAGTACACTTTTTGAGCAACTGTATTTAAAAATCTTTTTTCACAATATTGAACTTCAATCACCAAAATAAACGCGGTAAGGGATGGTTGTATGATTATTCAAGCGTTTCATCATGGTTCTATGTATCTATGGTTCTGGGGTAGCCCACTTCGTTCGCGGAGGAGGAAAAAAAATATAGCCCTCTTGTTTCCATAACGTGATCGGATAGAAAGTATGCTATAACCATTTGTGGTCGCCTGCCCAGCTACTCTTGTATCAAAAATAGTTTAAATCCATTTAGCCGTTTTGACGTGATGAAGCCATAACGACACACACCAAAACATACCAAAAAATCCATTGGAGATATTAAAAAAAAAAAATATTCGGACTAATTTGAAAGTCACCTTAATCGAAAAATATTTTTTTCTGGATTTCTTATAGTTTGTATGTTGGATGTTTGAGTTATGGCTTCATCACGCGAAAACGACTTAAGAGTTCCCGGGAAGCTCGGCCGAATTTCACCTTTCCATACAAATGGAGTTTCGTTCTCATTTTCAAACTACGTGTTGGATTGTAACGAAACTTTGAATATACTATGACATGAGGTATATCTAGACCTGTAATTAGTTTATATGGCTCCACTTTATAAAACAAACGAAATACAGCAAAAACATAAACTAACTACAGGCCTGCATATACCTTAAGTTATTCTAAGTACAAAATTTCAGAGCAAACTAGCGAGTCGTTTTAAAATAAGAGCGTAACTACGTTTTTATGGAGAACCGAGCTTATCGGGGACTCTTAATAGATTTCAACTGATTTTTGGTAAACGGGTAGCTGGGTATCCACAAATGATTATACTGTATTTTTTTCTTCGACTACACTGAAGAGAAAAAGAGGGTTATATTTTTCTTCTTCGCTACCGAAGTTACCTTCTAGTCTAAGAATAAGATTTAGGAACAGTCAATCAAACAGCATTCGTTTATATTCGGTATCCAAACTGGCAAATACATCGCAACACAATATTTATTCTCATAGGCATTAATATACGAGACGATATATTTGGCGCTTTAGATGCTACAGACTATTTGATACTGACTGTACATAACTCATATAGATGATATTGGCAACGATATATGATATTCATATGTGTACGGTGCCCTCCATAATACAGCCAAGATATGGAAAGCTAATGCGAATTTTGGATATGAAGGTATTAATTGCAGCCGACGCTATTAAATAGATACTATCCTGCTGCCGAATGCATGTTATTAGTAGCTTGCAACTCCCGAAGAAATTAGAGTATTTTCAAGGAAGTTATAGAACTCGAAACTGGTGGCTCTGCTGCTTGACTGCATCGTAAGTACAACCGTTTTGCCTCGGCTACCGAGAATCTAAACTTGGAGTTCTGAACTCACAATCACGGGCATCCTTTGAAATTTGATTGTTCTTGACCTGCGTACTGCCAAGCAGAAGCAGTACAATGCACAATGTTCCTTTGATCACTTGTGTTAACTACTGTATAATAATTTTCTCTCCCTAAATGCATTGCCGGAATAACCTTCATGCATAAACTTTAGCGGATGAGCTGTACCTATTTACTTATAGGTACCATTGGTAAAAAAATGGCTGAACATTGATTTTCAGAAAAATAAGTGTAACGGATCGAGGTCACCGAAATGATAAATATTTTTGTATGTATCGTTGTGGCTTCATCAGACCAAAACAGCCAAACGGATTTCAACTATTTTTGGTACATGGGTATCTACAGGTTATAGGACACTTTTTAAACGACTACGCTGAAGCAAAATAGAGGGGACGAAGTTGCGGGCACTCTCTAGTATATCATAAAAACTTGAGTGCTCAATTTAATAAAATCACCTTTTGTAAATATTAAAATAGTATTTAACCGAAAGTTCATTTTACGACATGATTAACCCGTATATCACCCGTCCCTCACGTTTAAATTAACGGAATGTTGACGTAATTTTAATTGTGTATTGATTGAATGCACCACTTCTTGATTTTATGTTAATTTTATACGTCGATGCTCTCGAGCCCGATTAATTAACCGTCAATCAACGCATTCAGTGTTTCAAACACGGGGTTCCGTTTGCGCTCGTTAATAATAAATGGGCCGATTTATTTCAAAACGCTAATTTTTCCATTGTGTTAACTTTTCGCGCTTCGGGCCGTCCGCGCAAAACATTGTGATCGCTTCGCGGGTCATGTTTTGATAAGGCCGTGACATTGTTATCTCGTTTGATGAATGGACTTTTTGTTACAAATGGACGTTGTTATTTTGCTAGTGAACTCAGCCGGAGTGTTTTCCGAAGGGCAGCTTTATCCGAAGGGTTTTGTTGTAGCCTGGCATACCTAAATGAATACAGTAAGAAAGTAAATGAAATGAAATCAACCCGGCTTGAAGAGATTTTGAATTTAAATTGGGACACAGGAACTTTGTGTTAGAAATGGTTTTCAAAGAAGGAAATGGAAATTATTGTGGAAAGAGCATCAAAGCACTCGCTCAAAACAGACCACAGTCTGTCACAACATTGTTTTCTTTGATATGCCGAAAAAGTTTCTTTTATTTGACAAGTAGGCGGTATTTAATATTTAACTTCGTTCGTGGAGGAGAAAAAAATCATAAATACCCCTCAATCATGTTTCATTGTAGTCAGATAATAAGTATCCTATAACGATCCTCGAATGCCCAGCTGTCCTTGCACTAAAATGGTTGCAATTCATCCAGCCGTTATGATTCAATGACCTTCTACTTTATATTACTAGAAGTTGCCCACAACTTCGTCAGCGAAAAACATAACCCTCTTTTTTTCTTGAGCGTAATCAGATAAAATGTATTCTATTACCATCTGTGGATTAGCAGTTACCCGTGTACCAAAAATAGTCGAAATCCGTTTATCCTGGCCATAACTGGAGTGATGAAGCCGACAACATACAATATTAAGTTTCGCAAATGAATCCATGTTGTTTTTTTTTGTAGATAGTGCACGATATTTTGAACTCACAATGTAGAAATAGTCTACTTTAACTTTATTTTGTGTTGTTTTTTAGACATATATTTTTTTGACTCTATATCCTGTGTAGTTGTTTCAACTGTATACTTTTACTTTTGTCTATACAGGTTAGTAAGAATATTTTAAACGTTATTACATGGCGTTGATTTAAACTAACATGATCTTCACTCATTATCACAACACAACAAAACGGAGCTTAATCGCATATAAATATGATTAATTTAATTACCTTTCGTTGGTAATTCTTCGATGTTTCGGACGTCGCCTTACGTCCAAGGTCTCGAAGGAAACTGGAGCGGTGAAATTAACGTCTTCTAGCCGCGCGAGTTTTTCTATCTACCCGCGTTTGATGTTTATTATTAGGTTGAACACTACGGGCGTCACTAGACCGACACACTACACTAGTTCAAAACCTCTATAGAATGAGTCAATTTTTTACGACATTATTTTTCAGAGCCCGTTTAAGTAAACAAGCACAAAAACTGCGCTTATTAATTCACGGCGCATTCATGGCTGACATAAATTTGCTTATCTCTAAAAATGCTCAATTTCGTAAATCTGAAAATTCGTAAAACATTTTCCATGGGATTAACTTGTGAAAAATGAAATATTCTCGCTCCGCCACGCCCGCCGGCCGGGTGGATGAATTAGGTACCTATCCACACCTTTAGGATTCAATTCCGTGTGACAGCTGACAAATCGCACGGTTTCGACCGCTCCAATTTCCGATGACAAGGCCTATATTAACCTTAAGGGCCCTCCGTCACCAACTCCCAACTCATGAGAAGAATAAATCGGGTTCAAGAATAAATTAAGGTTTTTGTGTCACCAAAACGGGCCGGCTTCTCAATACGTCCCAGTCGCGGTAAAAATGCTCACATAACACTTTCGGATTCGAATACGCAATTTACGACAAGTTTATTCCCAGTTCCCAGTGACGAACAGGTTATTTTGTTTTGATTGTAAATAAATAATCTCCAGAGAATCATTTTAATGTGTTTATTTGTCAAACATGAAAAGGTTATGTTGATGATTTAGGTTATTAAAATTTTCAGTGTAATATTGGTGTTATGAAAACGTATTACGAACTAGTTGAAATACTGGTGTGAATATTATGAGTATGTTCCGTCAAACTTGGGACATATGGGGTAACTGTAGACGAAAGTTTCTATTGATAACCAATCTAGGATGTTAAAGGACCCTGACCCTGATTTGACCCTATGGCTGACTACGACTCATTTTTCTTATGCGCTTAATAAACTTTAAATAAATCGAATAGTAAAACTTATAAATATAATTCATTAAAACTGGCCTTCGAAACATCTCTAAATTGTTTGGCTACAACGTCATCGAGAATGTTAGAGTTTGGCTGAAAACTAAGTGCTACAATAATACTCGAATTGATTTTTTGTCTTTTTCCTCGCCCACTTATGAAATGAAATGAAATGAAATGATTGATTTCGGACATCAAGTAACCATAATTAACATACTAATATTAATATTATCCACACGACATTATTATATTATTTTTACAATTATTATTGTTAGTAAACACATACATTAACAGGTAATAAGTTAGTAAAACATGAAATGCTCATTGGATTTCACATGCACGCCCATCCAATGAGTGAGAAGAGGACTGTCCGTCCTTTCCGCAACGATCCTTAAGAGAGTGTTGGTGCTGCCCCGCACACGCCGCCACAGGGACGCCACGCGCTTGCGCAGCACGGCATGGAAGCCGTCGCTGCTACAAGCAGCGAACATTCCTGATGCACTGCATCGCCAAGGCAGCCCCAACAACCTCCTGAAGGCGTTATTGTATTGGACACGCAGAGCACTGAGGGTTTTTTTGGTGTAGTTGCTCCGCAAGTTGCACGTGTATAGATTTTGGCAATACGTTTTAAGGAGCGTAATCTTCACCTCGCGAGAACAACGTGCAAACCTGTGTGCAAGCATGTTACCCCTAACCGACAGTGCTCTGCGTTCCCTTTCCAGGTCGACATCGTCCTTGAGAGATTCTGTGAACCAGTGACCCAGATATTTAAATTTTGTAACTGTCTGAAGAGGCGTGGAATTGAGACTTATGGGCGGAATTGAGTAGGTTTCTTTGCCAGATTTAAAAACTAAGATCTCACTCTTCTTAACATTATACCTGAGGCCATGGACCACTACATATCTCTCACATATACCCAGCATTATCTTAAGAGTGTCGACTGAGGGACTCAGCAGCACCAGGCATAGCTGATGACATCGACGAACAACCATCCACCGAACAACCCACGCCGGCGCTGCTGAGCTCCTCAATCAACCCATTCACATAGGCATTAAATAAGGTGGGTGATGTTAGCCCCCCTTGTCTTACACCACATTCCATTTTATATGGATCTGAGTACTCCTCTGCCCAGCGAACTACATTTATTTGGTTGTCATACCAGTATTTAAACATTTTTATTACTTCCGCTGGCACACTTGTATCCCTACTTAACTTATTCCATAAAACATTGTATGAGACCAAGTCAAATGCCTTCGACAAATCCAAAAAACACGCAAATACCGGTGTATTCCTGTCGGTGTAATACTGAACAGTGTGCTTAAGGCATAGTATAGCCGATTCAGTTGATGCAGGCTTATATGTGTACTTATACGTGTTAAGCGCACTGTCCAGTACCTTCGCCATGATAGTGGCTACAGAAATTGGCCTGTAGTTAGATTTGTCGGAGACATCACCAGTTTTATTTTTAATAACAGGTACCACTATTGTCCTCATAAGGTCATCCGGTAAGTAGTTATGACGAAAGCAGAACGTAAAAAACATCGCAAGAACCCTGGGAAGATGAGCACCCGCGTGTTGCAGATGCTCGATGCTGAGGCCGTCGTGTCCGGGTGACTTACCCTTCTTCATTTGACAAACCACCTTTGAGATATCCGCTGGTGTTATTCTGATTGAGCTGCCACCCATACAACTTTCAGCATCGAGCACCTGCTGCTCCACGGCCGGAGGTTCCAGTTTGAAATGCTTTTTGAAAAGGTTGGCTATATCACTAGGCTCGCTAGCACCCTCGACGCTTACCAGAAGGCTCACCTTAGGATTAATTTTGTTAGTAGACTTCCAAAACTGTACAAAGTTCCTAGACTTGTGATGTGAGGCAATTATGTCCATCTTTATTTGGTCTTTGTTATTTTGACAATACTTAAATTCAGCTTTAAATTATTTTATAGACTGGCACATTTCCTCATATAGTCGCCCCGACTTAGGTTTACCATACAGACACCATTCCTGAAAACAGGGTCTTGCCCTCTGATGAGCCGCTCTTACAAATCCGTCCGCTTCGACTTAACTCGCTCTTACAAATAAAACTTAATCTCACGATGTTTTATAGTATCTTTTCAAACAATACACCGAATGACAATGATTTAAGTAGGAACAACTAGGGTGTAAATAGTTTTTCACTATACTGCGCAATTTTACAAGTTTTCAATTAACTTGCCCTGTTTGTTGGGTCAAATCTTGCAAGTGAAATTTGACCAACTTCCCGATTTCCGATTGAGTTAAAATTTGGCATACTTGTGTAAGTTCGGTGACAGTAAAATATGGTGGTCATAGGAACTCTCTAATAAAATAACGCAATCATAACGAGTTTGGGATCTTTAGAAACGTCTCAATGAGTAGTTGTCAGGAACTTATTTTAACTTCTATGAGAAAAAATAAGTGTACTTTTCACGGCTTTACTTAGCAATTTTATTTTCGTCGGTACGAAAATGAAACTTTTTCCAATACACAACGTCTGCTTCTTTGAACTTTCAAAAATAAATCTTTTAATCAAAAATAATGGCAAATTTTGCTCTTCTAACATTTCAAAAGACGTGTTCGTGAGAAAAAAACGAGCTTTAATAACAACCACAATATGTAGTTATAACTTCAAAGTAGCCATTGAAGTTTTAATAACTTTGTTATTTAGTTTGCAGACATTTAGGTTTTTCTGCGTCATATTTTTAACCAACTTCAAAAAGGAGGAGATTATCTATTCGTCTGAATCTTAATTTTTGTAAATGTATGTTCATCGGGTACTCGGGGACTATTCAACCTATTTCATTCAGTTTTTTTTTTTATGGCATAGGGGGCAAACGAGCAGACGGATCGCCTGATGGTAAGCGATCACCGTCGCCCATAGACACTTGCATCACTAGAGGAGTCACAAGTGCGTTGCCGGCCTTTCAGGTGGGAGTACGCTCTTTTCTTGAAGGTTTGTAGATCGCATCGGTCCGGAAATACTGCATGCGGCAATTTACTCCACAGTTCAGTCGTGCGAGGCAGGAAATTTTTAGAAAAACGCACAGTTTTGGACTGCCAACCATCTAAGTGGAGAGGATGGAAATATTGTCGCGTAGGACGAAGGCGGAAAGATGCAGCTGGGATCAACCCGAACAATTACTCGGAACACTCTCCATTATACAAGCGATAAAAATGCAGAACGAGGCTACATCTCTACGCAGTGCCAAGAAGTCAAGCTGATCTGAAATACGCTGGCAACCGACGATACGAGTCGCTCTCCGTTGAATGCGGTCTAGAGGGAGAAGCTGGTACTGTGGAGCCCCAGCCCACAGATGAGAACAGTATTCCATCTGCGAGCGGACCTGTGCCTTGTAAAGCAGTAGGAGGTGGGCCGGAGTAAAATACTGTCTCGATCTGTTGAGCACGCCGAGCTTCTTAGAGGCTAATTTGGCCTTACCCTCTAGATGGCCGCGGAACTGGACGTCACTCGATATATCGACGCCAAGGATTCCGATAGTGGCTGTTGCAGTTAGGGGAGTATTCTCAAAACGAGGTGATGCAACAAACGCAGACTTTTTAGCGGTGAAAGCGCAAACCTGTGTCTTTGTAGGGTTAAAACGGACTAAATTAAGTCGACCCCATTCTGAAACTTCTTTTAGGGAAGTTTCAACTTCAGACACAAGTTTGTTACGGCTCTCGATGACGTTGTCCCGAGAAATATTGGCGCGGCCAGTGTAGGAGGCATCACCCGTGCTATCATCCGCATAACAGTGAATGCCACAAATTTGCAGCATATCATTGATATGCAGAAGGAACAGCGTGGGCGATAACACACAGCCTTGAGGGACACCAGCATTCAAAAACATGAATTCAGAGCACGCACCGTCAACTACGACCTTTATGCATCTGTCTGCTAGAAAGCTACTGACCCATTCGCATAATTTCTCGGGAAGCCCATAAGATGGAAGCTTCGAAAGAAGTGCTTTGTGCCAGACCCGATCAAAAGCCTTCGCCATGTCCAAGCTAACCGCCAATGCTTCGCCCTTAGTCTCGATCGCCTGTGCCCAACGATGTGTCAGGTAAACCAGAAGGTCACCAGCTGAGCGACCTCTACGGAAACCGTATTGTTGGTCACTAAGCAGTTGGCTGTCCTCTAGGTACCGAAGGAGCTGGCTGTTGATAATGGACTCCATTCTCTTCGAGAACAGGGAGGTTATAGCTATCGGCCTGTAGTTAGATGGGTTTGAGCGGTCACCTTTTTTAGGGATCGGGTGCACCAAAGCTGACTTCCATGAGATCGGGACTACGCCAGAAGAGTAAGAGAGCCGAAAAAGACGCGTTAAAACCGGTGCCAACTCTGGAGCGCACGGCTTCAACACAATAGGGGGAATTCCATCGGGCCCACTCGACTTATGGACATCGAGGGAAAGAAGTGCTTTACGCACTGACCTATGGTGGAACCGGACATCCAGCATATAGCTATCGTGCCGCGGTATTGTCGGCGGCTTGTGTCCCTCATCATCCAAAGTCGAGCTGGACGCAAATAGTTTGCCCAAGAGATCGGCTTTCTCCTTTGCATCGTGGGTCAACAAATCATTTCCCATATCTAAAGGTGGAAAAGACGGCTTGCAGAAATTTCCCTGGATAGCCTTAGCAAGAGACCAGAACGCACGAGTTCCCGAAGGGAGGCACTCTAGTTTCTCGCCAATTCTGCCAACGTGCAACGACTTCGCTCTGGCAATATCCTTTTTGAAGGATCTGGAGGCAAAGTTAAACTCCTTTTTTAACGCGCTGGTCTTTTCATCCCGTACTGTCGCTGCATTTACCCAGGCTTGGTAATACTCCTGCTTTCGGCGCGCAGCCTTTTTGCAGGATTGACCAAACCAAGGTTGGGATTTACCACCAACGGGGACTGCAGAGGATGGAATGTAAATTTCGATGCTAGTGCGAAAAGTATGTCATCACTGCACGAGTACCAAGATATAGTACACGAGCCGTAGGCGAGTGGCAAGACTCGGGACGAGTGAAGAATGACATTTCTGCACGTGTATTGAACGTCGTTTTTTAATACAGTTGTGAAAAAAAAAAACAACAAGTAAGGAATTCGAAACTTAAAACAAGCTCGCAATTTTTCGTGTTCTTATATTACCAGTAGGTTTTTATATTGATTACGACGTTTAAAGGAAACTAATATTAACACTCATCAATAAATGGGTACGGATCAGAAAGCCTAAATTTCAAAAAACTAACGTCAAATAACCTACGTTCAAAATATACATGGTCACAAAACAAACCTAACCTAACCTACAGTTTTCGGTTTCGACCCAAATTTTAAATCGTGCACATTTCTAGCCACGCTCGCTCTCATAGGATTGCCTTCGTGATTATGTTCCGCAGTTGATGATATCACAGAGACACAGTCGTCTTCCGTAAATATATTGGTCGTTAACCGCGCTTTGCACTTGTATAAATTATTTCGTTTAAATTTACACTCCCAATACACTTTGTTATTGTACTCACGACTTTTTGCATACGTAAAACCGGTGGTTGTTCCTGAGTCTTGCATGTTTTCTATGTATATAAGTAATATATCTATTAAATATATCGTCGTCTAGTACCCATACCACAAGCCTTATTGAGCTTACCATTCAATTGACCCGTAATATTTATTTATTTTATTTATTTATTTATCCATGAGGTATCGAAGGAACTTCTCGAATATTAATATTCCTATAGGAATCAATAATATAGCGATTTTGGTATTTCAAGAAGCAAGTCAAGCATTTGTATTCAGAAAATATAAATTGGTGACGTGAAACTAATGAAGAAGACCACAAAATACCATCGGAACGCCTCAATGATAAGTGATTTGTGGGTGGCGATAAGATATCTCGATTAAGATAGCTAAGCAATTTCATAGTCACTAACATCGAACTGAGCTACTGCAAGGCACCGGATTAAAAAACAATGTTAAATCATTGATTTAAACTAACACGATGTTCACTCATTATCTCAACACAACAAACGGGGCTTAATCTATATATACACCGTGGCCGTTAATAACCCGAAAGATTTAAGCTAACGATACTAGAGCTTAATTAGAGTATATAAATTCAATCTCAAGTAGCTTTTTTGTTATCACTGAGAATAGAGATAATTAGGTTTGTTCTGTTCTAAGTCGCGAGAGTGGTTCTTCTTATAACTGGCTAGTTTGAAATTGATTGTCACTAAAATGACACATTACTAATTGTCACACATTTTATTGACTGTAATAAATAATATTCGCTATGCCGCATTATTCTTCGGCTCATTTAGCAGATATCCACTTTGTGTACGGATTTTGTGATGGAAACTCGCTCCAGGCAGTCGCCGAATACCGAAGACGATACCCGAACCGTCGTATACCTCACCATTCGACTTTTGCGGATGTCCATCGACAGTTTCGCGAAAAAGGGCATGGAAAAGTTCACAGAGAAAGGGCTATAAATCTAGATGAACAAGCAGAGAACAGAATAATGAACATCATAACAGAAGACCCAACTTTGTCATCAAGAGCTATAGCAAGAATGGTCAATGTTAACTATAAGCTCGTATTAAGGCTATGGAAAAGGTACGGCCTGCATCCTTTTCACTACAGGAAAGTACACGGATTAATTAACAATGACGGGCTAGCTAGAGTTGCCTTTTGCCAAAGGATGAATCAGAAATTAGTGGAAGATCCTGGATTTCTAAATAAGATATTATGGACAGATGAATCGTTGTTCACGAGAGAGGGAGTTTTTAATTCCCATAATCAGCATATGTGGTTAGAAGAAAATCCCCATGCGAAAATGGAAAATTCATACCAGCACAAATTTTCCGTAAACTTGTGGGCTGGTATTATTGGGAATAAAATAATAGGTCCCGTCATATTTCCAAATAGACTGAATTCTCACAACTATTTATTATTTCTAAATAATGAATTAAACGACCTGCTAGAAGATGTCGATTTGGAAACCCGACGAACTATGTGGTTCCAGCACGACGGATGCCCGGCCCACTTCGGCTTGGATGTTCGTAATTGGCTGAACCAACAATACCCCGAGAGATGGATCGGCCGTGGGAGCGAAGTTTTAGCATGGCCTGCCCGGTCACCGGATTTAACTTCGCTAGATTTCTTTCTATGGGGAACTCTGAAAGATAAGGTTTACTCAACACCTGTGAACTCCAGAGAAGAGTTGTTAATAAGAATTCAAACGGTTTCAGAAGAAATCAAGAACACTTATGTTAACTTGAATCAAGAAATCCGTTCAAGATTGAATATTTGGGCTGAAAACGGCGGTACACATTTTGAAAATCTAAGTCATTAAATTACTCGTAATAAAAATGCATAACTGTTTCATGTTGTTGTTTATTTTACTGTAGGTACAGGTTAGCATGATCGCTGTTACAACAAAGTCCCTTTCCTGTATGAGGTAAGAGGTAAGTATGATGTAAAAAAATAAGTAGTATGATTTCCTTCGAATATTAGCATGCCTAACAATTTATGGTTGTGATTGTTAGTCAAAAAAAAGATACCTAAGACACAAAGTTTCAATAATAATGTAAGAGCACTTTAATGTCGTAGCACCTAATAAAGTTTGGATACATAAGTATTTGTGGTATTTTGTGGTGCCAATAAATAAAAATCATTTCAACACAAACATCGTGCTAGACATAACTTGACACTTCTTGTCATTCATGAAATACAAGTCACGCCATTCGCCTTTCATCGTATGATTTCGGAGCGATTCGTGAAGCGTCATGCTCGCTCTCTGTTCTTCAACTTGAGATTCCCACCTAAAGGCTTGTTCACAAAGAAGCGGGCAATTAATAAAATTTAATTCGTACTGAAATAGTAATTTAATTAAGACACATAATTAGACCCATGATTATATAACATTATTTACTCGTACAGTCGTCAAAAATATGTGGTTTTTATATCTTTCGGGTTATTAACGGTCACGGTGTATAAAAGGCAAAGTCCTGACTGACTGACTGACTCACTTAAATCAACGCCCAGCCCAAACCGTTAAGACCTAGAGAGCTGTTTTTTTCACAATAGGTAGCTTTTATGACGTTAGTATCCACTAAGAAGGGGTTTTTCAAAATTCAGCCCCTAAAGGGATGAAATGGGGGTCCAAAGTTTGTATGGGGGAACAAGATTAGATAGACTATTTTATTCGAAACTTCGCAGAAGTATTCCTAACAATAAATGAGTAAACAGGTGTTTCAGGTTTTTTGAGAATTCAACTTCTTAGGGGATGAAATGAGGGTCCAAAGTTTGTATGGAGAAATCAGATCAGTGTCGACTATTTAACTTTAAACTTCACACGAGTATTTTTAACAATAAATGAGTAAATACGTGTTTCAGGGTTTTTGAAAATTCAACCTCTAAGAGGATGAAATGAGGGTCCAACGATTGTATAGGGAAATCAGATCAGTTTCGACTATTTAATTCTAAACTTCACACGAGTATTTTTAACAAATAAATGAGTAAACACGCGTTTCAGGGTTTTTGAAAATTCAACCCCTAAAAGGGGAAATTTGGTTACAGAGTCGAAAAGTCGACATGGGTATTGTTTCTTTGGTTTATCTGGTCGCTGATTACGAAAACAACAACGATTTTAAAATCCGACGTGAGGGACGTGAAATGCTATCTCCCCCGTCGGGGTGCGATGGGGTTGAGATGTCAAAATATCAATATGGATGTCGTTTTTATGGTTATTTGAGACGTTAATTACGAAATTGGCATTGATTTTAAAATCCAATTTAGCGGACGTGAAATATCATCTCCGTGTTGGTGCGCGATGGGGTTGAAATATCAAAATATCAATATGGGTGTCGTTTCTATGGTTTTTAGGGACGTTAATTACGAAAATGGCAACGATTTTGAAATCTGCCGAGGTGTCAGATTCAGATTCAGATTTCTTTATTGATAATTGTACATATCGATTACATGTCAAAATATTATTTTAAATTGAATACAATAGATAACATAATTTAGCCATTCATATAATGTAATAATAAGTTTTCTATACTAGGTATTGATATCACAGGATGTGGTCAACAATGATTGGGTCAACGATTCCTCTGTAGAAACTCGTTTAAGTCGTAGCACGCAAGATCTAAGAGCAGTACTTTTGAAAATATTGCACTGGCTGCATTTTTAATGTCCGCAGGGACACAATTATACATGTAAGGGTCGACAACGCTGAGTTCGGCACGTGCCTTTACCAGTCGCCGTCGCGGAGGCACTAGAAGCTGCGGCCTGCGCGACGTTCTCGGGTTACGTTGGCCATAAGTTTGGTACTTATGAAGGTTGGCTCTGACATATTCGCAAGCTATTAATATAAATATGAACGGCAGAGTTAATATTTTCTGTTTTCTAAATATGTCACGAGCTGGGTTATCAACCGGCTTTCGATCAATGATGCGTAGGGCTCGTTTTTGCATAACAAACAGTCTGTCTCGGCTGGCAGATGTAGCCCACATATCTACACCTTGTATAAGTATAGAATGAAAATAAAACTGACGTGTGACGGGTTTGAAATGCCTAAATATCAATATGGATGTCGTTTTTATGGTTTTTTGGCACGTTAAATTACGAAAATGGCATTGATTTTGAAATCCAATCTATCGGACGTGAAATATCATCTCCGTGTTGGTGTGCGGTGGGGTTGAAATGTCAAAATATCAATGTGGGTGTCGTTTTTATGGTTTTTTGGGATGTTAATTACGATAATGACAACGATTTTGAAATCTGCCGAGGTGTGACGGGGTTGAAATGCCTAAATATCAATATGGATGTCGTTTTTATGGTTTTTTGGCACGTTAAATTACGAAAATGGCATTGATTTTGAAATCCAATTTGAAATATCATCTCCGTGTTGGTGTGCGGTGGGGTCGAAAGGTCAAAATATCAATATGGGTGTCGTTTTTATGGTTCTTTGAGACGGTAATTACGAAAATAGCATTGATTTTGAAATCCAACGTAGCAGACGTGAAATATCATCTCCCTGTTGGTGTGCGATGGGGATGAAATGTGAAAATATCAATATAGGTGTCGTTTTTATAGTTTTTTGGGACGTTAATTACAATACATTCAAGGAGTGGTAAACAACAGGCGGTCTTATCGCTAAACAGCGATCTCTTCCAAACAACTTTTGGGTAGTGAAAACACTTTGAGGTTTCTAAAAAACAAATTTAATTAGGGAATATTTTGTGTCCGTCCCCCCTCCCTCTATTTTCTAAAACGTAAGTCGTCAAAAAATTACAAACTTTAAATTTAATAAATTTTTTCAACGAAAATTGTGTGCAATAAGATCGGATACACGGGTTTTTGAGATATTGCCGAAAGACTGCGCTTCTTAACAAAAGGACGTAAGCTGCATGAAGATACGCTCTTTTGCTGGTCTGTAGTGCTTATGATTGTAGTAACGGCTGCGGAACCGTACACTAAGCATGGTCCGACATGCTCTTAGCTGATTTTTAAGTTCAAAATGACCCCGCAAAACATCGTATACCGAGACCTGCAGAAGGTAACAAATACTTTTCGAAAACCGAATATAAATCGGTTCAGCGAAACGCGAGATAATACATACATTCCTACATAAGGGTCAAACTGAAAACCTCTTTTTCTGTAGACGGTTAAAAATTACGTGTAGTACGCGGGCGAAGCCGCGGGCAAAAGCTACTCTCGTAAAAATATGATTTATATAATTACATTTCGTTACGCGTTTTCGCGTTACGTCCATGGTCTCAAAGGAACTACCAACGAAAGGTAATTAAATAAATCATACTTATTACTCAATTAAGCCTCGTTTGTTGTGTTACGATAATCAATGTTAAATGTTTACCGATTATAAACACATTTAGACTTTTGTTGAGAATAAATTGAAATTACTTACATTAAATATCCCACTTACAAAAAAAACCATCCATTAGTTATGATAAAAAATCCAGATTGATATTATAAATTCGAAAGTAACTATGTCTGTTAACTTTTCACACTTAACCGATTTAAATGAAATTTGGCATAGAGATAGTTTGAGACCCGGTACAGACATAGGATAGTTTTTATCCTGGAATTCATCGAAAATCAACCATTTTTTTAAACCTGCTGTATTAAAATGCTACTGGATGGATACCAAATAGGTTTATATTTGGTGAAATAGCATCTTTTATCTGGGCAAATAGATCAGTAAAAGGACAATCAATTTTATTTCTCCATACTCAGGTACACGGCTATACCCTTTGCAAGAGTACAGTCACCAAATATATCGCAACCAGGGCTTGTAACCGGTAACAAATAAACCGGTATTTATTTAGATGAAACCGGTTAATTATTGTCGTTACGTTCTAACAGATTGATTTGGGAACGTTATCCACTGAGGTAGCGCTTTTTAACCGGTTAATGGATTGAGTTCCTTGTTTGCGCTCCGTGGTGGCTCTGAGATATTAACCGGTTAATCAGAGCGGTTTTATGCTAGCGTAACCTTTATTAGCTATGGTTAGACTCTCAAAGTGTGTCTCTAACCGGTAGTGAAATAAACCGGTTTTCAAGCCCTGATTGCTACACAACTTCATTGGTATAATCATAAATATATACATAGACTATTCGATGCTGACTATTTGTTTGTACCTATGACATGTTTTCAATTACATAGTTTTAACTCTGTACGACAAAAAAAAAATCCCCGTCAGACGCCAGGGGAAACTTCTTACATAGAATTGAACCAAAGCAATACAATAATTATGATCGGGAAGGGAACATTTTGTCCAATCATTTCTTTCCGCCGGTTTATGAAACTCATCGTATCTGGATATAAAATTTTCGGCGCCGAGATTTTATGCCAATTTTTATAGCATTGTCTTCGTAAATGTTGTCCGAGTTTTATTGGCCACTAAAAAACAAGCAAAGCCGTATTATGATTATGTAAAGCTGCCATCACGGAAAATATAGGGAGTTGGGGCTATAAAGAAACGTTGCGTCATCGTATATAACAGGTGAGTTATTTATTATATTACCTACTACGTACGTACGTACATTCTGACTCTTAGGTATTTTTTTTTATGACTTTCACTTCTTGCCGATTTTAGCAAGACGTATCGCGCCAAATTAGACGTGAAAATATCACATGAGAGGAGAATGTTTGGTATTAAATTTTGGTTCTGATGAGAGGATTTGTAAGAGAACCTAAAACAAATAACTATTTCTCAAACATCCATGAAAATATCATTCTATTTTTCGTCATACCAGAACGCTAAGTACGTCTTTGCATAGCAATGGTTGAATATTCGTTCTAATTTCAAATTAGATGACAATAAAGGAATTACAGACAACATTGATGGCCATGGGCAACAGATATCGTCTTTTGTTTCAGTAGATTTTATTTCTTTTATTGACTATCTATGCCACACTGCTAATAAAAAAAATCATAGTTTATGAATGTGTATTTACTTTTTGATTTCTTATTTAACTAGATTATTGAATTAGATTTAATCAGCTATTCAATAAAATAAACAAGGAATGACGTTTATTGTTAATAATTTATTAAAATAACCAATTAATATGCCATTGTAATTTTTTAATAAATAAAATCATCGTTAGATTTGGTGGCAAAAACATTAACCCAATAGCTTACAAAAAAATAGTTGTGAAAATGTATTTTGGGAATAGAACTAAAGCAAATACTTATACGGTTTATACCTAAAGCGAGTGGTTTTTAATTGGTTGAACATTGTATTATATCCTTGGATTTATTTGAGAAAAGCACTATACTAGCCTCGCCGCGAATAGGGATTGCCGGCATCGTATCTCTAGATGGACTTATAACTACTCGGCCGGCAATCCTATATTATTTCGCAGCAACTGCAGTAATGTACTATTATGTTATGGGCGGCACAGACAACACAAGGAGTTTTTACAGTTATTAATAGAAAGCGCGGGCAAAGATTGACAATAAACAACAGTTTAATGTTACAATTGCTGCAACTTGTATGTTTCGATCTTAGAGCATCCACTGGATACGGACACATTCCCCTATGCCAAAGTATATGACAAATGTCAAGTCAGTTTATACGGTAAATTGCCAGTGTGTATTTAGGGTTCCATGCCAACAAGGAAAAAAGGGTCCCTTATTCTGCGACTCTGTCTCTATGTAACAGCGCTGTATCTCAGCAAATATTTGTTCTATACTTTTGAAATTTAGAAATGTTATAAATATGACTAGCCCAAGTGTATTGCAAATGAAAAAAATAAATATATATATTTATGTTCTTATAAATACAAAGATCTAAATGATGAAAAAAATCAAGAATCCGACGGGATTTGCACTGGTTCAAATGCAGGCACAGCAGTGTCTTGTGCCTTGCCGGGCCGCACGCCCTGCCAATTGAGATAAAGAGTCCAGTCCAGTCTCAATTGACAAAGCGTACGGCCCGGCAACGTACAAGTTTAAATCCAGTCGGAGTCTAATTTTTTTCCATTTTTTAGATCTGTATTTAAAAGAATATAGTTTCGTAGTGAAGAAATTCACTATAAAAATCACGAAGATCGTGATGGTCGTGTCGTGGTCCTGTGTCGGACTTTGTTCGTTTTACCCCGGAACAGGTCAAATATATAATTACAAAAATAACCGTAGGAAAGTCTCTGGGACACGACGGGCTTAGTATAGAGCACCTACAATTTGCTAGCAAGCAGCTTGATGCAGTCCTAGCGAAGTTTTATTCCTTGTGCATGTCTCACTCGTACCTTCCCCATGGTCTAGTGAAGATTAATATTGTGCCTAACTGGTGCTGCATCTAAACTATGCACAGTTCGGGTTTTGTCCAGGATTATAAACTAAAAGTCTGAAACACACGGTACAGTACTATACCGAACGTGAGACAGCTATATACGCATGCTTGCTGGATTTCTCCAGGGCTTTTGACCTTGTGTCATACGATGTCCTTTGGAACAAATTGAGGGAGCAGAACGTATCAGTGGAATTACTCCGTATATTTAAATATGGTACCTTAAGCAGGGCAATCGCGTAAGATGGGTTGGAAGGTTCTCTCACTCGTATAGGTTGGAGTGTGGGGTGAGGCAGATGGGTATAACCTCCCCCAAGGTATTCAACCTGTACGTTAACGACCTGATCGAGGGATTGAGTAGCGCACATGTGGGATGCAAAGTTAATGATGTTACTATCAACAACATCAAATATGTAGACGACATGGTGCTACTCAGTCCAACGGTTAGGGCGTTAAAAAAGCTACGAAGCATATGTGAGGTGAGGAGTATGTAAGAAAGCACGGATTACTGTATAACGTGAAGAAAAGCGAATATGTGGTGGTTAAGGCCGTCGGAGGGAAGCTACCGGAGCAGGTGCCCGCCATTAAGCTCAGTAACACAGAACTCAAAGGCGTCTATAAATTTAAATACCTCGGGCACTTTGTCACAGATGACCTTAAATACCAAATACACATAAAAATGTTGCATCGGACCACCAGCGCCCTGCGCTCCCTGCAGGACGCTGGTGGTCCGATGCAACATGCTGATCAGGAGATTTGCACGTTGTACACAAGTGAAAATATCACTATTTAAAGCTAAATTTCAGGTTACGCAGAAGACCATCAGCATCTTGCGCGTCCAATAACGGCTTCAGGATGCTGCTGGGGCTGCCCCGATTCTGCAGCGCATCAGGCATGTTTGCAGAAACTCGCACTGATGACTTTTATGCTATATAATACGCAAATAATTGCCTCGTTGCTCTGCAGAGTACGTGCCAGCTCCAACCCCATCCTGGCGACTGTAGTAGGCATATTTAACTTTTTTTTTATGCGGCGCTTCGAATAAATAGGTGATGACCGCTAATAGGTAATTTTGTTATAATAAAATACTATCCGAAATGCTATTATTACGATTACAATTTGTATATCGCACCCGCTCACGGGACAATGGTGTCGCGGACCTTTGGGAGGCGTGCGCGGAGCCAAAGCCAACGCGTAGAGGCCCTTCCAACAATTTAATGAAATGTAAGGTGTACACCGCGCGGGTGCTGTTCCTGCCCGTATCATGGGACGCACACAGAGACAGTACTAGATCTAAATATGCTGGGTTATGGATTGAAATGATGGACTATAAATACTGGGCTATTGCTTGACATAATCGGACGTCTACCACAGGAAAAAGTGTCCCATGGCTAAAGGCACTGGTAGACGATGACTTACCCACCGCTAGATGGGCCCCCGTAAATAGCGACAAATCCAGTGGCCTGAGGGCAACATCGGTGCGGAGGGCTAAGGGTGGAGAGGTGTCACTGGACTTTCTACCGAAGCCAACTCGCCACTTTACGTCAATATCCACCCTCGAGCCGCAGCTCTAGCGACTCCACTCTGGCCGGCCGGTTAAGGCAAGCCAGAGGTGGGGGTCCTGACCCAACACCTTCCATCAGGGTCCCCCAGGAGCACTCAGGGTCGCTACTCCCCAACAGCTCGCCACAAGCTGCCCTGCGTTGACTAATTGCCCCGGTGAACCAGCGGGCGGTGGGGTCGTCACATCCCTACGCCTTGAATACAATTATTATTATACCTACTAATTCTAATTTAGAAGTTACTCAATGTTACTTACTAACAGTAATGAACCATTGTCGTCAAATTAATAAACAAATGTTAATTTAAAAACTATCAAGATTTTCGTAGAAAACTCAATGTATATTTATTATATGCAAATTTACCAACATGAGGGGGCCTAAAATTTAAAGTGTAACCACTATGTCAATTAGGATATTATATGAAAAGACTTAATTTGTAACATTGTCAAACAATTTTGAAGGAAAATAAGAAAATAAAACCATTCTTTAAGATTAAGATAACATGAATATCTAATCAAATCCTAATCAGTGCTAACTCCTGTTTCTAGGTATGCTTGTAACTGCCAACACATTTCGAATATATCAATTCACAATCGGCCATGCCATGCGCTTACAAAATATACCCCAAATTTAATTTGGCAGGTATGGCGACAATAACGCTTGATTAAATTATGCAAATGCATCCGTTTGATGTTTTAAAGTTATTATAATAAAATAATATTGCGGCGCCGCGCCTGTTTCTGGCGAGCGTATTAATTAACGTAAAAAAGAAAACAAAAACCAGAAACAGACTTGTTTTGATTGTAAAATATAAATTTGAAATGCATAATTCTGTGATGTTATGCCGTATTTTTTCAAGTATTTATCAACTAAAATAGCAGATATGCGTGATTTATATAAAAGATTTTCATTCTCCAGCAGCGTAACTTTAGAAAGTTAGTTTGATTCATCAAAACGAACCCATTTCTGTCCAACTCGCTAACTTTACTATAATATACTAAATATATACTTCTTAGAACACCTTTCGTGTGAAAGCACATATGTAACAGAAGAGAAAATATTCGAACGCCTGTGAAAAGCGTCATGTAACTTTCACCCCCCTCGTCACTTTCGTGTGTGTCCGTCGTCCGTAGTCTTCGCTCCACAAATGTGCACCTTGATCAAACATCTCGGTGAAGCCATCGCCGACCGGTGGGACAGATCTCCTAGTGTAATAATGGGCTGGCTAAGATTCAAAATTATGATTTCGATAATCCGAGCGACCAGCATGTGTATCCGCGGGACACGGCACAGTTCATACAACATTTCTTCGGTTGCAATTTCAAGGACGGTGCAGCGCAGCCCTAACTAACCTGTCGAACTCTACCCTGCACTAGCTTCGTGTTAATGTTGTTGCTCAATTTTGTTTTGATTATTTTTCTTATTATTGTTACTTTATTTCGAACTAGCTTCTGCCCGCGACTTCGTCCGCCTTAAATAAAAAAAGGGCATTTTTCCGGGATAAAAAGTAGCCTTTGTCCTTCCCCGAAACTCAAACTATCTGCATACCAAATTTCATCCAAATCGGTTCAGCGGTTTAAGCGTGAAGAGGTAACAGACAGATAGACAGACAGGCAGACAGACAGACAGACACACTTTCGCATTTATAATATTAGTATGGAAGTATGGATAAAAGTTATAATAGACTATTCTAAAATATAACAGGTAATGCTCTATATCTAGGTGGCATAACATTTTTAATCAAATCTTTTGACGCTTAAAAACTTCACGCCGTGTAGCTTAAACTTTGTTTGGCATCAATTTTTTTACCCAAAATTCTTCAGCGTGGTGTTGATTGTCCAAAATATTTTTATTGAACCTACCTATCTAATATTCTATCGACTGATAAATGTAAATAATTACTAATTACCTAGTATTGAATATACTAAAACTATTTTGACTACTCTTATTTACGCATAAACTTCAACAACTTTATGTATTTTTAAAATTTTATAAAAATAGAAATAAAAAATGGGTTTATTTGTTCGTGCTACCTAACCTACCTTTGGCATTTTTTGAACTTAAGAGCCTACGGCCTGCCGACAAGGCAATGGAGCAGAGCTTTGCTGGGCTCTTATTCAGTGACTCTTCTGACCCTCAGACCGCTCTGTAACGTACGCACTTATTTCGGTGAAAGGTTGTGTTTTCGCCAGCAAGTCGACGTAACCCCGCTTTGAGGGGCTCCTGTTTCCACTCTGAGGGTCACAAGATAACGAACGAATCAATCTCGGTGAATAGTGTTTTTTTTAGGGACTACAGCCCAAGCAAGTATACAGGCAAGTAAATATACTAATAAGCAAGAAATATTATTCCAGTCTGCTACAAAAAAAGTCAAATAATTGGAATTCCTAGTTTGATATAGTGATGCTAAAATTATCCAAAAATATTGGGTACTCCGCAAAATCGTTTGCTGAATTTCAGTTGGAATTCTAAAATTAATAAGTTAGCACTAAAAAAATTAGGTGCTGTAATAGTTGCTGTTTTAATGTTAGGAAAAATAATACGTATGCTAGTTAATATCAGGAAAATATAAAAATATATATCTTTGAGTTCTCAATATTAGGAGCATATTGCTTTAGGACATTTAAATATATATGAGATAAAATGAGTATACCAAAAAAATTGTGTGCCATTCAATATTATGCCACACATTCTCTACCAAAAGATTTTAGGACAATCAACATTAGGCGACGCGAAGGACACCCAACGGGTAATCCATTATCCATTTTATGGTTGGATATGAATTTCCATGGCCCAATCATAATTACGTGGTCAACGAATGCTCGAAATCCCTCTTCAACTTCATTGCACCACTAATGGCGCAATATACCCACTTTAATTATTTATACACATTACCCAAATTTTATTCGACCATCAACGGTTTTGAATCCAATTGACTAATGATAGCTTTTATGGCCATTAACTAGGCAACATTTGGCCGAGTGGTCAATTAGAACGTAATGGACCCATGAGACATACGGTTTAGTCAAATACGTATATTAAATTATAGTCGACAGTTACAATTCAGCATCCACGCTGACGAACGGCTCCAAAATTTACATTTCACTCCCTCTAAAATAAAAACAGCGCGGCTTAATTTCTTTTCCACAGAGCACTTTTTTCTTTGACACTGCGGCGGTCCTACCTAAGTCCATTTTTCCATAAGCGCTTTTTGTTCCAACGAAAATTGTGAACCTTACTCGTCGGGCACAAAATTTCCCTAGAGTCCAGTCAGGGTAAGCCTGCTCATTATATCTATCAAGTTGTTCATAAACAACTTTAAATCATGGCGAAACGTAAACATAAATATTAACTAACTGATATTTATTGCCGTTGTTCCTGCGGGTTGGCCTAGGCGGGCTAACTGCTGCGTAGGGGTTGCAAAATTTTCTGCGTCCTGCTTTTGTAATAGTGTGCTACAGTTTCTCGCCGACAACAATTAGTTGAGTTGCCAGGTTGGTCTACAGCATGTGAGTACGTGGTTTCGGTAGCGAACGTATCTCAATTTATAAACGCAATAAGGATGCAAATCTGGTGCACAGTATGCGTGAGAGGTGCGAGGCTGTCGGCAGTGTTGGCAGGGCGCCACGGCCGGTGTCGCCCGCCGTGCGCGGCGACTACAACATACTCCTACCTCCATCCACTTCCACGATTTCACGCTTCCGTAACTACCAATAGGTACCCCTCATTGTGAATCCGAATTTCGTTGCCTGACAACAGTCGAATCTTTGTCAACGAACTCGACTTGGCTTAATCCCAAACGAGTGAGGAAAGGTAATGTACTCATATATTTTCGTTATATTTACAGTGACAGTAACAAATGTCTCATACAACTACGTTCCGCCACGTGACTCGCAACGATGGAGGAACAAAAATATTATTATTAGATGATAAAATACCCATGAGCGATATCTACAAAAGCACGGAAAGATTGATTTACGAAAATAATTTCGTATTTTTCCTGCAGCGATGGAGGTACGCAAAAGATTTCCTTTT
This sequence comes from Hedya salicella, assembly GCA_905404275.2. Classification (NCBI taxonomy): domain Eukaryota; kingdom Metazoa; phylum Arthropoda; class Insecta; order Lepidoptera; family Tortricidae; genus Hedya; species Hedya salicella. The sequence continues at coordinate 18,051,933 of FR990100.1, read as the reverse complement.
AAGATTTACTTTAGCGATTTTTTACAAGACAGATTGTAGCAACTCCTCACAGTGGCAGTTTCTTCCTTAATTGATGTCTAGATGACAGATTAAGCCCGGGACAGTACTGACGTAATTGACAGGCCAATCTAAGCCGTGGTTTCTGTGATGGATTTAGCGGCGCTTCTTGTAGCATATCGTTTCTCTATGCGGAATACCTACGGAGGGAAATTAAGCTTACGTCAACAAACCATCAAATAAGGTGTAAGAGATTTCTTTTTACTAAAGCAGTGAAGACAGTTCCGAATAGCGCTAAATTGGAAGTATCTCATAAGAATGCCGTCACATGCCCGGCTCGTTAGCCTAACGTTACAAGTTCGGGACCGCGCCATAACTTTTTTGTATCGTCCACAACCGATCCCCGATTCCGCCATTTACTTTTCGCGTGAAAACTACTCGGGGAGAGTTATTGCTTTAGGTATGGCGGAGTAAAGTGCGCAGTAAGTCTCTATTATCTACGCCGTTAGAGTCCCGTGAATGAAGGCGAACGAACGTGGCGAGAATCTACAAGCTAACTCAATTCACCGTTTTTCTAATATATGGCCCGGGTCTTTGTGGGCAACTTGTATTGCTTTAATTAATTTTATTTTATGTTCTGTTGGGTACAGCCGTCGCATTGAAACTTTGACGTAATCGCAGCATTTACCTCAAACTGAAATCCCCTCATGCGGAATTTTCGGCAGAACTAACAGAATTATAAGATAGTAGTTACTACTAAAGACATTGACAGCTACTGTCTGCCCTTTATCTGTTCATTCATCACGCGTAGCCACTTAATATTATGGCTGTTCATAATGCAGCTTAATTTAATAAGATTGATCTGGGTTAGCCATTGTAATAATATCAGTAGGCTATTAACGGTACAAAGTTAGGTACACATTTTACAAGTATAGTACAATTTTTCTCCTTCGAGAAAACTACCACTAATACTCATATCATAACACTTTTAATTTTTGGGTTGAATTTAGATAATTCGTGTATATAAATTACCTACTTCTTCTTCTTGAGTTGCAACCGCGTAAGGGACGACGTAGCGTATAAAGACCCGCAACAAGACTGACCAACGATCTGTTCAGGATGGCGGGAAACCGTTGCATGAGAGCCGCGCACGCGCAGTGATGGGTGATGATGACGTAAATTATACGACTAATTTTCAAAGGAGTTGTGTTGTAAGAAAATTCCTTAACGCGTAGGCAACTTAAGTGGACACTACGACATACATACTTTTATTCAACTCGGCGTACTAAAGTATGACCTTGTAGATACTCTAGTAATGCAAGCTTAGGTATAATGTTGATAACAAAAATGGCATGTAACACTAGTATCATCACAATCCAGCGAGCACGTTCTAAGGCACTAAAAGCAGTATTAGGGCACGGCAGAAAGAACGCACATGTCTTAATCCGACAGCCCCGAGTCGTGTCTTTGTGCTACCATCCTAAGGCTAAAATGTAGTAACTATTTATTAGTTTCTTAGTAACTTAAGTCTTTATGCCCCGGACAGCAGTGTACGTGCTAGTGAATAGGGTTTAATTTGCTCCGGGAGCATCTTCCGCTGTCATTAAACCCTCGACTGACTCAGCGTCAAGTTTTCCTTCTTTAAATACTATTTCAAAGGCGGTTTCAATTTTATGAACAGTAAAGTTCACCGGTCAAGAAAAAGTCCGGGAATTATTAATTAAGAACTAGTTTTGATTTTTTTGTAGAATCAGTTTTGTACCTACTAAACTTTGAATATTTCTTCTCGAATATTGAAATTGAACTAGATACCGATCTTTTTTTTGTATGTTTTGCAAAACTAAACTAAACTTAAGTTTTACAGAAGTCGAGGCAGCTAAAGCCGAAAAAATACATCACTGGCACAACAGATAAGCGTGATTTTATTAAATTTAGTTTTTATTTGAATAATTGTTAAGTTACAATTTTATAACCTTCTACGGGAGCAAAACTGCAGGTAAAAGCTAGTTAATATGTAAACTACATATCTCTTAATGTTAATTGAACGCTGCATAAATATTATTTTGTAGTGCCTATTTATAAAACGTGGGCGGGGTACTTTAATTAAGTGCCGTGCGTGTGATTAAGGCTGTGCTACGGCTTCATCGTGCCTACTTCACGTGTTAAATATAATTAAACGGATTGCGACGGGATTCTACACGCGTAAATACGTCTTAACCTGGGGTCCATGGACCCCGGAGAGTTTGTGGTTAAGTATACGAACCATATCTAATTTTACATACCTATAGATGTAACTATCTGTACGCATTCTCATGTATACTACTATAAAGTTGGAAAATGAAATGTCCGCACATTGAAATATTTAAAAATATATATATCGTAACGGACTATTTGGAGAACAATGAAAACAAAAAAATGTTTTGGATATATTGTATGCCAAATCGGCCCAACGGATTTCAATTTTTTTGGTAAACTAGTCATCCACAGATGGTTTCAGAATACTTTTTATCCGAGTCGCTTCAAGAAAAAAAAACGGCCAAGTGCGAGTCGGACTCACCCATGAAGGGTTCCGCAGGCGTTTATACAAAAAAATGCACTACAGATGAAAAAATACGATATGAAATAAAACACTAACAAAAGAGCGTATCTCCCGGCAATTACGTCTTTTTGCTGAGAAGCGTAGTTTTTTGACAATAACTTAAAAACGGTATGTCCGATCATCTTGAAAATAATTTTCGTCGGAAGTAATTATTAAGTTTTATATTTGTAATTTTTTTAACATTTTTTGAACATATCGTTTAGAAAATAGAGGGGACACAATTTTTGCAATATTTCGGAAAATGTTCACTAAATCAAAAATTTTTTTAGAAACCTCAAAGTGTTTTTAGAAGAACTATCGAAATATGTGCCACACATTGATATTGGCAGAATTTTTTTTTTTTTTGTTTCGGTTACATGTATGGAATGCCCCCCTAGAAATATACATATATACCTTTTTTTTTACTATCGAACTAAGTAGCGGTTTACACACGACACCTATGCTCCAAATTTCATCAATGTACATCTTATAGTTTTTGAGTAAAATGCCTGTGTCATACGGACGGACAGACAGACAGACAGACATGACGAATCTGTAAGGGTTCCGTTTTTGCCATTTTGGCTACGGAACCCTAAAAAGTATGCCTTTTTAGTATGATTCCCGGAGTTCTTATTCACAGATTATATTATAGTTCACGAGTAGAAAAACCTTATTACACTTTCTTTCTTTTCCAAGAAGTACAGTTACAGTTACTTTACGGGAGAGTAATTTGGACATGTTATCGAAATAATGATTGTTGCTTGTGAATCTATTTTATAAGCCCACAACGAAACACAAAATAGCAGTTTGTTTGTGCGGTTTGTGTATCAATTTAAGTATTTTCTGGAATCGAAATGACTTCGAAATAAGATTATTGTTTGTGTAGCTATTTTTGTTCTCTCTTTCTGATAAATAAATAAATATTACGGGACAATTTTACACAAATCGCTCTAGTCCCATAGTAAGCTCAATAAGGCTTGTGTTATGGGTACTAGACGACGATATATTTAATAGATATATTACTTATATACATAGAAAACATCCGAGACTCAGGAACAAATATTTGTGCTCATCACACAAATATTTGCCATTACCGGGATTTGAACCCAGGACCTTCGCAGGCAACGTTACTCCCACTGAGCCAAACCGGTCGTCAAATGCTTTTTGGTAGCCAAATCCTTTAGTCATATTGAGAGAATGAAGGAAGGGATATTAATAAAAATGTATTTATAGCGAAAGTTACCGGAAATGTTGGGAGAGGAAGACCTAGGCGATCGTTCCGAGGACCTAGACCGAGCAGCTCTAAAGCAGAGCCAGGGTCAGTACTCTAAACCGATGAGCATGTAGAGTAAGTTGTTGAAGCCAAAGTGGTATACAAGTCTCGTAGCAAATGTAAAGAAGTGGTCTCTGCCTATAAGTGTATATGCAAGGACCATTAAAACAAGAGGACTGACAATTACCATACTATGAATCGTGCCCCCACCGCAAAGAGATATTTTGGCAAAAACTAGCTGGTGATTTAAAGCATAGTACAGTAATAATTAGTTCGAAAACACGCTTGCAAAGTTGAAAAATCGTAAATAATAATAATTGATAGATTCAGGCGTTACTTTGCGGAATTCCATATTATGTAGATTAATGGATTATAGTTCCTTTGCTGTTCCGTGAAATTGTGTCTTGGTTAGATGTGATAATAAATTGTGCTCACATGGGCATATTTTCATGCAGTGTCCACAAAAAAATGGGCATGAAAATACAACAAACCAACACCAAACAGTATAATCCTCACGAGGCATCATCACTTATTATTATTTTCTCGGGTGGACCGTCAACATCTCCTGCATCTCCTGATGATGTCTCGTAGAGAGGCATAACACGTGTCGAGGATTATACTGTTTAGTGTTCGTTTCTTGTATTTGCATGCGTATTTTTTTGTAGAAACTGCATTAAAATATGCGCATGCGAGCACAATTTATTGTCACATCTAACCAAGACACAATTTCGCGGAACAGCAAAGGAACTATAATCCATTAAGTAAATAATAAGTCTTATAGCATTGTAAATATCGAGAAACGTCTTTATGTATGGAGGTTGTCAGTCCTCTTGTTTGAGTGGTCCTTGGTATATGTGTATGTATGAGCGTTCATAAGCTATGAGTAAAAATACTGTAGTTGTATCTACGCACGTAGGCGTAACATGGTGGTTTATTTGTGCGGCTTGTGTATCAATTAAATTTCCGGGCATGAAACGTAATGTAATGAATATTAATCCAGTTGCCTATTAGTGACGCTTAATATGCTCAAACATGCTAACACCTAACGTATAACCTAGATTATCATATTACTACCTATATGTATCTGGAATCTCATCTTGTGTGGCCCTGAACTTTAGATTACCAATTTGATTGTACACGGCTCAACGTCACAAAATTACTCTGTCTGGAGCAGGTATAGAAAGTAGCCTGCTACCGCCTTTCCCACAGGCAGGCATGGCTTTTTTAATTCACACATAATTAGATCACAATAACAGATAAACAACATAATTAGATCCTTAAAACGATTACTTTGAGTTTGACTATTCGGTTATGCAATAGTCATGTGCCGCATGTGCCACAATGGCAAAAACTGAACCCTTATAGTTTCGTCATCTCCGTCCGTCCGTCCGTATGTCACAGGCATTTTACTCAAAATTTATCAGATGTACATTGATAAAATTTGGAATATAAGTGTTTTGTGTAAGCGGCTACTTAGTGTGATAATCAAATAATAAAATAAAAAAAATCTGGGGGGCACTCCATACATGTAACAAAAACTGAAAAGATTTTTCAGCAAATGTCAATGCGTGGCACATACTTCGACAGATCTTTTGAAATCATTTAGAGGTTTCTATAAAACGTTTTTAGATTTAGTGGATATTTTCGGAAATAACCGCACCGAGAGTAGCATAAATTCTGTCGCTCTCGCTCGAGTGATGATCATTTTGATCATCATTCGCAGCATGTATAACACGTACACTATATAAGTGTACCTACTCGTATATGTGGACGTAGAAGCGCTGTAAACCATTAGGTACTACATTCGTACAAACACTCGTAAATCTAGCACAAATCAAACGTGAGTGAACGGAATGGGTTTTTGATAGCAGCAAAAACATTGTCCGTTTCACTCCCCTTTGTAAACAGTCTCAATAAATTTTCCACATTGATCTGCGACCGGAGCGTTTGTGGATGAAAATTGAGATTTTAAAGAACGTGCTTCTAAAGCGTACCGATTCGCATTCGGTAAAATTTTATGTGATCATGTCGCCTATCTCTTTTAAGATTACCTGTTATTTTAGGATATTTTTCCTCAAAAAATGAATATAAAGAGTACAGTAAAATGTAAAAGAAGATTAGAGTCAGTTAACCAAAAAAACGTTATCTTTTGTCCGCCTAACCTAGGAGCTAGGAAGACTCTACGAGTACAACAATGTTCTCGTTTATGATAAAGCTATACAGATAACAGGACTCAAAAAATCGTAATTTGTATTATTTATACCTGCTTAACTGGCAACTTCGCATATTTTTTCATTTTGCTTCATTATTTTGTGGTATTGGAATGAAACTTAAAGGTATGGTGAATACATACCCTGGATCTTTAGGATTTATGGCGCGTTTAGTTCACCTATTAATCGATTTTGCATTAATTTTCTTACAAAATCAGATATAGACATTCATTTTTAGAGCTTTAGTTGTAGCAATATCTTGAAATTTTGCATTGTGCCAGCTTAACTGCCGAAAACTTAATGAATGTATTGAAAACATGTTCAAATTACATTCATATTCCTCTAAATAATCAAGAAAAACCAAAAAATATGCGATGTTGCCAGTTAAGAAGGTATAAATCCTCTTATGTCTCATATAATTTATGCGAAGTGGTGCAGATTGATACAGACAATAATACAGATATAGTTAACCCTACACCCCCAAGACAAAAAGACAAGTGTTATAAGTCTTCAACCATTTATCATCTGAGTACCACCTCAACACAAATATACTTTCCAAAAAGTAATAAAAAACTCTTTGGCCTTTTTTTGCGCATGCCTTCTATGTCAGAGCTACAATTTAATACAGTTAGACGAAATAAAAAACACCGGTGCAGGCAATAATACAAACCTACGCGCACACGAAAATAGCGTACAGGGAGAGCAAATAAGGTGTTTTTGGGGGTATATATGGAATAGCAGCGTGGGAAGTCTGTGTGATTCATGGAAAGGCCGCGTCGGCGGTGCATTGCTCACTGCCACGTCATAAATCAAGGCGAGACGCCAATTAATGGAGGCCGCCAAAAACACCGTCGCTCGAGATTTAGAACGAATATGGGACTGATTAGATTGCTGCGCTTGTTTTTAGCTCTCGTCACAAAAAAATACGATACTGCGGCGTCGCAGCTGCCAGAAAACGCCAGATCCGAATCACATAATAGAAAAACAGAAGGCACTCTCTTTTGATCTTAACAACAAGCCGCGCGTAACCACGTGAGAGTGAGAGAACAAACTGCGCGCGAGCGTAAAAGCCAGCAAATTTGGCATCATCCATTGCGACTCTCAAAGAGTGAACATTCGCTCGCTACGCACGATATGCGTTAAGTAACAACGAATGGCTTTAGGCGTGGAGCCGTCGGCAGATACTCTTTGCCACGCAGCTTATGCTGCGATTCGCGATTATTCGCGAAGTGCGCCACAACTATTTTATTCTTCACCGACTCCAAAAAGGAGGAGGGTGCTCAACTTGTAGTAATTTTTGTTGCTTTAAATATGTATGTTCCCCGATGGCTCGAAAATGGAAATACTTTTTTTAAGAGATGTGCCACTGAATTGGTTATACAGGGTGTCCCAAGAAGTAGTGATATACTGAAGCTGGGAGGTAGAGGACCTAGAGGGCTATCTAAATCACCCCCATGTATGTTCCGCGATTTTTCGTATTTTCGGAGTTATGACTTTTTTTTTTATTCTTCACCTATCGCCGAGTACGATGAGATTTTTATTTATGGTGACGTGAATTATTGCGGTAGATGCTTGATTTTTGTGTGCTAAGCTGATAGATAGGCCAATTCAGTATGGTAACATTCACTATTGTTAGATCTTTGAATGGAATAAAAAAAAATTAAATGCCAAGAATAATAAAATAACCCAATATGTTCACAACTTCAAGGGGCTTTAAAAAGATAAAATCACATAAAAAATAATACCGTTTGGCTTTTAAAAACTTGCTCTATCTATCAGGTAGCTACCCTGAAAATTACATTTTATTATTCATAAGGCTTCAATCAAAAAATTGAAATCTAAATGTGGTAAGTGCAAAAGTTAATTAACTTTCTAAATTCAGCTGCCAGACCGCTTGGGCGGCAATCACGAGAAACTATTTCAATCAAAGATACCCTGAAAGATGGATTGGTCGTTGCGGCCGGGGTGACGCCTGCCTTATAACCTGGCCTCCACGTTCCCCCGACCTAAACCCCATTGATTTTTTTGTATGGGGATACTACAAAGACCTCGTCTACTCAAGAGAATGCCACAATTTGGACGAGTTAACCCGGAAATTGAGAGTAGCGGAAGAAACCATTAAAAATAATAGAAGTGCTTTCAGACGTTTAAAAGACTTTTTTCGGCGATGTCGCACTTGCATTGAGCAACAGGGGGGCCATTATGAAAATTTCTTCTAATTAAACACCTTGTAATTGGTTTTACTTTGTATTAATCATCATGTAAATTAATATTTTGCACTTACCACATTTAGATTTCAATTTTTTGATTGAAGTTTTATGAATAATAAAATGTAATTTTCAGGGTAGCTACCTGATAGATAGAGCAAGTTTTTAAAAGCCAAACGGTATTATTTTTTATGTGATTTTATCTTTTTAAAGCCCCTTGAAGTTGTGAACATATTGGGTTATTTTATTATTCTTGGCATTTAATTTTTTTTTATTCCATTCAAAGATCTAACAATAGTAAATGTTACCATACTGAATTGGCCTATCTATCAGCTTAGCACACAAAAAAAATCAAGCATCTACCGCAATAATTCAAGTCACCATAAATAAAAATCTCATCGTACTCGGCGATAGGTGAAAAATTAAAAAAAAAGTCATAACTCCGAAAATACGAAAAATCGCGGAACATACATGGGGGTGATTTAGATAGCCCTCTAGGTCCTCTACGTCCCAGCTTCAGTATATCACTACTTCTTGGGACACCCTGTATAATTTCAGTAAACCTTTTACCTAGATGGGATTTATGAGGAATCGAAGATACTTCTTAGATTTTGTCCGCATACATACAGTGATTTTGGTTTTATTAAGCATAAATCAATCATTTTCATAAAAAAAATGTATTGTGGAAATGGTACTGAACACAGAAGGTTTACGAGTGGGGATAAGTAATCGTGATTAGGATGCGACTTCATAATCGCAAATTCATATGGTCCTGATAAAAATGTACCTACCATCATATTATGATCATTCGTGGGCACCGGATCTCTGTAATAAAGCAATGTATCCTGTGTTTGGGCTTGTTGAAATCATCACAAAATATCGTTTACGAGATGATTCACTAAAAAGTGGAAAATGAATAATTATTTTATTTCAATGAATAAATTGCATAAAAAAAACGACCCCAAAAAGACTTAAAAACAATTTAACTTTTTTTCAACTCAGTCTATACAATATATAACAAATACTGTTTCTGGAGTCGGTGCCAACCGTGCTAAAGTCGTACATTTTAGCAATTTCTTTGGGTTTTTCGTAATTTTCAATTGCAGTTTTTATATACTTGTATTATTAATATGTAAAATAATCTGAAGTTTAGTAGCGTTACGCGCGTAGCCTATAAGCATGGTGAAATACGTATGTTACTAAGAGCAGAGCGCCCACCTAGCGGGTTTAAGGTCGTGAAAGTGTTAAACTTATTTATAAATATAGATATTAGAATTTACTAAGTATAAAGGTACTCGTACATGCTCAACGTGTATTCAATTAAACTTATCGTCAGTTGTTAGCCCAGTGAGTGTGAAGTGTTAAAAGTTCTAGTTAAATGTTTGTATTGAGCTGTACATGTCATGACATAAATTATATGTTTTTCTACGCAGGAGCAAAGTCAAGACTCAGCGTTCAGCTTACGCCGTGCTAAAAATGGCATGATGCCAAGTAGCAAACTTTACATTTATTTAAACTAGAAAATTATAATATTGGTCGCTGTTGTCAAACCTTGTCTTTAATATCCCATCCTACTTCGTATTAACATCATAAATATCACATTTTGTGAAGATTTTTCCATATTTGCTACTCAATAACTCGTTAGAATATAAAACAGACAAAAACAATTACAGATTTGAAATCACAGAAATGTCAAAATACAGCTAAACAAAAAAAGTAAAAGGACAAGGTGAGCATGTATGCCTCGCGGGGTCCTCGTTCGCAACTCAAAGTTGAATAAATGGGGGAGTTTTTAGTTCGTAGACTACTGGAGATGGTAGTTACTTATAAAATGCTGGGTACCACGTCAGAAATCGCCTGGCAGTATCCAAAGAGAATTTCCTCCACCACGGAAAAAGAAACAGCCGATCGGATTCAAATGAAACATGGCACACCGATAGATCAACCCACAGATTAAAACATAGGCTCCTTAATTCTCTGTAACGTGGGCAAAGCTGTAGATCAATGCTAGTTTATGATAAAGAGTCTATAACAAATTTAATAGAATATTATATATTAGAAAATTTATTTCAAGCGAAACTTATTCGTGACGTAAAATTAACGCTATGTTAGTATACCAAGAATTTCATGAATGCTTCGGTACCTAAAATTAGTTTAGGGTTTATTCCAGATTCCACTCAACGTGAGTGATTTATTACTGGTACAACGATCGTTACTTAAGCACTACCCTCCGTTTCATGAATATACGTATAAGTAATGATCTGAACATTTCTCGCGTACCTGTTATGACGGGCCGGCCATTGGGCGTAGCATTTCGGCAGAAATTGGAGAGTAAATACTTGTAAGTGTGAAAGCCTCACCCATTCCCCATACATTTATACTATCATAAAGTTGTAAAAATTAAATCAACGCTGAAGAAAAAAATAGGCGTAATGACTTTTTCTCTTCCGTGACGAAGTTGCACCTTCACCACCTTCGGGGCACCTCCTAGTATTATTATAAATGTAACGTGTACGTGTTTTATCGGACTTTGATAAAAATAACTACCTACGGATCGACATGATATTTTACATATAAGAATGGTATAAATGAGCGGGCAAGTAATTTAAGCCACGTTTTATACCGAAAAATTGCAGTCTACGAAAGGATAAACAAAATACATCGGACGGGAAAGGGGGATCTAACAGCGAGAAATCCCGACATCTATTAGACTACGAATAGGAAGGAGGAAGTTCATAGCAATTAACATGTATCTACTATAGTTTAAAAAAAACTATTTGATCATAACTATATATTTATTTTATATATCCATACTAATATTATAAATGCGAAAGTGTGTCTGTCTGTCTGTTACCTCTTCACGCTTAAACCGCTGAACCGATTTGGATGAAATTGGATATGGAGATAGTTTGAGTCCCGGGGAAGGATATAGGCTACTTTTTATCCCGGAAAAAAACACTTATCCGCGATAAACGAATTTAAGGCGGACGAAGTCACGGGCAGACGCTAGTATTTCTATATGTTTTATATGTATTTATGTCATTCATGTATTTAAGTATATGTCCACATACGTGTTTTTAAAGTTAGAAAAGTCTCAGTATCGCTTTTTTTTTTCCTTTGCTCTAAGGTTGACTGGGTGGAGAATGCCTAATGGCATTAAGTTCGCCTTTTTTAAGATACGTTTTCTTTTATGCAATAAAAATTAACTAAATAAAATAACTTTTATGTTACAGAAACATTGGTCAGAATTTGTATACTAAGACTAGATACTCCCTTTCATAAAGTTAAAATAATCTGTAGTGATCTCTTATTTCAATTGATTAGTACTTACTTTTAATACGACTGGGTAAATATTAGGATTCAACATCAACAGTAAGACTGTGGTCCTAATATTGATGTTTTCGTCAAACCCCTTTCTTTAACCGGCATCGTTGTATCCGCAGTTTACATTGTCCCCTTTACGATGTTACGGCGGCAGTTAAAAAAAATGTTTTTATTTCACCTCTTCTCGTGAAAAACCTTTTATGGTTTCCAGTTAAAGAAGTCCGCCGTAGCTTTTATTATTTAACTTGGACTGAAAGGGGAAACAAAGACAGTTTTGGAGAAATTCATCAAAAGTTTTGATTGTACAACCGCACACTTCGCTTCGGATGCCTGTTAATGTTTGAAAGAATTTCTTGTTAAATCTAATCTGCGAATAAATGGGTATTTATTTAGCTTTAGCTTGCGTATACAGATGCAGCTGCTTAAATTGGGTAATCTAGTGCAACCCACAATATCCGAGCATTTCGAATTCTGTTAAATGACAAAATAATCGATGTAACTATAAAAACCACATCTAAAATCAATATCGATTCAGCCATCGCGAGATCATCGCGGACAAACATACATACAAACATACATACGGGTGAAACTGAGACCCTTCTTTTTTGAAGTCGGTTAAAAGATCCTATATATATTTTTGCTAACGGCTGAATCGATTTTCTGCATGAACCTGTGAAATGCAATGAAACTGATTAAAATTGATCAATCTGTTCAAGAGCCATGACGCTACAGATAGACATACAGATACACATACACACATATATGCACGTCAAACTTATACTCCCTTTTTTTTCGTCGAAGGTTCAAAAACGTAAGTCATTAATTCATTACGGTTAGATAAGTTCTAGAATCTACCAATATAGTATTATGTCTTCGGCTTACACATAGACGGCCGATAACCCTAACAGTGCTGATAGAGCAACTCAAAAGCCATCCATTAGACATAGGGGTCACCCTATGTTTTTTAATAGTTTCCGAGATATTCACAATTTTAGTAGCATTTTTGTTTTTTTTTCTTATAACCATGTTACAGATAGTCGTTAGGTTTAAGTGGAATTAGTTTTTTTTATTAATATCTTACATCATTTGAACCATAACGAACTACTGAAGTTCAAAAAACATCGTTAACTAATAGTGCAAAACTGCTAACTCCTTTGAAATGTATAAATAATATTCAATCTTCATTATACACCCAATAAGTCGTTTTTCTAAAAATAATTCAAAGAAGTTAGCAGGCTTACGCTCTTAGCCAACGATTGTGCCAGTCTTTTTTACGAATATATTTTTGAGTAATATCAAAATTGCTACTACAATTGTGAATATCACGGAAACTAATAAAAACTACAGAATATAAATGGGGGTCAAATCGATAGCTTTTGAGCTGCTCTATCAGCCCTCTTAGGATTATTGTCTATCTCTGGTACACCCTATATATTAACTATTATACTCTAAATACGTCATGTACATAGGTATGTATATTTTTATAGCACTCCATAGTGCTTACTTTCTTTATAGGCTTACTAGAAGTTGCCCGCAACTTCGTACGCGGAGGGGAAAAGTTCTAACCCTTTTTTTTTCTTCAGCGTAGTCTGGTTAAAAGTATCCTATAACCATCAATCAATCAATCAAATAATGCTTAGTCAAGTAGGCCTAGGTACAAGCACTTTCGAATTGTCAGGTGCAGTACATTAGAGAAGCGTTTGCTGGGAGAGATACAATAGAGGTATGATCCAACATTTGTTGCAAGGATTAGGGAAAACCCAGAAAAACCTAATCAGATCATTACACTTAAGTATAATATTATAGAGAAAGCAATAATTTTAAAAATTAAAATAATTAATAAGATAAATCCCAAATGGATTGTCAGTAAAAAACAAACAAAAATTTAGAATGTGTCTAGAATAAAATTGTAATGTCCGAGTATATAAAACAATTATAATTAAAATAATATAATAATAATACCTCAATAGGTATTCGTTAAAATAATCCATACTAATATTATAAATGCGAAAGTGTGTCTGTCTGTCTGTCTGTCTGTCTGTCTGTTACCTCTTCACGCTTAAACCTCTGAACCGATTTGGATGACATTTGGTATGGAGATAGTGTGTCCCAGGGAAGGACATAGGCTACTTTTATCCCGGAAACATACCCTTTTTTGCGATAAACGGATTTAAGGCGGACGAAGTCGCGGGCCGAAGCTAGTTATACATATACCTACATGACGCTATAATTGACATTAATCCCACGCGCCTTTATCATTCATGTAGTTGTGTGCTATAATAAGCTTTAGAAATTAATTTTCGTTTCACAATATTTTTGAATTTACCAATAGACAACTCACTTATGCTGCTAGGAAGTTTATTATAAAACCTCACACAGTTACCTATGAATGATCTCCTTATTTTATGGAGCCTAGCAGCAGGCACTGCGAGCTTATTCTTATTTTTAGCGTTAATATTATGTATATCACAGTTCCTCTTAAAGTGGGTAATATTTTTATGTACATACATAATATTCTCATAAATGTATTGACAATGCACTGTCATTATATTAATGTTCTTAAACTTATCTCTAAGCGAGTCTCTATGGTTCATTTTATATATCGCACAAACAGCCCGTTTCTGCAGAACAAATATAGTATTAATGTCGGAAGTACTGCCCCATAGTAAGATGCCTTACGACATAATACTGTGGAAATAACTGAAATATACTAATTGAGCCGTTATTACGTCTGTTAATTGACCAATTTTACTTACTGCAAAAGCTGCAGAACTCAGTCTATTCGAGAGATTAGCAATATGGGGACCCCATCGGAGCTTAGAATCTAATGTTATACCGACAAAGACTGTACTATTAACTAGTTCCAGTTCCTTACCTTTAACAATAACGCTTGTTTGCTCGTGTTTTACGTTACTCGTGACAAACTTGACACATTTAGTATTTTTCTCATTCAACAATAAATTATTTACATTAAACCAATTTACTACTTCACAAATAGCATTGTTTACGTCATTGTGGGATCGTTGATTTCGTACGACTTTGAAAATTAGAGAAGTATCATCTGCAAACAGAACTATATCATGGTGGGTCTTTACGAGGTGTGGCAAGTCGTTTATGTAGATAAGGAAAAGGAAAGGTCCCAATATTGATCCCTGCGGCACACCCATAGACACTAATGACCCCGGTGATCGCTTTCCATTCACGTCAACCCTTTGTATTCTATCATTTAAATAAGAGTAATAAATTTAGTGCTGATCCTTTAACTCCGTAGTGGTGTAGCTTTCTGATCAGTGTGTCATGATTAACGCAATCGAAGGCCTTAGATAAATCACAGAAGATACCTAAAGCATCTCGCGATTTCTCCCAGGCATCGAAAATGTGTTTTACGAGCTCAACTCCGGCGTTAGATGTCGAGCGACCCCGCGTAATACCGAATTGCTTATTATGCATCAAATTGTTCAAATTAAAAAAAATTAACATCCGCAGATACCCGGCTACCCGTGTGCCAAAAATAGTTGAAATTGGTTTAGCCGATTTTGCGCGCCGAAGCCACAACGACACATACAAACATACAAAACATCCAAAGTTTTAGTGAACTCCAAAAAGTCCGTAACAATCATTTTTTGAATATATCTTCAATGTACAGACATTTCTTTTTACAACTTTATAATAGTATAGATTATTCCAAATAAATCATACTCGTACACATTGATTTGGATTAGGCCAAGGATAAGCGCTTAGGTCTAGCCAATAAGGTCATTGAATAAACAATGAGAATAAGATATACTTGTGAGTACATCAGAGAGTGGCCACTCCCACTAGCCTCCCTGGGCCGTAACGTCTCTCCCCTGCGTCAATCTTTAATATTCCCAGACAGATGGACACAGTCACCTGTCACCAGATAAAAGCAAAATCGAAAAGAATATTCTTTGCAAAATTCTTAACAGTAACTGACAGATATCGCATAGACTAAGCATGTAATTTTACAGAGAAGTTAGTTAATATACAGTATTAGCAAAAAGTGATTTTTGAAGATTCACTAAATAGAGGACTAAATGTACTATGGAAATCCCATCGGGCCGCGTATAAAGTAGGAAATTGATATAAACCTTTTGTTTAGTTTTCGTTTTGAAACAAAAATACGGTACGGTCCGCTTTGTACGAGCCTACAATATGTATGCTTAATTTATAAGTCCGACCTCCAAGTCAAAATTGAATTGTAAGGTTTGAAACAAACGTAAGGTAGAGGTAACTAAAGCTAATGAGATATGTATATTATGGAAAGGTTACTTTATACTTACTTCATTAAAATCTATTACTGCTCTACCTATACACGTTTCGGTTTAATTTGTGCGCTCGTATTATTACCAGCGTTCCTCGCCCGCGACTTCGTCCGCCTTAAATTCGTTTATCGCGGATAAGGGTATTTTTCCGGGATAAAAAGTAGGCTATGTCCTTCCCCGGGACTCAAACTATCTCCATACCAAATTTCATCCAAATCGGTTCAGCGGTTTAAGCGTGAAGAGGTAACAGACAGACAGACAGACAGACAGACAGACACACTTTCGTATTTATAATAATAGTATGGATTCACAATTATCTTTAATATATCTTATAATATTGAAATATAATTATAAATAAATATATTATGCTGTATTGTTAGCGTATAGACTCGTGCCTGCAGTCAAACTGCACGATACAGTTTAGCAAGAAACTGTCTTAGAAATAAGAACTAACTGTACTTTAATACTTTCTTCTGTTTCCGCGATTATTACTCATTTAAATAAAACAATTTTAACGGATTATATCGCGTATATTATCTCACTTGAGTTCCTGACGTTTCAGCAACTTTTCAGCTTTCCTTGTTCACGGGTTTACTGAGAAAAGATATATTTTTTTATAACTTTGACAGAGAAACAATATGTCTTTTCTCTAATATACGCGATATAACCCATTAAATTTGTTATATTTAAATAACTGTACTTTGTTTAATAAATAATAAAATGAAAAATGTGAGTCTGACCGTAATTTTCTATTGCTACAAGCTAACACCCATTTAAGCTTTTGTTCTAATTTGCTGATCCATTATAAAACCATCATAAAACAAGTTGAATAGACTACGGGTGTGAAGTTACGACGACCTTAGCCCCGCAGACGAGTGGTGACACGCATTGTTTAGCCCCATTAAGCCATACAACTAATGGGGGATATACGCTTTACAGCCTGCATTTATAAAGGTCACTTGGGCAGCTTTAAATCTGTTATTAGTACTGTTTGTTGCGAATAGTTATGCAAGGAGTGATCCATCATCCCACTTGAAAGATGCCCACTCCTGGACAACGGCCTCCTCGGATCTTCGCAATGGCCGGTCAGGCACTACTCTCATCTAAGGGCTTCCCACAATCACCACAAGTCACGTAGTTTGACTTAGAGGAGGCAGGCTTCCCACGCTGCGTTATCCTGTTTGTGGGCACCACTCATAATCCTATATAGTGAACTGCGTAGGGGAAAACTCGAAGCACAAGTAAGGCATCAATATAAGTCGCCTTGGTTAATGGCCGACACTTATTTAGCCCTAACATCAAGCCGCGGCTTCGCTCGCGTAACTGAGAACTGAGTAGCTTTTATTTTAATGATCGTTTCCCATACGAAGTTTCACTATTATATCGATAGCACAGTATGTCGTTATACTAGATCCTGGCAAGTGAGCGCTGTTGAAACTACCCATCTCACAAATAAAAACATTTTGAAGCATCTAATACGGCAATGGTATGTTTCCTTGTTGCCGAATAAAATTAGATTCACTTAGCCATTCTCGAGACGGAAATAAAAATAAACTTGTGTAACATACAATGTGGTTTTAGGGAGTTCTTTTATAATTGTGGGTACAAATGTTTGACAGCGTACTATATAAAAAACTAATAAATGGGTTAAAGGTATATAAGCAATAAGCATCTCTTGTATGTCGAAAATTTGACGTTCGATATTAGAAAAATGCCATAGGGACCATATCAATTTCGTAAACTACTACATACAAGACGTGCCTAAGTTAAGGTCTTTACCTATATTATATACATATATTTATCAGTGCTACTAACAGTTAAAGAGATGCTGTAAAATAATGCTATGAATATCCAGCCGAATATAAACTGTACTCAAGACTTGTGATCCAATTATGAAATTCCATATCACACCTAAAGTTGACACACCCGGAACTGAGTAAGCAATTTAGTTCCAAATCTCTTCGTTACCGTCTTGACCTACGTAATGCCGCTATGTAACGCACATATGCATGCATATAATATGCGCGCGTGGCTGCGATCATGGCTGGCTCTAGTTTAATTAATCTGGATTTGATGAGGGATTAAGTGTATGCCACGCGTGACGGATCGAGAGCTCTGCGTAGCGCCTGGGCGGCGTCTACTGCGGTTTTAAACGGATTTCGTGAGGATATTTCACACGCTCACATCACGACACCACAACGCTTGGAACATAAACTTTAAATTCCTCACGATGCGGTCGAATTTGCAGCTTAATTAGTTGTCTGATGTGATTTTGTGGTAGTTACTTGATTTGCGTCTCATTTCAGCCCCGCACAATTTGTACACACGTTTAAGAAGCGTAATTTCGGTTCGTGGCGCTGCGGGGTGCGAAAGTTCTTCGCAAATTGATGTTGTTTTTAATGTGGGCTTGGCAAGCGTCCGCTTGTATTTATCAACATGTTACTGTTTGTAACTGGTGCAAGCGGGAAATTTGACATAGCTGAAAATAATTTAGGGGTTATAAGTATAAAGAGAAGGACGGTGGAAAATTTTAAATAGATGAAGAATGCAGGAAACTATAGAACCATGGGAGAAATCCAGTTTTACAACTACATAATTGTTACTTAGACATAGTCATGCTTTTTATTACAATATAGAATCTTTTTGTTATGTATCAAATAACTAGTGATTATATGATATATTTATTAATAACATTTTAATTTGAGCAAGCTTACTGCGTACATATTGGACAATGTGCTCTGAAACAATCTTAAAACAATAAAAAATGCATTACACACTTAAACAAGAGAGAACTAAATTCATAAACACCTTTAAAGGCAATTAAACGCCAAGGAAGTGTGCAGACATAGAGGAGAAAATTGCAGTAGACTTGAGTTTAAAATACGCGATACCTGTCTAGAAAATTCCTTTTAAATTAAAAAGAATCATGAAGTAGGTAAATACGAGTAGTAATACACGAAAATTTTCATTAATGCTTGCGTCTTTCACTGCCCAGCAAAGACTTTTTTCTCCACTCGACATACAGACTTTGTTGAGGTGGTTTATAACTGCTAAACTACGAAAGTATTTTTTTCGTGTCTCTGAATTAATCCACGGCTTGTAATATGGAAACCAAGTGACGATATACATAATATTTATATACGTAGATCATTTATTCTTATTACAATATTATACATTTAAGACACATAGAAAACGTCCAATACATAGAACAAACATTAATGCATAAGCACATGTATGTCCTTGAGGTTGTGTGTTAGGTTTTGGGTCACACAAACACTTGCTATGGCAGTGATTCGAACCCGGGATAGCCAGCTTCATAGGCCGTTGTGCAACCAATTGAGCCTAATGTATTTTAAGGTTCTGTGCGTCCAAAGGAAAACTGGAACTCTTATGTCTGTCTGTCTACCTGTCAAGACCCTTGTTTTCAGGAACGCTTGGAGGTATTAAGTTAAAATTAACATCAAATGCTTAATGTTTGCGGTTTTTTTTAAGTTTTTAAAAATTCAACGCAAATTCAACGCAATTCAAACATACAATCATTAAAAAATTAGTTCCATATAAATTTCCGTCCATGGAAAACCTTAACAGGTACTTCCGATCACTACGCGACCACCACGACACGACACGTACATTTTGCTTAGGAGTAGGGATCTGCTAACACTGGATTTTCATAGATACGGCCGTTTTAGCGTATATTTTGTACGGAACCCTGCGCGAGTTCGACTTGCATTTGGCTGGCTTGTTAAATTGGAACAGCGCACTGTGCTTGTATCTAGTTGGTTTGTGTTACGTGTAAGCAAGGAGCTCTCACAAACGCCGTAAGATTACCGTCGCGTCCAAAGCGAGTGGCGTCCCGTCGGCCGGCGCTACCTGCTATTGTATTCGCGAAATATGTGCCAACAGGGCCGATATGTACATCTGTACAAAGGTCCTTAAAACAATAAATAAAATAAAATAAAAAATATATATCAGCGCCGAACGCAGCGCTGGCCGACTCATCGCTGTCATAATGTAACTCGTAGATATGTATCAACTAATCATATTCATAGGTCTCACCTTTGGTTTCATTTTCTTAAGCTAGTTTCGACAGGCTACTTGACTTACCAATATATGTATTTTTATGATTTGGAACATGTAAGGTGCAGTGGGTTAAGACAGAAGTGCGGGGAAGTTCAAAAGGAAAACTTTATTTCAACTCCTTTAAGAGCATTTTCGGCAAAATTTTAATCTTTCCCATACTTCCGTCTTACTCCAAAGAACCTTACTACTACTTCACTTATCAGAGATGAACTGAAAACGGTTAAATGCTAATTTTCAGAATGACACTCCGCTCACACGGCGACGGTTACGTGGCGTGCACTAAATATGGCCGCGTCGCTTGCCATAGACAAAGACATATAACACTCGTACAAATTAGAATAAGATTGTTAGAGGTCATGCAATATAAAGCTTACTATTATGCTCCACTGTAGTACAAAAACATAACTTATAAAATTATTTAAAAACCAAAAAGTCGACTCCTTCTGGCTCAATTTCGTTTTCAAAGGAGGAAAAAGTCATAATCGTCTTTTTTACTTCTAATCATCATCCTTGGATGTCCAACTATTATTGTACCAAAATGGTTGAAATCTGTTTATCCGTTTAAAGTGACTAGGACTCAAAAGACTCATACATACATTCACACATGCAAAACGTAAAATAAAATTATTCTCGATTCGGTGGCCTTCAAATAGCCCATTTCATGAAGCCCATAAATAGATTAAATCGCGGCAAAATTATAAACAAATAATATAGGACAATGTGAGTAATGCTTAGCAATTTGAATAGCAACATGAATACTTATGAATAAAAAATTGTGCCTAAAAAACTACACATTCAATAATTTTCAAATATTCCTCAAAAAATAAACACATCGTCATTAGTATTTTACATTTATAAAAATATATTAAACAGTCCTACACAATACCAAAATAATATAGGCAATATATTGCACATGGTCTGTGAGGCACCTAAGATTCACCTATTTCTAGCTCTCGTCGTTGGTCTTGTCAAAAAGACAAACATTGTCTATCCCTTTTCATTCAGTAGGTACAGTGCGGGAAAGGCTGTTAATGCCGTGTCATGCAACAATCGAAAGTGTACCCAGTACTAGAACAATTACCTATCTCTTTCTATGCAGTACAGTGCGAGAGAGCCACAGTTACGGTCGGTAGTTTGGCATGATTTCTAATTTACTCAACCGGTGGTGGTCTATAGCGTCAATTAGAGTTATCGCGATACATTAATCATTTTCATTGGAATTTCGATGACAATGACATATGGTTAGCGAGATAATCTTAATTGACTGATTCTAATTGGATAATACATATGTCGAATTAAATTATTTATCCACTGCTGGACAAAGAACTCCCTAAACTAAAGGATCTCCAAAACGGCCGGTCTTCCGCGGCCCTCGTCCAACGGTTCCCTGCAATCCTGGCCAGATCGTCGGTTCATTTTGTTGTGGCCTCCCCACGCATCATCCTGTAGTCAATGGCCATTCAAAAACCTTTCTGCCCAAGCGGTAACAGGTTCTACGAGCTGTCGAACAGCCACTCGACCTTGGTTCTTCTGCGTATCCCCTTATTTCTGACTCGATCACGCAAGGAGACTTCGGAGTTTCCTTGCGTGATCAAATCAGATAGCATTTTCAGATAGCATATTCATTGCCCTTTCAGTGATTTTGAACCTTCTTATGTACGTTACGTTTGACAATAAATATAATGAAATTGATTTGAATAGTTCGGGGAGGTAGTCAGCGAAATGATGCATTAACAAATTTTACTACCTACGTAAAATTATTATTTAATTCAAAATTTGCGTCAGTTTATATCAAAATATGTTATAGTTACAACAAAAAATACATTCCAAGAAAAGATAAAACCAAGTGATGTATTTGTTAAGTAATATTTTGCCAAACATTTTTATTTTATTTTGTTAAACGTCAAAGGTGCGATACGTTGTAATGCTATCTGATTACTAGGCGAATTATATTTTGGGATAAACAGTTTGAGATGTAATACTTTGGGAACCAATTTTCGCCGAAACATCAGTAAACTATGTCTGTACAACAACAGTTTCTTAACTAGTTACTAGGTGGCCCGTTCAACAAACTGTTTGCAAACTGCCCAACTACTTCTAAAATATATTATCTGACTCATCGACCGTCGCTATTCCTATTGCCTGTTAACTATGTTTTCACTTAGTAGGTACCCGACCAATCAGACTAGGTTCAACGGCGTAGATCCTCTACGGAGCTACGGCGCGTCGTAGCGGCGTCTACGATACACACGCAATCTGCCAGGCAAACATTACACTGTCTTTGATGGAAGCGTCGCGTCGTGTTATTGGAGGTAAAGCTACTGATATAGTATAGTATATATATTTTACTAGCTTTTGCCTGCGACTTCATCCGCGTATAATACGAATTTTGAATTAGGTACAAGGTGACTATTTTTCATACCAATTTAATTTCTTCATTTCATGGCTTTATAGATTTAATTTTAAAAATTCTTCCTAGGGCCTTATCACACTGATAATTTGCGACTGTATGGCGAGCGTCGCGATTGCTCAACCGCCGCGATAAAGCAACCGGGTCGCTGCGTGTGCATACCGACGTGGCCGTAGGTGGTTACGACCGCATAAATTAACGGCTTTCTACTAAATACAACTTATCTAATCCCTTAAATGCATAAATAAGGTACACAAGTGGTGTACATAGTTATTTAATAAGCATCGTATGTTTCATGTAGGTACAACAAAATGTATACATACTTACGTTTTAAACCTCAAATTAAGCCATCACATTGTTTACAAGACCAGCAATAAATGTTTTAACCATCCATCAAAGACAATGAAAATTATAATCCCCGAATTACGCACATCGTGAAAAATGGGACCAGTTCCGGAACATGAAACAATCCATTACATTAATGTTAAAGAAGAGCAACAATACGTCACTGTCAGTGGAGCGGCCGGGAAGTGATTTCAAAGGCGAAATGCCCGAGACGTGCCTCGACTGCTGATGCCATTACGTGAACTACATTAATATTTCCATGAATTAACAACTGCTCCGTCACGGCAACTATCGATTTTGAGATGAGATCGACGCCATATTGGATGGGAGCTCATTTACTATATGCAAGTGGGGCATATCTGCTTAGTAAACATTTTGATATTAACTGACTGATAACGCACGGACTACAACTAATTGTATTCAAAAATCCTGAAAATGATCACCGAACGATTCGACTGCACGTACGTGAACTATTGTTGCCAGGTTCACCTTAATAAAAATATTACCTTTAAAGGCCGAAACACACCAGATGCGTGCGCAGCACGTGCACGTGCGCGTGTGCGTGGCGTGCGCGTTGTAAAGAACGTATACCCATAAGAGATGACACACCGCTGCGCACGTGTACGCCACGTAAGCGGTGTGCCATCTACTATGACATTTCATACGATACAACGCCACCGGGAGCGGAGACGCCGGAGCGGTGCCGCGCCGTCCGGGTGCCCGCGCCGCGCCGCTTCTCGTTGGCGCCGCCCACACCCGCGCCCAAGGTGCGGCTGCCGATGGCGCCGTACTGTGCGCCCGCTCCGGCTCAGCCGTGCTGCGCGCCCGCTCCGGCTTAGCCGTCCTGCGCGCCCGCTCCGGCTCAGCCGTCCTGCGCGCCCGCTCCGGCTCAGCCGTCCTGCGCGCCCGCTCCGGCTCGGCCGTCCTGCGCACCCGCTCCGGCTCAGCCGCGCTGCGCTCCAGCTCAGCTGTGCTCCGCGCCCGCTGTGGCTCAACCGCGGCGCCCGCCCGCGCCCCGCGCCACCTCGTGCACCGGCGCGCCACGCACGGTGCTGTACTCTGACCAACTCGGTATCGGGCTCGGGGCGCTGCTGGCCGGGCGACTAAATCATTCGGTGACCAACAACTGTCTGCCGTGAGCTCCGCTCGGCCGGGTGACCTCGTGATCTTCGCCGACGCGCTCGATCGACACACCACCGTCGTGATCGTGCTGGGAGACAGTTTGGATTATACCAAACGAGACGTTATCGACTTCTGTGATACGCTCACCGGTGTTGCCGACCAAGGTGTAGTGAAAGTTATTGTATGTGCGTTACCGTTTCCGAACAAAACATCGGAAAAAATGTATAAAAAAAATTATTATTTTAATTCTCTCCTGTACAGGCTACCATTGTATAACTCTACGATTGCGTATTTTGATACGAATAAATTTGTTAAGCATTACGTCCTGTCTCGCGATTGCAGGTATCTTCCGAGAAGATATTTACGTGATTATGCTAATCTGTTAGCATACAGTATAGAAGACTCCGTCATGACTCGCATGAGGAGTGAGAGTGCAGGGGCGAATCCGGCGTTACGTTGTAGTAGCGTGGGATCCGCAGGCACCGAGTCGCCGAATGATTTAAACTAATTTCTCCGACAACGTGTGCACTCGCCGGCTCTATGCCCATCGACGACTGTAAAACTGGTAGTTCTAATAATAATACGATTAATATACTTCACCAAAATATACAAGGGTTTACCAGTAAAGAACTTGAAATTGGTTTATTCATAGACCACTCAAATATCCATATCCTGTGTATAACTGAACACTGGCTTAAAGGTCATGAACTTATGTTCAATTTTAATAATCATAGTATAGTGAGTTCTTTCTCTAGAGAGTTTTACAACCGCGGCGGATCTTTAATCATGGTAAGACATGATGTAAAGTATAAAGAACGGAAGGATATTGTTAACATATCCATTGAACGTCAAGTAGAACTGTCATGTCTTGAATCAGATCAATTTATAATTATATGTGTATACAGACCCCCATCAGCGGACTATAGTATATTTGAGTCAATTATGGATAAAGTGCTCAATAGCGTATTCTCTAGTAACAAGTGTATTATTGTGTGTGGTGATTTTAATGTCAATTTACTTGAAGTATCATCTATGAGTGTGAGTTTGTTGAGCATTTTCAAATCTTCTGGCCTAGAGAATTTGTTTTGTAAGTCTACCCGAATCACAGCCACCAGTTCAACATGTATTGATAACTTATTTAGTAACACGAATGCGTTGGATAAATCTATCATAAATAAACTAAGCTCTGACCACTGTGGACAACATGCATCCTTGCACCAAACGTCGAAGAATTACCACCGAAAGGTAAATAAATCATATTTATACGCGACTAAGCCCCGTTTTGTTGTGTTGAGATAATACGTATTTACCTAGTTGTCAAATAACTAAACAGTTTGGTAAAAGTTTAGATGCTGGCCACACACTTGTCTGTTGTTCAATAAGTTTGTAACAGCATAATATACACATTCAATTTTGTGATATCGTGAGTGTTCGTGATATCAACGTATGTGTTAGTTGATTTTTACGAAAATATTGAGCACTTTCAAATCTTCTGGCCTAGAGAATTTGTTTTGTGAGCCTACCCGAATCACAGCCACCAGTTCAACATGTATTGATAACATATTTAGTAACACGAATGCGTTGGATAAATCTATCATAAATAAACTAAGCTCTGACCACTGTGGACAACATGCATCCTTCAGTTTCAGTAGAAAAAATGAAGAGAAACCACAAGACACTATGTGCAGACCTATTTCTGAGTACCGCTTAGATTTATTCAATCGGAAAATTCAGGAGAAACTGTGTTATCTTTCTTTTACTCAAAAGGATGCCGACGGCATGTGCTCGGTCGTATTTGATTGCTAAAAAAAAAGAATTTGATTCTTGTCTCAATCGGAAGAAAGTACAAGGCAAGGTTAAAACTACATTTAGCGACTGGGCTACGCCTGATATTCATGAAAAAAGACTTCGTCTTTACGATCTATATGATCAAAGGTCAATCGATAAGAGACCGGAATTTCTAGAATACGTGAAGAATTTTTCCAAGTCCTTCAAACAATTGTGCGCTGCTGCTAAATCGGAATATTTGTCTAAAAAATTATTAATTCTAGTGACAAGGTGGAGGCCGTCTGGAAGGTCATAAATGACGAAACTGGGAAAACTAAAGTTAAAAATCCTCATTTTAGCCTAAAAATCAACGATGAAACAGTAAATGCGGACATTGAAGTTGCGCATCAGTTTGAGCGGTTCTTCTCTTATATACCTGTAGAGACAACAAAATCTTTAAATTCATCGCCAGATATTGCTGAATCAATATTAAAAATGTATGTACCAGAATGTAACGACTTCTTCAAATTTACTTATGTTACTCCAAATACTATTATCAAAACCTTTAGATCGTTAAATTTGAAGAAGACATGAAGACCTGTGGGGCCTTTCCGTTAAAGAGTTACATTCAATAATAGAGGCGACTGCACCATATTTGGCTGATATATTCAACAAATGTATTGATACTGGAGTATTTCCTAATTTGATGAAGCACAGCAAGATCATTCCTTTATTTAAATCAGGAACGAAAACAGACCCCAAAAATTATAGACCAATATCAATACTACCCGCATTGAGTAAAGTTTTTGAGAAACTTATTCTTAATCAACTTACATCTCATTTTAATGGATATAACCTACTTCATAGCAGTCAATTTGGATTTACCAAAGGTCGCTCCACTGCTGATGCTGGGGTAGTGCTAGTTAAACACAGCTTTGATGCCTGGGAAAACGCTCAAGATGCTATTGGGATTTTTTGTGACCTATCAAAGGCATTTGATTGCGTTGATCATAATAATTTAATGCGTAAGTTGGAACACTACGGAATAAAGAACGGTGCACTTGACCTCGTCTCATCATATCTTTCAGACAGAACGCAACGCGTAGTCATCAACGGGATGCAATCAACTGGGTCATCTGTTGCTATGGGGGTACCCCAGGGCTCAATTCTAGGCCCCTTTCTGTTTCTAGTGTATATCAATGATCTACCAAACCTTGTGCAAGATAAACATGATATTGTGTTATTCGCAGATGATACTTCTCTTCTTTTTAAAGTGAAAAGAAGAGAGAATAACTTCGTTACTATAAACGATGCGCTGTCTACTATTGTACATTGGTTTACTGCAAATAACTTACTTTTAAATGCCAAGAAAACCAAGTGCATCAAATTCACATTACCGAATGTGAAACAAGTAGATTGTGCCAAGGTGACATTGAAAGGCGATGTGCTAGAATTTGAAGACAAAACAGTATTCCTGGGTGTTACTTTGGACTCTAAACTGCAATGGAATGCGCATATAGCCACTCTTGCAGGTAAACTAAGCTTCGCAGCATATGCAGTGAGGCGAATCAGACAGTTAACAAACGTCGAGACGGCAAAGCTCGTGTACTTCAGTTATTTTCATAGTGTAATGTCGTATGTAATTCTGTTGTGGGGCAAGGCGGCGGACATACAAATCATCTTCGTACTACAAAAACGGGCAGTACGCTCAATCTATGCACTGGGAGCTCGTGCATCACTGAGAGAAAAATTCAGGGAAACTAATATTCTCACCGTAGCATCTCGGTACATTCTCGAGAATATTATCTATGTTCGGAAAAATCAACATTATTTCAAACACAACAGTGACATTCACCACTACAATACAAGAAATAAGAACAAGCTTGCCATGCCTGCTCATCGTCTCCGCAAGGTCGGAACTTCGTTCGTGGGGAACTGTGTACGCTTCTATAACAAAATACCTACCCGATGTAGTGAATTTACCTTGCAGCAAATTTAAGTCCCACATAAAACGTCACCTACTAAACAAGGCGTATTATACAGTAAATGACTTTTTAGACGATAAAGATGTCTTTAAGCCAGTAGTTTAGTCTTGTGTATGTAAAGTAAGCATTATTTTAAGAGGTAATAATAGTTCGCATTTAATGTAACATGAGAGCACATTTGTTGTTTCTCACCGGGCAATACTATTAGTGTCTTATGCCCGGCAGTTTGAGCATGTCATGCTCGCTTAAAGGTCTTTGCTTACGGTGGCGTCGTTGATCGGGTCGCAACCTTCCCTAAAATATGGTTGAGGGAGGCGATGGCTGAGATATGCGTCATGCTTGTGAACGGGTGGCGTTTGTGGGGTCCGGTCTGTTCATGCTAGCAAGGGCCAAATTAATTGTATACTTAGTAACTGCCTACCAGTGTTTAATGTTCTGATGATGTGAGAGACTTCATCCTGTACTCGATTGAAGTTATTCATTTTTATTTGATTTAGACACTGTATACATCTCTAAGAGTTTTGTTTTATTTATAGAGGTATATCCTTAAACATTTCTGAGGATTTTAATTAACTAATTTTATCTTTTTGCATGTTATGACGCCTAGAGACCATATACATCTCTAAGAAATTTAGATTTAATAATAATTATGTTTAATGTATTATTCACTTTGACCCCTAAGAGACCTTAAACATCTCAGTAGAATTCAGTCAAATTATTATATTTAATTTTATCGCATGTCGTGACGCCTAGAGACCTTATACATCTCTGAAAAAAAAATTAGTTTATATTATATATTAACATTGATCTGGAGAATTTGTACATCTCCTCTGCGTGTATCAATTATAAATTAGTTATAACACAATTGTAAAAGTTTTAAGTATAATTAAGACAATATTGTAATAGTTAATTGGTACACGCATATTAATTGTTTTATATACTCTGACATTTAGAATTTTTTTCTAGACACACTCTAGATTTTTTTTCTTTTTTATTGACAATCCTTTTGGGATTTATCTTATTAATTATTGTAATTTTTAAAATGATGATTTTATCAATAATAAGTAAGTATTATACTTAAGTTAAATGATCTGATTAGGTTTTTCTGGGTTTCCCTAATCCTTGCAACAAATGTTGGGTCATATTGTATGTTTCCCAGCAAAGACTTCTCTCATTGTAACTGACAATTCGAAAGTGCTTGTATCTAAGCCTACTTGAATAAAGGATATTTTGATTTGATTTGATTTGATTTGGTCAGATGTCACAATGTGTCCAAGATATTTAAATTGTGACACTAACTTCAGCTCTTTACCATATAATTGTATAACTTTTATAGGATACTTTTTACCCGACTATGCTAAAGAAAAAAAAAGGCCTTATTACTTTTTCTCCTCTGCGAACGAAGTTGCGGGCGCCTCCTAGTTCATTATAAGAATAAATTAATAGTTTAAAAAACACTAGAAAACACGCTTTATAAGACTTTTCTAACAAATCGAAATACAGCTATGATACGATGTTTCATCATGAAGTTCCAGTAAACATCTGTCGGCTCCATCATCAGATCAGTTCGACAGTACCATATTATTGTATTGTCATCAGAAATACATACAGCTGCCAATTTTCATGACGCTACGATCCTTGGAAGATGGTTAAATTAGTTACCTTAGATTCCATTACATAGTTACATACAGTTCGACCTAATAAAAGCGTGTTAATAAAAGAAACTTAACGACTAGGTCACATTGTAACGACATATTACGCAAGTTCGAGGTTTCAGGTAGCCGACCACGGAAACACCGAAACATGACGCTTCACAAACATTTGTGTAGGCCGTGAATTTGTCTGTTAGAACTCTCACAACGAAGGAATTCAAATTCACATTGTGGTTATACTCCAACTTCACGACTCTCAACTTTATTTCGGTCTTCACATCACGTATATACTCTACGATGCTGCCGCCCAAGGTTACTTATGCCAGATTAATTTCTCGCTAGTGTTACCAATTTTTTTTTTCGCTAACGGCTGATTTGAAATCTTTGAAAACTTTTCAGTTTGATGATTTAATGATAAATTATGTAAATCATAAGTCATAACTTAGCGATCGGTTTAGACGGAGACTGTGGAGCTGACGGTTCTGGGCTCAGATCCTGGCCCCTATTTCAGCATACATTACTTCTCCATCATGATGCCAGGCATACACTTACTCGGCAACCCAGCAATGTACCTCGAATTGTCGTTGTCAATTGTCACTTGTCACGTTTATGAAATAGGGGCCTGGTAATGACAAATATTTGTGTATTGAGCATAAATAATTATTCTTTAGTCTTGGATGTTAAATTTATCATGTTCTAGTACCCATAAGTCCCATAAGACAAGTCTTAATGAGCTAACCATGGGACTAGTTCGATATGTGTAAATCTGTCCGTTAATATTGATTTATAACTATTTGGTTCTGGCATGAGGCAGATTAAACTCTTCAAATGCGCACAGGTGTTTCATATTTTAACAATTTTCAACATATATAAATATCAGGGACAATCTTACACAAATCAACCTAGACCCAAACTAAGCAAAGCTTATACTATGGGAAATAGGCGACGACATCCATAATATATAGATAAATTATAATACTTAAATACATCGAAAAGATCCAAGACCCAGGAACAAAAATTTGTGCTCATCACACAAACACTTGCCCTGGCCGAAGTTCGAACCCGGGACCGCCAACTTCGTAGGCCGTTGTACAACCCACTGAGCCAAACGTGTCGTCTACATATTAATATAACCAATTATTAGTATATATCTATTGTTTCGACTAAATAATGGTAAATAATAAGTTAGAACTGGAAACGCATTATCTCCGCATCCGTAATATTAATGTAAATTTCACAGTACTTCAGCCACCGCCACAATATTCTGCAACTGCATAGTTGCCACTCTGTAATTGGAATAGTCTCGTCAAGTGACGATCAGTTGAGTGAGCAAGCGTGTGCGCAAGTTTATTAATTTACCCCGTACACTAACGCGCAATGCATTGAAACTCAACTCAGCTACATATCTACACGGATGAGTTTAATTACTAATGTTAGCGTTCCGGCCGCGCAAGGACTAATTTAGCTCGGAGGCAGTTCTTGCGCAGTTACACAAGGTCCTAAGTTACTATGATACTAATTCACAGTTACGCTTCTTTGGTTCTAGAGTGCAGAACTCATGCATACACTTGATCGTGGAACAGATCCATCAAGCAGTCGCTCGTGATTTTAAGTGTGCTGTGGAATAGCGCAATTTAACGCTACTTTACGTCGGGAAACATGTCAGAGAGCCACTCCAACTGCGCAGGATTATCGAGCGATGGGCACAAATCATCGCCCAGCCCGAAATATATGAATAACTGTCGATATTAGCTATTTCTTTAATATAAATAGAGGACAAGTCAGACGCCAAGACGAAAAATGACGCAAAAAAAGTTATTTTTTTTTTGTGATTACTTTGTTATGTCATGTGGCTGGATAAACACTTCCATTTTTACTAGTAGTCTCAATTTTTAGCTGTATCTACGTTATTCAGCACTGGAGACTCTTTTAAAACCGAACTTACTCACAATAATTTCGTGGCCGACTGAAATCCTTTGCAACACTTTTCTAAGCATAGATACCTACCACTATATAAGTGTATCAACTTGAAAGTTTGCATGATTTATAAAAGCATAATAATATAAGATAAAATCGATACGAATGAATTTGCGCAAACAAGTAAACTTCTTAGATCGCGTCAGATTTCAGTTATACCAACTAGATAGAAGTAAGTTGCGCTCGTTTTATATGCAACTTTCACACTACCGGTTTGCTTTTAAAGTGATTTAAAGCCGTGCACTACATTCAATTAGGTAGGTACCTAATTTAATGTAGTGCACCTATGTTAAACTTTTAAAATGGGCTTGAAGATGAAGTTTGCTTTAAGATTCAGTCCTCGATTTCACGACTCACAACGGTGATCGCCAAAACTGAGCCGAGTAAAGATAAACTCAAAAGCGTATAAAAGCTCGAAATAAACACGCTTAGAAATCAACTTAAAGACAGTTTCAAATTGTGTGGTAGGTATCGCGAAGGGGTCGATCACGATTATCATAGTTTAAGCATGGGTCACCCATCATAACGCCGTTTCTCCGTCGGAATATAGTTGTGGCTCTTCACGCCAAAACGGCTAAACAGATTTTAATAGGGCTAGTATTAAAGCGGTAAGCAAACCTAACCTAACCTACAAACATACTGATTGCAATACAAAAATATCGAATTGCATAGCAAGTTCATGGGCAGCATGGTAATTAATTTTGCTGTGCAAATAATTAAAATTGACTTCACTTTAATATTTCTCCTTTA
The DNA here is from genome assembly GCA_905404275.2 of Hedya salicella. NCBI lineage: Eukaryota > Metazoa > Arthropoda > Insecta > Lepidoptera > Tortricidae > Hedya > Hedya salicella. The sequence continues at coordinate 18,019,973 of FR990100.1, read as the reverse complement.
ATAATTTCTGATTTTGGGGTATATTATGACACCTAAGGGTGGCCATATATTACGTTTTACTGGACTAAGTTTAAGCAAAACAAGGTTGCCTTTATCCTCCTCCGCGAACGGAGTTACAGTTTGCCCAAAGATTTTCTGTCCACACCTTGAAGTCAATACAACGGTTATTATCCTCAAAACTAGCAACGAGTGACAAGCTCAAAATCCTATAAAAGCCAGAAATAGACACGTATAAAAATGAAATTTAAAGACAGTGTCGTATCGTGTGGGAGGTATCGCGAAGGGGCCGATCACGATTACCATATTTCGAGCAGGGTCACGGGTAATATCCATGGGATGTCGACAACAGCGGTCGACGGGGCAAAACGCCACGCGTGCTCTAGTGCAGAGCCATAGTGGATATTTTGATTATAAAGGATTAGCATGATACCCGCGGTTCCGCCAAACGCTGTTACGAGGAACTACAATACAATACACATCAAGGGTAGTGCCCCCGCCAAGACGAGCCAAGCGAAGCGCTAGGGCATTACCTACCTTTTCTCGAAGCGCTTCGTTGTTTCTTTGAACCCTTATAACTTGGGTTTGGATTATACCAGATAAACAAAATTCTCAGGATATGATGTCAATAGTGGATTTACATATTAGACAATGTAAAGTTTAAATGACATAGCTAGCTAGCTCTTATACTTTATATTTAATTTATATCTAAAAAACCGTTATCGTCACTCACTCACTGATGATTATCAAAATACAGAGTCATCACAATTCTTAGAGTACTTCCTATAGTCCTAGAAAGCTGAAAATTGCTAAGTATTAGTTCAAAAACAACAAAAAAATCAGAAACTTGGAACTTTTACCTCCCAACCTCTTAAACTAGGGGACGGAAGTTTGTATGAGACTTTGCAAATTTTGATGCTAGGGTCTGAAAATTGAAATAGGGATTCGTTGTTAAAAATAATGATATTCATATTTCAAGATTTTTAAGTAAAACACCCCCACCCTTTAAATTAGAGGATGGAAGTTTGTATGGGTTCTCAACTTAATTTCATGCTAGAGATTTGAAAATTATGCAAGTACACAGGCTTCTTATTATATTACAAATCCAAAAATACGTGTTAAATGGTAAAGTAAGAAAATACAAGTAACAAAAAAGTATTCTCTCCATTATTGTCATTAGGTATTACTTTAAAAAACTGGTCCGATACCGCACGTTTGTCTCGGATAGCTTCAGATATTTTTAAAACCGGAAGTGAAGAAAGATGCCGCTTATTCTATTCGGGCAAGACTGGAAAGATAAATACGAATAAACCACCAATGTTCAAATGTAACTGTCAAATTTTATACTTTTTTTAAAACATTTCATATTGTATTAAATAATTCTGTGTTAGCCTTTCTTATCTCTTTTGCTATGGACGTGGATGTCAAATAATGTTACAACATTGTAAGCCGTGACATCACTAGTTTTGTATACCGTGTACGTGACGTTGAATAACTCAAAGACGTAATGCCGGCAACTTCGCTCGCTCACTGCTCTCAGTGGGGAATTTTATGTGCATTATTATATCTACCGCCAACAACGGCAAGCGGCGAACCACGGGAGAACTCAATCCTAATGTCTTTATGGCCGCAGCTAAAACGATGCCATTCCCGCCAAAATAAGTAATTTATTTCTCAGCTTTACCAGCGACTCTGTCTTTTGCAACAAAGGATTCGTAATGATATAAAAATGCTTGGTAAAAATAAAAATTAAACTCTTGGGCGCCCTGAAATTAATACGAATGTTGAGCCATTTTTGGAACAAATTTAACTGATTTTATGTAGATAGTAATTTTAAAACGTTTATTTAATTGCCAGAGATTCGTTTTATTTTATATTATTAAACTTTGTCTCATAAACATCGACAAGTATACTTGGTAATGAGCTAGAGTGATGTAATGACATAAAATAATCGACATTATCAGGCGTTACCAGCCGTTAATAAATGAAGCATTAAGATCCCGGTGAACTTGGGATTTAATTTCTAGGTACAGTAGGGTGAAGTGATTCCCTTTTTTTGGGATTTCTGAAACCTATTCTGCATATATAGAAATAAAAATCATTACAATAATATATATGATCGCGCATCACTTTAAAACAGCTGCACATATTTGGCTATTTCTTTTTGCTGTGGTTGTAATTGTCTGGACAAGGGTTTGTATGTCAGTAAATATACTAAAAATTGCATGGAAAATCAAAAATGTCAGGTTTTAAAATTTCCATATTTAAGAAGAGAGTGTGTTTGTGAGATAAAATACTTATACATAGGAAATCGTCAAAAAACTATTTCATTACAAAATCCATATAGTAAAGGAAGGTTTAGGTCTCATTTTCTTCCTTAGTACTCTTACAGTCCTATTAAGCCGGGGCGGGCAAATAGTAGTTGAAAAAAGTTGCCTTTTGGTGTCAATAACTTCTAAATAGTATTTTTATTTAATTACCCGCGCAATTATATAAAAAAATACAAAATGTATGAATATCGAAATAAAAACATGTTTGTATTATATTTTTTCATCATATTTAATTTTCATAGAACCATAAACAGAACTATATTCAGTTCAAATTATCATTAAGTTATCGACCGGAATTTGAAATAATAAAATATAACCTCGTAACCCTCATCAAGTATGGGTATTTCCATGCTAACTTAAAGATGGATGCAGGTGCAGAGCATAATCTTCAATTACGACACAATTTTAAAATATTATTAATGCCCTCATTAGACATATTTCTTACTACGTATTACCAAACTGGAAATAGATTATCATTTTCATCCATTCATGAGTGCTCAACCCTAGTATACAGGGTGTCCCAGAGACCGACGATAATCCTAAGAGAGCTGATAATGCATCTCATAAGCCAACGGTCTTACCCCCGTGTATGTTCTGCGATTTTAGTAGCTTCCGAATTCACAGTAGGAATTTTAGGGATTTTTCCGTATAACCGTATTTACGATATACAAGGTATGACAATTTTGTATAATAAGACGGGGATTTATCTAATGCACTGAATAAAGTACCGCGAGTAGGTCGAGTAGTGCCATGTCCCCAAGCGAGCGAGCATCCGCGATAACTTTTTGCCAGGAAAATTACGCCTCCATAGTATTTATATTTAAGTTAATTAAATCCCCCGTCATCAACTCGGCTCCCATGGCTTAAGCGCTTAAATTGCAAACTACACTTCACTATATTATCCTCTTAACGAGCTCTTTTAGGGCTTGCTTCAAATTTAATTAATGGCAATTAACTAGACGGCAAGCAGGACAATATTACACAAATAAGTAACTCATAATTTACAAAGTAAATCCTTTAATAGGTTTAAATTATTACAATGTCTTGGTAAAGCCACAAAGTAATGGATTTACTTTTATGAATCTAATCGAAATTAAGTAATCGTCCCGCAATCCGATTTATGGTATGTAGGAACGTATTTCCTTATAATGCTGTTAAAGGACCGACGCCATTAGAGATTGATACGGGTGAGCACCGAGGCAAGCCTGGAGGGGAGGCTTCTCATGGAACCAGCACTTAGATTCGTCTTAATCCGACACAACCCGCCACCGCATCCACTCGCATCTATCATCCTGCCTAGATCAATTAAACTGGAGCTTGCCACGCCACCTAATGATCCCATTCTACAGCGGAATAAGATTTCTAATGCATCGCAACGCAGCCATAACTAACGCAGACGTAACCCCAGTAAGCAAATTAATGGCACTAGATTTATACTTAGAACAGATGCTTTATAAGTTGAAATTATTCTATTTCAACCGGTGCTAAAATATTACAAGCCATAAAAACTCCGTATTAAGTGCAATGAAAAATGTTTTAATAAAAGCGGAGTCTGCATTCAAATTGTTTTAGCGGTTCTCAAGATAAGCTGCGGCAGAATTATAGTGCAGCTAACTTATTCTAATGCTGCGATATCGTGGAAACAAAAGTTTGTCCTATCAAATGGACAAAAAACAATTAATTCGCGTAAAATGCAAATGGAGTGCAGTAAACAACATCTTGGCGGTAAATATGAACGAGAGCCTGTTGGTGGCGTCACCCGACATAAATATTCCGCATGAAGTTATGCGCCGGTTTGGCGACACAAAAACACCTCTGAAACGGAGCTTTGATTTTAAATTCTAATTTTACGATTGTCTATTTTGCATATCATAACATATACCAAACAGAAATCCGAGTGCTCGCTACACAATATTTAAACTGCGCTACTACTGAGTTATTTGTGACTAGAAGGTAACTGCAACTTCACTCGCGGAGAAAACAAGACATAACTACCGCTGTTGTTAATTAAGAAAGAAGTCTGATAAAAAGTATCTTATAACCATTCTTGCATGTCCATCTGTCTGTATTTATTAGATCTATATCAGTCCATCCGTTTTGACGTTAAGTGACTACAATAACAGGTACATAAACACAAAAATAAAAACAACAACAAAATCTTAAAACTGTATTGTTAGTTAGAGTCATCAAATAACCTAGTTCACGTACTTTTACAACTGTCTTCAGATGTTCACAGCTTTATTATAGTACCTATAGTTACTTTGGAAGCAACGCGGTAGAGAGTTAATATCGTTAGTAGGACTCGTAGTACGGCTGCTAACGACCCCCAATTTCTTAGCTAAGGCGAGTTAAACAAAAGAAGCACAGACGTCAGAATAATTTTGGTGATTCGTGTCTTACAAAACGTAATTCCCAAGGATTACTTTCAGCAAGTTGCGTAACTAATGAAGTAACTTGTGACACGGGTCGGGCCGCGGGATCGACGTCATCAAATTAATGAGAAAACTTCACTTCAATTTAGGGTTTCCTGCTTCAATCTTTAGGTTATTTGGCAGCGGTCAAGTGCTAGAATGGGCGCGATGATTGTACTTTAATTGTATTGGGGTCCCTTTCGTAGGTGGGGACCTCGTGTTTCGGGGGATGACGGGGTTTATCGACATATCTGCGAACTGTACTTGAAGTGGAAGTGAAACGTAAACAAATTTTACCTTTTTTTTACAGGGTGGAATTGGGATGACGACTAAATTTTTATTATTAATACGTCATTTAGATTAATAAAAAAATAGGGTACGTATTTTTCCTTCTTTTACATAATAAAAAAATAATGGATGTATCAACATTGTGATAGATATTGAGTCAAACTTTCGCGTGACGTCACGCCTAGGTACAGTTTATACTTAGTTATGATGAACTGACTAGACCACTCTGGTATTCACCTGCTTTATCAAATTAGTATTAATTAATGACATACAATAGTATATAAACATTGGATAGTTATAACAAATTATATTTAATTGAATTTATAGACGCATGCTTATTAACTGATAGTTATGTATAATAATAATAACTTGAAAAAGCATAGTTAATACTAAAATAGGCAACTGTTGACATTGTTCTATAATTTGCAAGAAATAAAAGGTTTTTTTTTCTTTATTTATTTTATTATCAGGGTTAGGAGTGAGAACTCCCACTCCTAAACTTTAATGCCATTTTTTTGAGAATTTTCTTATTAAATTCAAAAAGCAAATATACTTGTTCCCCGACATCATGCCTATTCCCATCCCATCTCGACGGGTAGGAGAATCGGTATGTCGGACACCACTGAGAACCAGCCAAAGCCATCCTTGGTAGGCCCTTTGCGGCAAAGGTATGAGTGACACGGGATCGCGAACATGCCACTGTGAACAGCCGAAACCGTCCCAACTTTAGCGGATGGCTAATCGCACCACGTCAGATGCATACAGGGCGACACCTCGCACATCCGACGTAGCCTCACCGAGAACCTTCACACCGGGGGAGTGGCGAACGACCCCGTGATCACCCTCTAAGGTCTTCGGTGTAGTGGGGGAGGGGTTGCCTTCCGGGAAACTGTCCCTTAAAACAAACCTCCACTACATTTCCGTAAACGATCAGCAGTGAACTCTGCTATTACCGCAACACGCTGAGAGACTCTCAGCGCGAGGATGTTACCTACGTCAACAATGCATGTCTAACTAAGCTCATCTAAAGCAATGCTTATGGCTGCCAAATTATTACCACCCGAACACTTCAACACTTAATGTTTTTTATTTAGCCTCGACCAAAAAAGAGGCGTTTTATAAGTTTAACGTCATCTGTGTGTCTGTCTGTGCCATCGTAGCTCCTGGACAGATGAATCGATTTTGACTTAGTTATTATGTGTGAGAGGATAATTGATACAGGATGGTTTTAGTTATAATTTAAGGTAATCGGTTCAACCATTTGAAAATTACTAGTTTTTTTTCTCAGTCTAGCGGGGTTTCTTACGTTTCAATAATTATACTGGAAGACATCCTTTATAGGGTTAAGTTTTTTTTTCTATTTATTCTACTATTTTTATGTATAACTGGTGCCCGCAACTTCGTTCGCGGGGTAGAAAAAGCCGTAACACCTCTTTTTTTCTTCAGCGTAGTTGAGTAAAAAGTATTCTATAACCATTTCGAGATACCCAGCTACCCGTGTACCAAAAGTAGTTGAAATTCGTTGAGCCGATTAAGCGTGATGAAGCCACAACGATTCATACAAGCACAGAAACATAAAAAATAAAAAAAATAAAAAAATCGTTTCAGTGATCTACAACATAGTCCGTTACTAGAGTCTGGCTAGCCAAATATTGTTGACAGATATTTCCTTGTGGTATCACCAATTATCTATGATTTAAAAAAGGCTAAAAGTTGGTTGTCAATTTAGTAGGTTGGTGCTCTATAAATATTTTGATACTTTGTGTACTAGTTCTAAAATTTGCCTATAACTATGATTAGATACGTGAGTTTAATACCTGAATCTCATACACAGGACAAAATGTGTAAAGAAACGGATAAACTACAAGTTCTAGAAACTATCAATAAAATCAAAACATCGGAACGTAAGGAGTTACTGAAAACCAATATTCAGAAGAAATATGCAGACTGGTCAGTACTAATTTGATACAAAATATCTTGGCCAAAAATGTCTAAGTATATATGAGCGACGAGCGTGTCGATTGAATCCCCCACTTGGTCCATCGTGCCGGTGCAACATTACTCTGACATGTATACCTACTTAACCTAACCACAGACATTGGTGATGGATTAATATTATGGTATTATCGAGCTAGATCTTATTCATTTTTCGCCTTGATTGTAACAATGGTATATGGTGAAAAAGTGTAAACATATGTGTTTGTATTTCACTGTACTTTACATTGACTTTGAGTGCACGTCAACGTATATTTTATTTCCTTAGGTTTAGGTACCTTACGAAACTATAATTCCTACTTCACAAAGTGTGACCAGCCCAAGATTTTTTTGAATTTCGCGCCAAAAATTTGGGTAATATTTCAGTAGCTAGAGTCTATCATTATGTTGAAAATATTCTCAACGTTTTATTTTTACAACTTTATAATAGTGTAAATAAAAAAATTACATAAATTTTATTGACAAGCGTTAAACAAACATGCAGCGTATCTGATTTATTTATCGTATGGCGTTCATACACTGCGTGTTTATAATCTAAATTTACAATTAGTGAAATAATCTCTGAAATAATCTGATGAAAATTAGCTTTAGTAGCATAACTTGTAATAAGTATAATTTGTAATACGTGGGTCGTCGCTCCAAGGATTAAAATGTAATAGCGTTATGTGTTACTAAATTACAATGGCTCTTTAATTCTTTACGCGGGAACACAACACAACAATGCAATACATTATTGCTTTACAGCAGAAACAAGCAAATGTATGGTCTCTGCATAAAAGACGTCCCACCGACTAACCAAGCAACAGAAAACTCGTAATTCATTATTAAATACATTTACTCCGACTACATGATGCCCTAATGATGTTAGCTAAAATGCCCATCATGCTTGTGCTGAATTTATTTTGTCAAATTTGCGAATAGAACGTTCACTAAAGAAACACGAATCAAGCTTTCCGCATACTAACTAATTAAGTTAATGCACTTGTGCAAGTGGAAGCAAGGTACAACGTTGATATTTTGCACAAGTTACTTATCTCACATCATCGCAGCTCTTCGTCCTTAAATATGGACTTTGTTCGGTATAAAACAACGTTTTTTTTTATAAGCCTACACATGAACCAGATATGAGTTTTATAAAGTACGTGATTTATTCTATAAGCATAGCTAGTGGGAGTTAATCTTCCCTTAATTCAATTATAGTTGAGTAAACAAATAAGAACTAAATTGTAACTTTAACTTATTTACGCATGAAATAAAGGAACGGTTATACCGTAGAATCGCGAAACTTCTGAAGTAATATTAAAGGCAACCACTCTTGTGATTTAGTTTCAAATTAGATACAACCGTTATGACATGGCGGATTTATGCTCTGTTTTATTTCTCATTACAAATTGTACCGGGAATCTGACTAGAAAATACACTCTCTCCTAAACTAAATTATCCTATAAAAAAACATTGATATTATATTATTGTATCAACCGATATTTTTATATGTAGATGTCAAGATCACTAAGCAATAAATTAATAGTTTAAAAATCACTAGAAAAACATGCTTTACAAGACTTTTCTAACAAATCCAAACACAGCTATGATACAATGTTCCAGTTCGACAGTACCATATTATTGTATCGTCAGCAAAACTACATACAGCTGCCAACTTTCATGACGCTACGATCCTTGGAAGGTGGTTAAATTAGTTACCTAAGATTCCATTACATAGTTAGTTACATACAGGTTGACCTAATAAAAGCGTGTTAAAAATGGGACTAGACTAGACATGGCATTATGTCTGTCTTACGGATTTGGGAGAGAAAAGACCTGAGACCAAACAATTAACCTTTTAACAAAAAAATAAAACCTACTCATAAAAAAATAAAATAAAAAAATAACTGAATTATTCAGTTTCGTCAATTTACTCACAAGTAACCATATGTCTACTCAATCTACTTATGTACGTTAATTTGGCGTTGGTGCCTGAGTGCCCCGAATTCGCCAGCGCTGGAAAACCCCAAAAACGCGTACAAAATTTGCCCAAAGATTCCACCCGTTCATCTCTCCTCAAGTTATGAAAGCATTCGGCTCGACACATTGTATAAAAAGGCCTCCTAGCAAAAGAATGTTAACTGAGTGGCTTAGAGAACTGGATTATCACAATACAGAACTCCTTCTAATGGTAATAAAATAAAATTAAATAATTATTGAGTATGTCAATATATGTATATTATATATCTCTTATCTGGTTACCTTTATTAACTGTATATGTTTTTTATACAACAACTATACCCCTATTAAATGTATATATTTTTACACTTTATCACCACACGCGCGCGCACACACGTACCATGATATGAACTGAACTAAATATACTATATGAGTTTTTTTATTTTTGTAAGCTGCATATGGACCTCTCTCTACAATTTGTTTAAATACATAGGTTAAGATTATGGAATAACGAAACTGGGTCCTGTAACACAGGGTTTCCTAGCTCAGGACACAGGGTTGTGATCTATTGTGGTGTACAATTTTGAATAATAAACTTTTTTCATTTTCAATTGATGATTTTAGAAAGTTGTGACAACGATGGCACCTACTCCAAAATAACTTTAATTGTATATACAGTATAGATTGAGTAGACAAACGGTTACTTGTAATTAAATTGAAGAAACTGAATTATGCAGTATTTTTTTACGTTTTAGTTTTTTTTGGAGTCGGTTTAATTTGTTTGCTAAAAAGTTAATTTATTTTACACTTTATAGTTAATCGTTACTTAAAAGTGTATCTCGTGACGATTTGAAGAAGCCCAATCACGGCTAGGATACATTATTTTATTACAGAGATCTGATTCCTATCTTCCAGCTCCATCATCAAATCAATTCGATGATACCATTCTCATCAGGAACATTTAAGTTTGTGACTATGAAGTTGCTTAACGAACTAAATGATTTACCATTGAGGAGTTCCGATGGCATTCTGCGATCTTCTTCATCAGTTCCACTTCACCAATTTACACTTTCTGAATGCAAATGTTTATTATGTTTCTTATAATACCAAAATCGCTATATGTCTACAATAATTAAGTTCTTTCAATTTCTCATGGATCCCATCATCAGAATCTTCACCAAAATTATATGGGACCAACTTGGAAGTACCTTCTATAAAACAAAAATAATCGAAATCGGTCAAATAGTCTTCGAGTAATCGGTGAACATCCATAAAAAAATACATTCCGACGAATTGAGATCCTATTCCTTTTTTGGGAGTCGGTTAAAAAGAAATGGCGAGACGGATTACCGCAGCATAACTAACCCCGAATTCGCGTGCCGCGTGACATATGATCCCCTGTTTCTGTTTCACTGTACCAAATTGACAAAGAGTTTTAAAAAACCGGCCAAGAGCATGACTGACCGTGCTCAGAATAGAGTTCCGTACTACAAAAAAATGCTTAAATGATATGTGAATAAGTGCACCAGTAAAAGATTCTTCTTCTTGGCACTTATTTACATAGGTACTTTTGTTGGGATGCGCAGTATTTCAGCAATCACTCAAAAAAGGAATATCCAATGTGGAAAATAATTTTCGTTGAAAGTGTTACCGTCGTTGTAATTTTTTGGACATACGGTTTAAAAGATAATAGAGGGACGGCCACAATTTATACTATTTTCGATAACGAGTATTTCCAAAAACATTCGCTTAATTTAAAAAAATGCTTAAAATACTTGAAAGTATTTTAAAAATAATTGTCGAAGTATGTGCCACACTTTGACGTTTGATAAAATAATGTTTTTTTTCAGCTTCTGTTACATGTAAGAATTGCCCACCTAGAAATATTATTTTTTGTTATTACTTATACAAGTCACCTATACTCCAAATTTCATCAATATACATCTTTTACTTTTTGAGTAAAATGCCTGTGCCATACGTACGACACATGTCCGTCAAGTCGAAACTATAAGGGTTCCGTTTTTGCTACTATTGGCTACAGAACCCTAAAAATCTACTTAATCTCTTAGGTACATGTGAAAATCTAAGATCATAAATTTAAGTATTTAATAGGGCTAGCACTTCCAAAATCTCTTAGATGTTTAATTACAGAACTCCTTTTCTCGAATCATAAAATAAATAAATAGTTTAAACACTACAAAAACACGCTTTACAAGACTTTTCTAAAAAATCCAAACACAGCTATGATACGATGTTCCATCATGAAGTTCCAGTTCATATCTTCCGGCTCCATCATCAGATCAGTTCGACAGTACCATATTATTGTATTGTCATCAGAACTATATACATCTGCCAATTTGCATGACGCTACGATAATTGGAAGATGGTTAAATTAGTTACCTTAGATTCCATTACATAGTTACATACAGGTCGACCTAATAAAAGCGTGTTAAAAACTATTACTCCTTAATTTATTTATTTATTATTTTTATTTTAAACTCTATAGTCATGAATCATGAATGTAACGCTACAGTTTTCAACGTATCACCTATTGTTCCTTCAGTTTCATAATAACGAAAGATGAGAATATTGGCACCGGCAGTATCGACTAGAGATATAGCTAATAGAGGAACGTTACAGGCTGCAGTGTTCGTATTTACCGCCCCCGTACCATTTACGTCACTAACCTTTCTAAACTAAATCTTAAAATAGATACACCTACGTTGCCTGTATCTTCAAGATCAGATAAAATTTTAAGACTACGCTTAGACTAGGTACTTTAGGTTAGTCGTGCACTTTTAGCACCGGATTTTCATTGGCTCCTTTGCAAAGATATTTGTACAACTGAAGATCTTGTTAAACATAATAGTTACGTGTATATTTCGTTATTATTAAGATGAGCGTTGATGAGTAGTCGCGTGCTCTCGTTGGCGTCTTTGCGTTTTGTATTCACCGGAGGTGACATTTCATGTTCGTTGTTCTATTCACTTTGTTTATCTTTGTCCGATTCTCTGACCATTTCTTCTAGTTGGTATTAGATTTTTTGAGTTGCCGTGATATATATTTCTTCGTCTGATGCTAGTTCTGACCACTGAGATGGGTTTTTGTCATAGTATTGCATATCATGGTGTAACAACTTTTTTCATGTGAAGCTGGGCCGGCCAACTTTCAGTTTTATTGCCTGGTGCGGATAAGCAGCGTACAATAGGTGTGAACTTGGGCACCGCAAGATGTGTGCGTAGGGACACAAGCCAAGGCATTTAATTATTTTCGTTAAAGTTTTAGATATATCCGCAAATTATAATACTAAAATACATAGAAAACTTCCAAGATGCAGGAACAAACATTCGTGCTCATCAGTTATCATACAAACACTTGCCCTGGCCGGGATTCGAACCCGGGACCGCCAGCTTCGTAGGCCGTTGTGTTGGGGGTCTCCAGATGGTTATAGGATACTTTTTACCCGACTACGCTGAAGAAAAAAAGAGGGGTTATGACTTTTGTCCTCCGCGAACGAAGGTGCCCTCTAGTGGAATTATATTTTTACGTATAAGCTACTTTTTACGTAATGGTTTGAGTTCCTATTGCTGAAGGAGGGAGACTAACCAAAGCCGGGACCATAGCACAATAGACATTCATGGCGTCGAACCATCAGAGAGCACATCGTTAGAAACAAGGGATCATTAAAACAAGAGGACTCTGTCAATCGCCATACTTTGGATGGTACGCCGACTGCAAGGGGAAATCCAGTATTTAAAGTTAAATTAGATGTCAATATCGGATATTCTCAAAATTTCCACCGTGCACAGATCCAGAAGAGTAGTTTTTTTTAAACAAAAAGATATGATTAGACCATGCACAGATGTTTTTTTTTACGATTCACATGTAGGTAATTGTGGTTTGCGTAGCATGTTTTTTTGCAACGTCATCTTGTACGCAAACAGTGAATTTTCTAATAGTATTTGGCTAACGTTTGTTGGATCGATTGGGCAGATTTTGACTAAATCAGATGCTTCACGTCGAGCTCGCACGATGAACGTGTTCAACCTTATCAGGGCACTAATTAAATGCGTGTGCAATTTTAATAAAAAAAAAATGATTAAGAAAGAAATACGACTAGGTACGCTAAGTAAGGTTGTAGTTCATGTGGAGGTAGTTTTTGTGTCCGGCTACCTATATGTTGTCTGAAAGGAATGGATTGTTTAGCGAAAATACCGCCGATTGTCCTCTGCTTGAATATATTATTTTCTTCTGTACTCTGTTTTGTGAGGTGTAATAAATAGTTATAGTATTGTTATACAAATATTGTTTTGTAGTTGTATAGAGATGTACTCGTAGATACAGTCCTTATAACAGGTCTTTTTAAACAAACAAGCTTTTATAAGCGACTTTTTTACGTACAATAGTAAAATGATTTTAGTGTGCTGATTGTATAGTCAGCTGCAAAATGATATACACGATTAGCCCATTCAAAAACATCTTCTCTCAACTCTCTTGACGGTTATACAGTATAGCGAAGATATTTTTGAACGGACTAATCGCGTATACTGATGTGCAAATTTCGGAAACTTTCGAAAATGCTTAAAAAAGGCCTTTTAAACTGGTAAGTTAACACTAGACTTAAGACCTTATATATAATAAAAAATGCTTAAAAAAGGTCTTGTAAACATGTAAGTTAACATTAGAGTTAAGACCTTTTTTAAGCATTTTGGAAAGTTTCCGCAATTTGCACATCAGTAATCGCGTATATCTTTTTGCAGCTGATTACCTTCTTTCATTAATGTGATTATCCTTAGCCTTTAAAATTCAAAAATGTGCTTATTAGTTGCTTTTTATCTTAGGTGAGTTGTTCTGCGATAACGTTCTGTTGCTGTTAACATTGATAATTAGTTTAGTTAATATTGCTAGAATATACAAGCTCTCGACTATGGGCTATTGGAGTCGAAGATCAGGAAAAGCAGGAATTCAGCACAAAACCACAATCTGACAACAGTCTGCCCTACGTGTCTGTCTATTGCATACCTAAGGAGGCTGCATGCATAATATAAAGATAGACCGGAGAGCAGCGTGGGCCACTTGCTATCCCAAATCATGTCCGAAAAATAATCAATAACACCCCCGCCTTAGGGGCGAAGCCCCAGGTGAACCTAGTAAATTAAAAATATTTAAATTAGACGAAAAAAATGCGATACAAGCCTACTCTCACTGCCGATTAATATGAGCATGTAATTGGATTATTAAAGTGCCTCTCAATCGACGCATACGCGAAATTGATTTAAAACCCAATCGTATCCAAAGTGCGAAGGAAAGCGCGCATGATTTATTTTCTACACAGCGAACAGGCGTCGGCGCCGCCGCCCCCGCGTTAAGGCGGCCATTGATGTGTGAAATTTAAAAATCAACTAACATTTTCTAGCCCAGTGAATCACACGTCCCTTACCAGTCTTTTACTCGAGACTTGTTTGCTCTTCGCTAGAAGATTTCCCTGTAGATAAATTCATCGTGTTGATTCGACGCTGTTTACACTGGAATCCTTTTATGTGCCTTCCAGAATTATAATAAACGAACTTAACTCTGTGAGCGTTCGCTTAGTTTTATGGGGAGTGAGAATAATGAAGTCCTTAGTATAGCGTGTAAAAAGCAGGATCTCTACCCACACTGGTAGTTTCATATTGCAAATTGTAAATGTATGCTAAGTAAGGATGCAGGGACATTGTGAGAGCAAGGCCGCTGAGGAGCAGAACTTATTTAAGAAGGTAAGTAAAGTTCATCACAATTATATATATCAGGCTCTTTTGTTTATTCCTGATCTAGTCTTATAGTTAGGTGCAGACAATCAACAATGGTTTTGATTGTACCTCACTAATACTCGTACTTACAAAAAATGGTTTCATACGGTTATTTTGTGAGGGTATGCCGGTATGCCACTGGATGCGGGGTATCGCACGAGCAGTCTTATGGAAACCTTCCCATATCTCCAATAGTAGACTACACTCGACTGGGGTGAAATTCGTAAAACAGTTGGCCTGCTTACATTGTCCTTGAAATCAACGTAAGTACCTATCTAAATACCTACATTACAAACTCTTAATAGTGATAAATCGTACAAGCTTATCGGAATTTTTCGAAGCATAACATTTCACTCGATCACCGACCGCCAGACTGTTAAGTGAGTTTCACACGATCGATCGTCCCCGACTATGTTTGGTGACCGCTACACCCGATGATAAACGGTTTAACAATATAGAAGGCGTCGGGGCGATATAGGGCGATACAACATAAATAAACAACCGTCCGAGATTAACTAATAAAATACATATTGACACGAAACGCGGCCTGTTTGCCTTTCAAAAACGACGAACGTTTTCCAAACAAGAGTTGATACTCGTCACGGAGTTAAACCGCGACCCAGATTTGAATGGGCAATGCACAAAATTGTTGGCCGAATATTTAGCTTTGAATACAAATAGTTTTCGAACGTGTAACGTGTAATCTTTGTAAAAAATAAAACATATGACGCAAAGTGATGAACGTGACTGCTCACTTTTTATGTCTGTGTTTCAGATATGATTTTCGTATGGAATGATTTAAGCGTTCAATCTTAATTGGGTATCGCATATCGCATATGGATATTCCCAATTTTCGAACCTTTAATTAGGTAAATTGTGGGTTAGATCATTAGACCACAAATTGAAACGCAAATCATATTCATTGACTAGTCAACAAAATTTGCATTTCACACAGTGAATTAAATTACCAGACACGCTTAGTGAAAATTTATCTAGTAGGTACCTACCGAACGTAAGGCATGCATATACTACAAATACTTTAAAACTGCCAGCATAGAAAAGATGCCAGCTACAATGTATGTTTAAGTTTAAACATGACTAAAGGGTAGGTATTCAATTTCTTTAACGACCATCATTTTTGCCGGGGCTTGCCATGAATCTTGAAGATAAGCGTTTTAATGGAAATAACAGCTCCACGGAGAACATTATGGTCATACACGAACTATCGCCAGGCCATAACTTCGTGAGGGAAACGCTCCTGCATAAACATAAACTTTTTGTTTCATAAAACTTTCTTTAGATCCGGGAAATATTTTCCTAAAATGGTAAAGGCTCGCGGGAGTAAACCATAAAGTTGAGTTAAATTGAGCAATTTTATTATGCAAATTGAATAACTGGGGGAGTAAAATACAGACCGATAGTATAATATGATACAATTATAAAACTTTCTATATTACAAACAACATAACGATAGTTTAAATTTTTAAGCGTTAATTAAATTTGTTCTATGAGTCTATCTAATTTAATTAAATCAACAATGTTATTGGTAAAACTAACAGTTCGCCACCGGCAGTATACCGACCTTATGACACAAAAACTATGACAGGTATTATTTTAAGAGAAAGGTAAATCTTTTTTTCTCCATTTTGCTCGGAAATGTTCCCATTAATGTAGGTAAAAACACACCTCGAAGTCCATCATTATATACGTTGATACGATAATCAATTTAAAAAACAGTGGCATTACTTCCCGGACAGGCCCGGGAAGTGTACATTATTGTGCAGGTTTTTACTATTAATTTCATCCAAGACTGAAAATTCACCATACAGCCAATAGTAACGTACATAAACCGAGATTTAATAAAACTTGAATTGTTTTCTGCGTTTAGTTCTTCTATTATTATTGGCATAGTTAATGCCAATAATAATAGAATAAAAACAATGATTATTGTGTCCAAATCATAATACAGTTTATTTGGTCTTAATGATCTTCTGGAACTAATAAATGTTTTTTTTTTTTTTTTTTTTTTTTATTTATTAAGGTCTACCAACAGTTAATACATCTATTGAATGTACAAAATATATACAAGAGTTACATAAGGTGATGCTTAACTAATTACAGGTAAACACAACATGTTACATAACGAGTATTAATCGAAGTGCTTACTTAGTGCTTAAAACTAGAAACACAGGCATACAAGTACTATGCTAATAATTGGAAGATAATTTGTATTAATTACTAATATCTATTGATTTACGAAACCTAGGCAGCGAATCAAAATGAATATCACAGGAGTGACTGTGCTTATTCAGAAGTCTACATAGCCGAGGAATGGGGGAATTGGCGCCAAGAACGGTTCTCCGGAATACAGGGGCAAGAAGGTCTATTATTTTGCGAGGGTATCTAAATGGAACTCTAAAACGAATATTGCGTAAAAGTTGCGGACAGTTTATATGGTTGTTCAAGAGTTTGTACAGAAACACAAGATCGAGCGAGTCTCTTCGCTTAGTGAGCGGGCTAATTCCAAAATGCTCAAGTCTCTGTCCATAGGATGTGGACTTATGAGCAAGTCGGGTGTTGGCAGATAGATGCCAAAGAAATCTTTTCTGCACTCGTTCGATCCTTAGACAATGCGTGGAATAATGTGGCCGCCACACAGTGCTACAGTATTCTAAGATATTGCGAACAAAACAGTAGAATAACATAATTTTTGTTTTGTGATTTCGAAAAATTTTGCCATTCCTTATAATAAATCCAAGCATTTTTGATGCTGTTGAGATTATTTTGTCAATATGGGGTATGAACGTCATTTTCTTATCAAAAATTACTCCCAAATCTCTGATTTGGTCAACTTCGTTTAGATACTCTCCAGCGACGTGGTAAGATGAATTAATATAAATCAAGTTTCTAGTGAGTTTTATATGTGAACATTTCGCAATATTTAACTGCATTGCATTATCTGTGCACCACTGATTTAAACTGTTCAGGTCGTTTTGTAACAAGATCATATCTTTAGTTGTAGCTATACACCTTGCAAATTTAAGATCATCAGCGTAAAGAAAAGGGTATGAATTTGCGAAACAAGATTGAATATCGTTAATAAAGATATTGAATAAGATAGGTCCGACATGCGATCCTTGAGGGACTCCGGAAACAATATCATGCACCTCAGAGCTATATCCGTTGATCACTACAAAGAAAGCCCTCTGGATCAAGTAAGATTTGAGCCAAGCGAGAAGTGATCCAGAGTATCCTAACGAGACAAGTTTGCGATATAAGATGGTGTGAGATACACGATCAAAAGCCTTGCTAAAATCCGTGTAAATCACATCTACTTGCTTGTGGCTATCCATTGACTCTATAACAAACTCAGTAAATGACGTTAAATTCGTGCATGTCGATCTAGCTTTCACAAAACCATGCTGATGATCTATAATGGTCTGCTTAAACTGTAATTCAATGAAGGGACACACTAAGGACTCGAACACTTTTGCAAATGTAGATAAGATCGAGATCGGTCTGTAATTAGAAACAAGTGTGTTATCATCAGACTTGTATATAGGCACAACTTTTGCTAACTTCCACTCTGACGGAAATATACCAGTTTTTAAAGATTTATTAAAGATGACATGCAAAGGTGTAATTAAACTAGACGCGCATTTAACAATAAAGAGCGGAGGTACCTCATCAGGACCAGATCCTTTATTGACATCCAAAGTTTTAAGCTTTCTTTCTAATGATTTACGATCAATAAAAACTGAACCCAATACGCTGCCCGGGTTTATATCACACTCATTATATGGCAGTGGCTTATCGTTGCTGCAGTACACGGACGAAAATTGCACGGCAAATAAGTTGCAAATCTCAGGACCTGCAGAAGCAGTTGTCAGTCCATTTGTCATCACAGCTGGATAGGTGCTTGATCCTTTACGCTTATTTTTAATGAACGTCCAAAAAGATTTACAGTTACTCTGCAACTGATTTTCAAGTTTTTCGATATAAATATTATAACAGCGTGCAAGTAATTTATCACACCGTTGCCTCAAAAGAATGAATGATAATTCGTCTAGGGGGTTTCGATATTTATTATAACGCAACCTAACTGAATTTTTTTCTTTAAGTAACCTAATCAGATCTTTTGTGAACCAAACTGGATGTTTTTTTTTCACGTGTTTTATTAACTAGGGGAACAAACTGTATTATACTTTCTTTTATCACTTCATAAAAATTATTTACAATAACGTTGATATCGTCATCATCGCAAAGTAACTCGCTCCAATCCTGTTCATCCAAATACTTAATAATTTTTTCGTAATCAGCTGCGTAAAAATTAGGAACCAGGTTATCTTTCCTAGGGATGACATGTTGGTTTCGTTTGAAGTTAAATTTAATTGTAATGGGTGGATGATAGGGATCTATTTTGCTTAATATGTCATGCGCTGCAGTGATCTCACAGTCAGTTAATGTAGTAAAAACTAGGTCAAGAACTTTTCCCTGGCTATTACGAATGTGATTGTATTGTTTTAAATTATTCAAGTTCGAAAAGTCAATCAATAACTGCGCTATGGCCGAGATTCCTGAAATCGGGTTTTCACTGGTACTCTTATGAATTGTACTCCAGTTTATAGTACTTAAATTAAAGTCACCAATAATACATAACGGAAGATCACAGTTCTCCATTTTTTTATTGCAATTATCAATGTAGTGCTCCAATACTGTCTTTTTAACTGGAGGCTGTAGATATAAGGCACATAAGGCTATTCGACGGCAGGCTCCCGCCCTCGGCAAGTCCAAGGTTATCCATAACTCTTCACACTTACTCTCCCACTCGCTGACGCGTCTGGGGCTGTATTCTTTCAGGACAGCAATAAGGACCCCACCACCATCATTGCCAAAGCGGAAGCCTGCAGTCTCTCTATCTCGTCTATATACAAAATATTTATCATTAAATAGTTCACTACTCAAGACTCCTTGATTTAACCAAGTTTCGGTAAGTACAATGACATCATAAGTACAACTACATAAACTTCTATAAAAAGAATGTGTTTTCGTTCTAAGGCCACGTGTGTTCTGATAATAAATGTTTAACGATGAGAATTTATTTTATAATGGTGATAAAATACAAGCAAAATTATTTAATATTAATATTAAGTTAAAGAGATTATTGGACGAAATTTAACGATTGAACGAAATTTAACGTTTTGTAGCAAAGGTATGTTTTTTTTTAATGTCATGCGTTTAGGAATTGCCTATTCAACTAAAAGTAATAATTTACATATTTATTTTAACTATTGGTATTTATTTATTCTCATTACTATATTTCATGTTGAACCAAATATACAATTCGGACCCAAAACTTTTAACTTTAATATCCTTAAAAAAAATTAAGGCGGGAACGTGAATTTCATTTTATCAAAGAGTGTCTGTCGTGTTATTTTTACGAAAATAAGTTACATAAACATATGTCAAATTTCCTCGCATATTTATAGAGAAGCAGTATACATGCCTCGGCAGGAATGTCATTTTGCGGATGAGCATGGTTTCCTTCAATAGATACTTTTCCCAGCCTCTGCAGTAATACACTATTCACTTCACTCGCTCGGAAAAGTTCAATTTAAAGTGTCAAATCTGCGTGGAAAAATCAATTTTGCACGCTAGCGTGCAAAAGTCATTTGAAGTTCGAATTTATATTTTTTCTCAAAACCGACCTGCACGAAGACTTAAAATGAGAGTGCGATGAGGTCGTATATGAATTCAAAAAGTTAATTAATCATCTTAGAACGTTATTTTATGTACGACAAATATGTTATTATTTAAAAATTGATTATTTATTTTTAATATACATACGACTAATGAGAAAATAATGAAAAGAGGTTGAGAGTCTTGGCTGATAAAAAAAAAAAATGATTAAACAAAAACAATGTGCCAATGACGTTTGCGCGGAAATGGTTTCTAAGTTGCGTTTAGTTCATAATTAAACCGTGTAAAATATTAATATTTTTAGGTTGTATTTTTTTGAAAGCGTCAGTTATTATAAATATGAACATTATTTCTGAAATATTTTTTTTTCTTACATTAATAATTTGATTCCTCTGATAAGACCGTGAAAATAATCAACGCAAAGTCCATGTAAAAAAATATTTGAGAATTAAGGCGGGCTTAGTAAATTATTCTAAAATATTTTTAAGTTAGAAAAAACATTATACATGCTTTGACTGTAAATGCCATTCTGCCCTCGTATTATGTTATAGCCTACGACTCGGTCCGTCCAGTATCTCATACTCGACCAGCGGGCCTATGATGGTTGCGTTTGTCACGCGATAAATAAATGAGATAGGTGCCGTCACCATCTGACACGTATGTGAGTGCGAGAGTGACGGGCGCGTTATCATATCGTTTATCGCGTGATAAACGCGACCATCATAGACCCGCAGTATGACTTATTTACTGATCGCTGCCGTAATGTACCTACTACTAATATATTTATTTGTTTGTCAAGTTATAACTATTATTAGTGTGTTGCGTAGGTTCATTGTTACTAGTTTTAAAAAGAAAAAAAATTAGTCTTTTTTTAAAATATATTTCATAGTTTTATTACATCACACTTTTCCTCGCTTTAATGAGGTGAAAAGTTGTGTGTTTCGCACGGCCGCAAAATGATTTGGCTTCTCTTGCCTTGAAACCCTCGCTACGCTCAGGAATTTATATTTGGACCACGAGCGGAGCGAGTATTTGGTTGCTTTATGAATTACCACAATCATACCATCGTATCCCAGTCTTGCCCGTTTGTATTACCCCAGTAGTGTAAGTTTTCTTTTTAACTTACATAAACGTCTCTAACGTATCTGTGATAACACTATCACTGGAATTGAATACCGGCATATTTTTTTCCATACAAAATAAGCGGTATTCAATTTCGGTATCTCGCTTATTAGTAGAGTTTTTTTTTATTGTAAAGAGCTAAATTTAAAGTTAATAAGAATTACAATACTAGTTAACAAACATTTGAAAATATCGAGAGTTTGTTAAGGCATTTCATATTAAAGTAATACCAGTAACGATCACTACTTTATTCGTGGAGGAGGAAAAAGCTATAAACCTTTTTTTTGATTCAGCGTAGTCGCGTCAAAAGTATTCTTTAACCATCTGTGGATGCTCAGCTACCCGCGCATCAAAAATAGTAAAAAATCGATTAGCTGTTTCGACGACGTGATGAAGCCACTACGACAGACAAATAAATCCTAAAATATCATTTTTCGATTCAGAGACGTTCAAATAGCTCAATTCACCTACTTTTTTAATAATATCTTCAATATAAAGACACTACAACTTAATAATAGTATAAATGTATACAAGATACAAATAGGTATAAATGAAAACATTGGTTTCTCAAAAGCGGTCCTAACGATTTGTATGATATGGCGCGTAGGCCCAGTGTTACTTTTTATGTTTATCTTGATAAATATTATTCTCGAAAAACTCTTGCACCCACCAAGCAAACTCGGCCAGGTCCTGTTATTTATGCGAGAAACTTAAACCCGATCGGACGTTTTGATGCGTTGGCAACTTGCACCAAAGTTTCAGTACTAGACCCACATTGTCCGATGTGCATTGTGCCGTTCCATTTTTAACCGACTTCCAAAAAAAGGAGGAGGTTCTCAATTCGACGGAATGTTTATTTTTTGATTCATTAACACTAGAAGAACGATGTTCAATGTTCCAAGAATGACAAATGATGATCGGGTATATCTTTACCAGTAAATAGCACAGTTGAAACACGAGCTCATTTTCGCCATCACCGACGATATTTTCACATAATGCTCTTGCGAGGACCGCTATCTACATTAAAAGATTTATCTTGCCAGCGAACGTGGGGAGTGGAAATCTTTTGGACTTTGAGATATCGCTATTTGTGTTTATATGCTGGGAGCATTTAAAATTCCGGGTTCGAGTTGCAGATTACCCAGCAGCTAATACAATTAAGTATTTGCAGTTGAAGTTAAGTGCTACTGGCACGCTTTTCCTGGAAAGTGTATAATAATTTTATTACTATTCTAATAAAAGAAATTGAGAAAAAGTGAAGTACAATTAAACATTAATGGCGTTCATTGTTGTGCACTTAACGGCTATAAATGTATTAAGCATGCAACTTACTCATGCATATTAAATACTGAAAGGTGCCTGTAACTTCGTTCGCACGGAAGAAAAAGTCATAAACCTCTTTTTTCACCGTAGTCTAATAAAAAATACCCTATAACAATCCTTGCATGTTCAGCTATCCCTGTACTAAAACTGGCTGAAATCGAGTCGTTTAGATGTGAACTGGCTACAATTACACATACACAGCGATATACAAATATGCAAAAATCCAAATAAATATTTTTCGATTCAGGGACCTCCAAATATGTAAGTCTTTTTTATGTTACAAAATTCATTTTTACAATTGTATAATAGTATAGAAGTAGTTGTAAAACAGTTATAGTATAGGCCAAATATCTCAGTATGAATAAATTTTGCGTAACAAAAATAGAAACGCGATCAAATCTTTTATCCAGGAATTAAAAATGGCAAATTAGTAACTACTTTACTTAGAAGATAAGTTGATATCATTTGAGGCCAAGTCCGTTAGTAATTTGGACGATAAAAGCGTTCTCATTACATAGTACCTTCATACTCGTACTATAAAAGTAACGTTTGCAAATACAATAAAAAAACTGAACAAACAAAGAAAATTCGGCCATCGACAACGAGAATCTAAAAACAATATCTGTCCCCCGCCCCATTATTGATTGTCTGTGGAAGACTGATGTACTAGGAGCGAATACTTTCGAAGAGCTAAAGTTTCAAGTACAATTTGGCCACACTCGTTTCAATTTTATGAAGCTTTTCAGTTTTAAAGTCCGTGATTATTATTTCGGGCACGCTCCACTATTGCGAATTTTTACGATAGCTATTGTTGCGCTTTTACTAGCGCCAAAGAAAGAAGAGTAGTCATTTGTGGAAATTTAATCCAAACTTTTCATGATATAATTCTGAAGTGTCTCGTGAAACTTGCAGATGTTCTCATGGATTATGCTAGTGACTATTAATTTTAATTCATGAATACCCATTTTATGTTTTAATAGAAATAAACTGTGAAAGCAGTCGCACGGTGGGCGTAGCTTGCGTGAGGTTTTCTACTCAATAACACGAGGCGTACGAGTATTTATGAATGATAATCTCACACTATTGTAGTAAAACTAGCTTTGTAAATAGGTACTAGGTGTTTTTACTTACAATAATATTATAAAATACTTATACATGTCTGTCACTATCTTGTCAAGGTTTCCAACTCGTCTGTAGTAAAGTATGTGCAGCGTCTAATATTTACCATAATGTTTACTTGCATAAAAGTTAAGCGAGGGCGTACCGGTTATCTTTGATAACCTTTTGACCCATGTAGGTACTGTTATGTAATTGTATATGTCGATTGGTGCTGCCTCTTAGGGGTGTCCCTATTTATACTTACCTAAGTAGCAAACAAGAATAGTGATTAAATCTCTAATCTAAACTTTATCTAAAATAAGAATTAGCTAAATTCAAAAAGACTCCGCTAAGTAATTTTAATCTTAAAAACTAAATAGATTTAGGCTACCGCTACTTTAGCAAGTTAAGAATATCTAAAACGTAGTTAAGTATTTTAAAAACTATTTAGTTTTCAATAATAAACAAAGATCAGAAACAAAATGAAAAAAGCTAATCGTCCATCATCAGTGGCTCAAGGCACTTGTTCAAGTCCAGTATCGTCGATTTTTTTTTTCATTTTGTTTCTGATCTTTGTTTATAATAATAATGCTAGTGGAGTGATCTACTAATAAATAACAAATATTGTTATTATTATCATGATATTTGTGAAACAAACGTATTTAGTTTTAAGTTTGTTTACAATTAAGTCTAAAAATGCGTTTTTTACTCAACTCAAATTATTTGAAGGCTCACTTAAGACTCAATGGTATAATTCAAGTATCAGTGTAGAATCGCAAAGTAAAAACTGATTTTGTAGATAAACTTAAGATGATTGTAACACCAAGCTCTTAGAATTGCCTCACTGAAGAGCATTGTATTCATTTTTTACTAAATGTAATCAAGTTTAAGTGAAAATAAGTTTAACGGGACTAATAAAAATAAAAAGATCTGGTGGTTTTCGTCGGCGTGTTTCGAAATATAATAAATATCGTCAAATTGTGAGCGATCAAGTGCTTCAAACGTTAGCAGTGCGACGAGTAAGACTGCGTTACTGCTATTACATATTATATAAGGTTATGGTTTTTCTTGCATAAACATTACTATAAATTGGACCGCAATTTGCATTCACTAAATCAAACTTAAGAGTCTATAAAATCCCATTAAGTATTAAGCGGTTAAACCCCCATTCTTAAGTAGGATTTAAGTTGGTCTAACCAGTAGTACTAACTCTTTCTTGATTTTTTTCTTAAATACTGTGCCCGCTTTGTCTTAACTATATCTTGGGGCATATCTTCAAGATATCTTCAGGGAAATAATGGTTTTAGCCAAGACAACAGCAAGAATTTGTCTAATTGTCTTCAAGATATCTTCAATCCCTTTTTAAGACATTTGATTGCTACTTGGGTACCAAGGTATACCAGCCTCGATGCAGAAGAGTTCGTCCAGTATTAAACAACTATCACATTCATTTTGATATGTATTACATGCTTAGATCAAATGACTAAGTAATAGGAATAGTAATAGTTATGTTTAATGTAGTTTATTTTCATTGTTTAAATAGAAATTCATAAGGGTTTTAGTTGTAGAAAGAAAGATCTCTGAAAAACTATTGTTCTAGTCAATTTGTGGTCTCCAACTGCACTTCTTGACTCATGGGCTCGAAGAAGAACTGTCAGCTTATAGCTATGTCGCTTTCTCTAGAATAATTACATTTTTACGTCTGTTAAATTCGTAACGGAAATAGAAAAAAAAGAAAAATAAATTCTGTTCGTAAAAGGGGTATCCTCATTAGGTTCAAAATATTTTCTTTCAAAATGGAACTATTATAGGTATACCATTTATGACACTAGTATTAAACGCTATTATATTTTTCTCTAAAACATTATTTCGTTACAAGTGGGAGAACCTAAAAAACTGCTCTGACTAGACTAAAACTCATGCATCGGGACAAGTGTACCTACCCAATCACAGATACATATGCCAACTTAACTACTTACACAAAATACAAATTAATTCTTATCTTTACTATATTATAAACGTGAAAGTATGTATGTACGTTCCACTTAATCTCAGAAACTACTGGACGATTTTTTATGAAACTTTCCATTTATGTACCTTATTTTTATCAGAATAGGATATAGGCTATAATGTATGTGAAATTTCATTCCTTTTAGGGACGAAAAGGGGGATAAAAATTTGTATGGACAGTAAATATTTTTTACGCTACGAACTTGAAATCTTGGTAATATGCTTCACATTTAAATTAGTAAAATATCGAGTTTTGGGGAAAGACATAAGCTACTTTTTATCTCGGAAAAATACCTTTTATCCGCGATAAACGAATCTAAGGCGGACGAAGTCGCGAGCGGCCGCTAGTATTACCATAAATAATAAAAAATACATATTCTACTGATGAGTGGTCGTTCGTGCTGCCCGGACTTTGGTTTCTCGAGTGTTACTGTAAGTACTCTCGCCGCTTCGCAGTTTGCACAAGGAGCAAAAGAGGCACTTGGGCCAAAATGAGAAGCATCTTCCCTCCTTTAACCTCCGAAGGAAGTAGACAAGAACCAGAGCCACAACGTCTGCCGGTACGCCCCACGACAACGGCGTACCTACAGTAAGTAGTCTCAGTGCTGGCGCGCGTCACACGGAGCCAGCCGAAAAATATCGTAAGTACGTATATTTTATTAAAATATTTTGTGAGATTTATGTTTGTTACAGTTCTGTGTCATTTTTCAAATAAAATGTATGTTTTGACTAGCTCAATATGCGACTAATATATGATTTATAATAGACTAAACATCCGATGATTCACCCTCAATTTTTAAAATCTTGACTTCGGGGCAATATGGATAGGATAATATCGGCATGCTGCCCATATTGTCACGGTATAGACTGCACAGATCGATGAAAATATTGTCGGACTGGTTAGTCATGGTCCAAAACTATAAAAAAGAGTAGGTAGGACAAGTGGGATAGTGGATAGTCGAAAAATAGAATTAGCTGTCAAAAACATCTCAAGCGGCTGGAGTTTTTTTATAGTTTCAACGATTACTTTTGACGTAGCATGTTTTAACTATTACTAGCTAGTACGAGAGCTAGCACTCTAAGCGATTCCTACTCATTGTTAACACGTCCCGCTTGAGCAAACACTCTAAATTGCTTGCTCCAGACGTCCCAGCAGTTTGCCATGCGCCGAACACTTAGCGCTGAAATTCGGGCGCATGTGCGCGGTCACGTGTACGGACTCATGGTGTGCTTAGCGACGCGCTACATCCGCTAGGTGTAGGCCGAAACACGACCGTCCATAACCCTACCTGCGGACCCATAATGGTTGCGTTTATTTTCATTATTTACTTGAAATTCTAATAAAGCTTTCATTGTAGGAAAAACAGGGCTCTTAAAAGCTATTGTTCAAGACAAATTATGGTCTCCAACTGCACTTTTAGACTCATGGGCTCGAAGCAGAACTGTGAGCGTATAGCTATACCGTGTCACTTCCCCTAGTATAATTCTGAAAAAAAATCTTCTGCTCATAAAAGTATCCCTATATTTTAATTTTGTCAGTGTGGAATATTTTCATCCTAATTAGAACAAGACAGGAAAATAAATTGATTAAGACTACAATAATATACGCTGGGTGCAAACTATTAACTAGGATAAAAAAAAGACTATACAACAATAAAAAAAACACGCAAGAAATAGATCTTTCGTATTAGTATGGAGGTCATATTTTTTCTACGTATTACATATCGTCTTGGTGTTCTATTTCACTTATCATAGTAGGTACTGAATGAAGTACGCTTAAAATAGGTCGTATCTGGGTCTAGAACTTCATATCTACGGCAATTCGACGCCGAGTTTCAGAACTTACTGAAGTTTATGCAAAAATGTGACTTCATTATCGTTGGAGGCGCTTGACTTTGGGGGCACTCGTTAAAGTTTGACGTTTATACAGATGTGGCGCGGGCTAAGATATGGCGGCGGAGACTGCCAGCCATAGTATTCGTGAAATGTGGTGTGAGCGTCGAACGAAGCACTGACAGACTCGTCACTGCTATAATATAAGTATGACTGTATACTACACACGTATCTACTATCCGCAATCATAGGTTAGGGGATGCCCTATTATTGTTTGTAAAGGGATGCCTTGGTTTCGTTTTCATCAGTCAGTTGTGACAACTTGTTTGACGGACACGTGTCTCGTTATAGCGGGGACGACTTGGAGCCTGCTTACGGCAAATTATCATAATAACACCCCTGCAGAGAGAACAGCCCAATGCTGACCAATACCTTTTTTTTTTGTATAACCTATTTTTCCAACAGTGTTTTATTTCCGTATTCATGTTTTTTATCGCAATGGAGAACTTTTCCGGGTATTTTTTTACAAATTGTGTAGTCCCACAGGTACGGTTAGGTATATTTTAAATAGTTCTAAATAGTTTACGGTTATAGTTAAAAACAGTTGGTGAAATGAAGCTGTTTGGGAAATATAATTATTTCTCGACTCGTCGGTGTCACTCTTGGCAGAGTGGTTGTGATCGTCACTTCACGTAGAGTGCGAGTTGGTGGCACGCTTTCGTCACTATTTCTCTCTTACAGCTGCCTTACTCGTGCAAATATAATAATCTGTCTATCTGTCTGTCTGTCTGTCTGTCTGTTACCTCTTCACGCTTAAACCGCTGAACCGATTTGGATGAAATTTGGTATGGAGATAGTTTGAGTCCCGGGGAAGGAATGGAACGGGTAGCGCCTGAAACAAATGTTGCTTCATTCTTTCCACACGGTCTGTGGTTACCGGTACAAAAAGTAATTTGTTTTTTCACTATATTTTCCCTTAATATCTCAAATTCCATTAATTGGCCTAAATGATCTGATTCTAATTTACTGATTATAAGGTTTTTGGCTATTTACTGACTAATTTGTTTAGAAGGAGAAATATCAGTGAAAATGTTATCAATACAGGTGGCGCTGGTATCGGTCACCCTAGTAGGTTCCATAAATACGTGGCTTAAACGAAAAGATTTGAATAGATTCAACAATGTAATACTTAGTGTTGTATCTTCCAAAAGATTTACATTCAAATCGCCGCAAATAAGTAATTTTTTACGAGTACGCGATATCTTAAAAAGCACATATTCCATAATTGTTTGAAAAACATCGAAATTACTTAATGGCGGCCTATACACACAAACTACAATAAATTGCTCTAGTTCTACTGCACTTAATTCTATGGTCCGTTCAACAGACAAGGATACAATGTCCTTACGTTCCTTAATTTTAAATTGACTATTTAATATAATTAACGACCCACCATGTATGGAACTAAGTCTGGTGAACGAACTACCCACCTGGTGATAATTGAATTGGGGCATTATTATCTCATTGCAAGTTAGCCAGTGTTCAGTCATACATAAGATATCAAAATTATAGGCATTTAAAAATAATTCAATCTGCAAATCCTTCCCTCTAATACACTGAATATTTTGATGACCCAGGTGGATATACTTTTCATTGCCAGAAAAGGATTTCTCCATTGTCTCATCACTTAGTTTAAATTATTACACATAAGAACATTAATGTCGGACTGCTCAATAGAAGCAGAGTTATGTAGGTACCAAATTCTTGGTAGAAATGTCAATTAAATAGGCTAGTGACAAAACTATTTGTCGTTTGCAATAATTGGAAAGGTATTAACTTACCTTTTGTCAAAAAATAATGATTACTAACATATTTGTTAGCGTCTACTATTCTAAACTTATTACTATATGTACAAAGATTATATAAAGATGTATTTAAAATATATCTTGTATCATTTTCAGATTTTGTCAATTGTTTACAATAGGGAAAAGTGAACATAATAATTTCCTGAACTTTAATTGTGTTAAAAGTTTCATAAAATTTAATTAAATAATTCTTGTTCACTTTACCCCTGTTTCCCAAAAGAATAAGCAGTGTTGTCTTGGAATTAATATTTCTGTCTTTTAGAATTTGGTTTGAAATATTGTCAAGGCTACTATAAGGCAAACAATTGCTACTTACACTATGTCCCTTTTAGTATGAGTTTAACAGTGGGCACATACCACTTCCTATCTCATCACAGTACATGATAACCTTAGGTTTAGGTGTGCTTGGTGCAGTGTGGAAGGAACTTTCACTGGATTTTTCTGGCCTGGCTAGTGGACAATTTACCACTTTCATATTTTAACCTACTATTTTGTAACTGTACAGAATACATATCTAACTTATCCACTAGATTTACATTTTCACTGCAAGATCTCAATTTCTTTAGAAACAACCTGTTTTGTTTTGACAACTTTTTTACTCTCTGTATACACTTGTTAAGTTTGACATATTTTACATAGGCTACTTTGCATCGCGCAAAAATACCCTTATCCGCGATAAACGAATTTAAGGCGGACGAAGTCGCGGGCAGAAGCTAGTTAGTCAATATAATTAAAAATATTCAACCTACATTTTTTGTGCCTTGCGCTCCGCGTTTCTACCCAAGTGGCCGTGGAATGCATTCCCATCATTTGTAGGTTTGAATTGAATTGACATTTCATTCGAATATAATATAAATAATGTTTTATAGTACCTATACAAAATATATTCGGAGTAAGAAAAAGGCATAGGTTTACACTTTTTGGGGTTGCGTATCCAAAATGGCAAAAACGGAACCCTTATAGGAACCGTCATGTCCGTCCGTCCATATGTCACAGGCATGTTACTCAAAAACTGCATGATGTGTATTGATGAAATTTGAAGTATGTGTGTCTTGTATAAGTCGCTACTTAGTTAAATAACAAAATATATTTCCAGGGGGGCACTCCATACATATGTAACCGAAACTGAAAATAATTTTTTTCAGCAAATATCAATGTGTGGGGCACGTATTTCGATAGTTCTTCCAAAACGACTGTGAGGTTTTTAAAAATGCATTTGATTTAGTGAATATTTTCGGAAATAATCGCTCAGAAAAACAGCATAAATTGTTTCAAACCCCCCCTTCTATTTCTAAACGGTATATCCAAAAAGTATGAAAAAAATTACATAGATATAGCTGAATAGATACTTTCAACAAAAGTTGTTTTGAACATGATCGAATATAGGTAACGTTTTTGAGTTATGGCTGAAAAAACTGCGCTTCTCAGCAAAAGGACGCAAGTGCCGTCGCGATACGCTCTTTTGCTAGTGCACATTTTCACATCGTATTTTTTTCATCTGTAGTGTATTTTTGTAGGAACAGCTGTGGAACCCTACACTGAACATGGCCCAACCTGCTCTGGGCCGGTTTTTTTCATCTGTAGAGCATTTTTTTGTATGAACGGCTGCGGAACCCTACATTGAGCATGGCCCGACCTGCTCTGGGCCGGTTTTTTTCATCTGTAGAGCATTTTTTTTGTATGAACGGCTGCGGAACCCTACACTAAGCATCGCCATGGTCCGACATGCTCTTACCCAATGATGTAACATAAGTAGGTTATACGGTCTCCGAAAATGGCACACCAAAATTACGCCAATTGGCAAACTTTAACTCAGTATCGCGCACAGAGTATTTTGTTATATATTGGATTATGCGTCAAATAAACAAACATGCCGTCATGCACAGTGAGATTTTGCACTAATGACTCAATAAAAGCGTCTAAAAGCATTTACGATTAGTGTGCTATTGCAATATTAACAGATTGATGTCTGCATAAGCCTGGCCATTTTTACACGTGCATTTTCATGTAGGTAACCTATCTACCTTTTTATATTATATCATTGCTATTAGACGGTTTTTTTTTCTTTAGCATAGTTGGGTAAAACGCAAAAGAGTCATACAATTCTATCATAATCATTGTTAAAAACCTATCCGGCTGTTTTCGGCGTAGTTTCGGCACAACGATATTCCGACCGAGAGATAGGTCACTTTATAGTCAGGACCGTTATCAACGTTTATAAATTTTAAGCAAATCGTACGATATGCCGTTATGATATTTCTTGGCATCATGTATGACCGGTCAGGCAACTTGAGTTTATAATACTGAGTTTATAAATAAAGGTTAACTAATTTCAGAAGACTTGTTTAATATCAGATATTTAGCCCTCAAATACTACCTATCTATAGTCATAAACATGATCCATGAAAATAAAACAGTTTTCAACTTACCATATACCACGACCAACCAAAACATACCAAGACCATGGAAAGGTGAAAAGCTTCCGAAACCTCGGAACTAAAATGAGATACGCGATATAATCCGTTAAATTGTTTTATTTAAATGAGTAATAATCGCGGAAACAGAAGAAAATATTATGATCCATGAAATTTAATTTATACCTATCTATAGCGACTTTTATTTATTCCTGATTCAAAAAGTTAATAAAAAACTTCCTTGCACGGAACTTTGCGATACAATATTTCACAACGATGGGCAAACAAAACTGGCTGAAAAGAAATAAAACAATTTAACGGATTATATCGCGTATATTATCTCATTTTAGTTCTCGACGTTTCGGAAGCTTTCCAGCTTTCCATGGTCACGGGAGGACTGAGAAAAGATGTATTTTCCTCTGTCAAAGTTACAATTTGTGCAAACTACCCATTTTTTGAAAAAACACAAATAAAGGTGTACATACATGCCAGATGGGCCTAAGCTGTAAAGACAGTTACACATGTGCCAGAAGGGCTTAATTATTTTATTCTAATAATTTACCAAGCAGCATTTCACAAATGAGGCGTACTGAGGAGAAAAGAAACGCTGCAAAGAAAAACTCCCAGGCTACCTCATTACTAATTATAATATTTTAAAAACAGAGACTATTAAACTCGCACGAGCTCGAAGTTCATTGAATTTCCTTAAAGAATGCCGTGATGAAGATCTCATTCCTACATGCGTGAAAATAGCACCGAAGAAGGACATTTTCGGTAGTGAACGCATTCTCCGCCAAGCTAGTGTAAAGTTACTGTGCAAACTTATCCACAATACCCGTTATTCAGCTCACAAATTTGAACAACAGATTAAAGAAAAGAGTGACGAATTGCAGTTGATATTGACAGATGATGACTTCAAAAGTATTGTTGAACAAGGCGACAGACGTTACGCATCAAAATTTAAAAGCTGTACACGTAAGAAAAATGCTAAGTTTGACAAGTTGAAATCAAAACGCACTAGGAATGAAACGCTCCGTGGAGGTAATCAAACGTCAACGTCAAATGCCGTTGCACCTGTAGTGAATATTAGCTCAAAGGAACTCTCGCAATCCCAAACCTCGCTTCTTAAAAAAGGGCTTAATTATGTTGTTACTCCACGGAATATCCCTTTTGAACAGATTATAGTCGGTGTGGAAGATTGTTTGGTCCAAAATCATATGCGTAAGGAGGATTTGGAGGCCGTACGCCAGGATGTGTCTTCAATTTTAAGACGAGCGAAGTCTCCTAAAGTTAACTTACCCAGAACTGAATTCAACGCTTTGAAGAGCTTGCGTGAGGACCCAGATATCACCATTCTTCGAGCTGACAAGGGAAATGCGACGGTTGTTATGGATACTAGTGATTACAACCAGAAAGTGGAAGTACTTTTGTCAGACGCTACAACATACAAGCTTGTTAAGCGAGATCCAACGGCGAAAGTAGTAAAAACGACAGCCGAGCTGATAAGTAAGCACTCTGAAAATCTTAATCTGGATGTGAAAAGTTTAGTGCCTTCTTGCCCGGTGCCACCAAAGTTGTACGGGTTACCAAAGATACATAAACCTGGTGCTCCGTTACGCCCTATAGTGAGTCAAATCGATGCTCCTACCTATCGATTAGCTCGGCACTTAGCAGGTGTACTTTCTTTACTGCGAGGGAAGACGGAAGCATACACAAGGGACTCATACCATTTTGTCAGTGAGATTAAGGATTTGAGACTAACTGATGATGAAGTTATGGTCAGTTTTGATGTCCAGTCTCTCTTCACATGCCTACCAGTTCAAGAATGTATTGAAATTGTGAAAAGAAGATTGGGTGAACAACAGATGGCAATAGAATATGCTGAGTTATTACAACACTGCCTTACATCTGGCTATATGCTATGGAATGGTGAATTCTACGGGCAAGTTGATGGTGTGGCAATGGGGTCTCCGGTGTCTCCTGTCGTCGCCGATATTTTCATGGAAGACTTCGAGGAGAGAGCGCTTTCATTGGCACCTGTCAAGCCGAGGATCTTTAAAAGATACGTAGATGATACCTTTACTATTTTACCTAGATCTAGTGTTTCAGCTTTCTTAGACCATCTGAACTCCATGCATAGTAAAATTAAATTCACTATGGAGTTGGAAAATCAAAATTCACTTGCATTCTTAGATGTGCTAGTAATTAGAGGTCCTAAAAATGACATAGGTCATACTGTATATAGGAAACCTACGCATACAGATAATCGCGGAAACAGAAGAAAATATTATGTACACCAGTACGGACTGGATGTTGCTAACCAAATCAGGCGGTATGAAGACCTCAGGACGGGACTCGCACGAGCTCGAAGTTCATTGAATTTCCTTAAAGAATGCCGTGATGAAGATCTCATTCCTACATGCGTGAAAATAGCACCGAAGAAGGACATTTTTGGTAGTGAACGCATTCTCCGCCAAGCTAGTGTAAAGTTACTGTGCAAACTTATCCACAATACCCGTTATTCAGCTCACAAATTTGAACAACAGATTAAAGAAAAGAGTGACGAATTGCAGTTGATATTGACAGATGATGACTTCAAAAGTATTGTTGAACAAGGCGACAGATGTTACGCATCAAAATTTAAAAGCTGTACACGTAAGAAAAATGCTAAGTTTGACAAGTTGAAATCAAAACGCACTAGGAATGAAACGCTCCGTGGAGGTAATCAAACGTCAACGTCAAATGCCGTTGCACCTGTAGTGAATATTAGCTCAAAGGAACTCTCGCAATCCCAAACCTCGCTTCTTAAAAAAGGGCTTAATTATGTTGTTACTCCACGGAATATCCCTTTTGAACAGATTATAGTCGGTGTGGAAGATTGTTTGGTCCAAAATCATATGCGTAAGGAGGATTTGGAGGCCGTACGCCAGGATGTGTCTTCAATTTTAAGACGAGCGAAGTCTCCTAAAGTTAACTTACCCAGAACTGAATTCAACGCTTTGAAGAGCTTGCGTGAGGACCCAGATATCACCATTCTTCGAGCTGACAAGGGAAATGCGACGGTTGTTATGGATACTAGTGATTACAACCAGAAAGTGGAAGTACTTTTGTCAGACGCTACAACATACAAGCTTGTTAAGCGAGATCCAACGGCGAAAGTAGTAAAAACGACAGCCGAGCTGATAAGTAAGCACTCTGAAAATCTTAATCTGGATGTGAAAAGTTTAGTGCCTTCTTGCCCGGTGCCACCAAAGTTGTACGGGTTACCAAAGATACATAAACCTGGTGCTCCGTTACGCCCTATAGTGAGTCAAATCGATGCTCCTACCTATCGATTAGCTCGGCACTTAGCAGGTGTACTTTCTTTACTGCGAGGGAAGACGGAAACATACACAAGGGACTCATACCATTTTGTCAGTGAGATTAAGGATTTGAGACTAACTGATGATGAAGTTATGGTCAGTTTTGATGTCCAGTCTCTCTTCACATGCCTACCAGTTCAAGAATGTATTGAAATTGTGAAAAGAAGATTGGGTGAACAACAGATGGCAATAGAATATGCTGAGTTATTACAACACTGCCTTACATCTGGCTATATGCTATGGAATGGTGAATTCTACGGGCAAGTTGATGGTGTGGCAATGGGGTCTCCGGTGTCTCCTGTCGTCGCCGATATTTTCATGGAAGACTTCGAGGAGAGAGCGCTTTCATTGGCACCTGTCAAGCCGAGGATCTTTAAAAGATACGTAGATGATACCTTTACTATTTTACCTAGATCTAGTGTTTCAGCTTTCTTAGACCATCTGAACTCCATGCATAGTAAAATTAAATTCACTATGGAGTTGGAAAATCAAAATTCACTTGCATTCTTAGATGTGCTAGTAATTAGAGGTCCTAAAAATGACATAGGTCATACTGTATATAGGAAACCTACGCATACAGATAGGTATTTGAATGGCAAATCTCACCACCATCCCTGTCAACTTGCTACAGTGGGTAAATCTTTGTTTCAGAGAGCCAGGGGTATCTGCGACAATCAACATCTGACTGCTGAGTTACAGAATATCAAACGTGCGCTTCGAGCCAACGAGCTCCAGATACCACGTTCCAAGCAGAATCCCAGTATGAAGAAACCAACAGTCGAGCGTAAACCTGCCGTATGACCATATGTGAAAGGGGTCACAGACAAGATCGGAAACATCTTGAAGCGTGCTTCTATAAAAACATATTTCAAGCCGTTGAAGAAGGTGTCTCAATACCTTAGACCCGTGAAGAGTAGCACCCCTTTGCAGAGTGCAGGCATTTATAAGCTGGACTGCGAGTGTGGTCTTTCATACATTGGTCAAACGAAACGCAGTGTATCAACCCGGGTGAAGGAGCACATAGCAGATGTCAAGCACCGTCGGTGTAATAGGTCTGCAGTTTGTGAACATGTCATTGACAAACCAAACCACTCAATTAAGTTTGATAAACCTTCTATCCTTGCCAAAGAAAAAAGATATTTTCCCAGGATGCTACGCGAGGCTATTGAGATTAAAAAGCATCCTAATTTCAATAGAGAAGATGGATTGTCACTACCACCAGCTTGGGATCCTGTAATACATCTCATCAAGGAACAAGCAAGACACAGGACTGCAAAACCTTAATTTCCGAACGGTGTAAAATATCTTATCTGTTTAAAAGTAGTTTAATAGTCTCTGTTTTTAAAATATTATAATTAGTAATGAGGTAGCCTGGGAGTTTTTCTTTGCAGCGTTTCTTTTCTCCTCAGTACGCCTCATTTGTGAAATGCTGCTTGGTAAATTAGTAGAATAAAATAATTAAGCCCTTCTGGCACATGTGTAACTGTCTTTACAGCTTAGGCCCATCTGGCATGTATGTACACCTTTATTTGTGTTTTTTCAAAAAATGGGTAGTTTGCACAAATTGTAACTTTGACAGAGGAAAATACATCTTTTCTCAGTCCTCCCGTGACCATGGAAAGCTGGAAAGCTTCCGAAACGTCGGGAACTAAAATGAGATAATATACGCGATATAATCCGTTAAATTGTTTTATTTCAATGAGTAATAATCGCGGAAACAGAAGAAAATATTATGGCTGAAAAGAAATAAAGAATTTAGGTGTAAAATTTACCAAATTGGAACAACAAATCATACCCTCAAAATTACGAATTGTCGCATTTTCATTAGGATCAGTAAACACGGGCTTTAATTAAAATTGTGTGAAATTTACGCTGTATTCCGCCAGCGTGTGGGTCAGCCAATTATGTACTGTTTCCTTCATACCAATTTTTTTTCAACGTTAGATGTGTGCGTTCAGGGATTGAGCACACAGATTATCTAATTTAGTCTACGTAAAGGTCTATACTTTGATTAGTGGTTAGTGCGAGTTCATACATTTGCTAAACGCAAGTACGAAATGCATGAAGTCGCATTAAACAAAATGTAAACAAGTCTTTATAGATATAACAGTCATATAAATTACTTGAAATTACTAGACTAAAACCAATCTTAAAATGAACGCCCCTCCATTAAGCGACCTATAATAACCTATAATAAAACAAATTTATACAGGGTGGGAACGAGTATGCCAACAGACTTTAACCATCGAATGTAGAGCCGAATTGGAGCATATAAAGTGGTATAACATGTAGTCCAAAAACGCGTAATTTTTGAGATATTACTTATTTTTATAAATTCATAAATCTAAAAATCTCATGACTAACACGCCTTAATGATGTGACGTAGCCGCTTATTTAATAATTGTATACACAAAAGCAGTACCTGCATGCTTTTTGGTTAGTTTGTGTTAAGTTTTACAATACTTTGGGTATCAAATTATTATTATTTTTTCTTTATTGAGGGTAATTCGTATCGGATAGTACTGTTATCTCTCAGCTTTAAGTCCCATCTTCATTACACGCAAATATGTAAAAAAGATATATTTTTTTAAATGAACGTTATATCAATGTACTCTAATGAGGCACTGAACTCGATGGTTCAAGTCTGTCGATATACTCGTTCCCACCCTGTATATACATCCAAATGTAGAACTCAGTGGAGAGGCGTTCACTTGAAGATTGGTCTTACGGAAGAGCCCCCGGTAAGCTCGGTTCTCCATACAAACGTACTTACGCTGTCATTTAAAAACGACTAGTTTGCTCTGAAACTTTGCACTTAGAATAAGTTAAGGTATATGCAGGCCTGTAATTAGTTTATGTAGCTTCAGATACCATAAGTAAAAAAATTACATCGAATTTAAGTTTTTCATACAAAACTTGTTTTTGCTGTATTTAGTTTGTTTTATAAACTGGAGTCATGTAAACTAATTACAGAAACTAGATATACCTCATGTCATTGTATATGCAAAGTTTCGTTAGAATCCAATACGTAGTTTTAAAATGAGAACGAAACTCCGTTTGTATGGGAAGGTGAAATTCGGCCGAGGTTGCTGGGGACTGGTACCCGCCACTGGTATCTTACGGTTACTTCGCGTCGGTTGCTTGTAGACTATGGTGCTTTTTCAGTCAGCCATCAACACTGACTTTGACATTAAATATCTCTCTTTATGGGCCCATGCACGTATATCGATACAAACTGCGAGTAGTCGGCGCCCTAATCGTTAGCAATGCCGTGCGCTTGCTGCGACGTATTATGAGCTATTGTTTTTTGAATCGTGTGTATGCGTTGAAATCGAACTCCTTCGTCGCGGTGTCCGGTCGTGTAAATAGGCAAAGTATAAAAAAAAATTAAATAACAAAAAGCCCGACTGCGTAAAAAAGTAAAAGAAAAAAACAAGTCCAGTGCCCTAGAAATTTGTTTAGTTATGTTATAATGGAAATCTTTCATGATTCATGATCGATACTCACAATATAACAAATAATAAATTCTAATATGGAACATAGCGATTTTGAACAGTCGGGACACATAAGAAATCTAGATCGGCGCAAACCTTCCCAACAATGGGTCCCGACTGTTTAAAATCGCTATGTTCCATTATACAATTTATTATTTGTTATATTGTGAGTGTCGATCATGAATCATCAAAGATTTCCATTATAACTTAACAAATTTCTGGCACTGGACTTGTTTTTTTCTTTTTAGTTTTTTACGCAGTCGGGTTTTTTGTTATTTTAATTATTATTTTTTATTTTATACTTTTTAGTTAAAAGTATAAAAGTCAGACAATTTCGCAATCTTTATCGTGGGGGTTATTGAGAAGCTTGCACAGATTTATTACAATGCAATTAAATGAAAATTTAGTGAGAACGGCTTTCTAACCAACTTTAAATCGTTATAGTTCCTAACTGGTAATTCCAAATTAAAAATGATAAACAAACCTAATAATGATTTTTAAATCCCTATTCATTGATATCCCACTCGATATAGTACGTCCATTTTCATTTTTTCTTTTTCACAATATGGCGTCTCATTAACGCCATTTTGAGTGTTCATCATTTTCATGTCTTCAGTGACATTTGGACAGTTAAGACAAATCGATTGACGTTAAGAATCATCAAAATCGATCCACGCGTTTAGTCTCTAGAGTGCCAGATGGGAACAAACATACATACAAACATACATACATACATACATACAAACATACATACATACATACATACATACATAGACTGATAAACACATCACCACTCCTTTGCGTCGCGCAGTCGGGTAAAAAAACCGGCCAAGAGCATGTCGGACCGTGCTCAGTGTAGGGTTCCGTAGCCATTACTACAAAGAAATGCACTACAAATAAAAAATACGATGTGAAAAAGTTTACCAGCAAAACAACCTAGTCTTCAGGGCACTTAGGTACATGTTTTTGTCGAGAAGCACTGTTTTCCGGCAATAATTCAAAAACGGTATATCTGATCACATTGAAAATAATTTTCGTTGAAATTATTTTTCAGCTGTTTTCTTTATACATGTAGGTATGTAGTGCCTACCCTAGAAATATTTATTTTTGATATTTATGTACCAAAGTAGCGGCTTATACTAGACACTCCAATTTTTCATCAATATACCATCCCGACCCGTGCAATATACATGTGTTTTTTTTTTCCATTTTTATACGTTTAATTATAATTTTTAGGGTAAAAAAGGAACCCTTATGGTCGACGAAGGCGACTCTGTCTGTCGCTCCATCTGAACATAGTTCATGGTTCTGGGCTCAATGGTTGCACATCATCTCATTATGTATTAGTATCATAAACTCCTATGAAATCATAGCGTTGATAAGAGTAAGCAAAAGATTTGCTTACCATTGACGTATTGATAAATATTAGATCCATGTCCGTAACATTACAATTTCCAGTCATAAACATCATGAAAATCACACACACACACACACTGTATATGTATAACACGTGCTTCAACATCCTATAATTCAAACACAAAACGCACAGAAAGTTCATTCGACATATCGTTTTTAATAAATATTTAAATAATTTTGGTGAAAATTTTGAATATTTTGCTTAGAAATAACACAACTATCCTGCACTTCACTCCGCCACAGACCACAATGAATGACTGACAATGATATGTTTTGACAGCACGACTTTTTATAGTTTGGCCAATATTTGGCCTTATATATATAATAACCAAAACCTTCCCCGTGAACTTGTACATTTTTCACAACTAGTTAAACGTTCTGTGGGCTTATGATTTATGATGGTCGCATTTATCACGCGATAAATAACTGCACGCGATACGAGATAAAGAATCCGACGCACTCGCACCTATACATACCTATACTTCTCATAAAGTGACTGGTGATCTACTATTACTATGTATCATCTATCACACGAGAAACACGATCATAATAGGCCCGCTGATAAAATGTAAATTTTTAGGTAAGTACATTTTGCACAGGAAGAGAGTAAGGTGACGTGCCTATACATCACCTACTCCAGCGATAAGAGATATTTTATATTTTTGAGCTCTTTATCCATCTCCATATGCTGTAGGTACACCGCGTCGCATCGCATTGTACATTGCGGTAAATGTACATACTTACCTATAATAGCATCGAAACAGTTAATTCAATATGTTTTCCCTACAGCAAAATAATTTAAAATATATTGACAGCGGACAATGTTCAAGGAAATAGCAATAATTTACGCCGGCACAAATGTCACGCAGTAAGTTATGCGTGCCGAAAGACGAATGGTTCTGCATTCGGAAGGTTTTTTCTGATTGCGTCGGTCGAAATATATATGTATACCGACATATACATTCATTCATTTCAGATTGTGGAAGTAATAGAGTATCGCCGTCTAAGGCTGAATTAAAATAAATTAACAATAAACATTTCAAGTTAGTCGAACCGAACCTATGAAAGATAAGGAGATGTAGACACTTGAAACACATCTGCGCCGTTTTCGCAATCTCCCGCCGTTTATCTTCACACATATCTAAAAACATCGCGCACTCTCTGCCGCCACTATGTTGTGTACTCTCACATACCGGACATTTCTTCTCCGTGGCGGTATGGGTCCTCTCGGGTCGCGGCTGCGCGACGGCGGCGGGCTGCGGATATGTACGTGGCGCACTGTACCGTGGAAATTGGCCGGGCGGACGCGGTGCGTAGGGCGCGTTGTAGTGGCTTCGTTGCTGGAAGGGCTGATGGCGCGGCGGCACCTGGGTTGCATCGCTGATTACGGTGTACGGTTCTCGTAATCTGGCTTCTTCTCGCATAAAATTTACCATCAGCATGACATCGCTTTCGCGCCTCGGTTTGTCAGCTGAGTAGGTATACCACTTTGATTGTAAGTTCACTGTGAGCTTATCATGGAGCGATCGCAGGACTTCTGAGCTATATCTGCTTTCATGGGCGTCGACGAGTTGTAACGTAGCCATTATCGTTCCGAGCTTGAGCGAGAACGAACAGATGTCTTGCGCGCTGTCGGTGAGCTTGGGCAGCTCACGGAGATTTCTATATTCCAGCGCCGCAAGAGTTGCCGTGTTGCCGTAGCATTCTTCTAACTTCTCCATGATGAGTTCCGGCTTGGCACCGGTAATGACGAAATCACTTATCGCCGTATTTTTCAGGTTTCGGGTAGCTGTCTGCAGTCGCGCCGTATTTTCGCCCGGCGTGTAGTACGGGGCAGTGTCCGTATATACCTGCTTGAATGACAGCCATTGCCGTCGGGAACCTGTGAAGACTGGTAGATCTGCCGTTTTTCTTGTGTGGGGATCTTGTTTGCATGCCAGTATGGCATTCCGGATCGCTTCTGTGATGGTCATGATGTCGTTGTTCGGCGCGTACGGTTGTACCGCCAATCCATCCGTCGCAGCGGGTCCCGCAGAGCCGTGAAGCACGGCGGACGGGAGCGCTGGGTACTGCGTGGCCGTAGGCGCAGGCGCGGGCGGCGCATGCGCTTGTAGTGGCACGGCGTACATCGGCGCAGGGGGCGCAGGGGGCGCGGGGGGCATCGTGGCCGCAGGGACGGGTGGCGCATGCGCGCCGGGCGCCTGCGTAAAAGCGGGCGCTCCCGTCGTATACTGTAACTGAGAAGAAAAATTATGGGGATTCAAATCAAGGGCTGGGAGGTGGTGCAGGTCCAACCAGGTCTCGACCTGCCGGCTTGTATCCACATCCGTCGTGGCACTTGCGTTGTCCTCTTCTTCACTAGTTTCTAGCTCCGCTTCAAGCGTTACTAGTTTGGCTGCAGCTAGCACTTCCCGCGCTTTTGCCAATTGGATTCGCCTCTCCTTTGTCGACTTCCGCGATGAGGCCTTTGATTGCGTCTTTCTGGGCGCAATGGGTTTTTCGACCACGGTACTCGGTGCCATCACCGACCGTTGTGCGTCGTACTGTGACGACGCTACGACATCGGCGGGGGCTCGTGCTTGGTTGGGGTCCTGGGTCACGCCGGCGGCGCCCGCGAGGAGCGCGGAAGCCGGGCCGGGACTAGGGCCCGCCTGTTGCACGTTGTAGTGAAGCTCCGTAGCTGGAGCCTGCTGTGCGCCAGTAGGCGCGGGCAGGGCTCCAGGGGGCTGCGCCGCCACCAGCCGCTTCCGCCCAGCACCAGGAGGCGCTTGCGGAGGTGCCAACGACGGCGCAGTAGCGCCGCTTCTAGCAGCACTTCTGGTGACCCTCGACGACTCGGAGGTCTGGGTCGTGGTCGTTTCGGAGCTCTGCTCCGAGGTATCGGTAATACCACCGGGGGTGTCGGTCGTCCTTACTGACGACGGAGACGGACTTTCGTTTCTTTGTGACATTTTATTCTATTGAGCTTAGGATCAATCCGGCTCGAAGTGACCAATGTGCAGACTGAGGACTGTAAAGGCAGTCTGAACCCCTTTCGATAGCTTTAAGAGCAGTGTAGGTGAAGTAGAGAATAAAAAGTCACAGTTTATATCGAAATCCCGTTCCTAAACCAATACTTAGGCTTCCTATTTTAACTATGATATCTATCTGACTGAAGCTAATTCACTTGACGATTATTTCTTGTAAGTATTTTCAAAGGCTAGTAAGTAGTACCGATAACTTGTAGTAACGACATGAATAGTATGGGGACTATTTGTATATTTATGTGTTCATTCGTATGCCACATATAGTGGGGTTATTGTCAATTGAATTAGCTTTGGCTTTTATACTCGAGCCGTATATTAGTTGGGGAGGGGGTAATTTTATTATTTCTGAGAATTACAATTAACAATTATTGTGCAACATATTGGGTTTTTATGGAAAGTTACCAATGTTATGGTATAGTTGCAAATGTTGTGCAATACCTGTGGAAAGTTTACATACATTATTCCACTATGTAATTTATCGCCTTATGGGCTTCATACAACTGATATTTAACTTGAACATATGAATATTATTCCTTTAACTGTTAAGTTAAAGCAATGATTTCATATCTTTCTATCGGGGTTAGATAGAAAGATATGAAATTAATTTATTGAACAAATCGTACTTTTTATTAACTTATAAATTTTGTAGGTATTTC
Source organism: Hedya salicella (assembly GCA_905404275.2). Lineage (NCBI taxonomy): Eukaryota > Metazoa > Arthropoda > Insecta > Lepidoptera > Tortricidae > Hedya > Hedya salicella. The sequence continues at coordinate 17,975,903 of FR990100.1, read as the reverse complement.
AGGTCTTATGTTAAGTCTATATAATATTATATTTGTAATTGTGGGGTCATCCGGTACAAATTGGCACACCGGCACAAAGTGTGGATGCCGTGTTTGTTGTTCGCTCATATAACAAATATTTGAACGAATACAGCGTAGTTGCATAACAAATAACGCATAGCGAAGTGTGGTTCCGGCATTAAATAAAATAGGTATGTAAAGCGGTAGGTATGCGCTTTTTTATTCAAACATTAGTATCTGTTCGAAGAACTATTATATAATCTGTGCCATAAACATTAAATCGATTAATGTCATATTTTAGTTTCTCCGTCAGTCCATCACTCGTGTGATTCGTAATTCGTTGTCTGAACTCCAATCAGTGGGGAGAAAAAAGAGGCTTTGCCCTACAAATGGTGGTGTAGAAAATGTTTTAATTTGTATCGCTTAAGTATAGGCTAGTCATAAAAAATGTAAGTTTTCGACCTTGTGGGGTCACAGCGTTAGCCACCATTTTGAATTGAAGAGGCAAAAATTGGTTCTTTTTTACATAATGCTTCAACAGTTGACTTTATGGCAAAAATGTCTATGAGAAGTATAAAGACGATAAAATTTCAATTATTTTTTGTATGTGTATTTATTCTGTAGGGGAGAAGTGGCATGAAAGAGCGAGTTTTCTTTACGGAGTAAAAAATACTACATGTAATGAAAAAAAAGTATTTTTTTATTTTAAAAATTATTCTTTATAGCAAACCGTACGACAAACATTTTACCACCGCGAGCCACTCGCGGTCGGTTGCCAAACCGCTACATAATGTAGCGCTTTCAGCGCTTGCCGTCTCGCTTGCACGCGGGCGGCTAGCCAGTTGCTTTGGAAGCCTCGTACCGAACGGCCACTGTAAACGCGCGCGCTATCACACACATAAATTGTACATCTTCGAATTAGGGCTATCGTCCCACTTATTTCTTATATTTCATCTCTTAAGTTCATATGACTAATCTGTTTTCTGTGAATAGACTTATTTCATAACTAATCTAGTGTTTTCACTCCAATCCCTGAGACTATCCCTCATATATGACGCTCCAACGTTTTATGTGACAATTTTGTGTAGTGCAGTGAAAGAACCTACTTTCTTCTTCCGCGTGTGTTTTAATATGCAGACCAGAAACAGAGCGAAGAGTTTGAATCGTCTCGAAACCGAACGATCGACTTCGCGGCGCAGTGTGCGCCCGCGTCTCTTTGAAGAAGACCGCGCCGCCGCTGACGCCGGCCCCGCCGCTCCTGTTTCACCGCGTAATTCAACGGCCGACATGTTTTCACATGAAAGTGTGCAGAATATAATTACGTCACTCCAACGTTCTCAGACTGAGGCATTTAAGGAATTATTGGATTCAGTGACGCGAGCGCACACTTCCACACCGGTATCGGCGTACATGTCTCAAGGTCAAGGCCATGGCACACTCACTGGCTGTAAAGCCACGTTTTCTGGCTTACAGCAAGAATCTGTTGAAACCTTTATAGACGCAGTGGAAGCGTTCAGTGAATGCGCGCAAGTTTCAGATTCAAACATTCTGCGCGGACTGTCTTACCTACTGAAAGAGGAGGCAGCAACATGGTGGCAAGGCGTAAAACAACACATCGCGACGTGGTCACAAGCTAAAGACAATTTAATAAGTGCCTACGGCGAACGCCGCCCGCCCCATCGTATTTACCTACAGATATTTGCATCTCCGCAAACAACTGAAAATACCGACGTGTTCGTGGCACGCATCCGGTCCCTTCTCGCCCGCCTCCCGGAGGGAGATGTCTCAGAGAGGGCCCAGCTGGATATTACCTACGGCCTCCTGAACAACAGAATACGGAAACAAGTTCGGAGAGAGGACTTCACGAGTTTTACAGAGCTACTTCGTCGTGCTAGGAGTGTTGAGGATTCATTCGACGAGGGGGAGAGGAAGACGGCCTCGCAGGCTATGACCATGAGCCGCGCGGCGACCTCGAACCAACGAGCGCCTCCTACTCCTGCGGTCGCGGAACGCGCGACCGCCGCCAGCGGTGCTCCGCGCGCCGCCGACGCCAACGACGTCAACACCCGCGCAACGTGCCGCCGCCGAGGGCAGCGTGAAGAAGCAGCGCCTTGTCTGCGGGTACTGCAAAAGGTTTGGACACTCCAAAGAGCAGTGTCGTAAACTTGCTAATCCGGGTGAGTCAGCTTCTCGTAATAACTCTGCGAATGTGCCCATTTTAAGTGATAAAAGTGATCAAAGCTTTTATAGTGTCGAATCTCAGTCGTGTTCTAGTGAAGTGCGTAATAACGATAATAATTATCGACGTACATCATCAAACATTTTAAATAAGTCCTCGGATAGTATTTCGAGCGTAAATAACACTTGTTCTATAAATAGATCGCAAAATTGCTACATACCTACTAGTGAAGCATGCAATAATTCGCGTCTATCTCAACAAAATTGTAATTTTGGAAATAATTTAACTTGCTATCATCGCGGTGTAGATTCAAATCATGTTTGTAATAACAATATTACTGCATGCAGCACTATGAATACGAAATGTTTGTGTTTTTTCGAACCTAAGGTTCGTTGTGATAACAATATTATTCATGTTACTAATTCTGTTCAGACAAATAAAAATAATTCGTGTAACGAACATTTTTGTTCATGTCCTCGCACTGTAAGTGAAGTACCTAGCTCAAGCCTAGTTCCCACGAATTTATATAACATTTCTTCGAATCAAATCGAGCAAAAATGTTCGTCGTCGAGTTATCGTAAACAAAGTGTCGCCTTTCTGGCAAACGGTCGTAGCTCATTTTTGTGCGGAGGTCAAAATAATGTTAGCGATACTCACTTAAATAATAATATGTCAGTACCGTGTAATGCTAGTGGTAATAGTGAGTACTTACACTCCGCGCCGAACCGTGTTAATATAAACCCGTGCAATGGTAAAAATTTAAATATTTGTGAGACTTTGCAACTTAACCCTGCGAATGGCGCAGGGATGTCAGCGGTTAACCCGTCCTTGCCCCATGAGTCGGAAGTTAACACGTTTTCGGACACGGACAATGGTAATGATCGTGATTATAATTCTGAAAATTCTAACATGTTAAATGTGAAGAATAATTACGTCTGTGAGGAAAAATGTAGTAACTCACATTTGCACAAAATTGAAAAAGGGTGTAACTTAATTTTTTCGGAAAATGAGAACGAGTGTACTGAAGTATTTAGTAATAACTATTTTTGTAATGGAGAGGGTACATCACACGGCACCGATCTCGCGAGTCGCTCTAAGGGTCGCGATTCACGTCCAATTTTCAAAATTAGGATTTTGGGTGTAAACGGTACCGCTTTGATAGATACGGCGGCCAAGCATTGTATTGCGGGTCACACGCTATATGCTCTCCTTCTACGTCGAAACCATCCGCTCCGACCCTCAGTTCAGAAGGTTAAGCTTGCTGATGGGGTTGTGCGAACGATGGAGGTCCTTACCACCACGTTAGAGGTACGACTAGAACAACAAAGTATTACGGTTCCATTCTTAATATTTCCGGAGTCGACCAATAACGAGACGTTATTAGGCATCGACTTTATTACTGCAGCGGGGGTTGTTATTGACTTTCACAGAGAAGTATGGTATTTCAGTAATAATAATACAGTTCACTATAACCTGTGCTTTGAGCGTACCTCCCGAAGCGTGTCCTGTGCTGCTACAGATGTTCTTAGGCATGACGAAGGCGCTCACCTTAAACCAGCTGAGCGGCAGGCGCTTGCTGACGTCCTCACCCGACACGCACACGTCTTCAGAGCAGGGGGAGCTCCAACACCTTATGCAGAGCATCACATCGAGACAGGTGAGCATCCTCCAATAGCTGTACCGCCTTACCGTCTCAATCCCTCAAAGAAGGAGGAGATGAGAAAGGAGATCGATAAGATGTTACAAGATGACATAATCGAAGACTGCGAATCGGCTTGGAGTTCACCGGCGCTTATGGTGCCGAAATCAAATGGTGACATTCGTTTTTGCGTCGACTACCGACGCTTAAATGCAGTCACCAAGACTGATACCTACCCGATGCCGCGTATCGACGATCTACTCCAAAGTACGAAGAAAGATTGCTACATGAGCACTTTGGACCTGCGTTCATCATACTGGCAGGTAGCAGTAAAAGAAGCTGACAGGGACAAAACGGCTTTTGTCTGTCCCCTGGGTACCTTCCGCTTTAAAAGGATGCCGTATGGACTCAAGAACGCGCCAGCCACGTTCCAGCGCCTAATTGACCGTCTACGTTCCTGCTCTGCTTTAAAAGACGTAACTATACTCGCTTACTTAGATGACCTTTTAATAATTTCTCAAGGTTATCAACGCCACTTGCAAGATCTCGAGGCAGTTTTTAAACGTTTGACCGAGTTCAACCTCCACGCCAACAGGGAGAAGTGCGCCTTTGCTAGAGAGAGCGTAAAATACCTCGGTCACGTTATTACACAGCAAGGTGTTTCCACCGACCCAGAGAAGGTAAGTGCTGTTCTCGAAATGAAGGAGCCAGGTACCCTAAAGCACCTGAGAACCTTTCTGCAGACGTGTTCGTGGTTCAGAAAGTTCATACCGAACTTCTCCAAAGTTGCTGAACCACTGACACGTCTGACCAGGAAAAATCAAGTCTGGATCTGGGGCTCTGAACAGACCCAAGCATTTATCGAGCTAAAGCGTCTTCTGACCACAGCTCCCATATTGGTGCAAGCCGATTTCAACCGTCCCTTTGTTCTGCGCACAGACGCAAGTAACTACGCCTTAGGCGCAGTTTTATTACAGGGCGATGGACATGAGGAAAGGCCAATTGAATACGCCAGTCGACTTCTCAACGCAGCTGAGCGCCATTACTCCACGACAGAACGTGAGGCCCTCGCTGTTGTATGGGCGGTAGAGCGGTTCCGACCTTACCTTGACGGCCAACCAGTCATCATTGGCAGTGATCATCAACCTCTTCGTTGGCTGCTTTCACTCAAATCACCAGCAGGCAGGTTAGTACGTTGGGCTCTAAGGCTCCAATCCTTTGATATCCGCTTCCAATACACCCCAGGGAAGGCGAACGTCGTTGCGGATACCCTAAGCAGACCTGTTTGCTCAAGCGACTCTCGTGAAGATTGCGGCATTTGCTCCGTAATCTGTGATCTTCCCACGAAGACACCCAGTGAGCTTCGCCAGGAACAATCTGCAGACCCTGAAGTGGAAAAGGTAATCAAAGAGCTCGAAAGTACTGATGAAATTGCTGCCAAGAGATGGTTAGAACGGGGATACCTTATGGACCAAGGTGTCCTCTTCCGCTACAATCCAGATGCTGAGAACGAATGTCCTCAGTTAGTAATACCTGCTGGCCAAGTTCCAGAGATTTTGAAGGAGCTACACGACTTTCCAACAGCTGGCCATCCAGGCGTCGACAGGACGTATCAGAAGGTAGCCCAGTTATATTATTTCACAGGTATGCGGAGAATAATCACTGATTATGTTAAAGCCTGCATACACTGCCAACGCTACAAAGCCGCCAACGCCAAACCATCAGGTCTTCTGCAAACGCCTCTTATGAACCAGCGTAATGAAGTATTGGCGATGGATTTATTTGGTCCTCTTCCAACAGGAGACCAGGGGGAGAGATGGATCTTCCTGGTAGAGGACACGGCAACTCGTTGGATTGAGCTATACGCTCTTAAGGAAGCTACCGCTGAAGCCGGTGCCGTAGTTCTCATAGAGGAATATTTTATGCGCTTTGGTTTGCCACGCAGAATTATTTCAGACAACGGGGTCCAATTTGTGTCCGCAGTGATGCGTCAATGCATGTCAGCTTTGGGAATAAAACAAAATCTTGTTCCATTGTATCACCCGGAAGCGAATCCTGCGGAACGTAAAAATCGCGACATGAAAGCGATGCTGGCGCAACTCGTGGAAGACGACCACACTTCATGGCCGAAGAGGTTGCCGGTTATCCGGTTCGCCTTGAACAGTGCACGGTGTCGCACCACAGGCAAGTCACCCGCTTATTTAACTTTTGGCCGAGAAATGCGGTCACCCACAGAGGTCACTCGTGACCTTCGTGCCATTTTAGGGAAAGATAACTTTGTCCCACAAATAACTCCGTACCTTAGATCATATCTAAAGTCGTTGACTGGGGTTCGCGAACGTGTGGAGGTTCAACAAAATAAAGCGAAGGAGTATGCAGAGACTCGCCGACCTTCCGAAGAGTTTAAGGTAGGTGATTTAATTCTCGTTAAAACACACCTCTTGAGCAATGCATCTAAAGATGTGACTGCTAAGTTTTTCCCACGTCGCGATGGACCATATCGCATTAGTGAAAAGGTAAGCCCCACAACGTACACCATTTCAAATATCGACCAACCTGATGTAGTTTTAGGAAGGTATCATTCTCAGGATCTTACCCGCTACCAAGGTAGTGATGACACTCCTCCCAAGCCTGTCGTTCCAAAAAGGAAACGTGGACGTCCAGCTAAGGCTGATAAGGTACTAGTCCAGGAGCGAGGGCGTTCTCCAGAACTAGAGGGGGAGTATATAGCAAACCGTACGACAAACATTTTACCACCGCGAGCCACTCGCGGTCGGTTGCCAAACCGCTACATAATGTAGCGCTTTCAGCGCTTGCCGTCTCGCTTGCACGCGGACGGCTAGCCAGTTGCTTTGGAAGCCTCGTACCGAACGGCCACTGTAAACGCGCGCGCTATCACACACATAAATTGTACATCTTCGAATTAGGGCTATCGTCCCACTTATTTCTTATATTTCATCTCTTAAGTTCATATGACTAATCTGTTTTCTGTGAATAGACTTATTTCATAACTAATCTAGTGTTTTCACTCCAATCCCTGAGACTATCCCTCATATCTTTATTTATTTGAGTACGTAATTTCGTACAAAAAAATCTTAAATAATATATAAAAATCAACGAAATATGCATTTCAAAAAAATGTGTCATTCGGCTCTTTCATCACAGCTCGGTATTGAAAGAGCTGCCATAAGTTTTAAAAGAGCGATTTTTTAAGTAATTGCTAACATTTCCTAACAAAAAAAACAATTCTATCAGTCATTTTAAGTACTCGTTTTTAACGCTTTCTTAATCTTAACATATTAATCAGTTAGAGGTACATATACGTTCTACAGAACATAACATATTATAGGCGGTTTTTTTATTAATAACAGTCTCTAAATAAAAACAAATCTTCTATCAAAACCAACATTATTAAATCTCCAAGAACTTCAAAAATAATATTGCTATCTTTGAGCCTAAATATCTATCTATTCATTAAATATAATTATCAGACTGTTAGGAACATCAAATGTATCTTTTTTAAGCTTAAAAACATTTCTTATAAAAAAAATCAAAATCTTTAAATAATCTTTAAATAATCCGCAAGCATGTTTTCCTGCTCCAATGTGAAAATACGCTTATTTCCTATATTAGGACAGTGTTTATATGGTAATTCACCAGTATTCTTTGCTTTTTTAACTATTTTTGCTAAATAAGCCCGCGATATATTTAAGGCAAGAGCAGTTTTATTTATAGACTGGCGCTTTTCTAAAACTTCAGCAACTGCCTCTTCAATTACCGATTTGTTGGGTCTTTTTCGTTTTTTTGGACCTACTTTCTCCATATTGAAATATCTGAAGTAATTAATTTAATAATATTATGAAAAAATGTACGTATATTATACGTACATTGTACGTATATTAGTATTATTTTATATTATTTACAAAAAACAATTTCAAGATTATGAAAGAGCCAGTTATGAAAGAGCCGGCTTTTTCAATGCCCACTGACCCGGCTCTTTCACGACTTGTTCCAAAAAAATATATAACCTTCAAAATAACAACAATATCAGACCTTTAGCAGATAAGTTTTTATGCAACTGCAAAGCCAAATATATGCACGAACTGAGTCTATAACCCATTCGCCTATAATTGTTAACAAAAAAATACCAAAAAACAACTAAAATGAAACAAAAAAACTTACTTTTGAGTGCCTAAAACTTCGACTCGATGCACCGATGGCGGTTGGTTACGGCGAACTGTCAAATGTTTGTGGGTGACGGGAAATCAGTGTTGCCACCTAAAAATAATATTGCCAACCAAATCTGTTCTAAAACTACCGAAATAATGCAAGTGGCTCTTTCAAAACCTGGCTCTTTTATGCCACTTCTCCCCTACGTCCTACCTAAAGATAAAATGTCTAAACTAGAGAATAATCGTACACCGCCAATTTCGGCTGAGTAAATTGTTAGATATAGATTAATATTGTCATTGTCACTGTCAAGTGAATTCAAGAGTATTTATATTTAAATTTTCTTAGGCAATATGTACCTAGTCTTATGTTGCCATTGTAATTTTCACATGTCACTATATAGTGGCTGAATATATTATGGGAATGCGAATAATAATAATTGTAACACCTGTATATGTACCATATATTCTAGTGAATAAACTACATTCATTCATTCATTCAAGGACACGAATTGAATGAATTGGCACACCGGCACAAAGTGTGGATGCCGTGTTTGTTGTTCGCTCATATAACAAATATTTGAACGAATACAGCGTAGTTGCATAACAAATAACGCATAGCGAAGTGTGGTTCCGGCATTAAATAAAATAGGTATGTAAAGCGGTAGGTGTGCGCTTTTTTATTCAAACATTAGTATCTGTTCGAAGAACTATTATATAATCTGTGCCATAAACATTAAATCGATTAATGTCATATTTTAGTTTCTCCGTCAGTCCATCACACGACATTCGTAATTCGTTGTCTGAACTCCAATCAGTGGGGAGAAAAAAGAGGCTTTGCTAAAGATAAAATGTCTAAACTAGAGAATAATCGTACACCGCCAATTTCGGCTGAGTAAATTGTTAGATATAGATTAATATTGTCATTGTCACTGTCAAGTGAATTCAATACTTACTTCACAATTGATGTATTACTCGAATAAATTTAAAAAATACGCAGCATTATTGCTCAAGCATGGGACAAATTGTCTATCTTACTTGGGTACATTACGATTTCATTCAATTCATTCGTTCAACGTTACTTAGTAACTATGCGAGAGATTGTTATCCGTAGACTAGCGTGGTGAAATTGAAATGAAGTTAACCATTGAGTAAATCGCTAGATTTAGTTTATACTGGGTTAGCCACTCTCGTGTAAATTGATTATTGGTGAAATCGGCCCTTAATAATATTCTAAATTTCAAATAGATAGAATAAGTAGTTCCTGAGATATGGCGCAATGATGACAGAGAGACAGAATCACAACAGGGTTCCTTTTTTACCTTTTGGTACGGAACCCTAAAAAGACACTACGAAAAGAGACTACCTATTATAAAATTATTTCGAAATATTTGAACTTCGACACACTTTGTCCCTTTCATATCCATATAAAGAAAGCAGGTGACGAGAACATTCCAATTCCATTTCGATTTCCGAAATTAGACACCGAAAAAAGAACTTAACCAAGAGTATAGAACTAAGGAGTTTATATTCTCTTTATATCCAAGGAGGCCGTCACAAGTGCGTAAGATAAATTACCATAATAAGGCCCAAAACAATCCACAACGATGCAAGGAAAATCAATTTTTTTTTTACATCAGAAGTAGTAAGAAGGATTGAGTATATTCGGATAAAAATGCTTGCTACTCTAGCGCCATTGCGGACGGATTTGGAACTATATTTACTTTTTAATTTTTAAACATTTTGAAACAATCATTATCTTTCGAACATGAAATACTTATAGTTATTTTATATAAGTACTTATTGTAAAAATAAAACAATGTTTATCAAATTTAATTTGTAAATTTTATATTCATTTTTAATTTGACTAAAACTGACTATTTACCCATGATGGGGGTAGTTACTAAACGCATTACTTAAAAAATGTTGTAATATGGGAATCAAATTCTTGTTATTTATATCTTCTACTATTACACAACAAATTGATTGTTTTGTAAATTTAAAACGTAAATGATTATTAAAACTACAAAAAAAGAAAAACAATGTACACGTTAATTTATCTTAGAAACAATAATTAATGATTTTGTCTACTATGCTTATGTTTAGTACTGTATGCTAGTACATGTATCTTTTAAAAATAGAAGGAATCATGTTGTTAATATTAACTTCATGTAGCTGTTAACTGTAAATAGGTATTCTTTTGTATGACGTCTAACAATAAACATAAGAATGGTTGGAAGTACAACTAAAATTGTGTATAATATATGTTCTCACTGCTGAGGTGAAAAGTTGTATGTGCCACACGAGACCAAAGTTATTTGCAACTCGTATCGTCTGAATCACTCGCTAGGCTCAGGATTCTAACTTACAATCACTTGCTCCGCTTGTGATTGAATAATAGAATCCTTCGGTTGCTCGGGATTCAACAATCGGCACTCGCAGCAAAAAACAACTTTGCTCTCTTGTTGCACAAATAACTATTTCACCTCAGCTGCAACCTCCAACAAAGTGTGCAAAATTACATTTTGCAGAGCGTGAGACAAAGTAAGTTATTTATTTTTTATTTAGAATACCGCCAGTTGCCAGTTTTCATTACTGGGTCAAATGTATTACAGAATTCAAAATATTTGAACTCCGAAGTGCTCTGTCTTTTTCATATCCATACAAAGAAAATGTGTGATTTCGATTTTCGAATTAGACCCCGAAAAAAGTAATAAATCTGTATTTCCTTCGCATGCCTAGTCCCGTATCCGTACCTACATATACCTGCCCTGTGCCGGTGAAGGACGCAGTTTTATACCCATCGGCTGCCGTGACCGGATCCGGACACACATCAGGTGTCACTGTGTCCCGTATCCATAACAGCTTCCTATTCCAAATAACCAATATGGGATTGGTCAAATTTGGTTACGGATACGGGAATGTTTCAAAAATGTATGCAAATTTTGGCATTATTTTAAGAAATGCTCAAGTAAAGCTCTCACCAAGTAATTTCATGAAATTTTACTCCGTATATGTATATCACCCCCAACACTATTGCTATGCTAATACACGTGCTATTGCTACCAGGAAGGTATATAGCGTCGTAGAAAACGTTATCCTTTATTGCATCCAAAATATCCAAATGCAATACAAACCTACGCATCCCTACTAGCTAAAGAGGTTTTGATGTTGATGTGTTCATCTGTGTAGGTATCTAGGTACTACCCGCTTATCCTATTTTTCCTTCTATTATATCACTATTACGTCGCTTAAAATACTTGCTTACGTAACTCAACTAAATCAATGAAAACAACGGCTGAAAACTAGCTCTAAGTACGAGCAAGTTTGTGAAGTGCCGTTCGGCAAACATTGGGGCAGTCGATAGATTTAGGGTCACTAAACCCCGAGCTATAACTAGTTTAGTCGAACCGAAATCGTTTAATCGTGTAGCGTAATGTACTTACCTCCTAAGTTGGGAGCCACCATCACATAAACTGAAACTGTCACTGTCCGTAAACAAGTTTCAACAAAGTTGCGGTTAAGTAGTAGACAGCGTCTTTAGAGTTTCGTGCCGTTCTATTGTCGTGCATGACTGAATTAAAAGACAATGTAGATTTGTTTAGTTTAATGAAAAGTAGTTAAAGAGATGGTCGACGTTAAGTTTGTGAACTTAAGGCCTCGCCGATTGTGACTTGTTTAATTTCTTCAGCGACAAAAGTTAGGCAGCGCGTCGTATTATCAGCGCCAAGGCCAAAAACTAGGATTTATGACCATAATCAGCTAGGGAGTTAAATAAATTAAACTTACTATTCGGAAAAGAAAGTGATCTAATGCGGTCGTTGGCGCTTGGGGGACTTCAAGCCCAGTCAACATATCACGACTGTGATACAATGAAGCGTCCCAAGCAAGCTCGGTCGAGTTTCACCATCCCATACAAACGAAGTTTCGTTCTCATTTTAAAACAACGTGTTGGATTGTAACGAAACTTTGCATATACGATGACATGGGGTATATCTAGGCCTGTAATTAGTTTTATGGCTCCAGTTTATAAAAGAAACGAAATACAGCAAAAACTACTTTTGTATGAAAAACTTAAATTCGCTGTATTTTTTTAGTATGGTATCTGAAGCTACATAAACTAATTACAGGCCTGCATATACCTTAATTTATTCTAAGTTCAAAGTTTCAGAGCAAACTAGCTAGTTGTTTTAAAATGAGAACGTAACTACGTTTGTATGGAGAACCGAGCTTACCCGGCACTCTTCAGCTCGCAAAATTGGAGTTATGAAGAATAAAGATGTCGTAGCAATTTCATAAGTCACAAGCACTGAACTACAGTAGTACCTTGGCACAAAATTATATATTACGGGTGACGGGTGGGAAGGACCGCGGGGGTGGGTATGAAGTGTGCGCGCGGCGGAGCACGATGACCCTGCCGCACGCAGACTTCTTACTCGCCCCCGCTGTCATTCCCTCCGTCGCCCGCAGACCATTGGAGTGTCACGAAAATACTTGTCAAGCTATAGACAGCCGGTTTAGCACAACTCACCGCGACTACGCTTGTCACGCGACAGCATCACCAGTCTTTCTTGCATTATATAAAAAGGAAAGAGATCGTTTCACAGTTGTGCTAGAGGTGCTGAACTCTACACAAAAAGAAACTGCTGAAAAATATCATCTTTACTTGTGAGTAATTACAGCAATCCTCATTCTATAAGAATTTACAACCAGAAAAAAATGATAACATGACGTTAAATAAAATAAAGCAAATACAAACGTACACATCATTAAAAAACCACCGGAGAGGAAATCCCATGATGCAAAGGTAATTATTTTATAGACGAAGAATAACATCATTATTATAATGTGGAGTAACATATGCCACGCGTATGTTGCAAGTAGGCACCGGGACCGAATGTACACTCCCACCAGCAGAAGGACACTCATGACGTACTGTATTAAGAACAATAAGAACAGAACTCCTGCGAACAATTTCGACGCATCTTCCTCGTCGAATATATCCACCAACAGCATCAGGGTCAAAGCAATCAGAGGTATTATTACGGTGTACGCGATTACTAGCGATCCAGTTCTGAGATTTATAACCCAACAGCAAGCAGGAGCTACGCATAGCCTGTCAAGCAATTTCATTTAGCTTATTTACTGTACTCTTGATGGAATATAAAATACGATATTTTTTTTTAGAAAAGTTGTTTGAACGCACATACAGCGCCCGTGTCATTTTTGACGTTTTTGAAAGCAGATAAAGATTACAGACTATTTAGGTTTTCGGTAAAGAGGACTGACGTGAAGAACTCGTCTAGAAAATTTGGCTACAGATCTGGAAGTCAACTTTACTCCGGACTAATATTCAGATTCAGATTTTTGGTAAAATAATAAATATATTTTACAAGTCATGTCATTTCTATAAAAAACTGTATCCAATTCATTATAATTCATTCTTTTGAAATTATTACAGTAAATTATATTATTTCCATACAAAATTCGATAGTTTGATCTTAATTTTGTCAATAACACCAGAGAGTTTCGACATCTACATTATATTATTATAATTAATGTTGCAAAAATTAAATCTCTTTAAATTGATATTTTCATTTTTTTGGTAGCTACACGGGTAGCTAGGTATTCACAGATGGTTATAGGATACTTGTTACTCGACTGCGCTACAGCAAAAAAGAGGGTTATGGCCTTTTCCTCCTCCGCGAACGAAGTCGCGGGCACCTTCTAGCACCTAATACTATAATATTAACGTTCAGTTAGCAGTCATTTGAGTTTATTTTCGATTACCGCGTAAAACTTCTGATCTAATGTACGGATTTACAATATTATCAATCACAAAAATATTCATGTTCATGTTCACACCTACTCCAAAAAGGGCTGTGGTAGATAGGATAGGATAGATACAGGAATTTGTATGGCGACAAATTTTTAACCCCCTTTAAAAAATCTTTAAAAACTATAGATTTATTATCAATATAGTAGACTTGATTTGCTTCATAGTTATACAAGAATAATGTTGCAAGTTTCAGTATTAAATGCTGACTTCAAGTTGTACCTACCTGTTTGTTTCGTAGAAGTGAGGCGTTTATACGGTAAGCATTATGAACAAAGGACTTGTTAATTAATATTGTAGAATAGTGATATTGTATCGCAGGTTTTACGGTAATTTGGTCCGCACAATCCTAAACCCTTTCCTTTTTCTGGCAACATTTTAGTAAGTAACGATGTTCAAGTCAAAAACAAAATCCAACTTCTGTGAGATGTTACATTGGAATAAGATAGTTAAGACGCCTGATTTGATTATCTTGTAATAGAATATAGTCCTCTGAGCGAACCTTCCCAGTCTTACAGTATACCTGGGCTAACATAGCCGACTGCGGTGTCGCATAACATAATAATCAACCGCCTATTTATTTTTACCATTTCCATTTAATGCAGTGATTAAATGGAAATGGAAAAAAATTTGGGCACTCATCCCGCAAGTGATTAAATGGTGATATAATCATATTTTTCAAATTGAAAGTAACTACTGGAGAAAGAGATACAATAGGAAATACCGATTATGGATTGGCCTGCAATATGAAAGTAAATTTCACCTTGTAAGTATATGATTAACATTAACGTCAGCCAATATTTGTATGGTTATAACTTAGCCATGCAAATCATATTTTTTCGCCTTAGGTTTAATCACTTTAGATGCCTATAACTCGAGAGGAAAAGTGTACTGACTCATAATAGTTACGGTTTTAACTTCGTTTTACATACGCTATCATCTAAAATATTTTCTAGATTTTTAAATTGTAATACTCAGTTTTAGTGGGGAAGAACAATAAATCATTTAATTCCTTGATTACAACCGCTTTAAAAACAGACTGTATTGAATGAAGAAAACAATATATTATTGACATCTGTATTATGATAACTATGTTTAAAACTATGGTTTAGGCTTAACTCTTAACTGAATAGTGATAACAACTGGTTTCTTAAAAAGATCCACTAAGTCTGCTCTTGTTTGTGATTTGATCTGTTGCAGTCTGCCGCCCCCTGCTCCAGCTATGAGCCTAGCCAGCCTTTCTGAAGGACACTCCACTAAAACAGAACATAGAATTTTTTTTTCCAGGTCCTCGTAATATTCTAGCTCTATTTTTAGATTATAAGGTAGTTCTTGAGCAAGAAAATCCATAAACTTCGCCCTGACTGCTTCCTCTATTAAAGATTCTGATGTCTGGTCAGTCCACTGTTCTGGAGAATAGTGCAGTGATGCAGGCTTGGCGTTGCTGATGAGGTAATCCTGTAAAGACATATAAGTATTTTATTTCTGATTTCATAGACACAAATAGGATTTAATATTTTTAATCTTTGTTGAATTTCTCAGGTGTAACATTTTAAGTAGAACATTATCATACTTTGTTTTACAGTATAAGCATGATAATATGCTACTTCAAACGTAAAGAGAATAATAGTCAAGCATTGGGCATACCTTTATGTCTTTAACTCCATCTCCATTTACAGCTGATACTAGGAATATATCAGAGAAGTTGCTGTACCCCCTATCTTTCTTCGGTTTTCTGCTTTCTGTTTCAGGGCCTTGCACAGGATTTCCAGCAATTATGCCATTTGTCAAATTTCTTATAATTGATAACAGCTGCCTTTTGGATTCTAATCTGTCTATCTGCACGTTTAAAAAGAAACTTATATCTTTAAAACAATTCTAATAGTAATTAATAGGGGCCAAATCTTTTACAACAATAAATAAATTACTGTCTTAAAATATGCTTATACATTTGGACATAATTAGTAAATTGCGACAAAAAGTAACTACAGAATAATTTGCAAACTCTACAGTTTAAGTTGATTTAATAAGGGTCTATCTCAACTGAATAATGAAGCTTGAAAATCTATGCAAGATGTTTTTTAACAGAAACAACACATATTAAAGAAGTCTTACTTTATTTATGATTAGGAAACTGGGTACTTTATCAGCACTATTCAGCATGTTGACCACATCAGAGTGAAGCTGATCTTTAGTCCACTTGTTTGAAATGTCATGTACAACACCTATCACATCTGCACATCTCAGACTTTTGTAACAAGCATTTATCATGGACTCTGGCAGCTTGAATCTGCAAAACATAATGAGGTATCATCAAATTTAATAAGGGACAAGGTTAGATGGCCAGTCTGTTGCATTCAACCGGTCATACATATGATGGGGCTTTTACCTGGTAGGCTCTAGTCTGCCGAGGCCCCTGGGCTTATGAGGTAATATGTGTTTTTTTTTCATGGTGGTTTAAGATCCCAATGACATGCAAGCCCTTCGAAACCAGTCCAACCATTGTGTTGTGTTGCATCTTTGGTAATTTAGTTGGTACACTACTGCACATCAAGATCATTTCAATGTCAATGGTATCATTACACATGTTAACTAAGTTATGTTTACCCATACAACCGTAAATTAAAATTCCAATAATACAAATTCTAATTAACATTTTGGCAACCACGAATTTTGTAGAGCTATATACATAACCGTTGACATGCAAATAAGTGTATGGAACGAAAACTTCCTACGAGCAGCGCCCAGCTAGCGGGGTCACGGCCGAGACAGGGTTAAGAAAGAGACTGTTATCCCTTATTTATTTTGATAACCGGTTTAGCTCGCAGCGGGAGTATTGGAATAATGTTGCCTGCAAAGCTAATGGTCCTGGGTACAAATCCCAGTAAGAGGAAACATTTGTGTGATGATTATAAATATTTGTTGCTAAATCTTGGATGTTTTCTATGTATATCAGAAAATTTTATCTATTAAATATATTAATGTATTCTTTCATACTCATAACACCAGCTTTATTGAGCTTCATGGGACTAGTTTGATTTGTGTAAAAATTGACCCATAATATTTATTTATAATTATTAATACTTACTTTTTCTGTTCCTTCTCAGTAGCAACTCCAGGTGTGTCCAAAAATACAATTTGAGTATCATTTTGAAAACAAATAGCCCTTACCATCTTTGTTGTAGTGTGCACTTTATTAGAAGCAGCGCAAATCTACAAAAATGATTAACATAATATACGTGACATAATCCGTTCAACCTATTCTACGGTTCGTTTATTTAATGAAATATCCAAATTCTCAATTTTTTACAAAATGTTTGTAGGTTATGATCTGTTTTTGAAGTTTATTCGAGGCATACCTTTCTCTCCACAATATTGTTGATTAAGGTGCTTTTACCAGAATTAGGTGCACCTATGATAGCGACGTTTACAACCTTATTAAAACTTCGGCTTGCTTGTTCAGGCTGAGACGAGTAAAACACTGCCCGCAAGACGATTGCTTTACTGTATGTTACGCGAAGGGAATTTAGCATGAATGTAGACATTTTGATATGTAGTTACAATCATTTATTTCATAGTTAATAGCACTTAGTAAATTAGAAAATATTATTATTAAACAAGAAAAGTGCATCAAATCTACTAAAATAAATCTGGTCTGGTAACGTCAGTGTCAAATTGAATTTGTCAAACCAAATCAAACTGGGGGGCTACTCTGAACTTCGAAATTCGTTTCGCGCCACCCCTCTTGCTCTTATGTTAAACTGTGTTTGAGTGAGCGAGATGGCGCGATACGAACTTGAGATATTGAATTTCAGAGTAACCCCTCTGGAAATTGGCAACTGCTGTCATTCTTCCTTTTTTACAGCAGACTATACACGGTCAATTACATATAAGTGTCCTAATAGTCATTTTGAGCCCTTCAACAAATAGACAAGATGCAATATTTTTGTACATGCTTCTATTTTAAAGAATACAATCCATATCCATATCCATACTTCCATACTTAATATTATAAATGCGAAACTGTGTCTGTCTGTCTGTCTGTCTGTCTGTCTGTTACCTCTTCACGCTTTAACCGCTGAACCGATTTGGATGAAATTTGGTATGGAGATACTCTGAGTCCCGGGAAGGGACTTAGGCTACTTTTTATCCCTGAAAAGTACCCTTATCCGCGATAAACGAATTTAAGGCGGACGAAGTCGTGGACAGAAGCTAGTTTCGAATAAACCACACGTTTAAAAAAGATGAAAATACTAAAATGTGTTGCACAAATATGTGGCTATAAACACACAGTTTAAATTTTTGCGGCAAAACGGACTTCCCGTTCTGATGTGATGACGTCACACCTGTCTGACATTGTACATAGAAATTCTAGTGGTCACTGTTTTCAAAGGTTTGCATTGATTACGATTTTCAAGATTTTTATTTGTAATAAAAGATACTGTAAACTGCGTCAACGGTGCAGTCTTCAAGTGTGCAGCTCCACTCTTCTACTTGATGGAGATAGAGATATTCATAAGAGTGCCACTGACCTAACGCCGTGAAAATTTTTATTTTCACGGCGTTAGTGGCACCCGTGTTGATAAATGTATACATCTACTTCGACAAAGTTACCAAATATGTAATTATTTTAACTACCTTCTGATCCAAAATTTAAAGCTTGTACGTATAGGTAATATTCTTACTTACTAACTTATTTAGTTACTCTGGTGAATCGTAACATCCAGTTTTATTAAAAATAATAATTAATTTTCCCAACAAAATTATGTTTACCTTCGACTATAAGTTGTCATAACAGAAGTGACGTCACTAAACTGATTTTTAAAGACCAAAATCAGACAGTTCTCATCTTGATTATTTAAAAAAATAAACGTTATTTCATGAAAACATAAATTAGAAATATTGCAACCAGTAATATTAGGGTGAGTTTTATTGATAAAAATACTGACACTTAAACCAGTACGCAGTGATCACAGCGAAAGTGTGCCCGTTGACGTTAAATTTTGGTCTTGAATTAAAAATCAGTTTTTTGACGCTGATTGGTGTATTCAAATATGTTCCGTTTCACGTTACTTTTATTTAAAAATATTCTTAAAAAACAAAATTAACTACAGTAAAAATTTTACGTTACAGTGGCCTTTGTTTTATATTTTTTTAATATTGAAATCACAAAATGTTCATGAATAATACAATTGCATCTTCTTTTAATACATGGCCGGTCTAATGCACGCTACGCCACTGAAAGGATTTTTTTTTAACTTTGTCAGGGAAAAATATATTTTTTAACAGCTTACCCCGTGAACATGGAAGCATACGATTTAATCCATTGAATTTTTTTTATTTAAAACTAGTATTAATCGCAGAAACAGAAGATAATGCTATTGCATATTTTCCTGTGATATTTTCAATGAAATTAAGTTATTAAATTTGAAAAATATCTTATAACTTACAACCATGAAAGTAAAGTTAAGGTCTAAAATAAAGTCTAAAATTGATTGATAGTGTAAGAAAAGTATAAACCACCACCAATTTGCTATCTGTGGTAAAGTATGAGGTGTATTTCATATTAAATGATAGATGACCCAAAATAGTGGCATAGTTTTATCTTAGTCAGGTTTACTCTTAAGATCTGAAAAACGCCCTATAATTATTAACTTTTCGCAAGTCGAAAATTTTCACTTTGGTTTCGGGGTGAATTTATTATAATTAACATTAATGACCTACACTTGATATCCAAGTTTTATACTCATTATTTGAATGTTATTCTAGTTCTCTAGTCTCGTTATCAAAAAGAAGCTGCGTGATTTCAACTCACCGGCATGATTTTACTCAGGTAAATTGCAGCTCATGTAGCTACGTATTTAAACAAACTGATTCATATATGAATACGCTAACAAACTGCATTTTTATTTCGTTAACATACATATTGCTTGTTTCAGAAATGTCAGAGATAAAGTATAAAAAAGAAATTTTATCAGCAATAGACCATTTGCGCTCGAGAAAATCAAGACCAGACATCAATAGAATTTGCAAGTTTATGTTAAAGTGCTACAAAGTTGCTCCTAAATACACTAAAGCAGATCTCAAACGTTGCCTCAAGGAGAAGAGTATTTTTAAAGTTGATTACAAAGATAATGAGAGCTATAGAAACGCTGCAAAGTGGCGAAAGAAATCTAGCCAAAATAATAGTAAGAATTTAAATAATATAATTTTCCTTATATTCATGTACTCCAGTGAAATATATTACAATGTTATTAATCATATAACTACTAGCATTTAAAGTTAGTGCCAAGTATACTAATATTCACATGAATATGATATGTAAAAGCTGTATCCCTTCCCAATTTATTTTTAACATGTCTAACTATAAATGTTTTTTATATAGAAATGGCTTCATCTATAGCAACAAGTGAGCGAAGAATAATTACCTCAGCAATAGCCACCCTAATCTATCAAGACCAAAGCTATCTTGAAAATGGGATTGCCTTTGATGATCTTGTAAGGGAAGCAGCTTCACAAGAACCGAAATACTCAAAGAAACAGTTGGAGACTATAGTCAATAAGGAGTTGTCTTCGGGTAGTCTTGTAAAACTACCAAATGGAAACTTGGCATTAGGACCGGCTGACAATGATGGTGATAGTTCCGACAGCTTCAAGTTTGATTACAATGCTGAGTCAAATACGAAGGTATGTAATATTTTTTTTGTTTCATTTTAAATCCTTAAAGTAAACTTTGTTTCAAGCAAAAAGTATTGTTTATCATCCTTGAATTACCTGCTATCCCTGTACCAAATGGTTGGAATTGGTCCAGGTGTTTAGATTTAATACTTGGGCACATTTACAAATTAATGCAAATTCAATTTTCTTACCAATTTCTTGCAATTAAGAAAATATATACTCAATTTATTTCATCTTAATTTGATAAATAAATAAAATTATTATTGCTCATCATTAAAAATATTGGTAACAAAATTTTAGAAATGCTCACTCACTAACATACAAACATCATCGCTTGTCCTTATCCCATTTACTTGGGGTCGGCGCAGCATGTTTTTTTCTTCCATACCTCTCTATCACTCGTCATCTCATCACTTACATCCTACCTGTTCATGTTATCTCTCACGCAATCCATCCACCGTTTCCTCGGCCTACCTACCTCAGGATATATTTTAGACCAAGCCTTTGTTAACCTATTCACTGTCAGGAACCCGCACCTCGAGGGCACTTTGCTCAAAGATATGTAGCTAATACCATGTGTTTCCCCGTGTGTAGAGGAAAAAGTGTAGTGCTACGAAAAGCTTGGCAGCATAAGTTTTAATGATTGATGTATTTTTTATTTTTCTATATACTTGATAATATACTGTTCTTATAATAAGTTTAAAACAGTATTTTCAAGGCAAAAGTGAATAGGCTGTACTGCACCTAAAAGCTACAGTTACAGCTTCAACCCTATAGCTATAATACTTAGCATCAGGCAATACATGGGCTAATTGCTGGCCAGTCTCTCGGTTTAAAAAAGTATTGCATTATTTATGCTGCACCATATTTTGTTTTATCAATTTCTTCCTGTCATTAGAATGTCACATGTCATTAAGTGATATATTGTTGTGTCATAGGAATAAAAATTACAATTTATATTTACAGATGACTTCATCAGCAAATTCTTCATGTCGATCATCACCCCAACGAATGCGGGGGCGGCCAAAGAAACGAGGGGGAGGTGGATCCTCCAGCACAGGGCCAAGTAACAGCATGACTAGAAATGCCGGTGTCAGAGTAGGCGAAAGACGTAAAATGGCCAAAAAAGTTTTTGACCCATCTGACAACAATGTTCCTAGCAAACGTAAAAGAGGCAGACCAGTAGGGTCCCTTAATAAGAGTACTCTTAAAAAGCGCCTCCTGATCACTGGACAGGGAACTAAAGACAAAGAAGGCACACCTCTTTCTGAAAGCCAAATGTCTCTGGATGGAAGTGGTGATGAACTGGAACAAGATGAGCCTAGATCCCATGAGACTTCTGGAGGGGTTTGTTCAGTATGCCTTATTCAAAAATCTCGTGCATCCAATGACAGGCTCATTGAATGCAGGGACTGTAATAATAAGGCACATTTGAATTGCCTACAGTCAGGATCAGGCATATTGAAGCCGAGGCCAGATAATACCTGGCAATGTCCACATTGCAAAACATGTGTAGTATGCTGTGAGACTAATGATGCTGTAAGTACCTATAAAAAGTTTATCAATCAAGTTTGTGTTAATTTAATTTATCACCCGATAATTCAGCCCATACAGCCACTTAGGACAGTTGAAATACGACTCAGGTTGTTTCATATATGAGTAAGTCACCTGACGTGATTAATTTGTTTATCTTTTTCCAGGGTATCTTAACGGTATGCAGTATTTGTTCCGACGCATATCACGCGCTTTGTCACACGCCACGAATTCCAGAACGGTTGAAAGCATGGGACCAATGGGAATGCAATAATTGCTTGGAGTCACGACCAACCGTTGTTGGATCACCGGCCATTATACCCAGCAGCTTGGAGTACAGTATCCAAGATTCACCTCCTGTTGAACCATTCCTAAAACCACATGAGTTGGACAGAGCTGAATCTAAATTAGGTGAAGAAGCACCTGTTGATCCACGGATACCTGATATAACTAACTGGACAACTGATGATGTTTACGATTACTTTATGGAGAATTTTGCGGAGGCTGCACCATTGCTGAAAGAGCAGGTGAGCTTGATAGATTTTATACCAGCCAAGATATCTTTAATCAAATTATGCAAATATGTTTGCAGTGTTTCAATTCCCTACTAATATTATAAATGAAAGTGTGTCCGTGTCTGTCTGTTACCTCTTCACGCTTAAACCACTGATCCGATTTGGATGAAATTTGGTATGGAGATAGTTTGAGTCCCGGGGAAGGACATAGGCTACTTTTTATCCCGGAAAAGTGCCCTTATCCGTGATAAACGAATTTAAGGCGGTCGAAGTCGCGGGCAGAAGCTAGTTACTTATAAAAATCTAAAATCAATAGCATAAGGGATTTTTCAAAATTAGGTCTAGCCAAGTAAACTTCTCCTAGTGGTATATTTTCTTAAGAAAAAATTGTGTTGCGATTAATAAGAAAATTAAACAACTTTGCTACCAGGACCAAGTTCGAAATTATTTCAATCCATGATTATTAATAACATTCATGCCAACTATTGTCATTACAAGCAGAATATTGATAGACTAGATTTTTTACATTTCAATGAGATTTGCCATTCATCCATCACCTTTTTTACTGTTTCAGGAATTTGACGGTCATGCATTGAGCATGGCAAGGCGGGCCGACATTGTGAGAGGCTTAGGACTGCCACTTGGTCCAGCCCTTGCATTATACCAAATAGTTGTTAAGCTACAGACCCGAAAAGATGACTGGACAATGTGTTGGGGTTAATTATTTTGCTGATCATCACCTTCTTGAGGCTTTATTTTGTATCTCAAAAGTGACGTTGAGAGAATTACGAAATATTAAAAAGTATAAACAATGAATTAAATCACATCTGATAGTATTGATATTGCAATTTCAGAAAACGAAATAAATCTATTTTCTACCAGAAACTGGAGCAGCAGGTCATAAGCCATAACCAATATGTTTGGTCATACAGGTGGTTAAAGTATTCTCATAACGCGATTACCTACCACCTATTTCCATACTTTATGGCGTTTGAGCACCTTGTTTGGATGCTATTGACGAAAGCCATATGTATCAATAAACTTGGTGAACTTGCCTAAAATTATATATTGGTATAATGAAATAATGAACTTGTATACATACTTTCGAGCTGTCATAATTGATGAATTAGTGCTTACTATAAGTATTCAAGGTATTAAAAACTGGTACCTTCAAATTTGCAATGTTGCCTTAGGTAACTAATTATAGGTATTCCTGTACCATTATTATATGCTCAACGAAACATTGTAATGTGTTTCCAGTGTAAACTTTTGTAATTTTGTGAACCTTGCAATAAAATATTACAAATAATCTTAAGACAATTTTTTCTTCCTTTCAAGTCTCGACGACGCTTACTAATCTTAGCAATTAAAGATAATGAGAGTAATAAAATAACGTTAAGTGGGAAATAATGGAGTTTGATGAATTTGACACTAAGTACATATAAGCACTCTTTCAAAATGATGCACAGGTCACGTGTTAAAAATAAAATGCTTTGTGTAGGTATGCCATATTTTATTGAAGCATGCCTTAACTAAATGTATTTTTTTTAATAAATAATATGTACATAATATTATCCCTACTGATCATGCTCCATATGCATGATGTTATTGATGCCGATCAAAATGTTTTACGTAGGATAAAAATACGTTGAATAACATTGTGGCACCATTTATATAAAGAACCCTGTATTTTGTAGATAGAAAATAAAAATTGATGAATTGCACTGGTGGCCAAAATAACCAGTCACCCTGAAACAAATAAGATTTAATCATAAAGTTTACAATCGAATGTGCTATATACATATATGAAACACAAACTAGAAAGTGCCAGAAAACAGGAGATCAACTATAAACAGTTTTGAACTTAGGAGTTGCCTCACAGTGTTGACTCAAACTTGGTTTTGGGGACCCAGGCTCGTAGTCAATAATAGTCTTTGCTAGGATGTATTTGTACCTTTATATGTCTTTATGACAGGACATATCAGTAACCATATAAATATATTGTGTTTATTTTATGTAAGCAACATAAAAGTATGAACCCGGTTGCGTTAAGTTTGCACCTCATTTGCATGCGACGAGATAGATACCACTACCAGATACCGTGTTACATAGTGATAAGTGAATGTTTGTATGGGACCCGTTGCGCGAGTCAGACTCGCACTTGGCCGGTAATCTTTAGCATTGCCATTACTAATGTCTTCAAATGATGTAAACATCGTGCTTAGGGTTCCAAAGCTCAAAAGGAAAAAACGGAACCCTTATAGGATCATTTAGTTGTCCGTCTGTCCGGCTATCCGTCTGTCTGTCGGTCTTTCAAGACCCTTATTCGGAACGCGTGAGGATATTAAGTTGAAAGTCAACGCAGTCCAAAGATACAACGTCAAACGTCGTTAAAAAAGGTGTTTTCATATTAATTGTTGGCCATGGAAGCATATAGGGTACTTCCAGTTGTCCTAGAAATTCGGTATGAAGGTAGGTCTTATAGTGTAGCACAACCCACGTATGTCTATGGCAGTAACCAATATAAAATGACCCCACACAGCGTACATTTTTCTTAGGCGTAGGACTCTGCTAACACTGGATTTACATAAATACGGATGTTTTAACGTATATTTTGTACCCAACCCTCGGTGCGCGAGTCTGACTAGCAAATGGTCCGTTTTTTTATATATAACATCATAAAAGTATATCAATAAAACCACTTGGCCCACAGTTACAGCTTTATCCATTTGGCAAATCCGGAAGTATCCTATAGGTTTTCCATGGACGGCGATTTGTATAGAAACAGCTTTTTTTAATGACTGTATCTTTGGATTGCGTTGACTTACAAGGAAAGATACCCAGCTGTCCGGCTTCCATCTGTTATATTTTGATATATGTTAGAGTGGTCTAAAATAAGAAATTTTTTTTTAGCTGCCTGCCCAATCTCAACCTATTGGGAGAATGTCCTCCATAGTACTGAAAAGTGACTAAACCCTCTTACTTCTGTAGAGTTCTAGCAAATTAATGGTTTGTTTATATGTTTGAAAACATCAAAAAATAATGAGCATGTGTTTTGTTATATCGGCTCAAAGTAACATAAAAAAAAACACCCTTCTAATATTTCTATTCCTCATCGTTGAACTAATAATACTTCCTGAAAAAAAGGGTTTTGACAGACAACAAAGTAATCCTTTTTTACCGACTTCCAAAAAAAGGAGGAGGTTCTCAATTCGACGGAATGTTTATTTATTTATTTTTTATTCATAACACTACTCGCTTTAATTATGCACGCTCAAATTCTAGTTTTCAATTCAAGTTGCAAAAAACTTCAAGTAATTTGTAATTTAATATAGCTTCAGCCCAATAGCAAATTTTATTTTTAACGGACTTCCAAAAAAAGGAGGAGGTTCTCAATTCGACAGAATCATTATTATTATTATATTTTTTTTTATGGATGTTCACCGATTACTCAAAGACCATTTGACCGATTTCAATTTATTTTTTTTGGTTTTATAGAAGGTACTTTCTAGTTGGTCCCATTTAATTTTGGTGAAGATTTGATGATGGAATCCATGAGGAATTGAAGGAACTCCTCAAATATTGTAGGCATACATATAGCGATTTTGGTATTATAAGAAACATAATAAGCATTTGCGTTCAGAAAGTGTAAATTGGTGAAGTGGAACTGATGCAGAAGGCCACAGAATGCCATCGGAACTCCTCAATGATAAATGATTTACGGGTGGCGACAAAATATCTTGATTAATTTAGCTAAGCAACTTCATAGTCACAAATTTAAATGTTCGTGATGAGAATGGTACCATCGAATTGATTTGATGATGGAGCCGGAAGGTAGGCACCAGATCTATGTAATAAAATAATGTATCCTAGCCGTGTTTGGGCTTGTTCGAATCGTCACGAGATACACTTTTAAGTAACGATTAACTAAAAAGTGTAAAATAAATAAACTTTTAAACAAAAAAATAAAACCGACTCCAAAAAAACTAAAAAGTAAAAAATAACGCCATAATTCAGTTTCTTCAAATTACTTACAAGTAACCGTTTATATACTCAATCTATACAGTATATACAATTAATGTTAGTTTGGAGTCGGTGCCATCGTGTCACAAGTTACTAAAATAGTCAATTTTCAATATTTTACACATTCTTTATATGGCACCGACGCCAAAATAAGATTAATTGTATATACTGTATAGATTGAGTATATCGTGTCACAAGTTACTAAAATCGTCAATTTTCAATATTTTACACATTCTTTATATGGCACCGACGCCAAAATAAGATTAATTGTATATACTGTATAGATTGAGTATACAAACGGTTACTTGTAAGTAATTTGAAGAAACTGAATTATGGCATTATTTTTTACTTTTTAGTTTTTTTGGAGTCGGTTTTATTTTTCTCCTCCGCGAACGGAGTTGCGGGCGCCTTCTAGTATTCAAAGATATCCATTCAAAAGAGATACGTAGAGACTTAAAAAAGAAGACAATACAATGAAGATGTTGCAAAAGCCTGGGGATAATAATATTTGCAACTTCTTATTTCAGTATGGACATCACTAACACAGATATTTGTAATATTTTCTTCTGTTTCCGCGATTATTACTCATTGAAATAAAACAATTTAACGGATTATATCGCGTATATTATCTCATTTTAGTTCCCGACGTTTCGGAAGCTTTCCAGCTTTCCATGGTCACGGGAGGACTGACCATGACCATGGAAAGCTGGAAAGCTTCCGAAACGTCGGGAACTAAAATGAGATAATATACGCGATATAATCCGTTAAATTGTTTTATTTCAACAGATATTTGTGTTAGTAATATCTGTACTTTTCAAGCTTTATTAATTATAGCTTCTGGCTTCTTAAATTTGTTTATAGCGGATGAGGATATTTTTCCGGGATAAAAAGTAGCCTATGTCCTTCCCCGGGACTCAAACTATCTCGATACCAAATTTCATCCAAATCGGTTCAGCGGTTTAAGCGTAAAGAGGTAACAGACAGACAGACACACTTTCGCATTTATAATATTAGTATGGATATCCAAAATGTCCCTGACAGTGTCCCTGAAAATCGAATTTTAAAATTACTCGCAGATCCGATTATTAACAGAAGGGGGCAGATGGAATTTAAAAACCTTCCCAAATATGAGTACAAATAATGTTACCTAAGGAATATTTAAGTTGTGACCATAAGTTAAGTGCTTATTTATTTCATTACTGATCTCGTAAAAGATTTATGTTTTTGTTTTTAATTACAATGATATCTGTATAAACGCGCTCACTGCTGCACAATGTTTAAATATCAGTTAATAATTTGGTGTTAGCAGTTTGCTGCTAAGAATATAACAAAGGAATAATGGCTTCTTAAATTCGTTTATCGCGGATGAGGGTATTTTTCCGGGATAAAAAGTAGCCTATGTCGTTCCCCGGGACTCAAACTATCTTGATACCAAATTTCATCCAAATCGGTTCAGCGGTTTAAGCGCGAAGAGGTAACAGACAGACAGACACACTTTCGCATTTATAATATTAGTATGGATATCCAAAATGAACAACAGTCACTCTTAATTTTGGCTGCCTAAAAGAAACCATGAAAAAAATCGATGTTGATAGTAGGATCTTTAAATATCAAGGAATATACTTAGTCAGCCTATAAGTTTAGACACAAGGTTTTTGCGAATAAATTCAAATTAGTGTTTTTTTTTTAATATTATTACTGTACATCAATTGAAAGCTTTGTTTTTGGCAATTAAGACTCTCTTCACTAACTCATAACATTCAATATAGACCACCACTTGGATTACGCACAAGATTTGATGAAAATATTTTGTTAAAAGTGATTTAAAACCAGTTTATAAAAAAAAAAAAATCCGTCGAATTGAGAACCTCCTTTTTTTGGAAGTCGGTTAAAAAATGGTTAAGAAAGGAAATATTACAGTTCTCTGAAACCTCTGTTTAAGGACTGTTTTGCAACAGCAATTAATTTTTCTTATCCCATCTGCACTGAATATTCCAATCAAGGAGTTAAGGTAGTTTTTCACTTTAGCACTAAATACAGTAATTTCGATAGCGGGCAATAGAACTGAGTACGTAATCCATGAATAATGGTGAGTATGTCGCTAAGGCCTACGACAATTGGACTTTAAAATAAAAAAAATGAAGATCTGTTTTAGTCTTACATAACCATAAACTATACAAAGAAACAATATTTAAAATCAGGGACTGGTTATCCAATTGACTCTTCTGCATATTTTTATAGCGGTTTATCTCGAAGTTTAGAGGCAGGAAAAAAAATATGGCACAAAATTTAAAAAAAAAAATTACATTTTACTAATTGGCAAAAACTAAGCTTTCAATTATCCTATACAAAAGATACAAAAAATACTGCAATTTTATTACTTGATAACCAGTTGTAAGTCACCATTCTTATTTCAAGTTATTTATACTACTAAATGGTGTATTCAAACCAAAATCACGAGCATCTGAGTAGCTATGGGCTTTAGATGTGCTAAAAAACTCACCATGTATGTATATTTAAACTTATAAGAGATTTCATTAACTGTCTCGGCAGTAGTTTTGTTTTCCAAGTACCCCATTCCAAGGTAGAAGCACAAAATGGTAGCAGGTGACGCGAAAAATTGGTCCGCCATAATTTTTTTTGTAACAGTCCTAAGATCAGAATAGGGCAGAAGCTTGTCCAAGTATACATAATAATAGTGATGAAAAGGCCCCAATAATAATCCCACTGTGAACATTCTTGCTGAAAATATATGAATTGTGTTAGTAAATTTATATTTCATCAACCTATTCAATGCCAAGCAGTCGAGCAATTTGCCGTGCCACTGACACCAGAGCAAAAAATAAGAAGAGCTCCAAAATCAACAGGGATTGAAAAATACTTGTAATTCATAGTTTTTGATCATTAAAATTTGGACGGCTGTGGCCGACGTGGTGTCAGTGGCACAACTTCTAGTTGTCGGCCACAGCCGTCTTTGGAGGTCAAAAGGAGGATTATACATTTTATTTCAAATACATGAGATGTGTTTGTAAATTTCACTGACACCCCAGCTGGGGCAGACAGAGAGAGAAACATTAATGGGGAGTTTAGGGTACTTTGTCAAAGTACTATCAAGCGCTGCTCAGCAAAATAAATGTAAAACAGAAATGGGCTAGAAAACCATGAATAAATACCATACCAGATCTTGCCCAATCATATCGTTTTGGGATATAATTAGAGCGATATTCAAATTCTTGCTGCACTAAGTCACCAAGAAACAGAAAAGCTCCTGATGTAAATGTGTTTGTAAGTACCAAATTCTGTTTACTAAAGAGGACTGTTACACCTCGATGGAATACTGATTGCGTTCTCATACTGTTCTTAAATGGACTTGTAGTTTTTAGCAGCCTCATGCCACATGCTGCATGCATGATGCAATACTTGAGGTAAAAATCTGTAAATAATAATCATACATATAACCTGATCATCGTAGGCAGCACCAAAATGAGCGTAGGCTTATGTAAACCTTTAAATAAAATAACCTTGAGTTGAAATAATACTCGACATACATTGCGCTCTATGATAACAAAGTATCAGCAAAGTATTAAGTTACATTTATGTCAGGATAATTCAAGTGTGATCACGTAGTACTTACTTTCACCTTAAATCATATTCTGAGGTTCAACATATTTTATATTTAATACTCAGACTGGCACAACATTCAAAGATTCCGCCTAAATAAATACAGCTTTTTCGCTGTAAACGTAATCTAATCTTTATATGGACAGACGTCAACGTCATATCAATGTAGGAGCATTCCAAAACAATTTATTGTTATTTCAAGAAGAGCACTTTTCTTAAACAACAATGTTTCATAAAAAAGGGAGCTAAATTAAAGCAGTAATAAGCTGTATGTAAACTATTTTTTTTTCAATGACTTGGGTTGTTAAAGGTGTATGCGTAGATAGGTCGGGATCGAGTCTTTCGGGAACTGGCATTTCTGTTCGAGGTTCAGGTGAGTTCATGTCGTTGATGTTCACCTTTCTTTCAAAATGTTTTTTTTTAAAGACTTTCCTAATTCTATTGCGCCCTTATATTTACATTACTCTTTGGTTGCTCCATTTATACAAGTTTAGGCTATGCGTTCCTACATATTGCACGCCTAACACAGTGTAACGAAGAAATTAAATCATGTTATTTCTGAACGTACCCTTTCTGTGTTTTTTCTAGTTTATAGTCATTGACAGTCGTGGTAATGTCAATATGGTGATAGTGTTAAAATCAAAATAAATTACAAAAACAAAATGGCCCAAAGCGAAAATTTAGATTTCTCCGGTTTATTTAAGTTAGATGTCCTTGTTCACCTTGATATCGTATCTTATAGCTTCTATGAACTTGGTCTGAAGAAGTGTTTGGCTTTTTCTAGCAATAAGGAGCTCCTATTCTTTTACGTTAATCGTGAATCAGAACGTTTGGAGAAAAATTTTGATTGGGATTTTTTGGATAATCCGATTTTTTGTATGTGTTTTGAGCCCAGTGGTACCTGGGTACTTATTGTAAGCGAACAGAAAATCTTGCTCGTTCCATTTCTCCCTCAATTTACTCCTCAAAATGCGTTTGATTGCAAGTGGTCACTGTCCAGTGTCACCGTTCTTCCACTTGCGAATATTCCAAAACCTACCACCGTCGTGTGGTGGCTTACTAAAGAGTCTGAGAATATCATCATCATTGGATCAAAGGTGAGACACTTCTGCCGAATAAGAAGGCATGTTTGTTTTTATATTTCATACCAAAGTTCTTTTCAATTAAACTGACTGGGTATATTTAATATTTTCTTCTGTTTCCGCGATTATTACTCATCGAAATAAAACAATTTAACGGATTATATTGCGTATATTATCTCATTTTAGTTGACTGGGTATTGTTTTTTTATTTTTCAGATTGGGACAGTGACGTTTTATAGTCTGGAATCACAATATGTTGTTGGAGAATGTAAAGTATCAAGTGAAATCAAAGACTTGCAGATTTGTTTTGATGATTCATTGGACCTATTAGCTCTATTGGTAAATAGTAGTTTTCTTGAATTTCTAAAATACAGTCATTAGTATTACAATGTTTTTTCCTGAGCAGGCAGGGAATTATGTAAGTAGTTATTTTTTCATCAATCCTGGCTTCAACTTTAGGCATCCAAAAGGGTGACCCAATATCACCCGTTGTTATTGGTGGCATTAGAGGCATATTCAAAACCTAGATGTAACTAAAAATGTACTTAACAGAAACGGTGAAAACTGAAATCACTTACGTTTCCAGACAATCTAATTAAATCACCCAAAAAACTACAGCAAAAGCTATAACAACTATCAGATGGAAGCATAAAAGCATTGATTTAATATTTTCTTCTGTTTCCGCGATTATTACTCATTGAAATAAAACAATTTTACGGATTATATCGCGTATATTATCTCATTTTAGTTCCCGACGTTTCGGAAGCTTTCCAGCTTTCCATGGTCACGGGAGGGCTGAGAAAAGATGTATTTTCCTCTGTCAAAGTTACAATTTGTGCAAACTACCCATTTTTTTGAAAAAACACAAATAAAGGTGTACATACATGCCAGATGGGCCTAAGCTGTAAAGACAGTTACACATGTGCCAGAAGGGCTTAATTATTTTATTCTAATAATTTACCAAGCAGCATTTCACAAATGAGGCATACTGAGGAGAAAAGAAACACTGCAAAGAAAAAATCCCAGGCTACCTCGTTACTAATTATAATATTTAAAAAACAGAGACTATTAAACTACTTTTAAACAGATAAGATATTTTACACCGTTCGGAAATTAAGGTTTTGTGTCCTGCTTTTTAATCTCAATAGCCTCGCGTAGCAGGTGCTTGTGTAGCACATAGCAGATGTCAAGCACCATTGGTGTAATAGGTCTGCAGTCTGTGAACATGTCATTGACAAAACAAACCACTCAATTAAGTTTGATAAACCTTCTATCCTTGCCAAAGAAAAAAGATATTTTCCCAGGATGCTACGCGAGGCTATTGAGATTAAAAAGCATCCTAATTTCAATAGAGAATATGGATTGTCACTACCACCAGCTTGGGATCCTGTAATACATCTCATCAAGGAAGAAGCGAGACACAGGACTGCAAAACCTTAATTTCCGAACGGTGTAAAATATCTTATCTGTTTAAAAGTAGTTTAATAGTCTCTGTTTTTTTAATATTATAATTAGTAATGAGGTAGCCTGGGAGTTTTTCTTTGCAGCGTTTCTTTTCTCCTCACTACGCCTCATTTGTGAAATGCTGCTTGGTAAATTATTAGAATAAAATAATTAAGCCCTTCTGGCACATGTGTAACTGTCTTTACAGCTTAGGCCCATCTGGCATGTATGTACACCTTTATTTGTGTTTTTTCAAAAAAATGGGTAGTTTGCACAAATTGTAACTTTGACAGAGGAAAATACATCTTTTCTCAGTCCTCCCGTGACCATGGAAAGCTGGAAAGCTTCGGAAACGTCGGGAACTAAAATGAGATAATATACGCGATATAATCCGTTAAATTATTTTATTTCAATGAGCATTGATTTAAACTTACACGATCTTCACTCATAATCGATTAAGCCCTTTTTCTAATGCTAAGAAAAACGAAGTATAGAATTTAATATTACACGAAAATAATGAATTAATTAACATTCTAACAATATATAAAATCCTAAACTAAATTATAAGGTAAATTAAAACTACTAAACACAATAAAATTAAAAAGAGTTATAAAAAGAACACCCCGTCCAGCAGTTCCGCCTGCGGCATGGTTCCCATTATGCTGGCGGCGTTACCTCTCTGAATGGCTAAGGAAATCCTCTGGGAGAGGTAAGCGCCAGCTCTGGGATCGCCGGAGGTGCGGCTCAACTGCGTCGACAGGGTCTTCATGAAGTTTTTCATGTCATCATTAAGCCCCGTTTTGTTGTGTTGTGATAATGAGCATAAAAGCAATTTCAATAAACAATACAAACAAAACTTACGACTAATGTATTTAAATAAAACAAATTGAACAGACTATATCGCATATGTTGTCGCACTCAGGGATGGCAAAAGAAGTGAAGGTCAACAAATGAAAGGTTGGGGAAATGACCTTAAAAAAGTTGCTGGTCGAGAATGGATCAGAATTATTACAAGAGACGAGAGATAGGTGGAACTCTTTGCAGAAGGCTTTTCTCAAAAGTCAAGCTGATGTTGGAAAAACTAATTGTCAGAAATAAATATTGTATTGTAAATTAAAATAAAACAGCAATAAAGGTTTATTTTATTTCACTTCTTTATTTTCAGATTACTGGAGGAAAATCACAGCAATGGAAGCTTGTCCTTGAGCACAGGTCATATGGGTACAACTGGCTGCAGCAGAACAGAGCCCAATCTGACAAGCGTGATGGCTTCATGTCTTATATTAAACAGCTGTCTAAGGAAAAGATCTTTAGTCCGGGTGGTAGCAAAGGTGATGTACATTAAACCATTGCACCTGCAACCTTTTTGTGGTTCTTTTCTGTTTATAGCTTCTTTTTTTAGGGTTCCGCACCCAAAGGGAAATACAGGACCTTATTACTAAGACTCCGCTGTCCGTCTGTCTGTCTGTCTGTCTCTCCATTGATCACCAAGGTGTATCTCATGAACCATGATAATTAGACAGTTGAAATTTTCACAGATGATGTATTTCTGTGGCTGCTATAGCAACAAATATTAAAAACAGAATGATTTTGTCTGTCTGTCTATGTTAAAACCAATATAAAATGACCAAACACCGCATACATTTTGCTTAGGAGTAGGGCTCTGCTAACACTGGTTTTCATAGTTACGGCCGTTTGTAGCGCATATTTTGTACGGAACCCTCGATGCGCGAGGCTGACTCGCACTTGGCCGGTTTTTCTTACCTCCTAAGTCAACTGACTTGCTACAATTAATTCTTGGACTTTAAGTTCTACAGTTTTTTGTATAGATAAATAAATAAATAATATCACGGGACAATTTTACACAAGTCGAACTAGTTCCATGGTAAGCTCAATAAGGCTTGTGTTATGGGTACTAGACGACGATATATTTAATAGATATATTACGTATATACATAGAAAATATTTGCCCTTACCGGGATTTGAACCCAGGACCTCAGCTTCGCAGGCAATGTTACTCCCACTGAGCTAAACCGGTCGTCAAATAATAGGATATAAATAAGGATGAGCCAATTTTTTTAAAAGATATGGTGATTCAAAAACAATTTCGTGGAATAGGTTTAATAAACAGTTTGCAACTATCACAATTCAAAACTATGATTTCTGGAATAAGTTATTCGTGTTTTTAATTTTAACTTTTATTTGTCCTTGCCAAATCTCCAGCCAGTAGTGACGACAATCGAAATATATATCTACTAGTCAATAAAAAATTTGACGCATCCAAATGTAAAACGCATGATATAAGTACCTATATTAGAATAGCTTATTATAAGGAAAAAATATAAAAACAAGAGCTTTTTTTTGCTCATCCCAGGCATGATGACGGGGTTTGAAAATCAAAATTCTAATTTGTCCGTCAGCTAGATAATAAAAAAATATTCGACACGTATTTTTTGGTCTTCCAAGATAATAAAAAAATACTCAGATAAATCGCATTCAAAGGATAAAACAAGAAATCTCTAATACCAATAGTTATTCTCAACACAAAAGACGCACAATATCATCTTTATATTGCCATGATATTATGTTGCCATAATTCTAGAGCAGTGTTTCAAATCTCTTAAAGTATAGATAGCTCCAGCCAGATATATTTGCTTGAAAAATTCCATTGTAAACATTTTACCGTTATTTTATTAGGATTTTACAATATTTGAATATTTATTCCTTAATTTATACATTACCTTTCTTGTGCAGATGACAGCAAATCTCAAACTGTGGAGTATGTCTTGAAGCCAACTGAATACCTGCCATCATTTCGCAAGGGATCTAACAATTGGGCACTGTCAGCCCAATATGTCAATGGAAGACATTTCCTCTCGGCATTTGAACTAAATGAAGGAACTTTGATTGTAAGTTTTCCATGTTTTAGTTCATAAAGAACTTACTCTCTTTAAGAACATCCATTTTATAACCACTGGTAGAATAGCAGTGGTATTTTAAAATTGTGAGGTATTAAGATAATGATTTGTGTTTTAGTTGGAGAGCCCAGAGGAAGAAGCACCATCAAGAACCCTCAGGCCTAATATTAAGAAGGATGGCCTGTATATACAAGGGTTGTGGACACAGAGACTCATATTCCTGTTGAGAAAAAACGAACTTGAAGTGCACAGTGCTAACTTTTCTGTTTTACAAGTAAGACTCTGTTAGTTTGACTATTTGATTTCTCTATCTGGGAATGGTTTTTTTTACAAAACGAAATTTATACATTTCCTTAACAAAACGAAATTTATACACTGTACAAAAAGTCTTTGTGAATCTTCAAATCAAGCATTTTCATAATATGACACTCTACTTTAGTAGCTACCCTTTAAATATTTGTCCCCCTCTCGTATACATATAGAATAAAAATAAATTATAAACAAATTAATTCATTTGGGTTGGCCATGTTTAGACATTATAGTCGGACAGATAGTCAGAGAGGTTTCTCCGAATGTCAAAATTTGAAATTCGTATCGTGCCATCCCTGTTGCTTTTGTGTTAAACTGTACTTGAATGAGCAGGATAGTGCTATGTGAACTTCAGTTTCAAGTTTCGGAGTAGCTCCTCAGTGTCGCAACATAAGAGGTAATTTTTTTACCTCTTTCGTACGAAACCGTAAGATGGGGATCTCACAAATAAAACAATTTGAAGATAGAAACTAGAAATATGTTTTAATAAGTATCTACTTAAATATTAGTTCAGGAATCCAAAGCCTGCGTGGCCTATGACGCGAAACTCCGCCACTCGACTCAGTATAGGCTTGGAGATCGCGCAAATCACACTCGAATACGTTTACCAAATAAGCCAAGGTAATTTTAGTGATTTATTGATGTTTTCTAGGGTGAAGCGCTTCTCGGCACCAAGCGGGACTTCACCGAGTTGTGGGCCGCAGAGCTAATTGGCGACGTTCGCGGAGCCCACATCATGTCCGCCAAAGAACCAGTCGGTGCGTCTACCGGTTGGCGGGAACCCACGTTCATGTGTGATTTGCAACTACCGCGGTTCGCGCTCGAGTCCTGCCTTGTAGTGACCACCTGCGGCGCGTATATATTGAATACTGTGTAAGTATTTGTTCGAATCCAGTGGTAAGTACAGTAGTACCACAAATATGAGTTACAACGATGTACCTGCGCAGAAAGCATTTTTTGAAAACAGATTAACCAATTATAAGGCAGCGCGTTTGAGCGGGTAAAATCTTCAACGCCAATTGGTCAAAATTTTGCGCGCGACGCCGGCAGCACCGGCGCCCGCCATTTTGTCTGGCGCCGCGTCAGTCGCCATGAGCGAGAGAGCACGGGCTCACCTGTCATTGCATATGTACCGTACGTATAGTGCAACAAGGTCTTTATTGAAATGTATGACCATTCCGTGTGTGACCGGTTCGGTTTCATTCGGTACTTGTTAGCACTCGTCGGCGTGGCCGAAGATTGCCGATGTAACTTATATTCGTGGTACTACTGTATTAATTTGTTCAAGTAGATCCAGTGCGTCTGAGAACGGGGTACGACATTGATTGGGGTCCCAAGTTCATGTGCGACCTGCAACTGCTGCGGTTCCATCTCGAGTCATGCCTTATACTGACCACTCGTGGCGCTTATATTTTGGCTCTCCATAAGTATTTTATTTTATAGAACATAGTTTTGAATAGACTACAGCGTCGACACCATTAGACAGCGTTCTTTAAACCTAGTTAATCTTTGACGATATGTTTGACTCAGTTGGTTGCGAAACGGCCTACGAAGCTGGCGATCCCGGATTCGAATCCCGGCCAGGGCATGTGTTTGTGTGATGAGCACGAATCTTTGTTCCTGGGTCTTGGATATTTTCTATGTATTTAAATATCTTATATTTAACTTTATGAGTATGTATATCGTTGCGCCTGATACCCTGGGCAACTAGGCCCACAGACAAATCATTCTGCGAGTTCATTGACCACTTTCGGTTTTTTCGTAAGTGAGTCGTACCTTCCCAGTTAGTGGGCTCAGAAACTTAATCTACCGTTTAAGGGCGTGCTCGACTCGTGAGCTCAGACGACCACTATCTGTCCTCTACCAGTGACCTAAATATTCGTCAAAACTACAAGCAATTTCCATATGCGTGGGAGACAACAGATGGCCTACTTAGCCCACGGGCTCAGTCGACCAACTGTCTAATGCTTAAGGGTCAACTTAGCCCATGGGCTCAGTTGACCAACTGTCTACTGCTAAAGGGTCTACTTAACCCACGGGCTCAGTCGAACAACTGTCTACTGCTTAAGGGTCTACTTAACCCACGGGCTCAGTCGACCAACTGTCTACTGCTTAAGGGTCAACTTAGCCCATGTGCTCAGTCGAACAACTGTCTACTGCTTAAGGGTCTACTTAACCCAGGGGCTCAGTCGACCAACTGTCTACTGTTTAAGGGTCTTTTGACTCACGGGCTCAGTCGACCAACTGTCTACTGCTTAAGGGTCAACTTAGCCCATGTGCTCAGTTGACCAACTGTCTACTGCTTAAGGGTCTACTTAACCCAAGGGCTCAGTCGACCAACTTTCTACTGCTTAAGGCTCTACTTAGCCCACGGGCTCAGTCGAACAACTGTCTACTGCTTAGGGCTCTACTTAGCCCACGGGCTCAGTCGACCAACTGTCTACTGCTTAAGGGTCTACTTAGCTCACGGGCTCAGTCGACCAGATGTCTACTGCTTCAGGGCCAACTTAGCCCACGGGCGCAGTCGACCAACTGTGTACTGCTTAAGGGTCTACTTATACCCTTCAGCGGTAAAGAGTGGTTGACTGAGCCCATGGTCCGAGTTAGCTAGACAGTGGAACGACTCACCCACTAAAAAAGCAGTACGGGGTCAATGAGCCCACGGGATGATCTTTCTAGGCCCAGTTACCTATAAAGGGCTGCTAGGTCGATTTATGTAAAATATTTTTGATATTTAAAAAATCTGGCATGAAAACTATAGGAACTTGTACATACTCTTTGCTTAGGTCTGAGCCGTGCGAGTGGCTGGTGGGCGTGATCATGCGCGGCGGAGGCGGCGCCGAGCAGCGCGCCGCGGCGCTGGGAGCGCCCGTGCCCACGTTGCTGCGGGCCTCCGCCGACATGCTGCTGTCGCGCGGCAAGATCGCTCCCGCGCAGTATCTGTTCTCGCTGTCCCAGGTCAGTGCTGTGCCGTAGCCTCGCAACATGCAGGTCGCGGTCGTGTGAGTGGCTGGTGGGCGTGATCATGCGCGGCGGAGGCAAAAAAAACCGTTATCATCCCACTTGTAATAATAAAAAAAAACTGTTTTCGCAGAGTCCCCCGGACGGCTGGGTGGCGCGGCTGGGCGTGTTCGGGCGCCTGCACGAGCTGTCCATGTACAAGCACGCCGGCGCCGCGGCCGGGCTGGGCGCGGGCGCCGTCGCCATCAAGATGCTGGCGCTGCTGCTCAAGATGGGCACCAACTCTGAGGAGAGCTTCGACATGTGAGTCTAAAGCATTGCATAAATAAATCAAGATTAAACGACTATTTTACACAAATTGAGCTAGTCGACGACGATATATTTAACAGATATATTTAATTAGAAAATAACCAAGACTCGGAACAAATATTTATGCACATCACACAAATATCTGCCCTTACCGGAATTTTAAGGCTGTCTATCCACTGTAGCAAAGCGGAACGGAGCTGTGCTTAATGGACCAATCAAGGTGGCTTGCTGTTGAAACCCACACAAGCAAATTTGAATCTACAGAATGTGATAGGTTGATTTTGCACAGCTCCGCTCCAGTGGATATGCAGCCTAACCTAGGACCGTCAGCTTCGCAGGTCCCTCCCGCTGAGCTAAACCAGTCGTCCTATCTTGTGGTGTTTTTCTCCGACACGTCCTTTTCTATACATGTTCAGGCGTTACAGACTGTCTATATATAATCGTCTGCGAAATGTGTTCCTGTTCGTACCAGTTTTCTTGGAAAATGGCTAGGGACAAAGATCACATCTAGGTGCAAAGGTGGCACCGACAATATATTGTACTGCTATACTAAACTTTCCCGGTTCTGCACATCTTAATGACATCATAAAATGAGAATAGCTAAACTCAATGTAAAAAGATCGATGGTAACAACGCCTGACAAACACTCGCCAACCTTTGGTTCAACTGAAACAGCACTCGTTCCGGTATGGTTAGAGATACTGGTTCAAATACAGTTAGATTCTTATGGTTATTTTCTTCACTATATTTTTTTATATTGTTATCAATGTCCTTCTATTCTCAGGGACGCGAAGTTCACAACCCTAACATCAGTGGAACTAACAGAGCTCACATCTATCGCGGGAGCCATCGGGCTGTGGGAGTTGGTCCCAGTGTTCAGCACGCACTGCGGACACCCGGGCCTGTTGCTGAACGCGCTCAAGGCGAGGGCTGACATCTGCCGCGGCGCCCTCAACTCCTTGCTGCAGCAGCTGTACATCGTGCCTCGGCTGTTGGAGGACAACGCTCAATGGTTCTTCGACTTTATAACGGAGAGGTGTAACCAGTTTGACACTAAAATTCTTAAGGTAAGTCCGCATTACTAGACACCGGGTCGCTGTCATCACTTTGGTATCTGACTTACCGCTCAATTGTGGTCCCTAGAGCTGGTTCTTGGTAACTTTACAAGAGGGAGAAGCAAGCAGTTTGTCACAAACATTCTTTAAGTAAATAGAGAACGGATCCGTAATTTCGCCTTGTTAAGTATTATTAGTCTTATTAATACATCGTTGGTCCCTATATGTCCAAAAAAATCTACACTCAAAGAGCCATTAGTGGATATTATGATGGAGTAACGCTAGATTGACACGAACACTCTGAAGTTGGCTATAGTTGGGCTAAGTATGATTTTAGTCACAAGTGGCGATGAGATGCATCAATGTTTCCAACAAGAAAAAAACAGCCTCTTGTTATTTACTCGTATGGTATGTTCGTCAGTGTGCTCAGCCTTGTCCGCACTCCTGGTTATGGGGTTTTAATGTATCTTTTCCGATATTAGATTTTTGACTAAATTTACTTTTTGGTTTCAGTGCTTTTGTCTATGGTTAAATCCCATGCAAGACCAACTACGACCTGTTATGCGCGATTTGTATCAGGGAATATCTTCTATCTATGTAAGTTACGTAAATTAACCAACCAAATTAATGAATGTTTCATTAGCCGGATATTATTTCGGTTTTTATTAATATATTTAAAGCCCGACCAGGAAAATAAAATACCTGCTCTACGGGCGTTAAATTAGCAATAATTATAGCAACACTTAGTATGATATACCTAATTCCTTTAACAAAAACCTACGAGTCATGCTGACAACAAGGTCGGAGATATTATTTAGAGGAATAGAGTCTAATCCTTCAGAGTTTCTATCCGACAAATACTTCATCATATTGTCAATTACTTTTACACAAATAACTCACAATATCCCAGAAATAGACCACGCACAATCAACACCTCACTTTGACAGCAATTGACAGATAGCTTTAATGACTGTAAAGTTACTATTGCCAGTTGAAGAACTTAGTTCCAATAGTTTTCCGCAATATGGCGAAGTTTTTTTTTTCCTGGTCGGGCTTTACATCTCAAAGTTGCCTATGTTGGCACCAACGAGACTTAATATTATGTTCGATGACAGTTTAAAATTTATTCTCTTATTTTTTTTCAGACGACAAGTATGCTGCAACTGATATCAACATTCATGCGTGTTGCCTGTGAACTAGAGGCCCGCATCCCCTGTCCAGACATCCATCTTGAATTGACTCAAACCTCCGAGACTTGGAAGAACCAATTTGTGCCACGAAGAGCTTTGAGTTGTGGTCTGGGGCACTGGGCGTTGACAGATGACGGAAATGCCAAAGTCTTGATGACTGAAACTCCCGTTAATACGGAGCTGATTGGGAGAGTTTTCGATGTGGCTTGCGGAAGACATCATACGCTGGTGTTGACGGAGAATGGGGTATGTTTCCCGTTTATTTTTTACAAGCTCTTTTTCAGACATTTAGCTACAGATGATACATGCCTCTGAGACGAGAAAGAACCAGTTTGTGCCACGATGTTCTTTGGGATGTGATTTGTAGAGTTACATTTTATGAAAAGTTTCACATTTTGATTTTGAAGGAGATCGAAAACTGAATTTAGGGCAGTTAAAATGATGTACAGCTAAGTCGTACTCACCACTACCGTTCGAACGTAACTGCACTAATAAATCAACTCAAACTCAATTGAGATAATATACGCGATATAATCCGTTTAAATTGTTTTATTTTATTGAGTGATAATCGTGACCGCAGAAGAGAATATTATGCTCTAAATCCAGTTTTCTCTCACCATTAGAATAATAATCTGTCTGCCAACATATTTTAAAGAGTGAGTCCGACGACAACTTAGGTAAGAAGCGTAGCTTTCTTATGTCCAAATTTTCAGTCAATATGCGATGTATAAGCATTTTTAGAAATGCCTACCACGTTTGCTAACTCGCGCACTTTAGGCTACGGTCTTCCAGTACTAATTTGCGGATTTTTTCACCATTTCTGGCGTAGTCACTTCATGCGATGCTGCGATGTTCATCTTTGCAGCTGATGTAAATGATGGAGTAGACTCTTCCAGAGTATTATCCAGCTCGAGTTTAATATCAGTTGGACTCACACCATTCAAATGGTGAAAATATCATATCGAAGACCAATTTTGGGATTGGGCGCACAAAGTCCCATTTGCAAATTGTCCCGTTGTCCCTTTCGTTTAAGATCCCTTTTATAAATGTCTCATTCCCAAAACGACCCTTCTGGAAAATATCCTGTTCTCAAATGTCCCTTCACATAAATTAGATCCCCTTCGCAGAATGTCTCTTTAACAAAATGTCCCGTTCACAATAGGTTCCTTTCGCAAAATGTCTCGTTCGCAAAGTGTCCCATTCGCAATACGTTCCTTTCGCAAAATGTCCCTTATAAACTAGGTTTTACGATAAAGTCGTCATCAAATATTTTTGGGCTTTATGTGAAGTCACCAATGATGTAGGGACTTTGCTCATCTCTCATGTGAAGGGACATTTTGAGAACGGGATATTTTGCAGAAGGGTCGTTCTGAGAATGGGACATTTATAAAAGGGACAAAAGGACAATTTGCGAGTGGGACCTTGTGCGCCCAAACCTTTTTAATTCATACTGTTAGGAAGAGACTTCCGCTTGTAATACAAGTTACAAGCTTTCGAGAAACGGCTCCCAGGTTGAAATTTCAATGGCTTGCCATAGGAGAGGTCTATGTCCAGCAGTGGACTGAAATAGGCTGGTAATGATCTCCTTTGCAGATTTATGCAGCGGGTGACAACAGCTACGGGCAGCTGGGCGTGGGCGCGGCGTGGGGCGGCGCGGCGGGCGACGCGGCCTCGGCCGCCGGCGCGCTGCTGCGGGCGGCGCTCGCGGGCAGCGCTCCCGTGGCGGCGGTCGCGGCCGGACATTACCACTCGGCTGCCGTGGACCAGGGCGGGCGGCTGTACATGTGGGGGTGAGCACTGACTATAGCTGGGCGTGGGCGGCGCGGCGGGCGACGCGGCCTCGGCCGCCGGCGCGCTGCTGCGGGCGGCGCTCGCGGGCAGCGCTCCCGTGGCGGCGGTCGCGGCCGGACATTACCACTCGGCTGCCGTGGACCAGGGCGGGCGGCTGTACATGTGGGGGTGAGCACTGACTATAGCTGGGCGTGGGCGGCGCGGCGGGCGACGCGGCCTCGGCCGCCGGCGCGCTGCTGCGGGCGGCGCTCGCGGGCAGCGCTCCCGTGGCGGCGGTCGCGGCCGGACATTACCACTCGGCTGCCGTGGACCAGGGCGGGCGGCTGTACATGTGGGGGTGAGCACTGACTATAGCTGGGCGTGGGCGGCGCGGCGGGCGACGCGGCCTCGGCCGCCGGCGCGCTGCTGCGGGCGGCGCTCGCGGGCAGCGCTCCCGTGGCGGCGGTCGCGGCCGGACATTACCACTCGGCTGCCGTGGACCAGGGCGGGCGGCTGTACATGTGGGGGTGAGCACTGACTATAGCTGGGCGTGGGCGGCGCGGCGGGCGACGCGGCCTCGGCCGCCGGCGCGCTGCTGCGGGCGGCGCTCGCGGGCAGCGCTCCCGTGGCGGCGGTCGCGGCCGGACATTACCACTCGGCTGCCGTGGACCAGGGCGGGCGGCTGTACATGTGGGGGTGAGCACTGACTATAGCTGGGCGTGGGCGGCGCGGCGGGCGACGCGGCCTCGGCCGCCGGCGCGCTGCTGCGGGCGGCGCTCGCGGGCAGCGCTCCCGTGGCGGCGGTCGCGGCCGGACATTACCACTCGGCTGCCGTGGACCAGGGCGGGCGGCTGTACATGTGGGGGTGAGCACTGACTATAGCTGGGCGTGGGCGGCGCGGCGGGCGACGCGGCCTCGGCCGCCGGCGCGCTGCTGCGGGCGGCGCTCGCGGGCAGCGCTCCCGTGGCGGCGGTCGCGGCCGGACATTACCACTCGGCTGCCGTGGACCAGGGCGGGCGGCTGTACATGTGGGGGTGAGCACTGACTATAGCTGGGCGTGGGCGGCGCGGCGGGCGACGCGGCCTCGGCCGCCGGCGCGCTGCTGCGGGCGGCGCTCGCGGGCAGCGCTCCCGTGGCGGCGGTCGCGGCCGGACATTACCACTCGGCTGCCGTGGACCAGGGCGGGCGGCTGTACATGTGGGGGTGAGCACTGACTATAGCTGGGCGTGGGCGGCGCGGCGGGCGAGCAATAGGGAATATGCATTATTTTTTCAATGATACCAATTGCCGGTTTCTTATGACTAAGAAATGTTTATGTAATAA
Source organism: Hedya salicella (assembly GCA_905404275.2). Taxonomy (NCBI): domain Eukaryota; kingdom Metazoa; phylum Arthropoda; class Insecta; order Lepidoptera; family Tortricidae; genus Hedya; species Hedya salicella. The sequence goes on along the minus strand of FR990100.1, from coordinate 17,931,350 downwards.
CCGTTGTAAATTTAACACTAGAAACATTAAAATCGAGATTCTAAGTCAGGCATAACGGCTGAGCGGAAAAACGGTAGGGCGCGCCCCATACAAATCGAGACGTGACGTCACACGTCAGACACCACAGACAAGTGCATGGAGAAATGAATATTTTCTTATTTTGGCCGTTGAAAGTAGACTAAGTATATAGTTACTTTAGTTACGTAGGTCACTCGATAAGTTTTGAGATGCTCGAAATTCGAAAATGGAACGCACCTGAATTATATGTTTTTAAAAAGCAAATTTATTTAAAAATAGAGCACATGTTGCCGATTCGCTCCAATTAAAAAATGAATATGTTACAGTCATTTTTCTAAAACGGTTCCCGCGTTTTGTCTTTGTAACGATGGAGCTTAACCGCGAACATTTGCGTGCTATGATATTTTATGATTTTAAATTTGGTTTATCTGAACAATTGTGTTTGCAACGATTGCAGTCAGCGTTAGGAGATTCTGCTCCATCACGGGCAACAGTTTTTAGATGGTTTAACGAATTTAAAAGGGGTAACCAGCCTCGAAGATGACCACCGAAGTGGTCGCCCGCAAACAGCAGTAACTGCAGAAAACGTGTGGACTACTGAAATGTTGGTGCGAGAAGATCCACGAATAACATACAAAGACATAGAGAATATCTTAGGCGTCAGTTCAGGGAGCGTCAGCATCATTGTACATCAACATCTTGGAGTAAGGAAGCTCTGTTGTCGTTGGATACCACGTTTGCTCTCCGATACTGAGAAACAGGCTCGTGTAGATTGGTGCCGTGAGATGCGTCTATGATTCGACAACGGGACATCGCGGCGTGTATCGGAAATAATTACAGATGACGAAACATGGATTTACCAATATGACCCGGAAAATAAGCGGCAATCGTCAGTATGGGTCTTCTCAGAGGGAAAGTTACCAACAAAACTACAAAGACCTCGTAACGTCGGCATAAAAATGGTAGCTAGTTTCTTTTCACGGGGCGGACATTTATCAACATCAATGCTGGAAAATTATAGGTCAGTCAACTCTGATTGGTATACTACAGTAGCATTGCCGCAAGTTTTCAAAGCAGTGCGAGAGAGGAGACCAAAGACTGGACTTCGGGGAATCTTGCTGCATCACGATAACGCCTCTTCACATACGTCCCTTAGAACAAAGGCGTTTATGGAGAAAGCTGGGATAGAAACCTTACCACGCCCACCCTACAGTCCTGACTTAGCTCCCTGCGATTTGTTTTTGTTCCCGGTGGTGAAGGAAAAAATAAAAGGGAAGTTTTTTCGAGTGCTGAAGAAGCCGCTGCTGCATATGAAGAAGCGATTTCGGACCTATCTGATGAAGACTGGCAAAAGTGCTTCCAAAGTTGGTTCAGACGAATGGAACTTTGTATAGAGAGAAATGAAGAAAATTTTGAAAAAATTAAAATAAATAATACTAATATCTTCAATAGTTTTTTTTATCTCAAAATTTATCGAGTGACCTACGTATCATACATTTTGTTCGTTCATTGAACCCCAAAGATTCACAAGGTAACGTTTAATTCTATTTTGCACTAAAAAAAACGATATTGATACAAAGATCTAAGTAGAAAAGATAAATTTATTGCGATACCCTGCAGTCTAAGCCGGAATCGGACCGGCGTCTCTGTTATACCGGGTCTCTCGTAAGCTTCACACTACTGAAATAGCAGGTCATCTTGAAGAAATGTTGCGAAAGCGCATCTTCTTAGAGTGGTGCTATAAGGTACTCAACTTTTCAAAAATTAATGGTACATAATGTCGTGAGTAACGTATCGCTACCGAAGGTAGAGGATTAGTTCGTTGTGAATCACAAGCGGTCTGATGTTCTAACGGATAGGACGCTGTTCCGGTATAACAGAGACGCTGGTTCGATTCCGGCTTAGACTGCAATGGATCGCAATTAATTTTTCTTTTCTACTTAGATCTTTGTATCAATATTTTATAAAAAATATGTGATGTTTTCACATTAAATAATGTAAAAAAACACAAAAAAATGGCAATTTTCGGTCGCGTCTAAAAAAGTTATTTCTTTCTTTATTTTACCTTTTTAGGCTCAATTTGATATAACGTTTGTTTAATATAGTCGAAAAATAAAATGCCAACAGTATGCACGTTCATAGAACGACTTTGCCCGATAGATCGCTGGATAGTCGTGTAGAGCACAATGGGCGTGGTTTGAGCAGACGCAATTTAGCAATGTATAAATAATTGGAAATATGAATACAGGTATAATTTTCAGGAAATTCAATCCAGTTCATGACCAATATTGCCTTTATGTAGGTTAATGAACTGAATTATATAAGTATCTGTGTCAAAAGGTGGGGCGTACACGGTCAACTGGGTCTCGGCAGCATCGACGACAAATGGACACCGCAACTGGTCACCAAGTTCCAAGGCAGAAAAGTAAGAACAAGTTTTGTAATACGTGTAACTTATATGGCATAAACACCTGAAAAATATCATTTCACTAGACACGTTCAGTAATATTATAAAGTCTCTTATGTCTCACGTTTAATGATATGATAAAGATTTTATCATATCACTGAACGTGTCTAGTGAAATGATAAAATGAGCTGACTTTGCGAGTTCGTTTCGTCAAATCACTGGCGTGTTTCAGGGATTTATCAAATCACTAAACAAATCTGGTGAAATGATTTAACGAGTTGCCTTTTTTGGCTGATTTCGTTATTTCACTAAACTGATTCAGGGATTTAATCAAATGACTGACTTTTTCCAGACAAATGATAATATTGATTCGCCATTTTAACATCCTGCGTGATTTGGTCATATCCCTTAGAGATTTGATTAAATCTCTGTTTTGGCTATTTCACTGCGACATATATATAGTGTGGGTCAAATCTTGCGAGTTAAATTTTGACCCACTCCCCGGTTTCCGATTGAGCTAAAATGTAGTACCTACGTACCTTCGATGACAATACAAGTACCATGGAGCTGATGATGATGGAGCATATGACCACCGTAATATGAACTGTAATAAAATAATCCTACCTCCTAGTTGGAGCTCTTTAGAATCATCTCCGTGAGTATGAATGTTGGATCTCTTCAAGACGAGAGGGAATAGGCATGCTCCATCGTCGACTTTATAGTCGTTTACCAACAGGTGAAATCGACAACAACATAAAAAAAATACACAGAAAAGTACAGTCGGCAATAAAAGCTAGTAACAGAAATACATTTTTGACTTGTTTGAAATGGACATGAAAATATTTCCAGGTACTACAAGTAGGGTGCGGCGCCTGTCACACCGTAGTACTGATGAAGAACGGCGAAGTGTGGGCAATGGGGGCGGGCGTGTTCGGGCAGCTCGGCACCGGCGGCCGCGACAAGAGCGCCCTGCCCGCGCGCGTCGCGCTCGACCAGCCCGTGGAGACCATCGCCGTCGGATACTTCCATAACGTAACCTACCTACTATACTTGGTTACTGCGCTGGCTTAATGACCCGAATTGGGTCTTGGCCACAGATTGGATACTTACTATAACCGGATATTTCACTCTCGCTTGTTTTCATACAAAAACAAGACTTCCCACGCTAGCAAAAAGTAACTGGTGATAGTAATACCAATTATCTGAAACCATTGTCTTTTAATGTTTGAAACTTAACTATGACAGCCTTTCAAGCGAAACTAACGTAGTCTAGTAGACTTATTTTCGCCGATAATATTGGGCTCAGCCACTAGGTGCTCCATTTCAGAATATGTCTTCTATATCATAAAATCTAGTTGCGTTGTTGGTGACATGATTCAAATGAAAAAAAAAAATGGCTTCTTAAAAGGTGTGATGATTGCCATCATAAAGACATCCCGCGGATAATCGTTACCAACGTCAGTCTTAGTGACAATGTTTATTTGTTCTGTTAAATGGTTCTATTCTCTAAACGCCCCACGTTCAAATGTGACATCGGTTCCAGTTGGCGCTGACCAGCAAGCAGGAGCTGTGGTGCTGGGGCGCCAGTCCGCAGCAAGTGCGAGCCGCGCAGGCGCGTCGCGAGCCGCCGCCCGCTGTGCCGCGCGACCCGCACCTGCTGCCCGCCCGCGTCGACACCGCCCGCATACCCGCCGACATCGTGCAGGTACCGGGACCGCATGACAGTAACAAGCAGGAGCTGTGGTGCTGGGGCGCCAGTCCGCAGCAAGTGCGAGCCGCGCAGGCGCGTCGCGAGCCGCCGCCCGCTGTGCCGCGCGACCCGCACCTGCTGCCCGCCCGCGTCGACACCGCCCGCATACCCGCCGACATCGTGCAGGTACCGGGACCGCATGACAGTAACAAGCAGGAGCTGTGGTGCTGGGGCGCCAGTCCGCAGCAAGTGCGAGCCGCGCAGGCGCGTCGCGAGCCGCCGCCCGCTGTGCCGCGCGACCCGCACCTGCTGCCCGCCCGCGTCGACACCGCCCGCATACCCGCCGACATCGTGCAGGTACCGGGACCGCATGACAGTAACAAGCAGGAGCTGTGGTGCTGGGGCGCCAGTCCGCAGCAAGTGCGAGCCGCGCAGGCGCGTCGCGAGCCGCCGCCCGCTGTGCCGCGCGACCCGCACCTGCTGCCCGCCCGCGTCGACACCGCCCGCATACCCGCCGACATCGTGCAGGTACCGGGACCGCATGACAGTAACAAGCAGGAGCTGTGGTGCTGGGGCGCCAGTCCGCAGCAAGTGCGAGCCGCGCAGGCGCGTCGCGAGCCGCCGCCCGCTGTGCCGCGCGACCCGCACCTGCTGCCCGCCCGCGTCGACACCGCCCGCATACCCGCCGACATCGTGCAGGTACCGGGACCGCATGACAGTAACAAGCAGGAGCTGTGGTGCTGGGGCGCCAGTCCGCAGCAAGTGCGAGCCGCGCAGGCGCGTCGCGAGCCGCCGCCCGCTGTGCCGCGCGACCCGCACCTGCTGCCCGCCCGCGTCGACACCGCCCGCATACCCGCCGACATCGTGCAGGTACCGGGACCGCATTCTTGCGACAGTAACAAGCAGGAGCTCCTGCTTGTTACTGTCGCAAGAAAAGTCATTAAGTCTTCTCCTTAGTCTTCTACACTCCATAATTCAGATACCATAACTTGGGGAACTTGCATAAAGAAAAAATAGGCATTACTGTATCTCTATAGCTTCGAAAACACAAATCCACAATAAATACATATTTTTCATATAGATATTGCATTTTAATCATCCAATATTAAATTAAATGTTACTATAATTTCTTTTCACTGGAATGAAGTAAAAAATGTATACAACCATGTACTTACTTAAACGTAGTTTTACACGGCCAAAAATGAAAAACTTGTCTTTTCAGTACAGCTTTACTACATTGACGTCATAGCTTATGCCCATTTTGTATGGAGTGTTTTGACACTCGGCAGATATTGCCTGACTTTGACTGTCATTTCTGACCTTCCTAATGCTCAATCCCTGTTCGTCCTTTATACATGTCGCAGGGAAATAGCCAAAACAGAGATTTGACCAAATCACGCAGGATGTTAAAATGGCGAGTCAATTTCGTTCCACAAAATCGGACTGAAATCGGAATTTGAAACCTCAAAATGATTTTAAAAGATCTATCGAAATATGTGCTACATGTTGATATTTCCTGAAAAAAAAAAACTGATGATTTTATCAATAATAAGTAAGAGTTATACTTAAGTTAAATGATCTGATTAGGTTTTTCTGGGTTTCCCTAATCCTTGCAACAAATGTTGGATCATACTGTATGTTTCCCAGCAAAGATTCTCTCATTGTAACTGACAATTCGAAAGTGCTTGTATCTAAGCCCACTTGAAAAAAGGATATTTTGATTTCATTTGATTGTTCCGTTTTTGCCTTTTCGGCTACGGAACCCTACAAAATGGATGCAAGTTCCCAAACTCGACTATAGATTTGTCTTATCTGTGAGCGCCGATAATTTTAGAGAATCGGCCTGCCTTGTATAATTATTTATTTCGTGCTCATGGCCCATGTAGAGGTGCGTCGGCTCGCTTTTGGGATTGACTTTAGCGTGGATCCGCGGGGTTATTGCCTAACGAAATTTTGACACTTGGTATTGGAATCAATTGTCATAGCCCATACAAAATCATGACACATGATTCCGATTGCGAGCGTCAAACGCGTTAGGCAACACGGGGGCGGGTAACATATTTTTGTGCCGAGGTTTGTTCTGCCGCCGCCGCAACACCTTACAAGATTATGTAGCAGTGTTCGTTCTTTTCCGTAGATGGCAGCAGGCTGGCACCATTCCTGCGTCATCGACAGTGCAGGAACTCTGTACTCGTGGGGCTTGAACTTCGACGGACAGTTAGGTAGCGATTTTTAATAACATTCGCTCACCATGCTTTATGAACAAACTATCAATTTCGATCATTTAATTAAATTTTGCTTTTCGTTTTTGTATTAGGTAAGGTAGGGTATTAGCCGGTAACAGCTTATTAGTAGCGATATCGACCCGTCAGGGACGGTTCATTATTTTAGTTTACGATTTCAAAATCGGACAGATTGTGAACGTTGTCGGTTAGTGTAGGTTCGTTAATAATTTGACTGTTTGGCGTGGATAGATTATAAACTAGACATTGAAAATTAATACTTAATGTTTTAAGCAGTACAAGTTAACAATTTATCGACAATTTACAATCTCACTAGATAGATTATAAACTAACGATGATCCCAATCTTACGGTGACATTTACGTCAGAATAATGAATTGAGTAGCGTTACGATAAAAAATGTTTTGAAATTGGTTCTTGATCTTGACATGAACGGTACTGTTAAAAAAAGCGGCCAAGTGCGAGTCGGACTCGCCTCGATGAAAAAAATACGATATTAAAAAAAAAATACTAAGACAAGAGCGTCTCCCCGGCACTTAAGTCCTTGTGCTGAGAAGCGCAGTTTTTTGGCAATAACTTCAAAACGGTATGTCCCATCATGTTGAAAACAATTTTCGTTGGAAGTATTTATTAAGCTTTATATTTGTAATTTTTTTCATATTTGTTGAACATACCGTTTAGAAAATAGACGGGGGGGACACAATTTTTGCTACTTTCGTAGCGAATATTTCGAACAATATTCACTAAACCAAAATTTTTTTTTAGAAACCCTAAAATGTTTTCAGAAGTGCTGTCGAAATATGTGTCACACTTTAATATTTGCTGAATTATTTTTTTTTCCAGTTTCGGTTATATGTATGGAGTGCTCCCCCTAGAAATATATATATTTTTTTATTTAACTATAAAACTAAGTAGCGGTTTACACACTACACCTATGCTCCAAATTTCATCAATGTCAAAAAATGTCTGTCTTATCATCTATCAATTTACATCTTATAGTTTTTGAGTAAAATGTCTGTGACATATGGACGGACAGACAGACAGACAGACATGACGAATCTATAAGGGTTCCGTTTTCGCCATATTGGCTACGGAACCCTAAAAATGGCTAAATTCATTTCATACGCACTTGCTACTCTAGCAAAAAGCAATGTCTGCTTTCCACTGGACTCTTTTTTATTTGTTTTCCTAGATGAGATTTGCCTCCTTACCTTTCTATTCTCCCGTGGTTTAGAAGACTAGAAAAGTACTGTGCGAACAATTTGAAAATGAGGGGAAAAAAGAAATCCAGTGAAATGACATCAGAAGAATTAAATAAAGTTGTGGCTTAAGGTCTTGCAACCAGGCCATAAAATCCCAAAAAAATAACTAGTGACAGATTGTTATTGACTTTTTACTGTCAACAGACGATATGTTTTCTTGAATTACAGGAAGCGGTGACAGAAAACTAATTCCAATACCAACCGAGGTGAGGATCCGGACGGACTCGCAGCCGGACAACGCGAAGGACGAGGCCAAGACGCCCACCACGCCGCGCGACGAGGGGCCCTCGAAGGCGTTGGTGGCGTGTGGAGGGGACTTTAGCGTCTACATCGATGATGATGGGAGAATTTATGCCACTGGCAATATGCACTTACAGGTGACTAAACATGACTCTTTCTACTCGTGTACTAAGGCAATCTGAATTGAACTCCGCTAATCATGCTACGAAGGCAAGGTATACTTTTTAGATTGGACTTTGTTCTCTGGAGTCTATATTTTATATGCCAGTGAACTATAAACTAAGCAAGATTCCTGATCTAAACGTGGTACCCGACTGGAAAAGCATATATTATGACAAAAATGTGAATTTGAGGAGCAATTTCCATTGCTTAAAAAAACTAAGCTAAGGATAGCCTCAGCTTACTTTTTGCATACGTTACGATCCGCTTTGTCGACTTTTCTTTCATTCGGTGCCTTTGGAATCTCTTTGGCATCCCTCTCAAGCTATTTTCTGTTAAGTTATTTCGGGGTATCTAGATTTTCTAGATGTATTGAGTTGTACACGTTGTCACAATGTGCAAAAAGCGATGGGAGGCAATTCATTCGTGATTTATCATTTATTTGTTGTATCGTATTGATAAACTTACGATATTTTTTATGTTGGACACGTATAGCTGAGTGCATTTGAATGCTCAAATATTGCTCGATAGCTATAGAAATCTAGTGATCCCCGGAGAGCGTGCAAAAAAAAATTGATAACAAAATATTACTGTAATGTAGATACAACAAACAGTCATATTACACATACAATATAAACATTTTTAATCCACAGAATAACAATGACAAAGAAAAAGGCAGTAATCGCGTCATAATGATGAAGACAACTAAACGCGTCATTAAAATACCCGCCAGCCGCTCAAACAACAAGTTCCTCTTCCAGCCCATCGACAGGATTGACATCATGTTCCCCTTCGACATCGAAGGCTCACAGAGGAGACCCATAGAACACAGGCTAAACCCGCTCACGTCTTGCAAGGACTTCAAGAACAAATCCTGGGCCGATGACATAATTCTCCTCCTCAGAGAGTTCATAAATGAGGACGTACTAGCCAACAACTTCAACATGGCAGCTAAACTAGCCTTCCATAACAAAAAGTACTCAGATTGCCTAAGGCTCTTGTTGGAAAACTTACAATGCAGCCCGAAAGAAGACTGCTTGTATCTCACTCATACAGAATTTGAAGCGAGTCAGAAAGAGTCGCTCAATTATTTGCGCAAAGAAGACGAACTCAAAATAGTAATAACGAACACAATGTCTAAGAGAATCAAGGATATATCACTGACAATACTCAACGAAGAACCCTATCCTGTGATAGACCCCGCTGTATACCAGATATTGCCGTGTTGTTGCGATGAAATCAAATACATACCAAAGAAAATCGTCGCTACATCCACCACGCTTATAACAGAAAGTGATTTGTCAGTTAAAGCGGCAAACGTGATTGATAGATGCATCAGTATCTTCCCCGTTGATACCAAGCTGTGGGAGGTTTGTTTCCGTCTGTCAAAGAACTTTTACTTGGAAAATAACTTGTCAGTAGCAGAATTAGAAGCAGTATTACGTAAATACATGGAGACGAATGCTACGACCATGGCAGCCGCAATAATGTACTCAAATGATTGTGCACAATATAGTCAGATATTGTCCCCCAAGTTCTACTTGAATATGTGCAGTGAGGTGCTCGATACTTGGGGCTGAATACTAAGTGATAATTTTGTTTTGGAATCGTTTTAAGGCTATGGGAGCCAGTATATCACGCAAAATAAAGTCTGGTATAGGCACATCACCATGAGCGAAGTGTCGACGACTTGAAGTTTCAGATAAGATTTTCAAGCGATATCGCAGTATAAATAAAAGCTTTGAAGAGATTAATGATAATGAAGTATCTTAAATATTTAAGCTTTAAAATTTTGCTTATTAGGTAGATGAGCTTATGTCTAATCATTACAATCTGTCCAACTAATGTGATAATTTATCTTTGTTAATCTTTTTTTCTCGTTTTTAGAGCAGCTTTTTTGCGTATGTAGTCTAAGTAGTTGAATTGATGTTTTATTTTTACTAATGTTAGTCGGTGGTGTATGTATATTAGTGGTTATAACAATGTGTGGTTAGTTTGTGAATGTTTACGTTAATATATTAGGAATACAAATAATTCTCGATTAAACTTGAATGAAATTAATAATAACTGTTACCCACCTAAATACCATATTGTAACTTTTCTTCTAGTCACTGCTTTGTTATATTATTTAGTCCAACTTTAATATTGTTTTAATGTACACATGTTATATTTACACTAGATTTTTTTTACAGATGATCGTATTTTAAACCATTGAGACGTCAATTGTAAAGGTGGTATGTCTTTTGCCACCGAGCGTAGGTTGTCCCTATAATAATAAGAAAGTTTTAATTTGAAGAGTAATTCATAAATCATGCATGAGACAATGGCGTTTTGTTTCACGAAGTTATGACTGCAAAATATTGGTATGATGTCATTACATTGCCGATTATAGGTTAACTCGCTGCTGGTTATGTCAGCTATTTTCTCCTAAAAATGTATAAGCCCGTTCAGTATACTGCTCAATGCCTGATAAACGAGGCAAATCTTGTTAATGATGTGGGTCATTCAACTTACCTTTCTTTGCACATAATTTTTCGGCATCTCCGACTAAACTTTATATTATAGAATGTCGCTGCGTTTTGTTGACTTATAATATTGAGGAAGATATATGTATCTTATTAGGTTATAATTTACAATAGTTTAAGTCATAACTGTAGACTACCATGTTTTTATACGGATAGTCACTAATGATTTACATTTAACGCATACATTTATTTGAGGCATCTGTAGCGCTAACACGAAACTTAATTTTTATATACTAGCTTATAAAATATCAAGGATTAATTTAAAAATAACAATTGTATCAAAATAAGTAGAATGACCTTTTAATTTATCTATCAGTCTGGTCAATAATAATATAGTACGGCTTAACTTTTTTGACCCACTAGATTAATAAATATTATTGTAATCGATGTTTGCGTAAATAAAATATCATATCAAAGAAAATTGTATTTTATTATTATTACTTTAAAATTTTCTCATTTTAACATTTCTACATGTTTGAAACTAGATACTTACACAAAACATGTTCTTACTGTAAGATATGTATCAATGCAATGTATCTATTCCAAATTCAAGTACCGAGAGGTCTGTGTGAAAATATCGTTTGATAACTTACAAGGAAAATCGCTTCCTTGCGTTTCATTGTAAATTTTATGACGTGCTGGTTCCTGAAAGATCGATCTGTTTTACGCAAGGGTTTACTAAATGATAATAAAAACAAAATGTAAAATATAACAAAATAAACGATCGTTTTAATAATAATATTTTGTATTCCTGTAAACTATTTACAAAAGAAAATAAATACACCAATGTACAAACATTTACTCGCATTAAATGCGCGGTAAATGGTTCTCGAGCGGAATGGAGTCACAAACGAAGTTTGCAAAATAAATAGGTTAACAAAAATTACATTTCACGTCAGCTTAAACAATAATAGTTATGCATCGTGTACATTCACAACTTCTTAAGAGTACTGTGACGTAGACGACGAAAGTGGCAGCGATAAGTAAGTTTAATACCCAAGTCTTTCATATCAGATTCATACAAGATTCGTAACAGGGACGTGCAGTATTTCACTAAATACTCCGAAAAACGAGTTAACCCCAAGCATAATTCCCACCTTTTAGAACAGATAAAGTTACAAAGTAACCGAATTACAACGTTATATGGAAGAGGCGTATCCGACTATTCGCCAATATCGGTGATGCCTTGCACTGCAATTAACAACCTCATTGGACGCGGTGATTCTCGTTATTTAGTTCAATAAGGTTGCCGCGTCGTCGGCGCAACCGCGAGTTAGCTCGGGAATCATAAGCATCGACGTGAGACCCGATGCAGCATAACTGCAGGTAGTTATGCTGTATCGGCTGTAGTACTTAGAAGTGATTAATGGCTGCGCGGACGTGTGGGGATAGTCCACTACGTGAAGTTATCATTGGGGTAAACTCTTTCGTTGTTTAGTCTAGAAGGCCTTCTCGGCTGATGGGGATCAGACTGCCTATGACATAATCTAGAAGTTGATGGGTTTGCCGCAGTACGCCGCCAAGTTCGCTTCGCGGAGGGCCTCTGAACATGTCTGAAAACATAAGATTTGTGTAAGAATTGTAAATGTAACAAGTTTTAAAGTTAAAGCGGAGCTATCATGGTCACATCGTATATAGATACTCTTTGGCTTGTGCAACATATATTTGGGACTGGTGATCTTTTTTACCGTGCTAAGTGTGAAAGGCCTATTCGGGGGTTAGTTATTAATAGTTAGGTTTCCAAAATTGTAATAGACGAATATGGGAGGGATTGCAAGTGTCTTGTGGAGAGAGCCACAGTATTTAGCCAACGTCCAGGGAATGCGAAGATACATCGACAACGCATAGGCATGGACTAATATATTGTCGTAAATTACACGTTCCTTTCCTTGTTGTTCCTTGTCGTAAACTCTAGTTCCTTCATTTTGAGATCGTCGAGCCTATCGCACAAGTCAACGCAGATAATGTTCTATGTGGAGCTTTTACTCGCCAAAAATACCACATAATGTTCACACAAGCTCGGTCAATTAATTTGATCCGCTGGCTTTATAGATAAAAATAGAGTTAGGGGAGTAGAAGGGTATTTTCATCCTCACCCATAATGTTTACAAGCTAATAAATGCTTGCCGTCCTTAAATGTTTGTGTGGGTCAAATCTTGGTTACCGGTTCGCTACAACCAAATATCATAATACCATGTTCCTATTACGTCGCATTGTCAAAACCATACGTCGTTATCGCGGGTACAATTACCAATCAGATAAAGAGCTGATAAAACAGAATGTCTATTTGGTAGAAACGGACGTATTCTGCCTACAGCTACTAAACATCTAAGAAGCTCTTTACATGTGGAGAGTTTTCTCTAGAAAAGATCAATAAAAAATACAGCCGCAAAGGGGTATGGGTTTAAACTGTTGTCAAATGTTTCCATCTGTTTAGTTAACAAGTTTATACATAGGAAATAAGTAAATTTAATTATCTTTTAACGTCTTTTTTTAACAATTTGAACAATATATACGTACTTGTGTGAAGATAACTGTTATCGTCTACTAATTAAACGCTTACCTACTTAGAAGAAAGTCTATTTAAAAAATAAGAAAACAACGTGTGTAATTTTTACTAACGTGTATTTTTCACATCTATTATTTGGTTTTCGTAATAGATTACAATTTTTTTTCTAAATTTTCCACAGTCAATTTGCGGCGTTTAGCAGTAAATATCCATTTTAATTGATTAAATGATCTTTCAACATCAACTGTTGTTGTAGGTGCATACTTGAAACGATGGAAATAATCTAGAGTAGTGTGACAAACTCGTAATGATGATTCAAGTATTATCTCCTTCTCTTGTATCAATTCATAACTTATTTTTTATTATGTCAAATCCAGTATTTTTCTTCAAGACATGTTTCAGCTTTTTAAATATTCTTTTTCCATTAGCACTCAAATTTAATTTCGATATATGCTTGTATGTTTTTTGAACGATGGCTAAACTTTCACTGAGAGATAGATTCGGGCACTGCAATTTGTTTATAACGTCTGGAAGTACCTGAAGATATTTCGCTAAAAAATTTAAATCATTCCGAATTTTCGCACTGCGAAATGCTTTTTTTGCCTTTGTGATACATGCTGCGTCAGAATCACGAAATGTGTCCACAACGCCTTTTATTTCCTCGAAATACTTGTTATAGTATGTCGCAGCCTCAATCCACGTTCCCCAACGAATAATCGTTGGATTTGGAGGTAAGGGTATTCCATTAACCATTTCTTTAAAATGTTTTTATTCTTTTTGGCGATTTTCGAAAAGCTTTTTTTACATTTGATATTAATTTATTCACTTCTGGAAATAGAACGCGAACTTGACCAGCAACTCTGTTAAGACCATGAGCCAAACATGTAACAGAAGGTTTGGGTAATTTTTTTTCAATGTTCTACCCGCTTTTTGCATGTACCCTACACCATCAGTTAATAATAACAACACTTTTTCATGTTTATTGTGGTCGGGACCCCACAAATTATCCAGTGCATTTTTGACGGTATCCGTTATACTTATATTGTTAGTTTGTTCCAATTTTTTGCTTGACACTACATGTGGAGTTCCGACTGCATCTTCAAGCAATGCACCGACTATCACATTAGCAATTTGACGACCCCTGGCATCTGTTGTTTCATCAACACTCACATAAATAAAAGCATTTTCTAACTCCGTTTTAATTTTGTGCATTTGTTTGTCGTATATTTGGTTTACGTAATTCTGTCTCAACAAACATTCCGAAGGGACCTCCACAGTTTTTTCGAACTTTCCAGAGACGCAGTTATTGATAAAAAATAATAATATGGGATTTTCTAACAGAGACCATGGTATATTACAGCTTACCATAAATTTGGTCAATTCCACCTTAAAATCTTTTTTGACGGATGTATGCTTTTCCGAGTTGAAATGTCGTTCCATAGAAGCTTTTCTCTGGGGGAAACTAACATTGCACTTAGTGCAATATAATTTTGTATCGCGAGCCTGTAATTCAGGATAATCCTTTGTCCACAACTCCACAAATTCATCGCACGTTTTTTTCCTTTGCGGCATTTTAAAAGCACTAGGCAATAAATATATTACACAAAGTTATCAGTACGGATAATTGATAATGTACTTACTAACAAATGACAATGTCAAATAGGAAAAATTATTAAAGAGTTTGCATTGCGACTGCATAGTTAATCTATTTAAGTTGTATTCGTACTCAAGTCAAGTATGGAGGTTGGGTGTTAGAAATACCTAATGTGTGATACATTTTAAACTCGTAGGAGAAGTCATAGATGTTCCTCAAAATGAGTTTCGCGTCTGTTATTGCTTGTTTTTCATAATCTTTCTGTACTGTCAAATCGTTTTTGTACCCGCGACAACGACGTATGGTCAAAACAGACTAGTTACAAAATGTCAAAAAGTTGAAATGACTTACACCTACTTCTTAAAATACCATACTCTTGATATAACTATAATTCCAACTAGCTTTATAGTGAATTTACTACTTTTAAACTCAACGACGTCCTTAAATGTCTTAAACTTATTTTACCTTGATAAAAAACTGTCACATGGTTAAAACATGAAATGCTCAAAATACCTAAAATTCAATTTATATGGAAAAATACTTAAAAGACAGACATTCCGTTCATCAAGTAATCAAGTGACATATATTTATTTTTTCAACAGAGTCATAGACATTACACATGAAAGAATATTTAGTTACATTATAATAAAATAACACCCCCACTTAACGAAATAATAGTATATTACTGCAGAGGCCGGGAAAAGTCATTTCGTGGATGAGTACGGTTTTGAAGGAATACGAATCCACATTATTTCATTTCCTGCCGAGGCATGTATACTACTTTTCTCCAGGTATACGAGGAAATTTTACACATGTTTATGTAACTCATTTTCGTAAAAATAACACGGCAAACAATCTTTGACAAAATGAAATGTAAGTTCCCGCCTTAATTTTTTTTAAGGATACTAAAGTTAAAAGTTTTGGGTCCGAATTGTATATTTGGTTCCACATGAAATATAGTAATGAAAATAAATAAAAAGAAAACCCATAGCAATAGTTAAAATAAATATATGCATTATTACTTTTAGTTGAATCGACAATTCCTAAACGCACAACATTTAAAAAAACGTACTTTTGCTACAAAATATTTATCAGTCCCAGAAAATCATTAAGACTAAAAAACTGTATTATAATTTGGACACAATAATTATTGTTTTTTTTTTCTATTATTATTGGCATTAACCATGCATTAACTAAACGCAGAAAACAAATCATGTTTTTTTAAATCTCGGTTTTTGTACGTTACTATTGGCTGTATGGTGAATTTTCAAAGTCTTGGATGAAATTAAAAGTAAAAACCTGCACAATAATGTACACTTCCCAGGCCTGTCCGGGAAGTAATGCCACTTTTTTTTTAAATTGAATATCGTATCAACGTATATAACGATGAACTTCGCGGTGTGTTTTGACTACATTAATGGGAACATTTCCGAGCAAGTTGGAGAAAACGTTAAAACTGAACAATATCTTTCATTTAATTTTAATTCCCAACATCTCCATGAATCTATAATGTTTAGTGGACAGTAACCCTTTCGTCAACATGTCAGCAGGCATTTCCTGTGTTGAAATATATTCAATTTGAATTAATTTATTTTTAACAGCATCCCTAACATAATGTAAACGAACATCGATATGTTTCGAACGATAATGTGCCTGGTGACTTGTTGCTATTTTTAATGTACTTTGTTTATCACACTTTAGTTTAATAACATCGTTTTTACCAGTTATTTCGTGTAACAATTTCCGAAATAAACAGCCTCCCGAGCCGCCTCGGATAGTGCAACATACTCGGCCTCACTACTCGACAAGGAAACTGTTTTCTGTTTCCTGCTTTGCAATGATACTACAGAACCATTCATAACAAAACAGAACCCAGAATAGGACTTGCGATCAAGACTGTCACTCGCCCAGTCGGCATCTGCAAAACCAACTAGCTCTGTATTCCCCTTACTTCAGAGAATAATGCTTGGTTTTTTGTTAATACTTTAACACTCTTTTAGCATAATTGAAATAAGTCTCATTATACCAATTATTAAACTGGCTAAGATAGCTAAGAGAATATGCTATGTCAGGTCTAGTCAGGGTAGATAAATACATGAGACTTCCTATTAGTCTTTGATATGGAATATCTTTTAAACAGGTTTCGGACTTTTCAATATTCAGTTTACTTTCAATAGGAGTATCAATAGTCCTACAATCTGACATATCAAATCGAGATAATAATTGCTCTATGTATTCTTCATGATCTAGTTATAGTGTTAAATTTCTTGTCTACATTGACTCGCATACCTAAGTAGCGTCTGACAGAACCTAAGTTTATTTTAAATTCAAAACTTAGTACATTTATCAGTTCTTCTGTCTCTTTGGTACAGTTCGAGAATATCAAGAAATCATCTACGTAAACTGTTACAATTACTTTTATATTTCCAAAAGTTTTTGGCAGGGTTCATATTTGCTCATCTTTAAACCCATTTTTGTCAAACAGTCTTTCACTCTTTCGTACCACGCAAGAGAAGTTTGTTTAAGTCCATAGATAGCCCGTTTCAGTTTCAGAACCTTTCCTTGACCTGCATTTACAAAACCTTCTGGAATGGACATATAAATATTTTCTTTTAAATATCCATCCAAAAATGCAGTGGTTACGTCTAGGTGTGTAATGTCCATGTCCCACTGTACACCAAGTGCAAACAACATTCTGAGCGTTGAATGTTTTACGTCAGGACTGTAAGTGTCTATGTAATCAATGCCGCGTTGCTGAGTGAAACCCTTAGCTACGAGCCTGGCACGATATCGCACTTTATCATTTACATCTAGCTCTTTATTAAGTACCCACCTACACTTCACTATTGAACTATCATTCGGAGCATCGACAAGCTTTACTTTTTTTTTGTATTCTCAACATTAATGATCCCGCACTAACTACTAGTTTCTGTTTAGCCCTATGGTTGACTGGTAGAGAATGCCTTAAGGGATTAAGTCCGCCATTTGTAACAGTTTGTTTTGTGCAATAAAGTTTAAATCCCTCCGAAAATTTGTCATTTTTGTTATTTTATTTATTTATTTATTTAAACTTTATTGCACAATACAAACTGTTACAAATGGCGGACTTAATGCCTTAAGGCATGCTCTACCAGTCAACCATAGGGCCAAACAGAAACTAGTAGTTAGTGCGGGATCATTAATGTTGAGAATACAAAAAAAAAGTAAAGAAAAGAGACACGGGTCTATATTGACTCGTAGAAAATTAAAGTATCGATTTTTACAGTGAATACCGTTTTATGTCATAATTATTGTTAGTCATATTGTCGAAAGCCATAATTTCAATGTACATATTTTTGAACGTACTATTTTCGAAACTCATACTCATTGATTGTCATAACATTATTCGTCATAAAATTTTCCATTGCAGTTGTATTAATTTGTAGAATCTCAAATTGAATAATATCAGAACGAATAACAATCAAAAGGAATAAAATTATAAACAATAAAATCTTTGACCATAAAAGTTAAATACATAACTCAATTTGTGTATAAAAATCAGAAAGAATAAAAACCTACGCAATGAAAGCAAAATATACATAACTAAATTTACGTAGAAACCATTGAAGGAATATTATTTTAAAGAATAAAATCATACGCCATAAATGACAGAATGAATAACAATCAAAAGAAATAAAATTATAAACAATAAAATCTTTGACCATAAAAGTAAAACACATAACTCAATTTATGTATAACAATCGTAAAGAATAAAATCCTTGGCCATGAAAATATAATATACATATACATAACTCAGGGGGTCGCAGTTCTAACCTAACTTACTTTTCTGGCAGCTGTTCCTTTTTCGGTTTTTGACCCATTTTGACGCTTCGCTCGCTCCGCTATACATGGTCACAACAATATAACCCTAACCTGACGTACAGTTTTCGGTTTTTGACCCATTTTGACGCTTCGCTCGCTCCGCTATACATGGTCACAACAATATAAACCTAACCTGACGTACAGTTTTCGGTTTTTGACCCATTTTGACGCTTCGCTCGCTCCGCTATACATGGTCATAATACAAACCTAACCTAACCTACAGTTTTCGGTTTTTGACTCATTTTGACGCTTCGCTCGCTCCACTATACATGGTCACAACAATACAAACCTAACCTGACGTACAGTTTTCTGTTTTTGACCCATTTTGGTCACAATGGTCACAATGGTCAATTTTACACAATTATTTTGTCGAAATGTTCATTGTTTTATGTTTTTTGTCATAATACAGTATTTTCTAAAAGACCAAACGCCTTATATGTCATTTTGCATAGTAATAATTATCTTTAGGTAAAAAAGCCAATATGAATTTAAATAATAGTAAAATTAAATATATAATTAATATACTTTCGACAAAAAGGCAATATGAATGCAAATAATAGTATGGTTTAATATATGACTAATTATCTGTAGGCAAAAAATGCAATATGAATTTAAACAATAGTATGATCAAATATATGACTAATACACTTTCGACAAAATGACAATATGAATGCAAATAATAGTATGATTAAATATATGACTAATAAACTTTCGTCAAAAAGGCCATATGCATTTAAATAATAGTATGTTTAAATATAGGACATACAATATTTCTACAGAATGATTGATATGACTTCAGATATTATAGAGATGTATTTTATGACTTTTTATACATATAATGTTTGACATTATTGGACGTAACTATTCGATTCAGCAATAAACTAAACAATTTTTATGACCATTGATAATTATGAGCATAAGTAATATGGAAACTATTTTCTGAGTATCGAAAATCGACACAATAAAATTATAGGAAACAAAGGGACCCCATTTTCGGAATTAGTGTTTCATGTGATTGTTAAATTTCGGTAAACTTTTTCCAATACACGTAACACAAGCTTTATTGAGCTAACTGAGAGAGATTAGGTCGAATTGTGTAAGATAGTCCCTTGATATTTATTATCTATACATATAAAAGAAGAAGTCCTGACTGACTCATCAACGCACAGCCGAAACGCTAGAGAATTGATTTTTGCACAGTCGGTTACATTTATAACGTAGGTTAGGGATAAGAAAGCATTTTTCGAAATTCATCCCCTAAGTGGGTAAAACAAGGGATGAAAGTTTGTATGGGTAACGTGAAATCTTTGGACTTAGAAACTTGAAATGAGAGAAAGAGAGGGAAGAAGGTTTGCTATTAATAACCGGACATTTATTGTGAATTATTCATATATAAAATTGAATATTTTGTTACGTAGTACTGAATACCCGTTGCGGAAGTAAGAATATTAATAATAATAAGAATCTTAATAATAATCTTGTTTCCTGGAAAAAACTGGTTAAATTTTAATGTACCTAGTCAAAATTTTAGGTATTAAGAGACAATGTCATTTTGAAAACGTCATTATGACAATTTATTATATTGGAAACAAATTTATTTCAGTTTTTTTGTATTTTGGAACTAAGCCAATGTGAGGTTGAGTCTAAATATGTAACCTGTTATTATGCTACTTGGTTGTAACGGACCGGTAACAAATCTTGGAAGTTAGAATCCTGACGTCCGATAGGGCTCGAATTTGAGAGAAACCCATTAGGCCCATTATTAGAGGGTTCTATCTTACATTTTCAGGGTAGTTAAAATAAGACTATATACCATTGTCCACACTTCAATTCGTTAAAAGTGAAACATAGAATATTGGGGCAATATTGGGGCAGCGAGTTGACGAGATGTAATCAGTAGTACTCACGGGATGCGCGTGGCAGACTCTCGCGACGTCTTCGGCGGCCGCTCCGTACTCCTGCGCCAGCACTGCCTCGTTGATCAGCTCGCCGCCACCCTGCCATCGCATAAATCACTCATATATATGATGTTTACCATACAGTTAAGTCAATATCACATTTTTTTAGTATCTAGAGCTACAAGAATTTCATACATTAAGGTCAAAGCAACTCACTGAATGAATTTGAACTCAAAGGGAAAGCGGAGGCGGAGTCGGCGATTTTAAATGTATAGATAAAATATATATACTAGAAGGCGCCCGCAACTTCGTACGCGGAGGGGAAAAAATCATAACCCTCTTTTTTATTCATCGCAGTCAGGTAAAAAGTATCCTATAACCATCTGGAGATACCCGGCTACCAGTGTACCAAAAATTGTGGAAATTTGTTTAGCCGATTTTGCGTTATGAAGCCACAACGACACATACAAACATACATAAAATTAAAAAAATATATTTTTCGTTTTAGTGACCTTCAAATAGTCCGTAACCATTCATTTTTTGAAAATGTCTTCAATGTACGGACATTTCATTTTTCAACTTTATAATAGTATAGATATATACTCGTACATACATTCACTAAAAATTCCGACTGCATACCTGAGAAAACGCCAAAATTCCTGAGGTGTGGTACACGCCTGCCATATGTGAAATGATGACGATAGGTACACTCAATTACTCACGGGGCCAATGATGTGTGTGCCGAGGATGACGTCGGTGGCCTTGTCGGAGAGCACCTTCACGAAGCCGTCGGGCTCGCCGTTGGTCTTCGCTCTCGAGTTAGCCAGGTACGGGAATTTGCCTACTTTGTATGCCTTGCCCTGAAAAAAGTTCAAGTTGATTATTTAGTTTTCGCTGTTTTCGGTTTAAAGAATTTTATTTTCATAAAAAGAAAAAAGTACTTGTTCACTTAAATGACAACTTACAAGCTATTAAAGCTATACATATTAATCTAAGTAGTAACAAGTAACGTGCAATAGTGATATTAAAAGTTTATATGCTATACAAGCTCCTGATTTTAAGTGTTAAACAGAAAAAAAAAGAAATGTTACAAAGCTGTTACAAAATATATATTTTTTGGAAAACATAATTTTCAAGTCGTTTCTTGAACATTTTCGCGGAATTTTGGTTTTTGATATCTATGGGCAGATTATTATTTTGTACTTATTCCGTCTATCCCAGTACTGGTGTTTGAGTATAGTGTTTTAATAATTTTACTGTCCAGTACTTTCATACTTGACGAGTATAAAAAAAGTATGGCTTACTTTACTGGTCTCTGCCGTAGTGTACCTACTAATAATATGTTTATTTGTTTGTAACGTTATGACTGTTATGAGTGTTTTTCGTAGGTTAATTTCTACTAGATTTAATGAAAAAAAAGATTATAGTTTTATTACATCACACATTTCCCTCGCTTTAGAGAGGTGAAAAGTTGTTTCGCACGGCTGCAACATTATTTGACTTCTCGTGCCTCGCTACTCTCATGAATATATATTTGAACCAATCGCTTCGCTCGTAGTTCAATTTTACGTTCCTTCGCTTGCCGGGCTTTCAATTGAAGCAATCGAACAAATAACTTAACCTTTTCTTGCCAATTTTTTAGGTGGAACGTAATCAGAAGTAAAAGAAGTGTGTAAGGCCTGTCGAGTCTGGCATTCGGTAGTCTCTGCCTACCCCAGTGGGATACTGGCGTGATTATACGTATGTATGTACGTAGTCAAAACAGACAAACCTCTTTCTTGAGGTCTTCCTCGGACTTCCCGACCCAGCCGACTTCGGGCGTGGTGTAGATCACAGATGGGATAGCGTCGTAGTTGAAGTGTACCGGCATGCCCTGAAACCAAATATGACTTTTTAACATCGTGATTTTCGTTTCGTTTCATCTACTGGAAGATTTTTAAAGATAACTCCGTTTTTCTCTTGTGCTTCGTCAGTGGACGAGAAAAAAATCATTACCCTCTTTTTTTCTTCAGCTAAGTCGGAAAAAAAGTAAAAAATATCCTATGACCATCGGTGGAGGACCAGCTACCCGTGTACCAAAAATAGTTGAAATCCGTTAAGCTTTTTTGACGTGATGAGCCCGTAACGACACATACAAATATACAAAAAAACGTAAAAAAATTGACTGTCTCTAAAGTCGGTTTACGGACGATAATTTTAAGTGATAACGTCGTTGTGTGCTGCCGCTGTTTCAGATGCGTCACAACCCGAAAGCTTAGGTCGTTCGAGCCTCTCTATCGCTTGTTCCGCGGTCTCGCTTGCACGCTCGGCTCAGGGGGAACGTGTGCAATAAGACGTTGTCACGTCAAAAAACGATTAAGTGACCTTCAAATAGTCCGAATCACTTATTTTTTTGAAAATATTTTAATTGTGTTTGTTGTAGTTGTTGACATTTTATTTTTACAACTTTATAATAGTATAGATTTGCTAGTAATATTGAACAGAAACACTTTGGACAATAAAGGATTAATTAAGTTAAGGTTCACTTCATGGTAGTGTTAATTTTGCCATTTTGTTAAATTCCCATTTTCCTTCAGATGAGTTGCGTGCGTTTATCAACTGAGTGTAAAACTGGGAATAGTATTGGATTTTGGGCTGGAGTCTGCGCTCTAAAGTTTTGATTCGAATTGGTGAGTACCTTAATGCCTTCTACGCAAACGATGCCTTCGTCCTCAGCCTTGTGTGCCAGCATAGGTCCGTGGATGCAATCGCCAATGGCGTAGATTCTGAAATAATAAATTGTTAAATCATTACAATTTAAGCTAGGCACAGTCAGCATCAAATAGTCTGTAGCATCCAAAGAGCCATATATCGCAACACATCTTTATTCTTATAGGCATTGCAAGATGCGTTATGAATTATGATATATATGACGCTTCGAATGCTACATACTATTTGATGCTGACAGTACGTGCGACACACAACTGATTAGAATCATAACTTTAACAAAGGTGTGTGTCGCTAAGAATATGTAAATATGTGACCTGTTAGCGCTCGCGGGGGCCCTCGCAACGCTATACAGGGTGATCAATTCAAATGGGTCAGTATGGAGAAGTCATAAACTATGAGAGATAGCGAAATCTGTTCTTAGGAACTATGGCATCGATTTTAGATTTAATAAAAATGGCATTCATTTTTTTACTTATACATAACCGGGATTCGAACCTGGTCAAAATCTCTGCAAACAATGTTATAAATTCTGCAAGTTTTTTCGTTGTTATTGTTAATCGTGGGAATCATAAGTCGCAAGGAAGACATTTTAATGGAATCTTGTTTGAACAACTGAAAGAAAATCTCTAAAATATTTGTTTATTTTAAGTAAATGTTCAAAACAAAATGTAGTCAAACGTAAATACTGCGTAACCGTTGCATGACACTCAAGACGACTTTATTCCACACTGTCTGCGTTATTGCTAGTGACGTCATTGGCGGCAACAACATGGTGTCGGTCGGCGTTTTCGGTAACATGACTTATATATAGATTAGAAAATCACGAAATAAATTTTGTAATAAAAAAATTGTATCGTGTTTTTGATAATTAAATACGTAATTCCAACATGTGTTGAAATTATTATAGTAAAACCAGTCTTAAACAGAACGCCCGCCTTCCTCTAACCGGAAACGACGAAACCCTCCTCTAATTCTACGCTAGAAACAGGTGTAAAGAAAGTTGGCATACCCGGGCACCTTGGTCTGGAACTTCTCGTTGACGGGCACGCGGCCGCGGTCGTCGAGCGCGATGCCCACCTTGTCTAGCCCCAGATCCTTTGTGTACGGCCGGCGGCCGATCGAGATCAGCACCACGTCGCAGGTTAACTGAAATTAAACTAACTTTCAGTTCTCGGTCGTCATTCGTAAACCACGCCCCAAACGATTTAGGTCCGTTTCGTCTGGTTCCCTGTTCGTCTAACGAGTTAATGCCTGTTTCCCCGTTCGTGTGTTTCTCCGTTCGTTTGTTTCTCCGTTCGTATATTCCTGTTCCTGTTCTATCGTCATACATCTAATACTACCAAGAAAAATTAACCTGTATTGTATTTTCAATGTGTTTATAGTAGTTCATGCAACTGAACCCTAAGGAAGGGACTTAAAACACGGGTGTTTTAGATGACATCAGTGTTTCAAGCCGTAATTATGTACAGTTGCATACATTACTTTATATATCCACATATCACCTATTATTTTTACCCTTACAGCTATTATTTTTTACTATGAAATTTTCTTATCTATGGAAGTGAGTGACAGCAGAAATATTATGTTCATTACAGTGGCAAGGCTGATATTTGCATGTAATTTCATACAACATTTAAAGGCCGGTAGACCTTATTAACCTTAAATACGGGGAGCTTTAAACGTCAAACTTTCTCGATCTGTCAAAATGAAAAACGAATTGTATGCGATATTTTTCAAACACATTTTGTAATCGATTCCAAGATGCCTGATTTTCTTGAAAACGTTTTATGTATTTAATATGTTGTAATATGGTATAATAAAAGCAAAAATGTGAAATGATATTCCATCCTTTTGTATGCTTGATGTATTTGAACGTTTTTTGCACCCATACACAGAACATACAGGCATTTTGAAGGAGCTTGTCACGCGTAAATAACGATTACAAGGCTGCCAATAATCGATGAATGAAGTAGTTTTTATAAATAAAACGGTTGGAACATTGTACCAACGTCTTTGGCAGAGGGGAAATGACATGAAGGCGTCTCCATTTACTAAATACTCCAAGATGTCAGTTTCAAACTAAGAACGGTTCAATAACCTGTTAAGATATTTATGTAAGAATAGGTGTGTATTAAATTGTATATTTGAACGCTAAGTTTCAAGTGCCACTTTTAATGTAAACTGTTATGGCACATTAACAGGAAATATTATTTTGTAACATGCAATGTAAACTAATATTTGTCACAATGTGTGGTAATTTCTCTATGGAAGAAAGATTGCAATCATATCTTTGGCTTGGAGGATTTAGTAATGGAGTAGGCATCGCTACAAATTTCCTAACAAAAAAATTGGCCGTTTTTCGAGGGGGGCGAGGTAACACACATATAAATAACTAGCGGCCGCCCGCGACTTCGTCCGCGTAAATTTACGGTAAAAACAGAGATATGAATGAGGAAAACTTTTTTCTGTCAGTTGTCCGATGCTGTTAATGTTGGTAAATAGATACTCAGAAGATATTCAGCGACCAACGGATTTAGATTGAGAAAATGGGGATATTGAACATTATTCCTTAAGAAGGCTATACTGGCACATTTAATTTTAACGCCTGCTAGACTATGAAACGAAGAGACCGGCGAAATTCCCGACACTGGCCAAAATGAAATGTCCTAAGGTACCTCGGCATTTCAAAAGGATAGTATTTTATCGCGTAGCAAAAAAATGTTCTCTTTAAAGTCGGTTTACGAACGATAATTTTACGTGTTGTGTTATTTTATATAATTGTATTATGACACCTATTTTTTGTCTCTCCCTCCCTCTCTTGCTCTCTCTCTCTCTTTCTCTCCCTTCCTCCCCCTCTCCCTCTATTCCTCTCTCCCTCTGTGCCTTCCTATAGCTCTCTCTTTCCCTCACTTCCTCTCTCCCTCTATTTCACTCTCCCTTCATCTCTCCCTCTTTTCTCTCTCTCGCTACCTCTCTCTCTATCTCCCTCCCGCCCACCCTCCCTGCTTCCCTCTTTCCCTCCACTTCTCTCTCACTCTTCTCTCTTTCTATCCCTCTCTCTCTGTCCCTCCCTCTTCGTATTTCACTTTAATAGTTCATTAATTAACACATAACCCACAATCTTTTTGCAATTTCAAGTTCCTAAGTACAAAGATTTTACGTTGCACATACAAACTTCCATAACTTGTTTTACCCCCTTATGGGATGAATTTTGAAAAATCAAGAATATAAGTTTTTTGATTTTAAACACAATCTTTTTGCGAATATTCAAGTTTCTAAGTCCAAAGATTTCACGTTTCACATACAAAGTTCCATCCCTTGTTTTACTCCCTTAGGGGATGAATTTCGAAAAATGAAGAATATAAGTTTCTTGATCTTAAACACACAATCTTTTCACGAAATTTCAAGTTTCTCAGTTCAAAGGTTTTACATTTCCCATACAAATTTTCATCTCTTGTTTCACCCACTTAAGGGATAAATTTGGAAAAATCAAGAATATAAGTTTCTTGATTTTAAACGCACAATCTTTTGCGAACTTTCAAGTTTCTAAGACCAAAGATTCCACGTTTCACATACAAAGTTCAAAGATTTTACGTTTCCCATACAAACTTTCATCCCTTGTTTTACCCACTTAGGGTATGAATTTCGAAAAATGATTTGTTATCCCTAGCCTACGTTATAAATGTAACCGACTGTGAAAAAAACAATTTTCTAGCGTTAGTAGTTTCGGCTGTGCGTTGATGAGTCAGTCAGGACTTCTTCTTTTATAAATCTAGATCTAACTACAAATGCATTTTTTCCTCTCGTTACCACGCACTCACACTAAAACAATACCATTATCCTACTTTATCGCAGACTGCAATATGTAAACAGGAGCAATAAATATTCAACCCTAATTCTTTAAAAATAAGATTAATTCTTAGACAAAGGTAGACGTTTCTCCCATACTGAAATCGCTAAGGCTGATATTTGCTTGTAATTTTATACAAAATTTAAAGGCCGGTAGACCTTATTAACCTTAAATACGGGGAGCTGTACACGTCAAGCTTTCTCGATCTGTCAAAATGAAATACGAATTGTATGCGATATTTTTCAAACTAATTTTGTATTCGATTCCAAGCGATTCCAAGACGCCTGATTTTATGATTAGATTAATATGTTGTAATATGGTATAATAAAATCAAAATTATGAAATGATATTTCATCCTTTTGTAAGCTTGATGAATTTGAGCGCTTTTTGCACCCATACACAGCACATACAGGCATTTTGAAGGAGCTTGTCACGCGTAAATAACGATTACAAGACTGCCAATAATCGATGAATGAAGTCGTTTTTATAAAACGGTTTGAACATTGTACCAACGTCTTCGGCAGAGGGGAAACGACATGAAGGCGTCTCCATTTACTAAATACTCCAAGTATCTTTGGTCCATTGAGTGAAAAGATGAAACTGTCACAAATACAGTAGTCCGACGCCTGTGATGTTTGCGTAAATGACAATGACATGTCCCGAGCTACTAAACAAATACGGACTATGCAGCTCGGGCTCGCCCCACCCCCGTCTCGCCCCTTGCACCCCGCACGATTGCTCTGTCTAGACGGCTTCGTCGGATGACTGTTTTGATTTCTAGACTGTGAAACTGTCCTGTCATAAGCGTTGTAAGCATATATTTGTCATGCTGTGTGTAAAATTATTTAAAAGTAAAGACATTTTTGGAACTCTCAATGGTATTAGGCAAGACGACGCAGCTTGGGTTGGCTGCCGCAAGATGGACCGACGATCTGATCAGGATCGCGGGATACCGTTAGATGAAGGCGGTGCATGACGGGTCGTCGAGATCCTTGAGAGAGGCATTACAAGTAGCTCAGTAGTGGATGTCTTGGGGATGATACGATAATGATGACAGTATCGACACGATTGTAAGTTATATCACAGTATCAAAAAAATTTAATCAGATCAACCAAAAAAAGGAAAGAAAAAACATGCAGAAAACCATGCAGGACTACTTTACCGTATCGTCAAAATCGAATAAGAAAAATGCGGATAAAGCACATCAAGATTGTTTTCGTGACTAGAGAATTTAGTTTTAGTATTTACCATCAAAATGTTCAGGGCCTTAAATCTAAATTGAGTCAAATTCAAATATTTACTGATAAGAATGATATTGATGTGATGTGTTTCACGGAAACTTTTCTAAAAAAAGATGATAAATCAAATTTACAAATTATGAATTATAAAATAGCCTCATATTTTTGTAGTAATGTTAAGTCACGAGGCGGTGTTGCAATATATGTCAAAAAATCTGTACACTATATTAGCCTAGATTGGATCTCAGATATGTCCATTGAACTTCACTTTGAATTCTGTGGTATCATGATCCCAGAACATGACTCTATTATAATATGTATTTACAGAACTCCTGATAGTGGTTTAAACCTATTTATGGAAAAAATACAAGTCCTTTTTAACAAATGAGTATTTAGACAACGAAAGTTTAGGAGAAAAGTTTATATTGCAGGAGATTTTAATATTAATTTAATGAATGCTGACACAAGTACTGTTAGATTTACTAGTTTATTACGAAAATATAATGTTCGCCTTACTATACGTGAGCCTACCAGAATTACAAGTCATGCCAAAACATGTATTGACAATATTGTAAGGAACACTAGCAATTATGTCTCCAAGGTATTAAACTTAGGAATATCTGACCACACGGGGCAAATCTTAAACATTCCCACGAACATAAGGTTTAACGAAAAATACTAGTACATATGAATGAGAAGAATTGATTTCCATCTCGAAATATTTATAAAGTATATATCACAACTTAGCTTTGAGGAAGTGTATCACCATTCTGATCCTAGTTTAGGTTATAATGTTTTCATACATCTGTTTCGATTAATATATGACTTGTGTAAAAACTTAAAAACTTTAGAAAAAAATAAAAAGACATATAGAAAAAAGTCTACGTGGATTACTACAGGAATAAGAAAAGCGAGTAAAATCAAACGAAAAATGCACTTAGACTTACAAGTAAGCAAAAATAAAGAAAAATAACATAGGTATAACAAATATAGTAAGCTATTTAAAGCAGTGATACGAAAGGCGAAAATTATAACAAATGATAGTTATTTACGAAATAGCACAAATAAAACTAAAGCCACATGGGTGCTTATTAAAAGCCACACGTCTAACAACTCTATTACCACCACAGTTGAAAAGATAAAAAATGTGGTATAACTATTACAGATCCTCTAGATATGGCATCAACATTTAATATTTTCTTCTAAAATCAAAAGCTATGGAGTATAAACCCATTTCATCCAAAATCTGTAATAGCATTTTTGTTGCACCAGTTGATTCACATGAAATAAGAGCGACCATCAAATCAATCAAGTCTAAAAAAAGTGCCGGGTACGATGAAATACCGGTGCACTGCAGGTAATAAAAGCTTGTGTTGATTACATTGCCCATCCTCTTGCGTACATAATAAATCGCACACTTGAAACTGGTATTTTCTCTGATGACTTAAAAAAAGCTATCATAAAGCCGCTTTATAAAAAAGGACCTAAAGACAATATGGGGAATTATAGACCCATAGCCCTATTACCATCTTTTTCTAAAGTATTTGAGAAAGTTATATACAATAGGTTAATTAAATACTTTAATGCACATGATATCATACATCCAAACCAATTTCGGTTTCAAAAAGGCAAATCCACCTCACCTCTTTAGCAATATTTAAGACCTTTAAAGACATCTGGGATACAATAAATGACAAGCAATTGTGTTGTGCTTTATTTATAGATATGTCTAAAGCTTTTGACTGTGTTGTGCATAACATTATCTTACGACAATTAGAAAACGCGGGTGTAAGAGGCCATATACTGAAGTTGCTTGAAAACTACTTGTGTAACAGACAGCAACTAACAGCCATCACTAAATATTGTAAAACAAGTAAAACAATTAAACAGTACCAATCTCACTTTGAAACTGTAAATATAGGTCTCCCGCAGGGTAGCGTTTTTGGACTGTTCTTGTTCTTGACATATATTAATGAACTCCCCAAGATAGTCAATGAACTTTGTGTTTTGTTTGCAGATGATGCAACTATATTTTTTTCTGATTTAAAACTTAATGTTTCCAATCTTGAGTCAAATATTAGTGCCACGCTGCAGAAAATTGTTGAATGGCTTGGACAGCTCAATCTCAATGTCAATCTAAGCAAAACCAAGCTCATCAATTTAGAAATTATAAAGCTAGCCCTATAACCCTAAATGTGTCAAGCAGGCGTAACTATAGATATGGTAGATAGCATTACATTTTTAGGTGTAAATATAGATCCTAATTTAAATTGAAAGGCCCATATAGCTAAGGTCAACAAAAGCATATCTATTCATTGCTACGCTTTATCTGTACTGTCTGAAACATGTTCAGAAGATATTACTAGAAATGCATACTTCGGAAACATTAATCCAATGCTCACTTATGGAATTATATACTGGGGAAACTCTACCGACGTTCAGTCTACTTTTGTTTTTCAAAAAAGATGTATACGCACCATTTACCATATTCATAATCAACAATCACTAAGAAATGTATTTCGAGAAAAAGGTTTTCTTACTCTTACTAGTATTTATATTTTAGAGCTATACATTTTTGTCAAAAACAATGCTGAACACTTTACCAAAAAATCTAAACTAAATAGTAACTTACGTCAACAATACAAGTATAATATAATCGTCCCTAAAGTAAAAATCAGTACATATAAAAAGAGTACATTCATATGCACTATAAAAGTATTTAATAAGCTACCAACTGAACTAAAGGTTTTAGAAAGAAATAAATTTAAAAATAAGTTGAAAACGTGGCTACTTCAGAAAGTGTTCTATAACCTTGGTGAATATTTCGAATCTTAGTTGTAAGTTAGATTTTAAGAACAATTATTGTATGCCTGAAACCGGGTAACTGTTGGCCCTAATTCACCATGTCCATCTTATGTACACAGTTATTCAATAAAAAAATTCTATTCTATTCTATATGTATGCGAAATCGATTTAATAATTTTACTAAAAAGAATGCTATGGCTGTTCATGAATAAAACCTAAATTCTATTAAAATTGTAATCTGTACTATAACCCCTGGTAATGTATTAACGCTGTCATTTGACAGTCACGTACCGTCTCCTTGTTGCCGCCTTTGGCCGCCTCAACATCGACGCTGACGACTCCACCCTCGTTCTTGATGCCCAACACTTTGGTGCCCAGCTTGAACTTCATGCCCTGTTTGGTTAGAATCTTCTGAAGTGTGCTCGCTACTTCCTGGTCGATGCCAACACCTGTACACAGATTTTCTTACTTAGGAAACTCATGCAAAAAATAAAAGTACGCACACAGCGTTCATTCTTTAGTGGTCGATTTCACAAAGGCTTACGACAGTATAGACAAAGGGACTGTATTCTAGTAAACTTCAACGTCCCTAAAAAACTAGTTGCCATCATTACCACATCAATAAAGGAGAGTAGTATGCGAGTCAGAGCAAGGGGTGAGCTGACAGAGGAATTCCTGGTGAAGACAGGCCTAAAAAAATGAAATGTCTTGTGCTCTTCAACTGAGCTCTTTTGGTGGGAGGTACAAAATGTGAATGCGATTTGATAACAATCTGTGGACACTGGACAGAGGACAAAAGCTATGTACAGAGTTACTGTTCCCTTACAGTGATAACTTAACCTTTGTATGTTTGTACTACTTAAGACAAAAACTTATAAGCGGAGAGTTTCTAATTAGTTTTTCAATTAACAATGGACTCATTTCATATGTACTGAAATAAATGAATCAATTGACTACTTAATTAAACGATTATCAGCCTTAATAAAAACAAAAGCCTTGTAAAAAATATTACTGATGAATGTTATTTTCCAGTTACAATAATAGTTTTATGCCCCTTATTTTGTTTTGAGTAGCATTAATACATCTTGGAATCGTTTTGTTGTACAATAAAAGCTTACATATACACGATGATTCTTAATCGGTGATCAGGGACCATTTTTTCTAAGTAATTAATTGATGGCGGTCACATTAAAGTGGCAATTAGGTAGATTTAAACAAACTTTTTTTTTTATGAAATCATTAGTTTGAAATCAATTTTATCCCTAATTCCTCGTCACCCTACTAATCTGTATCTGTGAGCCTACAACCTCTTCAGAAAATTAATGGCAATGATAATTTATGAGTGATAATTTGTCAATCTTGTCATTGTCATATGCATAAAGTTTATTGACTTAAGACATATCAAACTTCCCGCCTGGCACTTGACGTATCGTACGTAACTTCGATTGTATGATAACCATGTATCCAGTGGTTCTTCGTTTTGATTATGTTTTAACTTTTAATTAATTAAACAGTGAGGTAATTGCGTGAGACTTCGTCAATTAAGTTTAATTTTAGCTAGATATTAAGATTTTCCTACTCCTGATCACCTATTAAAAATCATCGTGTATAATTACTTCAGTATACTAGAACATATATTGATCGCCAAGTATTTTCAGTAACAATGCAATAATAAATTACCATCAAGTTTATTTACTCCTGTTGTAAATCGACGACGATAAATGTATGTCATGGAAAAGTATTATATGAACTAGGTATTCTAACATGATAGTTTCTATATGATAATAATAAAAAAAAGCCGGCCAAGAGCATGTCGGATCATGCTCAGTTTAGGGTTCCGCAGCCGTTCATACAAAAAAATGCACTACAGATGAAAAAAATACCATATGAAAAAGTGCACTAGCAAATGAGCGTATCTCTCATATTTTTGGACATACCGTTTAGAAAATAGAAGGGGGAGGGGGGGTGGGGTTACAATTTATCCAATTTTCGCAGCGATTATTTCCGAAAATATTCATTACATCAAAAAAGATATCGAAGTATGTGTGCCACACATTGATATTTGCTGACTTTTTTTTTCAGTTTCGGTTATATATATATATATGGAGTGCCCCCCCCCCCCCCTAGAAATATGTCAAAATCAAAAATCAAAATCAAAATATTCTTTATTCAAGTAGGCCTAGTTACAAGCACTTTCGAAATGTCAGTTACATGAGAGTGAATGTTTGCTGGGAGAAATACAATATGATCCAACATTTGCTGCAAGGATTAGGGAAACCCAGAAAAACCTAATCAGATCATTTAACTTAAGTGTAAAATTATTGATAAAATCATCATTTTTAAAATTAAAATAATCAATAAGATAAATCCCAAAAGGATTGTCAATAAAAAATAAATAATCTAGAATGTGTCTAGAATAAAATTCTAAATGTCAGAGTATATAAAACAATTAAGATTAAAATAATAATAATACCTTAGGTATTCGTTAAAATAATTATTCATATACCTACATGACGCTATAATTTACATTAATCCCACGCGGCTTCATCATTCATGTAGTCTTGTGTGCTATAATAAGCTTTAGAAAATAATTTTCGTTTCACAATATTTTTGAATTTACCAATAGACAACTCAGTTATGCTGCTAGGAAGTTTATTATAAAATCTCACACAGTTACCCATGAATGATCTCCTTATTTTATGGAGCCTAGTAGCAGGCAATGCGAGCTTATGCTTATTTCTAGTATTAATATTATGTATATCACAGTTCTTCTTAAAGTCGGTAATATTTTTATGTACATACATAATATTCTCATAAATGTATTGACAATGCACTGTCATTATATTAATGTCCTTAAACTTATCTCTAAGCGACTCTCTATGTTTTGTTAAGTCGGAGATCGAATTCGAGATCAAAAATGTAAACATACAACTGTCAACGTCAAAGTAACGTGCCTAATAATCATCTTTTTAACCGACTTCAAAAAAAGGAGGAGGTTCTCAATTCGGTTGTATGTTTTTTTTTTATGTTTGTTACCTCAGAACTCCGTCATTTACACGACGATTTGGAAAATTATTTTTTTGTTCATGAGTAGGTCTGATGCCGGGATCCATGAGGAATTCCTCGAATATTATGAGCACATCTATGGCGATTTTGGTATTTATTACAGTAGTTTAAGCATTTACATTTGAAAATCACCACTTAGTGGAGAGAAA
This sequence comes from Hedya salicella, assembly GCA_905404275.2. Lineage (NCBI taxonomy): Eukaryota > Metazoa > Arthropoda > Insecta > Lepidoptera > Tortricidae > Hedya > Hedya salicella. The sequence goes on along the minus strand of FR990100.1, from coordinate 17,897,128 downwards.
CCAATGATGAAGACACCAGCCATCAGTTACCACTGAGGGCTCTACCAGTGTTATTTAATTCGCGGATTACGAGTCGACTTGGAAAATTATTTTTTCGGTTAAGAGTAGGAATCTCCAAAAGTTGGTCCCATAAAATTTTGGTGATGATCTGATGATGAGATCGATGAGGAATCAAAGGAAATCCTCAAATATTATGGGCAAACCTATGGTGATTTCGGTGTTTATAAAAGAGGGGTCAACCAGTGTTATTTAATTCACTAATCGCAATCTGTATATCGCATATTTTGCTTAGAGACAGAAGTTAGTTAAGATCAGGGTAGCAAAGTGGAGCTGATAGTGGAGAACCAGAGAACTCCTTAACGGTTAAGAGTTACAGGATAATTCTTAAAAAAATACATGTATTATAGGTAGGTATGTTAAGACTGTTAGTCATATTCTTTATAGTGTGTCTCTAAGGTAGTCTCCTTAAATCCAAGTCAGGATCTGATGATGATGGGATCCCAGGGAAATCGAGAGAAACCCTCAAATATTACGAGGGCTGCTATTTATATATCCGGAAACCGGGATTACAATCTTCTTAAATAGCATATTTGACCGCCATGGTAAAATTTGAACTTTTTTAAGTATATAAGGTATATTTTTTCTTCCTTATTAACGCTCGTGTTTTGTTTTTGACGGGTTTTAAATGTCATCTCGCAGCAAGAATGGAACTCACTCGTGAAAATATTCGTGCTATGATTTATTATGATTTTCGGCGTGGTTTAACGCAACAACAGTGCATAGATCAACTAACTTCAACTTTTGGTGATGAAGCCCCATCTAAAACTACTGTGTATCACTGGTTTAGTGAGTTCAATCGTGGACGTAGTATGCTTACGGACGAAGTTAAGGCAGGTCGCCCGAAATCGGTCGTTGTACAACAAAATATCGAGGCTGTGCGAAAACTTATAATGGACGACCGACATGTTACGTACCGCGAGATAGAGGCGACTCTGGGTATTTCTATGACCAGCATTAATAGCATATTACATAATTATTTGGCTGTAAAAAAAATTTGTTCGCGTTGGATACCCCACAACTTAACAAATGAGCAAAAACATGCTCGCGTCGAATGGTGCAATAAAATGTTAAAAAAATATAACCGTGGTGACTCAAAAGCCGTTTATAACATCTATACAGGTGACGAATCCTGGATCTATGCATACGATCCCGAAACGAAGCAACAATCAACGGTATGGGTGTTTCAAAATGAGCCGAACCCTACGAAAGTTACTCGTGCAAAAAGTACATTGAAACAAATGGTGGCCTGCTTCTTCGGTATTAATGGCCATGTAGCTACAGTGCCACTAGAAAACCGTAGAACGGTTAATTCAGAGTGGTACACGACCATTTGCTTACCGGAAGTATTTGAACAAATTCGTAAAACTAACCAGCGACGAAGAATCATTCTTCATCATGACAATGCCAGCTGTCATACGTCACGCGAAACAACTCTATTTTTGGAGGGTCAAAATGTGGAATTAACGGGTCATCCGCCGTACAGCCCTGACTTGGCACCCAACGATTTTTATTTATTTCCAAATATAAAGAATAAATTACGCGGTCAACGATTTTCGACCGCTGAAGATGCTGTCGACGCATTCAAACAACACGTTATGGAGGTACCTCAGGCGGAGTGGCAGAAGTGCTTTAAAAATTGGTTCACGCGAATGCAAAAGTGCATAGATCATCAAGGGGAATACTTTGAAAAACAATAAAACTATTTTCAGCCGTGTACGTTTGTTTGTTTTTTTGTTTCCGGATATATAAGTAGCAACCCTCGTATAGGCACTAACAATGTTTTGTATATATTTTTCTAAAGTTATTCAGCTATTTTCGTCTGCTTGTCATCATTTTATGATGCTGAGCTGATGATGGAAGGTACAAGTCCTTATTAACGGTCAATAGTTGCGAGATAATTCTTTAAATATTATGGGTAAGTTGCGACTGTTAGTCGTATTCTTTTTTAACCAGCAGCAGTGAAAGAAAAAACATAGAACGCGAGCTTCATACAAAATTGCAGTCCAAAACAGGGTAAATATTCTAAATCCGCATGCGCGTTGTGTGACCAATAAGAGTTGGCCAAAATATCAGTCTATCTTTTATTACCCAAAACAAATAATTGTGATTTGCCAATTTTATAATAGCTGGCTGTGATTAGCTTCTAGCGCTGACGTTTTATAGTATCAACATGACGGCGACTATGAAAACGCATACGTAGTAGATGGTCACATGCAATAAAGAGTAATATTGTAGGCAGAATTGTCGTATTATTTAAATTGAATTTTCAGTTTTATTTTATATTTAGATAATCATAGAATAACCTTACGCAAATCAAACTAGTCTCCAATTAAGATGTAGCATACTTATAATGTGAATACTAGACGACCATACGAGTATGCATATATTATAGCTTGCTAAATACTTAAATACAAACAGACAACCAGCCACTAGAGTCTGGCAAATTAAAGATGAGAATGAAATCAACCGCGAAATTTAAAATGTAGCTGCAGTGTGCCTGTATGAGCAAGATATAAACAAATTTAACTGCTTTTCTCAGTAACTAATAACTTAATAATAAATGACAAACGCAATGAATTTGTGTAAATCTAGCTCATAAAGGCACAGTGCAGCTACATTTTTAAATTTCGCGGTTGATTTCATTCTCATCTTTTATTTGCCAGACTCTAGCAATCATAACTTTTGTAGTACGTTAAGACAACGCAAAATGGAGCTTGCGTACTTTTATTGTTGCCGTGTTAGTATGTTTGTATGGGTCAAATCTTTGAAGCTAAATAAAAACCACTTGCCGGTTTCTGATTGTACTACATTTTTGGATACTTTTGTAAGTTTGGTGACAATGCAATATTATGATAATATCGAGCTGATATAATGATAGAGACGTAAGGTGGGCATAGGAACTCTGTAATAAATTACCGAAATCCTACCGAGTTTGAGCTCTTTAGTGTATGATAAGTTTTAAATCAAATTGCACCTTTTTCGAAAACTGTATATAAAATAGTTATGTGCATGAAAACATGTATCTCAACACATAATATATCAAATGTTCAATAGGTATCATCATACCTTTTTATTTACATATTAACATTTTGATGGTGTAAGGTGGCATAACACCATCCCTATACAAAATCTCTTTCGAGTAAATAAATAAATAATTATGTTTACGGTATTTTTTATATTTGAAAAGCGATCCTAACTTTATTTTTATATTTGATAGAATGATTAATACACTATTTTACAGATCAATAAGCCGTCGAATTGAATCACCTTTTGAAGTCGGTGCCAAACCAGATGTAAAGTTTTGTATTGAACAAAAATACGAATTACTATAACTAAATATATAGGTAGGTAATAACTAAAGGCTCGCCGCCGCGGTTTTTGCGTGCCATCTGAATTAATAGTAATAAATGAATGGCACCGACTTCAAAAGGTGATTCAAATGTGATCCGTACCGTGCATAAAAGATTATTTTTGGCTTTTTAGTTTATTTTGAAGTCGGTTTTTTTTTTATTAAATTATTTTTTATCTTATTTTTTTTACATACATCCTAACTTTATTGACCAAATGTATGTTTGAATGCAACAATAACAAATTACAAACAACCAGAAGCACATTAATTCGACAAAGTTCAGACAATGAATAACGAATTTCGTGTGATGGACTGACGGATAAACTAAAATGGGCGCTGGCTATGACATTAATCGATTTAAGCCTTATGGTCTAAACTATGTCTTTGGGAGCGTTCAAGTATTACGTACCAACGTTTTAAAAAATGCGTGAGAACACCCCCTCTCGCCCCTGTAACACATCGTAATGTTTTACAATACCCCCCTCCCCTATTCGTTACGAAATACTTGAACGCTCCCTTTTCTGCATTTTGTCACTGAATATTTGAAAATGAAATTACAAAGAAATTGGTTATTATTTTTATTACTATTACTAACCAAATGATTACAACTTCTGATCATTACCAGTGGTATAAATTAAATCTCCGTATATTTGATTTGAACTACACAAATGTGTAACAGAAAAAAAATATATTTGCTGTTTAACTTAGAAAAATATTCTTTTTGTTTTACAAATATCATGACAATAATCACAATATTTGCAATTTATTAGTGGATCACTCCACTAGCGTTATTATTATAAACAAAGATCAGAAACAAATGAAAATTTTTTTCGACGATACTGGGCTTGAACAAGTGCCTTGAGCCAGACCGGGGCAGCACGCTCTAACCAACTGAGCTAATCGTCCATACCAGTAGTCAACGAATTTTGTCATCTGTTCTTGCTTATGGATCTCTGTATGGTATCCGACTAACATAATAAAATATTTTTAACTACTCGTACGGTACTATTTAACTCTGAATATGGTGGTTTTTATGAGTATTTCAATGATTTTATTAACCACCGCTTGCGTAAAATTTTTTATGGTGGTAACCCATTTGTTTACAATTTTGATCTCTAATTCGATCTCCGACTTTAGCGGCTTATACAAGACACCTATCCTCCAAATTTCATCAATATACATTTAGTAGTTTTTGAGTAAAATGCCTGTGACATACGGACGGACGAACGGACATGACGAAACTATAAGGGTTCCGTTTTAGGCGTTTTGGCTACAGAACCCTAAAAACTGTCTCTCGAAAAAAAATTATTTATATGAAAGAAAATATAAACTTCTGTACAACATTTTTCTGGGAAATGATACAGCCATGTCAGCAAACTTACTATCAATGAAGGTGAGGAACTAAATAGCAGTGACATCAGCCTCCAGTTTAGACGAGCAATAGCAAGGACCAGGTTGAATCTACTACGATTTTCTATTCAACTTATAACTTACCGCCAATAGAGGTAAGGAACTCGATAGCAATGACATCAGCTCCTAGCCTCTGGTAAACGGAGCCTAGCTCAAGGCCGATGACTCCAGCGCCGATGACCAGCATCTTCTTGGGGATCGACGGCAGGGATAGGGCACCAGTAGAGTCTACGATGTTTTTCTGGTCAACCTGTAAAGAACATTATCTTATAATTGTATTTATTTATGCAACAAAGTAGGTACATAATTCTAAGACAGTTTCCTGCAAAACTTTATTATACAGTTATTAGGACTTATAATACAGTATAGTATATTTATTTACAATATTAATATATCAGCATTATAAGGTATACAAGTATATTTGATTAAATCATGAACTTTAAATTAAATCATGTCACTCAAGTGTTTGCAGCCAATATTTTTTCATGGCCTTTTTTAAATTTGAGCTAGCTCGGCTCATGACGGATGGATGTTTAAACTTGCATATTACTATTTTTAAATTTCTGTGTGTATATATTTTACCTGGCTGGGGTATATTGTAAATACAGAACGAACAAACAAGATATGTCAAATACGGTATTACTTATAAGGTAAGATCATTGTTAATATTATGCCTACTAAAATCCAAATTCGACTGCCTCAATACTTTCAATACAAAAAACATGGGGACTTTTGATTAAACATACGTAAAGACCTAAAAGGATACTTGATATTTGGTTCGCAAAGCAGAGATTAAGGCAATGTCTTCAGTATATGCACCATTATAATGACATCCATAATGTTGATTTGGTAGATGGGTGCCTCGTGCATTTTTTATCGGGAGGATTGTTCCCCTAATCGCATTTTGCCAATAAAATATACGACAAAATATATAGCACACGTGACAAAACTCGATCGTGGCAAAATGCGATTAGGGTAAAAATCCTCCCGATAAAAAATACGTTCGAGGCACCCATCTACCAAAATCATAATGTTTGTGCATGGAGCTCTCCATAGCGCCACATATGGTCTCACCGGAAGATCAGCGCTGGCTCCCGAGCCAGCATTATGCTGAGGTGGGACCATTTCAGGGCATAGTTTTAGTTGTTTTTTTTTGTAATTTGTTTATTTTTTGTCTATGCGTCTGAATACATTTATTTTCTTTCTTCTTTCTTTCTTTCTATAAGATTCAGAATAGCTTGGGACTTACCTGAACTCCAGGGAAGGGTGTGACTTCTGAACCGGTGGCAATCAGGATGTTCTTAGTGTTAACAGTTTCCACTCCACTTGCACCCTTCACTTCCACCTTGTTTGGGGCCACAATGGTACCAGTACCCTTTACCAGTTTGACCTGTGATTTAAGAATGGATTATGTCTAACTGAGTATAACCTACATTTGTAAGTATCAGCTGACTAATCTTTAACCATTATAATATAACCAGTTTTAAAAAGTAATATATCCACATGTTAAATATTACTGTTAAAAAAAACAAACTCTTTAATTGTGTCCCACTATCCCATCAATTAGTCATTACATTCCCTTCCACATTCATTAATATTTTCTTATAAGTTTCGTTGTTAATTGGTAAGTGTGTTTTGAAGTCTTTAGCAGAGACTAGCGCTTCCAATACCGGTATTCCGAGATCCCACGCTATTTTTCCAGTCTCGGTATTGCGGGATTACAACCTACTCGACCATTCGCGAGTGGGATTGCGCGCTCGTTGCAGCAGGAGTTAACAATATCGTCAGCAGGTAATGAAATCTCACAATCGCAAGCTAATAACACACTTCCAGTCCATCATAAATAAGAAATGACTCTTAATGAATCAGGGGGTTTATTGAATACTAGCTTCTGCCCGCGACTTTGTCCGCCTTAAATTCGTTTATCGCGGATAAGGGTATTTTTCCGGGATAAAAAGTAGCCTATGTCCTTCCCCGGGACTCAAACTATCTCCATACCAAATTTCATCCAAATCGGTGCAGCGGTTTTAGCGTGAAGAGGTAACAGACAGACAGACAGACAGACAGACAAACAGACACACTATCGTATTTATAATATTAAGTATGGATGTATCATTTACATATAAAGCCTTGAAACGGCGGTATTTCAAGGCTTTATATGTAAATGATACATCCATACTTAATATTGTGGAAGCCCAAAGGCCTTTTTCTGCTGCTGGCTACAAAGCCTATAAAATTCGCAGTTGTTTGGCAGGTGATACTTTAGATGTGTTATTTTGGTGACAAGGTTTTAATGCAGACTGTACTTTTCTTTGAACACCTTCCTGCTCCGTCATCAGATCAGCTTGATGTCATTGTATCATACTATTGCATTGTTACCGAACTTACAAAAGTACGCCAAATTTAAGCTCAATCGGAAATTTTACTTGCATGATTTGACCCATACAAACATACATTGCAAGTGAAATAAAAGCTTTTAAAATATTTTTTTTGTATCAATTGTTTTTTATAACTTTGTTATTCTTTCTATATTTTTGATATACATATACAAAAATGCAATTTTATTGATCTCTTAATAGTAGTTAAACCTTAATCAAAGTGAACTTGTCTTGATTGTTTCGTTGCTTTATTTCTATGGGGATCCCGCGAATACGGAGTTAAATTGAAAATATTAAGTCCTCCTGCTACCGAGACTGAAGACAGGCTGCAGAGTTCAAAGCCTTAGCGGGAACCTATGTTGATCAAATAATGTCTCCAGTTACAAAGAGCAACCCACTTAGTGACCATCTGTTGGCATTATGTCAAGGTGAAAAATTCTACCAATGAGCCACAAGTGTGTGGTTGATTGTAGAAAAGATGATTTTAATTATTAATTTAGTTAGCCGTAGCTTATGCTGTGAGCTGAGGTGTTGACAATCATTTCATAGTAAAAATGGGACAAACATAAAATATTTAGTTAACAAGTGCTCCCTATTGTAACCCCAGGCCATATTCATAGACAATCTAATAAGAATCCAATTCTGTTAAGCTATAGAATGTACTCACCTTATTCTTCTGGAAGAGCATGGCAATACCTCCAGTGAGGGCCTTGACAGAAGAGGTTTTGTAGTCCATCAAAGTTTTGAAATTCATTTGGACACTGCCCACTTCAATACCTCTGCGCTTGAAGTCGTGCTGAGCCTGGTGGTACAAGTGTGTGTTGTGCAGCAATGCCTTAGAGGGAATACATCCCACATTTAGGCAGGTACCACCAAGGGTAGGATCTTTCTCAACTGAGACTACCTGAAGACAAAACCATTAAAAATAAATCATAGATATGTGTTACAAAACATTTCCAAAAACAGCCGAAATCAAAAAATTAGATCTCTATTGATGATTTAGTAAGAATAGAGTATACTTATAGCAATAAAACAAACGGTGATAGATTAAATATTGTCAGTGGAAAGGAGAAATGGGATAAGTGATAGCTTGGTGGCGTTTAGTAATATACCCATTTAACTCATTTTATAAGGTTTCAATGTCTCGAAAATGTTGCTTATACTATTTCTCATTTCCACCATCAATATGTTGTTGCAAAGATAACAATGACAAGATGTTTATCACTGCTTTAAAAAGGTGCAACCGGCACGTAATTCTTTTAAGTTTTTTTATTCATAACCTAAGCTTTTCTTTTTTTACTATTCTAAGTCAATCAGGCTTAACACTTTCACTACCAGAAATCGGCTAGGTAGGTGGCCTCTGTTTGTAGCAAGTTTCGCTACATACACATATGCTCAATTGTGGTAGTAAAAGTATTAAACTTAATGACAAATGGGTTTGCCTTTAAGTAAATGTCATCAACATTTTTACCTTCATTCCGAGCTGAGCAGCTTTGATCGCTGCCACGTACCCGCCAGGGCCGGAGCCGATGACCACAAGATCAGCATCATGGGTTGTTGCGTACGACCTCACCCCAATTCGAAAACCTACAGGCTGCAATTGTTTTGATTGTAATAAAACTCAGTAAGCACCAATATATAGTTAAGCCTCTATACGATAACAAAACAGGTAAGATAAGTGTTAAATCTGGTAGGAATTGCCAGTACGTTGCACCGGTTCGGAACTAGACGGTCACATGCTTGAAGGTCAATGCAACCATATCAGCGGTTTACCTCACGGTGTGATATGTTGCAAAGTAAGATTTTTGGCAATATTTACATCAGGAAACAACATGTAAATTATTCTCCTATTAATAATCTCATTGCAACACCTTAGACAGCATGAATCATTGCATAACAAGTCAGTTTTTTCGGTGAACTAAAGTTAAGCTAAATAAGAACTTATGGCTTACCCTTATCGAAGAGGAAGCGAGTTTAAGAAATGTGTAACCCATTTGGTTTTCTTTTATGTGCAAATATCTAAAAGGTGGTGAAGAAAATAGATATATTCAGAGCCCTGGCGACTACCAATCACACATCAAGCAAAAGTCATGTAAATGTCATCTGTAACTGTGTTACCACCGTGTCCACTGTAAAATTATGAAAATGTCCTTCAAAATAGCGAACCTTCGAAGAAAACAATGATTGTTTCCCTGGTTGATAATTACAAAAAAAAAATTATTAACATTTAATACGTAAGCTTCCTGCATCAATTTATGTTGCTAAAGTAATTAGTAAGGAAACATTTGTATGGGAACATTAAAAAAATACCACATAAAAACTGAGGCTTGCACTCAATATAATTATTTGGTAGTTTGAAATAATGAGATAAAGAAAAATAAGTAAAAAGTAGTTTGTACGAAATTGCATAAACATCAGTGCCATATGAAAAAACTCTGACAGTATATTTTTTTACACTGGCAACATGAGATTGCGCGCGCTCCATGGGGGCGGAAGTTTTGTTTATCAATCAGACGCGGAATGAATTTGTAGCTAGGGAGTCGTTGATTCATAGTGCGCATCGCGTGACGAAAATCGCTGTGTTTTTATATAACACATTAACCGGTCGCTCTCACGTGTTTACATCCAAAATATTGTGATAGATCGCGGCTATATAACTAACGTGTAAGGCGATTTGACAATTTTGGTGAGTTACCGTTTGTAATTATTTTTTTAGTAGGTTTATGAAACTGACAGCTGTATGGAAACAAATGTCAGTGTAAATCTATTGTATATGCACAAGTGCATGCTTCCAAACGCTGTATATGCACGGCTTATTTCTCCACGAATTTAAAATACCGCTAGTATAATATCGAGTTTCCAAATTAAGGGTTTTGTTTTGTATCTTTTTTGATATGTAAAATTAAATTTCTGAAAGTAGGAAGAAAATCTGTTACGTATATCTAAGTTAAGGCAAATTTATTCAAATAAGCCCTATAAGCTTATAGGTAATGGCAAATATGTCATAACTGTAATGTCTTACAGTGCTTAAAATATTTATTTTTATTTGGTGTCTACCAAATAGACCGTTAATGGTGTAGTCAGAGGTCACGGTAGTTGGAGATGGGAAGGCCCAGAAGTCAAACCCATATTCGAAATGATTTTAAAAAGCCAGTACCCATATCATGCTTACCTGAGTATTGTTGCAGCAGGTACTTAGGTTGGTATAGTTTAGGAAATATCCTTATACTAAATATATAATACATCAGTAGCAGCCCTTTTTGCTGATATCGAACAAAGCAGACTGTAAACAGCCCTTAACTGAAATAACTACTTAATTTCGGCATCAGTGCATGTCGACAACTGTTTATACAGCACCATCTTTACCATAAGGGCTACCAACCACAATAAAGGGTCCGCGAAAGATCTTAGACAAGTTTTTACAGTCCAACGAGGCCTCTAAATTACTGAATGCCCGAGAGCCCCTGTATGTATTAAGATAGCCTTGCGTTTATACCATTTTAGGATATAAGCTCTACTAATTAGTAGTTTAACCCCTCGTATATGCTTAGACGCGTATCCATGCCAGTTCATGAACTGCGTAAGCACAGACACGTTCAAATCGACGACGCGAAACCTTCTACTGACGTAAAGTTGCCGCACCAATGTGTCAAATTCTGAAATGGCTCCTGCATACGAGGGGTTAAGAGTCCCCGGCAAGCTCGGCCGAATTTCCAGTTTATAAAACAAACGAAATACAGCAAAAACAAATTTGGTATGAAAAACCTAAATTCACTGTATTTTTTTATTATGGTATCTGAAGCTACATAAACTAATTACAGGCCTGCATATTACTTAACTTCTAAGTACAAAGTATCAGAGCAAAGCAAACTAGCGAGTCGTTTTTAAATGAGAGCGTAACTACGTTTGTATACTTATAGAACCGAGCTTACCGGGGACTCTTAATCGTCGATATCAGATGGCCAAATAATGTTCTAAACTATAAGCAACGTTTTTACGGCAAGGGAAAGCATCGTAAAGGAACTTGCACTTTAAAGAAACTGAATGCGTTACGATTACCACGTTGGTTTAGTATCCCCTAAGGTCAGATATCAGTTATAAGGAGACAAAATATTCCCCGAAAAAATAACTGGAAAATGCGCTAGGGAAGAATGACAATGATTTTTACTTTCTTTACTATGTATGTTTTCCTAAACTATATAAAACACACCGAGATAAGTAATTCTGAACCGTGGGCAACTGGCCAGGAACCCTTAACAACATAACACATTGTTTTTGATACTTGCGCGTCGCGATTAGCTTTTGCCACAGAATAGATAATAGTACAGAAGTACAGAAGGCTCACTACTTTGATCTTTACAAAAGCCGCTATTTTTTTAGCAAAACCATTATGATTTATGGCCCTCTGACGTCGTTGACTCCCGCGCAAGCCAAACGGAACGTTAAAGTTGTGTACGAACTGTGAAAATGAATTAGCTCACTCGCCGCGTCGCCGATAATGAGGGCTGTCAACGACAAAAAATAATATAATAATGTATTGCCCATTTATTTCTTGCATTAAATGTAGACAGCAATAAATTTATATTCTTCATTCATTATATACATTATTTCATTATTTATCTCTAAAATAATATAAAGACAACAGACGAACAGTAGTAGTACAGGAAGAGGACTTCGTTTTATAATATTAAGTGAATTGAACAGAACGGTTGCATATATAAAATACATACTTAGGCCTTCCTGAAGAATCAAGCTGCACGTTATTGGAAACCGCATCAAAATCGGCCGGGTAGTTTACGAGCTTACCACGAATATACATACAGACAGACAGACGCGACGGGAGACTTTGTTTAATAGTATTTAGTCATTTGAGCTTTTCGAGCAAGTAACGTATTATGAAAACTTCGAATATACTGTGAATAAGTCGTTACTATAGCGTGCATTAAAAATAATATTGAGTTTGTTTGAAAAAATCAAAAACAATAAATTATTTGTATAAGAATAAAACAATTTAACGGATTATATTTCGCATATTATGACTCGCGCACAGCACCGAGGAGAAAAGAAACGCTGCAAAGAAAAATTTAAACTTTGACAGAGGATAATATAATTTATCTCAGTCAACCCGTAGCCATGGAAAGCTGAAAAGCTTCCGAAACTTCGGGAGCTCAATTGAGATAATATATGCGATATAACCCGTTAAATTGTTTTATTTAAATGAGTAATAATCGCGGAAACAGAAGAAAATATTATTTATATCAATCTTGAAAGTTGTTGAACAATGTCTCTTTTATTATTATGCAGCGACTACCTAGTATCTATTATGTTCATTTTCTTACCTTTCGGCATCCTTCTGATGTGTCGAGAGAAAGAAAAACGAGTGATTCGAATTTCTGTCATTACTCCTGTAACCCGCTGCGATACAATATTTTTAGCTTTATTTTTAATCATTTAAGCAGCAGATATCTCATAATCTTCCCAAATAGTCCATCTTTACACATTAAATACACGAATGTGGCACGTTCACTTGCGACGTAAATCCAAAAAGCGAGAGCGTCTAGCGTACGCGAGCGTTCCGAGGTAGAGCATGGCAGCCACTGAATAGGCCCCTCTGGAGGGGCCGCCGGCATGTACTTGCAGCGACGAACGTAAATCGCGAAGCATGCTGCGCCTGCTTTTGCCCTAGTGGGAATTCCAAAAATCCTATTCCTGATATGCTTAATTTCAGCTGCAATTACGATTTTTCAGCGTTTACTAACGAGAGCATGCGTATTGATCAGCCTATTAATTGGCAGGTATAAATAGTTTAGGTTCATCATTAGGGCCTTACTTAGTTCGACTGCAATAACTCAATAAGTAAGGATCACATGTAGTTACTATACAGTGTACAAGCCTCTTGAAATATATGTCTACTTACTTTATCAGTGGCGTTTCCTTAGTAAGAGTGCAACGAATACTTTATATGGCGTTTTAGCACAAAGGCACTGCTTGCTTATAACTCAACACGGAATAACTATAGAAAATTAAAAATTAAAAAAAACCCCTCGACTTGTTCCACTAAAAGCTAAATATCTTGGAGACGAGTGCTCCGATTTTCATCAAACAAAGCTAAGAACACTCGAGATAAAATTATCTATGACACAAAAAAAAACGCACTTAAATCGGTCCATCCGTATGGGCGCTACGATGCCACAGACAGATACACAGATACACAGACACGTTAAACTTATAACACCCCTCTTTTTTGTCGGGGGTTAATAAAGGGGCATAAGGCCCTTGTGTACCCTGACCACTGTGCACACCACTGTAGGTACCTCTGCGTCGTCAATGCTAGGGTTCGTGACTCTACCGATTGCTGACGTAGCATAGCAGGTCGGTGGCCTTATAAAAAGCTGCGTTTAGGAAATCTGGAAAATCGGTTTGATAAATCTAAGGAACTCCTGAAAAAAGCGTGTTCCTAATATAGCTCTACCATGCACTCAGGCAGTTACTATGAGTTTTCTGTCACGTTTCAGTCGAGTACCTTCTCTACCAGAGGCGTCATAAGGGACGCAAATGATACCGCAACGCGGAGACAGTACGTCACCGTACTATTGTTTTCCGCTGTATTGACATTCTGAACGAAATCTCTAGAAAAAACCGGCCAAGTGCGAGTCGGACCGGCGCACCGAGGGTTCCATACAAAATATACGCTACAAACGGCCGTATCTATGAAAATCCAGAGGCAGCAGAGCCCTACTTTATTTTATATTGGTTATTCAGACAGACATACAATTATACTGTTTTTAGTATTTGTTGTTATAGCGGCAACAGAAATACATCTTCTGTGAAAATGTCAACTGTCTAGCTATCATGGTTCATGAGGTACAGCCTGGTGACAGATGGACAGACAGATGGACGGACAACGAAGTCTTAATAATAGGGTCCCGTTTTACCCTTTGGATACGGACCTCTAAAAACTAATCATATTTCGGATTATACTTTGACCTACATCACAAACCCCAAGTAGCAGGATTTCCTTCTTTACCGATCTGCGGTTAGGGTAAGTCACTAAACTAATTTAGGAGCCCTGTTAGTCCGACCACTTGTAAGCCGGTTAAGACACTTATGGGGCCTATGCTTCAGTTTACCTGCGCAGTAGGACAGGTAATCCTGTTAGGTGACCGTGACACGTTGCCCGGCTTCTCGAGGCATTTAGTTGTAGCCTCACATCCGCCCTCGCCATGCGCGACGAGCGCAAAACATCGCCGGCCATCCAGGAGAAGCTGTCCATCTATGAAAACGGTATTCAAATCAGTGAGCATTATCATTCGTCCTAATTAGGCTATGTTTACGATTGAAAGTAGTAACGTGATTCTTTAATTATGGCGCGTTGATTCGGTGAAACGGCTGGTTGTCATTTGGCACACGTACTAATGCGAGGTTTAAACAAAAGCACTTGTCCAGCTTTCACGGTGCGTGATTACGATATCCGATCGCGGTGACATACTGCGCGCAGTCCGGTTCAGGCCACCTGATATACTTTGTTATGTCAGTCTTTACTCTTATATACTCTTCATAATATTTGTAGAAATTTTGTGCGCATATACTCCGAATTCGCTAACAGTATTCAAATACACTGAAATCGGATTCGACTTAACAGGAATACATACTTACAATTCCGTGAGTAAACAACATTAAATATGACAGCGAGAAACTCACAAATTTCATCGACAAGTTGAAAAAACCATGTTCAAAGTTTAATGATATCATAAGTACCTGAATTGGGAACGTTATGCATCTCAGAGGTGTTCATATTATATTTTTTCTCGTTAGTACGTACTAGTATAGTCACAATAATATATGAATTCGGAATCTACGGATGGTTTATTTATATATTAATATAGATTTTTAGATATATTTTTTTTATTTTGGAAAATTACATTTGTTCACGACAATCGACTATATACTTTTTTTTACTTTGGTCTGTATAGATGAGCAAGAAAAAATTATAAGTAAGCTGACACTTTCCCGGATTAAAAAAATATATCTGTTTATTTTTATTTTTTCCTAAACCATGTAGACCAAAGTAAAAATACGAGTATATGCAGTCGATTGAGAGAACGAATGTCAAATCTAGGTTTTAAAAAACGCTACGGTATAAAAATACACTATTTGTAAATTATATGTAACGCATACTGTGACGTAAAAATATAAAATGGAACCTCTGGGAAACTGTGTTCCCAATGTACCAATCGATTATGGGAACCGACAATCTGATACCCTGGTCGTTAAACTAGTTCTACTGAATGGTGAATATAATTTAATAAATATTATATGTATGACTTTATGTTATGTCATGTTATTCTCTGTAAACACCTCATTCCAGTTTGGTCGCCAATGTCGCCATCATAAATGGTATAAAGTTAACTAAGTATAACAGTGTAACATAAGTACCCATTATTCTTGTTAGAGCCGCGTTCATCATTAGTGTGATAATGAATGACTAACCGTTTGTAGTAAATATTTTGTTGAATAACTAACGTTTAGCCTGGTGCCGGCGGCGCGGAGGCGCTTTGTTGTGTCTGTTCTGTATTGTACAATGTCGTGTTGTTCTCACGTCCGTATGAGTATCTACTGGAATATGAGCGTCGATTGTAAGGAACAACAGTGACTCTTAAGTCTTTATCTTACAGCAACTAAGTACTTTTATCTTAAAAACAGGTAGATGACTTGCGCAATCTTTGCACCTGCAGTGTAGCTAGATTAATAAACATGGCGGACAATTTGTATCGTAACATGACATATGTAGGTAAGGCTGCCTTAAAAGCCGAAAAGGAATTGGATTAAAATTCGTAATGGTAAATCATATTAATAACTTTTACGGCAATGTAGCACTCTGGGTTAAACGGTTGTAATGTTGTAAACTCATTCAACTGTGGCAAACTCACACGCCTGAAGTTCTGACGGCTTCCGTTTTGTTTACGTTACTGAACCCTAATTATTCTGCTTGCTGCACGCCGCACGGATACGACGCAAATGTTCTCTACGTTGCAGAAATATCTGTAACTAAAAACAATGTTTACTGAACATTTTTTATGTTCAGTAATCGACTTCATAATTTCTACATATATATATATATATATGTATATATATTACACTAGAAGGCGCCCGCAACTTCGTTCGCAGAGGAGAAAAATTCATAACCCTTCATTTTTTCTTTAGCGTAGTCGGGTAAAAAGTATCCTATAACCATCGGGAGATACCCAGCTACCCGTGTACTAAAAATAGTTGAAATCCGTTCAGCGGATTTTGCGTGATGAAGCCACAACGACACATACAAACATACATAAAATAAAAAAAAGAAAATTGTTTTAATGACCTCCAAATAGTCCAAAACAATCATTTTTTTGAAAATATCTTTAATGTACAGACATTTCATTTTAAAAACTTTATTTATTTTTACGAGTTGCGCGTCTAATGTAAAATGTAGATCGGTGTTTTGGACAAGTTATTTAGAGTGGAATGATAGGTTCACGTGTCGTTACGCGGATACTACCGTTATCGTTTGTGCATCGTATTGTGGATGAAACATTGCATTATGTATGCAGCGCGCGGCATTTGGCACGGGAGCCCGGACAAAGGGGATCGGGGGATCGCAGGATAAACGCCAGCTCCATGGGTGGCGAGGCTTTCAACAGCCTAGCCATACATAGCAAGCACGTAGGATACGATTTATATCTATACCCGTATTATATAGGCGAAACTGTGTTTGTTGGTTTATTGGTCTGTCCTTACCGCGATAATGGAGCAACGGACTGATGTGTAATTTGAATATAGAAAGAATTCGGGTCGGAGAGTGAAATGCTAGGCTACTTTTATCCCGGAATAATGCACAGTTTGTAAAGCCTTGCTTATCTTATTGTTTAACACACGGGTGAAGCCGCGAGAAGATGCTATTGGTTTATAATGAACTCATATGACTTTTAGGTATGGTTTGCACCGGTAACTTTCTTCTATTATAAAGCCATCAATAATATGTTGAGAGCGAGGGTTGGTAATGTCCCCTTTGTCATTTTATAGCTTTTAACGTTTAAGTGGACATTATGTTATTTAGATGTACCCATATGTTCTTGCAATACATATATTTTCTTTTCACCTTGTACATATATAAAATTCTACATCTAATCTAAGGATATAGGAACATCGAAGTCGATAGCTATCAAATAAAAACCACTTTGTTGCGCTGGCCTGCTCTGCTGTTCAGAGCGATGGAAATTAAAATGAAATTTGCTAATGGACTGAAGCTATATTAAATTACAAATTACTGGAATTTTTTTGCAACTTGAATTGAAAAGTAGAATTTGAGCGTGCGTAATTAAAGCGAGTAGTGTTATGAATGAAAGATGTTTACCTTCAACATCTCGCTTATTTGTAGGTTCAAGAGGAAGTCCGTTACGGAAATATCCTGTAATATTACGATTGTTCGATTTGTTGTGTTCTGCAGAGTGCGGTACAAACAATACTTCATGAATACAAAATGATCATCCGCGTATCCCATACAACCATAAGCAATAGTTATTCCTTGCTGAATGTTTAATTCATTGTCATTATATCGGCGGATCTGAATCTAGCAATACTGTTTATTGCTTCTTTCGTAAAATATCCTTGCACTACATCTATGTCCGCCATTCGTTTTCACGACTTGCAATAACATAAAAGTCAAACATGATTACGCTAAGTAATATTCATGCATTAGTATTTCATATTCATGTATGCATTGAAAGTGTCCCTGATCATTTAAATAAGCGAACACACGTTAACGACTGTACAGTTGACAGGAAGGGTTGAAATAAATCGATTGCCACTTTCGCGAGCGTGGTTTTGATATCATAATAAACTAAGAACTATCAATTACATCTATACTATTATAAAATTGTAAAAATTAAATGTCTGTACATTGAAGATATTTTCAAAAAATGATTGTTACTGACTTTTCGGAGTTCACTAAAACGAAAAATATATTTTTTGGATTTTTTGTATGTTTGTATGTGTCGTTGTGGCTTCATCGCGCCAAATCGGGTAAACGGATTTCAACTATTTTTGGTACTATAGCTGGGTATCTCCAGATGGTAATATGACCCGACTGCGCTGTCGAAAAGAAGTGGGGTTATGACTTTTTCTCCTCCGCGAATGAAGTTGCACCTTCACCTTCTAGTATAGATATTTTTTTTATGCTCACCGCAGGAAAATTCTGTGCTACTTATACGTAAAATGCATGTAACTTTTTTCAAGATGCAGTCACCTTTGAGTATTAAAAATGTAGGATTCGTTAAACTTAGAGGTTAGGATACCAAGTAGACATTAGGCTTTCGCATCTTTACTCACAAAAAAATGTAACAGTACATACAAAAAAATTTCATACACATATAAAATGCCCGAAAAAGCGAGAATGTCATGAAAAATTACATAATTTTTCATGACATTCCTTGCTTTCTCGGTATTTTTACATGTTTATGTGTTCTTATTGCATGTTAAATTACATAATTTTTAACAGTGTAGGCATTAGTGAACCACTGGACTTCACGACGTTAATACCCCAAGATGAGTAAAACGTTTAAACTCGCATATGAATAAGGTTCTATAGCGCATTAGCTGGCAAATTAAATTTCTCAAAATCTAACACTTCGCTGCCCGATGGAAAGTTTCTGCGTAGGAGACAATATCCGCAGTAATCCGCACATTATCCACGAACGACATCTTCTTATGAAAGTGCGGAATTGTCTTACGACACGGCCATTACGTTGGTCGACATTTCTAACGAGAGCGAAGCAAACTAGTCAATCCAGAAAAACATTTCATTACTCATTTTTTATAAAATGAATCATTATTATAGCGCGCCGTGTTTTGTTATTTTCCTGGTTACGAATGGATTTTCTTCTGACTGCTTGGTTTTTATGGGCGTCTATTCCTCTTATTTCTGCGTAACTTTTCCATAATAGGCTGTATATATGTTTATAATCTTACGTAATGCGTAATATTGACGAACCGATTGGTTTAGCCCGGCGGTAGTGACCCTGCCTGCAGAGCTGTGGCCCTGGGATCACATCCCGGTAAGGGTAAATATATGTATGATGAGCAAACATTTGTATCCAAGTGCTTCTGCATGCTTGGGTGGTTCCTATACACAATGTATTAAATACTAGAAGGTTCCCGCAACTTCGTTCGTAGAGAAGAAAACCCTCATTTTTGCTTCAGCGTGTCGGGTAAAATGTATCCTATAACCATCTGTGCACCATAAAAACGAGTTGTTGAAATCTGTCCAGCTGCCGTTAAGGCGTGATAATGGCACAAAGAGAAACACAAAAATACAAAAAATCATAATTGAGTGACGTTCAAATACCCCGTTGCATTTATTTTTATGAAAATATCTTCATATTCATATTTACATTTCATATTTACAACTTTATAATAGTATAAATATCGTCGTTTAATACTCATAAGTCTCATAACACACACTTTATTGAGCTTGCCATTGGACTATTTCGATTAAAGTAACAATATTGTACCTTAATATATTCATTTATTTATTGATGAAAGTAGGAAAATTTAACAGTTTCTACGCCTTGTAAGACCAGTAGTCTAGTACTAGACTTGCTTGTCTATAAAAAGTGGACTCGCCATTGGATGCGACGCATCGAAAGCGAAAGTGCAATCAAGTGCGGTGGGCTTTGATCAGGCTGGGCTTGAGAGAAAACTGGGAACGTGTCGGAGTCAAGTAGACGTATTGTCCAGGCGTCACGGACAGTGCCTAACTAGTACCAAATGAAGTGCCTTGTCCGTTTGCCTTGAACGGCATTAGGTTTACTCGTATTCATCTTCTTAGTAGGAACTGCACTGCTGCGCAGAATTTACTTGTTAAATTGCATAGATAATTAGAGACGTTGGTTCAGGTGGTTTCATCTGTTTGTAGTAAACGGTGTTAAATGGGTATTCTCCTGTTGAGAGCGCATAATGAAAATTTTCGCAAATTGAGACAGCTTGTCAGATTGCATTGATCATTAGCGACGAAGCCAATTTTTATATATATAAAATAAAATTAACCCCTATAACACGTTACACTTTAATATAGATGACCAACAAAATGGGTCCTAAATCCAGAATAATATAAGCTAATAGAAACAATTTCCTTCGATGAAACAAGTTTATTGTCTAGGAAGTTTACAAAAGGTATGTCGACATGCCTAAGATTGATTTAACACATTGCCTTCCCTTCTTTTAACAAGCAGCAACAGTTTTATATATAATGCTCGGCACTGCTGACTCGGTACTTCACAAACACTTACATAATTTCAAGTGCGTTTTTCCGACATGAGGCAGTCCTTGAGCACGATTTTTCGTCCGAGTGTTGCTCAAAACGTATTTTAGTGCATCCGGCGAAGGAAATGTGTTAACAGCAATGTAACCGAGATTCAAACCGTTAATAGCCTTATTAGTTTCGTCGAAGCAGTTTTTGTGGACGACAAAGAAGTAAGTTCATTCTTGGAAGTCGCGGCCGTGATGTAGACCGCGAGAAATCTTATTGATCTGTCGCGTTTTGCACTGACAACTGGTGTTGACTGCATCTCTGTTTGGTCGGGTAAAAGCTGTATCTGCTAATTAAATCCTATTTTTCCTTATTACAAGTAACACGATATGTAATTAAACAAGGTTTTCCCGTGGCTTTGCTCGCGTGGAAAATGGAAAGCGTATTTTTTAATTTTACAAAACGTAGGGGCAGGCTCATTGTATGGTATGACCTATCTTATATTTTTATATAAAAAAATCAGGTCGACTCGTTGCTACAATGTTACCTAATGAAAGGATTAGCACACACTTTTGCATTCATTCATTTAATATAATATGGGTTAACTGAGCCTAAGGGATAAAAGGCGGCATTACTAACCGAAGCTGACTGTATTTTCACATGCGCCTTGTGTCAAGTTCATTGAATTTGTTTATACGGATCAGTTTATTTTGTATTATGGTTGAAAATTACGTATGTTTATTATGCGAGTTGGGCGGGCGGCGGGCAAGTAGGGCGAGACGCGAAAAGCTCCGTCTGCGGGGTCAACGCCCTAGCCCTGCCCGTGAACGCACCACCGAAGGGATGGCCCGCACTATCGATATTGTTTGTACAACTATCGATAATGTTTTAGACGTCATCGGTAATGAGATTGGAATGCGAGCGAGATCGGTTTCCATTTGTTTTGTTTGCATGCACCCGCTGTTAGATGGCCGGTAGACGTGGCATATTATAATTGTTCAGCCTTCAAAAGAAACGGTTTGTTGATATTGATGTATTAAATAGAAATATAAAACATTGCAGTATCGTAGCGAGCTTATCTTTGTATGATTGTCTACACAATATAATACTTGTGTCAATATTTCCATAACAATTTGTTCTATACAATAGGGTACTTAATAGGGTTTTTTTTAAACGATGATTGAACAGTACTTTATGAAATTAGATTTAAAAAAAAACTTATGTACACGTAAACATATATGTTTAGATTTTGAGTCATAAATACACATAAGTATTGTGTAAATAATATAAATTAAAAGTGGATATTTTTAATCTGTATATCACGTAACTTGAAACACGAGCCGCCGTGGTGTGACGTCATAATGGCAAAACAATATTCTGTCATCTGTCAGTCCAGTCGTAAACAACAATCATATTTGAAACTGTTAGTTTGTTTTCTTATCTAAGTTTTGTTTACATACCGTCATGGCGTCATCATTTAATTGGACATGACGAACAGCGGTTTCGCTGAAACAATTATTTAAAATATATATATATTGTTTTATGGCAAAAAAGCTTGTTTATTTGGCCACAGATTTGGCTTTTTTTAGGGAAGTAACATTTTAAACCACTTAAAACAGGGTTGAATAGTGAATCCTCTGTTGTAAGAACCCGGAGACGTCCACAGCTGAAAATAAGTTCATTGCGAAGATTATAATTTCAAACAGTCGTACGCCTTCTGTGTACAATTGCATGATGCGTAATTTTGTTCTAAGTTTTACAGCATAACTACTGAAAACCCATGACTCACGTGGGAAATCTACTGACATACTAACGTATTCGCCGTAATAACTGACATTTATTTTTTAATTCGACATTCTCCCTCCTCACGCGACGGAAAGCCTCCCGGAACGCCGTACGTACGGGGTTGCTGAATTACATCCGTCTTACTATTCCGTCACAATGGACGCAACTCGCGTATGTAACTGTGTAAAAGGGAAACATATGTGACGATTTTAACAAAAGGTGACAATGATATTGTATAATTAAAGAGACTTTTGTCATGATTTGGCCAATAAAATGTTAAATAAAATCGTCCGGTTAATAATTAGAAAAGCAAGTAGTACTAGTTGCTTGGACAACAAATTACCCGGGTACGTGTTCAGTTTAGTAATACGGGTAACGAAGGACAACTTCGCCGATTTTTAGGACTATTTCTAATTGTATTTTTATAACAGCAGCCGGTTAGTATATCCTTATTCAAAAGTGACAATGTGGTGCCATTTGCCTAAGAGTGTCACATCATTGGGTCATAGAAATGATTAATTGTTAAAAATTTGCCGTGTCACAGAAATAGTAAACAAGAAGAATTCGTTTCTTTAATTCCGACGATAAATAACAGAAATGTGCCACGTTCCGATATTTAATTATCGAAAGAACCTTATTCCATATTTTTAAACACGGCTTCGAAAATTACTGCATAAGCTGATAAGAAGCAACGGCATGAAATATAATTTCCAGTAAAGGATGCAATAAGAATGTTGAATTTTACAGCATACTGTAATTGGATTGGAAAATAGTGAATTACTTAGTTCTATGCCTAATCAAGTAAGCGGAATTAACAATGGTTACAATGGAATGGCGTAAGATAAAAGGTAAAATTTTTTTAGCCGCAAATAAAAAAAAAGTACCCTAATTATAAATTCAATATTAGTTTTTCCGCATCTTCTCTAAAGATACGGTGTGTACTGTTATGATGTTTGTGGAGCATTTTTAATGCTTAGTAGTAATTTCTGACGTTGATTTCATTTATTTAAAAAAAACGTATAGCACCCTAATTGTTATAAAGAGAATTGCGCCACATATAGAATTGAAAATACCCTAACTTTATTTCTTAACCAACCTTTTATCTAAAATTTGATCCTAAAGAGCCATTAAATTTTTAATTTCTTTAAAGAGGTCTGAGTTTGCAAACATTTAAGATCCCGTTCTGATAACGTGTAGGGTTGTTTTAAGACATCGATAAAATCGGCGCGTTACTAATTTATTGATGCGATAGCTCGCGAAACGCATCAACTCCATGAAATTAATGAAAAGAGCGTATATGTATTGCCGTGCCCCAAATGTTACACGGTTGCTCAAACATCTATAATCTTTTTTCTGTCGAAATGTTAGTGATATTATGGTAACTGTTTTGTAAAAGATGGGTCAAGGGGAACCATTTCGGTATCTGTGATGTGATGATAATAAAATAATAAATGTTTGTTTGATAAGATAAAATGTCTAGAACCGTACATAAGAGTCGCCGCGATATTTTGAGTAGCATAAAGGGAGACAGAGTCATAAACAATAAATTAAGCCGTTATAATATATTACTTAAGTATTTGTGTTGATGACACATTATTTTGGTTAATGTTTTGATTGATGATTCAATACATCTTTGTGATTTTTTATTAACGCTGTCTTGAAGTAATGTTTTGCATTTATTCTAACAGTAACTATATGGATGTTCAAAATGTGTACATATAAGGAAACATTATCCATTCAGAAGCTCTGACCTTGTTATATCCTAGGATGAAGTTAAAATAGAGTTATTGATATTTTCCGTTACCATCTAATTTTACGTTTTAATTACCTAATAAAATCGAATAAAAGTGGTTGTGTGAAGTATGGGGCACAACTCCACATGGCGTTTGGCGGTCAGTTCCTATTTTAGGGCGCGGTTGTTCATAAAGTCTGTTTATGCATTTAGGTGGCTACCAGCTACGTGCGTACATATAAGTACTTGTAGGTATAACTAACGTACTACAAAAAGGTTGTAAGTACACCCTGACATCGACCAATACCGCCGTTTTTCTAGGACGTTAGTTATGTCGTGCCACCACCATGTTTGAACATAATATTGGGGTCGAAGCCGCTGGTCTCGTAGGCCTCGTCAATCCTTACTGATTGACAAGTAAAACTAGTACTAGTATACGCTATTTGAATGCCTAATGTCGCTCTTTTTAAGGACTTGTTAGTGTAGAGATAATTGTAATGGACTGTCGTAATAGTTACGAGTAATGACGCTGATAATCTTAATCCAACGTGCTTTAGATATATACGAGTGTATTTCATACTAAAGCCCGACCAGGAAAATAAAATACCTGGGGCGCTAAATTAGCAATAATTATAGCAACACTACGTGTGATATACCCAACAACATTCATGTTGACAATAAGGGCGGAGATGTTATTTAGTGGAATACAGTCTAATCCTTCAGACTTTCTATCCTACAAATACTTCGTCATATTGTAAATCACTTTTCTTATGTGAATTTTAATCATTTTTGGCATTTTAACGCACAAATAACTCACAATATCCCAGAAATAGACTACGCACATCAACACCTCACTTTGACAACAACTGACAAATGGCTTTAATGACTTCTGTAAAGTTACTATTGCCAGTTGAAGAAATTAGTTCCAATAGTTTTCCGCAACATGGCGAAGTTTTTTATTTTCCTGGTCGGGCTTTACATTGTACACAAATTTGTACCGTTAAAATACATTTAGGCTTATCGTTCGTAGGAATTCATTAGGCGATAAAAAATAGTATTATTATAATCGTTGCGACTAAAAAGTACTTATATGTGCCTTTTGAGCGCCTTTATCTGGTGCATGCCAGAATAATCTCCCGTTTCAAATTAATCCTGACAGTGTTATGCAAATCGCGTGTCCAGCGAGAGGGGTCATTACGTTTTTGGGGTTCAGTTCTTGTTGTAAGTTTTTCCGATTGATTGCGATCCGATTTTGATACAGATATTTTTTTTTAACATCACTATGTCGAAACGTTGCATAATGCTAAGATTATGCAAACAAAAAAAAACATATCTCTAGTTTATTATTATTTTCCCGGAGATATCCTCGCAACAGTTTCAACAAAAAAGCTAAGAAATTTGCGTTTTCTATATTCTCGTTTTCTGGCGAACAGATCATCAGCGCATCGTGGGTACTTCGTCAGCGGAAGAGAAAAAAATCATAACCCTCTTTTTTTCGTCAGCGTAGACGGGAAAAACGTATCCTATAACTTTAACCATCTGTGCATACCCGGCTACCCGCGTGTACCGAAAATACTTGAAATCCGTTTACTAATACAAAAAAAAATAATCTATTCAGTGATTTCCAAATAGTCCAATACAATATTTTTATATCTTCAATGTACAGACTTTTTACAACTTTATAATAGTATAGATGTATATATTTCGTCGTCATACTTGATGTTCTAGTAGTTTTACGTGTCACATTTTGAGTACAACTTTAGACTATGATATAAATGATATAATCTTATCTTACCGAACCCTGATTACGTAATCCCTTACTCATCCATAACCAGTTTTTATTGTATATTGGCTAGGCCAGTGCATGACAATCAGTACTTTAATCAAATTTTTAAATCGTACGGTTGTCTGTCGTACTAATACTGCTACGTCAACAGAAAAAGTAACATGAGCTATGAATATCTTTGGTTCTTACTACTTTTTAACATTGTACGAGGGAATAGTTCTACGATCAAAATGGGGACGTCCCCTTAATCTGCCTCAACCCTTTACAGTCACACCCCAGTTATTTTGAAACACTAGCGGCCTATTATCTACATTTCCCATGTTGTCGTAGTTATACATTTAAGGCCGAAACACACCGGATGCGTGCGCAGCACGTGCACGTGCTTATGTGCGTGGCGTGCGCGTTATATCGTATGAAATGTCATAGTAGATGGCACACCGCTTGCGTGGCGTGAACGTGCGCAGCGGTGTGAAATCTCTTATGGGTATTCGTACTTTACAACGCGCACGCCTACGTGCACGCCACGCACGCGCATCCGGTGTGGCTTGGCCTTTGGGTACATATTGTCGGCTAAAGACGCAAACCTCGTAACTCCATTTCTTTTTCAATATAATGTTTTGGCACTTTTAGATAGTTAAATTCTGAACGCATATAATGGCAGAACTCTTCAATGCTACGAAAAAACCGTTTAAGTTTAAAAACCGAAATAGAGAACCTCGCAATAATCGACCGCCATATTATTAAAGTTTAGTTTTTTGTGCCTCTTATAAAATTTGATCCGATGGAGTTGTGAGGTTTGCGAATTAAGCCGACGATATATTACCTCTAAAAATTTGTAGTAATATTATACCTAATTACCTAATTCCTTATTCTATCTATCTCTATAATAGCTCAATTAGAGTGTATTCTTTGTGTTAATTATTAAATATGTCGTTGTCATCGAATATCGTCCTTTTAAATTCAATTCAATTATAAGTAATTGATTGATACCTACTAATTAAGATAAGTCGCTAAAAAAATTTAATTACAAATTACAATTACTTTAACTTACGTTCCACTTCTAAGTGACCAAATTAGTCGAAAAGTGAGTTGATGGAAAAAGTAAGGCCACGTAAGCCTGAGGAGATCTACTTAAGTATGTTTCAGCTAAATACGTAGTTTTAATGTAGAACGGGTATAAGGAAGTTAATATATTACCTAATGTTTAATCTTCTAACCCGCATAATTCGTGGTCTTAATGTTTTTTTAATTCTACAATTAAAACTAAGAAACCCGACCTAAATAGTAAGGCCGGTTCATTAATTTAAAACAATGAAGTTCTATTAGTTCCATTGGTCCCATTAGCTGTGCAGGCTTTCTCAATGCATCGCTGGTCGAATTAGTTGACCCCAGTGAAGAGCCCACGGGAAAACGTCATATTAGAATCATAACTGTCATCACGTTAACTGATCCGTGTACACCCGCATAAGGAAGTGGCTTATTGATTGAGCGGCGGCATCCACGGGGGATCCGCTCTGACGCTGATTGCGCACGTCATCACTACTGCCAAGCTATCGCAGACATATTTAGTACCTATCCGTCAAACAGTGGCTTTCCATACCGAAAGTGTTTTCTAAGTGTTCCCTACCCATTTGTAAGTTACGAGCCATAAACATCCGACCCCAGTACACACGTGTCTTGGGAATCATAAGCCGAAGCAATAATACGTCTAGTAACATTTTCCTAGTCGAATAAACTCATCGCTTTATTGTCTAATGGTAACGCCTGTTTCGAAATTAATACTTAAGGCTCTGGATTTAGATTGGAGCCAGTATAATGAAATGACGCAACACCCTACGTATAGTGTAGTACAGACCGTTAGCGTGAATCAATCTATTTAATCAGGTGATGGTGCCAATATTCGTTGCTAGTTTGCATTGTGATTACCAAGGGCGCGCAGACAATTAATGATTTTCTAGAACGCTGTCATTTTTAGTCAACAAGTTTATTATCTTCGATCATATCGAGATTGTACATCGAGATTAAGTATTTAAATGAGAGATCGCTTACGTGAGATTCCTAGAACATTGTCTAGACTAGTCATTGCTCTATATAGCTGCCTAACTGAACTACGAATGTTCCCAGAAATTACACAGAATACTGAAATACCAAAATTAAACCTTGTCTTGTTATCTCTTGCCGCCCGAGCTGCTAAACTTTAGTAGCTGAGGTTAAAATCGAATCATGTCGTGTTATAAACACGTATCAATTAGACGGGTTACATTGTGAAACTCAATAATGGTGGCTTGCGTAAATCTTAACATAAATCCCACTCGTTATTGTCGATTGCCGCAGCCAGATAGAGCAATTCAATTAACACAAATTTGCTATTGTCCCGCTTTTTAGTAGAGTCGTGCATTCTATGCCGTCGGTTCTTTTCATAAAGTCACGAATGTCCTTTGGGACCATAATGCCGACCTACATTCAAAGGCTTGTTTTTTGTAACTTACAATAACATAAACAAAAAATACGCTTTATTGTCGTACACCACAATCATTGGCCCCGGGGGGCCAATCACATATTTTCATCACATAAATCACATATTTTTATCAAGGCGAGGCTGGCACGTTTATAAATGAAAGTAGCAAAAGTACAAGTGACAATAATATTTGTTTCTACGGCGACTCCATTACTCGAACCATAAAAAATAAGAACTTCTAAAAAGCTTTCAAACGCTTTCACGTAAAAGGTTTATTGAGTCGATGATTAAAATTTAAAGGGTTGCTGGCAATAAATCTGGTCGAGACAGGATAATGGACGTCTAATCCATCCTTTGTGTATGAGATGGACACCCAATGATGGCTTTGTTATGAAATTTGGTGACCCTCTGCTTTAACCGAGTATGAATGGTAGATGAATTGATGTTGGCATATTAACAACTATTTCGATTTCATCGCAGGTTACGTATGTGTACTATATATGTAGGTACAAATCATAAACTACTGTTAATTAATTTCATGTGAGGATTTAAAATACGTATAAGATTAAGACATGTCCATGTGAAAACTTGATCAATCTTCCTTCTCATAGTTAAGCACTTCGTTTACCTGTTTAGGAAATATCATTAGTGATAAAACAATGGACTTTGCAAATGAATCCATTGTTTCGTTTTTTTTTTGTTTTTGCGTGCATATATTGTTTTCTGCCACTATGTAAATACAGGTTTATTTGGTTGTTAACACAAACAAGATGACTTTGAATGAATGTTACCAGTCTCACAAATTAACTGCAATAACTTCGCAGCATATTAAGCACGGTAATAAAAAGAAATGTAGAGCTCGCGCGGATTCCGCGCCTCTGAATAGAGGGAATACGTCATAAGAGCCTCCACAGAAAAAACTACGAGGAAAACTTGTAGGCAAAGTATCCAAAGGCATCCCATCTCTTAAAGAGAGTCGAGTGTTCCACACTCCTATTTCTACTTGAACATTTTTCCTTTGCCACATATACGGTGAGAAAGTAGGGAGTAAATTCTAATAATTAAGCAAATTAAATGTTTAGGAGTGAAAGAAACGCTTTACGCTGTAATACCTATTTCCATGTTAAGCGACGTTTACCAGATTAAGTCGCTAGATTTAACATGGCAACCTTCGGAGACATGACGTCAATTGTTTTAGCAAACGAGCCAAAGCGACCTTGCCAGGTAATATAGCTGGATGAGCTAAAAATACCACAGGTCAGGGGTCAGCCGATTGGCATCGATTTTTCAAATGAACTGCGTGCAGAAATTCAATGCGTGACGGCACGAAGTTAATCACTATGCTATGCCTTATGGTTTCCATTACTAACGATATTGGAGGGACGATAAATAGCTTTGATTTAATAAATGGCCATTTGACTGCCTTTATAATTATAACATTCATTAATTGATGCAACTACCTCGTAAGTGTAGCGGCAGATTGTTGCTGACGCGGTCAAAAGGTTAATTATTTAAAAACTTATGTTAGGATCGTCGCCGAGGCGCTCCTCTTATCTCTAGAGCTTATATTTTAATGACTTTACAGACACATAGCATAATCCTTATATCTCTCGATAAGAGCCGTAAACGTAAAAACGTAATTTCTGCCCAAGACCCGAAAGCTTGTAAAATACGCATCGCAATCGAAGTTTTCCCGCAATTCAGGGAGGACCTTGAAAGGGATTTGCCCCTGCACGCAAGCGACGCTGCGACCTTCACAGGCTGCTGGTTCAATAAACGGGCCCACTGCGTACCTTATCCTTTCAAGGGCGCTCCTTCAGTCTGTATAAACACGAATAAGGAGCATTATCTACCAAGTTGTTTAAGCTACACGATACTGAACTACTTAATGATAGTTCGACTCGTTACCCGATCCCATGTTTACCTTAACCTATCCCATCATTACCGCTTTACGGTGATTAAGTAAAAATACTTTTATTGTTCTAAATATTTACATATTGTTAGTGTTAGTATTAACCGCGTTTAAAGAGTAATTTGCAGGACGTATCCGGTATGTGCACTGTGCAGTGTGCGGTATCAGTGTAATATTTCCTGGATTATGGCCACATTTGTGGTTCGTGCCAATGTCGCTGTTAATCGCATCATGTAATAAGCAATGACCGTTAATGAGTTGTTAAACACTCGAGGTTTTCATTAACGTTTCACTAAGCAATTTCTAAATTGCGTAATGCAACAACGTCTTTAACCCCCAACCAAAAATAGGGGTGTTTATATGTTTAACGTGTGTATCTGTCTATGGCATAGTATAGTGTCTAAACCGATTTTGAATTTTTAATTTCCTTGATAGATGGACTTAATATGATTCAAGCTGATCGGTTCTGCCGTTTGAAAATCACCAGCTTGGTCCTAGTTATTTCCGTTTTCATATACGTAGCCTACATGATGTGGGGATGGAAAGAAAGAAAGAAAGAAGAAAGAAAATACATTTATTCAGTAGCATAGCACAAGCAAGTGAATAAAATAAATAAACTAGTTACATACAAAAAAAAAACTAAAACTATGCCCCGAAATGGTCCCACCTAAATGTAGGTAGTATAAAGTCTCTCAGTCATCCGCCAACACTATACATTCCTTGTTTCAGTTTATTCAAATTTATTTTCGTCGCTTAACAGCCAGCACCTTACACGCAGTCAGTACCGTGGGATTGGTACCTAGTTATTAGTTTGCTTTAGTTTGGCATGATCAAAATTGTAACCACAAAGCCCTCTGCATATTAAAAATGGCAGTAAATTTAACGCTGAGTTCATCGTCGCCATAAGATAAGGTGATTCTCAGTCATAAAGACATGGTATTAGACAAGCCACGCACGTATTCAGTTTTCCGCGCTTGAATGACATAACGAACACGCTTCATGGGTCCAGA
This sequence comes from Hedya salicella, assembly GCA_905404275.2. Lineage (NCBI taxonomy): Eukaryota > Metazoa > Arthropoda > Insecta > Lepidoptera > Tortricidae > Hedya > Hedya salicella. The sequence goes on along the minus strand of FR990100.1, from coordinate 17,865,963 downwards.
ATGCTGGGTCATCGTGGCGGCAAACTGCGACAAAAGAAACGTATGCAAGCAACGTAACACTTTACTGTTTCGACTACCTTAGAGCTAACTAGGTCGTGTACCAAACATAGGTGAAATATTAGGAAACTGCGAGATCTCTACATTTATAGTTAGGTTCAATTGGTATAGTAGCCAAATCGATGTTAACATAATAGAGGCCCAGGTATCGTAGAAAATGGAAATGTATTATGATATAATTCGTTTCGCTATGTACTTACAGTTCGATCTCAAAGGGAAGGATGCCGTACAAATGTGTATCACAGGGAAGTTAATTATCTCTACAGCTAACTGTACCTGTTACGTTAATGTTTGCAAGAATATTATTTTCAACAAATGCACAAAATTGTAAATGTAGTGCCTACATATGAACTAGGTCGTGTTCGTGTGCCAAATACAGATGAAAGATTGGCAATCTACAGCTCTGGATCAAAAGCAAAAGGCTTAAATATTGGACTCATGGGCAATGAGTCCAGGCATAGGCATGGTTAAAATGTGTAAATATTATAAATATAAAAATTGTGTTATCATTAGTATAAAAAAGTAAGCATAATCTATCTACACAGAAATAAATTTCAAATTGGAAATTAAGAAATAACTTATGACGATTTCAAAATCAAATTGCTAACACGGCAGTAGATGTACTTTTTTGATAAAGAACGGCGACATGTAGTTGCGCTCGTTAGTATGCATTATGTAAATTTATCTTATGTCATACATAAGATGTGAGCTTATAGTTTGACCTGCTTTGCTAGATTAAGGCCATTGCTTCGCAAAATATTAATATGGAATTATTCATACAAATAACAAAATGTTGCCGAATATATCTTTAATTGAATACGCCTTACGAAAAGTAATCGATAAAATTTAATTAAACCTTTGTACCCCGTTCATTGCTCAGGGTTTAATTCTCCTTGTTACAAATCTATTGTAATAGACTTGTAACTTTTAATAAGTTAAATAAATTTCTCGTCTCTTACCGTTCTGACCAACAAGCTTCAACTTTGCTCGGCCGGCACGGGCTCGTGAACAAAATGAATTTTAAAAGTTCATAACTCCCCAGTTTCCGTTTATCTAAAGTGCCAGAAATGAGGCCGTGGTTGCCTGCGATAACGAGCTGGGAAGAGTGGTGGAACACAATCACTGCAGTGCAGGGAGTTGCAATTGTGAGGTGCAATTGTGTTCCTCTGGGCCCACTGTGTAATGTTCAGATTTCGGAGCGCGCCACGGAAGCACGCCTCCGCACACTTATTAACCCGAGTTTACGGGAACCGCAATCACAGTCGAAACAAACGAGGTCACAGCCCGAGACAAACCTATTTCCAACCTGTCAATACTACTTCAAACGTTGCGCAACCAGAGATGAACTATGGAAATGCTTGCCATGCATTTGCGTAAAGCAATCTAATGGATTTCTGCTTGTATTTTGGCCCAACGCCAAAAGATATCTTCGCGAAGATCCATTTAGAGCGAACATATGCGCAAAATATGTAGGTAACGTAAGATGATGTCATTCCGTTACTCATTATTATTAGCAAACGCCTGGCTAAACTGGTCTTACCTTTAAGGACTTCTTATGCGTTTATTTATTTTAATGTAATGCGAGTTTAAAAAAATATTTCTCTCGCAGATTTATAGCAGGCGAACTCATATTTAAACCTACGCACGGAATGCTTTGGAAGTTTTTCTGTACTTATTTATAAGCGCAGTAAAATCAATATAAAGTCTCAATGGTCCGTCAAACTTGTGCACCTAAGGATGCGTCTTGACACATTCTTACAGTTATCCCGAAAAAAATAGTTAAACTAAACCATCTGCCTCTAATAATTAAAATGATGAAACTTTTGTTTCAGAGTTTTGCACACCCTATTTTAACTTTTTATTTTAAAACTTATCAAATATTTAAGTGACAATAATATCAAGGCTACAGCGTCACTTCATAAGCAATAAGATAATTCTTAATCAAATATTGGATATCCAAACAATTTATTCGTCAAGATGACGATTTAAATGGTTTATTGATAATCCACAACTGTGCATTTTGCTAAAAATTCCGTGCCTCGCACGACTGAACTGTGGAATAATTGTCACCGTCACAACACAACAAACAGGGTTTAATCGCATATAAATATTATTTATACATAATTTGTGTTGTGATAATGAGTGAAAATCGTGTTAATTTAAATTAATGTAGAACGTACTATCCCACCTGAAAGGCCGGCAACGCACTTGTGACTCCTCTAGTGTTGCAGGTGTCCATGGGCGACGGTGATCGCTTACCATCAGGTGATCCGTCTGCTCGTTTGGGGGAAATGAGCAGAAAACATAAAAAAGTTATTTAAATACAAAATACAACTTGCCAGTAGTCTTGACATCGAAATATATCGAATCTTCCAGAGTAGGTACTTACTGATGTTTTTATTGATTAACATCGTTCCGGGAATGGAATTTATGTGAAGAATTTTATTTGTATTACAAATACAAAATTATTTATTGCCTAGAATACAGTAGCCTTTACACATTAGGCCTTACATAGCATTTTACATTTTCGTACCTGTATCTACTCTGCTTGCATTAATGTGTGCAAATATTTGAGTGCGGTCTATTCTCTTATCTTATCAAAATAATAAAAATATTCAACAATATCCAAAATAATCACGAAAAAATGAAAAAATAAATACAATGTCAGAAAAATTATTATGGATAATTAATTACAATAGAATTGGAATTGGAATGTCAAGTACGGTCTAGATAGCTTATCTCATTAACACTATAAAAGCAATTCTCAAGAAGCCAAGCGGTGACTTTTATTTTAAAAGTATTTCCTTGGAGCACCGTTATGACATCAGGAAGGCTATTGAATAAAGTAGTGCACATATTAAAAACATTTTTGCCGTATATTAGTTTTGGTGGCCCCAGGCTTATACATTAGGCTCATGATTTTTTGCCTGGTTTCTCTGTGCATGATAACATGTAGTTACCTACATTAAATTAAATGCCACAAAATTAATGAATCATTTTGAACCGACAACTACTCGTAAACATAAAATTTGTTTTCGGTAATAGCTTCACATAATATAGTAGTTATAGGAAACTCGTAATATGCTAATGCCAGACTGACTAAATAAAGCGTTATCTAATCAACACTCGTTACTTCCAGTCGTATCTCGGAGCGCGTTGATCGCGTCCGGCAGCGTGGGCCTGGTCCCCACGCCGGTGCCCGCAGCCCTGGGAGCCGACGAAATGGTGCAGGAGGGGGCCGCGGGGGGGCTCATCGCCCCGCGCCGGCTGCCCAACCCGTGCATGGACAGCCCGCAGAGGATGGACCTACATCGGGAGTTGCTCTTTAATCAGAAAATGTAAGCGTCTTTCCATCATGATAGTGTGTCGGTGGTTAGAGCCGACACGGAGCGGCAGAGTTCCGTGATCTATACAAGATGGCTGCTCAAACCTTGCTCGGTTAGTCCACAGAGGAGGCTTTTATCATAACTCTCAACAGGTTCAAATGCCCTTAACAATAAAAAAGAATTATCAGAATAGGACTTCTCTTTAAAAAGTTATGCGTGGTCAAACAAAAAATCTACATACTCGTAATTATATACGCGTCGACTTGAGAACGTCCTCCGTTTTTTCGTCAGTAAAATATACATATTTTTGACAGAAATAGGAACTGTAAAAGCCATTTCTATTTAGAATGGAAATAAATTGAAATTATGCAATTTTTATTTTGGTAAGTTTTTTAGTATTTTGTTTTGTAAAAATGCTTGCAACTCCTTTCCGTCTAGTTTCACAAATATAAATGTTGCGAACATCAAATAATAATAAGTTAGTCTCATTGTGTCGTTCTGATACCAAATATGATGTTAATAAATGCGCATAATTAGGTTCACTTGGTACGTTATACGCTACAAGAAGCCGTTGACAGCTCTTCAAGACATGTCTACGTTTCAGTTTTCTATAAAATCTGTGTAGGCAATTTTATTTCACCCACAATGTAAGTGGAGTCAATTGAATACTATTAAAGTTGTATATTTTGCTGTATTTTCGTTTTGATGGTAGTAATGACTTTGTCCGCGGTCGTTAGAGCAATGGAACCTTATCCTACGGTATGATAAAGGTCGAACATCTATAGTTAGAAATGTATCTTACTTTAATTGTTACATTTACAATTTAATTTATTCGTTAAATAAACAAATAAATTGTATTTAAGTGTATTATTTGTAGATATTTAACATATTCAGTCTTTTGTAATGACGTTGACACAAACTTTCTCATAGAAGTATAGAAAGGCACTGATTCGAATAGGCATTACATTGATGTCTAGACATGAACTATTTTTTTATTGCACTGTAAATTTTACCAAAATTACTATCTATTAGTATATACCCGACTATAAACGATTACTAATATCTTTACTCGGAAAGGAGAAATTTCTTAGAAAAAGTATCATTAACTTATAAACGGTTTTAAAATGTTCGACCACAGTCACTTTTATTTTTAAAATCCTTGAGTCACGTCACGACGTCTATTGGCTTCCTTCAAGAAATTGAAGCATATTCTGTGAAACCTTTCTTCATTGTTCCCGAGAGCCCTTCTGGGGAGCACTTCGCACCTTCCACTCGATACGCTTTGTGCAAACCCGGAATGTTCACTGTTCTCTTCTCTCTAACAAGCTATCTCGGTCGGTAAAGTACCATCAGTACACTAGGTAGAGTTTATTGGGCACGAGAAGGAATACTTCTACAAAATAGCTATGACATTGAATTGACATCGCATCGTTTTTAAATTCCCTACCGCACGTTTTTTACGTAAAGAATAATGTGATTAGTATGTAATATTCTTAACTGTTTTTTTCTTACCTACTTATTTTAACTTGATGCGTGCTTTTTGTATGGTAAACAAAAAACGTTACTATGGTATTTTACAGAAAAGTAATGAATTTAGCAAGACTAATATCATCATGCCCTGCTATTGTGTTTCGTCTCTAGGCACCGTATAATAAATAAATATTATCTGCAGCGTTCTTACAATTAGCCAAAGATTAAACAGCTGCTGCTTCATTCCGTATTTCGTCACTGATAATGATAAACCGTTGGTACCGTATGTATAGTGTATACAATCAGTATTCAAAACGCGGCAAGTTATTTAAACAATAGATCGATGCCCAAATTCCTTTATATGCTGGGAGCCGACGGGTGCGCTTTTTGTGAGCATTCCTGGCACGAACAAGCGAGAACTTACTAATGAATGCTTGGGAGTAACGTAAAGTCTCTAAATAAAGTCAGCGTTAAATATTAAACGTACCACACTGTATCGTCTAGAGCGTAAGAACGCATGTAAGTACGCCCTTATTATTTCCATCTTGTGTGTTCTGACATGTTTGCTGCCTTGAGATAATTACTATAAGTGTTTCGACTGGCTATTACCATTACCCTAATAATAAACGATGAAATGGTGCAACCTGATGCGGGTGCAATCAAAACTTTATGCTCTTTAATCATCAGTTTCAAGATCGCGCGTAGTTAAAACAGTTATAGTTAGTTTACACAAAACATCGAAACGAACATAAATGTGCAGTGCAGCGCACATGTGGGCTTTTTGCTAAGACTTGTGCTCGGATTCTTAGAGCACAGGTGCACGACATCCTGTCTCGTCCTGTGACTGTGAACCCAGCGTCATTACCCAACATCTGTCGCCTTCACCACAACTCATAAAATAAATTGCTTTTAATGGTATTCTATAAACTCTTTTATAAACTCGTTCGCTTACCACTAAGCGATATTTAATTATTCTCGTTTATCCACAGTCAATACCGCTGACCCGCTCTTGATTAGCAATTTATGTTTTTATACCATATACCATAATTGTTTAGTGAACGTTATGTCATATTCTCACATTGCTACACGAGTTTTGCAATTGCTAAGGCGCGTTACTCAATGCAAGTATCTCACCGGCGTTCCCGAGCTATGAATTGGGTTGAAAAACGTGCGAGTTAGTAACTCAACACGTACCTATTGAACTACTATAGTAAACAAACGTTTTATACATTGCGTTTATCCAATTATTTTTATAGGTCGAGGTTAGTTTACATCGTCTAATATTAAACAGGACGCCGACACGATTAAGTTTAACGTTTCTGAAAACGTATAAAACCGTAAATAACAGACAATCAAAATCGAAGGCATCGTAATAAAATAGCGTCGCACGGAGTACTTGTTGATTCGACCAATTTCCCGGTATGCCGCCGACGACGCCATCTCGGGCTGTTATTTCCGCGCCATCGACAGCACACGCGCCACTGACGGAAGGAAGCAATTCCCAGCCAGCTAACGGGAGTGCAACGCTATACGCAAACATTGCAGTTGTATGGGACGTTCCCACCACAGACTCGCCTCGCCGCATCGCATTTCTAGAGTCCGATGACAGCTGAATGATGTACCCGCTAAACCTAGAAAAACTTTTCTTTAACTTTCAGCGCCATTTTCATCAAAAAGTTAAGCCCTGTGTAAGACGATTCCCATATATATCAACATTAGATTATGCTTAAACCCTTTAGGCTTAAATTACCTTATATACGCCTAATTTGCCAAGGTTCTGTTAGTTATTGATGGCTGATTATGCCGGTCAATGATGACCATCCAACATTTTTGATGGATCGTCATCATTGTTGAATGGAAAAGTTGGGCATTTGTTTTTGTCATATGAAGGAAACAGAATTAAAATCAGGTACCTTAATTATAGTGTCGTGTACTGTCTTGAAGTAGACACTAGGAAGCAAAGCGGTTAACGGATACAACATTTCAGGCACTGAAACCGAATGTGTTACGGAAATAAAAGTGCCCGAAAAGAGTCACTAACCGAATGCAAAGGAAGTATGACTAAGTAATTTCCCGATTACTCAGTTGTAAACATTACGGCACGCAAACATTAAACTTAGCTGATATCGACAGCGCCAATCTGATCGCGGAAAACCAATCGCAAGACATATTATATCTGATGCGATAAACGCGCGTCGTCCTGCATTTCGCTTCGGGGACTTCGGTGATTGCACTTTTGATATAGACGTATGTACCGTGGCTAAGCGAAGTTCGCTCTAGAAAACAGAAACTACCTAGGCAGGGTTCTTGGTAGGTGTCGGTGAATTTTAAGGCCGGTGGCCCGAATCCAATATGCAAATAGAGTTACATTTCTCCCGCGCGGCAATCGGGTTCGTGCCGGCAGTAATTAGCCAGGATTAAACCGTAGGTACCGTGCTAATGGGACGTCAACTCGATTCCAGTGCACTTCTCCCACGGCTCTTGCAGGCCAATCGTAAATTTCTGCTCTGCTGAACTCGTTGATTGCAAAATTATTTTAGGCTTGTGTAATGAAAAATATCTATGTGTTTTACTTTGACGTACAGACAGAGCCAGCGTTTAATCACCGACTGTTCTTTTTGCTGAAACGAACGTGCTAAATAAAATCTGTTTATAGAAACATCAACTCGCATACGAGAAATAAAACACTAGTGGCACATTCCTTCCCCATCTATCTGTTTTACTGTTAGTTGTGCAATCAAATAAAACAACATCTTTGACGTCATATGCTGGCGCACATATGCAAGTTATGTAGGTATTCCTTTGCGTGGGAAATACTTTAAGGAACTGTAGTGTACTTATCTCTATCGATCATCGAGTACCTACTGCTATTGAATTAATAAGAGTTGCGTAGTATTGTTTATCTACTGCATAGTATCTTGGTTGTTGAAATAATAATCAGCAGTAAATAGTGCCTACCCGGTGTACCAAGTTCGCTGGGATTATCGAGATTTCGGGTCACCGACTATTCATTATCGCCGACTATTCATTTCTCAAATAAAACGTTGGTATAAAGTTAGCTAGTATAATTTAGGATCTTATTTTCAACGGTTTATAGTATTTAACTCACGGAAAATAGCTTAGTGATACCTGTAGATCGATTCGACCTTGTATGTAACTATTAAAAGAGTGCGCAGCACACGCGGATGCTATTTTAGATGAACATTAACAAAACCACTTGCGAGAGATTGGTATGTGATGTTGTACGAAGCGTGTGTGAGTTAACGTTAAAACAATAATCTATTCTTTCTGCGTACCATATCATCACTAGATCTGGAAAAACGATCTTATCGCCAAGCCTTTTCAGCAAACACTACATACAAAGATTACATTTGTATACGTTGAGTTTTAAGCTTTATTTCAGATACTATACATATGCAAATTGAATGAACGATGTTTATCAAACAATATCAATGTTATCAACATAATGAATTACCACTTAATTAGCTTTCGGACCACTAGACATTACCTTATATGGTCACGAAAATCTTCAATTGATAAAACTCAAGTTGCTGATAAACTACTAGTTGTTATTGGTAAAGCTGCCGATAATTTCGATGGATTGTCGATTGGAAATACAGATGTTATTTAAAAACATCTTGCTTTACTATTATTCATTCCTTGATTTTCTTTGACAATATTGAGCATCATTTTTATATGTCCTTTTGTTAATGTAATCTACGTTATCTATTTCAGAGGCAAGAACGTCCTGAATCAGAAGAGCGAACTACAAAAGGCCCTTTCGAAACACAAAGAAAAGCAGATCTTAAATCAAGTTAAGGAACACAAGGAAACGCCAGGTAAAAATTTAATCTAAGTACATTGTTTATAAGTGTCAAGGTTAAACGTAAACATAATATTCGTAGTAACTTGTGAGATAATAAATACATACAATTATAAAGGTGCTACTCTGTACGAGGATTTCGGGTAATAGGTACGAACATACTCGCTTGAAATAAAGAAATTAAAGCGTTTTACTAAGAATATAGGTGGTTCGGGGGTGTCAGGAGATGAAAAGAAAAATCTTCGGGAATGCACAATCAAATGACTCGAATTTTGAATTTTCATTTCACTAGATATATAGGTATGCACTTAATTCATCTTGTAGATTTCTACAAAGGCTAATATTATCTTGATTCCACTATAGCCAAGTTTTAGTTTTGGTTTCAAAATAATTGCATTTGCCACATTATCAGTATAATTGGCTGTATTGATTCGGTCGATGCCAAAGTAATTATTTCAATTACGAAATCGCGGCAAACTGAGGATAATTTACTACGGTACAAGTGATAACGCGATACGGTTAAAAAATGGTGTCATATCTAAAAAATAATAGAATATCCAACTGTAGATAGCCATTAAAAGCTATTCATGAATAATAAAAAATTAGTTACGATCTTGATGTAAGCATTAATTGTTTGCATAAGTGACGTAATAATAAAAATAAATAAAACTATAATCTCTACGTATGGAAAAGGAGAACAATTATGCAATGTTTCACCTGAACTCGAAAGCACCCCGAACACTCGGCGTTTGTATTCGAAACCAATCCATAATTGGTATAAGGTATTGCATTCGATCGATTGTTTGGTCGCACGTGCTGCTTACAGCTATGGGAGTAACCGTGCATATATGTATACTAGAAGGCGCCGCCAACTTATCGTTTGCGGAGCAGAAATAAGTCCTAACACACTTTTTGCGTTACCGTAGTCGGGTAAAAAAGTATCCTATAACTATCCTGGGATGACCAGCTACAATTTTTAAAAGATAAAAGTGGTAATTCGTCCAGCCGCTTTGACGTGATACCTACAAAACAAATCGATTCTGTAACCTTCCCATTGCCTGTTTTACTTATTTTTATGAAAATAGCTTCAATGATGGTTCAGACATTTCATGTTTACAACTTCATAAAAGTAACTATTGAGATATTCGATACAATTTCACAATACAAAATAGTCACACTATAAGCTTTGGGATAAAGGAATAAGGAAAGCCTAATGGTAAGTTTCGATCCAAAAACCTTAAGATTTTTGAGAGATAAGAAATATGGACTTATTATTGCTAGTTGCTTTCCAAGTATTCCTAACCATACATTCTATTTATTAAAGTTGAAGATGGCATCAGCTAATTGTTTTGAAGAAAAAAGATGCATTTTTTGAAGTTAATATGTATGTTCTTACTTGTAGCTTTTCTAATACGTTTGATGCATTACATATACCTAATGCAAATGTGTTAATATGATGGATGTACGGTAATACGGTGACAGTATTGCGAGTTATCTTGGGACCGTAAACAGTAAACATTAAAATTAATTGGAATGTTAAAAATGTCTCATAGACCATTATTAACAAGTTCAAACGTATCCTTTGATATTTTTTTAAATATCTGATTTGCAAAAAATGCTTTTATCTTTTACATAACATCATTATCTCCAGTCTGTGCCGTTGCGTTTATATTCAATGAAATCCTACACTTTCCAAACGTTTAATAGTTAAATGGATAATAAATTAATATTCGGTGCATTAAAATTGCGTTAAAAATATGTTAACAATGTTGTAAAACCGAATTTCGTTACAAATGTGTTAACATTGTTGCGGAAATTATGCGAGTTAGTTTTATTTTTCGCTTAATTTGGTATTATAACGAAACCGGTTTGCCGTCGGCTGGTATCGAGTGGTTTTTGCGTGCATATTCGGACGGGTTCTTTATCCGGTCCAGGCCGATACGACACAGGTGCAGTGGGCGGCCGTTCACCTTAATCCTCACATGTCACCTATAATAACATATGTCTAACCTACAATACAGGCTTTTACTTTCACTAAATGTGTTAATAATCATGCACAACTGAAAGTTAAACTTCCCGGTGCAGTAACTATCGATCAACTCTTGTTTATGACAGCTCTCTTCGACCTCTATGATTCGACACTATACCAGGGATACGTTTCATACACGCTTGTAACTTGCAGGTACTACAAGTTGTATGAAAGAGATTTCCGCTTGTAATACAACTTACAAGCTTTTCTGAAATAGGTCCGTGGTTGGCCGTTATATGATATTTGTAGTTTTGACTACATTTTCCCTTACCTCCTAATGCTGTGTTCCCTTTCAGAATGCTTTTACGGAAGTTGTATCTTTTTGAATGTCTAATTATTTTCCCGCGCCTGTTCACATACCTATCCCTTGTTTTGGGACAATTATTTTTCTCAAACTGCTTCATTTCGCCGACTAAGGTCTTCTCCGAAACCGAAAATTTCAGATTTTTTAAAATCGTTATGTAGAACCCAATTAGTTAAGTTTGTTCTATAAAAGTCTAGCAACAAATAAAATTTAAGTACTCCAATGGGTGCCTTTTTACATCGGGAAACGAAAAAGCAGACCGTCTGGCTAAAGAGGCGGTAACTAAAAGCCTGTATTTTCATTTTTTACCATGCCATAGTGATCTTCTGTATTTGGTGAAACAAAAATGTTTTAACACACGGAAAGATTATTTTGACGAGAGATCACTTAATAAGGGAATATGGTATTGTACAATGCAGCTTAATTTGCTTCGTAATCCTTGTTTCGTTGGGATCGGCATGGAAAAATCGGGTGTACTAACTGGTGTCAGACTTCGCTTCGGACATATTCCCCGAAATAGTTTCGGATTTATAATGGGTAAGTGTGAAACACGGAACTGTGTGGGATGGGAAATAAAAGAAGATATGTATCCATACTATAATGTTATAAATGCGAAAGTGTGTCCGTCTGTCTGTCTGTCTGTTACCTCTTTACGCTTAAACCGCTGAACCGATTTGGATGAAATTTGGTATTGAGATAGTTTGCGTCCCGGGGAAGGACATAGGCTACTTTTTATCCCGGAAAAATTCCCTTATCCGCGATAAATTAATTTAACGCGGACGAAGTCGCGGGCAGAAGCTTGTTTACCATATATGGTGGATCGTGTACGGAACGAAGCTGAAAGAGGAAAATTCACTAAAACATAACGTAATTTTTACGATGTAGGCGAAATTAATGCGATTCTGGCATACCCCGCAATCGCGAATAGCCAAACAGTTACTCCTATTTCATGCTGTTAAGCATTGTTCTATAGGCGTAGATGATATGTCACTGAGGACACTGAGGACTGACAATAAGGGTGACATTGATCAACAGTGATGAAACCTTTTTTCTTAATTTAATACAGAGAAAAAAAAGGCCTGTAAAGTTTACGGTTTCAGAGAAATACTTATATGGCGTCCATGGCGAAATGAAACGGTTGGTAAATGAAGCGGTTTGGGAAACATAATCAGCCCACATAAAGTCAGTAAACCAAATACGAGGATCGTGTTTTTGTCTTTATCATCCTTAATACCTAATATATTTTTGTTACTTTCCTACTTGACCCTTTTTCAGTACCATCTCAAATGTCTCTTTTTGTCCGTGCATCAATTTAAATTCATTATAAGATCATTGGTTTTCTCGCGCCTATGTTTGATGAAATTCAGCTCAGCCATTCCGATGATGTCGGGGGTTTTCTAAGTTTTTATTGTAAATAGCCTGTTTATTTATTGTCTGTAGGCACTGCATCTTTCGATATCGGTGGCTAAAGTTAAATGAAAGTGAAATTACACGCTGTGTCTAGTCCGCTGAGCCGATCGGCCGACACCCGCGTGGGAGAAACTGCCGTATACCAACTGCATTACAAAATGTATACATTAACTTACTTGATATTTCCTGCTCATATTGTCTACACTCGTAAACTGTACATTAATTAATCAATGAAGGCGTTAGGTTGTGTAATTTTCCCCTTGTGTTTTGAAGGAAAACTATGTAGGTTAACATAATTATTTATTAAGCTACTCAGGTTGTACGTTAATTAATCAATGAAGGCATTGGGTTGTGTAATTATTGCCCTTGTGTTTGGATGTAAACTATGTAGGTAACACATGTAAAAAAAATGTCTTCAGGTAGATATTCGTTGGCAGTTAAAAAAAATACATAGTTGTTATTTCGTTGTCGAGGTTCCCAAAAACAAAGGGATTGCCAGTACTATTATATCCACCAAGTCTTATTAAGGTAACCTTTTGAACCGACTTAAAAAAAGTAAGAGATTGTATATATATATATTTTTTAATGTATGTTCACCTATTTTTCTGTGAATCGTAGACCGATTTTCAAAATTATTTTTTTTATTCGAAAGTTTATAGTGCTGAGGTGGTCCCATTATCATCAAGTCAGGATCTGATGATGGGATATCCCAAGGAAATTGAGTGCAATCCTCAAATTTTATAGGTATCTATATAGTCATTTCAGTATTTTAAGAAATAAATCAAGTTTTGCGTTCGATAAGTATTAATTGGTGAAGTGGAACTTATGAAGAAGACCACAGAAGACCACCGGAACTCCTTAACGATAAGTGACTTACGGTGGCGATATGATATCTCGATTAAGTGAGCTAAGCGACTGTATAGTTACGATTTTAGTTGCTCCTGATGAGAATGGTACCATCGAAGTGGTGATGGAGCCGGATGTAGGCACCGATGGATCTCCGTAATAAAATAATGTATCCTAGCCATGTTTGAGCTTTTCGAAATCGTCAAGAGATGTATTTTTACGGAACGATTCAATAAAAAGTGAGAAATGTTTTGAACAAAAAAATAAATTAAAAAAAAAGTATTTGCTAGTTTCTTTCACTTTAGTTTCTATTAACCTTTATTCAAGTCTATATATACCATTAATGTTATTTTGGAATCGATGCCACCCGAAAAAAATTTAAAATTTTCAAAATAGTTTTATAGTTTAATAGACAAAATAGTTTAATAGACTTTTTAATAAGAGTAAAAACAAACCGGACATATCAGTTAGGAAACTTAATAATCAAGTGGATGCAATATACGTCAAAATCATGTCAAAAGTTATACGTAATATGGATATGACTACAAACCCTGCATACTTAAATGTTACTCGAAATGTAATAAAAATCTTATCCATCTTATGCTTTCGTCACCATATTACATCCACTGTCCGCCCATTACTAATAATCCTCAAAGTTTCAAACACACAATATGTTGTAGGACTTGTAGGCTACTTAAGGCGTTATTGGATCTGTAAAATGTTCTGTAATCTACAACAACCACTTAAATGTTACCTATTGTAAATAAAAAAAACTATTCAGATATAAATATTGCTAGTTTTGGATCCACATATATACGATTTGACTAAAAAAGGATTTTGAGACCTGAGTCCGGTTGCATAATAGTAGTTGCAACTGATACATAATGAGCTGATCTGTACTGTAATGATCTCATAACTACATCGTATTACCGCAGCGCGGCCGACACGCCGGGTTATCTCGCATATCATTCCACTTATGAGAATGTGAACATTTAGTAGTATTGTAAAGCTGTACGTAAACTATGTGTAAATTCTATAATAGTTGATCTTTTTACTCTCCACGAAGCCGAATAACGTAAGAGTCCTAGAGAGACAAAAAAAGTAACCTCTTTTCCAAGGAATGTTTTATGAAATTAACGCAATTACAATCCCTTCCATTGCCTGCTTCAGAGTTGGAACGAGCTATAGCGGAGCGCGCGCGGCGGCTGGAGCAGGCCGAGCCCGCCGCGGAGGCGGACCCCGCCACCAACGCCACGCTGCAGGAGCTGCGCGCGCGCCTGCGCCACGCCGCCACCAACTCGCCCGCCGCCTCGCAGTGAACGCAGTCAGCGCAGTGAGCGCTAGGTGTCGCTAGTTAACATGAACCATGAACATAATAATTCAAACTCATCCGCCTTGAAAAACATTACAATCGACTGTTATAGTGAGACCATGTGTGGTCTTAAATATTTAACTAAATCACAGTAAATATGTTTTGTTTAAAGATGATCGAATAACGCAATTGATGATAAAGCACGTCGAGGAGCGCCATCTAGAGTTTGCCTTTGAAAATATTACCGGGTAACAGAGATAAATTGTTCAGAAAAGTTACTGTGTCGATTTTGCGTCGTGGCTATTGTTTTCGTAGCGGCATCTAGCATGCATTGTAGATTAACTCCCATTACTCATGTACCTTAGGTTTGTTTATTGAGGCTTACCAAACATCAGAATTCTATCATCGGGTTATTGGTTTCGACATTAATATGATATGAGGTTATGCCTCGTCTTTACTGTCACTATCAATTTCCGATTAAACTTCAATTATTCAATGCGGCATCTAATAACATTATAAGCTATTTAATTTAGTAGCAAGTAGAGTTATTTTTGTTTCTACATATTAATGTAGAAACCAAAATAATCTATGAAGGTAGAAAACATCGAAATAAATATTTCATGTCCCATAATTCGAGTCTAATTCTTGAAAACTTAATATATCGGTGCGAGATTTATCTTGAGCTTGCACAAGTTTAAAAATACTAATTCATTAACGCGTAGTATTAAAAATTATAGCCATGTTCTCTGTAGCCATAAATAAAGAGTATTCTGTAGAATATGACATTGTTTGAGGATTAATGAAATAATAGTAGTTGATCTCGACGATACTAACCGCGACATCTGGTGGGACATTTGATTAACTTTACACCGCCATCTGTGAGTTGGGTGTGGGGAACTTCGGGCGTAACTTTGACTTGAGGGGTTATTAAAAATTATATTTAATATTGTTGGTTGAATGCGTAATGCTATAGCGGGTGTTTTTGATAATATAAATAGCATGAGCAAATGTGATGTGTGCAGTGTGCTTTGAATGCAAGTCTTAGTTTTACGGTTATTGGTTTACCTGTTGTACAGGAATGTGGGAACGATTCACTTTGAGTGCCACAAACATTGCGTTCATGGCATTATGATTGCACTATGTGCATCGGTAAAAGTTGCTTTAATGGCTACTTAGGGGCAAATACTTGACGTTTCCATCGTCGACCAATGCTGTCAATCCCTTAATTTGGGGTGCATTCATTACAATACATGTAATGAGCCAACATTCAAGCCAACGAATTAACTGCTTCTATGCCTACCTGAAAATGGGGTCAATTGTAGCAATAAAGTCCCGACAGTATGGGCGACAGTTGGAATATCAAAGTAAGTCCTAAAATACCTATTTAAATTATAATTTGAACAGGAACTATTATTTTGTTACCGTATTATAAGCGCATTTTTATTTTGGTTCGATACTGCGTATACTTAATTATCGTCTCGAACAAACGACTGAGAAGCGACTGCACGAGGTATCTTATAATAATAAGGGTAACGTCGACTTGTAACCAAGAAGAGAATGAAATATTTTTCTAAACTTTTTAATGTCACAAAACTTAACATTTTGTCGTCTGTAGAGTTCATTTATAAGCATTTACTGTTCTTGTTAACCTTACTTGTCTATCATAGTATCCATGTGTAGACATACATGTGTATTGAGGTAATCGTCTAATATTAACTATTTTATTACATACTTATAGAAG
The DNA here is from genome assembly GCA_905404275.2 of Hedya salicella. Classification (NCBI taxonomy): domain Eukaryota; kingdom Metazoa; phylum Arthropoda; class Insecta; order Lepidoptera; family Tortricidae; genus Hedya; species Hedya salicella. The sequence continues at coordinate 17,849,645 of FR990100.1, read as the reverse complement.
TAGGTAAATGTTGAAAAATAATATAGAATGTATTATTTAGTGAAAATAACTCGTAAGCGTGATTTAAATATAATAAATTATTTTAATGACAGAGTAGAAATCTTATGAATTGTAGAGTCAACGACATGTTCAGAAACAAACCCATAGAGACTTAGGCCTAGATTAATTTACTGATAAATATTGCACAAGTATTCACTGTTTCTACGAACTTATCAAGTGCACCAATAATACCTATAGATGACCAGTACGTTTGAAAGTGTTCATAAAAGTGATAGATGAATAATATTTTTATATACTTCATTATTCCGTAGACTACTCGTCTGCAGTCTAAAATTTTAATAGACGTGTTTAGTTACCCTAGTCCCGTGCTATTTCAATTGTTCCGCAGAAATTGTACTAAAAATAATCGACTTTATTTGGATATTAAAGTTCATCTACCGATGTGTCCCGATATTACGATACTAAAACTTTATGTATTCAAGTTGGTTAAGGACGTAGAAAGAATCTCTGACGAATTATGTTATTATTCTTTGATTTATGTTGCTTATCAAATGAACATTATTATTATGAAATGACAGTTCAAATTATGACCAATAAAATAACCCACAGAAATGTTAATAATTATGATTTAAAAACCATTGGGTTCTCTCCATTGTGCCTATTATATATATTACTATATATATATATATATATATATATACGTAGTTGTTATTTACTTTCAGAGTATTAATTATTTATATCAGAGTAAGGTAGGATACTGTAAAGGATGAGGATTCTCGCAAAGCTACGAAAATTTGAATACCATTCCACTTGTTATTCTTTCACTTCAATGTTTTTTTTACTTATTGGGAAGCTGCTTTTTCTTATGTTAAGTGTTAAGTTGTTTGTGTCCTAGTACAAAGTCTTCAGTGAAGGGCTGTTGTTTACCTGAGCTTGTGTCAGCAACGTGGCCATTTATGTTGGATAATTTAATGTGAAATAGTATTAAGTAATTTACTCTTCGTAATGGCAGACAACGTTTTCACAATGAAAACTGTATTAAGAATTCAATAATTTCTATAGACAAATAAAAGTGTTTTAGAAAAAACTGATGTTTTATTTACATTGCTATGGAAGATTTTTCTTTTTTAATAAATTAGTGACAGAATAACATTCGACCCACCCAAAGAAATAACAGTATGGAATCCATGCAATTCCTAATTTTCTTCGTAAATAATTCAAAACTATTATTACATTTACATTAAAATAGCACAACACGTAATAGCTAGTGAAAATTATAGACTGGGTAATGTGACAAAATAATGAAAAGGCGGAAGGTGCGTTGAACGACTTCGTTGCTGCATATTACAGTGTCATGAATTACAAGATTATCGAACTCGCTGTGGCATAATTAGCGGGGAAAATTTGTCGGGTTTACTAAGCGTGAACGCTTTCGTTTTCTCAGGACGGGGCGGCCCGAGCGCCCCGGCTCAGTCGCTCCCGGCGCTCCACGCTGACCACTCGGAAAATGGTAGCAACATTCCACCATGTCTCGTAAAATATTCCGCGCCGCGCTCTTTTACCTCCTAGTCTTAAGTATCGACGGGAAAAAAACCAGGAGAATCAAAACCACCAAACCCGAAGAGGACACTAGCCCGCAGCCCAGTGTCGTCTCCTACTCCACTTTCGGATTTAACGACGTCGGCTCCTACGATGGTTTTGTACCCAGCTCTCCAGACTACGCCACCTATTTGAGCAGCAATGTCAATAATCAGGATTCACCGCCACCGAGACTCTACGGGCCGGCGTTCCCGTCGTCTTTAGAGACATCTGGATTTGGTACTTTTGAAGCCCAAGATGGTCAGACGTTCAGTAGCGGAGACGATAATAGTGCACAACCAAGTGTGGTACAGTACAATTCGGCCTCATATTTCAATCCGGATACCAATAACGATCAAAACCAAAATGATTCGCCAGAAGAAAAGTACAGAAGGATAGTTGACGAAGAGAGCAATTCTCCTGTTTATGGGACTAAGTTGGGCGGGAAAAATAAAAACAAATTGTTTACCCCGTTCAATGATACCACATCGTTTGATGTTTACAGTAGTGGACATTCTAATCCCAGTGAAACTAGATATCCAAACTTTAAGGAAACTGAGGTAACCCAGGACAGTAAACCATCTTATGGTGAGTCGGCTAACAGCCACCAAAACATTTACAACTACGCCCCTACGTATCCACCTACTGAAGCTGATGAGGTGAAACCTTCTTCAAATAACACATATTCATTTAATTTCCCCAAAGTAATAGATTTCACAAAATACAAGCAATACTATCCCACAGAGGTAGAAAATAAGTTCCCTATGGCTACGTTTCAACCAGTAACAACAAAACAAAAAGAATTTAAGCAAATTAACAATTATAACAGTCACAATAATAACTTTGATAGTCAAAACAACAACTACGATAGTCACAGTAATAATAATAATTACGAATATGGTAACAATAACTACGACACACATAATAATAATAAGAACTATGAAAGTCATAGCAGCCTCAACTATCCATTGCAGTCTTTAAAAAATACATACGACGTCAAAGAAGAAGACCAGGAAAGCGATATCCCGAAACCGACTTCATACACAAATCAAGTCTACTCCAATAATTTTATGAGTTTTACCAGTCCAAAATCTATTTTAAAGGATACGAAACCGAGCTTCGACTATAAAGATAAAATAAAACACGTATCTCCATGGTCATCCAGCAGCCATAACAGCACTGTTAAAAATTGGAGAAACCCGGTAAAAGGTTATGAATACTCTACTGACTTCAGTAACATGAGTTTCAAGTATGATTCAAGTGTACCAGAAAAAGAGAAGCATACAAGGAAAAAGCCGTTCAACAGCCACACAGATGAACTCATCCCTGCAAGCAGTAATGTTGTAGATTTATCTAACTACAAGTTTCCTGAAACTGATTACTCCAACTTCAAAAAAATACCTGGCATCAAAGCGCATTACGACGACGATTATTCCAGTTTACAAACCAAATACAAAGATTTCTTTAAATCTGATGACTACATAAATCAGTTCAAAAACTTGTATAATGATGCTCCCTCAACAAGTTCTCTTTGGGGAAATGTTTACAAGGGCCCAGAATTTGCATCACTCAAACATCCCTCAATCAATTCTAACTTCGCTGATGAGATTACTAGTGATATCGTTCATATTCCAAAGAGCAAACAAAAGAGTAAATTTAGTCACAATAAATACAGTGATAATAAACCAAGTGAATGGTCCTTCCAAAATAAATTCCGACATAAACCTAATAAGCCCAACGATTGGACTAAAGATGTATCTCTCACGAGATTCAAGTCTGAGGAAGACTTGTTAGGGCTCAGAACCCACGATACTTCTCATCCGTCATATTTGCCCTCATACAAGCCTTACAACGACGTTTCCGATGAATTTGATTACAAGAAACTAGTAGAGAAATGGCGACAGTCTTATCTGAAATCAAAATATAAAGAAGCCTTCCGTGATTTTGAAACTTACGCGTCAAACGCGAAACCTGTACATGTGCCTATACCGAAACCATACGCGGTAAGTCTTGTTTTCTTTATATTTTTTAACGTTAGAGGTAGATAACATTTAGTAATTAATTAACAAAAAGTACATATAGGAATGCGGATCGGAAAAGCTGGCAGCACGCGTCGCGCACTGATTTGCTCGTGGGTAAGATGAGGCGCGTGCGGCCCAGAGAAATCATGAAACTAAACATAGCAGTTTCATTCAGTCATGCATTGGCTCGTGTTACTGTCTTAGATATGGGCTATTAAGTTTTTCCTACTAACGTTTAATAACGTGTAAGGTGCAGTCAGCAATGTAAAGATTGTATTTATTTTACATCTTATTTCGTTGCAATAAGCTGAAAAAATTTTCGTGAGTCTGATTAGTTACTGTGGGTACAAAATGATATAATAGAATTAGCTACAAAATGTTTACCTGACGTAAATTACAAGCACCATCTGCTTGCAGCAATCTTCGTTTTTTTTTATAATTTTATACAGGCATCTTTTTGAACCCTAACTGCATATTCTAAAGTTCATTGCCTACCTTTAGCGTCATTGAAAGTGAAACTGAAGAACTGAGCAATTGACCAGAAGTAGAGGATAATCAATGGTTATGCATAATAAACGCTTAGTGGTCGATCGTCCGCCGACGTCACGGGACATTGGCTGTTATAAGTTATAGGTTTGCTTTCACTAGTGGTCAAATATCAAATAATTAGAGTTAGCGTAAAAGTAAATGGAATAAAATAATCGTGATTAAGAACCGGAACATGGTTTCCGTCATCATAAAAGTACAGAACTTGTGGTTTTCAGTGATTGCACGAAAAATCATTGATCGGTTGATGATAAAAACCAAGGTGCTATAATGTACCGAACGACTTATGGGGTTGCATAGGCATTATTATAATCGATAATTAACGTAATTAAGTACTGCGGGCCTACTTATAATGGTTGCGTTTAATAGCGACATAGCGCGATAGATAAATTACGAAGCAGCTGTCACTTTCTGACAAGTACACGAGTGCGAGTGTGACGGATGCTATATCATAAGGTGCTTGGATAGGGTAAGACGGAAGTATGAGGAACACTAAAATTTTACTGAAAATGCTCTTATCTACCTATTTATCTATCAGCCACGGACGTCTACTGCTGAACATAGGCTTACACCCTATAGTTCAACACGGTGCGATCCTGCGCAGACCGGATCCATCGACTCCACGTTACCCTTAGGAGGTCATTCGTCCACCTAGTCCACCTAGTTCCTATGGGTGGTCGCCACTCCAGGACTTTACTGCCCCAACAGCCATCCGTTCTCCGGGCTACATGGCCCGCCCATTGCCACTTCAACGATGCAATTCTGTGAGCTAAAATGCTCTTAAAGACGTTGAAATAAAGTTTACCTTTCGAACTTCCTCTCACATCTGTCTTACCCCCGATCACCTTAGATCATTAGGCTCGCTGATGATTATTATCAGTTAGTTCTTTTTTTCTCTGAACCGAGGTATAAAGTATTTTAGGCTAAAAGCTATGACACACAAATTTTGGCTTTTATTACCCGTTTTAGTCCCTTATCAAAGCGTCACCTAAATCTGTTGAATGGGAAAAATGGACAGTCTTATGTTTAATGAAGCAATTTAAACATGATGCCCAGAGGCTGCCGGCCGGGAGGCCGAGTTACATTGACGTTATTCTGAAAGTTTTGTTGTCCTTTGCGTATTTGAAAATGGCAATGTAATGCCTTTGTCTCCACTCGCCCTAATATGTGTAGGTAGTGCCGAAATGAACTTTTGCGGAGGGATGTTTAGCTGCAGTCTTAGACATGATTGACGTAGTAGATGTCATAAATAACGTTAAGTGGCTTGAGCACGGCATTCATATGCGAGCAATTATTACTTTGCGTGCGACTGAAAATGACAATATAGCTATTTACATTTGCGCGGGAGTTTCCTCCATTCACGGTAATCTGTGGACATTATAAAATAGATAACTACTGTGCGCGTGTGTTTTATGACAAGGAATACGTTATAAATGATCTATTTATCAAATAATTAAACGCATTATTAAAACTTTCACATTTTATTTTCTTGGTAATTCTAATAGGATTATTTATGAACTTGTTGATTTTAAATGCTTGCATTTATTTTGTGTGTTAAGATTCGATATAAAAAACTGCCGCTGTTGTCTATATTTGTTTATGATTATAATACAATCAAATTCTTTCACAGACACGTTCTATATGAAGAAAATATATGTAAAAATTAATTTTTGAAGCAAATGAAATATCAGGATCGATTCCATTCATAAAAATTACAAATATCGTTGTATCATAGTAAGAGTCCAAGAGTTGTAAGAGTGCCTACTTTAATACTTTGGCAATATATGGCAAAACGGCGGAAACTAAACCAATTATAGGTATCAACAAAAGTGTTCTTTATTCAAGTAGTAGGTAGCTTACTTGTCATGTATAGTTGTAATGTAAATCCCAGTATCTTCAGAATTTTCTTCATACTAACATGAGTGCAATAAAGTATTTGGATTTTAGAAGTATAATATCACCATCGACGTTTTTGCCACTAGTCCCTCTAAGAAATAAATCTCATTTGGCACCAGAAACAAAAGACCATCACTAGCATGTTTAGCCACCGACGTAAAAATGGGGATATAATATATTTGAAGTGTAGGTATATCTATGGCATCTAGTGCTTGAACGGATGGACCGATTTTGTTTAAATTGTTAGTGTTTGATTTCGTTGAGTGTTCCAGCTACGGTTCAAAATCGGTTCAGCCGTTTGAAAATTATCTGAACTTTTCTGAATATGTTTCGGTCGATTCAGTAGTTGTTAGTTGTAAAACGAAGTAATATGCTGAAAAATGTTTAGGTAGAAAAAGTGGTGCGTCTGTATATGGAATTTTGAGGGTTGTCTTTGAAAGGAGACTAATTAACATATAGCCAATTCTCCTTCGATGGGACTCCTGCTATTAGATAACTTGTCCGCATACAGAGGCCTCTAGGCAATGTGAGTTTCAAGCCCCCTCTATAACTATAGAGGTAGTTAGGTCTCTAAGTGGGACGGAGCCCCTTAGGAGCTTTGGGCCCATAGGAAGTTGCCTACATCGTCTTATGGATAATACGGCCCTGTTGCCATTCATAGGTATATGACAAATAAAGAAACTTAAGGAATGACAATGCTCCTCCATACGGTTAAGGTCCCTAAGGCTCCAGTTCCTAATTTGCTAGATCTTGGACCCGAATAGGTACCTTGCCTACTCACGTAAACCGTGCTTCGCAGATCGAAGTGCCCCGGCCGGTTATCGTGCCGGTACCGCAGCCCTACCCGGTACGGGTGCCGATTCCCAAACCGGTAGCCGTCCCGGTGATCAAAGAGCTGAAGGTGCAAATCGAGAAACCAGTCCCCTACCCGGTATATAAAAAGGTCCCATACCCGGTGGAAAAACCTGTGCCAGTGCCTGTAGAGAAACAGGTCAGTGTATATCAATAATTAGTGAATTTTTAACCTTAACATGTTCACTTGTCCCTATGCAGAACGATCTCATAATGGTTCATCTGTGATCCACGAACATCCAGTAGGTATGGGGACGTGACACCATATGGGGAGCATGGATAGGGAATGCAATCGGTTATTTTTAGTATGGGAAAAACCGGGTTTTAACCGAAACCGACGGTTATTTCATACAAATCGGTTAGCCGATTGCATTCCTTAAGCATGGACTCCTGGCAAGGAATTGCTTGACTCATATATGGCAGCACTCATGTGAATGGGTTAAATTACTACGTTAGATTATTGCGTAATATACGTATTTATTTCTTATATAGATTGTAGCGTATAAATCACATTATGTAGGTACATGATACATTATCTAATATATTTAATACGACATAATTAGGTATACGGGCTTGATATGGCTTTTAAGTATATTTGCACCATATATGTATTGCGTGGCTGGCAGCTTTTCCTATACCTAAATAACGGCAGTCATTATATTCATATTGTGCTAATTATACCCTATTATAACATAAGAAAATTATAATAACCAGTAGCGGCTCCGGGGAAAGCTTTTGAACCCTTTAGTTTCACTCCTCCCTTGTCCTCCCTTGACAACTCTAGATAAAACCTAACTCGCAGCCTCTCAAAACATAATCCTGGACCCGCTACTGATAATAAATATGTTTGAAGTATTCATATGTGTATTTTTTATATAAGTATATCGCCTAATTGGCTTATGTGTAACTTGTCGCAACTCATGAATGACAAAACAGGCTTCTTGCGAGTAACAACTAGTCTTTGTGCGCGGCTTATCATTATCGAGATCCAGGCATAATGAAGCTTGTATAAACTAGCAAAGATGCTAGAATAGATAATTCATTAAAATATTTTTTACTGGCATTGCTTTTAATGAACTATCCGACAAAAAACGTTTATTCGGCTTAGGTGCTAATATTCTCACAGCATTATTTAGCTTGCTTTAATACGCTCCATACAAACGTAAGTAGTTTTTTGTTTTATTTAGAAATAACATGCATGTAAGTACGAGTACTTATAAATATGTATGCATCTGAACATTCTGAACTTGTATAGTTAGTATGGCTATTCAAACATGTTTGAGCAGTTTTATTATTAAATTAATGAAGTAAGTATGACAATTTCCATATTACAAGGTTCGAAGTATGGTTCAATAACTATAACCATATCTGTATAGGTAAAAAACTTAAGTAAAACCCCTCTTGTATGTAGTAGTGTACAAAATTGTTATGAAACTTATGTCATTTTTCTAATATGTAACGTCAAATTGCCTATACGGATACGGATACGCTACTATTAGGTACATACAACAGGTGACTTACTTAAGTTTTTCACCTATACATACCTTTATTTAGCCAAATATTCGTTTTTGTGCCTTATAAATATTTGGAAAAAAAAAACAAATTTAGTCATGATAATGCAGCTAAAATATTTATTGAGATAAACTTTCTGTATACACTCTAAACATATTTAGCAGTGTAAAGTGTAACGTACCGTGCACGTCTTGAATGAACGCTTATAATTAAGGTATCCATATCCACCGGGTTGAATTGATAATGTAAGCAAAAGTGCTCAACTTTAACTTTGATTAGCCGGTCTGTGATCTAAATACTTAGGTATCTATTTGCTAAATACCGTTTATCATTCAGGTGTAGCTAAACTAAATACTTATCTAGGTATATGCTAAATACCGTTTGCCATTCAGGTGCAGGTAAGCCAAATACTTACCTATATGCTTAATACAGTTTATCATTCAGATGCAGTTAATCTATATACTTACCTATAAGCTTAATACAGTTTATCATTCAAGTGCAGAAGTATCTAAATACTCACCTCTATAATGGCTAGTATTCAGGTGCAGGTAATCCAAATACATGCCTATATGCTAAATGCCGTTTATCACTTAGGCGCAAGTAATCTAAATCTAACTACTTTACCTATACGCTAAACAAGAAGGTGACCGCAAATTTCGTCCGCGGAGGAGAAAAATCATAACCTACTTTTTTTCTTCAGCGTAGACAGGTAAAAAGTATCCTATTATCATACGGCGATAGCGCTAGCTACCCGTGTAAGTACCAAAAATAGTTGAAAGCCGTTTAGCCGCTTTGGCGTGATGAAGCCGCAACGACACATAAAAACATACAAAAAATATATATTTCTATTCAGTGATCTCCAAATAGGCCGTTACAATATTTCTTTTGAAAATATCTTCAATGTACAGACATTAAATTTCTACAACTTTATAATAGTACTAGCTGTTGCCCGCGACTTTGTCCGTGTAGAGAAACAATTTATAGCTTACAAAGTTTCACCCCTTTTTTCGTCCCTAAAAGGGATGAATTTTGACATAAATTATAGCCCATGTCCTATTCTGATATATAAGGTACATAAATGGAAAGTTTCATAAGAATTCGTCCAATAGTTTTTGAGATTAAGTTGAACGCACATACATACTTTCACGTTTATAATATAAATAATAAGGAAGTAAGGATAGATACCGTTTATCACTCAGGTGCCCGTTCCAGTAATGAAGCCGTACCCTGTTCCCGTGCCGCACATAAGGCCGGTGTTCCACCACACGCGGCCGACGCACGACGACTATGATGGGGCAGCCACGGATGAGGAGGATGACTACCTGCCGCGCCCTGAGGGCTACAGGACGAGTAAGAAAGTGCCGTATAATCAGCGGCCGAAGAGGTGAGATATTCATTTGGTTGTTTATTCATCATGAGCCGAAAGACTAAGACATTGGAGATGGCAAACCGTATCATACAACGAATGTTCCATGTGCTTTTAGCGGGAGGCGAGGTAATGGCTTACAGCATAACTGGGTGAATGAACTTTTAGATCCACACTTTTGACATCCCTGGCGTTACTGAAAATGTCTTTGGAGTTACAAAGAAATCGGGCTTCTATATATGACATACTTTGTTTATTAGGTTTAACAGACGGGACGTTCAACGTTATAACGTACCTGGGTCGGGCCGCGGAGCGTTTCGACCGCCGCTACTTTTATGTAACAAATTACTGTCGAGTAAAATGATAAATGCATCAGAGTTTTAGCCATATGTTACATGCAAGGCATCATTTTCTATTTCTATTTTTTTTATCGAACTTACATGTATGAGGTAAAAAAATGGTTACATAAAAGTGCAGCGATTGAAACCAGGCCTGACTCACACCTACCTACATACACCATTACAGTTAAACAAAGAGAAACATTATTTAAAGGTGCTATTAACGAAGTTTAAAAGTTGTGGACATATTTGTTCGCACAAAATAAAACACTCACAAAGGAAAAATCACACACACACACACACACGCTGACAATTTCTTATATAAACGGGCCTGATGTGTGTATATACTTTGGGATATGCTTCCGTATGCCATATTTAGTGATTTAAATGCTCTAAGGCCGAAAGACGTCCACTGCTGAACATAGGCCTGCCCCAAAGAACGTTACCATAGCCAGTCCCGCGCCTTTATGCAATGGGTATCCGCAATCATATCGATCGCCATTCACGAACTGGTCAGCCCCATCGACTATCAGTTCTTTGAGCAATACCCGCCCAATGCAACTTAAGTTCAGTAATTTTTCGTGCTATGTCGGTTATCTTAGATATTGTAAGGAAGGAGGATGTAAGTTGCATAGCTATTTCCATTGCCCTGTGTGTGACTTGGTTGCCACTACTGGGCAAAGGCATCTCCCATCTCCCCTAGATTTACACGACTCCTCATAACAATTCAACCCTTAAAAGGGGGGTTAGCCACTGCATTTGATTGAGTGAAGTTTGCACCTGAATCTTATCGCGTTACTTAGGAAGGAGGTGCAAACTTTTCTCAAACATGTGCTACGAGCCCACGAGTAACGAGTACTTTGCTTAACTAACAGGTGGCGCTAAAATTAAGACCTTTTTGCCAAATCCGTACTTCCGTACTAATATTATAAATGCAAAAGTGTGTCTGTCTGTCTGTCTGTTACCTCTTTACGCTTAAACCGCTGAACCGATTTGGATGAATTTTGGTATGAAGATAGTTTGAGTCCCGGGAAAGGACATAGGCTACTTTTTATACTGGAAAAATACCCTTATCTGCTATAAACGAATTTAAGGCGGACTAAGTCGCGGGCAGAAGCTAGTACATTATATATTGCACGTTTGAGTAAAGTTAAACTGATGTATTGTGATATAAATACAAACTGATATAAAAAAAACCCGATTGCTCTTGCACGTGGTTACACCAGGAATCGAACCTGGTACCTTTGGATAACGCGTCCAACGTGACCACTCTACCAGCGAGCACTGCGCTGTACGCTTCGAATTTATCCATCCGCTTTAACCCCCGTGCCTACTTTCATTTTTAAAAGGTATAAACTTAGCGCCATCTATGAGGACATGTATATATCACATGTTCATAGTCCGATTACACTCCTTTACAGTAGTATCAAATCGAACGAAGAGATAGCTCTTTTATTGGTATTTTATAGGATTATATAATAGTTAATTTTCCCACATGAAAATAGAATCACAAATAAATGAGTTTCAAATAAAACATTAAACTGAAATATGTAGTTCGGTGTGTGGTACAAATACACGGATTTTAATTTTAGATTTAGTTTTTATCCGCACATTTTTGAACATTTTTTTTATTGTGATTAGGTTTGGTTTTATGAAAGAAAATGAACATTTGTTTTTCACTCAGAAAGTGGAAATTTTGAGGTTGTTTTACTAATACACGGATATTTCATAGATTACCGTTAAACATGAAAAGTGAATTCAGCACGTTATCAAAAAAATATTTGCAGTAATTACTGAGCGTATCTTTTCAGGAAACACTTACGGCTACCAGTGTCAGCGCTGACAATTCAACAGCATTGCATAATTGCAGCAAATTAACATTCTAAAATATCATGCGTGTACATTACTTATATGCCGTCAGATGCATTTTATTTCAAGAATCATGCAATTGCAGTTTAAAGACCTGTTTAGCTATTTTTTACTTTTATGTGGAAATTTATTCATTTAAAGTGATAGCATAATAACAGATCTATTTTGTTTATATTTATTGATTTATTTCGTATGTGAGCTTCTGCAGATGAATTATTTACCCATAGATTTATAGTGCGTAAACATTTGTCATTTGGAAAAACGACTCAATATTTATTTATTTATTTCAACTTTATTGCACAATACAAAATGTTAAAAATGGCGGACTTAATGCCTTAAGGCATTCTCTACTAGTCAACCATAGGGCAAAACAGAAACTAGTAGTTAGTGCAGGATCATTAATGTTGAGAATACAAAAAAAAAAGTAAAGAAGAGAAACACAAATCAACAAGTCAATATGGGGATATATACGTATATATAATATTATCGCATTAAATGGTCAATGACTTTATGTCTATTATTAATATGAAACTCAATTAGTCAATGTCGAATGTCAATCATTACGTCGATACTGACTAGTATAGGAGGTCACACGCGCTTCGTCCCTACTATTCTCCACCGTGATGCGATACGGCGTATTTTCTTTTTGTCTACCACCACAAAGTTTCGAGCAGAATTGAGAGCAACACTGAAGTTATCTTTCTGCGGCGTATAGTCAAGTCAAGGGCAAAGATAAATATAAATCAACAGCTTAAAAAATATTTACCTAAAATATATACATAACATATACACATCAACTCTACTGTAATAGTAATGACTGTACCACGTTATATTTATTAATCGCTATCCTCCAAATACAAGGAAAACTTTGACATTTAATTTAACGTTTCAGTTCACGTTACCGGCAGCGTAGGCCCTCGAGGACAGCATACCACGACAGAAACAGAAGACAGTGGTCCACTCGAAGGCCCACCAGAAAACCATTCGGGCCTTCGCCCTTCAGATCTCAATTTGATAACCAGGAATTTGATCGCAGCGACTACTACTTGCCTTGCTTGAAAGCTGGAGTCTGCTAGTTTTATTTAGTTTATGGGACAGTGATTCGTTTCAGATATTCTCTGTATTTATACTATTTATGTCTCCCGTGGTAGGAGGAGGAATGTTTTACTGGTTGATGGGTGTTTTAAGCAGAAAATTTCAAACGTCAAAGGGTAGTAATAAAAAAGTGTAATTACAACAGCACTAAAGCAAGTGAAACTCAATTTATTGATAGAGTTAAGAAATCGCATGTCAATTGACAACATCAATCGTTTCGTTGTACTATTTGTAACAAAATTCAGGTTGTACATATGCTCTAATGTCTTTAATCCTTTTGTATCCAAACTATGTGCCAATATTTCTTTCTCTGAGTATAAAATCTTTTAATTAGTTGTTTAATTCGAACAAAGATGAATAGCATTTTGTTATATTTGTATAGTAAATGTTAAGTGTTATAGATTGAGTAAATATTTTGTAAAAAAAACTTGTTTATTTCTAGTTTATTTTTGTGTACTACAAATGCTACAATACCCAATACCACATAACATAGGCAGCCTTATAGCAACCGCATCTTCAAAACGAAGATCTTCAAGAGAAATCTAAATTAACTTAATATGTAAATAAGGAACTTGCGTAAACTCAATAATATGTAACAACGTTTGGTCCCCATCATACGTGGTTTCATATTATTTTTAGTTTGGTAAATGGTCACCTACGGCTCGATAAATACATATATATATATCTGATTTCCGATCTGGCAGTGAATGAATGAATCACGAATTTTCGAGTAGCTCAGAAAATAAATTTGTTAGATCCTTTCAGGTTAGTCGCCAATTTAAGCTATTACGGTGACGCTGCGATTTATCGTAGTTTAGGTATGAGCACTCCGGAGTCCGGAAAGGAATAGCAACGTGAATTATACCGTTCGACAGGACATTCGGAATTTTTTGTGTATAAATTAAAAGTGCGGTCGTAGTGTATAAATTACTTTATTATACTAAACATGATATATTTGGCCACTGAATATTGTGATTGTCACAAATGTAATTCATTCCTAGCTTAAATTTGACGGAAGTCTCCCCGCTAAGATAGGACATCCGGACAGCATACGGTAATTGGGGAACAAGTGTTGTATAAAATAAATAAGCTAGATACCGAACCGTTACAACTAAAACACCCAAAATACCTTTAGGCAAAAATATTAACTATGTTTAAAAAAAATGCATTCATCTAATGCTACATATATATAAATAAAGTAGAGGCCTGCGCATGCAAAAAAAAAATAAGTTTTCAGAATGACCGAAACAAGCAACTTCGAAACAGTTTTCCAGCGTCATATTGTTGATAGCAAAAAAGCCGGAATTGATTGACCCTAATGATGTTCACACTTTCAGGAAAATTGAAGAGTTGGGATAGGCGCTTGGGATAGCCAACACTGGTGATCTGATATGAAGCCGCGATGGACGCGCGAGATCAACGTACGGTCGTGCATGGCCGCGCACTTTTCCCAACGCTCCAATAAGCAGGGTGCATCTTACACATGCACCTCACGATTAACAGTTTTCCTGTTAATAAATCTACCAATTTGCGGTGACCATTTGCAAAATTGTAAGGAGGAATTGGATCAAACAAATTCTTCTTCCGCTTCAGCAGATTTTAGGTAGTATTTGACTAGTACGGAGTTTTAGTTTTCATTGAAATTTGCTTCATGAAAACAGGGACTAGGGTCTAGCCTCCGATGAATGGAAAAAACGTGACCATGGCCCTTGTAAATAAATAGGTAAAAGCACGTTTTTTGGAAAAGTTGCACTAGTTTTAAGTCTAGGACTGTTTATTTACTAGCTGATTAGATTGGGCGAGAAAATCCGACGAGGCACCTATAAATAACTTGTGTCCAGTGACGGTATACAATTTTGGAATTTTGTGAAGCGGTAATTCCTAGTATTATTTTTCTACATATTTTCAAATTTAAGTACTTACTAACGGGTAGGCTTCAATATCCTGAAATCAATCAGCGACAACATAGGACGGAGATAAGTTTCATGTTCAACTTTTTATACGTCCATAATTCGATTAAGGCATTTGCAGTTCCTACTATTCATCTATACTATTATAAAGTTGTAAAAATGAAATGTCTGTACATTGAAGATCTCTCTCTCTCTTCCCGACTATGTATCCCACATGGTGGTGGGGTCAGCCTTCCTTATCTTCCTCCTCCACTTCGCCCTATCCCTGACGTCGTCTTCGGAAACATCGCATTCCCTCATGTCTGTCAGCAACACATTTGTCCAGTCCAGGTGGTCTTAGGTCTCCCCCTAGGTCTTTTTCCGGAGACAGACAAATCGAGCACAACGTTGCCGACGTAATCGAGTGGCCCCTTTGTTCCTCACAGACAACCAAGTTAGATAACCAGTAGCCAAGAAAGAAAAAAAAATCTTCCCAGATTACTGGTTTTTTAACAGGAAGGATTTCTTCCTGCTAGCAAACCATGCGATATTCGGTAGTCTACGAGGAATAAATATTTCTTCCCAGATTACTGGTTTTTTAACAGGAAGGATCTCTTCCTGCTAGCAAACCATCAGATATTTGGTAGTCTACGAGGAATAAATATTTCTTCCCAGATTACTGGTTTTTTAACAGGAAGGATTTCTTCCTGCTAGCAAACCATCAGATATTTGGTAGTCTACGAGGAATAAATATTTCTTCCCAGATTACTGGTTTTTTAACAGGAAGGATCTCTTCCTGCTAGCAAACCATCAGATATTCGGTAGTCTACGAGGAATAAATCCTTTGGGTCACCGATTTACATATGTGTACCGAATTCAAGTTGGGTACGGAACCCTAAAAATATGTTTGATGAATCTTGGATGTGTAACGTTTGATATAAGAACTTCTTGTTCAATATTGGTTCACTTTTTACTTAAATACTTGGGATTAATACATATTTTATTTATGTAGAAGGCAACCGCCAACGAATTAGAGAAAACAGACAGGCTCAGAGAGTTTTCTATTAAAATCCCTAATTCGTCAACATCATTGAGTAATATTGGTTCCGTATTGGACCGTCCCAGAAGAACGATAATAAAGAAATAACTAAGAATATTCCGAAAACCTATAGATAACAAAAATAAAATGATAAGAAAAAAACCGGCCAACTGCAAGTCGGACTCGCGCACGAAGGGTTCCGTACCATTATCTATAGAAACGGTAAAAAAATCACGTTTGCTAAGAGGAAGAAATCCTTCCTGTTAAAAAACCAGTAATCTGGGAAGAAATATTTATTCCTCGTAGACTACCAAATATCTGATGGTTTGCTAGCAGGGAGAAATCCTTCCTGTTAAAAAACCAGTTATCTGGGAAGAAATATTTATTCCTCGTAGACTACCGAATATTTGATGGTTTGCTAAGAGGAAGAAATCCTTCCTGTTAAAAAGCCAGTTATCTGGGAAGATTTTTTTTTCTTTCTTGGCTACTGGTTATCTAACTTGGTTGTCTGTGAGGAACAAAGGGAGTGGCCTCCTCTTGACATGTCCATACCACCTCATCCTGCTTTCCTGCAGCTTATCGGCGATGTCACGGACTCCCAGGCTACCTCGCACATATTCATTGCGGATCTTATCCAGCCTGTTAACGCCGCACATCCACCTTCATCTTCGTCTCTGCAACATGGATGGCATGGACATATCCTTGTGTTAATACCCGGGTTTCACTGCCGTACATAAGTACTGGCCGTATTGTTGTCTTGTAGACAAGGCCTTTCACAAGAAGAAGAAGATATTTTCAAAAAAAATATTGTTACGGACTATTTGGAGGTCACTAAAAAGAAAAATCTTTTTTTGGATTTTATGTATGATTGTATGTGTTGTTGTGGCTTCATCACGCAAAATCGGCTAAACAGATTTCCAAAATTTTTGGTACACGGATAGCTGGGTATCTACAGATGATAATAGGATACTTTTTAGCCGACTACGCTGAAGAAAAAACGACGAGTTATGACTTTTTTTTGTTCCGCGAACGAAGTTCTCTTCTAGTATATTATTTTTTTTTTATTGATCATGTGATTCTAGCCCCGAAGAAAACTAGGTTTCGCATAGGTAAACATTCTATATACGTAGGTCACTCGATAAATTTTGACATAAAAAAAACTATTGAAGATATTAGTATTATTTATTTTATATTTTTTCAAAATACTGTCCTACTCTCTATACAAAGTTCCATTCGTCTGAACCAACTTTGGAAGCACTTTTGCCAGTCTTCATCAGATAGGTCCGAAATTGCTTCTTCGTATGCAGCCACGGCTTCTTCAGCACTCGAAAAAAACTTCCCTTTTATTTTTTATTTTACCACCGGGAACAAAAAGAAATCGCAGGGAGCTAAGTCAGGACTGTAGGGCGGATGTAGTAAGGTTTCTATCCCAGCTTTCTCAATAAACGCCTTTGTTCTGAGGGACGTATGTGAAGAGGCGTTATCGTGATGTAGCAAGATTCCCCGAAGTCCAGTCTTTGGTCTCCTCTCTCGCACTGCTTTGAAAACTTGCAGCAATGCTACTGTAGTATATCAATCAGAGTTGACTGACCTATAATTTTCCAGCATTGATGTTGATAAATGTCCGCCCCGTGAAAAGAAACTAGCTACCATTCTTTTGCCGACGTTACGAGGTCTTTGTAGTTTTGATGGTAACTTTCCCTCTGAGAAGACCCGTACTGACGATAGCCGCTTGTTTTCCGGGTCATATTGGTAAATCCATGTTTCGTCACATGTAATCATTTCCGATACACGCCGCGATGTCCCGTTCTCGAATTGTAGACGCATCTCACGACACCAATCTTCACGAGCCTGTTTCTCAGTATCGGAGAGCAAACGTGGTATCCAACGACAACAGAGCTTCCTTACTCCAAGATGTTGATGTAGAATGATGCTAACGCTCCCCGAACTGACGCCTAAGATATTCTCTATGTCTTTGTATGTTATTCGTGGATCTCCTAACGCTGACTACAATTGTTGCAAACACAATTCTTCAGATAAACCAAATTTAAAATAATAAAATATCATAGCACGCAAATGCTCGCGATTAAGCTCCATCGCTACAAAGAAAAAACGCGGGAACCATTTTAGAAAAATGACTGTAACATATTCATTTTTTTAATTGGAGCGAATCGGCAACTTTTGTTCTATTTTTAAATAAATTTGCTTTTTAAAAACATATAATTCAGGTACGTTCCATTTTCGAATTTCGAGCATCTCAAAACTTATCGAGTGACCTACGTAGGTAAAACCAGTCTGTCACTACTCGTATTCTGGGAGATGCTTGGAAAAATATTGACACTTTGGTAGGTATAAAAATACTATTAGCCAGACTTTACATAAGCCATGAGATTTTTTTTCTCAAGACAGTATTTTTGACCCGGCAAATACGAGTACGAGTGATTATAAATGAATTAATTCAATATTTTCTTCTGTTTCCGCGATTATTACTCATTTAAATAAAACAATTTTAACGAATTATATGTGCGCGTATTATTATCTCCTTTGAGTTCCCGGCATTTTGGAACCTTTTCAGCTTTCCATGGTCACGGGTTGACTGAGAAAAGATTCTTTTTCTATGTCAAAGTTACAATTTGTGCAAACTACCCACTTTGAGAAAAAAAAAGGTGTACATACATGCCAGATGGGCCTAACGTGTAAAGACAGTTACACCCGTGTAGAGTAGCACCCCTTTGCAGAGTGCAGGCATTTATAAGCTGGACTGCAAGTGTGGTCTTTCATACATTGGTCAAACGAAACGCAGTGTATCACCCGGGTGAAGGAGGATACGCGATATAATCCGTTAAAATTGTTTTATTTAAATGAATTAGTTTGTTAAACCGCGAGTATATATAAGTTTAATTACATAAATTGGACGGTTCACGGTCGCGGTTGCGCATCACGAGTTATTTCGTCGGCCGTTCTCTCGCGATGACACTTTTCTCACCGTGCCCAAGGGCATTTTTATTTGTGCCTAATGAAGAATCTTTTGTTACTTGATTACAACATTTTGTGACAATTTCGCATTTGGAGGGTTGGTAGTTGGTACCCTTTATTGCCTACATACTTGTAGTAGTCTACATACTTGTACAGACTATAGACCACACATTAATATGCAGTCTTGGGCCAAACTGACCAGTGGTTTTAATGGCATCTGGACATTAAGATCCCCCTAGACAATTTAACACTGGAACCCAATTGACTTTTATGGCATTTATGGTATTGATTGGTTTTTATGGCATCTGGACATCTAGAGCCCTTGGATAATTTGATACCTGGACCAACATCCCTCGGAGAGCTACAGGTTTAATGTGATATCCTAAACCTAGAACGATTATGTGTACTTCATACCGTCAAAAGCTGCAATTTTACCCGTTAACTATTTTTATATACCTGTTTTACGACGCTGCAATTTTTCTACCAAAACTGTTACCTATTTTTACTATTGAATAACTGAAAAAACGCCATCCCATCCCAACAAATTTACTGGTATAAAATCGATCTTCTGTACCGTCAAGTATTCAAATACTTGACGGTACAGACTTGGAAGTTGCTCTACGTTGAGCATATATCGCAGCAAAGTTACAAGAGATGTCAAAAAGAAAAAGTTGCATCATTTTAAAGTAAGTATGCAGTTTTTAAGGAAATTCTTTTGTACTTCTTATGTATTACTTTTGTCAATTTCCAAATTTGGTAATAAAACTACGCTTTTAACTTGATTCTGTTCTATTTTTTCGGAAGTTGAAATGGCACTTTGCAGTAATAAAGAGGAATAATGTATCTTCATTACGAGTTTACTCCTTAGTCCACTACCATTGTGTTTTTTCAAGTGCTATTATTAACAATCCGCATTCAGACAATAAAGTTTCACGTCAACTTTCTCATTGCTACCTGCAACAAGTTATTAGTGAGTTATTAGTTTAATTATTTTACTGTTGGCATTGTTAGTATGTGTAAGCGTGTACAGATAAAGTTAAAAATAAAAATGTTTTGTTCTTTTCATTCTTCCGTCTAATATGCTTCTCTATTCAAATACATTTAGAGTTATCCTTTACTATTATAAAGTTGTAGAAATGAAATGTCTGTAGGTCCATTGAAAATCTTTCCAAAAAAATGATTGTTACGGACTATTTGGAGGTCACTAATCTGAAAAATATTGTTTTTGGAATTTTTGTATGTTTGTCGTTGTGGCTTTATCATCACGCCAAATCGGCTAAACAGATTTCAACTATTTTCGGTACACGGGTAGTTGGTTATCTCCAGATGGTTATAGGATACTTTTATCCGACTACGCTGACGTAAAAAAGAGGGGTTATGACTTATTTTCCTCGAACGAAGTTGCGGGCGTCTTCTAGTATATTTTAATTCTCTAAAAGAACGACCTATATGAGGGGGGGAAGGGTATTTGAATTCCTGACGTTTCGAAAGCCTTATACCTGCCATAAATGATTTTACATTTTTCTAAGTGTTTGTACAAACATAACTTTGAGAGAGAAAGTATATGTGTTTATCAATGTACCCGGTATCCTAGGAGCTGTTAAGCTTCTCGAAGCTCGAAAGTTCAGGAACCCAAATCAGATAATTTACGCGACATTATTCGTGCTAATTGTTATATTTCAGGGAACTATTATGCATTTTTTAAGTGAAGGTTTTAAAAGTAAGTATCCTGTTCATGCTTTTGGGTTGAATACACCTAAATACGTGTATGTTTAATACTCGGACTGTGCTGTTAACTTTGTGCTGTTAACCTTCTACCATATTAGATAATCTGTGCTTCTCTTAGTATTTTTATTTACCTGCTCAGTTTGAATGCAATAAGGGCCGATACAGACGGACAGCATTTGAACTGCAGCCCAGCTGCAAAATGGCAGTTCAAATGCAGTTCTGCTGCAGTTGGTGTAACTGCATCCAAACTGCAAACCAACTGTGCAGTCCGCTTGCATTTGCCGTGCAGTCCTGTCAACCGCACACCGACTGCAAGCTGGCAGTTGAAGCAACTGCAATACGACAATGGCAAAGGAATATGATTTAAAACTCAGGCTAGGTTATCAGTTAATGTTCGTGGCTCTTCATAAATAAATGTAATAAATAAAATGTTCACTTACCTAGATTATTTTTATCCATACTTTTTTGTTCAAAATTCGGGGTAAACATATCAGAAATAGCGGCCCATACATTGTTTTTGTTTGTCTATTCCATTACTATACGATTCAATCTTGTAATTCCCAATGCATGAAAAGGATTTAATTGTGCTTATAAATGCATCTGCATCAAAGGTACTTTTCTCCGTAAGATCCTCATCCTCACTAGCCATTTTTACCAAGAAAAGACACGTGCGTATTTACCAAATCAATCAACTGAACTGAATAGATAACTGAGGTTTTGCAAGAGGCGGCATTGCAGTTATAATGCAGTTATATTGCAGTCGTTCCAACTGCAATGTAACTGGATTACGACCGTGCAGCCAGCTTGCAGTCGGTGTGCGGTTGATAGGACTGCACGGCAAATGCAAGCGGACTGCACAGTCGGTTTGCAGTTTGGATGCAGTTACACCAACAGCAGGAGAACTGCATTTGAATTGCCATTTTGCAGCTGGGTTGCAGTTCAAATGCTGTCCGTCTGTATCGGCCCTAAGGGCCTATTCAGACATACCACAACCCCACGACAAGCACGTGGTCGGACGATACTTTATATGAAAATAAATAGTTTTATTCACACAGACCACATTTCGTCGTCAAACGCAACCGCGTGAACGATACAGACCACATCGCATCGCCACCACTAGCGACACCACGCTCACTCTAGCGGACGACGAACGTTGCGTTCACACAACGACGTGCAACGACCCTGCCAAACTGTCTGCCAGCAATCATTAGCCACAACGTAACCACTTCGCAACACAAACATCAACGTTTTACACTTGCAGTCACCACAACACAACTGCAAAAAGATGCAGTTGCGCTATTCATACGTACCTAACCATTGCTTCACCACTTTTCGCCGCTGCGTTGTGGTGTGGTTGTGGTCCGTGTGAATATACCCTAAATGTTTCCACGCGATTCTATGACATCTGACTGTAATTAATATAGGTACGTTTGTATGAATGTCATTGCAACGTGGAAGAACTTAGAAGGTGAAGGAAACAAACATGACCTACTAAGGTTTAAATGTAAGTACTAACCTGCTTATAAGTAAGATACACATACACAGTTCTTATCTATGCCATTATAAAGTTGTAAAGAAGAAATTTCCGTACATTGTAGATGTTAAAAAACTATTGTACTGAAGAGTTTTTTTTGGATTTTTGGATGTTTCTATGTGTTGTTGCGGCTTCATCACCATCACGCAAAACCGGCTAAACGGATTACAACTATTTTTGGTACACGGGAAGCTGGGTATCTCCAGCTGGTTGTAGGATATTTTTTACCCGACTACGCTGAAGAAAAAAAAGAGGGGTTATGACTTATTCTCGTCCACGTACGAAATTGCGGGTGCCTTTTAGTACTTAATAGAATATCATATATGAATATGTGTTTCCTTTTCTCTTCACTAAAACGCGACGATATGACGAAATTAAGAGGGATGTACTGATTTCAAAATTTATAAACATTGAATTATATAAGACCCTGATATTGTCCTAATTTTGCTTGTTAAAACAACTACGTTAAGATTTTGAGTTCGATACCTTACGTTATTTTGCCATTAATTTGTTTGACTGTTGTTTTTGAAATATATTTTAGTTAGTTAGTTTATATTTTTTTATTTCCTCGCAAATTCTAATAGACTCGTTCGTAATTCTCTTCTTAGATACCACTGCATATTTTCAGCTTCGGCTGCATATACATGTGCCCCCCTAAAATATTTATTTTTCTTATTTAACTACCCAACTAAGTAGCGGTTTTCATATAAAACACAACCTATTCTTTGAATGTGTAAAAAAACATTTTTAAACGACAAAACAATCATTATAAATAACACTGTAAAAATTAGCTAACTAACTACTAAACTTACTAACTAATTGATCTAGGTCACTATACAGCGGCCCGTAGGTCCCTAGGTCGCTTCCCTGTTGTAGGGTGCTCATAAGGCTACATTTTCCCGCTGGATGGCGATGCTGATTCTTTGGCCAACGAATGAGCGGGCTGTGTGGATTTTGAATTATCATGTTAATTTTACTATGTTCTGATTACATTTAACTGCTGATTTCACCTTTTAATATCGATAATTTTGACAGATGTAATCACTAGTGGAGCATAGTGAAACCGTGTGTAAGTATTATTTCGGGCTTCCCAGTTAGCGAATAGCTATCTGATTCACACACTAAATCTCACTTAACCCGGGCGGATAATGATACGACGCTTTTGTAAGATAAATGGCACAAAAACCCCTTCATAAGAGCGTTCGTATATGGCTTAATAGTATTATCATGCATCGCACGACCATGTTTGGGTTCACGAACTGCGGCATGACACACAGTCAGAAATTTCTAGAGCTCTAAGGTATGTACTTAAAGCTTTCTTTTTTATATAAATAATACGGTTGTATTTAATATGATAACACTGTTTCAATATAATAATGTGATTTTATTTAAGAGGCACCCAGAATGAGCCATATTTTTTTTCCTCCTAATTTTATCGAACTATCCGAAATATTTACAAAATTACGAGAAACATATTTCTAAATTATTTTTAATTTTACCCACTGATTTTATTAAAACACACACAAAAGTACCTCATTCTATAAGGGCCTAAGCGCAATTCAAAGAGGAATAAATTTATAAAGTAAAAAATAGTCTGCATCTGTGGGCTCATTGTGACAACTGTCATAACTAGAGATGGTGAAAAGCGTTACTATTCAATTTCAGTCACAATGACTCTCGTACCAGTTGTAAAAAAATCATTAAGTTACTTACTATTATTTTTTTTCAGATCCTTATAACAATTTTACAGTGATTTTAGCACACTTGTTGCTCACAGAACCTACGTGATTTTGTAACGTTCCGTCGTGACCAGGCACAGTTATACTTTTCTAGACCAGCCGATCACTGTGATTTTTTTTATCGTCTCGTTATTATTACCCAACTCTATTTAAGACAAATGTAAACTACCAAAAAACAAAGCAACGGAATTAACTGTGTACCGCCATTAATAATATCATTTTATTCAAAAATTAGTGATCCAAAAATTACAAAAAAGTGTTCAGAGAGCCCAAATCTATCCGTGTCATTTAAATTGTAGTCACTTTCAAAAATGAAATGTTGTCCATTATAGGTACATTTACCTTATTCGGTATTCAATCTTTAAGCATCTATCAAAAACTCTGTACGCAAATCCCACCTCCTCGTGTTTTACAATCCTAAAATAGATATAAGAATAATTCGAAAAAACGTTTTTTTACATAAAAAATATAAATAATTTTATTTTTTCCAATTTTATAAAATATTACACAATAACATTATACTAAAATGAAATATTATAATGATATTGAAATAATTCATTCATCATAAATGATTAAGATTGTTTCGAATGAATATTTTCTTAATTGTTTATTCAATCTTTATCGCACAAAAGAAAAACTTGTCTTACAAATGGCAGTCTTCAGCCCATATTCATACACTCATACTCTACCAGTCGACCTTGGGCATAGGAGATACATTGTAGGAGGTGTGACTAATTTAGACAAAACTGATAAAGATAAATACTTAGATACATACATATACATGAAATAAATACTTATAAACTTACATAAATAAATTCAGACAAAACAAGCTAATCAGAAAAGTTAAGAGTTTGCAGTTGTGCTAACAAAGAGTTCGCCCAAAGATGATATTACTAGGTAAATAAGTGTCAACAATACCCTCGTGCCGCCCACAGTACAATATCTACATTGCACAAAGTGACATAGTACTCCCACCCACACTTAAAAAATAAAATGTTGACCTAAACACCCCGTGTACAATACGATGAACATAAAAGTTTGGTAGATTTCATCTTTAAAATTTCGCGCGAAATTTTAAAGATGAAATCTACCAAACTCTTAAAAAATAAAATGTTGACCTAAACACCCCGTGTACAATACGATGAACATAAAAGTTTGGTAGATTTCATCTTTAAAATTTCGCGCGAAATTGAAATTCGCCTAAACGATGTGACTGGTCGGTTCAGTGGCAGCCATTTTGACAGCTTTCACTCAAACGATATTCATAGACAATTATTCAAAGTCCGCCAAATTTGCAGCCATGCCGCCATCTCGCAAGACACGTGAGTATAAATCGCAATTTATAAATTAAATCTTGACTTTTTAGTTTTGAGAAGGATAGAAAACGAATCGCAAAGGTGGTTTGAATAGAATTCATTTTTATTTTTGTTAAAACGCATTAACACATTTTTTATTTTTTGTCATCAGAAATATATATTATGTGCAACTCATTTGCACATTGGGTGTTACTGACTATAATATGTCGTAAAAGCCTACTAAAACATGTTATTAGTTTTAGGTCTACGTGACAAACAAATAGAAGATTTGCTGGCTAAATCAGAGTTGGAAGATTTCTTACCATCTGATGAATATGTCGGCAACCCTGAGTACCAGCTTCGTGACGAAAATGCAGTCGACTCGGAGTTTAATTCCACTGAAAAGTCGAATTCTGAATTACCTATAGGTATTGTACCTTAATAATATACGAAGAATATTACAGTTTATGTGTTGTTAAGTTAGTTATTTGTTTGAGACTTGTGATGGAGCATTTTTTTAAATGTTTGTAATCAAGTAAACAAGCATATTGAATAGGTAGTAATTCAATATGCTTGTTTGCTTGATTTACAAAATAATCATCAAAATGTCAATGTCTTACTAGACTTATTATATTTACTGGCATCGAAAATGTAATAATTATAAAAGGTAATTAAGATTAAAAAACAAGTTTAAGGCTGTGATGAACTGTATTCCTATGCATACTATGATTTTGTGCCTCAAAAATTAATGCTGCTTTCAATATTGTATGTAAGTATTATTTATAACATCAAGCAAACTCCCAATGTACATCTAAATGAACTAAATGTACGAACTTAAAACTTGGTGTAATTAATACATTTGCACACAAATTCCTACATGAGGTTATCATTAAAAAAAATGTTTTCAAGTTATGGGCAGTTTCAACATAAAAATATTGGCTAATATATTGCACATTGAGCGTTTAGCTGAAGCTACGTTTTTTTAGGGCGGCACGACGATACTGTTAATCATTAAAAACATAATGAAAAAATAGTTGCGTTAAATTGATGTACAAACTTTTTTAGACGTACACACATACTAATTGGTCAGGACTCAGTAGACTGCCGTGTTAAGAGTTCTGTAGGTACTGAAAATCTGATTCTTTAATTGAACATTTATTTTTCTACTCGTGTACATCACTCTATACTCTATGGTTTATATTATATATGTCACTGAACTATAATCAAATAGAGACCTCAACTCTCAACTACGCGCAGATATATAAAGAATTTAAAAAAGAACGCAGTGTTCTTGCAAATAATTTTAGCTGTGTTTATAGAAACACTTGCTGTTTATGGGTTACTCGTAGAGAAAATATTGTATACAATAGAATAGTTATATAATTAGCTTTTTAAGTCTCGTACCATAATTAGGCCACTAAGCTTCATGACCTAAAGTGGTACTCGAATGAAAAAGGATAAAATTGTATAACGATTGCACAAAATACTATTAAAGCATCCGCAACAAGTTTTGTTTCAAGTTTATATATACTACACTGTATATTTTTTTTCTAAAATATAATATGTTAAATCACGCTATATTATTCAAATTAATCTGACTGTAGATTTCGATGATAAAGCAGTGAAACCAAATAATCACTTCATGATAAAACGTCTTACGGCCCTTTGTAAAACAATCTACTATTTGTGTCTTTCTATAACTTTTAAGAAAATGATAAAATTCGCCGTTGGTGTAATCAAGACCAAATTTCGTGCATTTAACGGATGTTTGCCGTAACTAACTTTGTGTACTATTTGATCTTCTTGCTCTCGTCTGTTCGTGACAGACTAGACGGTGTAGCTTATTAATTAGCCACGTGTGAAATTTCGTCTGTGTCACATTACGTCTGAAATTCTCAGATGACAATCTGCACAAAAAATTATGTCGTTACCTAGATTTTCAAAACAAAGAACGTGCACTCTATTTCTTACCTCTAGCTATTGAGTATGCACAGTTACTTAAATAAGACACACTTAAGATTACGTAAATCAGAATACAAATATTTAAATAGCATTATATTTTGTTTCTTGTTATTAAAAACATTCCAGTCAAGAATGTTTTTTTTCACTAGAATTCTTATTTTAAATACGCCATAGTACAACTCAGTGGTTCTAAATCTAAAGCTGTTCACCAATGCCATGTACCTACTGACCAATCACCAAGTCGACCACTGATCCAGTAGACTATTTGAGGGTAGCCCTGATGAGTGCTCCCCGTAATGACTGTGTTCACAGAGCTCTGACCAGAGGGAATTGGCGGAAGATTGTGCAACGTGCTATCGCCAAACTAAATGAGTGACCTCGAATGCTCTTCCAAGAACTTAAGGCTAAGAAGTAAATCTATATACTGTTATTTCTTGAGGCCAATTACATATTATTTTTATACAAGTACTGGAGCTCATCTACAGTTTAATACTTTATAATAAAGAGACATTTTAGTACATACCCCGTTGGGAAAAAGGCGTGATTGTAGGTATGTTTGACGACACGTTTGGCTCAGTGGGTTGTACAACGGCCTACGAAGCTGGCGGTTCTGGGTTCGAATCCCGGCCAGGGCAAGTGTTTGTGTGATGAGCATGAATGTTTGTTCCTTGGTCTTGAATGTTTTCTATGTATTTAAGTATTATAATTTATCTATATATTATGTATATCGTCGCCTAGTACCCATAGTACAAGCTTTGCTTAGTTTGGGACTAGGTCGATTTGTGTAAGATTGTCCCTGATATTTATTTATTTATTTATGTATGTATGTACATTTTTACAAGATTTATTTAGTTTTACTTTCACCCGTCCCACAGTCACTGTGAAGTCAAATTTTGTGACTTCAAATAGTCTGATTTCCCTGTGTTTGATCTGTTTAGCATAAAATGTTCGGTGACAATGTAATATTATGGTACCATTGAACTAGTCTGATTATGGAGATGAAAGGTGGCCATAGGAAACTATTGTGTTTGAGCTCGTTTTATCTGTCGGAATAGTAGGTAGCCCTTATTCTAGAAGTACCTACTTACTGTTAACAAAAAATTAAGTGCAAGTGCTAGCTCGGGAAACTACGCGAGTACAAACTGGCATCGAGGCGTGAGTGCCACGTATCGGAGTCATCATGTAAGCCATGATCCTCAAAATCGTACATAGCTTAGTGTCCTTAGAGAAAAACCTTGCATCTTAGTATTAAAGGAAGTCACTTGACATAGAAGTAGGGTTAAACTAAACCGTTTAGCGTTAGCCAAACACAACCCCCTTTTTCGAACAGAGGGAAGGCTAAATAAGGGTAAAACTTAAACGGTGTTAATCAACGCTAGCAACTTTTGTGCCAAGCTGCAAGGTTGTTCCGCCGCAAGCACTCTACTGGAACAACAGTAGTGACATTTTATATGACATAGAAACAAGTATTTCTATAATTTTTTTGTATATAGAGAAACAGTTTCAGTGTGAGGTAAAAACGATGCGAATTGCCAGATGTCGCCACTGAGGCGATAACAAGAATTAAATGAAGCGCGAAAACTGGCAATAAGTAATTTGGCGGAATCAGATACAATTATGCTATCTTAATTTTAAAGCTTCCGGTTATTGCAATAATTTTAATACTGATTATATTTCAGATACTTGTAGGCTAATTGAAAGAGTTTGGAGAATTGCTTTTTGGTCGCGTATAGTGTCATACTAGTTCTAGGTTTACTTACACGTTACGAAATGCGAATAATTAAAAAAAACTGATTATATTAATAATAAATATCAATGCAAAATAGACCTTATGTAAATGGGTAGGTATATGCTGATCATCCTAATCCATAAATAAGCTGTGTCATTATACAAATGAAAAAATCACCAGTTTTATAAAATACATAGTTTTTTATTACATAGATCTGGTGCCTACCTTTCGGCTCCATGATGGCATTCTGTGGTCTTCTTCATCAGTTCCAGTTCACCAATTTATACTTTCTGAATGAAAATGCTTAATACCAAAATCGCCATATGTATGCCTACAATATTTGAAGAGTTATTTCAATTTTCAATTCCTCCAATTATATGGGACCAACTCGGAAGTACCTCCTATAAAACAAAAAAAAATGAAATCGGTCAAATAGTCTTCGAGTAATCGGTGAACATCCATAAAAAAAAAACATTCCGTCGAATTGAGAACCTCCTCCTTTTTTTGGAAGTCGGTTATGTAAATGAGGTACCGCAAGGTGAAAATGAGAATAAGTAATAGCTTTGAAGCAAAACTTAAAGGTTCGTACAGGAGGAAAATTAAAAAATAATACCAAACACAATGAGAGAGAAATGTTTCAGGATGCATTTTAGGACCGCGCGTACTACAGCTGCATACTGACTTGTATGTGTATCGCATTCGTATCGATATAAACGCGCAACAACGGCGCGTTTAAATTACGCGGTGTGCATAGGCCTTTAGTCTTAACCACTTACACTGACAGACTTTTAACACGTTGCTTGTATTGTAATGAATCTGTGCAAAAAAGGAGATTGTATGAACGATGCGCAGTTTTTCTTAAATATAAAAAATCGGTGAACCATTTGGATTGCTCACCATGAATATATGCAGTATTTCGCCTGCCTATTGTACAGAATTACTTAACCCCAGTTTGATTGAAAACTCTATTGAGACTAACTAATCGTATGAATGGGTGGCGGATATGTCAGTCACGGGCCTGGCCTTGAATTATCCGTGTCCAATTTAACACATCATGAGCAATAGCTTCGTCTAAATGTGACGGTGTAATGATTTAATAGCCTATGTTTATAAAATCGCCAAAATAAGGTTTTGCCATGGGCATTTTCCTGTTACAGCCGTAAAAATGACGCGCAGAATATTAATGATGTTTGTATAGAATATTGATTATAACTTTTACGGTGTTGACCTATTATATATACGAGTAGTAATAGTATAACGGAACTCAATCGCGGAAAAGTAAATAAATCATGTTTATATGCGATTAAATCCCGTTTTGATGTAATAAAGTTTCTGCGGAGTAAAAAATAAGCACAAAAACTTGGTATATATACTGTACCTAGTGTATAACAAAAGCGATGATATGATACGAGTGTGCTACGGTAAAGGTAATTACTAATGACTAATGCACAGGAGTTTCATACGACTTGCGAGGAAAAAAAGGACTTAATTTCAAGTAAATACAATTTCGTCAAGGTATATTTGGGTAAACAATCCTGTCGTGCGTATTAAGGTTTACATTAACCCATCATCAGTTTTTCAAGGTAACGTACATAATCAACTATTATGTGGTCGCTAGAAATGATTTACATTTATTTATTGTCATTTAAATATTGGTTAATATGTCAAATCAGATCAAAATGGCGTGCTGCGGCCGGTGCATTGTCTATGCGCGTGCAAGAGCGATGAGACAAAGGCTAAGTCGCCAGTCAGCCAAAAAATGAATACTCTATAATAAACGTCATAATTATATCAATTTAATACAAATTAAAGTTATCCTGTTCAGACAGATTAATAATTTATTGAAATTGATTATTTTTATAAGTACCAACCATTCATAACTTTTTTCCTGTACGTAAAAACTCTTTGCGGACAATTAGGAAAAGGCACTAGTGTGATTTAAAAAACACGCGTGTTTAATGGAGTGGATTAAAGCCACACGAACGGTGTAATAAGAGCCACTTTACGAGCAAATGTGTGGAAATAACAATATTATGGCGGGCTTTTATTATAAAAAAGCCAATTCTTATAGGTAAATAATCATATTACTCGTACTGACGGTTACTTTGGTAAATTTTAAAATATTTTTTTTGTGCTTTCTTCATTTACAAGTCCGAAAGTACCTAAATAATAAAGGCATACATTTTTGCGCTCTATGACTTTTATAACTTTATTTACTGAGTTTGAAATTTAATTGCAATAATTTCTACACATTTCAGATAAAAAAAACCTTTCATAACAGCTTCTTGATAATTACATTATAATCTTAATTAAGTACTACATTACGGTTATTAATCATCGGGTATTTTATCGAACACGCGCGCGGGACCTAACGGCTCACCAAAACGTCCTAATGAAGTAATTGCATTAATAATCATCTCAGACTAATTTAAATACCTCAAATTGAGCCGTACAAAGCGTATTGAATGGTGAAGTTGCAGCGAATATATAAAGGTTGTCGAGACCTCGAACTGCTTAGTCAGTCTTCGCGGCCCTGCTGAACCGGTCGGTTGACCTCTCCCACAACTCCGATCAACACCCAAACTGCAAAACGTAAGTATAAACATTATCACTGGAATCTAACTTAATATCTTCGAATGTGGGCAGCGATGGTGCCAAATGCATGCTCATATTTCATAGTGATAAAATGTGGGGCTGGTATCACGGAATATCAAATCGTGCCCAGTTTAAGACTAGTGCAAGATGAGATTTGCATACATAATTTTCGACCGTCTTCACCCCTTTACACTTTTCTTAAATCTTTTTCAGTGTCTATCTACTTCATATAACACTTTTGACGGGTATAATGCGAGATTGTTTATTTAACTTTATTATCATTAATGTTTTTCATGCGATCATTGGCTTATACCCTGTGGTCGTGTTAGACCCGTCATATTTAAGTTTTGTATATCCCAAATCGGTGGTACAAAAAGCAATGCTTTTGTGTCAGTTTATTAAGAATTTATATTGAGTTGACTGAGCACCGGTTGAATTATGCTATGAATATAATACGTGTCGTATTTCTTATCCTTAAATTGGCTTCTCGATAATGGCCGCGTTTAACTCAATGGTGCGCATTTTATGACCAAGAACTCGTATCAGGTGTGTATCGAATGCAATCAAGTTTTTAAGTACTTACGTATGTACAGTGATTTTATTTTCATTTATAGTGAAGCCGTGTTTTGGGAACAGTGATTTAGTGTGGTGTTCGTTTGTTGATTAACCACGTATGATACTTATATAGATCTAGAGCCTACTGGTTATAGTTAGAATAACTTAAGAACTACTTATTATATTAGTATTTACTATTAAGGGTGTATCTGAACGCTACTTTAGTTTTTTAAATTGTCTTTGTGCATATTAATTTGTTAGTTTGTCTATCGTCGTTGATATTTATTCTTCTCTGTGCACAAAGGTTTTCTGGAAGAGGTCATTTAAAGGTATAAGTTTGCCTTGCACACATTTATTACTATTTCGTCTTTATTTTATTGTTTTATGTACAATAAAGTGTTTACAAACAAACAAAATACTTATGGAAGAAAATATTTTACTATTCGATTCAAGTGTTTCCTTAATGTGCCCAATCAATTTACATTCAGGAATAGTACAAATTCTTTATAGTATACGCTACTGGCATAGTTGGCAGTGTCGGTCCATTTGTAGGTGTCCGTATATACCTTTTCCTTGTAAAAATTACATCTTTAAGAAAACTTTAAGATTCAGACCTGTCAAAGAGCCAACATGCTACTACTTTGTGGAAGTTACCATAATATACGACTAGAAGTGAAAAATAGTTTAATAGCTACATAACTCTAATAACTATATTTATGGTTTGTAGTTAATTACCGGTAAATAGTCAGACGAAGCGTATGCTTAAATTTACGCAGCTTTTAGCTAACATTTAATCACACTAATACGAGTCACTCGGGAAGTAGCAATTTACTTGCTTCATCCGTGGAAGGACTTCCCGTCATCGTTTGTTTTGTCACGGAAAATACCGATGGGTAAAGTATAAAAAATAACCAGAGGAAGTTAATAGTTTGGTCGCTCAATTTTAATCACAACAACACAAAAAAAGAGTCCATTGGAACGCCCTAAGTTACGTAATGTTTGGGACGTCTAATGATCTCACGTGCCTTAGTCTCGGCTCAAGCGTCCTCAAGTCATACAGAATAGGTCCTGGCGTAGGATGGGATGGCAGATACCACACGGTATCTGACCAACCTAAATCTGCACCAGGACAAAGAAATTCCAGCCGTGTACGCGGTTTCTTCAAACAAGCGTCTAGACGATTCTTTTGTAATGGCCCGCATCACCATAGGAACACCCTAATTAGGAAGGCAGCTGACGGGGATCGAAATCGGTATTTTTTTAATCTTCTACAATTTTAATTATTTTTTATACGAATAAAGTATACGAAAATTTCTTAATTGAACTAATTAAATTTAACTAAATTTTGTATGAAAAAAATACCGGTTGAAATCCCTGTAGCCGACTACCTTCCGACAATTCCCGATCCCAGAATCCTTTCCCCTGAAGCCGTCTCGAAAGAGAGCAGTATTCCCGGCGTCCTAGACACGTGCTCTGTGATTGTGGGTTTCTGTTTGTGGGTTTGCGCTCCTCCCCCTAAATCCGATTACTGGTAAGGGGCCCAAACCAGACATACCCAGTTCTAAGTCAGGTTCTAAAATAAAACCTCTATTGATATGAATAAATATTGAGTTTGCCAATTATTTTGACAGTATTGAGCACTGGGCCATTTTAGTTATTACAGAAAATACGACAATTTATTTTATATTATTTCTCTGTCACCGACTTTCCCTGAATTACGAGTGTCTGCCAGTCTTCTTGAGATGTTGTACCTACTTATGTTAAAGTTTGGACTTGTTCATATTCGTTTATATACCTAAAATTTGCGGCTCAAGTTGTTTTGTTGCAAGAAAGTTACGACCGAGGACCATTATTAATTGACCTATAATTTCAAACTTGAAACTCTCCACTTAGAGAATAACCTGGTTCATAACAATATTTGCGAAAAGAAGTTCGATATACATTGTATTATATCGTGGCACCGTGGATGCATAATATACAAATAAATTACAATTAATTATTTGTAACTAAACAGGACTCAATGTTTATTTATGTATTGTAAGAACTTGCCATAGATACATGCTAATTTTGTCATGTTAACAATATTTATGACCACGAAGTCTGCGAACAATCATAGACCTTGGAGGATATACTAGTGCAACTTACAATCTAGTAGGTAATGTCAGTACAAGAGTTTAGGTAGTTAAAGCTAAAAACCAGGCAGGAGCGAGTCCGACTCGCGCGTGTAGCGTTCCGTACCACTGTGCGTTAAAAATGCCGAGAAAACACATCTAATTGTGCCTGTGATAGTTTTTAAGTGCCTATATATCTATCACAGTCCAATAATAAGAACCAAGAATATTCAGACAGTAGACAGACAGCGGATGCTTGGTAATAGGGTTCCGATCGTACGCATCGGGTACAGAACAGAACTCTAATTAACGTAGTATCAATCGGCTTAGGTTCATGAGGCGTCAGGTTGTGTAACGCGTCACAGTTCCCAAGCTATCCGAATACATAACTAGCCTGATCTGCTCAGATAAGGAAGACTAGCTGTAAAGCACCCAACTTGTCGTTTCCCAATAATAAGATCACAAGCCATCCGCAAAAACGTGAGCCAGCCATCTTTATTATGGAGCTGGCGTAGCTTCACAATGCCGTCATTACCAAGTTACGACACCGCGAAGTTGGATGACTATTGATGGGTACTGTTTTAAACTAAACACAAGGTTATTATTCAGTACGACGAATACGTCGGAGAATACGTCTCGGGAGCAGGGATGATAATACCGATTACTTTTACGGCTGGTGGCTCTCGCTTCCCCATACGACCACAAACCGCAAGCATTATACTTACTTCGCATACTATTTAATCGGTGTTTCTGTTTTGTTACAGTGGAAATATGCGGGCAATTAGTTTTATAATAGCCGCAGCGGTGCTGGCAATATGTAAAGCAGCATCACCACAGCTCCGTTTCGCTTGGAAACAGGTAGATTACGTGTGGGACACGCCCGCTGACAGAGAAAACGCCATAAAAGATGGCCGATTTGTGCAAGCCCATAACTTAATTCTTGGTCTGGCGAGGTGGAAGAATAAGCTATTCATCACTGTTCCACGATGGAAGAACGGTGTCGCTTCCTCGCTCAATTACGTAGATGTCGATGGAGCAGCAGACCAGTTGTTGAAACCTTATCCCTCGATGAAGGACAACCTTGTCGCGGATGACGCGAAGGAACTCCCATCAAATAGCTCCATCATCTCTGTGTTCCGAGTGTATGTCGACGCCTGCGACAGATTGTGGGTGATGGATTCAGGATTAGCTGACATTTACGGTGAGTTGAATATAATCGAGTATCTATTATCTATCACATGCCCAATTGCCTATCGATATTTTTTTTTTAACTTGTAATACTTATCTCGCATCAACTTATTTTGGTCTTAATACAACAGCCTATTAATAAAGCGTTATCTAATTTAAAGCTCATTACGTAACAGATAGCTAAAGTGCTTAGATATAATTAATTTGTTAACTATTAATACAAAAAATCACTTTACACGATTTGATAATATGATGGTCAAAAAAGATAAAACAAAAATCATTCCATAATGCACTCTTAAGTTAAATAGGTATACTTATCTTTATTTTTTTTATAAATCACTGCATCTTGCCTTAATGTAATTAATCATCAGACAATGGAGATGGTGTAAGCTAAAGTTGAACGAGATACCTCCACTTGAAACTGCTTGTGTAACGTTTTGTCAATTATCACCCTATTGTTATGAAGAGGATAGTTCTTGTGATACTTTATCATACAGAGATCGATTTTAATTCTCGAAAAATTTGATTCCTTACTTTCTTAGGATAGGCCAGCCCAATAGTGGTTAGATCCATGTTCGGACATTTATTAATAATGAAGATTCACAATTCATTATTTATTCAACAAAAAACATAGTGACATTAAAATTAAACAATATCTACAACTGGACCTTAAAAAAAAAAAATGCCCCAAATCGCCGTCGATGGTTACCTTGCCAAGGCTACACGTTGTATGGTAATCAACGGTGTTCCGCTGTAGCAGATATGATCCAGAAATTACATTAAATGATCCGAGATCCTATGATCACGTGTCAACTAGAACACTCTTTTTGTAGAAAAGAGCATGTTCTACTAACACGCTTACGTCGAGAAAAAATCTTTAGGAAAAAAAACATAATTCTTCAAGCAGACTACAAACTATATTTGGACTCAAACATAGATTAAGGAATTTCTGGCTCAAATTATATAAAACAGGTTCAGTGTCGACCAGACACGTATAACCTGAATAGTGCAGATAATCAGATTTTTTCTATTGTAGGTGCTGGCAATCAAGTTACGGGCCCGTCTCTAGCTATATTCGATCTAAATACGGATCAGCTACTTCACCGATATTTCTTCAAAGTCTCCGACATGAAAGAGGACTCATTCTTTGCTAATGTTGTAAGTACATACGGTTATATAGTTTTATACGAATATAGAGTCACAAGACTGTAACGACTATATGTGTAGGTCACTGAATGGATTATTTTTTGAGTTTTTTTATGTGTCGTTGTGCATTCATCATGCCAAATCGGTTAAAAAGATTTCAATTATTTATGGTATATGGGTAGAAAAAAGAAGGGGTTATAACTTTTTCTCCTCCGCTACCGCAGTTGCGGTTGCACGGTTGTGGGCACCATCTAGAAGTAGGTACCTACTATAAATTGAACATTTTGTAAATGTATAAGTTAGTGGCAAGACGCCGAATTTCCGTGTGTAAATAAATCTGAGAAATTCTAGCCATACAGGGTTTTTCTTAAGAGAGAGTGTATAAAGTGCTTAAATGATATGAGAGTAAGAATTGTACTTAAAATAATTAATAATCTGGGTTGTTATACGATTATTATTTGAGATTTAAAAAACAAGTCTATTAGCTGTTTGTACATTTCGCTTGTGCACATTATACGTTGTGAACGTTTTGGGTATTGTACGTTCTGTGTATGTACATTTTACTTTTTGTACATTTTTCTGGTGCACATTATATGTACGCTGTGAACATTTTGCGTATTGTACATTTTGCACCTGAGGGCAAATGAATACCTTGTAGCCCAAAAATACAAAACCTTTGCGTTCCCTTTATTTTAACGGAACAACATTTTCGCTATAAAACGAGATCAGCAAGGCGTGTTCATGAAAGCATTTCGATTCCTTTTTTACGAGCAAACGCATTGTAAAGATACCCGACTGTAGGTCGTTAATATCTTCAAGGTATTGCACTATTAGAATTACTTAGATTTAAAATTTACTAAATAAAATTTGCGGAGATCATTTTGCACCTTACCTTTTAATAGTGGCATGCGGTCCAAATAGGCACAAAGGGACTGTCTACCCTGAACGACCATGCCTCCATATAGCCACTGAGAACTACGCACGCCAATGCCTTTTAATATTCTGAAAATTCTTACAATAAAGGGGTAAATAGCGAATGAAAGTTTACAATATAATTACTAACTGCGATCCGATAGTATAGTTTCCTTCTTAATTAATTACGCTCACCCAAACCCGAGACAATCTAGAAAGTATACTTGTGGGAATTGATGAAAAGGCTTCCAGCGCAGTAAGCAGATTACCTAGAACTGCAACATGTTTTTAGTCAAACCTTTCTGTAAACATAAACATAAATAACATTTTCAGATTGTAGACGTAGATAAGGACACATGCGATGACGCCTTTGCTTACGTGCCGGACTTAGGGGGATATGGCGTGGTGGTGTACAGCCTCAAACAGGACGACTCTTGGCGAGTCTCGCACCACTACTTCCACTTCGAACCTCTGGCCGGCCAGTACAAGGTCGGAGGCATCGAGTTCCAGTGGACCGACGGCGTTTTTGCGTTGGCCCTGTCTGAGCCAAGGGAACAAGGGTAAGTCAGGGTTTTTAGATCTTCTATGTGATACAAAATTGCGGTGGTGCTAGATGTAGATGTACGTCATTTTGTCGAGATCAGAACTATCGGGAGTACCTACAGAAAGTTAATGGCGGTTATATTGGGGTCAAAATGGACCTACAATTTTTTTTACAAATTTTGGAATACTTTAAGATGCATTTTTTCTGCAAATGACTATCACGCATTAGATGCAAAATGACAAGTATTCCCCACGTATTCCTGTTGCCTTTTGCCTTAATATGTATATTAAGAGGTGCCGCAGGAATCATCCAGTAACGAAATAGGAATTTTATACCTACATTATTTTTATTTATTGCGGAACACTAGTAAACAATAGCCTTTCAAAGTCATGCGTGAACAGTAGTAATTGCATTGAAAATTATCAGAAACACGATCCAAAGTAACTGTAAGCAACCTTTGTATTGTAAAGCTCAGTAAGATCCTGTCACGCAGAGACCTTGTTTTTTACACATGTCTGTTCAGTGACAATCACCATTATTTATAGTTCTATTTAATATCGCATTTCCTTGGTTGTACCTTGTTTTATGGAAATCATTTCAGCAAATATTTCATTTATCATTTCATCTAAAGCTAAATAATTTGGGAGTGTTATAAGACAAACCTAACCTAACAGCTTCTACATAATGATCTTTTCAAAAATCATGAATATTGTATGGTTTCACGGGATAAAGTTTTTGATGAAATAAGGATTCTATGAAATAAAGCATTCTAGGAATCGTTTGTCTATGAAATGGAAGGATAAGTACCCATTTCTTTGGTAACTATATTTTATGTACCACCTATGAAAATGAGTGTGTACCAATTCCATTACAAATACATCGATATAAGTGAATACTTAAGGTTTAAACGACAAAACTAAGATTATAATGCCATTTTCCTTATTAATTTGCGGTCAATAAAAAAACTAACAACAAGTGAAGATGCTTCATAGGAAACTCGTTTTTAATGGTGCAAGAAACACAACAGGGTTTCTTGACAGGAAAAAATTGTTGGAAAATTTCTTTTAAGTCAATCAATAAAGAAGATTATAGGTACAAGTTCATCGGGTCCGCGGGATATTGCAGGTGCAATACCCTAAGTTGACCATGCATCAGTTAGTGACCAGTCATTAGGAATGTCAATGTAATAAGTTTGCCTGTCTTCGTAATACCAATGTTTGTGTTGTCTGTCATAATGCTGCCAATGTGGTGAACTACTTACCGTCGGACTATATATCACTGTTCTAATTTAGAATACAGAATGCAGTGAATATCTATTTTCAATCCAGATAAAAGTCTCCTTTTTAACCGACTTCCAAAAAAGGAGGAGGGTATATGTTCGATTTTTTTTTTTATATGTATGTTCACCGATTACTCCGCCAATTGTGGACCGATTTAAAAAATTCTTTTTATTTGTAAGGATATACTCTCGAGGTGGTCCCATTGCCACCAAGTTGGAATCTGATGATGGGATCCCAGGGAAATCGAGGGCATTCCTCAAATTTTATAGGCATTTATAACGTTTTACATATATTTTCTTAAGCTATTTAATTATTTGCATATGTTAGTCATCATCTCATCATGCTAAGCTGATGACGGAAGGTACAACTCCTTAATAGTTAAGAGTTAGAGGATAATTCTTAAAAAAATCATCTATTATCAGGATTAGATGATGGAATACCAGGGAAATCGAGAGAAACCCTCAAATATTATAGGCACTAACAATGTTTTGTATATATTTTTCTACAGTTATCAGTTGTTTTCCTCTGGTTGTCATCATTTCATGCTGAGCTGATGATGAAAGGTACAATGAACTAACCAACTTTTACATTTCTCACTTCCAAAGACTCGAGATGCGTGCAAAGTGCCTCCTCAATCTTCCCATTCTGGGCTCTAAAAAATACTTTATATTATATCACTACTAAAATCCATCACAAAAAAAATAAAAATTGAATAAAAAAGAACCGACTTCAAAATTAACTAAAAAGCCATAAATAATCTTTTATGTACGGTACGGATCACAATTGAATCACCTTTTGAAGTCGGTGCCAAACCTGAAGTAAATAAAGTTCTTTATTCAACAAAAATACGAATTACTATGACTATAAATATAGATGTAGGTAGATAACAACTAAAGGCTCGCCGCCGCGGTTCTCAATAGTAATAAATGAATGGTTTGGCACCGACTTCAAAAGGTGATTCAAATGTGATTCGTACCGTACATAAAAGATTATTTATGGCTTTTTAGTTAATTTTGAAGTCGGTTCTTTTTTTATTTAAAAATTTTATATTATTATTTACATTGTAAGGGCATATGAATGTACAATATTGGTAACGGAAAGCTTATTGTACAAAAATACCTTCTCATATTAAAAAAATATGTACGAGTATTAACGATAATATTTTGAACGGGTATCAACGTCCGACATTGACCCCAAAATAAGCCAACGGTACATTCAAAATTGGAGGTCAACGATTATTAGTCTTTTGATGCGATAAGATTAGAAGCTTTATTTCGGTAATTTCGCAACGATTTTAACCGAATGTTAATGTATTCTTATTGCATGCCTGCTACTCGTACTTGTATTCATTATATTTTTATCTACAAATGTATTCAACTTTCACTATGCATTGTCTATTTTGTAACTCAGACGGAACAGAACATAACGTAGAAGGAAACGGTTTTTTCAACCAAATATGTATTACGCGACGCGACGTCTTTTCCATGATAGATCATGATGTTCTTATACTCGTATATGTTTTATTTGATCTGAGGCATACTACATTAGCTGGGTAAGCACGCTCCAATTTAGATCTTCATTCATTTTTATCTTGTGTTAACTACAGAACAGAAAAACGGTCTTTTTCCGTTCCGCGGGTGTTAAACGAAAACGAAAACTCGTTATCAATACTTTGTATTTATATTCTACGTTTGTATTCTACAGGTACCGCACAATGTTCTTCCACGCGTTCTCAAGCACGAAGGAGTTCTGCGTATCGACGGAGCTGCTGCGAAACTACACACACATCGACAAGCACGAAGCGTTCCACGACTTCAAGGTTTGAATACTAAACGCTAGTAAAGCTCGCAGATTGCAACACGTACTTGCCTATTCTAGCTTGCCCCGATCCTCGAACTACATTATTCAAAGCCAAGCACATAAAACATTCCAATTTTCAATGCCAGAAATGTTTGTAGATATAGATACAGTTCTGGGCCACTTTTATAGCGTTTTTAGGAAGAACGGGGCAATAACTATAAATCTTACACCATTCTTATCTAGAGCGAACTTTCCAATAATTGCGCCCAGGACACGCAAGCGTTTGAAACTATCCTTTAATTTGTAACTTAATTTTGATTTAGAGTGCAAGTACTTAGGTCAAGGATTAGGTGGTAAACAGGTCGGTAAAAACAACTTTGACAATTAGTAGTAGATAGCAGAATTAATAGATAATATGAGAATCAGCTAGGCTGGGCAGAATTAGGAAAACTTCCTCGAATATCCACGTCATGCATCCATGCCAAAAAACCTAAGACTATTTTTGTCTTCAACCTGTGCGTCTTGTTGAGATGATCCCTCACTGAACCAAAGTAAATAAAATAAATAATACATAAATATTACGGGACAAATTTACACAAATCCCTCTAGTCCCATGGTAAGCTCAAAAAGGCTTGTGTTACGGGTACTAGACGACGATATATTTAATAGATATATTATATATTTACATAGAAAACATCCAAGACTCAGGAACAAATATTTATGCTCATCACACAAATATTTGCCCTTACCGGGATTTTGAACCCAGGACCTCAGCTTCGCAGGCAACGTTACTCCCACTGAGCCAAACCGGTCGTCAAAGTGACAGACATAGCCCAAAGAATTGGCAAACTAAAATGGCAGTGGGCTAGTCATATTTGCGGAAGAACCGACAACCGTTGGGGTAAACGTGTTCTCGAGTGGAGATCGCGTCTCGGCAATAGAAACGTAAGACGTCCTCAGGCAAGGTGGAGTGATGATATTCGCAGGGTAGCTAGCGGTGGCTTGAGACAGTGGCTGAATATCGTGTTCATGTAGCCCACCCTTTGGAAAGTCCTATGTCCAGTAGTGGACAATGATGAGATCAAAGTGTCATCTGCCCATTCATATATAAATAGCTTTTCGTGCCTAAGGACTAGAGTTTCAAGATTTTATAACAAAATTTGTCGATATTGTATCGTTTAGTAATATTTCGATCAAGTACATAAACGTTGGTTTTCAAATGTTGAACGAGGACGATTTTTTGTTTTGAAAGGAACAATATGGCACTTCCTCGTGGACACAAATATTCATATCAGCAGAAGGTTAAAAAGTACGAAATGTAGGTACGTCTTGGCCTACGAAGTAGAAGTATGAAGAAACCTGCTTAATTATTTGAAAGGTGAATTTAAACTTCCGGCCTGCATCGCAAAAACTTGTCCGTGCGGCCTTTAATCGAAATGGTCAATAATTTAGTGGCATAGACATCTTGCGTACGTATGAGCGGATTTTTTCCGGATACGAGTAGTATTACCATCTGTCTGGACTTCCTGAAATATATACGGACTCAAAATAAATGTTTTTTCTACCCGTACATTTTATAATTAAATTTCCAAGTATCCCGACTAGAATTAATTGCCTAATATCAATGGCGAATCAAAATACCATAGAGTTCGCTCGTTCGGTGAAGCAAAAGATGAAGTTTTCATGGGAAACTTTGATAGGTACTGCAGTCAGCTCTTTGGTCGCCTGAGGTGCCTTTAATAGCTCCAATGTAACTAACTATATGTACATTATATAATGTTTGTTATTTTTCCAGTTGTTGGGTGATCGTGGAGAACGCACGCAGTCCTCGGCCAGCTTCTACGACCCTAAGACGAGCGTCCTCTTCTATACGCAGGTACTTATTATCTGTAACATTATAAAATTTAAAATTCAAATGTGTTTAATTATAACTATCGTTTAGTCTGCGGTCGTAATTCTAGGGTAGACATTATTATCGTGATTAAGAAAAATGTATGTTGATCGTTAATCACAAATCAGCATATAGTATGAGACTAAGTTTGTAACGCATGCAGATAAGTACCTACATGCGTTTGTAGATTTTATCCTTAATAATTGCGAAATAATAACTTCATTATTTCGCAATTATTAAAGATAAAGATAAAGATAAAGATAAAGATAATTTATTTGTGAACATGAGTATTACATACAGTTGTTTTAAAATGAAAATATAATGTCCTCCATGTTTTGCCTTTCGGCGTACAAATTACAATTCACAATTGTTGATAACATAATTAGATAGCGAAATAAATTAAATCAAAAGTGGAAATATACATTCATGATGATGTCATACTAATATTAAATTAAATTGAGTCTTCATTCATATTACAATAACTTACGTATATTAATTACTACAATCATTTAAAAAATCATTAATGCTATAATATCCCTTGTTTACTAACAATTTCATAAGTTCTCGCTTAAAACCTGCAATTGTACTGTCTCGTATCTCTTTAGGTATCTTATTATAAATTTTAGGAGCAATGCCGAAAATGCTTTTCCTCAGCAGAGCAGTGTTAGAGATCTGATTTAGTACCTTAGTGTTGTCACGTGCTCTTAGATAACTGTTAGGGATATTTCCTCGTAGAAACAGATCAGGATTGCTCTTAATAAATACAGCAACTTCGTAGATGTAGATTGAGGGAAATGTCAATATTTTATATTTTATAAAGTATGGTTTACAGCTATCTAGTGGTTTCAGGCCAAACATAGCTCGTATACATCGCTTTTGGATTTTAAAGATACTGTCCCGATCTGTACAATTTCCCCAAAATATCACTCCATATCTTAGTATAGACGCCACTAGCGCGTGGTATGCTGATAAAACAATCTCTACATTTACTATTTGCCTCAGTTTATGTAGCGCATATGATGATTTAGCCAGTTTTGAGCAAGTAACTTCAACGTGTTTTTTCCAGTTAAGAGATTGATCTATATAAACACCCAAGAACTTTAGGTTTTCTACTTCGTCTAACTGGTTACCTTCATATGATATGCTAACATGTGGTATATTAGACTTGCGTTGACCATAGTGCAGCAGTTTAGTTTTAGATAAGTTTACTCTAAGATTATTCCTTGTTAGCCAGGAAATAATGTCATTTATTGATTCATTAATATCATTTTCATATGTAAATCTATTCTTACATTCTACA
Organism: Hedya salicella; assembly: GCA_905404275.2. Classification (NCBI taxonomy): domain Eukaryota; kingdom Metazoa; phylum Arthropoda; class Insecta; order Lepidoptera; family Tortricidae; genus Hedya; species Hedya salicella. Next base: position 17,805,359 of record FR990100.1, on the reverse strand, counting down.
GTTACGGTACTATCATCTGCAAATAATGTCATTGGGCAATTTACTGCATTTGGCAAGTCATTAATATAAATAATAAAAAGCAATGGTCCAAGCACAGAACCTTGTGGTACTCCATATTTTATAGTTCTTTTCTCAGATAAAAATAAAGTCTCTTTTGTAGTCTTTGGATCTAATCTACATATTTCCACGTATTGGCATCTATGACTTAAATAAGATTCTAACAGTTGAAGCACATTTCCTCTTACTCCATAAGCATTGAGTTTTTTAAGAAGAATGTTATGATTAACAAAATCGAAGGCCTGGGTCATATCCATGAATACACTGCAAACAGGCCTTCTCTGATCAACATTTTTCATTACAGTATTAAGAAGATTAAATATAGCCATAGTTGTAGACCTCTGTTTACGAAAACCTTGTTGTTCGACTATTAGTAAATTCTTCTTTTCAAAATAATTGTACAATTGTCTATGAATAAACTTTTCAAATATTTTTGCGAATACTGACAGCAGTGCAACGGGTCTATAGGATTTCATATCTTCCTTGTCGTCTTTTTTATGAATTGGTTTTATGATACCCGTTTTCAGCATGTCAGGAAAAACACCTTCACTGATGCTAAGGTTAATCAGGTAGCTTAGGTGTGGTGCGATATAGTCGGCAACATACTTAATAACATTTGTTGAAACACCATCATGTCCTACGCTTTTTTTATTTCTGAGGTCTTTTATAATTTTGTATATGTCTATAGGAGTACTTGGGGACATAAACATAGATGTTGACCTGGTCATAATATTAAAGGAGTTAAAGCAGTTGTTTGAATCTACATTCTTAATTAATTGCGGCGTTTTATTAATGATAAATTCATTAAACTCATTTGCTATTTGTTTGGGGTCAGTTATAACAGAGTTATTTAATCTAATTTTCTGTATATATTCTCTAGGTCGGTTCATTTTTGTTTTATTTATTATTCTCCAGGCCATTTTTGTTTTATTATCAGCATTCCGTATGGCGTTCATATTGTGCAAACGTTGTGATATTTTGGTAATAGCTTTAAATCTAGCCGAATAGTTTTTCAGTTTCTTTTTATTAACTAACGAGGGTTTAGATCTGGAGGTCAACAAAAGTTTTCTTTTTGTTTTACTGCATTTTTTAATGCCCGGTGTGATCCATGTAGGCCGTTTAGTTGTCTTAACAGTAATTGTATTCACCGGAAAGCAAAGGTCATAGTACAATTTAAATGTGCTGTGAAACACGTTAAAAGCTTCATTAGGATTATTCGTAAACATCATGTCATGAAAGGCAATTTTCTCCATACAATATTAAGGATAAGAAATAGTAAAATTGACTGTTCTTTTGAGTTTGCGTCCAATGTCGTAAATCAATATAATAAATAACCACAACATGCTTCGTCAGTTTGTATAAAATGCCTCACTTGCAATTTGATACAGCTGCAGGCACAAATTTAGAGACCGACATAAGCGAATCATTAATAAAATTTCCGATATACTATATTACTCGATCGTTTGTAGGTTCCTAGTTACATCTTGTTCGCAATGCCATTGACATTGAAAGTGACCGCCGCAAGTAATGCAGTATTATGCAAATACTTTTTTTGTTACGGCTGTTTGTCACGGTTTTCGATAACACTAACACTACAAGTAGAACTTGCATTTGCAATGAATGCTTTTTGCTAATATAGGTACTTAAAAGTATATATTCCGAAGTACTCAAATAATAGATTACAAATGATTTCAAATGTGTCATACCTTCCGCAAAAAAAACATGAATTAAATAAAACATTAAAATCGAAAATTATCCGAACTGGACGTAACGACACTTCAGAAACTTCGAGGTGCCTATTCGTAATTGTTGCAATTACTTCGTATTATAATCGTTTTAATTTAGATGATGTGTCTGCGCAGGTGAACAGAGACGGCATTGGGTGCTGGAACGTGAACAAGCCCTACTCGCCGGAGACCAACCCACTTCTCTTCAGCGACCCCATCCTTTACGAGTTCCCTAATGACTTGAAGGTAAGATTGTTTGATTTTTTATCACGGTTCACGTTTTACTAGTCGAAGACCAACTCGCTTTTGTTCAGCGACCCCATCCATTACGAGTTATCCAATGACTTGAAGGTAAAATTGTTTGATTTTCTGTCATGGTTCACGTTCTACTCGTCGAAGACCAACTCGCTCCTGTTCAACGACCCCATTCATTCATTACGAGTTCCCCAATAACTTGAAGGTAAGATTGTTTGATTGTCTATGATGATTATGATTCATGTTCTACTCGTCAAAGACTAACTCGCTCCTTTTCAGCGACCAACGACCAAATCCTTTACGAGTTCCCCAATGACTCGCAGTTGGAAGTAGTCGGTAAGACTTAATATGGTTCAAAGTTTTACTGGCTGGACCCGATCCTCTTCAGAGACCCTTACCTTACAAGTTCTCCAATGACTTAAAGGTAAGATTGTATGATTGTATATATTTATGGTTCAAAGTTCTACTCGCCGGAGACTAACCGCTCTTCTTCGGCATCCTCATCGTTTACGAGTTCCCCAATGACTTAAAGGTAAAATTGATGGATTATATTACTTGTTATGGACAAGAGGTGTGATGACCGATAACTTACTATAGTCACCAACCTATAGTTATCTTCAGCGATCATAAAATGCTGTAACGCCTTAAGGTGCGTCCACACTTGTATCATTTGCTCGTATCCGATCATCGTGGCATGACTGCGTATCGCGCTGTTTGGACGCTCACTGGCGGCGCGGCGATCACGCCGCGCTTGTCCGATCTAAATGTGTGATACGCGTATCAAGATGGATTTCGAGCGATCGGATCGGCGCAACGTCCAAACGCGTGATCGTGTCACGTGATCATGCCACGGGATGAAGATCTGATCGGGCAAATGATACAAATGTGGACGCACCTTTAAAGGTATAATGCCTAGTTTCTAGTGAGGAGTGAATTACTCTAAACTCTAGTCGCCGAAACAAATCAAACAAGAGAGCCTTTCCATAGCGCAGTGATCCCACCCTTAAAAAGTTCCTCAACGACTCGAATATGGGGCTGGTTATATTAATTGCTTACTATGGAATTGATGAAAATTGTAAAAGGGTTAACGATGTCTAAGTACATAAGTATAATTATATCTAGTTATAATTGTGTTAATTATTCAAATTCCATTTGAAATATACGAATAGTTACACTTTACTTATGCTAATAAATGGATTGCTAGGCTAACTAATATAAATTTTATTACGTAGTTTCGTGGATAATTTTATAATAATATTAATAAATATTTGTGGCAAAAAATACAATTTTATTTTTCTTAATAATTCTTAATAATATTAAAACATACTTAACTTATGAGAAAACACTCATTAAGTAATTTAAGTATGTCTAATGCACGCGCAATTTAGAGCAATAAATAATTATATTTTCTTTTGTACGTGCATCTCTAAATATATTACCACGTAAATATATAATACGTTAAATTTAACCTTGAAGTAAAAGGAGAGGTGTTATAAGTTTAACGTGTGTAGCTGTGTGTCTGTCTGTGGTACCACAGCTTCTAAACTGATTTTTTTTTTACCGTTTAAAGATCACCAGCTGTTGTTGTTATGTCTAGGAGATTTTTATAGGCTTTTATATAGTTTCATCAATCAAATTTAAAATTTTAAGTAAAGGTTGACCCACTTCCCGTTGCTGTTTTCCCCATTTTCGATTGAACTAAAATACCATCGAGCTGATCTGATGATGGAGTCGGATGGTGGTCATAGGAACTCTGTAATAAAATAACAAAATCATACGGCGTTTCGGCTTTTTAGTATTGTCTCGGTGAGTTGTCGATGGGTTGGGAAGGAAGGACAGTCGGCAATAAACTCTCTAACATTAATAAAAAAAATTACAAACATGTATTTAACCAGCATTTGCATTCGCAGGTGGATGACGAAGGCACGCTCTGGCTCCTTACGGACAAGCTTCCGAGGTTCCTCTACAAGACGCTCGACCCCAACGAGATCAACTACAGGATATTCAGCATTAACACCACAGAGGCCATCGTCGGCACCGCGTGCCAATAAACTTTGTCTATGTGAAGCAAAGCAGAATCACCAATCTCCCTGTTCTGCTTTTCCGTTGTACAAATCCTAAACAAACAGGCAGACAAGAATCATGTTAACAATTATTTCTTTGATCTCGATACTGAATTACTCTGACATACTCAGCTATAAATTTTAAATTTGTTGCCGACAGTTATTTTTGGTTTGATGTATGTAACATAATGTACGTGTTTATTAAAGTTACGCAATATGTGTATGTTTATTATACTCAACACGTGATGCCTCTGGCCAACAACTTGTTATAGTTTTGATAAGAGTACAACATTTTAATGATAAACTATTTATAAGATTTTTCCATTAGCATAGTTATAAATAAAGTTAAGAAATGAGAGAGCTATTGTCAGTTTATTTTTTTTTGTAAAACTCAATCAGCTTTCTTATTCATAACTACTACAAAGACAAAAATCAATGACTTTTATTTTAAGCTAAATGTTGCAATGCTCAACACTATCCCAAAGTTGGTACGTTCAAGCTTGCAGTAAAACCAAAGTATATAAGTATATTTTAGTACTCGGCTGTTTATTGCTATCGCTCTCTCACTCGCACCTGAGAATACATATATTTGTCATTCGTGTACTATTGAAAAGATGCCGAGTACTAGTCATAATATAGTTTCACTGTATGCCGAGCGAGCGAAGAGTCTCCTTTACAGCTTGCGCAAAAATGCTTTCGTATGTCTGTTTGTCCGACGGGCGTCTGTACGCATGTCTGTCCGACTGTTCTCCTCTACAGGTTTCTCACCGTTGTTATGGAGCTCATTTTGTTTTTTAATTGTTTCTTAATGTTACAACAAATTTCCACAAAATTTTATAAAAGTTACATTGTTTTGGAGAGCAGATTTAGGGTTAATAGGATGCTGTAAGAGAGCTCTCAGGGGGGTAGAGTATTGAAAAACTTTGCATGGTGTTATGGTGTTACACCACGTATTACTAGTTCTTACGAACAAATACGAAAATCTCATAAAAAACAATATAAAGGAAAAAATCCGCAACACCAGAAACGCCTTAAAAATAACATTAGATGGCTAAAAATAACAGTGGCTTCAGGTAACCAAGGGCCCCGGGATAAAAAAAAAAATGGGGCCCAATGTCAGTTCAAGATTCTGTTAGTCAGGGACCAAGGAAAGAACCACTCTTAAAATATTGGGGGCCCGGGGCACGGCCCCCTCTAGCTCTTCGGTAGCTACCACTACTATGTACATTAGATTAAATTGGACCTTACGCGCCAGTATATTTTACTTGTTTGTGGTCCTCGTGCGGTGCGTCGTCAACGTTAAGGTGCGTCCACACTTGTATTATTTGCTGTGGCGTGGCATGACTGCGTATCGCGCTGCTTGGACGATCATGCCGCGCTTGTCCGATTTAAGTGTGTGATACGCGTAGCAACATACGTTTGGACGTTGCGCCGATCAGATCGCTCGAAATCCATGTTGATACGCGTATCAAATACTCCGATCGGACGAGCGCGGCATAATCGCGACGGTGCGACGTCCACACTAGCGATCATGACACGCGATCATGCTACGCGGTTATGATATGCCGCGATTCATCTCGAGTCGGTTTTTGCCCGATCATCTTCTGTCTCGTCCATTGCAGCTACGCGTGAAAGAGATGGCCGAGAGGCGTGGCTTGAGTCGCTGGCGCAGGTGTGTTACGGCGAATTTCCAAACTACTGCCATTTTTAGTTGCTACGCGCGCGGTGCCGCCGACGCATGGGCGCTGCTGTCCACGCTGGTGCTCGGCGCTCGCGGCTTATCAGCTGACGTGATAATGATCAACAAGTTTTTGGACGGGTGTTAACTAATTTGATGTGCGATCGCAGAGTGCAACAGTTTTACACGGAACACAACGTTACTACAGAAGAACGATCACGCGAAAAATGATGATCGGCGAAATGCCGAAATGATCGGAGCGGTGAAACAATACGGCTAGTGTCCAAACTGCAGCATGCAAAATGATCGGCGCGGTGATCGGATACGGTGATACGCTACGGCTTAGTGTGGACGCGTTTCTTGACGCGGCGGCGCAAATGATACGGAATGCCGACAGTGAGCGTCCACGCAGCGCGATACGCAGTCATGCCACGGGACGATGATCGGATACGAGCAAATGATACAAGTGTGGACGCACCTTTACGTGCGTTGTCCGCAGCGAGGAAAACTAATACGCGATGTAACTATAGCTTATGCCACGCGACTTCGTTTGCGACTATTAGTTAATTTATCGTCTATGTTTGTTTTGTGTTGATTTCCCTTAAGAGGATGAATTGTAATTTCATTTTGAATCAAAGAATGTATGAAAATCTGTACCTTTATTTATCTTTATATACTATTTATATGTTTCTATTGTGCAATATTAGTAGATAAAATCATAAACTAAAATTTAAAAATGTTTAAATAGTGGATATTTAAAAATGCTTCAATAAACAAACACCACTAGGAAACTTTGGCATTAATACTTAGTCGGAAGTGAATGCTAAGTGTCACAATACTCGTAATTCACAGTCAAAAGGGCTTAAACTTGTAAATTTTCTGACACAATTCCCGGATGGGCGATTTTTGTATTTTTGATTAAACATAACCAACGACTATGATTACAATTACAATTATAGTAGATTGAGCGGAGCAAGTGGTTCAAATATAGATTCCTGAGCGCAACGAGGCTTTCAAGGCACGAGAAGCCAAATAATTTTGCAGCCGTGCGAAACACACAACTTTTCGCCACACTACAGCGAGGAACATGTGAGATGTAAGTAAGAAAAACTATGAAATTATAACAAACCGATTATGAACCTACAAAACACACTCATAACAAAACAAACAAATAACCAAACCTATATAAAAATATAGATTCCTGAGCGCAACGAGGCTTTCAAGGCACGAGAAGCCAAATAATTTTGCAGCCGTGCGAAACACACAACTTTTCACCTCACTACAGCGAGGAAATGTGTGATGTAATTAAACTATGGAATATATTTTAAAAAACAAACTATTTTTTTCCATTTAAAACTAGTAACAATGAACCTACGATACACACTAATAATAGTTATAACATGACAAACAAAAAACATATTAGCTAGTAAATAAGCCATACTGGTCGAGTATGAGATATTGAACAGACCATATATCATATTGACATAAGTCATAAAAATGAACAGTATAAAACGGTGGTCAGATTTTTGTAGGTCATAATTATTGATAGTCATAAAAGTCGATGCCCATAACATTTAAAATCCATACAGCATCATTTCCAAAATGTTAGAAGCAATAACCTTCCTTATTATAACTGTTACAACGTCTATATTCGCAAGTTGTAATGATTGGTTGTCTAGTGATTACGTCAATGTAATGATGTTGCTAGACTTATAAATGTTGAAGTAGCAATTCAAATTATAACTATAAGAATTTGTTTTTTATATTTAATTTTCGATCTGAGAATTAATGAATTTGTTTTTATTTTACTTAAATATAATGATAATATGTTACTGAACGCGTTTTTTCCCGAACGCTTTATGATTAAAGTGGGTATTTGAGGATATTAGTAAAACGCATAATTTACAGGCCATTGCTGCCAACTTAAAACTGGCTTAAAGTTTTTGCGTCTACAACGAGCTTTTATTTATTCGTGTTATGTATGAATTATTATTTGTTATTACTAAATAAATGCATTAAATGTTTATGTTTTTTTTACACCACCTCCCTACCTGACCTGACCTGGACCTGGTAGTAGTTCGTATTAATATAGTCCTACATTTGTGCCTATAAAGCTACCGCGCGGCTCGCTCGCTTCGCTCGCTCGTTAGGGTCACAACTCAACCTAACACTCCTCCTCGCTTCGCTCGTCGTCGTACCTAACCTAACCGAAGTCGGACTTGGTAGCAGTCGGTGTTATGGTTTTATGATAGGGCTCGCTCGGCTCGCGCGCTGTAAGGTCACAGTTCATCCTAACACTCCTCCTCGCTTCGCTCATCGTCGTACCTACACTGACCTGCCTTAGAGTCGAGTAGGTAGGGAAGTTTTCTAAGTTGCATCATAGTCCATAAATTTGTTAAGTTAAACTGAGGAAAGTCATAACTTCGTAATCAACATTCAGTTTTTTAGATGTAATTCGGTTAGTTATTAAAACGATATGAGTAAGAACCATTAGTAGGTTAAACTATATGCCTTATATATGCCAAATATTTCTGAAAAATGATTGATAGACCATTGAATGTTATAGTCAGCAATTTTATAACTTTTGTGATTAGAGTATTTAATGTTATAGGTTATTAATGTTAGATCTATTAAGCGTTATACTTAACAAAAATTATGACTATTGATGCTTATGTCACTAAATGATATGGATATCAATTTCTGACTAACGAAATTCGGAATAATAAATATATGGGAAAGAAAGGGATCCCAATTTTATCATACATATGTAGGGATAAAAACTGTCGAGGTCGCAAGTTAGATAATTGATTTAAACCCTTTTAAAAAAACACTAAAATTTATTTCCGTCCAAGACGTAACGAAAGACGATTCATTTTTAACCGACTTCCAAAAAAAGGAGGAGGTTCTCAATTCGACGGAATGTTTTTTTTTATTTTTTTTATGGATGTTCACCGATTACTCAAAGACTATTTGACCGATTTCAATTTTTTTTTTGTTTTATAGAAGGTACTTTTCTAGTTGGTCCCATTTAACTTTGGTGAAGATTTGATGATGGAATCCATGAGGAATTGAAGGAACTCCTCAAATATTGTAGGCATACATATAGCGATTTTGGTATTATAAGAAACAAAATAAGCATTTGCATTCAGAAAGTGTAAATTGTTGAAGTGGACCTGATGCAGAAGACCACAGAATGCCATCGGAACTCCTCAATGATAAATGATTTACGGGTGGCGACAAAATATCTTGATTAATTTAGCTAAGCAACTTCATAGTCACAAATTTAAATGTTCCTGTTGAGAATGGTACCATCGAATTGATTTGATGATGGAGCCGGAAGGTAGGCACCAGATCTATGTAATAAAATAATGTATCCTAGCCATGTTTGGGCTTGTTCGAATCGTCACGAGATACACTTTTAAGTAACGATTAACTAAAAAGTGTAAAATAAATAAACTTTTAAACAAAAAAATAAAACCGACTCCAAAAAAACTAAAAAGTAAAAAATAACGCCATAATTCAGTTTCTTCAAATTACTTACAAGTAACCGTTTGTATACTCAATCTATACAGTATATACAATTAATGTTATTTTGGAGTCGGTGCCATCGTGTCACAACTTACTAAAATCGTCAATTTTCAATATTTTACACATTCTTTATATGGCACCGACGCCAAAATAAGATTAATTGTATATACTGTATAGATTGAGTATACAAACGGTTACTTGTAAGTAATTTGAAGAAACTGAATTATGGCGTTATTTTTCACTTTTTAGTTTTTTTGGAGTCGGTTTTATTTTTATCGACCACGAATACTAAGATCTCTGTTATTTTCATGATATTTTAACTTTCATGGTTATACTTTTATTTTAAACTAAAATTTATGATATAACTATCGTTCTGCTGATTGCGGAATAGTAATGATAATACATATATATATATATATTTTTATCTTACATTCTTTTCTTGGGCCATAATTCCACGCTTATGTTACAAATACTTTCGTACCGCTTAATGTAGCTTGTTTTTAAATACACTTTGGTAGAAATTCGTTTTCGTACACTGACAACTCATACTCTAGTAGGGCAACACCGGTAAGAAAGCCCAATCCCATCAGTTTGTCAAAAAATGCCATTCAAAGTAGATGTTGTCATGGTTTCGGGAAAAACCTCTAAAGTGCTTGTGTGATTTGAAAGTTTTTAACCAGCTTTTTTTTTCATAAAATAGTGTAATGGTTTCACGTACGTGACATGTATTATTGTATTGAAAATGTCGTTATTTCACCATGATAATCCAGTTTTTTTCAAAAATACGTTACACTTTCGTTGCGAATATGTTACATTTTTGCAAAAGGCACGTATTTTCTATGTAACATAAGGAAAATCTATGGTAAAGGGAAATGCACACAGAATATACTAAGTAGTGATTGTTTTTAACCAGCTTTTTTTTTCGTAAAATAGTGTAATGGTTTCACGTACGTGACATGTATTATTGTATTGAAAATGTCGTTATTTCACCATGATAATCCAGTTTTTTTCAAAAATACGTTACACTTTCGTTGCGAATATGTTACATTTTTGCAAAAGGCACGTATTTTCTATGTAACATAAGGAAAATCTATGGTAAAGGGAAATGCACACAGAATATACTAAGTTTTAATGAGTCTTTATTCGATTTCTAATGACAAAACACAGTAAGTTTAAATGGGTCATCGTAAGATATTTGAAATTGTAGGTATGTACAGTGAGTCCCAAAAATAAATTAAACAATTCTATCGCACTAAGTATATACGATTTTAATCGGTGATTACGCGTACCTACACACAAACTTAAATAGAAATAATGTAATAATATAACACAAAATTAATTTAATATAGGATACGCTTAGTAATTTAACTTTAATTAATTATAGATTAATCTAAGCTCTGTAAAACCCAAACATTGATATTGAAATAAAGAGTAAAATTTTATTTTTTATTAATCCTTCTAATTTTGTAATTGATAACGAACACATAAAAGTAGCAGTAATCGTACGAATGTAGATGATGAGGCGAATAAAAACATCTAAGCACTTACCTAATCGACTGAGCGAGCGAAGCGTCTATGCTTCAGCTTGGACGAAAACATTTTTTTCTTGTTGTCCGAATTCCAAATGCTGGATTTCCCGATGTCCAGATGTTTGGATTTCCCGCTGTTCTCGCCTAGAGCTCGCATTTCCAAACCGATTCGCATGACATTTTGTGTGTAAATTTAAAAAAATGGCGGTGAAATGGGGGTTCAAAACGTATATAATGACAAATTTCCGCCGCAATTTGAGCTGTAGACACTGCTCACGAATATTTACAAATACAAATAATTACATCACACGAGTGTTTTATTATGTTGATTTGAATTTGTCATAAACATTTTGCTTATAGCCCTTACAGGCAAAAAACTTTATTTCATTTCATAACTTGTATTTTTTTTCATTCATTTCAATCAGAATATTTTCCGGTATGATCAGAGCTTTATAACGACTTATGTTACGTTTTATGGTAACATAACGAATTTTTTTCATGTTACTTCTATGACACATTGGTAACTTTCCGCGGCCTCACCCAATTATGAAGAAAACGCAGCTTAGAAATTATTTCCGCGCAAACGTCATTGGTACATTGTTTTACTTTAATCGTGTTTTTTTTAATCTGCCAAGACTGTCAACCTCTTAATTATTTTTTCTCGAGAAATAAATGCAGTATTACTTAATAATAAAAACAATTAGTCGTATGCATATTAAAAATAAATAATCATTTTTAAATAATAACAATCGTACCTAAAATAACGTTTTAAGATGATGAATTGACTTTTTGAATTCATATAAGACCTCATCGCTCTCTCATTTTAAGTCTAGCGTGCAAAATTGATTTTTCTACGCGGATTTGATTGAACTTTTCCGAGCGAGTGACGTGAAAAAGATATTTTAGCATCACTTAAGGCCTATCGTGTCGGTTGTGTGTAAGTAGTTACCGCATTATAATCAACCAAACCCAGCTTATGCCCGCGATTTCGTTGGCGTACAACTCGAATTTTGCATTTGTAGTTTTAAAAAGTAACTCAGAAGACGTACCCTACCCATGGCAACGATATACAGAAAAAAGTTGATTGACCCTTATTACACGGACTGCTAAGTAGGTAGAAATAGAAATGTTTATTTGCTTGAATACGTTACAATTCGATTTTAAGATTATTATTACCCAGTACCAGTATCAGTATTCAGCCGTCATAAAAGTCAACATGCAAATTAATATTATGCACAAATTATATGCTTAGTAAAATAAAACAAAATGTCAATGTGAATTAAATTCCAAGAAATAATAATTAATAATTTATAGAATGTAACATTTCAACATTTTCAGATTAGATATTAAGAATTAAAATTATACATGTCTTAGTTTATAGAAATAGATTAATATACAAGTTTAGCGAATAGAAATTAAATGTCCAAAATAATAATAAAACAAATATTTTTTTTTTACTGCCCACAATATTACTTAAATAATAAATAATAAATAAATAAATAATATAAATATTACGGGACAATTTTTACACAAATCGCTCTAGTCCCATGGTAAGCTCAATAAGGCTTGTGTTATGGGTACTAGACGACGATATATTTAATAGATATATTACATATATACATAGAGAACATCCAAGACTCAGGAACAAATATTTATGCTCATCACACAAATATTTGCCCTTACCGGGATTTGAACCCAGGACCTCAGCTTCGCAGGCAACATTACTCCCACTGAGCCAAACCGGTCGTCATTCGCTACTTATTCGCTAAAATTTAAAAAGTCTTTCACACTGTAAAACAATGACCTTGCAACCATTTAGTCAGCCTTGCCTTAAATATTTTCCCGTCTAAAATTTTTATGTCATTCGGAAGGTTATTGAATAAAATAATACACATGTTGTACGCATTTTTCCTATAGATATCAGATTTACATGGTGGATGGTATATTAAGTTTTTGTACTGCGTTCGCACATGTCTTGTGAACATTTCGTCGTATTTTTTAAAATACCCTGGTTGGCCTTTGGTAAACAAACATGTTTTCAAATGTACATTGAAGCTATGGGTAAAATATTAAACTTTTGGAAGAGTGGTCTGCAGCTCTCATCAAATCGGATGCTACCTACTGCACGTAAACATTTCTTCTGCATTAAAAAGTGGTACCTAATGGAACGCATTATTCCTGTGTGTAATTCTCATTAATAACGATTAATATGTATATTTTAAGTTCTTCAATGTCAGAATGCATAGACAGTTAAAGCAGCTAGTTATCTCCCCATAACTATACTGTCGATGATAATGGGTCAAATCTTACTTTTTTTAGGGTTCCGTAACTCAATCGGAAGAAACGGAACTTATAGGAGCACTTTGTTGTCCCTCTGTCTGTCCTTCTATTTATCTCGAGATCGCGTGGAGGTAGAGGTATCGAGTTGAAATTAACACAATATATATATACTCAAGTCTACGGTGGTGGGTTGAAGCTGTGAAAAAATCAAACTTGTACATTAACTTGAAAAAAGATACGGCCATTTATGCCGCAAAAAACGTATATCGTAACGTATATCGATACTCTCAAGGGAATCAAAATGATAGGGTACTTCTCGCGTTCACATAGAACTATGAAATTTGGCAAATAATAACGTGACATACAACAAATACATACAATAATCGGAAACCTGTACATTTGTAATTAAATCATAAAAAATCTAGTCTTTTTCAAAAGATATATTTGTACAGCCTGGTTGCGTTAAGTTTGCACTTCATTTTTATATTTTGTATGCAATGCTATAGATATCAGGTGCAAAACTTAACTCAACTGGAACTGGGTAATTTAATAATGTTAGGGTAAGTGAAAGTTTGTACGGAACCCTCGGTGCGCGAGTCGAACTCGCACTTGGCCGGTTTTTTCCTGACTCGTATCAGAGTAGTCTACGCGAGTTGAATCAAAATGGCACGAATGTAACTAATTGTGGCACTTCATTACTTATAGAAATATTTTTTCTTAAGAACAGTGCTGATTTATTCGATAAAAACACAATTAGGCTACACAGCAATTAACTCGCGAACTGATAATGCCATCAAGATTTACATAACAATGTGTTCCTATTATCAATGTCAAGTGGAGTCAAATCGATAAGTTCAGTGGAGATTTTAATAAGACTATACTGTTGAGCAGTTCCATTAAGTTTCACTCGCGGCGGCGCAGTGACATTGCTCGGACGTAGACATGGCTCCCAGGACGGAAAAAGTTGGCATTGTGGGCAGGTAAGGCTACGTTTAAATCACTAGTTACGTAACTTACTAATTACTTTACATTTATCCTTAAGAGGTTTTGTTGAAACCAAGTCATAACACAACCGTTCATGAAGGAAAAAAAGTTACAATAAGATAATTTTATACTACATAAATAAAGTATTTACTTATATTTATTACGTAGATTGTTTTCACGGTTAACAAAAATATTTAGTGATAAGATAAAGGTGTGTAAACTAAACGGCAGGGTTTATTTATGAACCAACGTAAAGTTTGACTTTTGGTTAAATCGCGTCAAAACATGAGAAAATTTATCTTATACGCTAATATCTAATCCCCTGGGTTTCTATTTCAAATATTTAGGAATATTTGCTCGCGATAGTTATGGAAATTGTGACTTATTTTTATTCCTATAGAGTATAATAATATAGCTGTAGCCCATAGGACACAGTTTTCATCCTAAACCATAATAGAGACATAAATCTATTAATAGATCAATGCATAAATCAAAAGAAACCAAAACACAATAAATATGAACCCTAAATGCGAATAAAATGATAATATAGGTGGTTTCATTGACTCCGGTGTAAGAATGCGACGGGCGATGAGGAAAATTAAGTTTAAGAATCAAGTAAGATGTTTTTTTTACCGGGTAATGATTATAGATTTATATATAAATTCCCTTGCCATTCCGTCATTTTTAAACTGATCAATAAGGACCGAATTTCTTATTTAATAGGGACGATTTGGTCTCCCATGTGGGCATTTGCTTATACGGAGTTTTTGTTTGTACATGGGAGCAGTGTAGATATCAGTAGGTACGCAACGATTGTTATGATAAAATCAATCAAGATAAAGACACCGTTATTTGTATATTCAACTAGAAGGCGCCCGCAACTTTGCTGATTAGGAAATGTCATAAATCTCTTTTTTGGTTCAACCTATTCTGGTAAAAAGTATCGTATAATCACCTGTGACTGCCCCCTCTATCTTTGCACCAAAAATGGTTGAAATCCGTTTAGCCGTTTTGCCGTGATAAAGCTGCGAAGACACAATTAGTAGTATATGGAAAATGTTAATCCGTTCAGTGACCCTCAAATAACCTGGTTAATTTTTTTTAATATCTTCAATGTCTGTACATGAACAAATGGCAAGTTGTAAAAATTTAATATATTTTTTTAACCTTTATAATGTTAAACATGTCATTTTGTATTTTACCATAAAAGTTCCAGCTATCTTTAACAGCACTTGTATCGTTTAATGAGCATGAAAAAGGTGTATCATAAAGTATTAAGTAAGAGACATTGCGTCAACGAAAATGTAAATATATAAGGTAAACGTTCCAATGTTTGATAGCCTAATTTTAATATAATTGACGCCCTGTTTATCACCTCTTTTGCTATTAAAAAGCGTTTCATCTAATAATGAGGACGTTACGAGCACTGGGATATTTACCTATTTGATCAGTACGTTGAATTTACTTTATAGGAAAACAGACATTTGTCGTTTGTACGAAAACTAAAAGAAGAGAAAAAATTAAATAGGTATTATTTATGGATATAAGTATTTATCTTTATAAATATGTCTGTAAATTAGTTGCACCTTCCACAATTTACTATCTGCTTTGCCTCAAGGTTGACTCGTAGAGAATGCCCTATAGCATTAAGTCCGCCTTTTGTACGGTATTTTTTTCTTTTTGTGCACTATAGATTAAATAAATAAGTAAATTATTAGGTACATATTTCATTCTTTTTTTCTTTAGTAAGTATATTCAGTCCTCAGATTTTCCTTGTAACCCAACTTATAAATCACGTTGTGATTTTTTTTACCAATCATCGGAATAGCATAACATTATACACGTCGAAAACTTTCCCTTATCCAAAATCACTCTTGTCGAAAACTTTTCCTTATCCAACAAGATCGATTCTTGCTTGCAATATTTTTGTAAACATTAGATTTTCATATTATGATTTATCATATCTTAAAGTCGCAAGAGGTTAATTGTTATCAATAAGATATCATAGAACCCTGACCTCATCGCGCACACCATTATTAACTTATGTAATGTAGCCATAAACAATAGTTTTTATGAATTAATTATAAAATATTATTTCTTTTCTTGACTTAGCGTCGAATATAGTGAAGACAATTGCACCGAGTGCATAGATAAATACCTAGTTTGAATCTACTTTACTGTTTACAAATAGGTGTTACACAGACTCCACCTAAAGAGTAAAGTTCTGCCGTTTCTGAAATAGTTGCCCGAGCCACTTTGGTATGAGAAGGGAAGATCACAATGTGGTGGTTTGACGGACAAATCATATAAATAGGGTATATAATGACAAGAAGGGCCTTCGTGAATTAAACTATGTTAGTCACTAGTAAATAACATTATAACGCATGGTTTTATGCGGTAGCAAAAAATCTCTCATAAATGCATAAGCAATCTACCTATTGATTTTTATGCGCGCCAACGGTAACCAAAAGTACAGCCAAAACTAGTCTTGTTTGCCGCGGGCGTCTTCCGAAGTGAATATCGCATAACTGCGAGTGAAGCCATGAACGAACAAGTGAAGTGGAACAAACAATTTCTTACGTTACAGCGGCCTCATCGGAAGGTCATGGGCGATGCTGTTCGCGTCGGTCGGCTACCAGGTGACCGTGTTCGACATCATACCGAAGCAGGTGACGGACGCCCTTGCTGACATCAAAGTGCAGCTCCAGACCCTGCAGAAGGACGGTCTGCTAAGAGGGACGCTAAACGCCGACCAGCAATTTGCGTGCATTAAAGGTTGGTGGCTATTCTACCTGGTGACCATGTACGACATCGTACCGAAACAAGTGACGGGATGTCGACATTAAATTCAGAGCCCGGAAAATCCATAGCAAAACAAAAGACTGTCGCAATCAAACTTGTGTTAGAAACATTTTTTATCGATATCGAGTAAGTTGTGTCTTAAAAAAAACATACTGATCTGTTTAGGTACATTATTTAGTAATCACTCACGCCAAACGCAAAAAAAGTGGTAAGTTAAGGGTTTGTTTTATATGTGTTATTCCATCTAAAACGCAACGTAACTTATATTATCAACGTTACTTATATTTCATATTAAGTAATAACCCTTCCCTTTTGGCTTGGCCGTAGTTTAAGAGGTAATCAACCTCATTGAAAATAATAGAAACTTCAGAAAATTTGTAATCCATAAGACATTGAATGTCATTATTGTCATTTAATTGCGTATGACAGCGATAAAATATAAGTTGTGTCTCTATAGATAATAATTATTTGTATCTTAAACTGTTTGAAAGGGACGTTATTGTTACTACCAATTACAATGAGTTTTATAAATTTGCTCCCTTGACATCGAGTGAAGTCGAACGTTAATTTAGTACATAAATGGCTTTATAGTGATAAACGACACAGTCTTCTCGCAGAGAATAGTGAAAAATTAATGATTATCTACTCCTATCACTATAACAAACCCAATAAGATGTGCTGCTGTGTGTACTGACGTGGATTTCGAAAAAGAAATTGCATCTGTATCTGTATAATTATACAAACCTATGTGAAATTTTGTATTAAATATATTTTTTTCATTTGGAGTGCCGTTTTTTTCTCATATTACACAACTATCGATATCGATAAAAAAATGTTTCTAACACTAGTTTCATTGCGACAGTCTTTTGTTTTGCTATGGATTTTCCGGGCTCTGAGGTGCAGCTCGAGACCCTGCAGAGAGCCATAATCACACCAAAACGGCTAAAAGGATTTCTAAAACTTTTGAGACATGGGTGGGAAATGGTATATGATATATTATAATAATATGAATATGTATCTATCTTAAGTAATTTATCTTCCTAAATTATGTCTGTAAATTAGTTGCACCACTCACAATTTATCTGCTTTGCTTCAAGGTTGACTGGTAGAGAATGCTCTATGGCATTAAGTGCACCTGTTGTACGATAAGTTTTTCTTTTGTACAATAAAGATTAATTTAATAAATAAATGGGCAGTAAAGATTAATTTAATAAATAGATACTTTTTACCCGACTTCACTGAAGCAAAAGAAGGTATGACTTTTTCCCCTCCGCGAACAAAGTAGTAGAAGGTGCCCCTTCTAGTATTTTATAAAGTCAGGTTCTATTTTTAACCCCCGACAAAAAAGAGGGGTGTTATAATTTTAACGTGTCTGTGACTCTGTGTACCTGTGTATCTGTCTGTGGCATCGTAGCGCCCATACGGATGGACCGATTTGAGTGCGGTTTTCTTTGTGTCATAGATAATTTTATCCCGAGTGTTCTTAGCTTGTTTGATGAAAACCGAAGCACTCGTCTCCAAGATATTTAGCTTTTAGTGGAACAAGTCGGGGGTTTTTCTATAGTTATTCAGAGTAGTGATGATGTTCTTGTTTATTTAAACGTGAGTGACGTATGTAGCCGCGCACCGCGCATTTAATTTTTAACTAAATGCTAGCTGATCTCTCTAATCATGTTTTCAGGCTACTAAGTCCCATTTCGTTGTAATTATATTTTACAGTCACGCTTCAAAATGTGTTATCATTTTGTAACTTCTATGTGTGAAGAAAGGTTCAAAATTGTATAAGTACAATACTTTAGACGTGACATAACGATAATGTTATTACTTGCTTTTAACACGACAGTAATATAAACACATAATATTATGTACCTACCCTGTTATTTAGTTGTCTATTTCGCAGGTAGCATTCGGCGAGGTTTCGAAGCAAGCCTTGACAAAACGTGATTCCACTCTTGCGATTATAATTACTTGACTTTAAATTTTTAATTACCTAATTATGTGCTGCGAAGAAATTAAGTAAATATCAACTCTCAGTGATAAAACACTTGAACAATGTGATAAGGAGATAATGGGTTATGCAAGTGGGCTGGTACCACTCTTAGATAACTTTTATGTAAGAATAGAAATAAGTCCAATATGTGAAATATTATGCTTACTAGTATAATACGTAGGTAATTGTATGTTCAATCAAAAATATAAGTAGGTACCTGTACCTACTTTAGTTTAGGGCTTAAGGTCAAAATAAAAGACAGGTTTCAGACGTGAGCGTACACTACTCATTTATTATGAAAATACGAGTAGCTCAATAATATTAATAATATATATTTTGGCCTAAGGTCTAACTAAACATTACCCAACAAGCAAAGATGTCGTTTAAGTAAGCCTTTATACGACATTTTGGACACATAATTGTTTTATAGTGGTTATTAACTTAACTATTCGTCGTATAGACGTAATACATCTGCCGATTAAGTCGTCTGACTAAAAAGTCCAATTACAACGCCCAATAAACGTTTTTGTTACCAAATTATACGACGATCACATAATGGTTTTTATTACAACGTTTACTTAGCATAAGTCTATGTCATAAAAACGTTAGTTAGTCGTTAAAAGGTTTTTAAAAAAACTATTTTGTCATAATAAGGATATAAACGTTTAACAAATACCTTTATACGATGGCTATATTGTGGTTTTATTGATGACTTCAATATGACACTAAGTTATTAGTGCATCGCTTACCTACCTTTTATTCAACGCGTGTTTTATAAATGAAAACCAAAAACTTTATTAAAACTAACAGTTATAGATGAACCTGTTATATTCCTTTTAATCAATTACATGGTTTTTTGTAGTTTTTACAGAATCCTAAATCATGTCAATGGCGCCTGTTTGCTGTCATATAAGAAACGTTTACTGAAGTATTAAGTTGTATACTAGTCTTAAAACAGAAAGCCAACAACTTGTACTGCAATGGCTGATATTAATCATATAAAACATTAACAAAATATTACTATAACTTGTCAAATATTGTAATATCCTTGGAGGGCGACAGTAAATTACTACGTATCGTAATATACAATGCCAATAAAGTGGCATTCCCATAGATCTAAACGATATCCATAATTTGCTAACTACTCCATAAAGTTTCAATATTATTCTTAATAATAAACCATCAAACATAAGTGTTGTAGCATAGTTGGTGAAATAAATAGTCATATTTATTTCACCAACTATGCAACAACACACAAAAACAGACAAGAAACAACGTATATCGAGGAATAATTAGAAAGTGTTGTATAAATAAAATCTCAAAACACTTATGCGATTTCATAGACATGTAATCAGTGTGTAAAGGTTACGACAAGCCTTTTATACTACATAATCGTCACTTTTAAAACCTTTATACGACTTATAGTCGCGTAAAAGATTTTCCTCTACTCTTTATGCAACGTTTTGGTCTATCTTTAACCATTATGTTACCTTTATTTAACTATTTTTGCTGACATGTAAACCTTTATTAAACGATTACGCGACCGTAGGTCTTATAAATTGCGCCATTTTCGCCTTTTATAACCGGTTTCCTTATGTTTATACGACCAACCTAATCGTACCAGAAGTTGTATGTGAAACGTTGTCACTACTTTTAAAAGACTTTGTGTTGCTAGTTGGGTAGTTTCTAATGTGATAATTCATATCATCACACCCACACGACTCAAGATCGCAAATAAATGGCATCTCAACAAGATATGTTTGAAAACGAGGTGAAAAAGTTGAACTACCCTACGAATTGTTCATGTAATGTGTTAGTAATTATTTAGACATGTTGTGACCATATCTCTTTATTATTGCACTATTGGTTGGCTGCCAATCAATCAAATAGTATGTACTACAAACACAAGCCTTCAGTTATTGAATAAGTTAGTTACCCTGTTCACTGCCACAGTCATGATAGGACGACAGTGGTCGAGATGGCTCACTCACTAACGCCAGCATTATATGACGAAAACAAGTAGGGACGATAATACATTTACCGATTAGAACTCTCCAGTCCATTATGATCATGGGTAGTAATTTAGAGGGCACTGCACTATACGTTGTAAAACCTGGCGGCTAACGGGTTGAGATCGTAAAGCCTACTGCCATTAGAGTTATCAGGTGTAAAATTGAAAAGTCCTGTGATACAACTTGACTTGAAAAAGCTGCTAAAGAAGACTAAGTCATTTAAATAAAACAATTTAACGGATTATATCGCGTATATTATCTCATTTGAGTTCCCGAAGTTTCCATCTGGCATGTATGTACACCTTTATTTGTTTTTTCAAAAATGGGTAGTTTGCACAAATTGTAACTATAACAGAGGAAAATATATCTTTTCTCAGTCCACCCGTGACCATGGAAAGCTGAAAAGCTTCCGAAACGTCGGGAACTCATATGAGATAATATACGCGATAAAATCCGTTAAATTGTTTTATTTATATGAGTAATATTCGCGGAAACAGAAGAAAATATTAAAGACTATTAAAATTAATCCTGTCACTACCCCAAAAATCCAGAAATATCAGATCAAATTCGGAGGGGTGAACATTTACTGCACTTTTCCGAATTAAGTAATGGGGTGTGATTTATCAAAAGATTCAAAAGTCATCACATCCGTCTTTGATACGTCACCTGATTAAATTGTGTGACCATGAACCTATTCCTCAACTTTCAGGATCATCCGACCTTGGTGCCAGCGTGAAGGGCGCTGTGTTCGTCCAGGAGTGCGTGCCGGAGGACCTAAACCTCAAGAAGAAGTTGTATACGGACCTGGATAAACTGGTCGACGAAAAAACCGTGCTGTCCAGCTCCACTAGCTGCATACTTCCGTCCAAGTTCTCTGAGGGCCTGAAACACAAAGCGCAGGTATAGTAATCATCGTAGGTCTTTCAGGCTATATTACACAGCATGTAAACTTTTTGGTATCGTTACTCGTACAAAAGAGACCATTGTTATAATTAAAATCGAAAAATCATTTGATATAAATATTCCACTTTTGGGAAAAAATCTATTTTACGAAATTAAAATTGTATAAATTGAACTTGAATTGAAATATTCTATGAAACTCTTGTCGAATAAGAAGATGACTTCACCATAATCATGCTTGATTAGTTTTCGAGCATTTGACTTGTTTAATCAGTAGTTTACCTATCAGCAGGCATCGGATAATCGTATTGATAAATATCCTAAAGTTGCCAAAAACCCAGCAAAAGTTGAGCAAATATGGAGTCGGCTTCTTACTTAAATTATTTTAATTTAATATAAGTTCTGTGACTGCATAAAACGACACGAAGAGGTAAAAATACACAAACATGTTTAATTTATGGTATTTATGACTATTTTGGTAAGCACGTACGTTGTTATGCATATGTAGGTAATGTAATAATGTATATGTAAGTATTTGTTGCAACCGCAGTGTGAATTGATTTAGTTTCAAGGTATATGTAACGTAAGAGAATAATTAAACAAACATTGTTTGTTATAAATCATTTAAGAGTTTATTAGGAAAATTAAATTGAGTCCGTCTCCATAGCGTTCAACTTAGACGCCTCCGCCAAAGTTTAGGTAATCTATCCGATGCCTGTTTATCATTATCAGGCATCAAAGCTAACAGGGTTTGTTGAAGCCTTAGTCTATTGCGAGTACGAACGATTTATCTTGACTAGCCTTTGAAGTCGAGTATAAGTCGAAATTGAAAGCTGACCCTACCACCATATGAAACATAAAGGTATAGCTAGGAAGACAGAGTTTGCAAGCCACCGCTTTTGAAGGTTCTGCCTAACGTCAGATAATGCACTAAACCAGGTATTGGCGCAGAATTGCAAACAAATAGGACTGTTAATTAAATTTGAGGATGAGGAAAGAAAACTTATAGAGGGATTGTAAAAAGATATTCCAATAGATATAATAACAATGTTAAGATTCTTGGTGAGTAAGGTTATTAATTGTTTGTTTTTAGGTGATCGTGTCACACCCAGTGAACCCACCATACTACGTACCGTTGGTAGAGGTCGTGCCCGCGCCGTGGACTCGCCCCGATGTCGTGGCCACGACTAAAGCCATCATGCTGGAGATCGGCCAAGAGCCCGTAGTGCTGGCTCGCGAGGTCGAAGGGTTCATCCTTAACCGTATCCAGTGAGTATAGCATGTGATCCTCCGTCAGACTTGATGGAGACACCTTACTACGTGCCGTTGGTAGAAGTCGTGCCCGCGCCGTGGACTCGCCCCGATGTCGTGGCCACGACTAAAGCCATCATGCTGGAGATCGGCCAAGAGCCCGTAGTGCTGGCTCGCGAGGTCGAAGGGTTCATCCTTAACCGTATCCAGTGAGTATAGCATGTGATCCTCCGTCAGACTTGATGGAGACACCTTACTACGTGCCGTTGGTAGAGGTCGTGCCCGCACCGTGGACTCGCCCCGATGTCGAGGCCACGACTAAAGCCATCATGCTGGAGATCGGCCAAGAGCCCGTAGTGCTGGCTCGCGAGGTCGAAGGGTTCATCCTTAACCGTATCCAGTGAGTATAGCATGTGATCCTCCGTCAGACTTGATGGAGACACCTTACTACGTGCCGTTGGTAGAGGTCGTGCCCGCACCGTGGACTCGCCCCGATGTCGTGGCCACGACTAAAGCCATCATGCTGGAGATCGGCCAAGAGCCCGTAGTGCTGGCTCGCGAGGTCGAAGGGTTCATCCTTAACCGCATCCAGTGATTATAGCATGTGATCCTGTCGGTCTTGATGTAGATCCTATCACCTTACTACGTGCCGTTGGTGTAGGTCGTGGCTGCGCCGTGGACCCGTCCCGATATCGTGGTCACGACTAAAGCCACCATGCTGGAGATAGGTCAGGAGCCCGTCGTGCTAACCCGCGAGGTCGAAGGCTTCATCGTCAACGGCATCCAGAGACTCGATACAATTTGAGTGTCACAATGACGAAGCAACAGGGGAAAACATCGTGACTATCGAGAGGAAACCACACTTCCTTTAACTACATATAATAGTACATTGTTTGACAAGGGGCTGAAATGAGCCATTATGACACGAAGTGATTATTTGGACAAGCTCACGAAGTGAGCGAGTACAAATATGTCTGAATGTCATAATGGCTTTTAGCCACGTGTTAAACACTCTGCTTTTCACTTCGACTGCGAGAAAATTAAAAAATACTTAACATTAAAATTTTATATTTCATGAAAAATCCACAAAGTAAAGTTTGAGCAATTCAATCAAAAATTTTGTCCAATCTGATCAGGTTGGTTTGTTTGTTTTTCATTATTCGTAAGTTATACACTACTTACGAATAACGCTGGCCGCAAGTTTCTTTTTTCAGTTTCATAAGGGGTTAGATGTACTATTTTAGTCTCGCTTCGCGAAGCTAATACGACGTGCTTAGCTCTTTCCCTAATGAGAGAAGAGAAAGAGTGAGAGAAGAGAAAGAGTGTGTAATAAAAATAAAAGTTCTTTACAGATACGCGATTTTGAACGAGGTGTGGCGGTTGGTGCAAGACAAGCTGGTGAGCGTGGAAGATGTAGACAAGGTCATCTCGGAGGGGCTCGGCATGCGCTACGCATTTCTGGGCTCTTTGGAGACTGCGCATCTGAACGCTGAGGGCATGGCCAATTACGTTGAAAGGTGGCGTACATTTTTACCCGACGAAAAAAGTGCATGGTTGTGTGCCTGTCTGTGGCATCGTTGCTACTAAACGGACGAACTGGGATGCAACTCCGAAAAATGAAATTTGAGAATTTCGTTGTTAAATGCTATTCTCATCTCTTTCACTCTTTATTGGAGTGACAGAGACGGGTATACCGTCTGACCACAAAATTTTTGAATTTCGTTTTCGTGAGTTACGCTCCTGATTATTATTTCGTTTCTTTTTTTCGAAAGGATGCCTTCATCGAAATTGTTATTTAGCTATGGTTCATAAACTTGGTTAGCCGTTTGAACAGTATCAGACCTAAAATCTAGACGTATCGAAGGTTTTTTTATTGATTCATCGGTTACAGATGCTTTACCAACAAGGATTGAAATGTAAATGCCTTATGCCCGTATTTCATTGGCTTACTGATTACTCAGAATTATTTCTAGCTAAAATCTTTTCATACAAATCTTCAATGTTCATACATTAATTTTTATTTTCAGATACGGTGAAACCATATACAACGTAAGCAACACAATGGGACCTATTCCTCGCATGACCCAAAGCCCGGCAGCGCCCTCTGTGTACCAGCAACTGAATCAGCTGGTGCCCTTGGACAGACTGCAGGAGAGGCGGGCGTACCGCGACGCTTGTCTCACCAGGCTATCCATACTAAAGAAAGAGCTGAAGAACACCTACAAGCGCTGAAAAACAATTGAAAAGTATAATATCCCGAACGCTCTCAGACGAATTCCGAAAATGTTTTTAAGTAATCGTTACGTTGAAAATAAACTTCTTCATAAGTAATAAATATTTTAATCCAAAGAATAAATGCAGTGAAAAAGTCGATACAAATTCCGGTATGATTCATGTGTGAACAAATGATATGGAAAAAGGAATAAGTAATATTCTATTTTATTGTAGGTACAATACAATACAATACAACAATTCTTTATTGCACACCAACAACAAAAACAGTACAATACCGCCTTAACATAAAATACGGTAGACAATAGGCGGTCTTATCGCTAAAGAGCGACCTATGTAACGAGGTACCTATGTAAGAAATAATTATATATTTTAAATAAAAGGTTGTTTTAATAATTGTGTTTGTTTTGACCTTTTCTGTGTGTTTTCGTACCGATATCACAAATTGGCGGGAGTCGAGTGAGGACTATACACATTGTTATCATTAATATCATTATTTTAGGAATACTTTCCAGCTACCATCTGCTTTTTCGAAATGTCAACTGGATTATATTGAAACAAGAACTCAAATAGTGTGCGTCTTCCATGCTAGGGTGTATGTAAATATTTACTTGCATGTCCTAATAGGTACTCTGAGTACCTAGTAATAAATATATGACAGTGCACTAATGTCATGTATCTCTGACGCTATGGTTGACTGGCATTAAATCCGCTATTTTTACTTCCTTCCTTTCTGTTTTGTGCAATGAAGTTCAAACAAATAAACGGAACAAAGTTTTATATTATAGCCTCGTTTGGAATTGGGCTATGGCGACTTTTTAGTTTTTTTTTTAACTGCATGTTTGACCACGGGATTATGTCGATAATAAAATTAATAAGCGTTGGTCGGCAATCAATAAAACAAGGGGACTGTCAATCTCCATTTAAAAAGCCGTTCCACGATAGGTACAACGCCATCTAAGTATAAGAATTACTAACAATTATTCAACTTTCCAGGCGTGACACAGTATTTAAATGTAACGATTTATTTATTATTAGCTGTTTACGAAGTAACTAATTGTTATTGTACTATGTTTCTTTCTTTTATTATTATTTATAACATCGTTAAATGTTTAGTTTTAAAGCGCCATGTAGTTTTTGCTAGAGTATCTCCTGTCGGAGCACGAAATTGACAAACCTCTTGTTTTAATGGTCCTTGATTATGTTATCAATAATTACTAATTAATTGATATTAACGCCACATAACAACCAATAAGTAAATCATTATAGGTATTCTTTGCACAACTAGATGTCACTACTTACTAATGAATGTTAACGTCTAATGGCCAAATCGTCAAATGGGGAATGGATGAAAATTTTGAAAAATCTTGAAATTTTGTTTATAGTCAGAAAACAATCACAGATTTTTCTGTGGCATAGAAAAAAATAAAAAGATTTCAAATGAAATAGTCACCTGGCCTAATAAAATACGAAGAATAACATAATTTACAGCCATTTTATAAAATATCAATGCTGCTCCTGCCGTACCGTATAAGGTAGGCATATAGGCCCACCAACACCTTTTCATCTTTTTATTTTTTTCTAAGCCATAGAAAAATCTGTATTTTTCTCTGACAATAAGGAGGCTTTATTCCTACCTATAAATAAAATTTCAACATTTTTGAAAATTTTCATGCTTTCCCCATTATTATAGTTTTCCTTTTCACCACTACATCCCATTGCAAAATGTTTGATAAGTAACACATTTCAACGTTATACAATTTATAAATAACACATTATTGGCTCTCTCTCTCTCGTCGTCGATTACAGTTACCGAAAATATATTTTTCTTTTAATTATTTATTATAAATATTATATTGCGCTAGTGAAGACGAACATCAATATATGTCGGTCTTGTCTCAACTTGCATCAATATACTTATCAATGCTCTTCTATATGCCAAAAAATTCAACGAACTTCTTCTTAGGCCGGCTGCAGACACTATATAAACTAAATTTCAATGCTCTTCTCATTAACTAATAACGTAGTAATTAATGACAAAAGCAATGAATTTGTTTAACTCTAGCTCATACAGGCACAGTGCAGCTACATTTTTAAATTTCGCGGTTGATTCCATTCTTATCTTTCATTTGCTAGACTCTACGTACATGTAAACAACACTTTTTACACTTTTTATACATATATAAGAAGACCTGTCCATGGACTTGATAACTAGAACTGGACTGAGCACTGCGAAAAAAAGTGTGTCCGACAGAGAAAGCAAACCAGAGAATTGCATCTCGTTTTAATTAGGGTGACCAAGAACATCTATGGTTATGAGGATTATTTTGAAATATGTATATGTAAATTCATATTCAGGAAGACGTAATCTCAAGGGGTTAAATATACTGTTTGTTTGTTTGTTTAAATATAAAAATGCTTTGATACCCTAAGCTCTCTTACCAAAAAAATATACTAGATCCCAAAAAATAATTCTACCATTGGTCATTACAATAGAACTAGCTGTTTTAGTAAGGACCGCACATTAAATTGTATTCAAAGACCAAATTTAGTAAATGATCACCAAATCTTAGCGAGCAAATAAATACGCTATATCTACCTAAATAAACCACCATAATTGCCATAAAATGTATGCGTATTGTCACGTTGTATTTTTATATATTTTTGTTTCGGTATAAAACAAAAATATAATCATAAATAGATAGGTCATTTTCAACAACATCCATACTACCCATACTAATCCATACTAATATTATAAATGCGAAAGTGTGTCTGTCTGTCTGTCTGTCTGTCTGTCTGTCTATCTGTCTGTTACCTCTTCACGCTTAAACCGCTGAACCGATTTGGATGAAATTTGGTATGGAGATAGTTTGAGTCCCGGGGAAGGACATAGGCTACTTTTTATCCCGGAAAAGTACCCTTATCCCTGATAATCGAATTTAAGGCGGACGAAGTCGCGGGCAGCTAGTTTTGAATAAGATGCTGTTTAATATTTTTTGGTAGGACAACATCATTGATAATTTAGTCTAGCAAAGACTAAAATGTCAAAGATGATTGATTAACATATGAATGACATATGACATGTAGGTATGTGTTGCTAGGTTTATTTACCATCAATGAATGGGTAAATTTCACAGAGAAATTTTGAAATAACATTTATTTGGATAATTAAAGAAGATTATAAAATATATAGTATTTAAAATAATGTAGGAAGATATTAAGCTTAAATATTCAAAAACAATAGATGTTATTTCTTAATTACTAGAATATAATTATGTGGATTAAAAGGTCTTCATCGAGTAGTCTAGGAACTCCAGATGGGCAACACCAATAGGGTCATTTGGTCAGAATTCATTGAGCCTCTAACTGTTTCCAAAATGTTTGAAAGTTTGAACCACTTTCATCTCGGCCGTTGGGCCAAAAGCAGCCGTTTTGAGTTGGTGCAAAGGTAGCTGTCTCGATGGAAGTCCATAAGTTGGTGTTATTTCGGAGTTAAAAATCGTAAGTTTTGATCTACAGATTTTCTTTTCTTCTGTTGCCATGAAGTGCCCAAAAAACAATTTTTTACCATGTGGTTCATTGTTTTAGCCCATACTAAGTGGAGGGCGCGTTTCTTCAGCAGTCTTTAGAAAATCCAATTTTGGTGCAAACTTCCGTAAGCAAAACTGATCTTTCATCTTCCTCGATCTGGAAATAAATTAAGCCTGGAGATAGGGACTTTCTTTCTTTTCAGCTGGAGATAGGGACTTTCTTTCTTTTGTTTTTTTGTAGGGATAAATTTAATAATAATCAGTCTAATTATTTAGAAAGAACTGAAATTTAATACTTGTGAGGTTGAAGCATAGAAAATCAAATTAGAGTCATCATCTGAACTAAGTCAGTCATCTTCGGAGGAGACACGAACGTTAGGAACTTCACTGACTCCATTGTGCCACAGCAGCGATCTCCATTCCCCGAGTCGTGAGCATACTGCAAGCAAGTAGGAGATTAGTGAAGGTACCAACAGCATCCTGCAGAACACGAGGTGGGTGATTTAGTCACTTTACATACTTAGGGAATTAGGATTTAATTAATTATAATAATTTTGATGGTGGTATAAACCTATAGGTACTAACAACTTAGATAACTTAAGCCTTGTGTCCAAATTACTGTGTAAGAACCATTGTGTGTAACGCCCAGCTAACTGACTGAGCTTTTAGCAAAACTACAGGTGTAAGAGATACATATATATACTTAAGCTGAAGACGTAATTTGCGCCACAGGCAACATTTTGAATTATAAATATAGTAGGAATAAAAAATTGTCATACCAACTAACGTCTTTCTTTTCTATCCCAATAAAAGTACCTGAAATTACTGGAAGGCAGTTTATGCACCTGTACACTATTATTTTGTTTCCTGAATTTTTGCCGGTGAGAGGTGTGTTTTGGTGAACTCTCACCCTTTTCTGACTTTGTCTTAGGAGTCCTTAATTTTTAGCCGAGGCCCGGGCTCCTGTATGACAGTATTACCAAATAAAGTACAATGATGCCATCATTTACTGGGTCAAAATTGTAGATTAGGTTATTAGGTTTGTATTGCGATCATGTAAAGCGGAGCGAGCGAAACACTTGCCTGAGGGTTGATTAAAAAAAAAACCATTATTTACTGTGTTTGGGAGATATTTGTGAGAGAGTTTAGTAAAACGTCCCACTTTGTCGATTTTAGTTACGGAGTTACGGGCAGTTTAGTGAAATATGGCAAAACCTACCGAAAATCGACTTTCAATGAAAACTGATAGTTATTTTTTTTTAATTCTTCAAACTTGCAAAAGTGAAAAAGCGACAATTGAGAAAACGTTGGTTAAAGTTTGGGACCGCGAAAAACACACTTGTACTTTGAAGTTATGGAGTGGTTAGTATCAAACAAATTGGCATACTTTAAGGATTTAAAATTAGTCAAAATCATGTATGTAACCTTAGTAGTTTGAATGTTACGGAGGCTTGAACATAAAACCAGACCGAAAATATGTTAATCCTGAATATCGGTTTATTTTCTATATTTAAAACACGACCCGCAGATTCATCATTAATGTTGTATTATTAATGTATGCTCATACTAAAAAAGACAGAAATAATTCTATGGATCTCTTTAGTTAGTTATTATGTCAAAAAGTTAATAAAAAATTAATTAAAAAGTACAGCATAAAAAAATACGAATAAAAAATAGCAGATTGTTCGACAAGGGGCTAAAATAAGCCATCATTATGACACAAAGTGATTATTTGGATTAGCTCATGAAGTGAGCGAGGACAAATATATCTGAGTGTCATATAATGGCTTTTAGCCACTTGTTAAATACTCTGCTTTTCACTTTGACTGCGAGAAAATAAAAAAGACTTTAAAATTGTATATTTCATGAAAAACTAAAAGTACAGTTTGAGCAATTCCATCAGAAAGTTTGGCCAATCTGATCAGGTTGGATTGTTTGTTTTTAATTATTTGTAAGGAGTATGTAGCTGACTGCAAGTTTTTTTTTCAGTGTCATTGAAATTTGTATGGGATTATATGGCTTTCTTTTAAACCCTAGGAGCTAAATATACTATTTAAGTCTCGCTTCACGAAGCTAATATGACGTACTTTTTGAGCAGGAGAAAAGAAAAATACGAAATATGAATAGTAGGGTTGGGTAACCATCGATAATGGACTTTTATTATCGATGATTCCGCTAAATAAAAAACAGTATCATTTAAAAAATATAATTAACCGATAGATATAAAATAACATTATATAAATATTAACTCGAAAAACATTACACCTATGTTTTAAAAGCTGATTTTATACTTGTAGTATTTTTTTTTGCGTATGTCCATACGAACGAAACCAAACCGTCAAAGTGGGACACTAAACTTGAATCGGAAATAAATTCCGTTCAAATTCCGTACAAAAAGATCAAACAAACGACATTAGTATCAATAACTATTAGATTAAAAATAACAAACCTTTATCTCATACATAAAATGGGATAAATATACCACACACATACATTTCACTGAACAAGCACTAAAGTTTAGTAAATCGACAATGTGGGACGCTACCTATAGAAAACCACTAAACTTTATAATGCATAAAAAAGTACTTAGAATTGGATATTAATACTTTTTATGCTTGGTAAGTGTGTTTTTTAAGTAATGTTATGTTATATATTAAAATACACATGTAGTTTGTAGTTTTTTATGCTGTACTTTTCAATTCAGTTTTTATTCACTTTTTGACATAATAACTAACTAAAGGGATCCATAGAATTATTTCTATCTTTTTTAGCATGAGAATACATTTATAAATACAACTTTAATGATAAATCTGCGTGTCATGTAATAAATATAGAAAATAAACCCATATTCAGGATTGACATATTTTCGTTCTGTTTTATGTTCAAGCCTCCGTAACATTTAAACTACTAAGGTTACATACATGATTTTGACTAATTTGAAATCCTTAAAATATGCCAATTCATTTGATATTAACCACTCCATAACTTCAAAGTACAAGTGTGGTTTTTGCCGTCCCAAACTTTAACCAACGTTTTCTCAATTGTCGCTTTTTCACTTTAGCTAATTTAAAGAATTAAAAAAAAATAACTATAGCATCTAGAGACATATATCGTTCACCAAAAGATAGCGTATGATCTGTAGTAATAGGAACTACTCATAACTCCATATCGACAAAGTGGAACCTTTTCCCTAAAACAGTCACATTTAATGATTTATACTTAGCGTCATTTACTTTACTAGCATAAATAAATAAATAACACAGGGACAAGCTTACACAGATCTACCTAGTCCTAAACCAAGGACCATTAAAACAAGAGGACTGACAGTTGCCATACTTTGGATCGTGTTCCGATCGCAAGGAGTTATTCTGGCAAAAACTAGATGGCGCTTTAAAACTAAACATTTAACGATGTTATAATTGAATAAAAAATTGTTACTATACTATGTACTTTAGTAACAATTAGTTCGGGATTCGAATCCGGGACCGCCCGCTTCGTAGGGCTAACTAACATCTTAAGCTGTTTTTTTACAAAACGAATATAAAAAGTAAAATACAAAAAGCAAACAAAAAGGGCTGCAGAGAGAGGAACCTCCTAACGGTGGGGGCCGTGTCCAGGATTACTGCCTTCTATATCTGACCCTTGATTCAGCCATCTAGAAAGAGTCTCTTAAGATGTTGGTTACAATAAGGGTTCCTTATATACCATTTTTTGTCATTTGGTCGAGCCATTTTCGAGTTTTTGCGAGACTAACGCACCACAATTTATTTTAATTTAGGTAGATCAATAATAGATAATACCGCGCTTATTTCAGAACACTGTTCAGCTGACAAAAGGACAAAAATTAAAATAAACGTACAACATTAGGAGTTATGATTTTTGCAAAACCGGCCTAAATCATAGTCACCCGAATAAGTTTGACATATAGTCGTTGTTTTATCGTAAAATAAAACCAATTCTTAGTTACCTGTGAAATGATATTCCATAATCAGTGAGGCTTTCGCGTCTACATTCCTTCACACTACATATTATGACCATATTTAGCTCATTTCAAGCAGATTGATGCCATGAGACAATAATATTGTCTCCATTGACGTACAATGTCAACGTTGTGGATACCAGTAAATATTTTAAATTAGGTACTTTGTTTAATGCAATATTGTATTTTAGTCAGTAAATAATGTTGATATCTTAAACATGTACAAATTAGGTAAAGGTTAACTTATTCCTAATATAAATGTAGTTCTAGTTAGTATAACCAGGTAAATATGTCCATTATTGTTTAAATTATTTAATACCACAACGTGACACTTTTTTACATTGGCAACTTGTGCGAGCGAGACACCGTCCTCGGGTTTGATGCTCTCCCTCGGACCGCATTCTCTAGTCTCTTACCATCACACCATTGTAGACTGTCTTGCTCGGTGATATATTTCAATTTTGATTGGCTAATGAAAGTCAGTACTCAATCCAGTGCAGAGGGGTACTCCGAAACCCGAAAAACGAAGTTCGTATGGTGCTATTCCGCTCACTCAAACACAGCTTAGCATGAGAGCGAGAGGGATGGCAGGTTACGAAGTTCGAATTTAGAGTTTCAGAGTAACGCTTCTGTCTCCTATAGGAAAACAGATGAAAAAGTGTCCAGTAGAAAAATTAACTTCCGTGTATATATACATTTTTATAAGTTTCGACGTTAATACCTTTGGCTTAAACACACCCGTACTAAATATTGCCTGTCCATAGACTAAGGAATAACATGAACATCATAATAAGCAAAAATGATGAAGGTAGTATTCAAGGAGCCGCTATAATAAACCTTTTATGTTTGAATTAAATACTAGTTTTCAGGTTCAAAGAGTTGTTTGTTACGATCTCGACAGTTATGTCAGATACAGCTCCGTAAGAACTGTCATATTCATTCATTCATCCTTGTGGTTTCGTTGGATTTCTCGGTTTACTTACAGCATTATTTACATTTATCGAAATTGCAAAACGAAATAGTTTCAGTCCAACCATTTTCAATTAATTTAAATTGAAAAATCGTGTCAAATGTAACTCGAAACAAGGCTCAAATTTCATGTTAAACGGCCTTGCAGTACGCATAGATTCACAGACATTATTCCAAATGTATTGTTTTGATAGATAATGGATCCGAGAATGTGCAGAAAAATCAGTAGTAGTGAAAGTCTTCCAGACGCCGAAAATGTGGAATACGAAGTATCGAGCATCATTGCGCCGCAAGACAGTGAGGAGAACCTCCTGGACGGCAGCGGCAGTCCGGAGTTGCACTCCGTCACCTGGCTCGACGACGACCAGATCGAAGACCTAGATCTTAATTTAGACCAAACTAACCTATTTTTCCATAGAGTTGATAGTGCAGATATAATTTATAGAAGTAAAAAGAAAAAATGTAAAATGGTAGGGAAATATGTTATGGGGGATATACTGGGAGAAGGATCTTACGGGAAAGTAAAGGAGATGCTGGATTCGGAGTCACTGTGTAGGCGCGCAGTAAAGATCCTTAAGAAGCGCAAGCTACGAAGGATACCCAATGGGGAGCAGAATGTGCAGCGGGAGATCCAGCTGCTTCGTATACTTAGACATAAAAATGTGATAGAACTAGTCGACGTATTATTTAATGATGAAAAACAGAAGATGTACCTTGTCATGGAGTTCTGTGTAGGGGTGCTACAGGTTAGTATGCATGTTTGTTTTATATTGTTAATGGAGCATCTAAAAGATATTGTATTTTTTTTCCTTGTAATAGAATTTATATTCACTGAATAATACCTTGTCCTAAATTATGGTTGAGTTCAGTTGAGTGAAACGAAATACTGGAATGAACCTTATTATTCATATGTAGACTATTAACATACTTGGAAATCATGTTGGAACAAATAAATAACAAACTAATTAAAATTTTCTTCTGTTTCCGCGATTATTACTCATTGAAATAAAACAATTTGTCCTCCCGTGACCATGGAAAGCTGGAAAGCTTCCGAAACGTCAGGAACTAAAATGAGATAATATACGCGATATAATCCGTTAAATTGTTTCATTTCAAAAACTAATTAAAAGTTATAATACCTACTTGACCATCTACATATTATTGTAAACAACATCAAGGAAATAATAAAACAACAATGTTCTAATATTGATCTAAGTCCAGTAAGTGGTGCTTGTGTGCTCGACCTTCCTCTGTTTACTGGATCAATATTTCTTACTGTGATGTGTTCATGGCTATGAGTAGTTCTATGCATTCTATTTATACATGTTTGATGATGTGTTTGTAAAAAAACTGGTTGTTTACTACTTTGCCATTGCAAACAAAGTCTCATCATCAATATAAAGTTGATTTATATTGGCTAAGGAAACCATATTTCTTCTTAGTATTAGACATAAACAAGTCTCATATTACTTATCAGAACTTGTAAAGGTACACCTACCTTTTCATGTCATAACAATATGGCCAGTATGCAGAAATTCAATCCTTTTGTTTACAAGTTTATTGCTTCACATTTACTTAAAATTTAGTCAAGGTGCATTCCATTATGTATCTAACTCAGCAGAACTGAATTTAAAAGCTTAGAAATACATGGAGCATGCTATCAACTTACTTAAATGACCGTTCCTTGTTTTAGCATTTGGTCATTCATTTTTAAATTTGTTATCATTTTTTTATAAAGCTGTTTGAGAAGTATCTGAGATGAGCAGAGGATCAGATTCGGTCTTTATTGCTCAAAAGTTCCTTTTAGTTTTGCTGAGGTTAGTGACTATGACAACATAGTCTCAATGCTCAGTTAATTTCTATTTTGATTTAAAGGTTCCAAAATGTATTTGATGTAGTTATCTTTGGTATTTGATATCTTATGCCTTTCTAAGTATCCAGCTGTGACTATAGCAGCCTACGAAGCAGCTGGGTAAATAATAATGCTATCTGCAATTATTTTGTTACATTTTTGTAAACTTGGAATAATAATAATATTGTAACTGTAAAACAGAACACAATAATCAGGCTGTATAAGCAGCCTGTCAATAACCTTTTTGCCCGTCATATGTACCTTTATTTTCTCCACTAGATAGTGCTTTGATCTCTCCTGCCTACAAATAAATAAACTTGTTTTTATTATGCCTCAAGAATGTGAGGCAAACTTTTCTCCAAATATAATTAATATGATTTGTTCGCATCTATAATATAAGTGGAGACATAATCACTCGTCTATACTATTATAAAGTTGTGAAAATGAAATGTCTATACATTGAAGATATTTTCAAAATAATGATTGTTACGGACTATTTGTTGGTCACTAAATCGAAAAATATTTATTTTTAATTTTTTGTATGTTTATATGTTGTGGCTTCATCACGCCAAATCGGCTAAAAATGTTTCAATTATTTTTGGTACAGGGGTAACTGGGTATCCAGAGACGGTTATAGAATACTTTTTACCCGACTATGCTGAAGAAAAAAAGGAGGTTATAATTTTTTTCTCTTCCGCGGACGATGTTTGCGGGTATCTTCTAGTTATTAATATGATTAGTTCACACCTATAATATAAGTGCTAGACATAGTCATTCATATTCATATAGAATTGGAATGAACATTTTTTTCCAACCTATTGTAATTTAAAATCTATTTAATTTCATGGTTCCTTTAATGATAAGTAACGTAGGTAGTACCTTTTTAATTTACCTTCATTTGTCCATGCTATTATGGAGTACATAAGACATGAGGTTTGGTTGCCATAAAGCAATAAGATTGTCCCTGTACAAAAACTTCATTCGCTAATAAAACTATAACCATCTGTGGATACCCAGCTACCCATGTACCAAAAATAGTTGAAATCCGCTTAGCCAATAAGGCGTAATGAAGCCACAACAACACATACAAACATACAATAAAATAAAATATCGTGATAGTGACCTCCAAATAGTCCGCTACAGTATTTTTTTTGAAAAGATATTCAATGTTCAGACATTTAATTTTTATAACTTTATAATAGTATAGATTAAGTATCTTCATAAAAAGACGAGGTGCTAATATTTTCACTGGGCTGTCTATTAGCGATAAATTCACACAAAAGACCCAGGAACGGCTGGCAACAATCACAAAGAAAAGGTTGCCACCTTATTCTCACAAACACAAAGACGAATATTGTTCAAAAAATATTTGATTAATATAAATCTTTTTAGAACAATGTTATTCATCATATTAGCCCAATGACATCCACTACTGGACAGAGATCTCCCCAAGGATTTCCAGAACGACCGGTTGTGCGCCGCCGTTATTCAACGGTTTCCCGTGATCTTCACATCATGGTTTAACCTTGTTGGGGCACCTTGGTCATCCGAGAACCATTCTGACCCTGCGGCCGTCGGTTCTACAAGCAATGTGCCCCACTCACTACCATTTAAGTCTAGCAACTCTGAGCTATGTCGACAACCTTATTTCTTCTGTTGAAATGCTCATTTCTGATTTGATACATTATTATTCTTGTTTAACAGGACATGTTAGAGTCGAGTCCCGGTAAGAAGTTTCCTCAGCAGCAGGCTCACGACTACTTCACGCAGTTACTCGATGGATTAGAGTACTTGCACGGGCAGGGTGTGGTGCACAAAGACATCAAGCCCGGCAACCTGCTACTGACCCTGGACTCGACACTGAAGATTACGGATTTTGGTGTGGCTGAGGTGACGATTTTAAGTTAACTATTTTTAATTTTTTATTTTATTGTACATCACCATCATTATCATCATATTGGCCGAAAGACGTCTAATGCTGGACAAAGGCCTCAGTTTGTTCCTACATAGACTACTTTAAGAACTTAATTCCCTTGAAGTAATTTAGTAGGCATATTTTTTTATGAAAAGTGAGAGGTTTTAAGGCGGTAATTGATATAAAGGACTTTAAAAAGAGTACCTAATTATTTTTAATGTGACTTCCGTAGGTGGGGTAGGGGGGGGGGGGGGGGGCCCAACAAGGTGGACCAACGATCTGGTCAAGATCGCAGGAAAATCGCTGTGGAAAATCTTTGGGATACCATTGTCCAACAGCCAGCACCGCACATCTTTTGGCTGATATGTTCATTATAATAATTAATCATGATAACTCATGAAAATATACGGGAAAAGCATGACCACGATTATTAAAGATTTTAATATATGTAATCATTATTTTAAGGACGCCTGTGCATTTGTGTGATGGCTTTTGCGATGGAAAGTTACATATATATTTATTTTTTCTTTACATTCGTATGTAGCTACTTAATAGTATGGACAATTCATAATCACTTCATATTCACTTCATGTAAATAAATAAATAAATAAATAATTGGTTTATCGAACAAGCACTAATTAAAATAGAACACAAATAAAACTTATTCCATCCATGCCAGGAAAGAATCGGCAATATGTACAATAGGTACATAGCGTGAGAAAATCTGGAGGTTTGCCAGTTTGTGCAATGATTTATAGATGCAATCCTCTAGTCTGTGGACAAGCTATTGTACAATTGGATTGGAGGTAGAAGCCTTTTTATTTTCCCGTTCAGTTACTTATCAAGGTTAAATGCCGGTCAGATTAAAACATCTACATGAAATCGAAGGGTTAGTATTATAATGTACCAATCGTTTTTATTAACTAAAACCTGTTATTGTTAGAATTGGATAGGT
Organism: Hedya salicella; assembly: GCA_905404275.2. Classification (NCBI taxonomy): domain Eukaryota; kingdom Metazoa; phylum Arthropoda; class Insecta; order Lepidoptera; family Tortricidae; genus Hedya; species Hedya salicella. The sequence goes on along the minus strand of FR990100.1, from coordinate 17,766,871 downwards.
ATTATTATTTTCTCCAGACTATTAGAAATTTGTGTATCATATTCTGTCCTTACGTACAATTTGTTACCCGAAGGTACACACTTAGGTACTATTCCAACAAATTATGTATTTAACGATGTTGTGCATTACCAAAAACAAACTTGTCTTTATTTTTTTGGTATCGTATATTAATCATCAATTGTTTGTATTATTTGGGTGGTTTCAAAAATAGTTGTACCAAACATTTTTTTTCAGAGTATTAACTTTCTTGGGTTTATCTTACTCAGAATCGTTTGTACATTTGAACTTCATACAAGAAAAAAGTGTCCTATCATTTTGTATAAACAATATTTTTCCAGTACGTCACTTTCATTGAAATAAAAAAGTCATTCATACAAAATTGTAACGATCCGGAATGATCATTTTGGGACACATTTTTTCCTGTGTTAGGTTCGAATGTACAAAGGATTCTGAGTAATATAAACCCAAAAAAGTCAATATTCTCAAAAAAAGTAATGTACAAAAAAGTAACTTTTTTTAAAAACGCCGATTTCAGATGACATTGACAGGGATAACACAAAATCTTATATGACCCATAACATTGTTAATATGAAATGTTAGTTAGTACTTTGAATATTTACTGAATAAGTAAAATAAAGAATATTTTGATTTTGGAGGTCCCTTGATAGATATTTATTTTTTGGATGTTTTCTGTAGTATAATATCATTGTCGCCTTATCACGGCAAAACGGCCGAATGGATTATTACCATTTTTAGTACAGTTATTATAGTTTATAGCTGGACGCCCACTCATGATTATAGGGTGCTTTCTGCCCGACTATAGTAAAGCAACAAAAAGTGGGCTATGACTATCTTCTCCGCGCGACCGAAGTTTGAAGTGAAGTTCTAATATTAATGAAGATTTAATTGATTGCAGGCTCTAGATATGTTTTCTGCCGAAGACACATGCTACACAGGGCAGGGTTCACCAGCCTTCCAGCCTCCCGAGATCGCGAACGGCGCCGAACAGTTCTCGGGCTTCAAAGTTGACATTTGGAGTAGCGGCGTTACATTGTAAGTTTACCTGACATTGCTAAGGTGACCTCGATGTAGCGTTTTCTGCCGAAGATACATGTCTCCCAGTCTCTGAGATCACGAACGGTGCCTAACAGTTCTCGGACTTCAAAGTCGACATCTGGAGTTGCGGCCACGTTACGTTGTAATATTACCTGACATTTGTCACTTCGATGCAAATACGTACAGTCGGGGTGAGAATAGGTTCGTCACTTTTCGACCTTAATACGATCACATATAGTCGAAGTGACGAATCTTTTCTTACCCCGACTGTACCTGCACAGCAGCTCAGAGCGAATTTTATCAAGATGTTTGAATCGTGACAAAAGTATTAACAATTAATGACGCAGAGTGAAGTATATGAATCTTAGGCCCAGTTTTACTATTGGACTGTGTGTGTATGGGATTGTTTAATTGATAGCTTTGGCTTGTCTCTGCTTGTTTCAATCATGTCATGTCGTGCGTTTCACTGCGTAATCGGCTGTTAATGGACCGTTAATAACGAACACTACATGGAAAAATTAACCAAACCTTAAGCGTGTAATATGAGTTGGAAAAAACTTTGACACAATTTCTTTATGATAAATATTAATTACGTGTTATTGTTTGATATTAGACCACGATAGTAGTGTACCAGACGAAAATATCCAAGATGCATTTTCAATTGTTGCGATGTTAGATGAAATCTATGAGCCTTTTCAAAAGTCCAAGACCTTTTAGATGCACTTCAGCCTAGATGGAATTTCTTTCTTCACCAGATATCTTGCCATTGAGCCCATGCTAATGTTGACAGTTTGATACACCTAGCCTTTTGTGTGAATTTGCGCGTCAACATATTTGCAGTGAGTCATACCAAACGTGTTTCTGATTTCAATACAAGTGTTGCCTAACAAAAGCTATTTTCGGACAATGATCCGAATGCCCTGAATCCATTTTCGATTTACATTTACGTATTGTATAGCGAGAATATAAGTTTTGTGCGATATCTAAAGACAGGCATCTGAATGGTTGCACATAAATTTGTATATTTTCATGTTTTTATTCCATATAGATCCATGGTGAACGCCATGCATTATTTATTGTTTACCAGGAAACTTGGTTTATGAATTACGTATTGTACTGACTGAGTGACTACGTTAAAGATATTTTTCCCTTTTTGTAATCACACAACGTTTGTTACGAGCTGCAACCATGTAGAGGTTTGATAAGGGAGGAACAACAATAAATGTGTAATTCATCGTTGGCTTTATAAAATTAATTTGAATATTATTCGTTCACAATAGGTACTGTTTACATTTCCGTTTCATTGCGTTATATGATCAAATGTGCCATTTTAAAATTCTTATTTATTTGGTTACTTATTACTTTGTTATCTGAGGCACTGCTTATTAGTCCTTCGTTAAATAAGATATCTCGAGAGGAAAAAAAACGCAATTTTGAAGTCTTACATACGTTTCTTTAAATTGGAATAAGTACGCAAATCGGAGGCTTAAAAATCATATAACCCTGGAAAGCAAATATTGAATGAGGACCGAGACGTAGCGGCAGAATATGACTCTTTTGACAACATTATTTAAGGCCCTTTGACTATTGAAAACCATAATCATCTGAGTTCCCGACGTTTCGGAAGCTTTGCAGCTTCCGTGGCAGAAGTCGTGAAGTCGACCCCTTAAACACGGAAGCTGCAAAGCTTCCGAAACTTCAGGAACTCAAATGAGATAATAAACGCGATTTAATTGGTTTCAATTGTTTTAATTAAAATTTAAAACTATGTAAACTGGCGACAAGTGATTAAGGGAGTAGACCCTCACTTAAATGGGATTAGGTCAAAAGGAGGTTCCATATATATATATTAAACATAAATAATGTCAATAAAAAAATAGCGTTACTAGTTAGATAAATGCTGGTCTAAGTTTAGTTCGCGAATAGTGGTTGATTGGATTCGATTATCTTGACGTGTACGGGGTACTGATGTGCAAATTGCGGAAACTTTCCAAAATGCTTAAAAAAGGTCTTAAGTCTAGTGTTAAGTTACATGTTTATAAGACCTGTTTTAGGCATTTTTTAGTATATAAAAGGTCTTAAGTCTAGTGTTAACTTACCTGTTTAAAAGACCTTTTTTAAGCATTTTGGGAAGTTTCCGCAGTTTGCACATTAGTATGTGCACCCGTAATCAGACGCCCTAAGTATCGCTGGAAAAATATTGTGGAACCATTTCCATGTAGGACTGATCTTCGTCTCACCCATCTAGTTCAGTTCTTTAGCTTAGTCAGTTATCGGTTTCATGTCGAGACACCGCTTGCATTATGATACTCGTCCGCAGATACAACATGACGACGGGCCGGTACCCGTTCGAGGGCGACAACGTGTACCGGCTGCTGGAAGCGATCGGGCGCGGCGAGCCGGCGCCGCCGCCCGCGTGCCTGGGTGTCGCGCTCCAGGCGCTGCTCGCCGCCATGCTCAAGAGGGACCCTGCGCTCAGGCCCAGCGTGCACGAGATCCGGAGACACGCGTAAGTACTGCTGCCGGACTCAATATGGCGCGTCGCTGGGCGTTGCGTTTCAGGTGCTGCTCGCCGCCATGCTCAAGCGAGACCCCGCGCTCAGGCCCAGCGTGCACGAAATCTGGAGACACGCCTAAGTACTGCTCCCGGACCCAATATGGCGCGTCGCTGGGCGTTGCGTTTCAGGCGCTGCTCGCCGCCATGCTCAAGCGAGACCCCGCGCTCAGGCCTAGTGTGCACGAGATCCGGAGACACGCGTAAGTAATGCTCCCGGACCCAATTTGGCGCGTCGCGCTCCAGGCGCTGCTCGCCGCCATGCTCAAGAGGGACCCCGCGCTCAGGCCGAGCGTGCACGAAATCCGGGGACACGCGTGAGTACTGCTCCCCGATACAACATGGCGCGTCGCTGGGCGACGCACTTTAGGCGCTGCTCGCCGCCATACTCGATAGACCCCGCGGACTAACGTGATTTACGAGTTTGTTACAATTTCTGATCTCTACATTTTCTGAAGGCAGATAACTGTCGAAAATATTTACGTGTACGAATGATTTAGAATTCAAAATAAAGTGTTTGACAAATAAATGAGCGAACATCTGAGCAAACATGTCCGTAGCTATCAACTTAAGAATATCGTTGTTCATTGTTGGTAGTACTCTCATTCTTTCTATATGTTGCGTGAAGCAATAAACTAGGTTTACATCTTTTAAATTATCGTAGAAACAAACGAGTTGCGGCAAGGCTAGAATAATAGACTAGACTAGATAGATAAACTACTCAGCAGGCTAGCACATGGCACGGTAAAGATATGGAATGCTGTTTTCCGTATATGTTAACTTTAACACGTTCAGTGCCGGCGTTGACGTTCATACAAATTTGTTAACGAAGTGAATGTGTCTTCTGGTCAAATAAAGTTATTTTTTCAAAAGATGCTCCCACACAAGAGTTTGAGTAAAAAAAAAAACGTTATAAAACGGGTCGTTCCGATACAATCATACCATACTTAATGGAATGTCTCAATCTTTTATGTTGTAACGACTTCTGAAAAACTAAATAAACATTTTTGCATTTTGAAAACAATTTGTAACAACAATAAAATTATTAAACAGTATTAAGTTAAAGAATGTTATTGTTGTCACACATTGTTTTATAACGTTTTATAACTGATATGTGGGAGATCGTAAAGACACTCTGCTAGCTTAACTCGTACCGTATTAAAAGATATTCTACAATTGCATATAATTCAGTATACCAGTCTTATTATTAATTTGCCTGTCTAAGTATCTTGAAATGTCATGTCATAGTTGGCAATGTTTGGTTGAGCTAAACATCTAGGCCCGACCCGATCATACTATACTCTGATTTTTAGTTCAAGACCAAAATGTAACGCCAACGGGCGCACTTTCGCTGTGATCGCTGCATACCGGTTTAAGTGTCAGTATTTTTATCAATAAAACTTATCCTAATATTACTGGTCGAAAAATCGGAGTTTAGACGTGGATGAGTCAATCAACTTTTTTCTGTACTGTAATGCTATGGTTACGTCTCCTGGGTCACTCTTCAAAACTACGATTTTAAACGATGTGAAGGCAACAAAAATATTTTTTCTCGACAGTATGTTAAGCCTAAATCAGGGGTCGGCAAACCGCGGCTCACGAGCCGCATGCGGCTTTTTAAGGGTCACTTGCGGCTCTTCAAGTTCCCCTTAAAAGAAGTCGTATTAAAATTTGGTATATAGTGATAAACCTGAAACAGAAAACTGCGGTTCTTTGAGCTTCCGAAAAATCAATATTTTTACGGCGTCTGGCTCTACATCTAAAAATATTGCCGATCGCTGGCCTAAATTATTTGCATTTTCTAAGTAACTCTGTCTTTTTTCGAATTGAACAAGCAGCATACTTTACTAGGTAGTTTTTGTGAAAGTAGCAGTATGTCGAAGTTAACGTAAATTTACAAAGACACCCTGTATGCAGTATCTTCGTTTAATTTATGTTTAGTGAGCTAGTAAACAGACCACTGTAAACAGCCGGCTTACTATGAAATAAATTACTTTGTTTACAACAGATTTATACTTACTGCAATTTTATCAGGCGTCTATTGAGGCAAAGATTAATTTAATAACGCTCATAGTTAATTATCTCATGAATGTACTTAAAAGAGCTCCCTGCTCTGAATAACCTTCGATTCGTAGCTCTTCACTTTCCGCGTTAAATGTATATATCTCATCCTGTTGACAACGACTTTCTTTACCTGTTAACATTTTCAGTTAATCTGCACAAATGAAACTTTGTTATTTTTACGACGAAAAACCAGTATTTTGCTACTTACAAATACATGTTTTTTAAAGAAAAGGTTTGCTTGCGTTTTACGCGTTTTCATAATAAATTATTAGGTTTTGAGTCTGTTGAAAGTTTATTGAAAGACTACGAGAATCTGAATACGAGAAAGTGTTAAATAGAAACTGAACTATCATTATATACCATGTTGGGAAAGTTATTTTCACCTTTTCTGGGACTGGATATGTGTATCCAGCCCCAGGAATGGTGATAATAATTTTCCAAACATTCTAAGATTTTTTTGTGACAAAAACCATGAAAAATCGTACATTTTCTTTTGGAGCCCCTTAAGATTCCACATCACTACAGCAAATATATCTTAGTGAGCGGCATGATCGCTCAACAACCAGACTCCATAAAATTATTAGAATGTGCCAATTTCGTTCGCGGAGGAGACAAAAATTATAACCCTCTTTTTCGATCCATCGCAGGCGGGTAAAAAGTATACTAACATTCTCAGATGTCTAGACACTCCCCTGTACTAAAAATGGTTTGAACCCCTCCACTCCCTCCAGCCGTTTCGACACTTTTTTACCCGTTTCACTTATTGTTATAAAACTACGTTCAATATACAGGCATTTCTTATACAACCTTATGCCAGCAAAGATATTCGTAGGTAAAAATATTCGTTATACTCATCTTAGACCTGTCTACCGCGTTTGAATACACAACATGCTTAAGAGCCCATTCACGAAACACGCTTGCGAGTACGCTAAAACTTTTAAATGATAAACTAAAAAATACATTACTTTTGATTTTTTTAATGAATTGTGTTGCTACAAATATGAATTTTAATTGTAATGTACAATGCACAATATTAATAACTAATTGATAATAAGAAAATCCTTCAGTGAGATTTTGTTAAACAATATGGTATTGATAAGAATGATTTACATTGTCACAACACAACAAAACGACACTTAATCGCGTATAAATATGATTTATTAAATTAAATTAAATAAATCATATTTATACGCCGTTAAGACCCGTTTTTACTGTGTTGTGATAATGAGTGAAGATTGTGTAAGTTTAAATCAACAATTTACGTAAATTATATGTACAATATAACAAAAATTTTTAGCCACAGTGTAGAAGGATATATTACGGTTGTGAATAAACATTTAAACAACTATTGAAATAAAACAATTTAACGGATTATATCGCGTATATTATCTCATTTTAGTGCCCGACGTTTCGGAAGCTTTCCAGCTTTCCATGGTCACGGGAGGACTGAGAAAAGATGTATTTTCCTCTGTCAAAGTTACAATTTGTGCAAACTACCCATTTTTTGAAAAAAAAACAAATAAAGGTGTACATTCATGCCAGATGGGCCTAAGCTGTAAAGACAGTTACACATGTGCCAGAAGGGCTTAATTATTTTATTCTAATAATTTACCAAGCAGCATTTCACAAATGAGGCGTACTGAGGAGAAAAGAAACGCTGCAAAGAAAAACTCCCAGGCTACCTCATTACTAATTATAATATTTAAAAACAGAGACTATTAAACTACTTTTAAACAGATAAGATATTTTACACCGTTCGGAAATTAAGGTTTTGCAGTCCTGTGTCTTGCTTGTTCCTTGATGAGATGTATTACAGGATCCCAAGCTGGTGGTAGTGACAATCCATCTTCTCTATTGAAATTAGGATGCTTTTTAATCTCAAATTGAGACTCATTTTTGAGTTACAGAATGTCAAACATGCGCTTCGAGCCAACGAGCTCCAGATACCACGTTCCAAGCAGAATCCCAGTATGAAGAAACCAACAGTCGAGCGTAAACCTGCCGTATTACCATATGTGAAAGGGGTCACAGACAAGATCGGAAACATCTTGAAGCGTGCTTCTATAAAAACATATTTCAAGCCGTTGAAGAAGGTGTCTCAATACCTTAGACCCGTGAAGAGTAGCACCCCTTTGCAGAGTGCAGGCATTTATAAGCTGGACTGCGAGTGTGGTCTTTCATACATTGGTCAAACGAAACGCAGTGTATCAACCCGGGTGAAGGAGCACATAGCAGATGTCAAGCACCGTCGGTGTAATAGGTCTGCAGTTTGTGAACATGTCATTGACAAACCAAAGCACTCAATTAAGTTTGATAAACCTTCTATCCTTGCCAAAGAAAAAAGATATTTTCCCAGGATGCTACGCGAGGCTATTGAGATTAAAAAGCATCCTAATTTCAATAGAGAAGATGGATTGTCACTACCACCAGCTTGGGATCCTGTAATACATCTCATCAAGGAACAAGCAAGACACAGGATTGCAAAACCTTAATTTCCGAACGGTGTAAAATATCTTATCTGTTTAAAAGTAGTTTAATAGTCTCTGTTTTTAAATATTATAATTAGTAATGAGGTAGCCTGGGAGTTTTTCTTTGCAGCGTTTCTTTTCTCCTCAGTACGCCTCATTTGTGAAATGCTGCTTGGTAAATTATTAGAATAAAATAATTAAGCCCTTCTGGCACATGTGTAACTGTCTTTACAGCTTAGGCCCATCTGGCATGTATGTACACCTTTATTTGTGTTTTTTCAAAAAATGGGTAGTTTGCACAAATTGTAACTTTGACAGAGGAAAATATATCTTTTCTCAGTCCTCCCGTGACCATGGAAAGCTGGAAAGCTTCCGAAACGTCGGGAACTAAAATGAGATAATATACGCGATATAATCCGTTAAATTGTTTTATTTCAATGAGTAATAATCGCGGAAACAGAAGAAAATATTATTTAAACAACTAGTTTTTCTTATAACATCATAAACTTTCAAGGGCTCAAACTTAATCTTCGTGCGCTCTTCAGAAAACTACAGTTGGTAATCGGGTAAATTTAGTAAAAATATTCATTGCTACTGAAATTTGCGGCCACCATATAAAAAAATAAGGAACTTATGCTAATAACTAATCAAAATTTAGAACATATTTTATGTTACTTAGAAATACAACGTCAAAAATCCGTTTCTGACGTTTTTTCTTACCAAAAGTAAGCATGGCATCTTAAGCAATTTCATCCGTTTATAATGTTATTTGGACTCGATCGGAATACAAATTGCTTTTAATATCTTGCATCGCGAGATATACCTACTGCCCGAAATAGATTGTGTTGTGGTTTTGCAAACCATTTGGCAGATACTATAAACATGTTTTGTTTTAATAAAAGCAGGAGGGCGGTGGTAGTGTTCGTTTTTAGTTTTAACTATGGCAGTAGTATATCTCAAGATGATATTTCAATTAAGGCTTATTGGAATAAGGCAAGTGTGTTGTTGCATATTGTGTATGCTATGGGTATGGGAAAGGGTTTGGCTGTGTTTGTATCTCGCATATGCAACGCGATGACAACGCGTGGTTGCAACTGTAATCTTGTCCTTTGTTTCAAGATTGGAATATTGCATATAACTCGCACAAACCCAATTCAACATACATTTACACTCTTAATGTATTCTGTATTGACATCATTGTTTTTATGTAATTAATTTTATTGCACTCATGTTAGTATGAAGTTAAATTTACTGCTGTTGTTGTCCTAAATACCAATAAAAAAAATAAAAAATCATCACCAACGCTTGATCTAATCACATCATTCTGAATATATCAGTTTCCTGTCGCATATGTACTCGTATATTGAAGACTAGAAGGTGCCCGCGACCTCGTCCGCGTAAATCTTTTTTTACCGTAGTTGGGAAAAATGTAAAAAAACCATCTTTGGATGTTCAGCTATTCCCGTACCAAAATTGGTTGAAATCCGTCCAGCCGTCTTGGCGTGATCAGAGGACAAAGAAATTCTGGCTAACAGATGGCGTCAGACTGACAAGGCGCCGCGCGGCCATACAAAACAAAAGACGATCCTGCATCGCGCTATTAAGATTTTTCCTGAAATCATGACCCCTCTCCATAGGAAACTGATTTTCTTTACAAATCTAGAATTTTATAATAGTATAGAAGTGAGTTTAATGAATCAAAATTGTACAGAGGTCCAGTGCGATTCAGTTTTACCAAAATTTTATAGTCATTGATTACTTCAGAAGCTAGACGGAAACTTATAGCGGCTGAAACGCTGGTACCCATTTATATAATTAGTAAACAAGAGCATGTCGGACAATGCTCGTGTGGGTTCCGCAGCCGTTACTAAAAAAATGCCCTACATATGAAAAAAATACGATGTGTAGTAGTGTACAATTTATGCAACTTTCGGACCGATTATTTCCGAAAATATGCACGTATACACATTTTTTTTAGAAACTTTATTGTTTTTAGAACTGTCGAAATATGTGCTATACGTTCATGATTGCTGAAAAGAAAATCAGCTTCTTTTACATGTATGGAGTGCCATTTATTTACCACCGAAATATATGTATTTATTTTAATCATTAATATTTCATGTTATTTCTGGTCGTATTAGTGGTGTTGGTACTTAATATGTTGCAAATTGTTATACCTACTGACTATTAAGTTAGTTACTCATTACTTGACCTTCAAATTTCATTGTCAAAATTGTCCACTAGCGTTAAATGACTCAAACTCGTTACGGTTACATGCAACGTGTCCCTATATACAATAAAAACAAAATAAAGTAGAACGCAGTGTCAGAAAAATATATTATACTGATTCAGCTTTCTACTTATTATTTTTTTTGTATTGTACAAAGTGTTAACGTGTACAAATTACTCTATTAACCACTATAAAATCGCTCGTAATCGTAACTTGACCTAGCCGTGATGTAGTTAGGTAGGTAAAGAAACTTAATCGTGAAATGGTGAGTAGATTAAGTGAGAGATTTTAACCATTGACAAGATTTTTTAGTGCTGGATTAATATTAGACACGACTACTTATATCGTAGGTGGCGAATTCATATAGCCACGGTTGGTTGCGACGTGATAAGCAGCGGTATGCTGTAAGACGGACAGACAGGGATAACCGGACAACTTCAACATATTTAGGTATAAGCGACTGATTTTCTTCAGCGACAAAATCAAGAAAGGAAATTGTCGAGATACAGAGATAATTTGTTTGTTTAGTAAGAAAGGATAGACAGATATAGATTATGGTCGTTCCTTTGCAGGTGGGTGAAAGCGACGCCGCCTTTAGAAAGCGGTGAGCGCGCGGTAAGCCCTCGCTCGCGCCGCTCCGACGAGTTCCACAACTCCACCGTGCTGCCGTACCTCGTGGAGCGGCACTACGCCTCCGCGCAGGAGTACTTCACCGAGCGGGACCTGCACCACGGTCAGTAAAGTAACGCCGCTCATGCTCTGACGGCTGCACAGCTCCACCGTGCTACCGTACCTGTTGGAGCGGCACTACTCCTCCGCGCAGGAGTACTTCACCGAGCGGGACCTGCACCACGGTCAGTAAAGTAACGCCGCTCATGCTCTGACGGCTGCACAGCTCCACCGTGCTGCCGTACCTCGTGGAGCGGCACTACGCCTCCGCGCAGGAGTACTTCACCGAGCGGGACCTGCACCACGGTCAGTAAAGTAACGCCGCTCATGCTCTGACGGCTGCACAGCTCCACCGTGCTGCCGTACCTCTTGGAGCGGCACTACGCCTCCGCGCAGGAGTACTTCACCGAGCGGGACCTGCACCACGGTCAGTAAAGTAACGCCGCTCATGCTCTGACGGCTGCACAGCTCCACCGTGCTGCCGTACCTGTTGGAGCGGCACTACTCCTCCGCGCAGGAGTACTTCACCGAGCGGGACCTGCACCACGGTCAGTAAAGTAACGCCGCTCATGCTCTGACGGCTGCACAGCTCCACCGTGCTGCCGTACCTCGTGGAGCGGCACTACGCCTCCGCGCAGGAGTACTTCACCGAGCGGGACCTGCACCACGGTCAGTAAAGTAACGCCGCTCATGCTCTGACGGCTGCACAGCTCCACCGTGCTGCCGTACCTCGTGGAGCGGCACTACGCCTCCGCGCAGGAGTACTTCACCGAGCGGGACCTGCACCACGGTCAGTAAAGTAACGCCGCTCATGCTCTGACGGCTGCACAGCTCCACCGTGCTGCCGTACCTCGTGGAGCGGCACTACGCCTCCGCGCAGGAGTACTTCACCGAGCGGGACCTGCACCACGGTCAGTAAAGTAACGCCGCTCATGCTCTGACGGCTGCACAGCTCCACCGTGCTGCCGTACCTCTTGGAGCGGCACTACGCCTCCGCGCAGGAGTACTTCACCGAGCGGGACCTGCACCACGGTCAGTAAAGTAACGCCGCTCATGCTCTGACGGCTGCACAGCTCCACCGTGCTGCCGTACCTCTTGGAGCGGCACTACGCCTCCGCGCAGGAGTACTTCACCGAGCGGGACCTGCACCACGGTCAGTAAAGTAACGCCGCTCATGCTCTGACGGCTGCACAGCTCCACCGTGCTGCCGTACCTCGTGGAGCGGCACTACGCCTCCGCGCAGGAGTACTTCACCGAGCGGGACCTGCGCCACGGTCAGTACAGTAACGTCGATCATGCTCCCTCCGCTCCGGTAGTCGTAAAATTCCACGATGCTGCCGTACCTCGTGATGCCTATACGTCATTAGTGCGTATACTACAGTGACAAGAAATTGATAGACTAATATTGATAGATATTTATAGTATACATAACATAATATAAGTTGTCACTGCACCGAAGACGTCAAAATATAAACAAACCATGCATTTATAGTTGCTGGTTTTGTTATAATACGTCAGCGAAGGCGAGCGAAAATGACCTAACCGACATTGTGAATATGTATAATAAATTATAACTTAATGCTTACGTGTTGGCAATAACTGAGATGGAGGGTTAATCTACTTACATACTACAAAACGACGGTCATCATCAAATGCTTGTCAGTATTTAAAAATAAAATGTCTGTTTTTGCATTTGGTTTCCCGAAATACCCGATGTTGTGCTTCCAATACAATATTGTGGTTTCACTATTTACTTACATTTGCTTATCGAAATCCATGTGACGGTTAAACATTAACTTTGCAGGGGCGGGCGAGGGCGAGGGGCGCGGGAGGGTGCGCGCTAGAATTTGCTCGTTGAGTTAGGTTCGTCGCATGCGTGTGAGGGTGACCCGACCCGGCAAGCCCCAGTCCGATGTATGGTCGAATGATTCATTGCTTGCTGTCTTTTCCATATACTTGTAGGAACGGTAAATTATCAGATCATTTAATCGGTAACATGGCCATACAACGCCAAATCATCTATCAGCGGCGATTTCCGGTTTCAGTGGATTAGCCATTCCACATAAGTTGATACAAATGTTTTTTGTCACCAAAATAACAACTTTATTGCAATTTATTTCTGTATTCTTATGAATACAAAGATCTACATAATGAAAAAATTCCAAGAGTTTTTAATTTTTCAGTATTTAGATCTTTGTATTCATAAGAATATAGTATTTTAGTGATGATTTTCCCGAAGATTTTCATATAACTACATTTCATTACGTACTTTATCTGTTCTTGAGTGTGGTACCTTCAATCTTAAATCATATGCCTCTTAATACCCTCTGGTATTCCCTTTAAGCGCGATGTCTGCACACCGAAAATACATCGTTGAAGTTAGGCATGAATACGTCGGTTAATCCATTGACCAACTTCGGTCGAGCGAATATTCTGGAATTATATCTTACTTTATACCAAACTTCTATTTCTCTTACACGTTACGTTGTGCGTAATTTTTTGCTTACGATTGTGCCATACCCGACCAAATATACCGACTGACCTATCGTTTCTGACTTTTGGACCTTTTTTTGTTTCTCGAGGCACGAGAATTCTCGAACCCTTCTAGAACTTTTCAACTCTAGATTTTTTTATTTGACATAAATCGTGTTAGTCACGCACCGCGTACAATGTTTCTGCTGTGCCCTAAGGTTCACCGGTAGGATAATATTTTAAAAATACACAATTTATTGCACAATAATTAAAACGTAGGTAATATAAAAATCGGTTATTTGACTGTTTATTGACATCAATAAATGAAACCCAAATGACCCAAAATTCTGGCACTGAAATTCAGCATGGGGTATCATGACATCGGACAGGAGTGTTGCTCATCCATTAACAATAGACTTAACAGTGATTGCGACTGCTCATCAATATTAACGCTGATTAATCCACTTTCCTCGGTGACTCACTGACGCGAGTAATCGGGGTGTAATTAACATGTTTTGCATAATTTATTCGTATTATGACTTTCAAGTGCAATGCGATCGGGAACGAGGCCAAAGTTCTTTAGGTTTGGATCTTTAAAATAATACATCTCATTCCTTGAATTTGTTTAAGCTTTGTGTCGGGATTGAAAGTAAAATAAAAGGTAATAAATAATGGAATGTATAAAATCGAGGTAATGTGGCATTATCTACTGCAAATCCTTCCCAAATTCAAGTAACTAGTATGTTTCCGAGGTATGGATAATAGATTGACGTTGATTTTTACATATATAGTTTCTGTAGTTCCGTAGCCAAAATGGCAAAAACGGAACCCTTTTAGTTTATGATACTATATGCATTGCATTAGTTAAATATCGATATTTTCATACAGTCATGACTCAAACCATTCTTACATTGGCACCTACGGGTTTACCATTTGAAGAATTTAGCTACCAATTCTGTTATTGGGATAGATCTACATATAAACATAGTTTGCATGTTTTTTTCTACGTATTCGCATGAAAAAATGAAAATGAAAAATGTTTATTAGGTTACACAGCATAATAAAAATACATCATGGTTGGTGTCTCCTAGTAAGCACTAGATGTACTTGTGACAGGAGACGCCGCTCCTCCAATAATAGGTAAAATGTAACCAAATACTAACGTTACACAGAAAGGTATATTTATTTATTATTTACTTACTATTAGCTAGATCTATACTATTTTATTACTAAGTATCAGGCGTCACAGCGCTATCACTCCAGCATGAGCGATTCATATTACATTTTATGTAAACTGTAGGTAAACTCACGTTACACTATCGTAACAGTAAATCAGTCTCTTCATAGGTCAAGTTGTTTAGCCACTCAACGATTGTTTTTTTACAACTATAGGATTGTAGGGGATATATAGAGATTGATTTATTTATGTTATTATATAGGTGTGCAGATTGTGCAACAAACTGCTTTTTTGCAAAAGTTGATTTAAAGGTAGGTGTCGTAACTATTTTGTAATGTCTTCTCCGTTTTAATAGCGATGGTTTATATGTCAATGTCTTGTGTGTCTTTAACAATACATTCAAGATATAAAGTTTCCGCATGGTTAATAACCCACAGCCTCTGTAAAGTTCGGTGGTAGGGTATCTATAGGGTTTTGAATACATTACTTTCAGTAAGCATCTTTGTCCCCTTTCAACATCAATAAACTTAGTCTTACTCGCTCCACCCCAAATTGGAATACAATAACACATAATGGACTGTGCTAACGTAATGTATAATTGTTTAAGTAAAGCCTGTGAAGTGATATGTTTTAATTTTTTAAATACCCATATTAGCTTTCGGATTCTATTATTTAAGTATTCAATATGCCCGTGCCACGACAACCGTTGGTCAAGGATAATTCCAAGATATTTGGTTGAGGCAACCCTGTCAATTTTATCACAGTGACAATTCTGGGTATCTGACAGGTCGCATGCGTGAATTTTTATAGCTAGTGTGTCAGATGGTTGGGTACTTTTATATTTAGTAAAACATATGTAGTTGGTCTTTGCAATGTTAAGAGTTAAGAGGTTTGACTTTAGCCACAAGGTTATTTTTTGGAGACCCATTTCTGCTATCTCAAAGACGGACTCCCAAGTTTTGCCACTAAAGACTACCACAGTGTCGTCAGCGTAAGAGAAAATTGAGCCTCCATCAACGGCCAGTTCAGTCAAGTCGTTTATGTATGCAAGAAAGAGGGTAGGTCCGAGAACACTCCCCTGGGGGACACCGAAGGTAATTTGTTCTTCCCCGCTAGTGTGGCTGCCAATTTTAACGACTTGACTGCGACCATGGAGATAATCAGCTAATAGATCAAGCGGTTTCCCTCTTATACCCATGACCTCAAGCTTGTGTACAAGAATGGAGAGAGAAACAGTATCAAAGGCTTTTTTTAAGTCTAAGAATATAGCTAAGGTTTTTTGTTTTTCATCCACTTGTTTGGTGATTAATGTGGTAAGTGCCAGCACAGCATGTCCGATTCGGACTGAGCGGTCGCCCATACTAATGTTGCCCGTTGATACCAGGCGCTCAGAAGACCGAGGAGTTGACGCATCGCTTGACTTCGCGTTCCCGCTCATTGTTATGCAGAGCGCCAATCACGTAGCTCGGGGGCGTGGTTAGGTGATAAAGCACGTTCGCGTCACAAGTTGTAGAGTTCACTCGATCTTAGTACCAGGCGATCATAAGTGCGTGGCGGTTAGTTATATGAACACTGATCAATATCACGCACAGTTATGCACTCCCAATATTTTAGTTGAATTAACGTTTCTTAAATTTGTTTATTATTTTCGATTTAAAATAAAATACGGTCACAATGCACGTTTACACCGTATGGTAGTCCGGGGGGAAGAGGGATGCTTTGACATACTTAGTTGTTTTCCCCAATAAACATTTACCCCATTTTTTCCATCTACCTTTGCAATATTTTCGTAAAAATCAACTAACACATACGTTGATATCACGAACACTCACGATATCACAAAATTGAATGTGTATATTACGCTGTTACAAACTTATTGAACAACAGACAAGTGTGTGGCCAGCATCTAAACTTTTACCAAATTATTAGAATAAAATAATTAAGCCCTTCTGGCACATGTGTAACTGTCTTTACAGCTTAGGCCCATCTGGCATGTATGTACACCTTTATTTGTGTTTTAAAAAAAAAAAAAAAATGGGTAGTTTGCACAAAATTGTAACTTTGACAGAGGAAAATACATCTTTTCTCAGTCCTCCCGTGACCATGGAAAGCTGGAAAGCTTCCGAAACGTCGGGAACTAAAATGAGATAATATACGCGATATAATCCGTTAAATTGTTTTATTTCAATTTTACCAAACTGTTTAGTTATTTGACAACTAGGTAAATACGTATTATCTCAACACAACAAAACGGGGCTTAGTCGCGTATAAATATGATTTATTTACCTTTCGGTGGTAATTCTTCGACGTTTCGGACGTCGCGTTACGTCCATGGTCTCGAAGGAACTGGAGAGGCGAGTATCAACATCTAGCCGCGCGAGTTTTTCGATCTACCCGCGCTTGGTGTTTTCTTGTGTTGTGATAATGAGTGAAGATCGTGTAAGTTTACGTACTAGCTGTTTTTGCTGTAATTCGTTTGTTTTATAAACTGGAGCCATATAAACTATTAACAAGCCTATACCTCGTGTCCTTGTTTATCCAAAGTTTCGTTACAAGCCAACACGAAGTTTTGAAATGAGCACGAAACTCCGTTTGTATGGGAAAGGTGAAATTCGGCCGAGCTTGCCGGGGACTCATGTTAGGATATGTATGTTATAGGTATGTTAGTATTTGTGAGTCAAATCTTGCAAGTTAAATTTGACTCAACTCCCGGTTTACGATTGAGCTAAAATATGGCATATTTATGTAAGTTAGGTGACAATGCAAATACTAAGACACCATCGAGAAGAGCCGGATGGTGTCATAGGAACTCGGACTGTGATAAAATAACGCAATCGTACCAAGTTTGAACTCTTTAGAATCGGCGCGACGTGTAGTTAACGGATGTTCTAAGAAAATTACAGGCAATAAAAGCTTGTTAAAAAAATGGTATTTTGGACAGAAACTTATTTCTGTTAATGTTCCAGAGCTGGGAGACGGCGGGTCCCGCACGCTGTCGACGGCGGAGCTCTCGGAGCAGTCGTCGCGCAAGCACCGCTGGCACTCCGCCTGCGGCCGCCTGCCCTCCTGCCGCCTCACGTGATCCGCGCCCGCGCACCGCCTCCGACCCACTTCCTAACACGCAGGGCCCTCTAACACTTATACAGGACGTCCCAGAGACCGACGATAATCTTAAGGCTGATAGAGCAGTTCAAAAGCTCTCGATTAGACCCCTATACATAGGGGTCTCGATTAGACCCCTATGTAATTGTGCGATTTTTAGTCGTCTAGTACCCATAACACAAGCCTTATTGAGCTTACCATGGGACTAGTTCGATTTGTGTAAAATTGTCCTGTAATATTTATCTATTATTTATTTATTATTTATTAGTAGTTTCTGAAATATTCGTAATGTATATTAAAAAAAAACTGGCACACGTTTTTAAAAACTTAAGTACTTCTTTATAGTCCAAATGATGTAGGATGCTAGTGAGAGGAAGATACTGATGAAAAAAAAGTAATTTCACTTAAACTTAACGACTATCTGTAACACTGAGTATCTGGGAAACTACTAAAAATCGCAGAACATACACGACGGTCAAATCGATAGATTTGAGCTGCTCTTCAAGAAGGCTGATCTCCTTAAGATTATCGTCCGTCTGTGGGACACCTTGTACGTGTATACTAATTAAACTTCAATTCGACGGGTCTTACGTATAAATAACATAATCACGTGAGAGCCATCGTAATACAGTTTAGTTATCTCGGGGCAATGCCACCCTGTCGGCTCTCTTGACCTGCATCGACACACCGCCCTCTCTACAGGACTCTGTAACGATAAATAAATAAATATTACGGGTCAATTTTACACAAATCGAACTAGTCCCATGTTAAGCTCAATAAGGCTTGTGTTATGGGTACTAGAAGACGATATATTTAATAGATATATTACTTATATACATAGAAAACATCCAAGACTCAGGAACAAATATTTATAGCTCATCACACAAATATTTGCCCTCACCGGGATTTGAACCCAGGACCTCAGCTTCGCAGGCAACGTTACTCCCACTGAGCCAAACCGGTCGTCGATTGGAACGATGAATTAATTTTAATTATTAGTCCGCCGTGTAGATTTATAAAAATATTGAAGTGGTATTTTTTGTCTGTTACGTAATCAAAAAATAATGGCCATACATTGAGTCAAAATGTCTCGTGACGTCATGTCTAGGTACAGTTTATACTCAGTTATGACGTCACGAGCCCCCTCCTGAAATGTAATTAAATTTATCTATTTTTTTTGTAATAAAAAAAAACTAAAAATCTTGTTTTATATTTTTTATTATCTAGCGACGGACTATATAAATATAATTTAGATTTTCATACCCTGGCATCATGCCATTATACCACGTTATGTATACTAACTTAAACTTTATCAAACTATCGCAACTATAAGAATTGCGTATTAAATATGGTTTATTTAATCACCTCGAAGTTTCGGTGGTGTCATTACGTCGACGGTCTTGATGATATTTAATACGCAATTAAGTATCGTATTTCAGTGATAACGTGAAATTGAAACAAAAAAGGATAATTAAGTATTGTTTTTCTGTGATAATATGAAATTCAAACAAAAAAAAAAACTATAATCAAACTTTATTTTGATTGTACTAACAGGTGAACAAATAACGTCAGGTTAGACTCTTTTGAATTTTTAAGATACGGGCATTTTTATTTAAAATTGTATGCTTAGACGAAACATAAAGTATATTGAGTTGGCGTCTAGCCTGTCAGTTTTGTAACGAAATGTATGCTAATTGACATTAAACGTTAGTTTTGTGACAACCACTGGCCTCTAGTTAAAGATACATATTTGATTGAAAATGGCTATACATAACTCAGTTTCTCAAAACATACACATACCATAACAAAAGCTTTAGGAAAATGAAATCAATGTCGACAAGATTAAAGTAAGAAAAAAATATACCCAGAGCTTTTAACACCTCTGATATACTTTGGTAATCGGTAATCGAAAAAAAAATAACCTAAGTTTCATAATTTTGTGACCACCAGGTTTGTGGCGTTTTCTTGTTCCACCAGATTTTCATAAAAATAAAATTTTGCATTCGATCGAGAACTATTTTTATTTGAAATGAGATAAGTTTAAAAATTAATTCTGAAAATGTTGCTTCAGGAATATGAGTCATGAGTAAAGTTTTTAATCTTTGAAATGAGCTTATCCTCTTACACGAATAACAAAGGCATTGTACTTATACAATACTATTGTCTGCTTTTGTTTTTGTAGCCGCACACTAATTACTTCTAAAAAAACAAAGTACAAAACGTAGATTGAAATATCAACCTCCTTGATCAGAAGGTTTAAAATGCACCAAGAATTATGCAGGTTTAACTCTTGAATATTTTTAAAACAAGTTATGATCGCTATTATTCTATAAGGGCATCCACTGACCAGGAAATACAGTCAATAATCAATTAACATTAAGGCAGTTATGATATGATTTTACAGCGTGCTCGTTATTTTAATTTGTGGCTAACCACTTAATGGTATTATTTTTTTAACCCTTTGCGCAAAACCCGGTATTAACGTCATCAAAATTCGTGCCATTGATGTCAACGTCGCCACATGCCGTTCAATTTTATTGATCAAACAATTCTAATATAATATCCATATCTCGTACTTCAATCACTGTTTTTTGTTCTTGTTTGTTTTATTGATGTAGCGTCTGAGTAACGTAACATCAAAGGTCAAGTGGATAAACTCATTTCATATAGTAAAAACTATACCTGTATTGCAGCACTTATTTCCTGAAAATGTCCTAAATCCACTGTCTGGTCGCCCGTAGGTACCATCTGCGTAAACAATCTGTAAACGGGTCAGAATATTTTGGATTTATTTCAATTTGTCTTCAAAGAGCTAGTCTTAGCATTTTTTTATTCCAAATAAAATATGAAATAGCTCACAATTGTACAGTGTGACATTTAAATTTATTTTCTGCAAAGAAATAATCGTGATATAGCTAAAATACTTAACGAAAGCCCCTCTTGCATGTACAGAATTGATATGGAACTTGTGTTATTTGTCTAATACGGAACGTTCAATTATCTATATCGATACGCTGCTACTACATTTAAAAGAGGCTTTACTTAAGTTTTTTATCTATATAGTAGATTTCGATGATGCAATGAGAATAACTCATATAGCAACTTAATTTATCTGCGGGATAAACCGATATTGATGGCCCGTAAGTGTGAATGTTAAATTAAATAACGTGACTGCGCATTAGGAACATAACTTTATTTACATTGGGCGTTTCAGTACGACAGTGAATCAACTTTAAACCTCAATTAATTTGTCCGGTAAGTGAAGTGAGTACTCTTTACGTCAGGAGACGAAAAAAATTGTTCCGCCTCGTACTCTAAAAGTTAAAATATCATATCATGCTGTCCTTCTCATACAAATATTTTTATTAAGAGAGCCAGAGAGATAGCAGGATTTTTAGGATGCAAGCCCTAAGCGCGGTACACTTTTTCCAAGCAAGGCTTATGGTGATCTAGTTTTGCCTAACTTTACATATTGAAAGGCGGTGACAACGTCAGATTTACAGGTTTCCAAAGTTCCCGTATATCACGTTTTATGACAATAAAAATGCGAATTGATAATGTACTAAAGATAACAATAAGCAATTATTGAGACACTGTCCCGATGAAAGTGAAATATAAAAGTTAATTTGGGATCAGACCGAAATATGGGAAAGTTAGAAGAAGCTAGCGTGTTCCTTCAACTGTAAACCTTATGCCTGTTCTATTATGTGTCGAACTCGCTTATCGCCCAAAATATATTGTTCAAATCGAACGCAAAAGCCGAAACGTAGTAACCGCCATCTGAATCCATTGGCGGTTACTACGTTTCCGCTTTTTGCCGTTGATATAGCATTGTAGAAAACAGTAAGCGCTCGCAATAGAAAGTTATCTTCCCTTTTTAATCGCCTCTTGTTCAAGGACTTGTATACAAGGTGGTGGTAGTAATATGAACACATTTTACTATGGGGAGACATCTCGGAAAAATAATCTGCCATTCCCTAGATTTTGGTTGAGTTACTACTAACACAGTATCAAAAGGCAGTTTTTTTACTACCCTCTGTCAAATTAACGCATACAATAAAAATACCTTGTTGACACATATTAAATTACTCTGAGTCTTTCAAATTTGGCATAACAACGTTATTCCATTTTAAATTCGTTAGCATTTTGGAGTTATGTGGAACACTTCGGAGCGTGCGTATTGTTTGATATTGTTTTGCGTTAATGCACTTCTTGGTCCTTTTATTAATCGTATTGTAGGACCAAATAATGCAAAAGGGCCCTACAAATAATAGGGCTCATTATTTTAGTATACAACTACAGATTCCCCCAAATCCAACAGATATGAAGTCTCAAATTCTTTACACTTTGCGGACATTGGGACACTAGAATCGCTGCTTATTGATGCGATTTGTTTTGGATGTTGCAATTTAATAATGTATTATATGTCATAATAATAAATTATGTGTGTAAATGTGATAGCATTGGAAGTTATATATGTGGCTAACAAGGGTACCTATACAACACGGCAATGAATCTTGTCAATTGAATTCTCCTCGTTTTAAAGCTTACATATCGTTTTTCGCCTCATTGTATAGTAGCAGGCTTACTTACCTTTCTAGAGCGTCGCATGAACTCGAAACGTATTCCCAAATTATGAATAGTCGTATGATTTTTGTGGCGTGTATGATTTCCCAAGACGTTTCGATGTGTAGATAGGTAGTTTAGTGGATCTCAAAGCTGAGGAGTGGTATATAATTGATGTTATTTTTTATAGTGTGCATAGTTGTTGATGCCTCTCGATAGTTCTTGCCATGTGCGAGTGGTCGCACGTCATTAAATCTGTTCACAGTATGATAAATTGGTTGATTGTTTACACATTTTTTATCAAATCTCGCTTACCCACAGTTAGTAGCCTGGGATATGATTGTTAGCTTCGTGAAGTACAAGTTTCTGTGTGATTGCTGCGAACTTTATTACTTGCTAATTGTCCGAGTGCTTGTATTTTAGCGGCACCAACGCTTACTTGAACCGTCGCTTGGTTGACGATGTTTGATTCAAGTAATTTTATTGCAAGCGAAGATATATAATTTAATTTTATATAGTATTTTTAGTTTTCTAATACCAGGTTTTCTATTTTTTTTCTTTTATAAGCGGACCTCACTTTTTACTGTGGTTCAATGATATATTTTATAAAATTGTTTAGTGGGTAGATGTAGATATTAATGTATAATTGTATTAGTAAATATTTCTTAATTTTGGTGTTAGGACTCGTTGGAGTAATCATTGTTGGAGTCGGTTCACACTATGCTCAATGTTGTTTCATGGGTGAATGTATTGTATGCAATTATGTTGTCTGCCGAACATGATATCGGTGTTTCACAATATTGCGTTAAACTTCGCCTCTCGTGTGAACCGTTTCTAGCTCTTGATACATTTTTGTTCAATCTAACACTTGTAATAAATTGTAAACAGCTCTATATTTGGCACCCTGTGATTTTTGGCACAAAGTCTTATTTTCAAAGCCATAGATCGGTCAAAATGAGTGTCAGTGTAGGAGTAGGACGAAAGTGTCAATAGCAGCTGTTTGCGCTATTTCTAGTTTTGTACTTAGATCTTATCTCTGTTAGTATTCAGTCTGCGTCCGCAGCCGTTGTTACGTTGTTCTCTAGGTGTAGTTAGGATACTGATCAGCCATATTGTATTCGAGATTAGCGCAGAAGATCTCACATCGCCAAAGGCGCTTTATTTGCAAAACTCAAATAGTCTTAATAAATTTGTAGTTGATTTTCTTCGCGCGTTTGCTAAAAAGTGAGGTCTGCTTCATACGGTAAAGAATATAGTATTATATATATATTATGTTTACGCTTTAAAACTAAACAGATTATGTACAGTGCCTGACTGAACTGACAAAGTGAAACAAAACAAAGAAAATATTAATATATTGTAAATAAAAAGTGAAAAGTAATGCAATATGATTTTCTGTACTTTCCCTATGATAACCTTTCCTATATTACAATTTTGTCCAGTACTGTTGTCTTAAACGTTTGTTTGTGAGTAATTGAGCCCGTAATACATAGGTCACACAGAAAATTTTACACTCCGCCACTCGTAATATGAATTTGGAATTATGTATTTTCATTTTAAATGGACTATCGTTAATGGAGTTGAATAGTTGTGGGCGGGAAACTGATCGTCATTTGTTTTTCTGGCGTCTTGAAGTGAACAATGGACCACATTTCATTTTTGAATGTGACGATAATTGAAATATCATGTAGGTATAGATTTGGGCTCTCTGAACACATTCATATTATTTTTGGTATTTTTGGAACACTCATTTTTGAAAAAAAAAATTGCTAATGGTGATCTGTTGGCGGTACAAAGTTAATTCCTTTGCTTTATATTTTTTGGACATTTAAAAAAAAATATTAACGTGTCATATTGGCAGTTTAAATTTGTGTCATAACTAGTGGCGGGTAATAATAACAACATGTTATGTGTGCAAACTGTGATAAAATCTCGGTAAAATTGTTATAATGATCTGAATACAAAGTAAGTAACTTTAACGTTCTAAGTCAGGGTTAGTCGTGGGTAACAAAATCACAGTGATTTTTTTACAACTGGTACGAGAGTCACGGTGATTGAAATTGAATTGTAACGCTTTTCACCATCTCTAGTTATGACACTTGTCACTTTTTTTTAATTTATTAAAAGCATTAGCAGCAAAGCCATCAGCTTAAACAGTTTACATAAAATCGTAAACAGAACAAAGATAAAGCAACAAACAGAACAAGGACAAAAATAAAAATTAGTTAACTATGTTACACTTGTCACAATGAATGAGCCCACAGATGCAGAATATTTTTTACTTTTTTAATTTGTTTCCTCCTCGATTTGCGCTACGGCCCTTATAGAATGAGATAGTTTTGTTTTTAGGCTAAAATTAAAAATAAATTAATAATGCAGAATACGTTCCTCATAATTTTGCAAATATTATTAGATAATTCAATAAAATTAGAAATAAAAATAAATATTTATAAATAAAAAAAGAGCCGACTTCAAAATCAACTAAAAAGCCATAAATAATCTTTTATGTACGGTACGGATCACATTTGAATCACCTTTTGAAGTCCGTGCCAAACCATTCATTTATTACTATTAAGAACCGCGGCGGCGAGCCTTTAGTTATTATCTACCTACATAGTCATAGTAATTCGTATTTTAGTTGAATAAAGAACTTTATTTACTTCAGGTTTGGCACCGACTTCAAAAGGTGATTCAAATGTTATCCGTACCGTACATAAAAGATTATTTATGGCTTTTTAGTTTATTTTGAAGTCGGTTCTTTTTTTATTTATAAATTTATGTTTTTTGCTTTTAAGTGATGGATTTTAGTAGTGATATAAAGTATTTTGTAGAGCTCAGAATGGGAAGATTGAGGAGGCACTTTGCACGCATCTCGAGTCTTTGGAAGTAAGAAATATAAAAGTTGGTTAGTTCACTGTACCTTCCATCATCAGCTCAGCATGAAATGATGACAACCAGAGGAAAACAACTTTAGAAAAATATATACAAAACATTGTTAGTAGCCTATAATATTTGTCAGTTTCTCTCGATTTCCCTGGTATTCCATCATCTAATCCTGACTAGGTGATAAGGAGACTACTTCAGGGACACACTAAAAAGAATATGACTAACAGTTTTAACGTATCTACCTATAATAGATGATTTTTTTAAGAATTATGATCTAACTCTTAACTATTAAGGAGTTGTACCTTCCGTCATCAGCTCAGCATGATGAGATGATGACTACCATATGCAAATACTTAAATAGCTTATAAGTGCATATATAATTTGAGGATTGCCCTCGATTTCCCTGGGATCCCACCATCAGATCCCAACTTGGTGGCAATGGGACCACCTCGGGAGTATATTCTTTCAAATAAAAAAAGAATTTTTAAAATCGGTCCACAATTGGCGGAGTAATCAGTGAACATATAT
This sequence comes from Hedya salicella, assembly GCA_905404275.2. Lineage (NCBI taxonomy): Eukaryota > Metazoa > Arthropoda > Insecta > Lepidoptera > Tortricidae > Hedya > Hedya salicella. The sequence goes on along the minus strand of FR990100.1, from coordinate 17,741,099 downwards.
AAAAAAAAAATACAAACTATCGAACATATAACCTCCTCCTGTTTTGGAAGTCGGTTAAAAAATGAAATGTCTGATTGCACTGAAAATGAGTCATGTTTTTTTACGATTATAAAGGTTCTCTTTCAAAATGCTTTTGGGCTCGAAGCACCACATTTGAGTACTGTAAGACGGTGTGGTACGCTGAATTTATAATAACGATTCTCGTTAAGGTCGGCCGTCTACCGCGGTCATTGAAGTAAACGTGGCCGCTGTCAGGCGACTAATAGAAGAAAACCGACGTGTCACCTATGACGAAATTCGTGGACAATTAGGGATGGGCATGAGCAAAATACAAAATATTCTACATCAATTTAAAAGTCAGGAAGCTTTGTTCCCCGCGAATTCCCCATGAATTGACATCAAAACAGAAACGGGCCTGTGTTGATTGGTCCCAAGAAATGTTGCGGAAGTATAACCACGGGTGTTCAAATGCGGTACATGTATATATATATATAACTAGCTTCTGTCCACGACTTCGTCCGCCTTAAATTCGTTTATCGCGGATAAGGGTATTTTTCCGGGATAAAAAGTAGCCTATGTCCTTCCCCGGGACTCAAACTATCTCCATACCAAATTTCATCCAAATCGATTCAGCGGTTTAAGCGTGAAGAGGTAACAGACAGACAGACAGACACACTTTCGCATTTATAATATTAATATAATAATATATATATATATATATATATATATATATATATACTAGAAGGCGCCCGCAACTTCGTTCGCGGAGGAGAAAAAGTCACAACCCCTCTTTTTTTTTAAGCGTAGTCGGGTAAAAAGTATCCTATAATCATCTGCAGATACCCAGCTACCCGTGTACCAAAAAATATTGAAATCAGTTTAGCCGATTTTGCGTGATGAAGCCACAACGACACGTACCAACATACATAAAATCCAATTTTAGTGAACTCCAAATAGTCCATAACAATCAATTCTTTGAAAATATCTTCAATGTACAGACATTTCATTTTTACAACTCTATAATAGTATAGAAGTATGGATATGGATGTAGAAACAGATGAAACATGGATATGTTGCTACGATCCGAAACCAGTTAAATTGTTGTATCTTTAAAATAAGAACACCTTATTCTTTCTCTGTGCAAAAACCCACTTCGTTGATGCGTTGCCACAAATTGAATTGTTTCAGGAAAGACGGCTAGACACTCGCATTTATATTTAGGCAAGTATATGCAAAATAGACTTATCAATTTCAAAAATAATGACAACGTCGACAACGGATGAAAGCAAATCGGTCGTTATTTTAACCGTAATTGTGCAGAAGCGTGCTCTATTTATCGAAAGCCGCCGGTCACGCCATGCCAGTCATATAATTTGAAGAATTAATGGCATAGGTTCACACTTAAGGTGTGAGTGAACAAGATTTAAATTATAGACTTGGTAATAAGATGACACGCTAAGTGAGTCTAATTTTCTAATATCAGCGGTAGGCAATTAAGTGCATGTAGTAATTTGAGAAGGTAAAAAGATAAACATTTATAGGTAGGTACTTAACTACTATTATAAAATTGTCTGTACATTGAAGAGATTTAAAAAAAGGATTGTAACGGACTATTTGGTCACTGATTCGAAACGATTTTTATTTTTTGTATGTTAGTGTCGTTGTGGCTCACGGAGTAATTCTGTTCTGTGTTGTGGCTACATTACGACAAATCGGCTAAACAGATTTCAAATATTTTACACGGGTAGCTGGGTATAGTGGGTATCCACATATGGTTATAGGATATTGTCGAATAAAATAGGAGTTATGACTTATTCTCCTCAGCGAACGAAGTTGCGGGCGCCTTCTAGTAAAGCATAATATTCGTCACAAATCTGAGGCATAAGATACCGTAAAGATGGCGTAGTGTGAAAATTGCGGATCATTCGATCGACAGGTGATGGTCAGGTGACGTAATAGTATCCTTTGCTATCCTGCGCTACGTTCCTTGCTGGTATTTACAGTTGCAATCAACATTAGTCACTGTGATGTGTTAAAACTCGGTATACTCGTATTTATCTTTTGTTAAAGTTTATTCTAATACTGACAAAGACACATAGGTTGCTGATGACGCCTATTATGTATAAGCAGTAGGTAGTAGGTTCCTACAACCGCTAACTAGACAAATGAAAAGTAACAGTAGAATGATTACCGTGTAAGTATGTGCAGCTATTACCTACCATAAAGTTTACTTACATAAAAGGTAAGCGAGTGCGTACCGGTTATCTTTGGTAACCTTTTGACCAGCTTACTGTTATGTAATTGTATATGTCGACTGGTGCTGCCTCTTAGGGGTGTCCCTATTTATACTTACCAAGGTATAGTAGCTCCAATGCAGAAGAGTTTATCCAGTACTAAACAACTATCACATTTATTTTGGTATTTATTACATGCTTAGACCAAATGTCCAAAATTTTAAACTAAAGTCCCTAAAAGTAAAATAATCCTTGTGTTGTCCAAATGTCCTTCATCTCTTTCTAGCTAACATCGGATTCTTTGCTTCTCTTTATATGAACCACAAGTTTATTGGGATTCTGTGTTTTTAATGCGGCAAAATTAACACCATTACTATCTATCTATATTTATTTGTATCTATATCACAATCAGATTCTTTTTTAATTTTTTTATGTGAGATAGGCAAGCATTTGACTTTATCTCAACTGTTGGTAAATGACGATGAAGCTGACGATGGAGCATGCTTACCTACCTAGATAGATGTCTATTAACTCTCGTATTGGAGAGATCCAAGTTATATTGTTCCGGGAAAAGATATGCTGGAAGAAATTATTTGCTAAAATAAATACGTAGGTAGTACCTACCTACTTACAAGTCACTGGTCAACAGAAAGAGATTTTTCTGTTATCTAATAAGTGCCAAAAAATACGTAAGTGGAAGTTCATTCCACAATTTGCAAGTTCGGAGTAGACATTGACAGTGCAAAGCCCGTTTGTGGTTTGGTATGAAAGGTGAATTAACTAGCCTTCAGCTCGTTTTTAAAGACGACTCTTCTTGTACTAGGTATAGCCGCTTAATTTGTCATGAGGTTATCTAATCTGCGGCACCTTACAATAATTTCAAGTGTGCGTGGCATGCTACAAGTGACGCAAGTGTCGCACGCGGCGGTCGCAGGCCACAATGCGCGGAAGCGTGTTTTCCGCCATATCGAGTCTCCGCAATTAGAGCGCTGTGCCTCCACGCCTCTGCAACCGCCCGATGGCTATTTATAAAACCATGTGCATTGTGACGCCTATGACTTTCCCAGACAGATCTCTGATAAGAGATATTTTTGATCTCGTAATAAATTAACGAGACGTAAAGAATTTTAAGACGTTATGTTATGTTACACATTTCTTAAACGCGCAAATTATCAACTGTAGTCAGTTGAACTCTAGTCATTCAGTTGTCCACGTAATGACGACGCTTTTATCAGACAATCAACTGAAATCGGTCGTGACGATTTATCACAAATAACTTGGTCATCTGCACCACAGTGCTATTATATATGCCGGTTGACACTCCCTCCTTTAGATCAGGGATCCGTTTCATAAACGTTTGTAACTAGTATTGCGAGCGAAAATCTCTTTCCAATAATATGTATTAAAAAGAGACTTCCGCTTTTAATACAAGTAACAAGCGTTTATGAAACGGGCCCGATCCTGCCAGTAAAGTAACATTACATTACAGATCTAGGTTTGTTTGATTAGCATTGGATTTTATTACTGTCAGTAGGTATTGTGGAATTCATGTTGGTAAAGATAAAACAAAGGTTGCACCTATTAGCGAATTAATAGGTATACATGACGAAGTAAAAATTGTTTAGTTAAAATTTTCCTACTTAATGTCGTTAAAATCATTGAGAGTGTTGACGTCACTAACAACAGGTGCCTATGTCTAATTTCTAGCCATAATCAAGAGATTGTTTAGCACATCCAAGGTTGTCGTCGTGTTTTGAAGTCAATTACCTCGGCACTCGATAATTGAATACTCATACTTATCTTATAATGGCTATTATTAGTCACACTAAGCACATATGTAATTTTAGGATTCGAGTCGTCAATTGACCTCACGTCAAGTGCCTTACAAAAATCAGACTACTGTAAAATGCTGCGCCTAGTAGCTTACAACTTTGCATGTGGGGCAAAATAAACCATATTTATACGCCATTAGGTTCCGTTTTTCGCGATAATGTGTGAAAAACGTGTAAGTTTAAATCAACAACATAAAGGGACTGAATCGCGTATAAATGTGGTTTATTTTGTCCCACAGGCAAAGTTAAAAACTACTAGGCGAAGTTGCAGCATTTTCAGGTATTCGTATTTGTTGCCTAAATACTGTCTAAGTAGATACCTACCTATTTTTTAAGAAGTCTGTGCTTATTATATTTAGGTAGGTACTCCGTGTTGCCGTCAAGTGATATCGGTGGAAGACTTCCAGTGTAATAGTTAGGTATAAAATCATTAGAAGAAAGTTTGGAAGACGAGCCTAAGCAGCTGGTTTAGCACAACTCTCCGCGTCTACGCTTGTCGCGCGACATAACATCATCCGTCTTTCTCGTATTGTATTGAAAGGAAAAAGACAGACAATCTTTGTAGGCCGACACAGAGTCGCGTATCACAGTTGTGATAGAGGAGCAGGACAGTTAAGTACCTTGTCTGCGCAACTGCCATCTATTGAATTTTAGTGTTAGTTACTGAAACATCAAAAAACATTTTTCAATCGGTCAGTTGCTATCAGGATGTGGGGCCAATTACTGGCTATAAGTATCTATTTCAATGAAGATCAATCAGGAGTAGTGTTAGTCTAGTGTTGTCTACATAAATAATATAAATAAAATTTCGAAAGGTACCGTAAGGTCACGGGTGGACCATGGTGGTGTGAGTCCACACGTGACCATGGAAAGCTGAAAAGCTTCCGAAATGTCGGGAACTCAAATGAGATAATTAATATACGCGATATAATTCGTTAAATTGTTTTATTTCAATGAGTATTTAATAATCGCGGAAACAGAAGAAAATATTATTATCCATCTTTTAATAAAGCTACATTTATTTTCCTGTAGTATACTTATACTTGGGGGATAAATTTGTCTGGTTTTTATTCTGTCCCGTAAGTCAGGAGATAATATTGACATAATTACTTAGAACAATATTAATGATCTAGATTCTAGGCTATCAACATACTGACGTTACGGGCCTTTGAAAAATGGAGTTAAATTGGGTAGAAAAAAGCCTTTATATCGTTTAAAATCGTAGTTTTTGAGAGTGTCTCAGAAGATGTAAGTATGGCAACGAAGTACAGAAACAGTCGATTGACTCACTTAAAGCACCTGGGTCCTGGGTTAATTTACCGAGGTGAATTAACTTTACTTTTAATTGCTTTAATACACCTCAAAAAGAAAAGTCGACTTAATGCTACTTTTCGTGTGATTTGTTCACCCAAGGTGCATTACTAATAATTAATTTATCTTCTATACTACCTACCTATTATAAAGTTGTAAAAATGAAATGTCTGCACATTGAAGTATTGTAAAAAAAAAACTATTGAAACTATTTGGAGACCACTTAATCGAAAAAAAAAGATGTTTCGTCGGTCGTCAAAAACATATCTGCGTATTTAAAACTTCTACTTACCGCCTCCATAAAATTTCGATTTGAAACAATCATAGTTCTAGGCATTTCTATGTAAAACCAATGTGTTTACATAGCCCGTACTTATAATTCTGTTTACAGCGTATGAAGTGGGTGCTCGACCGAACGTGGGTCGTGAAAGGATGTGCCGAGGATAACAGCTTGTCGCTAAAGTCCTTGACGAAGCAGCTAAGTAGGCAAACAGACCCATCGGACCCATCAGACCTGTTTTACACTGAGCTAATATTTGCGTCAAAGCGCAATGTTTCAACTCAAATATTTTCTTCTCACGCATAACCTGATGATACGTAATACACACTCATAAATTAAGATAGCAAGTAATTATAGTGACTTGCTAAGCTGCAACAGTAGATGGCGTTACTGTTAGTATCACCTGATGGAGAGTGAACAACGACATCAATAGGCATGATGACTAGATATGAATATCAAAATTCTAATTAGTTCGTCAGTTAGATAATAAATAAATAAATAAAATAAATATTACGGGACAATTATACACAAATCGTCCTAGTCCCATGGTAAGCTCAATAAGGCTTGTGTTATGGGTACTAGACGACGATATATTTAATACATATATTACTTATATACATAGAAAACATCCATGACTCAGGAACAAATATTTATGCTCATCACACAAATATTTGCCCTTACCCAAAACCTTACGTTATACAAAAATATTGGACACGTATTTTTTGCTTTTTCAAAATAATAAAGAAATACTCAGATAAATCGCATTAAAGTTCAGGAGTGGGGGCTCGTGACGTCACTCCTAAGTAAAATTTGTACTTAGGAGTAACGTCACGTGATATTTCGACCTACTTTTTCCAAAGGCACGTAATTGTTCTTAGACATTGTCGCTCTATTACCTCCATATATTTCGCTGATACTCACAACAATTCCATGTTCTACCGAGGCTGTGTTTACCTTTCGAGTGAACGGTTAGTCGTTAAATATTTTTGAGACAAATCGAGGCTAGCCCGTCCTTCCTCGAATTGTTGGTTTTGGTTCTCATAGTCTAGGGAGCTCTAGAGGCCAGGGTAATCTTTCCATCGTCGCATGAAGCTGACCTTCTTCAATTAAGCACGGGACAAGCGCGCGAACATTCGGAATGCATTATGTGAAACAATATAAAAGAACAACTGCGGAGCCGTTTAGCACGGATCGACCTTGCCCCTAATGCGTTGTAATTGTTTACGTTTACCCGCCTTTTATAAGTATATTTATACCAGGGGTGTGATGCTTGAAGCTGCTTTAATAATTGGAATTTAATAACACTTTATTTACATCTTATTGAACCAACAAGCACCAAAAGGACGGCAGTACCTAACTACAAGCATAATATCATCTAATACAAAAGATTATAGATGCGTTGTCGCCCTAACTACCGCAGCTATTAATTACACTGATTTCACCAGCATCAGGTGATTGTTAATGCCCATTATTTGACAGGCGTAATCAGCCGTAATGCAAACATAAATGCAAATTTTGCATTAGTTTCGGACCATATCAAAATAATGTCATATATTGCTGAAAAGACAAACTACAGAGTGGACCCTATCTAGGCGGCCTTTTCAAAGACCTTTCGTGGAGTATCTGCGTTCCTAAATATAATAACATATGTTTTGCGTAGACAGGCGGCCAAGAAGACATTCGTTGGCACTTGCAGCCCTGAAATCACTCGTAGGCACATTTAGATGACTTTGAATCAACTGATCGAACAGCGAACAGGCGGAATACCACCTATGGTGTTGTGTCATCCTCCAAATGGTACTTATTTCCCATAAAGGCGAGTACTGCGCAGAGGTCAACTAAATGCCAGCTAGTTGGTATGCGGAACTTGCATCGATGTGAGAAAATTCGTGGAGATAATTGTCGATTTTAAGGGCCATTAAATCGATAACGTTCTCCTATTGTTTAATAACGTGACGGTTTAAAACACACAATATAATAGATATTTGTTATGCAAGCCTGCAAAGTAGTTATTTGGTGCGAGTGCTTGAATTAAAAGCTGAGTAAGAAAGGAATTGAAAAGATTCAAATATAGATTCCTGAGCGTAACGAGGTTTTCAAGACACGAGAAGCCAAATAATTTGGAGTCGTGCGAAACACACTACTCTTTACTTCACTACTGCGAGGAAAATGTGAGAATAACAAACGGATTATTTTCATTTAAAAGTTGTGAGGATTAACTTACGAAACACACTCAAAACTCAAAACAAAACATACAATAAACGTATAAAAAATCATAAATTCAAACTTCACTTACTGAACTTATATTTATGCCTGTTAGAAAAAAAATGCGCACAGCGCACATAAAATAAATATATTTACATTTTATCAATATCTAAGTAAATGTAAGATCCCTATTACAAGGGGCCATTAAAACAAGAGGACTGACAATCCCCATACAAAAAGCTATTTCCCGATATTTACAACGCTATGTATGTACTGTACCTATAGGAATAATTATTTACAATGATTAAACTTTGCTAGTGTGACATATAGTATATGAATGTTACGGGTACAATTTATTTATTATTATCTGTTTACGAACTAATTGTTACTGTACTTTGTTTCTTTGTTCAATTAGGATATCGTTAAATGTTTAGTTTTAAAGCGCCATCTAGTTTTTGCCTTAATAACCTTGCGGTCGGGGCATGATCCAAAGTATAGCTAATGACAGTCCTCTTGTTTTAATGGTCCTTGTTATTACCAATAATAATAAAATTGTACGTAGGTAATGCCTACGTTAGGTAAGTGTCGTCACATGACCCGTGTAATATTTCATTAATCTGAAGCGTACTCCACGCTTAATAGGCACAACGCAACATTCATTCACGTTGTATCTTTGGTATTTAACCTTAATTATCATATTCATCATCAAACATGCTAGTGACTTCCATTACCGATCAGTTCATAGTACCTATAGTTCGATAGGTCGCCATGCCGTGCCATGTTTCACAAAAGGTCGCAATAACTCGCGTTCTTCATAGACATTTTTAAGAGTCAACTGTCAAATGCATTTGAATTCATTATGAGGCGATGGGTGGTAAAGGGAAATGACGTAATAATTAATTATTAGACAAGGCGTAATATACATGTCTTACCAAGTACCAGTACGTATGAACGTAAAGTTTGGGTATTAGATGAACTTCATTGGCATCTGTATTATAAACATAAAATTAACCGCGTTGGACGGGTATGTACCACGATTAGGATGAACCAAGTTTTACAACTCGTTAATTCAAAAGCAATTCGAAGAACCCGGTTCTTCAAGCACATTGTATTTGTGACGATGACGTCATTAACCCCTTCATCATTTAGTAGTCAGTAAAAAAGTCAATTCTTCCAAATAGGAAACGGTGAATTATCTTATTACGTTTAAAAACACTACTGGGCAAAGGCCTCTCTCTCTTCTTCCACATGTCCCGATCTTGGGCACTCTCCCACCAGTTTTCTAGAAAGAGTCCTGCCATCTTCGTCGAGGCCTACCGCGTCGCCGGACTCTATATACTTAGGTTATATTTACATGAGTCTTCGGCCGCAGAATCAGAGGGGCAAAGTTTGAAGTCGTCTTGCCACCCCTCTGCATGCGGCCTGCTCTCCTAAACAGCCCTTTCTATCTAAATAATAATAAAAAAAATACTTTACATTTTAAATTGTATTTGCAACATGGTGACAACGTAAGGGTAGGTACCGTCAAGTGATATATCGGCCGAGCCACGCCTTGGCTCGGATGTCGACAGCTTAACGGTCGATCACAATACGATCTCTCAGATCAGAGGGTATAGAGTTGTAAGATAGAGGGTAGTGATTTTTAGTAGCACGGTCGCGTTCTTTTATTTGGGACTCATTTCGCAAAAATATTGTTTGAATTCCTATACGATATGACAGGACTGTCAACCTTAAGTGGGTCCCAAATTAAAGAACGCGACTGTCGCGACCGTACCTTCTATTTATGTAATCGACTATCCTTTTAAAACTACTGGCTCTGTGAGGGATCGCGACCTACTTAAAAAAAAACACAAAAACTAAAAATTTCCAAAAACTGAATCGACAAAAAAACCATATAATTATCAAACCTGATTTCACGAAAATCGGTTGAATAAGCTGTAGAGGAGAATAGGCTGCCGGACATCCGCCCGCCACCGGACATACGTATGCAGTTTTTTTTCAGCTGAAACGGAGACCTTCGCTCTGCTCGGACAACATTTTTTTTTTATCTACATCTGCATACCTAGAAAACGATCTCCACGACGATTGTTTCAAATAATCGGTCATGTGCGAGTCGGACAAAATGCCAAAATATTACGCAAAAAGCGCTAACAAAAGTCAGGAAAATTACTAGGGAAGCCTAATCGTATTAATTTATGAAAAAAAATCTGTACAATTAAACAGTAAAGCGGGAGTAACGTTGCCTGCGAGGCTGAAGGTCCTGGGTTAAAATCCAAGTAAGGGCAAATATTTGTGTGATGAGCATAATATTTGTTCCTGAGTGTTAGATGTTTCTATGTATATAAGTAAATATATCGTCGCCTAACTACTCATAACATAAGCCCTATTTAGCTTACCATGGGACTAGTTCGATTTGTATTAAAAAATATCCCGTAATAAAAAAAACCACTCTACTACTCGTACTCTTTGGTCAGATCACCAGTAATTGATGGGATCAAAATCTTAGACAAATGGTGTTCATAGGTGACGAAGGCGGTGAAAGCGAACGCAATTCTATTGTGAATCTGATTGATTTGATAGATAGACGGGCATCATTCAACTCCATTGTTTCATTTCCGGCGGCATTTGATTTGAGAAAACGTTGAATTCGTAATTGAAACCTTTGCTTTGAGTTGTTATCAATTTGTTGCGGACGTTATTTCGTTAGCAATCGTACCTGTTTACGTAATAAACAAGAAAGCTGCTAGTGTTTTTTTGGTTTAAGACATTTATTCGCATAAGAACATATAATACATTATTTTAAATTTAAGTTACTTACAAAGTATTTAGTACCGAACTCCGCACGCGGCGCACTTGTTATCACTTACTTAACGATTCACTAGCGCTCGCGCGACGCGCGGACCGTCCGTACTTTATAACTAAATTGGGTAGCGGTAGACAAATACACATAACTTAACTTAGATTGTTGATAGACAAACAGATCAGTTAATTTTCCAATACGTTTAAGTAAAGAAAGTTGATAGATCATGTTTCCACATATATTTACTTTTTATCCCGGAAAAATACCCTAATAAGTAGCGGGCAGAAGCTAGTTATTAATAAAGTGTAGTTCTTCTAGTTTGCGTATGCATTCTATTATGAGAAAGCTATTACTCATTGAAATAAAACAATTTAACGGATTATATCGCGTATATTATCTCATTTGAGTTCCCGACGTTTCGGAAGCTTTTCAGCTTTCCATGGTCACGGGTAGACTGATAAAAGATATATTTTCCTCTGTTAAAGTTACAATTTGTGCAAACTAGACATTTGAAAAACAAATAAAGGTGTACATACATGCCAGATGGGCCTAAGCTGTAAAGACGTTACACATGTGCCCGAAGGGCTTAATTATTTTATTTTAATAATTTACCAAGCGGCATTTCACAAATGAGGCGTACTGAGGAGAACAGAAACGCTGCAAAGAAAAACTCCCAGGCGACCTCATTACTAATTATAATATTTAAAAACAGAGACTATTAAACTACTTTTTAACAGATAAGATATTTTACACCGTTCTGAAATTAAGGTTTTTCAGTCCTGTGTCTCGCTTGTTCCTTGATAAGATGTATAGTAGTAGTAGGGTGGAGCGAAACAGACAAAAAAAAATTGTTTTTTTATTTTTCAATCTCCTGTATCGTCAATCGATGTTCCTATATGAAAGCTTTATTCGTACAAAAAATAAAAATTATACGACTTTATTTAGGGTTTGCGCACTAAGAAGATAGTTTACAAAAAATGACCTTACTAATTCTAGCTTGTGGGTGTACCTACCCAAAAGTAATTTCGTCACTGTTTGTCATTAACGTACTACTCATACATTGTTAACTGTCTTATTTTATGTATAATCGTATCCTTCATAGCAGAACATCATTAATTAGTGCTAAAAACAGTTATATATCAAACGGTTTTCCGCGTAATATCTACTCACCAAGAAGCGAAATTTATTTACATTAAAACATGCCTAAAACACGGAAAAAAATTCAATGTCCTGTATCTGGTGACCCCTTAATCCTAAATGATAAGAGAAACAGCTAAATCGACCTTTACAGCGGTTTGTGTGCTTGTTACACGCAAATGAATTGTCACTTCGCCATTTGTTCTCCAGTCTCGACGGTGCTACAGCAGGCCCTAATAGTTTTTCTGGTAAAACAGGAAAAAAGCTTGACAGGTGTCTTGACTTGAATGTAGAAACGGTTGAACCCAACCCCGTAGAATTACCGGATTTGGACACCGATTTGCTAAGCACTGATCAAAAATATTTGTATCAGATGTGCTCCGCAATTTCTGCTGGTACAGTCTGATCGAACCTGGCTAACAAAAGGAAAATGGCACGTTCGCGATGGTTGACTTTTGCAAACAGGGTTCTTCGTTTATATATTGGAACAGCTAAACTAACAAAAATCTTAAAGGAGATTTACGATGAGATACTTTCATGAAAGTTACGCACCAATAACGTGGTTTGACATAAGGATAAAGTCGTCTTGCAAAGATGGTCGGCTACTTGTTTTTAGCATGGTGAAAAGATGTTTGTATTTGCGAGATGACATTAAAGATATTCTCTTAAAAACTATTCAAAGAAATGCCTCCTTTGTACACCCAGAAAATATGTTGCTTGCAATGCTAAAAGATGATGAGACGCAAGTACGTGAACTAGCCGTTCAGAAAGTTTTAAAGGCAAGAAGAGAATTCAAAAGAAAGACAGCTCACGAATTCAGAGTGCCAAATCTCAACCCTGATGTATCACGTTATTATCATCTAATAGATTTCGACGAAAGGAAAAAATACTGAACTTCCGATGACAATGAAATACAGCGACACCGAAATTTCAAACATGTCTTCTGGGGGTATTTTACTTAAAGTTGAAATGTATCCTTACCATACTCAGGCGGTGGAAAGGTGCAAAAAACTCGTAACAGAAGCTTCATTATCTGTTTGTGGACCGGATGCTAGAGACGGTTCCATTCGTACGAGGATAGAAACAAGACAAGAAATACCAGTTTTCGTTAAGAAATCTCAATATTTTCGTCAAAAAGACGGGCCTGAAACTCCTGATTTAAAACATTTCAATTAACATTATTTTGGTTTTTTAAGTACTTTTCATAGTTCTATATTACTTAGGGATATTTAAATAGTAATACTGTAAGAAAATAGTAATATACAATAATAAATAAAGTTCTGATTGCAAGCCGAAAAATTGACTTTTTTTTAAAATTCGAACCTCGATACACACATTTTTAGTCCTACAGAACATCAATTGACAATACAGGAAAGTTAAGATTAATTAAAAAATAAATTCGCTCCAGCCTATTATACAGGATCCCAAGCTGGTGGTAGCGACAATCCATCTTCGCTATTGAAATTAAGATGTTTTTTTAATCTCAATAGCCTCGCGTACCATTCTGGGAAAATATATTTTTTCTTTGGCAAGGATAGAAGGTTATTTATCAAACTTAATTGAGTGGTTTGGTTTGTCAATGACATGTTCACAGACTGCAGACCTATTACACTGTGCTCCTTCACCCGGATTGATATACTGCGTTTTGTTTGACCAATGTATGAAAGACCACACTCGCAGTCCAGCTTATAAATGCCTGCACTCTGCAAAGGGGTGCTACTCTTTACGGGTCTAAGGTATTGAGACACCTTCTTCAACGGCTTGAAATATGTTTTTATAGAAGCACGCTTCAAGATGTTTCCGATCTTGTCTGTGACCCCTTTCACATATGTTAATAAATTTAATTTTACTATGCATGGAGTTCAGAAGGTCTAAGAAAGTTGAAACACTAGATAGATTTCTGAACATTAGAGAGACAAAAGGGTTTCCCCGGGACTCAAACTATCTCCATACCAAATTTTATCCATATCGGTTCAGCAGTTTAAGCGTGAAGAGGTAACAGACAGACAGGCACAGTTTCGCATTTATAATATTAGTATAGATTAGGATTGGGTAAGATTTCTTGCAGTTTACGATCCCGACTTCAACCTCAATACTTAGTGATTGTACTCTTTTAGTGATGTCACCTATTCGCAGACCGTGTTCAGCAGGGTCTGAGTTGGGCAAGCGGGAGCCACGTTTGTCACGCAGCACGAAGAGATGTCAAATAGGTACCGAAAATACCGTTGAACCAAATCGTACAACTTTAATATATGGAGAGAAAATAAGGTTATTTCGCGTCAATAGGTTCTTATCGGCATCAAGTGCTACCTAAACCTAACTGTTCTAGAAAGTAGATCACAATTCCAGATATCGATAAGCAATTATTTAATCTTAGGAATCTTAATATAAAACGGAGAGTCGTTCCGTTACATAAAGCTGCTGGTATGTCATCAGGCAGGCTAAATCGATTCAAATCGGAAATCTAGTACACGTTCATTAATATCGATCAATAATTCACACCGAATCAATCGGACAATCGTTGCGAAAGAAGTAAGAACGTGCTCGGGACGATCGGTAAGTGTGGGAAACACGGCTTCGTGTCGAGTTTAGCCTATTGCCAATCTACCATAAAATAACATATATACCGTTACGTGCATCTGCACATATTACCTTTTGTAACATAATGCTCCCAACGTGTTATTAGATACACTTTATGTTGTGTTGCCAACATATTGGTTTACTAAAACTGTTATTCGGTGATTTAGAGTTTATTCGTTTGCGTGAGTTGTAATTAATCGGTTCTTTTTGCAAAGTTTTAGCTTCTCGGTTGTATTTTTTGTTATATTCATTTTTATCTGCTCTCATGTATTGAAGACGTAATTTATTACTCATATTCTTATAGTGGTCGTGATAGTTTACAAGTAAACTATCGATCTAAACTAAAGCAAGTTTGCTTTAGTATTTTTTTAAATTAACTACGCAAGCAAATTAAATGATAGAACGAAGCGTGTGGTTTCATTAAACCGATACATTGCAACATTAATAAGTATCTAATTATACACATAACAATTAATAGTTTGAACATGGTAACAGATTATCTATTTTCCTCGCCCGCGTACAGCGCACATTACAGGCATTCACTAACATTATATAAATAGAATTACGCAGACAAACGGAAAGGGAAGCGGCGCGCACGCACCTCTGTGCGTGTCACTGGAACACTGCCGCCCAGAAGATAAGCGCTTTATAATCTATGAGCTTCAGGAACACTTACGACCTTTCTTCACCCAACAGCGAAACAGTCGAAAAAAAAGTCATGAAAAACAATTGCTCTCTATACCTTTTTACAACAGGATTTGACAATAGTATTCTTAAAATACGTTCGCTTTTGTTGGATAGAGCGATGTTTTACCACGTTTGTGGTGAAAGTTACTGAAAAAGTTATTGAATTGAAGAATGAAACGTATAAAGGCTTAATTAGAGCTACATTGTTTTAGAGGTGAAAATAGTTGAATTAAAAGAGGCTTCAAATTTAAAGGAATTGTACAGAAGCTCACACAGGAATTAATTAAGAAGAAAAAGTAAGTACCTACCTTAAAAATATGTATTGTCCTATTTCGGGCAATATTTTCTGATGTGTAATATTAAGGTGGTTATTAAGGCCACTAACGTAACCCAGAGAAGTACCTAGAAAATGGATTGCGAATTGGGACCCAAGCGAGGTCTCGACAATCTGTTAACAGACCCATAAACAAAGTGCTAAAGACACACACGCCTCGCCATTTTGTTACTTGAACTTTCATAATGCCTTATAATACCTACGTATCACTGCGACGCAATACCTAATAAAAATGTCGACCTCAATTGAAGGTAGGAACACAAACGAGCTATGACGATTTCGCCACTGCCTAAATTGAACGCATTACCTACATTAATTTCGCGTCGTACTTATTTGACATTTGAAAGAAGATACCCATCGCAGTCTTCCACCTATTGACCTCAAATGGCAAGTTAGATTAGATTATTTGAATTAAGTTTTCTCGTGATTCGCAAATTGTTTGCCTCAATCAATAAGAACGATCTTCTAATACTACACAAGCACTAAAGCTATCGCTAGCTCAATAGGGACCTATGTATATTATTACAATAGTGTGATGACGATTGAATTTGCGATGAACATTATTCGTGTTGTTACTAACTTGTACCCACTTCGGCAATAAAACTATACATTGTTTCGATGATCTATGTTTTATTCAGCCGCTAGACAGCTGAACAATAAATTATTTAGCAATCATTATTAAGCAAAATTTTGAATAGCACTTAGATGCTATTGAATTTGCTAGCTTAGCTGCAAATTGCAATGATAGAAATATCCGTGTATAGAAGCTATTTAATATACCAACGTAAATAAAAACGAATCTACCACGCTAAAATTATGTATCACTAGGCTGGGCACATTTTGTACTTTTGTAGGTACTAAATCAGTGGTTCTTAACCAGTGGTCCGCGGGCCACGGGTGGTCCCTAGAAGCACACGAAGTGGTCCGTGAAGCCATCCGAAAAAAATATGATATTACTTTTAAACCTCGTTTGTAATTCCTGCCTTACCACCCTAGATACTTTCTATTGCCTCCGAACAGTTGGTGGTCCATGGCAAGACACAATTTTTTTCAAATGTTCCCTCATCACTAAAAGGTTAAGAACCACTGTTCTTAATAATAAATTTTATCGTTTCTCAATTCAAAATTGTCTAATGATTAAACTGAGTATCATCTCCATTGAATGAATACTGGGATGGGCCTGCATTGTGCCTAATCTGTACTTACCTCTACTACAAACCTAGTATGTCGTTTCTTTACGTTTCTGAAGAATAGCTTAGCCCCACGTGAGACTTAAATTAATTCTATTCATAACAAGAATAAGTTGTACGGTACGGTAGTATTGTTGTACGGGATACATTTCTCTAACTTTGTATGCATATGCAAGCTGCAACTGCAGTGAGAGTGACCTCGCGGTCGGGTCGCGGGGAAGGTCAACCCGGCTGACCCGAGAATATCAACGTAATCATCGCCGCATTCAACTTAAAAGTAATGTCAATACCTTCACAATTGTACAAATGGGACAATTTTATTTTTCATGTAGTACACACAACTATTAGGGACTTTGGTGGGTTTAATTTGAAATCCAAGACAGTTTTTCCGACAAGTAATTATACCTAGGAGACTTATTCCCTAATTAATTACTGATATGAAGTTTAAACAAAGTATTTTATTTATAAGAGGTAATAATAAAACGCTACATATTCAAATAGAAAACGGATGATATTAGTAACTTATTTAAACAGACTTAAGAGTATATTGTGATTTTGGATTACGTCAATTTTCACACCTTATCACAATAAAGCTAAACTTATGAGTAATAATCGCGGAAACAGAAGAAAATATTAAAGCTGGACTTAGCTAATAGACAATCGTGTATAAACGTGACGTCCTAAACGTCGCAAATTATCAATGAAGGGTAATTAAGTAACTTTTTTTTATATGCAACACAAATTTTGTGTTTCTGTGTTTTTAATATGGCAAAATTCATACCACATTATTATCTATTGTGATTATCTCTCGCACGTGGTCACACCAGGAATTGAACCTGGTACCTCTCGATTACGCGGTGAGTGTATTAACCTTTTCACTGCACACTTCTACAGTGCTCGCTAGTGAAAAGGTTAACACACTCGATTATTTATAGTTATATTTTTTTTTGAGTAGGTAAGCAATGGGATTAGATTTTCTGTGTAATTTCACATTCTGATTTCTAAACTTCGTTCGCGGAGGAGAAAAGAAACATAACCCTCTGTTTTATTTCAGCGCAATTGGGGAAAAAGTATCGTAAATTGGTGCTTGGATGTCCACCTGTCCTTTTCCTTCCAGTCGTTTCAACGCGATGAAGCCGCAAAGACACATATACACATACGAATGCCCAAAAAAATGAAGTAAAAATAATATAATAGTGTAGATATATCGTGTGTTTGTCACGATATAGTTATTCAAGAAGTGTCATTGTTCGTATGATTAGACGATGGTAACGAGGTAGGCAGAATGGCAGATTGTCGCAAGCGTCGCATTCCCGTAGAAAGTTCAGCTGTCGCAGCCCTTTGCGCATCAGCTAAGTTGTGAAATTGACATTCATATACCATTTGAAGGGTCATAGGGCATACCAAAATCTAACGCCTCCATTTGTAAGAATTAATTACTGTGTTAATAATGAATATAATTGTCATTAGACATAAAGAGCTAAAGACAATTAAGGGTTATGGCGGTCTCACCCTGCGGGCCTCCGTTCCTTCGGTATATGTCAAATGTACGTCGGATTTGAAAGCTCTGCGCCTAGGGTACTTCGCGGATGATCGGTCTTCAGCCTCGCAGTAGTTGACGCCTCGGGCTCGCGTTGAGTGGAAGTTACGTTTGGACGCTCGAAACATGGAGACTCGGTTATGGCAATCCTCTCCTGATACTTTGGGCGCTGTTTATCGCCTGAACACCTAGGGGGGTAGTAAGTGTTTGGTTGGTGGTAACAGGGATGATGACAAAATTATAATAATAAGTCCGTCATTTTTTCTTTTCTTACGTAATCCAGAAATAAAGGCGATACATTGATTAAGTCAAAATGTCGCGTGACGCCACTCCTAGGTACAAATTTTACATAAGAGTGACGTCACGAGCCCCGTTCCTAAACTTTAATATGTAAGTATTTTTTTATTATTTTGAAAACACAAAAAAAAATACGTGTAATATTTTTTTATTATCTAACTGACGGGACTAATTACAATTTTGATTTTCATACCCCGTCATCATGGCTAGTGTATTGTGAATAATCTTATTAGTTATGACTATAGGGATATTATATAAATATCACATTATATTATAGACGTCGTTGACTGGTCAAAACGTCATATTTAACTACATTTGAATCAAACGTCGGCGGTATCTTTATATTTAAATGTTATAATTCTTACTTAACGCGGAGGAAGTCATGGGCTAATAAGACATAAAAGTTGAAGTAGATATTTGGTTTTAAAACCGTACATTGTTCACGGTTTGTATTTATATAGATATTTTAGAGGAATTCATTCTTGGGCAAATATAAAATTATGGCACTCTTATATTTTATGAGAAAGTTTAATTTACATTTACTTACATATTAGTAGGTTAAATAACTGAATATTTTGGTAGACCTTGGAGTGAAAATATATTTCGGTTTAAACAGCACACAAAACTATTAACACTTACAATTGATGTACTGTGATCAGGAAAATTGCATGGATAGATTTGTACCATAATACTGCGAAATTATGGTTGAAATCTATCTATATAATTTTGCTGCTCACTGTACAGTAACTACGTGACTTAAGTGCAGTGATAAGGAATGTGTTAGCGCTGTGACATCTTCTGTAATGATAAGGGCTTGTGAAGCCGTGCGTGGTGAACATTGAGGACCTCAGGAAATGACTGCATACAACTGGCGTATCGACAACTGTAGATTCCAAATGGACTCGATAGTAGAAAGTAACCAACGAGGACTACAATTGAAAAATTTCAATAACAGTAATTGGCTGTACGACTTATGTCAAATTCGACCCTGCTCTATTAGTTCTTTGGTAATTAATTGTTAACTGCTAAATTAAATACGCCTAATAATAGGCAACATTGGTGTAATCAGCTGTTAAAACTAACGTGGTGTAATTGAGCCGTAGTCAGTTGAGATGGGGTGAGTTAGTGACAAAGCTAAAAAATCCTGCCGAGTGCGACTCAGACTCGCGCACCGAGGGTTCCATACAAAATATACGTTAGAAACGGCCGTATCTATTAAAATCCAGTCTTAACAGAGTTCTCCTAAGCAAAATGTACGCGGATTGGGGTAAGGAGGGTTGTCTAGAATGGAAATATCACAAGTTGGCGCCACCGTCACATAAGGTCTAATTGACAAGAAGTGTCATCCTGTGCTGTGTGATTGGTGGATTTTGACCCTTCTTGTCAATTAGACCTTACGTCACGGTGTTGCTGACTGGTGATATTTCCGTTTTAGAATACCCTCATTTTATAATGGTTACTGACATTAACAAACATAAGTACACAAATAAATTAAGATTTTTAGATTTATTTCGTGGTTGTGCTGCTATTAAGAACTAACTACATACCACATTTCAAGTTTCAGGGACAACTGGAACTACTGGAAGTACCCTATAGGTTTTTCATGGACGGCAACTTGTATGGAAACACCATTATTACTGAATGTATCTTTGGATTGCGTTAGCATAGAAGCTTGATTTTGTTACAGCTTTAAGGGATCGCAGACATAAGTATTTGAAGTTAATTTCGACATGATACCTCCACGCCTCACTGAGAAAAAGGGTCTTGACACACACACGGATGACAAAGAGATATTATAAGGGTTCCTTTCCTTTCCTTTTGAGGCACGGAATCCTAAAAAGTAGGCATAGTGCGATTTCGTGTTTGGAGATTTTATAAAATTGGCGATATGCTACCCGGCTAGGCATGGTGCTCCGAAACCGTCGCTTGTTTACATTACCTCGATCTTGCCATGAGCAAGATGCGCCAAACGCGGAAGTGGCTGGTAGGGAGGGGTCGTGATATACCGCGGGTGAAAGCGCGGTGCCCGAGGCCCTCGGGTCAGCCGCGCAACATAGGCATACCTAAGTATCAACTATGGTATCAACGCTCGTCCGATTCTTGCCGATTAGTATTTAAATCCCATTTTATACTAAATGTACCTTCTAGTGTGTTCTGTTCCCACGAAATAAAAAAATAAATAAAACAATTTAAACGGATTATATCGCGTATATTATCTCATTTGAGTTCCGAAACGTCTTCGGGAACTTAAATGAGATTAATGTAATATAATCCGTTTTTTATTATTTTTTTAATATATACTTTCTGTTTCTATATTGTTTTGTCTGATTTTAAATGCTAGGATACGTTTTTGGAAATAAAAAATACTCATGTTCTTCTGACCATATTCTGCCTATATGAAAAAGTGCTGCCATCCATTGACCTCTTGCTCTGTGAAAGAAGAACAAACTCATAATAGTATCTAGTTTCAGTGCCGCTATTGCTCATTTGCTACAGCGAATATTATTTCATATATGAAGGAATAACAAACCAATAGTCGTATGAACTTTCAGTAACTTCCTGAAATTTCGGGACTGGCGTCTACTTTGATAACTCATTTTAGGCACCACGAACACTTTTAAGTTTTCTTCTTATTATTTTATCTTGACTTGGTCTTTATCTTGATTTGTCAAAATAGGCAGAACAATCTGCTTGCTTTTTATTTACTAATCAAGATAAAGCTCTTGTCGAATTATTTTTCTCAAACATCCAAACAATTCATCCTTATTATCTTAGCGATAACAGACCGCGTAACACCACATTTTATCGCACTTATTGGTTTTAATTTCCAATTAAGGATAATAATGAAATTTCATACAACATTGATGCTGGCCTAAGCCCAATATCGAGACCAATTGACAAATTGGTTATTTATATTACTTTCGGAGCGATTATTTCCAAAAAATCCTCAGTGTTTTTAAAAAGAACTGTCGTATAAATCACATGGTAAATACCTATAAGTATAAAAGTCAAGCTTTCCTTGGATTTATTCAAGAAAAACACTATACTTACTTAGATAGTTCTTATCCCGGATATAAATGCTTAATGGAGTTAAAAGAGGGATGGAAGTTTGTAATATGGGGAATCCCGGTGTGGCGAGCGAAGCTGCTGTAAATGCGATACTAAGCATTTCATTCATATTTAGGAACACTGATAATTTTACGACCTTAGAGAAGTTGATTTTAATTGGCGTTTACACGGATAGAAAACGTAGAAAATCAATATATACTTATATACATATGTGTATAATATTCAAATGAAAAACGTGGCGTAAGATTTCCTGTTTATTTATTTATATCTATAACAGAAAACTTGTCGTACAATAGAGTCTATTAATTAGACATTTTTATATAACATAATTTCAATGGGATTGTATGTATACTAAACCTATCTGTGGAAGGTTGGTACCTTATTTAAGAGAATATAGTAAAACTCTACTCGGAATAGCATGGGTTCTCAGACTGTGGAAATCTTATCTATTAGGTAACATGATGAGTTCATATGTAACAATACCATAAAGAAGAGGAAATTAAGAAAGGAAGGAAATAATTACATCTCAAGGTGTGTAGTTAATCTCGGTATCGATTAAATTGGATACGTTATTATTTTGTTTCTTTAGGTAATGCTATCAAACTTTAGGTCTCTTGATCATACCCTATATTTCTAGTCCCACTTATAGAAAATTCATTTATTTCCAGCATAGAATTTGTATGGCATGGCAGTTAAACAATATACCTACTTCCTTCTGACGCACTCGGGTTAATAGACGATTTAATTAATATACTCTGTACACTACCATACACTACTCAATAAATGTATGCGCATGTACAGCTCTAGATATCGTAGTGTGTTAATGATATGTACATTAATTACCGACTGTACCTGCTAGAATCTCTGGAATCGGGATTTACGAACAAATACACCCGGAGTTGACAGCTAATTTCCAGTATCACTGTAACACTATAGTACCTAGTTACATTAAACTAAACTTAAATGAAATTAATCAACTATTCGAGATGCTAGCATTCATATACCAAATTCAATGCTCTTGACTGGATTTGACATTAAAAAATTACATCACACGTCTCAGTATTTAGATTTTATTAATAAGTTATTCTCAAATATAATGAAACCTGTTGAATACCTGGCATCAATTCCAAGCCAATATCATTTCTTGGTATGCGTCAGCAGTCGTATCATATACTCATTACTAGTGTGAGGCAATCGAGAATCTCTCTGCTTAATATATTACGAGGGTATAAGTAACTCTGACAAGCTGTTTGTGCAAGAGATGCTAATCATTGACTACTCTTAAGGTGCGTCCACACTTGTATCATTTGCTCGTATCCGATCACTGTGCCGTGGCATGACTGCGTATCGCGCTGCTTGGACGCACCTTTGAATGAATGTGATAATGAGCGCGATGTGAGGTATGAGTAATAAATATAATACGTACAAATAAATGTATATTACATTGAAGTTCAAACTTGGCACATACATTTATTTCGTCAACTTATACTCGAAAATTCGCGCAAAATAGTTTAAGCGAACGGAATGCATTTAAACTGCAACTTGTATGAGGACTGTAAGTCAACTGGAGTTCACCCATTTCAACTTCAACCATTAGTGAATTGCGGAAAATATCCAAATGCATTTTTTTAACTGACTGCTTAGTTTTAAATTGTGTTTAGTTTTGTGTACAAATACAAATACCTACTTTTTATTGCACACCTCACAAATATGCAAGGATGTACAAATAATGCACACCGGTACAAACAATGACGACAGGTTTGGCTCAGTGGGAGTAACGTTGCCTGCGAAGTTGAGGTCCTGGGTTCAAATCCCGGTAAGGGCAAATAGTTGTGTGAGGAGCATAAATATTTGTTCCTGAGTCTTGGATGTTTTCTATGTATATAAGTAAATATATCTATTAAATATATCGTCGGCTAGTACCTATAACACAAGCCTTATTGAGCTTACCATGGGACTAGAGCGATTTGTGTAAAATTGTCCCGTAATATTTATTTATTTATTTACAAAACACAATTAGTCTTCACTGAAATCATAGTCAGCGCCAAATCTATAGATTAGAGCTAGTGGCGTCTCTCTCACCACATACATACGCCATATTCAGACCTAATCATAAATCGTAATCGTTTATTAGAGTATATCATATAAATACGAATGAAGTCCTTTTTATGCTCTGAGGGAGGGGAATACACTCACTCAAATATTGATATGACAATAAAGACAAGTTGATTCTCATTAGCTATAGCACCTATACAATCGTGCGTGCACGTCCTCCAAGACGATGGTTAAATACTAAGATAATGATGGATTGTTAGAGGTTGTTGATGAGGGCATTAGTAAAGCGGAGTGCGGATGAGGGGGGGGGGGGGGGGGGGGGGGGGGCACTGCTAGTGATGTTCTCTCCATTGAAAGCACGATTATTCCGCACCTATGAAATATATATGATGAAAGGGTCATCAATTCTGATCTATCATTATTTGTGTGTAGACTGGCGTAATTTAATCTCCTAATTTGATTTCTCTCTTCATTTATTTTCTTGCCCTCTCAGTCAACTGGAAGTCACCTGAATGTTAAATGAAAAAAATCCTGGCATGTTTATTTATTGAGAGAAAATGTAGCGAAATGAGTACTGCAATCATCGTGTCCAGCATCGTGATTGCGACATCAGATTTTAAAACTCCTGGGACAACTGAATTTTGGTTTCTTGAGGCTTAGTAGGCATCTGCCTCTTGGCTCCTGTGGTGGTTATTGTCCAAACGACTGAAAATGTTATGTAGAAAAATTTAGCGATGCCCTTGCTAGTCTAATACATAGTTACTATACCAGTCGGGGTAGTGCAACAGACTGCTATGTAGCTTGTCGCGCGACGCAACAAAATCCGTCTTTCTCGTACTCTATTGAAAGGAATGAGACAAACAATATTTCCCGCGTGACAAAGAATCGCGTGTTACAGTGGTGCTAAAGGTGCAGACTGACTCGACATAACTGTCCCTTCCCATCCCTGGTCGCATCGCCGGCGCATCGTCACGTTTGCGCCGCAGCATCCACGACTGTCTCATATTACCGTCACGACCACAGGCTCGAAGGGCTGATAGACTTTACGGGTTTATTAAGAAATGGATTCAATTCAATCTCTTTAAATTTAAAGGATGTTTAACGGCTTGCCAGTTTAATGGGCTTGCAGAATTGTTTCAATTATTATCCAGTTTACCCAGAATATACCCAGTCATGTGTATAGTGGGCCTTTGAGGCGTGGCCAGAAAGGATTCTGTGGAATAAATTATAAAGATCTATACCAACATGGTTAACCATGCATCCTATAGCGGATATGTAGACACTATTTAAATTGTTTTAAATTAGTAAGATAATTGTCTGTATATAAATAGTCCGTTTAATAATATGCTCACTATGTCTGAATGCATCAACTCATCATATCTCAAACGTCATCCTATATTATCTGTACAGTGCAGCAAAAAAATTAACTAAGTAGTTTTTAACTGATTTAATCGACCGCCGCTAGCTATAATTGCATCGCTAAATCGTACCTGAGAACACCCAGTAGTACCATCTCAATTGGAACGACATTAATAATGTAATTACGTCTAATCGCTTCTACGTTTGCCAAAAAATATTGGATGATTCCCCGAGTCGTTAAGGAGTACGCCTCGGGGTACGAATGTTATGAAATCAAATAATTTAAATCGTGTTGCAATGGCTGAGCTATCCACGACCTTCGGAAGCCGTGAGAAGCGCGGCGGCCGCGGCGTGCGATCAACATTGTCTTGGTTAAATAATCGACAACGTTGCGGCAACAAACATCGGACGTTTGCGTGCGTCAATACGTTATTCAATTGACAAATTGGTTATTGTTCGGCACCCATTCAGGAGCGGGGGTCGTAACATGAAGTACTTTGTTGTTGAATTGTAAAGTAACATCTGACGTAGTTAACCTAACGTGAATTCGTGCGTAAAGAATAAGGCTGTGTTTATGTCACATTTGTACATACCTACATGCAGTATGCAGTAGTTTGAATAACCCCTATTGTAGAAAGAGCATAGAATGGCGTCAAATAGCACAATTGCCGGTAGTTTTAAAACTGAAGACGACTTCCTCGCATTTTTTCACACCTGTAAAACGCCTCATTTGCCAATTAAATGAGCTTACGTCACATTATACGTAATTCCCGTAATATTCGCTAACAGTAACAGGATTATGCATACTAGAATCGAAATTATCTCGACCAATCAAAGCACGTTAATTGTGGGAAAGCTTTAAGAATGGAGCCCGGAAAGAAAGTGAGATTGCTGTCGGGTCCCGCCGAGATGCCTTGCGATCTCAGCCTGTCAAACTTGAGCATAAGCTAGTATTTGAGTAGAGAAATTACGTTCTAGGTAATTATGTTTTTACGACAAGACTCCCCCCAGCGGAAATAGCAAAATTTAATTTGCGACTGCGATGTGTCATCATTTATCGTGAGATGGAATTTTACAATATGTTGCACAAAGTTTAAGTGAATCGAAAAGGACTAACCTCGGTTAGTATCCTCCGATAACTGGAGGAAGGTTTTAAAGCAGCGACTTGCTGCTCGAAACATGTCGACGCACCGTAAACGCAAGGACGTGACTTATGCGTTATGATGCTTAAGCATATCTTCCACGCAAAAACTTAACGCTGCGCATACGCGACGACATGTCTTATGTGTCACGTTTTCTCATAATCCAACAGCCGCGTAAACGGACGGTATGTTTTTTGAGCTTCGGTGTGGAAGGTAGGTATGCGTTACAAACGTGACGCGTTTTAAGTTCTGTGCTTGCGTATGCGTTCACGGTGCGTCAGAGCAGTTTGAGCAGTATTAGTGTGACGGTCCTTTAGATAGTCAAGTTGTAAGAAACATCCGTGAAGGTAAGCAACGAAGCATATTTGTTCAAAACGGCTATTTTTTAAACTCGCTGTTATAATAAGGAACACAATTGAGATTTTGATAGTGAGTGAGATCCTGCGACCTCGACCGCGGTTCCGCGATGAACTCAGGCAGACCATAAGGATGTAATTGTTATTGCACCCTGATTGCGATCTTGCTATTAGGCGTACAAGATTTGCGATATTAAAATAATGGGTTTTGAAAAAAAAACGTTCTTATAGTAACGTTTGCGATACATTACTTTGTTGTGATTTTTTGTCGGTTACAATTAAAACTCATAATTTCTCAAAATAGCTGTATTTAAGTGATGAGAAGATTAGGCGCATATCACGGTGAACATCAGTAACTCTAAGCCACAACTAGCAAAATTATACAGAATGGAACAATCAAATGGATATCAATGCAAACGCGTGCAAAAAAAGGGTTTTAAGCATTCATATCGATATATTTGTCTACAGCCTAGCTATATTTGTCACTACATATATCTAATTAACTCCATTACATAACCTTTCTCCTTTAGTAATATATGTTAATCGTATCGTCTGCATATGTTGTTAATAAGTAACAGACCATGGTAAAATTAGGCTTAGTAGCTAAAATTAACTTTTACTGGCTGTCGATTTGGCAATTCGCGGCGTCTAGCATCGTTTTAGTGTAGGCTTAATGAGGGTAGATTTAGAGTTGCGCCGGAGTGAGCGATCCACCGACCGCCGGACGTTCCCACGCCTCGCTCGTCTGTTATCAGCGTTATCGGGAGCATCGCGGTCGTGGCACCCCGGGATAGCTCAACCTTTCGATGCTTTTGAAATGCATAATATTGTAAAATCCTAACTAATATGTATACTAATATAAAGGTGTAAAAATGAAATGTATGTACAGTGAAGATATTAAAAAAAAATTGTAACTGACTATTTTTAACCGACTTCAAAAAAAGGAGAGGGTTCTCAATTCGGTTGTATGTTTTTTTTATGTTTGTTACCTCAGAACTCCGTCATTTACACGACGATTTGGAAAATTATTTTTTTGTTCATGAGTAGGTATGGGTAAATTTTTGAACACCACGCCTTTTGGTAATTTTCGTGGCGCATTTTTTTATAATTTTGATAATGGATTACGGTAGATATTGGAATGATGAACAAAATGCAGAAAGAGGCACTCTTTTTTGACGAAAAGTTTAGCTACAATTCGCTGCCAAAAAGAAATCATGCCACACAAATTACATTGTTGCCCAAATCAAATTTTTAATTTTAATAAGTTATTCTATCTATTTGAAATTTGAAATATTTATAAACATGATCAGCCCACATGTATTTCAAAGGAAACGTTACAAAATATATTTTTATTTTCTAAGAAACGACCAATATAAGTATCAAAACGACCACTTTTTATAAAACTAAATCTAGCCATTAGGTCAAGTAGGGTATCATATGAATGGCCTTTATCTGCACTTATCTGTACATTTTCGAACAATATATATATATTTACTGTGTTCGAACAATATATATATACTGTGTTTGATTAATAATATTTTTTGAATAACCCGGTTTGGTTTAAGTTTGCCCCTCATTTGTATGTGGCGCCATAGATACCAGCGGCAAACTGGCGCTTTAAGTCGGAATTAGTGAAAATTTGTACGGAACCCTCGGTGCGCGACTCAGACTCGCACATGACTGGTTTTTTGAAAGATAAAAAGTATTATTAGGCATATAAAATGCTCATAATATCCAAATAAAACAAAAAATGTAATTTGTATGGACTAAAGTGGCACACAAATTACAGCAAAAGTGCATTTTTTTTATTTTGTCGAAAGTACACGCTTTAGGTAAATGACTTTAGGACTATTGATTCTCGGTGTTCTAAACTATAAAACACACCGATAAAGTAGTTGAACATGCAATATTTACTAGCCACACAAATTACCTTAAAGGCTGACCAAAAACATCGTGTCACAAACTAACGTATTTTAAAAAATCACAACACAAATTACGCGTCCGCTTTGCTCGGTAATCGAACGCGAACTAGCATGTCCTCAACGTAGTAACTTAAAAATGGCGTTACATAGCTCAACCAATCGTAACCAGCAGGTATTTGCGAGACATGAAAAGATGCTCGCGCGCGGGACAAAAACATTCCGATCTCTATATTTTTAAATTATGATTTTTTTGCATATTTTTCTGGGTTATAATATAGGCATAGAAGAGCTCTTTTAAATGTTTTTTACAGAAATTAATTATGACAATCACAGACAAAGTTTTATGCAATTGACTGAGCTAAACTTCGCGTGTGACATACCTCACAGTTATGCTAATCGTGAATTTACGGACTTTTTTGTTTTTCGGGGATTAGTAGCTCATTATTGTTACGTTAGCCTTTAAGGCTTTGCCTCATCATAAATAATAGCAAAGAATACAACCATTTTTTTATTTTGGTATACAGGGTGTTTGGTAACAGGATGCAAAGTTGAAAGGAGGTGATAGCTTAGGCCATTTAAAACATTTTAAGCGATATATGTGCTAGGCAAATCTTATTAGTTTTTTAAGATTTTTCTAGGAAAACTCCAAAATTTCAGACTACATCGACAATAGTACTTTTTTTACTGTAGGTAGCATTTTTTAATTTTTTTTTGTATTGTGCAATGTCTATCGTACACTATAAAAGTTATTTCAAACATCTGTATCTAAAGAAAAAAAAACTACAGCGATTTAAAAATTAAATCACATGAAAAAAAATGATTTAAGTGTTTTCTAAGGACGATAAAAAAAAACTAAAATAGCCCCGGTTCTTCAAACCATTTCAGAAACATGCTTGACTATTGCCCTTTCATTTAAGCTATCAAGCACGACTGTAGCTATCGTATCTTTAAAAATAAGCCACTTAAACCAACTAGAGAGCTAAAATGTTTCACTCTACTTGTGATACTTGTGACGAATCTAATTATGATTTTGTAATAAAACATTGGTTCTTAATACTAAGTTGGCGTTTACCTCACGTTTGAAATGTTTTGAAAGGGTTAAGTGCAGTGGACAAAACTGTCACATGCAATTTTAATAAACAAAGGTTTGCGGTGGTGTGAAACAAAAGGGACCGATAGCGGCGGGCGGCGTTTAACAAAGATGACTCAGCCGTTGTACTTTTGAAAATAAGCTTCCTGAACTGATAAGAGGGAATTTGTATTTCTTTTTACTTACGACGAAATCAAACAAAAGCATAAAAGTTAAGTTATTTATTTCCACACTTAATTTAAAAATAAGAAACAATCATCGATCGTTTTCAAAATGGAACCCGCCGTTTCGAATACAAGCACGAGCCCGTCTTCTTATTTCCGTGGTGGTTGTTCCGAGAGTCATTTCTTCCCTCATGGTTTCGAACGGTGCTCGGATCCTCTCTCTCAACTCTTCTACGGTATTAATTTCCTCTTCTGTGTAAACTACTTCCTTTGCCCGGCCCCAAACGAAAAAATCAAGTGGAGTTAAATCGGGTGACCGAGCGGGCCAAGTGATTCGTCCGCCTCTGCCGATCCAACCGTCAGGGAAACAGTTATGTGTTCCCTTACAGCCAGGGAGTAATGGGCGGGACCACCGTCGTGCTGGAATGTCACAGCACCGGGCAGCTGGTCCTCGTCAATCAGCCCGGGCAAATCGTTTTGAAGAAATTCCAAATAATTTACACCATTTAAATTATCTGGCAAAAATGTGGCCCAATAAGGACTGCCGATTATTCTAGCCCACACGTTGAAGGAAAACCTTCTTTGGAAGGACTTTTGCTTTTTCCAATGTGGATTATTGTTTTTATCAGCCCATTGGTGAAGGTTGTGAAAATTCGTGATCCCTTCCCGGGAAAATTTGGATCATCGGTCCAAAGAATACTTCTTAAAAAGCGTTGTTCTTCGATGTCAGCATTGAGTAAAAATCGGCAGAAGTCTACTCGACGTGCAGCAATGCATGGTACTCCATACTTTGCATATAGACATGTCAAGATTACGAGCTACCACTCTGACGCTCGTAGTCGGATCCGCTGCAAATGCCTGTACAACATCGTCCTCCAAATCAGAGCGATTACGTCCTGGGTTCCCTCCACGTTGCCCAGCAATTCCATTTTCACGTTGTCTTCGGAATGAGGTGTAAAACACTCTCACATGCAACCTCCGGTTTGGAAAACGCTCTTGGTATAACCGTCGAGCCATTGCTCCATTACCGTCAGTGCTGCAGTACATGTAGACAATGTCGGCGTATTGTTCGTTCGTAAACTCCATGTTTACAACGAAGGAATCGTAATTACACGTGAAGGAGCGCCTACGGCAGCTACAACTTGACACGGTAAATTTTGGATGACGGAGGGAATAAAAACACAATGAACGTCTAACCGTATCTGAAGCTGTAATTAGAATAAATTAGTAGTTTCTGCATAAATACGCAAGTAGCAAATCAGTTTATCTTTAACAATAAAGCATAATAAAACGGCTTGAGTCATCTTTGTTAAACGCCGCCCGCCGCTATCGGTCCCTTTTGTTTCACACCACCGCTAACCTTTGTTTATTTAAATTGCATGTGACAGTTTTGTCCACTGCACTTAACCCTTTCAAAACATTTCAAATGTCAGGTAAACGCCGTCTTAGTATTAAGAACCAATGTTTTATTACAAAATCATAATTAGATTCGTCACAAGTATCACAAGTAGAGTGAAACATTTTAGCTCTCTAGTTGGTTTAAGTGGCTTATTTTTAAAGATACGATAGCTACAGTCGTGCTTGATAGCTTAAATGAAAGGGCAATAGCCAAGCATGTTTCTTAAATGGTTTGAAGAACCGTGGCTATTTTAGTTTTTTTTTATCGTCCTTAGAAAACACTTAAATCATTTTTTTTTCATGTTATTTAATTTTTAAATCGCTGTAGTTTTTTTTTCTTTAGACACAGATGTTTCAAATAACTTTTATGGTGTACGATAGACATTGCACGATACAAAAAAAAATACAAAAAAATGCTACCTACAGTAAAAAAAGTACTATTGTCGATGTAGTCTGAAATTTTGGAGTTTTCCCAGAAAAATCTTAAAACTTAAATAAAAAAAAACTAATAACATTTGCCTAACACATATATCGCTTATAATGTTCTAAATGGCCTAAGCTATCACCTCCTTTCAACTTTGCATCCTGTTACCAAACACCCTGTATAGCATAGTTTTTTTTTGCAAGTGTGGGACATCCATAAAAGTCGTTTTGAAAATTTACCCGTATATCCAAATTGGTCCCATACAATTTTGGTGAAGATCTGATGCCGGGAACTATGAGGAATCGAAGGAATTCCTCGAATTTTATGAGCACATCTATGGCGATTTCGGTGTTTATTAAAGAGGAACAAACATTTACACTCGAAAATCATCATTTGGTGAAGAGAAACTGATGATGAAGACACAAGCCACCAGTCACTAATAAGGGCTCAACCAGTGTAATTTAATTCACTAATCGCAATATAATTCTTTATTATATTTTGCTTAGAGACAGAAGTTAGTTAAGATCAGGGTAACAAAGTGGAGCTGATAGTTGAGAACCAGAGAACTCCTCATGAAAGGTTAACGGCTTTGATTCTGAAATAGCAACGTTCAGCTGAAGGTCGTGAGCAATTGACATTAGAATGCATTATGACTGTAATTGCCGTATAAAAATGGTAGAAGTCATAAAAGTTATGTATTATGTGGCTTCGATCGTCAGAAGGCAGATGTCGTAGTCTTGTTATTTAAATTAACAATCTCTCATCATGTGGTCGATTTAATAATTTGTTGGCTTCCAAATCTAACAACGCTATGCCTTCCAACGTTTTGTCACGGCTTAGTGCAACATATATTTGCCCTTTAGTGAAGTTCTTTTTACCAAGGTCTATCACAGCTTTCTCGAAGTTGGTACCTTGTAGGGATCTGATGATCGAAATGAAATCGAGGGCAGCCCTCAAATTTTATAGGCACTTATAATGTTTTTCATATATTTTCTTAAGCTATTTAAGTATTTGCGTATAGTAGTCATTATCTCGTCATGCTGAGTTGATGACAAAGGTACAACTCCTTAACGGTTAAGAGTTAGAGAATTCTTAAAAAATACATGTATTATACTTAGGTACGTTAAGACTGTTAGTCACATAGTGTCTCTGATGTAGTCTCCTTATCATGGAGAGCTGGAAAGCTTCGGAAACGTCGGGACCTAAAATGAGATAATATACGCGATATAATCCGTTAAATTGTTTTATTTCAATGAGTAATAATCGCGGAAACAGAAGAAAATATTATAATATCTGCCTTTTAGAGTAGTCCTGCCGATCAAAGCTCGTGGTCAAAACCCGACCCTGAACAAACAGATGCCATTTTTAACCGACTTCCAAAAAAAGGAGGAGGTTCTCAATTCGACGGAATGTTTTCTTTTTTGTTATGGATGTTCACCGATTACTCAAAGAATATTTGACCGATTTCAAATTTTTTTTTTGGTTTTATAGAAGGTACTTTCTAGTTGGTCCCATTTAATTTTGGTGAAGATCTGTTGATGGAATCCATGAGGAATTGAAGGAACTCCTCAAATATTGTAGGCATACATATAGCGATTTTGGTATTATAAGAAACATAATAAGCATTTGCATTCAAAAAGTGTAAATTGGTGAAGTGGAATTGATGCAGAAGACCACAGAATGCCATCGGAACTCCTCAATGATAAATGATTTACGGGTGGCGACAATATATCTTGATTAATTTAGCTAAGCAACTTCATAGTCACAAATTTAAATGTTCCTGATGAGAATGGTACCATCGAATTGATTTGATGATGGAGCCGGAAGGTAGGCACCAGATCTATGTAATAAAATAATGTATCCTAGCCGTGTTTGGGCTTGTTCAAATCGTCACGAGATACACTTTTAAGTAACGATTAACTAAAAAGTGTAAAATAAATAAACTTTTTAACAAAAAAATAAAACCGACTCCAAAAATAACTAAAAAGTAAAAAATAACGCCATAATTCAGTTTCTTCAAATTACTTACAAGTAACCGTTTGTATACTCAATCTATACAGTATATACAATTAATGTTATTTTGGAGTCGGTGGCATCGTGTCACAACTTACTAAAATCGTCAATTTTCAATATTTTACACATTCTTTATATGGCACCGACGCCAAAATAATATTAATTGTATATACTGTATAGATTGAGTATACAAACGGTTACTTGTAAGTAATTTGAAGAAACTGAATTATGGCGTTATTTTTTACTTTTTAGTTTTTTTTGGAGTCGGTTTTATTTTTTTGTTAAAATGTTTATAGATCCTGTCGATTGAAGTCAATTGGCAATCTTAAAGAGGAGGAGAAAATTGTTGAAGAATACATACTCTTCAAGAACAGAAAACATTAAAAGAAAACTTGTCATGGAAGATTAATTTTGTTGTAAGTGGATTCTTCAGTAAGATAATTGCTGTGCAGATGATTCTCGGCAGAGAAATCCCCTTCTCTTAGATAGGTTCAATGACTTCCTGACACGAATTACTGAAAGCTATTGTTGTTTTTTGGTAAACATGAATCTGTGGCTAGAGTTGAAAATATAAATGAAATCAAGTTTTGGAGTAAGGTATATTATAATGGAATTAAGTATCACAAAGTTCACTTCAAGACAAAAACATAATGGCGTACTAAATGAATTTAAAATGTACGATGTTTACGCATTTACGAGATGCAAATTACACACATTCTTGCAAACGAGACGGCCATCAGGTCAAGCATTCATTACCATAACGTATCTTAAAATAAATTTCGTGTTTATGCTTCTACCGCAAACATCGTGAAGAAATAATAGCCATATGTGGTGATGGAGTTTATACACAATTACCAAAGCGACTAAAGATTAATAACAAAGTTGCGGTTAGCTTCTGTCCTCATGTGGAGTAGTCGTAGTGAAGTGACACTCGCGTTGCAAAACAGTAAATGAGTTTTTTACACAAGTGCAGCACATATTCACAGCAACAATGCTTGTTCTGGGAAAATCTTAGACGACAATGATTATGTGCGCCTAGTTAAATCTTGATTATAATTTTGAAATCTTAGTGGGTATATGAGGGATTTAATCTTCGAATAACTTTGTGTTGGACTAGTGTAGATTTGTTGTGGTAAGAATGTGACTGATTGCTTTGCTCTTTATTTCTCAAGTGTAACCTATCGATTCATTGTAGGTAAGTAAGAGTATAGTTTGAAAAGTTCTAGTAGAAATAAGTTCAAAGGTTAGAGTATACTCTTGAAACATACAACAAAACAAAGAGCAAGAACAGCAATCTGCACGTAGCATTTTTTTTGTGTTTTACTAGAAAAATGACTTTTGCGCAGTAAAAGTCATGATGTATTGGTACCTATAACTTATTCAGTATCTATCGTAAATCCTTTCGTCAGAGCAGTGAACGTTCGAATGCAGAATGCGTCTAGTTATTTATTAGATACATTATAATTCAGAGCAAGCCAATGAGAGGTTCCATTGCGTATAATCTCGCTGAACTTTCAACACACTTGCAATATACAAACAAATAGACACTCGATGAGTTTCGTCACTTGGTACTTAATGAAAAAATAACAATAGATCATCAAAGATGC
This sequence comes from Hedya salicella, assembly GCA_905404275.2. NCBI lineage: Eukaryota > Metazoa > Arthropoda > Insecta > Lepidoptera > Tortricidae > Hedya > Hedya salicella. Next base: position 17,706,073 of record FR990100.1, on the reverse strand, counting down.
TTCAACAAGTTGCTTCAGTTTGTCCGCTCGCTGGAGCGTCAAGTCGGCTCCTCCACCTCGAACCATAAACCGTGAAGAGCATTTGGTTCACGGCCACACATATTGTTTTCTATATGATATTCGATTCGGCGCAGGTCAACTTTAAGAACCGATTTTGACGCTATTTTGTTGCGGTCAAGTCGAGGAATGGTCGTTTGGGTATCGTAGCAGCTGGATAGACGTAGCTGGTCTACGAAAATGCCAAGGTCAAAGTTGGGTCTTACAGTAAAAAAAGGTTCCCCTTGTTTACGCATAATTTTTTGTCCGAATCATCATTTAACCGAATTCATAATTTGGCATAATGCATTTTTTCTGAACACGTAAACTTTTTAAGATTTTTATAAAACAAACCTAACCTAGATAATGCCTTAAATCCTTAAAGTCCTGAAAATTCTACAGTTATTGAAAAAAATGCATTATGCCAAATTATGAATTCGGCCAAATGATGATTTGGACAATCGTGATTATGCCAGATAAGGGGAACACAAAAAAAAACAGTTACGTAAATAGTATTTTCAACATAAAATGCGGCATTTTTCGGACCATGCCAATACTTGTTGTAATATGAATACAAATGTAGTATATAATTATTATCCATCGTATTTTCTCGGAAACGTTCGTATTTGTCTCGTCAACCTTAGTACTTTTTGTACTGTGACCGACTGAAATAGCAAGACACGTTCTACGTTTCCGTCAAAATACGAAGGACAACAATTATGCACTACATCTGTAGCTTCGCCATAATTATAAGAAGATTTGGTAGGGATTCATTATTTTTATTGCCTAGTAAATATTGAAATACGAGTTTCAAGACCATGCAACTAGTTGATGTCCTTTGTACAGTCAGCTGCAGAGAAAAGTAACCCCCCTGCCATACTAACATTATATGGCAGAAGGGTCACGTTTCTCTGCTGCTGACTGTACTACAGGGGGTCTATAACGATGGGCGTATAGTGCTATATATAAATGACAAAGTATCCTTCATTCTATGACAAGTCAGTGAGTGCAAGAGTTGCAAATGATATCTATATAATTTATTTATCAGTTATAAACACCACCATCATACATACAGAAAATCATGAGTAAACCGAGGTAAACAATGAAACACTGCAACAAAAAAATAACTGTACTACTCGTACTTCTAGAAGAGAACTGTACTACTCGTACTTCTAGAAGAGAACTGTACTACTAGAAGAGAACTGTACTACTAGAAGAGAACTGTACTACTAGAAGAGAACTGTACTACTAGAAGAGAACTGTACTACTAGAAGAGAACTGTACTACTAGAAGAGAACTGTACTACTAGAAGAGAACTGAACTACTAGAAGAGAACTGAACTACTAGAAGAGAACTGTACTACTAGAAGAGAACTGTACTACTAGAAGAGAACTGTACTACTAGAAGAGAACTGTACTACTAGAAGAGAACTGTACTACTAGAAGAGAACTGAACTACTAGAAGAGAACTGTACTACTCGTACTTCTAGAAGAGAACTGTACTACTAGAAGAGAACTGAACTACTAGAAGAGAACTGTACTACTCGTACTTCTAGAAGTGAACTGTACTACTAGAAGAGAACTGAACTACTAGAAGAGAACAGTACTACTAGAAGAGAACTGTACTACTAGAAGAGAACTGTACTACTAGAAGAGAACTGAACTACTAGAAGAGAACTGTACTACTCGTACTTCTAGAAGAGAACTGTACTACTAGAAGAGAACTGTACTACTAGAAGAGAACTGTACTACTAGAAGAGAACTGAACTACTAGAAGAGAACTGTACTACTCGTACTTCTAGAAGAGAACTGTACTACTAGAAGAGAACTGAACTACTAGAAGAGAACTGTACTACTCGTACTTCTAGAAGAGAACTGTACTACTAGAAGAGAACTGTACTACTAGAAGAGAACTGTACTACTAGAAGAGAACTGAACTACTAGAAGAGAACTGTACTACTCGTACTTCTAGAAGAGAACTGTACTACTAGAAGAGAACTGTACTACTAGAAGAGAACTGTACTACTAGAAGACTTGCGAAATATTTATAATTTAAATGTTGTTTGCGCTTTAAAGAACTGATTCCTTGAATATATTTTTGGATTGCCGTAGGTTGATTAAAAATTAGATTACACCAATTGATGTTGTTTGAAAAAACGAATTAATTGATTTTGTAAAAAGATTACTGCCCGAAACACATGTGTTTAATGGTTCGATACCCACGAAGGTCTCAATAAGTCCGGAATGATGTTCGCCGTTAGAATGGGAGCAAAAGTGGGTCATCTCGACATCGCTCGTCACGCTCCACTCCGTCTCCGTACACACGAATGCATAAACAATGCCATCTTTACCGCACTAGAGCCATTCCGAGCGATTAGTCGGCTACTTACCGAGGGAATTACTTTTGATTAATGAGTCAGCGCCGCCACTATGTCATTCGAGACAGTAAGCGCTCTTAAGTAAAGAAATAATAACAGTCTCAGGAAAATAAAACAAAATTCATCTTTGACTTGGTGATTTTGTTACAAGTCAACCGGTAGTAAAGACTAATTTTGATATTTAATGAATCTGATAAAATACTTGCTGCACTAAATACTGACAGTATTGTCAATAGAAATTTAAATAAAAAAAGAACCGACTTCAAAATAAACTAAAAAGCCATAAATAATCTTTTATGTACGGTACGGATCACAGTTGAATCACCTTTTGAAGTCGGTGCCTGCAAACTGGCCAAGTGCTGTTCGGACTCGCGCACCGAGGCATCCGTACAAAATATACGACAAATGGAAGTACCCTATAGATTTTCCATTGACGGTAATTTGTATGGAAACACCTTTTTAAATGACTGTATCTTTGGTTTGCGTTGACTTAGAAGCTGATTTTTTACAACGTTAAGGAACCGCAAACATAAGTTATTGATTTTAATACGTACACCTGTCATAATATTTTGTGTCATAATCATATTTTGGCGTAATGCATTTTTTTCTCAACAGCTTTTCAGATTTCTTACAAAACAAACCTTACCTAATATTTTCTCCTGTTTCCGCGATTATTACTCATTGAAATAAACCAATTTAACGGATTATATCGCGTATATTAGCTTTCCATGGTCACGGGTGGACTGAGATCACCCTCAGTCCACCCGTGACCATGGAAAGCTGAAAAGCTTCCGAAACGTCGGGAACTAAAATGAGATAATATACGCAATATAATCCGTTAATTTGTTTTATTTCAATAAACCTAACCTAACCAAATGTATTTAAAATAATGTTTGTTTGAAAAAAAATGCATTATGTCAAATAATTATGTCTAAAAAGTTTATGCCAGATGAGGGTAACCGATATTAAATACCAGTCACCATTTAATTTTAACATTTCACGGAGTTGAAACCTAATCTCGTACAGGTGACTCACGTCTTCTTGCGAAAAAATCAATTATAATAAATCATTCTCGCATTTATACGTAAAGTGTTTTTAAATGTTTGGACAGCTTAATTATATACGACTATAATAACCATAATAATGATCGCGAAAATGCGTTCCCACATTGGTTATATTGGGTATAGACAGGGGTATATTTAAGTAAATAATATATTGCGCCTGATTATTCATTAAGTTACATAAATTAGTAAATGTTGGTACAGTATATCTGGGCTCTCTCTCTGTCACAAGACTGAGTTCAGATAACACGCCCTTCAAAGTACATATTTCCCCTACCCAATTTGGGATGATGTTCTAGCTAGGGAAAGTAGGAGTAGTAAACGGATCACACAGGGTAAAATAAGCCTGTGGAGTCTATCAATTTTAAAATATAGGAGCAATTGTGTTACTTAGACCCACATTCTATTCGTATCTATGCAAAACATAGACCCGTTATTTATTCCATGCTTGCATGAAACATCGCAAAATAAGAGAATTTGTATTCATACTATAATATTTTAAATGCGAAAGTGTGTCTGTCTGTCTGTCTGTTACCTCTTCACGCTTAAACCGCTGAACCGATTTAGATGAAATTTGATACGGAAATAGTTTGAGTCCCGGGGAAGGACATAGGCTACTTTTTATCCAGGTAATATACTTTTATCCGTGATAAAGGAATTTAAGGCGGACGAAGTCGCGGGCAGAAGCTAGTTTATTATAAGAGTGAAGATGTTTACCTATACTGGCCTCATAAGGCAATTGGCGGTATCTCAAAATAACTTGAACTAAATGAAACCCTATTTTAACTTCAAAACAATTAAATTCCGTTGTAATTTTTTTCGAGATACCGCCTTATGAGGGCAGTATAGGTACCTCTGAGAGTATAACTATTCGACCGTCGATAATGTGCTTAAACTAGCATAAAGGGGAATGGTATCGTGTAATATTGCATAGGTAGTCTTTAACATAAGTTATCGTTCATCCAGAAATCTTCCAACTAATGAAATATCATACCCGCCAAAAAAACAGCGCTAGATTAAAATAGAGTACGCATAGTTAATTTCAATATAACAATTTGTTACTAATATTAAATTGAAGGATATTTGCTACCTCAAATTTCCACGACCAGGCTGCACACAGCACAGCTTTGAGCCACGATTGTGCACCGCATGCAGAAACGCACGTAGTTTTTGCCAGCGCTGCACAAAGAGCATTGTTAATTAATTAATGGCTAGATAATCAAATTAAATGCCTTTCGGTGTCATAACCTGGGTTTACAATGGCGTTTGGTTTCACTACAACATGTACATGCTGCGTAGGTAAATCCGAAGGTAATTTCAGAATTGGATAAACGTAGACGGCACGAATATATCTACCACAACTTCAACCCCTAGTAGCCCTATAGTAGAACTAAGTAGACGCAATAAGATAATAAAACGAGAAAAAAAGATTCCGAAAACAAATTTCAATTAAGCGATATTTTGTTAAGTATAAATTAATGATTACTGCATCCATAAAGATATATTTAAATGAATAACAAGCTATCACGATCCAGCGCACTTTATATAAGAAGAATTGGTATCATTTGAATATAGGTATGTTTGTGTTTGAATATAGCTAAACATTTCCAATTTATATTAACTATCAATTTTAAGAGTTAATAATCAGTATTGGACGAATGTGTTAATATCTCAACATAAACGATATATTCCTTTAAACTGAGTCCATGCTAAGATATTTATTTTATTTAGATAGAATTATTGAGAATGTGTTTATTACTTAGATATTTTTGTGGCTAACGGTGTCTATGTTGTACCTATACCTATCTTGATCAAGCAATGATATTCAAGAGAGCATTTTTCCACATTAAAACATGTTCTGCAAATGCATACTTAAATGCACATTGCCCATGTTGCAACATACATGGAATAGGAGGCGTCGTGTACCGACTCCACGCAACCTACAATACACAGGTAGGCAATAAAATAACACTCAATAAATTACCAAACGTATACTGAGTATTTTCTTTAACAATGGAAACATTGAATATTCAACGAGAGCTGGACCCACGCGAAAATCAAAGGAATCGGCAATATTGCATAAGTTGCAGAAAGCTGTAAAATAGTGATTAATAATAAATAAATACGCTCATCTCAGAAATATCTCAGAAATCGTGTGCGTAATTAGTGAAGATCTTCGTAGTACCTAATTAAATCCGATTTTTAATTAGCTTAAATTGACCGGTACCTATGGTGAATATTTTGTTGTTTTAAATGTTATCAGTTTATTTCACTAAATGTCTACAATCTTGTGCTTAGACTCTAATCTGAAGTTTAAACGATTTTCCTGAATCTAATTTAATATTATTTAGAATACGATTATAACATTAAGGATAGAAACTAGCCGGGAAGGCTGCTTAACAGATTATAGGTACGCCTATCAATGTAGACCAATTGATAGCCGTAATCAGCCGTTAATAACTACCTAACAGAACTTGGTGAAATTCTTAAACATAAATAATTTATGAAATTAATCCTATCGCCGCCAATTAGCTACGAAGTTGGAAAATGTTAAGCTAATATGCTCCATGACGTTTGTATTTAACTAGTTATACATCTAAGCTTAGAGTAGAATGTACTTAAGTAACTACTCGTAATTTTAAAAAAACATCTCCGACATGATCGTAATTTGCTTTGAAATGAAACATGACGAGTTAACTCACAAGTTGCAACGTAAGACTTACGTGTACTTAAAATGTTCAATGCCGGCAACACACGTGTGTCTTGTATCCATAGGCCCAGCGGTGAATGCGTTATAATTTTTTAATGGTGTTTTTTTTCCCTTTTTCCTTAATAAAACGAAATAGAACCACAATTAAAAAAAATGTTTAAAAATGTGCAGATCAAGCACTTTCATACGATATACTACTTGACCTAGTAGCTAGACTTTAAGCTTTTGCCCCCGTCATATTCGTCGTTTTTTTTAGAAAATAAAAATATATTTTTTAATATTTTATTGCAATACATGTGGGCAGACCATTAAATAAATAAATAAAATAAATAATTAAATATTACGGGACAATTTTACACAAATCGAACTAGTCCCATGGTAAGCTCAATAAGGCTTGTGTTATAGTTGCTACGGATATATTACTTATATACATAGAAAACATCCAAGACTCAGGAACAAATATTTATGCTCATCACACAAATATGTGCCCTTACCGGGATTTGAACCCAGGACCTCAGCTTCGCAGACAGACAGACAGACAGACATGCATATTCGCACCATAAGGATTCCCTTTTTTACCAGTTTTGGTACGGAACCCTAAAAAGTTTTAGTTTTACTGATATTCTGACGTTACAGTATTTTTTACACTCCTCACTCCTCTATACACTTGAGACATAACATAAGTGTCGCCAAACGTGTCGCTCGATTTATATGCGTTTTACCGTCCAGTCGTTTAACTTAACCTGAATTTGAATCTCGATTTTAACGTTTCTAGTGATTAATTTTCAATATGTATCATTATCATATACGTATTTCTTAGTCATAAGAAGCTGGATCGATGGGTATCATTGAAAAATAATTATCTCTATTCTTTCAGTCGCCAGTATCACTGACAGTGTCACTAACGCGACAGTGTGATGCACTGAGACATGATACTTACGACTAACAAAAATAAACGTATTATACTTATGATTCAAATCTTAATGTTTATTTCAATTGCATATAAAACATACAAAGCCATTTATATTCTATAGATAGCCTCCATTTACGATAGTTTAACCTTGCCCGTGGCGTGCTTTGTTTTCTGACAAATTAGTTTGAGTGATTGCAGCTAAACGGTTAATAGTAATAATTTGAGCGCATCCTTCGCCCACAATGGGAATGGTTTTAAATGTAGTTCGGACCTTGCTCGGACAGAGCTCCCGTAAAGCCGGCTATTCGTTGTTCAGCCGTCAGTTGAACAATTTTACCCATAACCTATTTGAACTAACTGAATAGACACTCTTGTCGATTCTTCATCTTTTTTTCTGAAAATGCATTTTTATCGGATATCATTTGTCATGTCAATGTTGTGTTTAGTATTGATTTTTATTTAGGAGAAAAAATATGTTTTAGTGACTTTGCTCTTTAAAGTTGGAAATGTATATGTTGTGTACCTACAAAATATATAAATTCAGTTGGATGTTGGAGTTAAATGTGATATGACGAAATATTTTATGTATAATAAATGTATTCATAATTAATAAAAAAAAAAAACTGACTTCCATATAAACTAAAAAGCCATAAATAATCTTTTATGTACGGTACGGATCTCAATTGAATCACCTTTTGAAGTCGGTGCCAAACCATTCATTTATTACTATTAAGAACCGCGGCGGCGAGCCTTTAGTTATTATCTACCTACATATATTATGTATGTTCACCGATTACTACGCCAATTGTGGACCGATTTTAAAAATTCTATTTTTATTTGAAAGGATATACTCCACAGGGTGGTCCCATTGCCACCAAGTTGGGATCTGATGATGGAATCCCAGGGAAATCGAGGGCAATCCTCAAATTTTATAGGCACTTATAACGTTTTTCATATATTTTCTTAAGCTATTTAAGTATTTGCATATGGTAGTCATCATCTCATCATGCTGAGCTGATGACGGAAGGTACAACTCCTTATGAGTTAAGAGTTAGAGGATAATTCTTAAAAAAATCATCTATTATAGGTAGATACGTTAAGACTGTTAGTCATATTCTTTTTAGTGTGTCCCTGAAGTAGTCTCCTTATCAGCAAGTCAGGATCAGATGATGGAATACCAGGGAAATCGAGAGAAACTCTCAAATATTATAGGCACTAACAATGTTTTGTATATATTTTTCTAAAGTTATCAGTTGTTTTCCTCTGGTTGTCATCATTTCATGCTGAGCTGATAATGGAAGGTACAGTGAAATAACCAACTTTTACATTTCTTACTTCCAAAAACTCGAGATGCGTGCAAAGTGCCTCCTCAATCTTCCCATTCTGGGCTCTAAAAAATACTTTATATCACTACTAAAATCCATCACTAAAAAGCAAAAAATATATTTTTTTAAATAAAAAAGGAACCGACTTGAAAATAAACTAAAAAGCCATAAATAATCTTTTATGTACGGTACGGATCACATTTGAATCACCTTTTGCAGTCGGTGCCGAACCTGAAGTAAATAAAGTTCTTTATTCAACAAAAATAAGAATTACTATCACTAAATATATATGTAGGTAGAAAATAACTAAAGGCTCGCCGCCGCGGTCCTTCTAATAATAATAAACGAATGTTTTGGCTCCGACTTCAAAAGGTGATTCAAATTTGATCCGTATCGTACATAAAAAATTATGTATGGCTTTTTAGTTTATTTTGAAGTCGGTTCTTTTTTTTTTTTTTAATTTGTTAGTTTATACATTGAAAAGGTAATAATAATTCAATTGTTATAAACTGATGATGCCTTTTCAATAACATCATTGTAGAACAAATAGATGTCACGACATGTACACAAACTACCCACTTAATACATGTGGTCGAAATTCTCAGATTTAACCATCCAACAAATTGAGGTAGGCACGAAGGTTATGGATCAAAACATAAAATACCAGTAGCTCAAAAAATACAAAATTAAATCCAATTGTGTGCTCATAGTAAATTAGGACTTTGGTTTGCTGGACAGTGAACAGCCCGCTGCGCGAGCGCCGGATGTAGCGATTCGTTGTGCGCGCATGATTAATGACCCACCTAATTACCGGCGCTGTAATTAGTGTGTGGGAAACACGTTTTTACTGCACCGTCTAGACTGAACTGTATTGCGCTGAAAAGGCTGCTGAATTCTAGTCCAAGGATAAGTTAAATAAATGTACCACCGTCAACTTGTCACAACACAATATCCATGTCTTGCTTGCTTCTTACGCCTCTACATCCGATTTAGATGTAAACAGTGACTGTTAGCTATTTATTCTAGAGTAGCATTTACCCGGGACTTTGCCCGAGTTACTCAGCTGGGTTAAAATTTAGTTGCGGCCCAAGTTTTATCAAAGTCCGTTCGCCAGTTAGCAGGTTATCGAATAACAAATATACAAACTTTCCACCAGGCATGTTCAGAAACTTTGCTATGAATTTTTATATAGACCAAATTCTAGTCTAAGTTATTTATTAATACACAAAAGACTTAAACATAAGTATACGTATACAAACTAAGATTTACCTACGCAATACAATTCCTAGTGAGTATATGAAATTTTCAGATAACCATACAATTTAGAGTAAATGTTTATCACCCTATAGCTAAGAGGTAATCCTTCATCCGCATAGTTTATTTAAGTAGTAATCAATAGTTTTAAAAGTTTTATGCGTTGTATTTTTTGAATCACACATACTCTTAATACTGTAATTAATATCGAATACAATTCCTATAAGCACATCATATAGGTAATAGTAATCAATCATAGATTTGAGTAGGCACTTATTTTATACAATTACATTGGTGCATTAAGTAATTCAGACTCAGAGACTGTGTCTTCTAAATATTATCAACATAATCAGGGGGCACGGCAGTGCCCCCGAAAAGTCGAGCGCGACGCAAACACTGCCATACCATCCTTTACTGGAACCATTTCGCCGCATTTTCAGGCCCCTATTTAAGAACCTCTGGATAAGACCAGAACGCAGAAATTTTCGTCATCCAGTAAGCTATAATCACATACCTAAAATCCAAAATTTCAAGTCTGTAGGTCATTTTGTTCCGAAGTTAAGCGAAAGCAAAGTTTCACATTTATGACACTCACTCACTCACTCACTCATGATCATCAGAATAGAACCAGTACGTCCCATAAACTCAGAGAGCTGAAATTTGGTTAGGAGTTAGGGTTTATGGGCCACATAAAGGGAAAACTATCAAACTAGGATAATCGAAGATCTGGAGTACCTGGTGACCCTGATTAGAAAACACAAGAGCCCAACCAAACTATTAGAGATCGACATACCGCCTTTACAAAAAATATTCAACTTGGTGGGCCGCTTAATTTGATGTCAAAAATCGAAGGTCTATGCCCTCGTTTCTACAAAAAGAAGTGAAATCCCACCAAAAACATTCTGTAAAAAACTAGCCAAGTCTCGATGGAGCTGCTTGTTTATCTCTAAAAAGTAATGAAATCTAGAAAAAGTCGTGCCAAGTCTAAGGTTCTTTACTGCGATTTTTTTAATTATTATAGTTAATTTTGTGTGACTTGGAGCACCTGGTTTTGTACCCTTGTGTACCCTTCAACGGCCAAGTCACACAAAGTAAACATTAATAATAAAAAAAATCGCAGTAAAGAACCTTAGACTTGGCACGACTTTGTCTAGATTTCATTACTTTTTAGAGATAAACAAGCAGCTCCATCGAGACTTGGCTAGTTTTTACAAAATGTTTTTGGTGGGTATTTATGACGTATATGTATAACAATGCGGTAATCATTGTTATAAATGCACATTCTTGTTTTATTACAGATTATAACACTGAATGTATAATAAAAGGTGAACATACACAAAAACTTCCTTTTTATATTGGAACGCCAAAACAATGGATGAGCTTGGGAAATGTTCGCGGATCGGAATGTGCTTGCGCATCCCAAAAGGTCACCGCGAGGTCGCAACGATTACGGCAGAATTAAACACATACAATAGCACGTTAAGAACCGTGCTGTAACGTAATATACTCTATTATGACATTATAATAGGCAAACGATTCCATATCATGTACATCATTATGCAAAATATAATATTTTTGACATTAAAAGTTTAACTACAGCGTCAAACTTTTTAGGTCATCGTCCTAATCTTTGACACTAATTCCAATATTCCTATTGCTATATATTAAAGTCGAAGGTGCTATCTAATGGGACAGTGATAAAGCACTGGAATATAATAACCAAACTAACTATTCTTTATATAATAATAATAAATATCGTTGACAATCTTACACAAATCGACCTATAGTTTGTACTATTATCTATTTTGTGCTATAGTCTCAAACTATTAAGCAAAGGCTGTACTATGCATGGGTACCAGGCGATGATCTACATATTTACTTACATAGATAGAAGATATCCAACATCATATACTCCTATGTAATAAGCGCATTCGTTTCTCTGGAAAATTAAAAATGGGTAACTTCAGTATACCGGCAATAACTACATATAAAAATACGTGTTATTATTTTTTCAAAAGATTCTTTTTTCGAACTAGAAGGCGCCCGCAGCTTCGTTCGTGGAGGAGAAAAATTCTTTCTTAGAAAATATCTTCAATGAACAGACATTTCATTTCTACAACTTTATAATAGTAAAAAGATGATTTTTAAATTGAAATCAATCCAGTCGGAATCTTGTATATTTTTATTATTTTGATGTTTGTATTTATAAGAATAAGCTTAATCGTATAATTAAAGAGTAAGAGTAAATTATACGTATACGTATAAGTACTTTAAAAGACTTAATGTCATTGCTTGCTTTTTTATTATTAATAAAATTTCCATTGATCAATGATCATGCACATTTTCGTTGTATGGGTATTGTGATGTGTCAAATATGTAATCTAAGGAAAATCCCACTATAACTTCATACTCTCTGAGCGTTTTGACAATTCATGTAAATGAGCTGATGTGATCTGTCAGTCAAGAACTTACCTAATAGGTGTAGTTTTTTCAGTCATTATACAAGTCAAGTTTGACATTCTGCCTTTTGCTTGATGTCTTTATATGCCTACTCAAACCTTCCGTTTCCAGCGTGATCATCTAAATAAGCGAATGTAGTCCGAGGACGGTCCAAAAGGCATCCACGTTACGGCAATCATTCCAACATATCTGAGGTATGCATCAGTGATAGCCGTGTCGAACGTCGCAACCTATTTCACGTTTGACTTCAAAATGGCGATCTACAAAATACTACAGGTAATAGTTGCTAATTCAAATTCAAATAACGTTTATTTCGGACCATACATCCATAGTATAGTGTTAGTAATACATCAAATAGGTAGTAATAATGAATAATTTAGGTTAGTCACAGGTTATTATTATAAATAGTTTAAATCAATGTTTTTATCAAAAGTGAAGCGATGGGATGACAGAAGGCGCGTGGAGTCGCAGTCGCACCTCGCGTGTTAAAAGCGGCTCCGACCGTAATGCACCGATTTTCTTATTTGAATTTTTTTTTTTTCGTTTCCGAAATTTCTCCCCATAGGAAAAATTATTCGTATTGACGGGTACTACAACCTGTTAAAATTAAAGTCACTCACTCACAAGTATCCACTGGGATGAGTCACGCTCTGCGCTCCACACCTATGCCTTCCCAAGTAGCACACAAGCTGTTTAAGAGCTTATACAGCCCTTATAACGCTCAAACTGGCCGTATATGACCTTATACAGCTTGTGTGCTACCTGGGCTAGCATTTAATTTATTAGCGTTAAGAGTCCCGAGTAAGCTCGGTTGTCCATACAAACGTACTTACGCACTCATTTTCAAACGACAAGCAAGTTTGCTCTGAAACTTTGTACTTAGAATAAGTTTAGGTATATGCAGGCCTGTAATTAGTTTATGTAGCTTCAGATACCATAGTAAAAAAAATACAGCGAATTTAAGTTTTTTATACAAAACTTGTTTTTGTTGTATTTCGTTTGTTTTATAAACTGCAAGCATATAAACTAGTTTCAAGCCTAGATATACCTCATGTCATTATATATGCAAATGTAATTTACAATCCACCACGTAGTTTTAAAATAAGAACGAAACTCCGTTTATATGGGAAGGTGAAATTCGGCCGAGCTTACTGCGGACTCTTAATACTACGTTATCTCTGTGTGTTTTTAGGGTTCCGTAACCAAAATGACAGAAACGGAACCCTTATAGTTTCGTCATGTCCGTCCGTCCGTACGTCAGAGGCATTTTAGTCAAAAACTACAGGATGTATAATTCTTGAAATTTGGAGTAGCGGTTGAGCCGCTACTTAGTTTGATAGATAAATAACAAAAAAAAAACTATCCATACATGTACCCAAAGGTAAAACATTTTTTTTCACAAAAATCACAAATAATCGCTCCGAAAGTAACATAAATTGTGTCCTTCTATTTTCGAAACCTTGTCCAAAAAATATGAAAAAAAATACAAAGAAAAAGCTTAATTAATACTTTGAACGAAAAATATTGTCAACACAATCGAATTACCATTTTCGAGTTATTGCCGAAAATCTACGCTTCTCAGTAAAATGGCTTAAGTGCCATGGAGGTTACGCTCTTTTGCTAGTGCAATTTTTATGTTTGTCATCTGCAGTGCATTTTTTTGTAAGAAACTGCTGCGGATACCTACACAGTCCGACATGCTGTTGAATATTTTTTTTTATTTATTCTCACGTTTAAACTTAGAAGTCAACGAGGCGAGGTTGAACTCCAAATAAATGTTAAAATATTTTGCGTTTTTATTTTCAAATTATGCTAAACTGTGTTAAATTTTATGTACAATTTTTCGCTGCACTAGGTATAAGTATAAACTATAAATGTTATTGTTACGTCAGTTTATTATAATTAATCAACAAATACCAATATTCAGTGCGTTCTGCTCTCCTGATTGTGAATGAACAGGCTCATACTTATAATACGTCATATCAATCATTCTGAGCAATTCAATAGAACTACAACAATAATGCTTCCGTAAGTGATTATATACAACAATCAATTCCATATCGCTGCACATTTATAATTAGTGAACAGTAAGTGATTTGAGGTTATATGACATTGAAAATTGCTTCCCTAGTATTTGGTACTTACATAATTGATTGTATTACTATGTTCTAAATTTTGTACACAATGTAACACCCACACACATTTAAATGATACATGTAATTCTGTAATCATATTGTAGGTGTAAGGTGCTAAGAAATTGAGTACCAATACTTTTTGCCCTAATATATTCACCTGTACATTTGACTGACTGGATTTTGATATTTATTTACATATTTAAGTGAAGTGGCCAGTTACGTAACAGTCAAAAGTTTTCATAAGATAATCAAAGAGATCTCACTTAATCTTATATATTTAACTTTTCTCGACCTTCTAAACGCTATACGGTTTTATTAGACAGTAGCTGCCCGCTCCGATTTCGCACAGGCCAACTTATATATTTTGTCTCACTCACTCAATCACTCCTTGTAAGAAAATTTTAAAATCCAAAACTTTCACTTTACTATGAAATTTTTAGTACGTATATTTTCTGACATCAGGGAAACCTTGTCCTAACAATAACAAACAAAAGAAAAACATAATTAACGAAATAGGCATCATTCAGAACGGGTACACCGTTCTGAATGATGCGCGAACATACATTTCTTCAATAGATTTTTATTTATATAGAAGAAGATGAATGGTCAATAAAAAAGTATGTATATAAGAGCCTCTATCACTTAATATATTGAGGTGGTGGTACAAGTATTTCAAAAGTCACCGCATAAACATCTCACAGGATCGAAGTGATGTATCCGCAAGAACTTCTAACTAACAGTATTAGATATACGTCCTAATTAACAGTGTTTCTGGTACTACACTATAAGTATTAAAAATTATGTACTTAATTTTACATCCAAACATACCACATAAACATAAACCTACGAATGAAACATAAAGTAAAATTACACAATTTTCATTAAATTTAAGATAAATAAAAATTATGTATAGCTTCATAATTTTTCCTAAAAATCATTGCTTCTTCGACAATCTTACAGATATTTTTTTGCTTGTAAAATTACATAATTTATAACAGTGTAAATATTTAAATGTACGAATAATTCAACTGTGCACATCATTATGTCAGTAATTTAAATTCCGAGTACACTTATCTTTTTACGGTCGACCGACCACTAAATTTCAGGTGCTTATCTTCATAGCGCACACGACTGTTATCGGGCGCGCGTCCATCAGGGTCGCGACCCGCGATGACCCGCGAAAGCTGACATGTGAAGCAACAAACGCATCAAATCGCGTCTTTAAAACGCTAGTGCGTTAAAGTTGAGTCTACTCAAGTTCCAATTTGAGCTTTAAAACATCGCGAATATACATAGTTTTAGTAATTTATCTAGCGTGAGTTGATGCCTTGTTTTTATGGCGATTAAGTCAACTGCGCAATAGTTGGATCTGCGTTAACTTTAGCCTGACCTGATAAGTAATCGAACATGTAACCGAGGTAAGTTCGAACCTCACGTAGATAGCAGAGCTGTGTGTAGAAATATCATGCGTTGCGTTATACAGAAAACTATAACGCATGATATTTCTAGCGGTGCTCATCCCTCGTAAGTTTGGGGTACCTAGTCGGCCATAGTTTTTCAACTACCCTGGAATTAACCTATGTGTCGCCGATGCAAGCAATTGAGTCACAACTTAACAACGTAAATGTAATGATATTATATTTTTAGCAAATTGTTTACACAACACAACGAAGAAGGAAGTAATATCTACATCATTTATTTATTTATTTAACAAACAAGAATATAACTTACAATATCACTAGTTACATTAAAAGAAAGCTAATGGCCAAGACAAGCGTTTAATGACATAGTGTGCAGTAACAGCCCAAAAAGACCGGGGCCTGTGCTAGGGTTAGTGACGTATTGTGCGCCAGATTTCTCAGAGAGCGATCGGTGTTTTAGAGAGACAAATGTGTGGCCAAATCTATATATATAAAAGGCAAAGTCCTGACTGACTGACTCACTTAAACCTGAATTTTTGAGAATAGGTAGTTTTTATAACGTTAGTATCCACTAAGAAAGAGTTTTTCAAAATTCAGCCCCTAAGGGGGTGAAATGGGGTCCAAAGTTTGTATGGGGAAACAAGATTAGTTAGACTATTTTATTCGAAACTTCGCAGGAGTATTCCTAACAATAAATGAGTATATACATGTTTCAGGTTTTTGAGAATTCAACTTCTTAGGGGATGAAATGAGGGTCCAAAGTTTGTATAGGGAAATCAGATAAGTTTCGACTATTTAATTTTAAACCTCAAATGAGTATTTCTAACAATAAATGCGTAAATACGTGTTTCAGGGTTTTTGAAAATTCAACCCCTAAAAGGATGAAATGAGGGTCCAAAGATTGTATGGGGAAATCAGATCAGTTTCGACTATTTAATTCTGAACTCCACACGAGTAGGAGGGGTTAAATTTTCAAGGTTTTTGAAAATGCAACCCCTAAAAGGGGAAATTTGGTTACAAAGTTTAAAAGTCAACGTGGGTATTGTTTCTTTGGTTAATCCGGTCGCTGATTACGAAAACAACAACGATTTTAAAATCCGACGTGGCAGATGTGAAATATTTTCGCCCCTGTCGGGGTGCGATGGGGTTGAAATGTCAAAATATCAATATGGGTGTCGCTTCTATGGTTATTTGGGACATTAATTACGAAAATGGCATCGATTTTAAAATCAAATTTAGTGGACGTGAAATATCATCTCCCTATTAGTGTGCGATGGGGTTGAAATATCAAAATATCAATATGGGTGTCGTTTTTATGGCTTTTTGGGACGCTGATTCCGAAAATAACATCGATTTTAAAATCCACTTTAGCGGACGTGAAATATCATCTCCCTGCTTGTGTGCGATGGGGTTGAAATGTCAAAATATCAATATGGGTGTCGTTTTTATGGTTTTTGGGGACGTTAATTACGAAAATGGCATCGATTTTGAAATCTGCCGGGGTGTGACGGGGTTGAAATGCTTAAATATCAATATGATGTCGTTTTTATGGTTTTTTGGCACGTTAATTACGAAAATAGCATTGATTGTGAAATCCAACGTAGCGGACGTGAAATATCATCTCCCTGTTGGTGTGCGATGGGGATGAAATGTGAAAATAACAATATAGGTGTCGTTTTTATGGTTTTTGGGATGTTAATTACAATACATTCAAGGAGAGGTAAACAACAGACGGTCTTATCGCTAAACAGCGATCTCTTCCAGACAACCTTTGGGTAGTGAAAACACTTTTAGGTGTTTTACTACTACTACCCTCCCTCTATTTTCTAAACCGTAAGTCGTAATAAAATTACAAACGTAAAAGTTAATAAATACTTTCGACGAAAATTGTGTGCAATGCGGTCGGATATACGGTTTTTGAGATATTGCCGAAAAACTGCGCTTCTCAACAAAAGGACGTAAGCCGCATGAAGGTACGCTATTTTGCTGGTCTGTAGTGCTTATTTTTGTAATAACGGCTGCGGATCCGTACACTAAGCATGGTCCGACATGCTCTTAGCTGGTTTTTAAATTCAAAATTATCCCGAATTTGAAACGAGCGAAACCGCGGGCAAAAGTTTCTATTCAAGAGTAGAAATCTGCATTAATCATAATCTCTTAGTAGTAGTTAGTCATTGCCGGCGTAACAATTCAACAATTATTGCAATCATTTCTTAAAAAAAATAAGGGAACTGCCTTCACCAAAACGTCGTATACCGAGACTTCCAGAGAGTAACAAATACTTTTTCAACAACTGCATCTTAATCGGTTCCGCCAAACGCGAGATAATCACGGTCTAACATACATTCCTACATAAGGGTCAAACTGAGAACCTCCTTTTTTGTAGACGGTTATAAATTACGTTTAGTACGCGGGCGAAGCCACGGGCAAAAGCTAGTTCGATATATTTTAACTTAATTTAGCTTATAGCATAACTTTCATTAGCATCCACACAGTTCCCTCTCATATAGAGTTTATATTTCATTTTGGCCTACTCCAATGGCGTGCGTCCATATGAGCCGATTCCCACCGGGTTGCTCAAGGAAAGGATTGTATAACCACCTTTTTCTTTAATGTGAGTAAATGAATACACTCCGGCTTCTCTTGTAATTTTTTTGACGCCACGAGCCACGCCTCTGATAGGCACTAAAACACCGCTACCCTGAACGACCATGGCTCCATACAGGCACATAGGAACTGCTTACCCTCAAGCTTTGAGCGACCATGGCTCCATAAACTGCCTACTTTGGCAAAAAACCCTTTGCACTCCGCTGACCTTCTTTCTTTTGACTTTTTTTACTCATATACCTAACGTAGACGTCCTAATTTTTGACACCTTTATTCCAATAGTTAACACCATGTCTCTCACCTCTGCTATGAATTAAGGTTGAACGTGCTAATTAATAGGACAGTGTCGAGCACTAGAACATTTTCTTTACATACATACCTATTAAGAATTAGCTAACTAATTTGTTTCCGTTTTAGAGTGCTTGTACACGTACTGCGTCTACTGTTACTAACAAATAGACTAAAACATCAAATAGTACATCACCTATTGAAGTAAGCTGATATCTGGCTGGTTGGTGAATGCTGTATGGTGCGTCAGTCTCTACGCCACATTACATTACCTACCAGTTTTGTGCTATTGCTTGTTTTATTGACGCAATAAAAAAAATTGCAGCGCGATTAAGTCACCTTAAGCTCTAAACACATAATATCATTGTGCAGTTTATGTTTGCGGAATAAAGTTTCTTACGTTAGCCTAGCATTCATTAAAATTACTGATTTATTTATAAAAATGTGGTTGCGATGAAATCAGTAATAATAATACTTTTTACGTACTTTCTTCTAGCTGTTCCACCATCAAAGTAAAATTTTATACGAATTATTTTACATTCCAGGCTACTACTCTGTTGTGGAACTCTCTTTTGCTCGATTTAAGGCAAGCGAAGTCTGCCTATTTTTTAAACTAAGTTATAAGATCATTATTTATCACTTCCATAATTTCTACTTTTTAATTATTGTCTGTTGCTGGTTTTCTAATCAGTTTAATGTCAACTGTATATACTCGTATGAATGCAAGTTTATGTTTTAATTTATTTTTGTATTATTAATAATCCTTCTCACCACCCTTTCATCCCTACCTATTTTGTATCATTTCTGCTACCCAAAGGGTGTCGGGAAGAGATCGCTCTTTAGCAATAAGATCGCCTATTGTCTACCGTAGCCTACTGTGTCTCTTGTTAGTGTGTAATAAAGAATTGTTAGGTATATTGTAATGTATAAAATTTCTAGGGAAGCCATATGATATGAATATAGCTTCCATGTGTTGGAATCATCTATACAAAAGATACTTAATATTAATAATTGAGAAAAAATGGAAATTAGGACAAGTATTTTGAGCAGAATACTATAGATGAAACTGATAAAAGTACTGAAAGGAACTACAGACTACAGTCAAACTCTTAAATAAAGACAGAATGAATACGAAAATACCAGGTAATTATACTAAGTACATACTAGTTAAAATATACCTCTCATATTTCACGTAATAAGTCTGAAATGTTTCTCATGTCGACGCATCACGCCGCCCGCGACGTACGCGCCTTGCGACACTAATCACCCTCGTTCTCGTAATTGCCGCCAGTTATCGTACTCACTAAATTCCATGCCACTATAACCCGGTTAGTTTCAGTTTGCACCTCGTTTGTACGCGACGTCGTACATGCTAGGTGCAAACTTAAAGTAATCGGGTAGTTTGAGTACTCACTCGTGAGTTTGTTTTGCAATTTTAGCAAATTGACCGTTTTTTACTCAACTATCATGGTTCACTTGCACGGTGTTAAGTAACAAGTCAGGGGTTAGGTAAAGTATATGAGATTATAATTTACTCTTTCACCCAATTTTTTGATTAGAAATGAAACTGTGAAACAATTTTGGTCAACTGTTGTACTATTGTAAAGAGGCCTATGCTTTGCAGTAACTGTCTTTTGGCTGAGATGATGTCTATCTATCTATCTATCGCAACCCTTGGTCTATCGGCCTTCGGACATAGGCCTCCTTTATAGCCTTCCGTAACTTCCTGTCTTCTGCCACTTGCATCCAATTTAAACCCGCGTAGCGCCTAGTATTGTTGACCCAACTTTCTGGAGGACGCCCTCTATTCCGCGTGGTTTCTCTGGGTCTCCGTTCCAGGGTTCTTCTGGTCCATCTCTCGGCATCCATACGAGCAATATGTCCAGCCCATCTACATTTCCTGCTTGAGATGATGTAATGTCTCTAAATATCTATTAAAATATCACTAGGGTTCCATTAAATAGACATTGTCTTAAGTGGGTTAGATCTGGCTTCAAATGTATCACATGTATAAACCTATGACTTACAAGCACGATTGCCTAGTCTATCTGTACGTGACTTTATACCCACCCATAATCATTGAATGCAGAGAAACAATCATTAGTCATCGCATCAGATAACCCCGATGCATCATTGCATATGGAGAAACAAAAAGAAGATTGATTGAAACAACTTCCGACACTAGAGTACGCACTACTGATGCTGGCACAAAAAGTGTAAACTCTCTATAATTGTTTTAGTGCCGTTTACTTGTTGGTTATTGTTTTTTGTTATATAATACGAGAACAACTGAGTTCAATTCTGTTGCGTAGTATTATTTCAAATACGTATGTACACATACTCCGTAAATTCATGACAAAACCTCGTTGTACTCGTTATAGGAATGTTATTAAAATATCTGATGTAAATTAATAATAAGTTTCACGTAGTCGTGAACTATTAATTAAGCAATGATTGTACTATATTTGTAGATTATTTATATACAGCAATTTTCGAGGAAAAGTCTTCAGCCAAATTCGAACCCCGGGATTGTTTTTATAAGTTACTAGAAGGCAACTTCGTTCGCGGCGGAGAAAGAGTCATAACCCCTCTTTTTTTCTCCAGCGTAGTCGGGTAAGAAGTATTTTATAACCATTTGGAGATACCCAGCTACCCGTGTACCAAAATTAGTTGAAATCCGTTTAGCTGATTGTGCGTGATGAAGCCGCAACAACACATACAAACATACAAAAAATCCAAAAAAATATGTTTCGCTACAGTGACAAGAAATAATCCCTTTTAATAGTTTTTTTTTTAATTTCTTCAATGTACAGACTTTTAATTTTTACAACTTTATAATAGGCAGATAACTTCGCGTCGTCCTGTAATAGACGATATTATTTTCCAAAACTATCTATCTATCTATATATCTATGGTCAAACGTGATATTATAAATATTGAACGAATTATTTATATACTTACTCATAGATAGGGTAAAAATGCGTAATCATATTTAAGTTGATTAAAGAAAAAAAAAACACAAAGAAGGAAACAAACTAACAATGGAATTCGAAACGAATACTTTAATCGACTGCACGCGATAATTTAGAATATTTCATGCACGAAGTTATGTTACGAATTATAATTACGCAGTAAGCCTAAACATGTCTAGGAAAGATCATACCTACATAAATGGTACGTTTGTATGTAAATTGCTGTGCCCTAAAATGTTGCGAGGTGCGCAAGCGCGTGCAGTCGGTCGTTTAAAAGACTTCAACGCGTAGGCGACTAAACTTTTGATGCCTGAGTTGCAAGTGAGCTGAAATAACTAAATTTTAATAATTGGTCCGTCTTGTCAATTAATAAAAAAATATTGGACACATATTTTATCTTTTTTTTACTTAATCTAAAAATAAAGGCGATACATTGAGTCTAAATGTCGCGTGACGTCACTCCTGAGTACAAATTTTACTTAGGAGTGACGTCACGAGTTCCACTCCTAAACTGTAATGAGATGTATCAGAGTATTTTTTTTTTGAAAAAGCATAAGATAAGTGTCCCAAAATTTTTGTATTATCTAACTGATAGACTAATCAGAATTTTGATTTTCATACCCAGTCATCATGCCTATTGGAGGAAACCCCTTTAAAAGTATGATGATCTAGTCTAGGTAACAAAACTTGATTTTGGAACACAAAATTTAGCGTATTTTTATTTTATTATCCTACACTTTTGTTGCTATTAAACATGTGGTTGTCTATGTCTCTCGCAGGGGAGTTTAAAAAAAAACATAATTTTAAGAGTCAAACTCTTGTCGATGTCTCTGATGAAGCGTGTAGCTGTTTCCATCTCACTCTATCCAGGGCCTCCTCCTTGATTTCCCGATATGCTCCATACATCATCATACAACATCTATACTATTATAAAGTTGTAAAACTGAAATGTCTGTACATAGAAGAAAGTTAAAAAAAAGTGATACCGACTGTTTTAAGGTAAATAAATTGAAAAATATTTTTTTTGATGTTTTGTTTGTTTGTACTGGTCGTTGTGACTTCATCACGTCAAATCGGCTAAACAGATTGCAACTATTTTTGGTACACGGGTAGCTGGGCATCCCCAGAGGGTTATACGATACTTTTTATCCGACTACGCTGAAGTAAGAAAGAGGGTTATGTCTTTTTCCTGGGTCACCTTCGGAATCCCTAATGTCGTTTGCCCTAATGTATCATTTGCCATAACGCATTTTTTTCAGAAAACTTAAATTTTTTAGAATTTTTTATAAGATCGTCGTATAGATTAGATTAGGTTTTTTTTATACCAATCCTGAAAAGTTTACAGTTTCCTGAAAAATGCGTTATGGCAAACTATACATTAGGACAAACGACACATTAGGTATAAAAATGTATATACGTATATTCCAATTTTGCTACAGCCTTACATGTAGGAAGATTTAAATTTGATTCTTAATGCATGAACCTATTGGCTTTGTTACTAATGAAGGAAAACATTATCATTTCTCACACGCTTAATTAAGTAATCTTCCGTCTAATTAAGTAACCAAAAAAAGGAAACATAGTTACTACTCTGTAAATAAAATAGTTCGCACGTAATTATAGCTGAGGTGTTACTTCATTTAACAAATGAGCGCTATTTGTAATATCCGCCGATGGGTGAGCTCGAGATGTCGGCGAAATGAAAGTGGTAGGTCGCGCGGAGACGGAGCGGGTCTGAGCACATCATCGACCCGCTTATTCCTTGTTCTTCTTAAATAATATTGGTAGTCGGTAACACTACCATCAAAAGTGTAAAAGGCCTATTTGGTCCACAGGCATACCCAATAAAACTTAGGTATGTGTAGCCACCGGTTCTGAAGAATAAATGGACGATGTATTTTAAAAATAACCCTAGTGTTACGATCACCAATCCCGCCACAGAACCGTAGCGGAGTGGGCAAACCATTTAGTCTCCAAAATCTGTAAATGAAAGCACTTCCCTTGTCAAGTATATCGATTTTTTGCCATATCAGGATTTATTTTGTAATTCAAATGTCCAAATGGAGACATTTTAGTGTAGTGTACCTACTTAAGGGGCTAGAATTATCATGCCTTTTGTATGCCTATAATACAAAACATAAACAAAAAACCATCCCAGACAACGATGGGGGTTGTTGCCTAACAAAATTTTGACTTTTGGTATCCGAATCAACTGTCATAGCCCATACAAAATCATGACACTTGATTCTGATTCCGAGCGTCAAACGCGTTTATGCAATACGGGGGCCGGTCCTAAATCTGATGATACTGTAATTAAAATCGAAATAATTTCACGATGAAACCAGTGTTCCATAAGTTAATTATTTTTGGAATAATAAAACTTGATAGTGTGTAGAGAGCACGAGAGATAGACCTAGTCAGATGCGCTTCTTCGTTGCGCCACCCGTTTACTTGCTTAACATACGGCACGGGGAGCGAGCGCTGCGTACCCGCGGCGTACGTGCCTCGGCTAGAGATGGCCACTCATGCGTTTAATTTATGGGTATAAAAATTATAGAACAGATCTCTGACACAGTCGGGTAATAACACGATTGAAACGGATTCTACTGCATACATTTCATTTTAGGTCCCGAACATATCGGTTGATTTATAGCTTCTGTGGCGGCCCTTCTACTATACTCTAATGAAATTACTAACTACTTTAATGAAAATTTTATACGCGATGTAATTTGGTTAAACTATTTTATCAAATTATACACTAATTTGGTTATAAACGGTTAAATACCCAGGGAGATAAAATAACCCAGTATTCGATTCTATCCCAATAGTAGGCACCTCGAACTTGAATAATTAAGTTACATTTAACAATTAAAGCTAAATTTAATAATTAAACTTAAAGTTTAATTCATAGCAATGAATTGAATAATGGTGAAGACAGAGGGTGTCTATTATTGGAATTAGGGCGATAAACATTAATTTGGACGGGTACCTGACGTATATAATATACCCGGTGTTTACCGGGTTTTACCCGTGAGCGCCCATCTCTAGCCTCGCCGGGTTTCATCAGGCTGTCCTCGTAACTAGCGAGCCTTTAATGGGTGAAATTCCAGAATTAATGTCATAGACGTTTGCTCATCTCAATGTATGCGCGTACGGGTATTCATTCATATTATATTGGGTTATGATTACCTATATACGAAACACCATGGATATTCATCTTTATGGTAACGAAACACTGATGTCGACTTATTTATCAAAATCAATCATTGAGATTGGACCACCCGTGACCATGGAAAGCTGAAAAGCTTCCGAAACGTCGGGGACTAAAATGAGATAATATACGCGGTATAATCCGTTAAATTGTTTTATTTCAATGAGTAATAATCGTGAAAACAGAAGAAAATATTAAAATCAATCATGTTGGAATTGTACGTTGTATGGAAATTCGATATAAATTGAACCTATATTTCGTATGTACCGCATAGGATTTAATTATAATGAACTTCGATAAATTAGCTGAACTATTTCTCGTTACTTTTGAGTATATGCAGAGACGATGAACCTAGGAGATGAAAGAGCACGAATGAAGAAAACACAGCCTTCTATATAATAAGCTACCAGTGGAGTTTAAAATTATAACAAACAGTAACTGTTTAGTGCGAGACTCAAGCAGTATCTTTTGTCTAAATCTTATTACTCGATTAAGAATATTCTGCAAAACAAATAATGTAATTGACAGCGTATTCATTACTTTTACTTTTATAAATTTTATGATTATGTATCGTATCGTTGAATTTTTTTTTTCATTTTTTTCTGATCTTTGTTTATAATCATATTCATTGTTCAAAATTATGAAAGTTTGTAATTTAAACCTGATATCATTATTAAAATGTTTAAGAATAGATATTATCATATTGTTGTGTTATTGAATTTTTGATATTATTATTATTATATTATCTTAGAGTAAGTTTTTGTAGTGTAATTGTAATTTTTGAAATTATTATTATTTATTTTAGAGTAAGTTTTTGATATGAAATATTATTTATATTATCGTGTATAAATGAGTTATCTTTTGTTAACTTAATTTGATTGTAAGATATAATAAAAATACAAGGAATATAAAGATATGTGTCGTATATAATATTTATATTTTCAAACACGAGAGAAAATAAAAGTACAATATTTGTCTGCTCTTAACTAAACTACAAATCATTACGTAACAATCTGGTGTCGCTTGATTACAGATTGAATCGAAAGTATAATTGAATCAATCGCAATCAAAAACAATCCTAGAGTTCCAATAGATTCATAACGCACGGAGGTCAACTTTCCTCCAGGCTTGTATCAACCAGATGGGGTCCTTACAGATTCCGGACGCCTATATAAACGAGAGTAGTTTTAAATTAGAAGATCCATTTTCTTAAAGGTAACTTCATTTATCTTCATTAAACGTGAATTTCGGCATTTTGCGCAAACTATATTCGAGCAAGCTTCCAATATAAAATTACTGCCATCTTTAGCATGACAAATGGAAAATATATATTTAGTTTAAGAAACTATGTAGACTTCTGAAGATTTTACAACAACTGTAAATAGTAACCGTTTGAGAACTGACATGTCTCTTTCAATTTAAATGCCCGTGTTAATTCGTATCCAATTTTGGATACGAATCACACAGACGGACAGCGAAGTCTTAGTATTAGGGTCCCATTTTACCCTTTGGGTACGGAACCCTAAAAAAAGAGGGTTATAATTTCCTCCGCAGACGAAGTTGCGGACGGGGACCTCCTAGTTCATAATAATATTAGAGGTGATGCATCAGTAGGTATTTGTACCTATTATTACACAACATTGCGCAATAATCTGATGTCGCTCAATGAAAAATGGAAAGTATGATTGAATCAGTCCCAATCAAAGCCCAGCAGGTTGGAGAACAGTCTTCGAGCCCCAGACTAATGATCATAACGCACGGAGGTCAACTTTCCTCCTCTTTGTCCGCCATTCATCAACCATTCTATATCTATAGCCTAGCTATTCTCAAACTGTGCTCCTCCATGCCCTTGGCCTCTCAAACGTCTCGGAAGTTTTCTCTGCAATAATAAACTTGTTCAACGATTTAACAAGTTACAGTATATGGCCATGGGTTATGGCCTACTACTGTGGGAAAATTCTGTAGACGCTGAAAGGGCACTTTTACTGCAGAAAAAGTGTATTCATTCGATAGCTAAAGCGTGGATAACGGATAGCTGCCGGCCACTCTTTAAAAAATTAGTATCTTGCCATTGCCATGCATGCATATAAAAAAAGGCATGATTACATGTAAATTATCATTTACAATTATTTCAAAATAGATGTGAGGTTTTTGTGGGTAGGCAAAGAGCACAATATCAGAATGTTCTGTATCAACTTCTATGTCGCACTTTAATCTACCGGAAAAATTCCTACAATAGCCCGGAGGATATGAGACTATTACAGGATAATGCTTTTAAGAACTCTATTACCAAATGGCTCTCAGAACATTGTTTCTATAGTGTTGATGAATTCATGGGCCATAACAGGCAGAATAGAGGAACGCAGTAGCCTCATCTATTGTATTACAAATTAAATATTATTGTGTGTTAAATATTTCCATAATGCATGCATTAATTCATTTATTAAAAATTATTTTGTATGTCGATATCATTCGACAGAATACTGAAGTATTCCAGCAAATAAACCATTCTTTCTTTCTTTCTTATGTTTATTTTTACTTTTCTTAATTAATGTGATATATATATATTAGCTGTAAGGTCTATGGATCATATTTAGTTATTTTTTTAGATTGAGGTTTAAGGTTTGTGGTTGACTGAAAATTAACTGATTCCATTGAAATAATATCAACCAGAATTATATATTTGAAAAATGAAATTATAGTAAAGTAGGCAATCTCAGAAAGTATTTATTTTGTTAATATGACAATTATCTACTTACTTCTTAGTATAATTTTTTTTCCAATCTAAATTGAAAAAAGGCCCGAAGAACCGACGGGTAAAATTTTAAATAAGAGAAACAATTATTATTAAATGTATATGTTATTTACTAAATGTTTAAGTGTTTATGTATTTAAGATAACATAACACGTAGATGTTCAGATTGTACGACGAAAATACGATATTCGCTATTTACATCAACCTTACTACTACTACTGACTTGATTGCTCGGATACCGTTCTTCACGCCAAATGAAGCCGAAACAACACAGTTTTTAAATAAAGACTTTAGACTTTTGTAAACGTGTCGATTAAAAACAGTAGATGTAAAAATGTGTCAATCTTACACAAACCAAAGTTTGAGAACCTTGCTTTGTCGCAGTGCATCAATCACGGATAACGGACCTTATGTCATTCGAGTTAAAGGTTCACACGGGTCTAGACGCGTCGTACCTACTGCGGTCAATGGAATTATACAATCCGTTCAATTTTTTTGTACTAAACCACAAAATAACTGAAAATAAATTGAAAAATAGATTATAAATACTATTTCGGTCTCTCCTCGAGAAAAACTTTCTCGAACTGATAGTTGTCGAGTTTTACATTGATTGGTGATATGCACAGGTTTATTGTACAATGTTTAAATTAAATAATTAGGAACTTTAATTACTGACATGCATCACAAAAGAAAGGTTTTGTGCTTGCATTCTTTACATATCAATACGAGTAAAACAAAAGCAAGCTTTTGATGTACGTTTGTTAATTTTTTTGATTTCGAAGCTTAAGTTAAAAAAAACCGAGTCTATTAATTGTTTTCTTGAATTTAAAGAAAAGCATACACGGAACCCGTGTCTATTATCAAAATATTAACTTCTTATGGATTTTATTTAAATATTTGTACATGTACACTATCTCGTAAACAATCGAAAAGAAAGTGGCGAGCACTTGACGCGGAGTTTCTATCGACATATCGACCGACAATATCTCAAGTCTCGTCTCCCGGTTGTTCATTGTGATCGGCTTCATTGTGCACTTGCCGAACCACTGCCGTCTTTGTGGGAAGTTTTGCTCTTATGAAATTGTCAGAACAATTTTAATTAATAATTTGGTTCACTTTTTTCTTTGATGTAGGTAGGTTTATTGAATAAAAACAAAATGTACTTTCGAATATTAGTTCTCCGACGGCCAGGTGTACGATAAAAACACCATAAAGGTTGACTTTTGTTTTTTCTTTCGTCCTAGACTTTGGTAAACCTTGTGGGATAAGTAAATCGTCAGTGTTATTTTTTAATTTAAACATTAGGTGTGTTTTTACACGACAGGTATAATTCAGGTATAATTCAATTCGATCTCAATTCAAATTATGTATTTCAGACCACGTCCATAGTGTTAGTATACATTTGCTTATCCCATGTTAGTTCGCGTAGTACGTTAATTCGCAGTATGAAAATAAATGTAAATAATGAAATAATGATCTTTATTCTGTAAGTAGGCCACAAGGGCACTTTTACAAGTCTGACTCTACGGCGTTTCCCAAGAGGAGACCACTGAAGAGAAGAAAGCCGAAACAAACTCAACAGTCAGTCATTTTTCGAAATAACTCTTATATCTATTACAATATTCGTGCTTAGCCTAACCTAAATATATGTTTTGAGTATAAACTCAATGCGCAGTTCTTCAAGGAAACATATCAAAACTTATAAAAGTAAAAACAAAAATCTAAAATATAAAAAAGCAAAATAGTGATTTTTATTTAAAACAACTTACATACGTTTGATATGCCACCTTATAAGAACCGTGTCCCGGTAAAAGTAAATTATTTGGTTACTGTTTTGGGCCATGAATTTTTGTCTGTTAAATAGTCCTCTACCCTATAATAAGCCTTTGCCATTAGGGACTCTTTTAAGTACTTTTTGAGAGCTGGAAACGATAATTTCAAAGCATCATCTTGTAGCTTATTATAAAAATGTATACATTGGCCTACGAATGATTTGGCTACTTTACGAACGCGGAACTTTCTAATAGCGATTTTGTTTTTATTTCTAGTATTAAAATTGTGAATATCTGAATTCTTAGTAAAAGACTCTAGGTTCTTAATAACATAAATAATATTCTCATAAATATATTGGGACGCTACGGTTAATATGTTGATGTCTTTAAAAAGTTCTCTTAAGGAGTCACGTTTGTAACACAAATATAGTCTGTATGTCAGCTGCTTTGCCCCAAACCAGAATACCGTATGACATGATACTATGAAAATAACTATGATATACTAAGCGAGCAGTATCAACATTGGTCAATTGTCTAATTTTTCTAATAGCGTAAGCTGCTGAACTTAATTTACCTGCAAGTACTGCTAAATGGGGACTCCATTGCAAGTTCTTGTCCAGTGTTATACCTAAGAATAATGCCCTATCCACCATTTCTAAACATTCACCATTGAGCGATATAGCAGAATCCACTGCTCTAACATTCGGTAAAGCAAATCTAACACATTTCGTTTTCTTAGCATTCAATACCAGATTATTAATATTAAACCAGTCAAGTACTTTAACTAGTACACTATACATTTCGGAATAGTCTGTTGCTTTCCGGTCAACTTTGAAAATTAATGATGTATCATCAGCAAATAGTACTATATCAGAAAGATATATATATCAGAAAGATATAAAAATGTATATATTTATATAATTTGTATCTAAAATATATTTACAACACTCTTACTAAGCTGTACTAATATCCATAAGGTGCGATGGGGAAAGACTGAAATTTTACCGAAAATGCTCTTAAAGGCGATGAAATAAAGTTCACCTTTCGAACTTTCCCATAATTCCGTCTGACCCCAACGCACCCTATGTTAAATATATTACATCGGTTGTATAAATGCTACTAGCTTCAGCTTGCGACTTCGTCCGCCTTAAATTCATTTATCGTGGATAAGGGTATTTTTCCGGGATAAAAAGTAGCCCTTGTCCTTCCCCTGGGCTCAAACAATCTCCATACCAAATTTCATTTCAATCGGTTCAGCGATTTAAGCGTGATGAGGTAACAGACTGACAGACAGACACACTGACCTTCACATTTATAATATTAGTATGGATATTATAGTACATCTACATCAGTACCACTACTACTGCGTTAAATGTTTTTAGAACATTTTTTTAAGCACAAGTAAAACAATTTACATAAAATTTCAGCATAAGTAATTAAAACGACGTTTAACAAATGACATTTTAAGCGTTCCGCAAGCAACTTGTAAAGTGTTTTGCAAAATAAAAGCGGTGCAATGAAATAATGAAGTGCTAGCGAGAACGTGCGACAGATTATCGCGCGTCGTGCGCCGGGGGGGCGATTCTGGTCCAGCATACCATCCTAGACTTAATACACTTTCATCAACCTTATATGTTTCTCCGAAATTTGTTGAAGCGGTCACGTTATGCTACAGTTTCATTTAACAAAACTAATTTATCTTGTATTTAAAACATTCGTTAAGGTTCAATAGAGTGTCTAAAGAGCTTGTATCAGATGATAATACAAGATAAGGACGTAGGATTTATTTAATGGATAATTTTAGGACCAACGGTATAACTAGCCGCGTAAACCTGTGTAAAGTTTGTTGCGCGACATATCGTCCTCCGTAAATCGCGCTATAAAAGATATAAAGAGATATAGGTAAAAAGTCGCGCGGCGCAGTTGTACTAAATGCGCAGCGTGCTAATCCTGGGTGCGCTAACTTCACCCGTGGGCTCATGCGCCCACGAAAAATGTTAATATGAAGAAGTAAATCTATCTGATACCTTATCATGATAATTCTTCTTTATCCTGAAAACGGGAAGAATCCACATGAATCGCAACCCTATGAAATAATGATGGGTTTTGAATATAGCCGTTTCTCCTGTTAATTTAATGGCTTGGGTACATTATATACTAGGTACCCATTATAAAGTTGTAAAAATGAATGTCTGTACATTTTAAGATATATAAAAAAAAAACATTATAACAGTTACTGAGTCGGGTTTTATTGTATGTTCGTATGTGTTTCGTTTGGTTTCATCACGCCAAATCGGCTAAACGGATTTTAATTATTTTTGGTACACGGGTAGCTGGGTATTCACAGATAGTTATACGATACTTTTTACGCGGCTACGCTAAAGAAAAAAAGGGGTTATGTCATTCTCTCCTCCACGAATGAAGTTGCGGGCTCCTTCTAGTAACTTGTATTCTTATCGTATAGGTCTTCAGTAGTAGAGACTTGTACATGCCTGTATCCTGCAAGAAAAAATTGAATTCAAAACCCTTAACTTTAGGATGTGTAAAAATCTGTGTCACTTTTTTTATTGCATAAAACAATGATACAGCTGAATCTAAGCGCGTTCACACTTTTCTGAATTCAGCATCCTAAATAGGGGAGACGAGTGGAAGCATCTCACTTCAACGTATTGCTGCTTCCATGTCGTTAGCCAGGCAGTTTTGAAACACGCAGAGGCCCTGGGGCACTCAATAATAAAATTAGAGACCTCGTTGGGCAGTAAAAAAAACGTCGCTTAAGATCTTTAGGAGCCCCCGTGAGGCTGGGGGCCCTGGGCTCGTACCCAGACTGCACAGTGGAAAAGGCGGGCCTGGTTGTTAGAATTCTAGTTAGGATAAGTATAATACGCTCTTTAACCTATTACATGATATGAGTAGGTAGACTTATGAGAATAGCCCCCGTAAAACACGGAACCGCGGGGTTGGGCAACCCTCATGGGAACCACGGGACTAAGTGCCGCTAATGAAGATGATTTACTGCGGCACTGGTTAGTGGACCAGTTATTACTGTGATAGCATCGCCGCAGATAATCTGATGTAGTGCTGCGACTACATTGTGTATTTATCAACAACTCGTTGTTTTGTATTTAGAAATAATTACCATCTGCAACTATTTGGAAAAAATTAGAGGTCGGGTATAAAATATGAAGTTAAATTGAATTTGGGAACTTGAAAAATCTAAAAATGGTTTTCATATCATAACTGTGCAAGTGACAATATCCTTTTGTAAAACAGAGATATTCTCCCTTATCTGTTTTAGTTTTTCGCTTAAATGGTTTTAGGCCATGTTGGATAGAAAGATAAACACTTTATCCATCCACTACAATAAGAACCGTAAGATATCAAATTTATGAGCCAGGTATATACTTGTAATATTCTAAAAAACAATAAAGATAAAATGTAGGCAACAGGACTACATTTTTGAAAAAACAAACATGCATGGTTTGTTCTCATTTTAGAGTTATTCTCGTACGACAAAGAATGACGTAAAAACTAAATAATTCAAATAGAAATAATTTAATATACGTGGATATTATTTTGGTGTACCTACTTTAGTAAATGTGTTACGAATAATACATATTGGAAACATCGCCTAAACATCAATAACGCCTATACGATAAAAAATAAAATAAAACAATAAGCGTTCCTCATATTGATTGCTCCTTTGTACTAATATTAAGACCTTTAATTGATTACATCTGTCGGTAATGAGTCAGGCAAACAATGCTTCCTACTACATAAAAGTACCAGAAACAAAACGATCCATACTCATTAAACTTTTTAAACAATATTGTACCTTGTTTCTGAAGGACATAAAGCATAATAATGTTTTAAGTTCAACTTAATAATTGCCAATTTCCTATAAAGTTTGAACGATGATGCACCAAACGGTAGGTCGTGGTATTTGCGTGGGCGCGTCCCACGCTATGGGGTTACATGATTTGTCAAAAGGCTTATTACAGATCCGTATTTGACATTGTTGTATTATGTATTGTGGCCGTATCCGTTTAGTCTCCTTATATTTCCCGTTATATAACGTATTTCTTACACAAATTGCTTGAAATTACGTTCATACTAACACAAATAAATGAGAAATAGCATGTAGTACAAGTTGGTGTCAATATTTCAGTTAACGATCAAATTAACTAAACAAACAACTTAGACCGATTTAATATATTTCTAAGACTATACGTAGTCAAATCTAAGTAATAGTAAGATAAATATTTTGGTGGTCGTGATGGCAGTCAGATAGCAGTTTGGTGGTAGTTTTTAATAAAGATTAATACATAAATATTACAGGATAATTGTACATAAATCGAACTAGTCCCATGGTAAGCTCAATAAGGCTTGTGTTATGGATACTAGACGACACTATATTTAATACATATATTTATTTATATACTTAGAAAACAACCAAGACTCAGGAACAAAAAATTTATTGACAATCCTTTTGGGATTTATCTTATTGATTATTTTAATTTTAAAAATGATGATTTTATCAATAATATTACACTTAAGTTAAATGATCTGATTAGGTTTTTCTGGGTTTCCCTAATCCTTGCAGCAAATGTTGGATCATATTGTATTCCTCCCAGCAAACATTCACTCTCATGTAACTGACATTTCGAAAGTGCTTGTAACTAGGCCTACTTGAATAAAGAATATTTTGATTTGATTTGATTTGATTTGAATATTTATGTTCATCACGCAAATATTTGCCCTTACCGGGATTTGAACCGAGGATCTCCAGCTTCGAATGCAACGTTACTCCAGCTGAGCCAAACCGGTCGTCTGAGTTTTTAACTCCCAACGAAAAAGGGGCTAGTATAAAGAGTATCTGTGGGTCTGTGTATCTTGCAGATAACTGATGAACCGATTTTTATTTAGGTTTTTAATAGTCGCAGAGGTGACTACATCTACTGTGTTTTTAGCTGTGATTCAATATCATTGGTTCAGCCGCTTGAGAATTATGTTTATCAGCTTTCTAATGTAAGGTTTGTTTAATAGTTTCATCAATTCTTACTACTACAATTGTTATCTATGTGACAATAAAATCTTAACTGTTGACAAGAATGCTTCCGTAACACCACAGCTGTAATAATAACACTGTTCATAATAGCTGTGTGTGAGTTTGTATGTGATGTAACGAAGACCAATTAAACTTGTGAGGAATGAAAAGACGAGGGACCCAGAGGTCGCTGCCGTATTCGGAGGTCACAAATGCTGTGGAATTGCTTATCATTATTAATACATACTTAATTAAAAAAATATACGTTTAACGTAAACGAATTTAGAGATACGACCAGTCCGGCCAGCTGCAAATAACTGAATTTTAGGTTACCTATTTTCGTTGTGAGCGT
This sequence comes from Hedya salicella, assembly GCA_905404275.2. Taxonomy (NCBI): domain Eukaryota; kingdom Metazoa; phylum Arthropoda; class Insecta; order Lepidoptera; family Tortricidae; genus Hedya; species Hedya salicella. Next base: position 17,671,377 of record FR990100.1, on the reverse strand, counting down.
ACGTCTAGTAGACTCTATATTTATAGCGATTTTTAATACATTACGGTTTTGTTTATAATTTATGTGGCTTCGTGTCGGAATAATGTTTTGGGCCTTTGAGAGGAGTGCTTGGAGCGAAATCGAACACATTAAAGACACCCAAAACAAGATATATCAAGGCGTGCTTGAAGTCAAATCAATATAAATACTTAAGCCTACAAAGAAATAACAAGTGTATCAAAACTTAGCAGAAAAAGTCATGAAACGTTACGCCGCAGCTTGATCGGAATGAGTAGCGCATTCAATAAATCAGCAGTTGGCGGGCGGGCGGCAAGCTTTCAGCCCCTCCACAAGGCGGGCGCGCGGTCGCAGCCGCCGCCGGCGCAGTCCCTTCGCGACGCTCGCGCCGATATGTCTCCCCTGTGGATCGTGCTCACACTGCTCCCCATCCTCGGTAAGTGTGTGACTACAGGTGACAAGTGAACGGAAGTGACTTTGCAAAGACAATTTGTGTATACATTTTAGTGACTCTTTTTCAGCCTGGATAATTTTTTTACGTGAACAGTTTTTCCTCTAGGGCCCGATGTGTAATTGCCATGGATGTTAGCGGAATTAATTGTGTTTTGCGCGATTGTTTGGTCGCGTGCGCATTGGTGGAAGTTTTTACGGTACAGGATGTCCGGGCGTGGATAATCATGTTCGTTCGATGCATTGTGTTTTACTGCACGTTTTTATTATTACTTACTGTAAACGTAATTTTTAAAATCAGTGTTTTTGCACAGATATAATCAAAATTCATAATTAGTGTCCTGAAAAACATAAATACCTATTGTACAATTATGTTATAAGGCCACTTTAAACAATAAACATAAAGTTATCAGTGATCTCGAACTACACGATTGTTTGAAACATTTCGTAATGGCGCACCCATTAGTCGCAAAGTGCATGTTTATAGCTAATTACGTAAACGCCGTGTGTGCATCTCCGCTGCACCGCCTTGCGCAACCTCTGCACTTTCCATTCTGCGCCGGCGGCGATCGCGCATCGCTACGATAATCGATTCCCCGGATTTGCATAAGCGATTTTCCCACGACCCGCTCTCTATGAAGTAGAGCGGCAGTCGCTCAAGGCTTCGGATCTGTATCTAAAATATATAAAAACTAATTGATACGTAAATGTAAAGGTCAGATGTGACTGTAGCGGAGATGCGTCGTTAAAGGAAGGTGATGATGGAGAACGAATGCCCAAGGTTACTCCGAATGAAAGATTAATTAGATCGTTATAATTAAAAGGTCTGATTTTTTTTTATCGTACCTACGTTTTTGGAACATATTTACTACTAGCTTCTGCCCTTTAAATTCGTTTATCGCGGATACGGGTATTTTTCCGGGATAAAAAGTAGCCTATGTCCTTCCCCGGGACTCAAACTATCTCCATACCAAATTTCATCCAAATCAGTTTAGCGGTTTAAGCGTGAAGAGGTAACAGACAGACAGACAGACAGACACACTTTCGCATTTATTAATATAAGTATGGATAGAATAGATCTCAAAATTAAAATTAGTTTCTTATTGTTTAATTCGAATTAGTAAATAAGCAGTAGGAATTATATTTGGAAAAAAATATGCTGATTTAAGTGCTTATAAATTATTTTATCCAAAACTAGCACTTAATGTATTTGCATTGACACTAAACGAATAGACACGATTGCTGAAATCATTAAAAACAATTGACCTCTATGTATGTAAATATGTGTTACTGTAGAATTGTAAGTAATCAGTCATAACGTTATTTGCACATAACTATTCTTCATCCATTCATGCCAGGTGTAAGTGCTTAATAAAGTGTTACGCGTTTCATAAAACGCTATAAAGTGCAATGATGTTTATCTATCGGTTCACGAATGATCAATAAATATACTATGTGAATTCACACACAGAACATGATCAAATGAAAAAAGTGCTTCTTATGGTTCGTGTACATAAGGTATAAAATTTAGTGAAACATTACATTGACTTGGTCTTTTCTGTAGGTGTGTGGCTGTGTGCCCACGATCTAAGTTACGCTGACTCATCACAACAATGCATTACGTAATTATACATTCAATACGTTCCAACGCATCTTGAAGCTATCGTATAAAATTACTAGTTTCAGTACGAACTGCAATAGGTCACAATTGCTCGTAACAATGGAAAACCGTACTAGGTCAAAGTGTATCACATTACACATACATATAAGATAAAATACCTATGATAGTTTAGTTTTACAATAGGTTGTATTTGTAATGCAAAGGTGTTCGACTCTAGTCTATTAGTTGGTCTCTCCAGCCAGCCTTAATTAATTGCAATAGAGGTGAAAAACAGGATGATACTTATAGGGTCAGGCTGTTAAATACTAGCTGTTACGTATGTAAGATGTCGATAATCACTTACTGAGGTGACTCCTGCATCGCGCTGTTAAGATTTTTCTTGCATTTTGACCCCCGGCGTGATAGAAAATTGTCATCGTGGTTTTGTAATTGTTAATTGAACAAGAATAGATAGAGTTTCTGAAAATGTTTGAAGATATTTGGGGTTACAATTAAACCATTAGGCTTATAAGTAATTATGTGTCTGTGTCACTAGCCTCAAAACACATTTTTATTATGTAAAATACTTTTCTTCTATGCAAGAAATTTAATTAGAATATCGAGTCGTAAATATCAGCCATTAACAAATTGAAGATGAGTGCGTGTGGGGTTAACTCTAAACGCGTGAACGAAGAACACTTTAAGTTTTACTGGCCACAACCCGCATTCGTTTCACATTACAATGTCGATTACCGACGTCATCAATATGTTGCAAGTATTTTGCTAATTTCGGTTTGATACAGATTTTACCACACAGCGTATTGCCCAAACCGTCATCACGAGAGACCGGAAAATCGTGCTTACGACACTTGTGTCATTTCACGCTGCATACTACACAATGGAGCTTTCCACGCTGCGCCTTCGATTTCTACCTTTGTTATCTTAATACACATTGTCTATATAAACGTCGTATTAGTAACATGAGATTACACGGTGTTAGTGACGGGTTTAAACGCGTTATCTTCCGCTGTTAGTGGTTATAATATGTTTTTGTAGCGTGTGCCATGTAATAGCTTTATTCGTATACACCCGCGTATCTTTATATATTTTCGTATCTAAACAGAACGTAGGTGTTTCATTGGAAATATCTATATTCCTTAAATTAAAATGATAAATATGACAATGCATATTAATTGTAGAACCAAAGTTAAATTTAAAAAAAAGAAGGAACTCTGCTAGTTTGCCAAGTACGTTGCGTGTACACTCCGCTGCAGAGAAACGTGACCCCCTGCCGTATACATTAATATGGTAGAGAGGTCATTTTACTTTGTAGCTGACTGTATAACAGCGCATGTAACACAACAAAAGGGTGCTTTGTTTAGCTAATTTCTCGGATGCAGGAGGCATGCAGTAAGATAATATTATCGAAAATGTTTTATCGTAGAAAAATATATTTAGACCCACTTAGAGCTTACCTTCATTATGTAATGTGTCATAGGGCCTAAAGAGCAAACGATCGAACCCATGGCGTATTTGCATTCAGTATACGGGTGACCTTTTGCCGAGGATGCTACGGCACCTTGCGCTTGCGCAAGCCTCGCGTGCGATACTATCCCCCTCCCCCCCGCCCCCACGCATGGGAACCTCCTCGTTTAACCTCCACTGGACTACACGTTCACCCGGACCTGTGCATGCTTTACGTGAGGCAATCTCGTCTCATTACGTTGCTCTACTTATGTTGTTTTTGCGACTTAGTTTTGATACGTTAAATGGATTCTGATTCTGAGAAGCTGAGGAATATTTAGAATGTTGGTTATGGTAAAATTGTGAGGATTTGTCATGACCATACATCGCACAGAAAGAGGTGCTGAGACGGCACGCTAGTACTAAGAGTTAGAGTTAAAGTCTACAATAGTAAAATTTTCATACAACATGAACCTTTAAGTATTGTGTAACTTATGTCGCGATATATTTTCTTTAACAATAATCGTTTCGTTTTTCGGTGCCTCCTTTTTTGCGATGTATGATTACAACTGCCCCATATTTATCTTTGTATCATCATACCTAATGTACTACTGTACTTATTATCTTATGTCTATCATCAGATGTCGGTGCATTCAAGTAAAGTGTTGACTGACACGACTCTGTTGCTTCAGTGACTTGCGATGCAATGTACAATTTAGTGATTCTTTTGTTGTTGAAGGTGTCTATGGGTGACGATGATCGCTTACCATCAGGCGATCCGTCTGTTCGTTTGCCCCCTATAACATAAAAAAAACTAATGCATGAATCAAACCTCTGCATACAAAACATCGAAGCGACCTAATTTCATACATATTTTTTGTATGTTTTGTATATGTATTAACATATTGCAAAAATATTTAATAAAAATTTAGCATGTGCCGTTATTTGACCCAGGGGTAGAACTTGTTGTGTATTATAACAATATAATGTAAGTTGACTTTACACATATTGTCTCGATTGGAGAAAATATTGGAAATGCATGAGAGTATTAATTACAAGAATCCTATTGTTCAGAACTGTTTCGTTGCAAAACTAGGTCTTATCGAATAATTGTCTTATGTTCTAATTTATTTGACGCACTCATAAAATATTCTAACCCAATGCTGTACCTACTGTAATAAATTTATACTCAGAGGATTAGTGAGCAGCTATTAAGCCATTTAGGTTAGTTTTGTTATAAGAAACGAATTCAGAAACGAACTAAAGTTGCTTATTTTGTAAAGTAATAACTCCGGAATAAACGATTAATAAATTCGCTGATTGCCGCACATTTTCGTGTAAGTTATACGTAGTTAGACAGATGGCATAACACAGCATCACTTGCCCTGCGCAGGCGCTGTGACATGTCACCGACCGCGGTAATTGGATACGTCATTATGCAATAGCCAAGTACACTCCCGCAATAATATTGCAGACAGCTGCCAGTGGACTAGTCGAATATACGTGGAGCCACATGCGGGTTACTGTACAGATAGTAGAAGATCCCGCCTGGCCCCTTCTTGATGAAACAACTTTTGTATAAAACATTACATAAAAATAATAAACGCAACGTGATAAAATTGGCGCCTCATATGAGGATGGATAAACCATCAGTCACCCATTTACTCGCAAATATATTTTTTTTTTTATAAGAGTTTTTGAGTGATAGATAATGCAGGCAGTGTGCAGCAAACGCTGTCATAGAGGGTTGCCTTTGTAAACTTTGGCAGATCTTAATAATGTTGTCACTTTGTAATGTAAAGTTTTCGTTAGATCAGTATTATGATTTTGATAAGGGCAAGCAACCACATCTGGTTTTTTTTAAAGCCTTTGACTCTCGATTGGTATAATCTCAGTTCTGCTATCACGAGTATTTACTCAATTTGGGATTAAGGCCATAAGTTAGTGTTCACATTTTTTCGTTTTTGGTTATAAATTCGAGAATGCTTTTTAGATCAAAATATTGCAGATTTTTCGCAGTGTTCTAATCCCAACTAGCAAACATTTGTAATGCGTACTAAAAAACGTATTTTTTAATATTCCTCCAAAACGACTAACTACATACATTCGGGAGTAAAAATACCGGGTACATGTTATATGGAATTTCTGTACTCAGTGTAGTGTAACCCATTTTATTTCTCGTGACTATATTTTATATGCTTAAAGTATGAATGCATATTGGCGTTGGCATGCAGTGCGTCAAATCATTTGATTAACTGATTAATATAACGCCGTATCGCATTACACGCATACTTTCTGTTTCACCTAATGGCTTAATTAATTAATTCTCATAATGAAAAAGGACGTTTCCATTGACCGTTTTATTTACAATGAGTTTTTGTCATTAACTCATTCGGCAGGAAATGTCTCTTATTATCTAATCCCATTGTAAAAACATAATGTCTGAGAAAGGTCAGGTCTAATGCTGATGCACAAGATAAGGCATTGCAACACACTTGCGGGTTTGGTGTGAAACCGCGGCGACTCACAAATAAACGTATTCATGTTTCTGTAAATGCAACCGGAAGATGTCTAGGCTATCTCAGGATCGCCAAATTGATATCTTCGTTACGCAAGTAACATCATGGTCTCAGTGACCTGAGGGTTAACTCAGTTCTAATGAGTTTACAACTACTCAACATTTCATTTCATTACGGAAACCTTTGCATGATATAATGCATTAACATAATCATAATACTATCTTGTTACATTGCGATACGGTTCGCAGATTTGATGAACTGATTGGGTTGTGAATGTTATACTGACTCTATATTTGTCTACCTGCTTGTAATTATTTTTGAATTACTAGAAATATGTCGGTGAGCTATGGAATTAATTATGTGTACCTCACCAACTGTTATTTCAATAAATTATTTATTGAACATTGTGTAGAATTCCCCGAATCATACTACAAAGGCATATTTTTTAGATTGGACCATCATTCTATACTCTATGGTCTATATTATATGCCATTGACTGAACTATGATAAAATATTATACATCTCCGGCCAGAAATAGATGAATAAAGAGAACGCACTGTTTTTGCAAATGTTTTTTTAGCTGTGTTTAAAAGTATTGTATTCAATAGTATTTTTATTTAATAATTAGCTTCTCAAGTCTACCTTAATTAGGGCACTCAGCAAGCTTGGTGGTCTAAACGCGACTGAAAAAGCATACATCATATAACGATTACATAGAATAGAATGGGCGTATAATTGTCACGTTTCTCGCACGATAAATAAGTTATATATAAAGCACTCATCACTCGCGCTTACTTGTTGTGAATTGACGGATGGTTTATAATTCGGGTTGAACAACTTTTTTCTCTGACTCGTTGCCATGGTTACGTCTCCTGAGTCACTGCGATTTTTTAAATCTCAACAAAAATATTCTCTAGACAATTATATATAGGTCCATTTTTCGAGGGCCCATCTCGTCATGCAGTATGCTAGAAGCCTAGATTATTAGCATTTTTAACAGTCTTCAAAAAAAGGAGGGGGTTCTCAATTCGCTTGTATGTTTTTTTTATTTTTATTTTTTTATATTTGTTACCTCAGAACTCCGTCATTTACAAGAAGAAAATATTTTTTTTGTTCATGAGTAGGTATATCCAAATTGGTCCCATAAAATTTTGGTGAAGATCTGATGCCGGGATCCATGAGGAATCGAAGGATTTCCTCGAATATTATGAGCACATCTATGGCGATTTCGGTATTTATTACAGTAGTTTAAGCATTTACATTTGAAAATCAACATTTGTTGAAGAGAAACCGATGATGAAGACACAAGCTATCAGCACTTTTGACGACCGGTTTCGTTCCGGCTCAGTGGGAGTAACGTTGCCTGCGAAGCTGAGGTCCTGGGTTCAAATCCCGGTAAGGGCAAATATTAGTGTGATGAGCATAAATATTTGTTCCTGAGTCTTGGATGTTTTCTATGTATATAAGTAATATATCTGTTAAATATATCGTCGTCTAGTACCCATAACACAAGCCTTATTGAACTTACTATGGGACTAGTTCGATTTGTGTAAAATTGTACCGTAATATTTATTTATTTATTATCAGTTAGTGCCAGTGTTATTTAATTCGCGGATCGCTAGTCAATTTGGAAAATTATTTTTTCGGTTAAGAGTAGGAATCTCCAAGTTGTTCCCATAAAATTTTGGTGATGATCTGATGCTGAGATCGATGAGGATCGAAGGAATTCCTCAAATGTTATGGGCACATGTATGGCGATTTCGGTGTTTATTAAAGTAGAACAAGTATTTACACTCGAAAATCATCATTTGGTGAAGAGAAACTGATGATGAAGACACAAGCCACTAATTAGGGCTCAGTCAGTATTATTGAATTCACTAATCGCAATATAAATTTATCATATTTTACTTAGAGGCAGAAGTTGGTTAAGATCAGGGCAGCAAAGTGGAGCTGATCGTGGAGGACCAGAGAACTCCTTAACGGTTAACGGCCCTGTTTCTGAAATAGCAACGTTCAGCTAAAGGTCGTGAGCGATTTACATTAGAATGCATTATGTCTGTAAGTGCCGTATAAAAGTCGTGCTTCATCCCGGGCAACAGTTGAAATTTTAATGAACCAACTTTTACATTTCTTTACTTCCAAAGACTGGAGATGCGTGCAAAGGGCCTCCTCAATCTTCCTATTCTGGGCTTTAAATTATACTTTAAATCACTATAATCCATCACTAAAAAGCAAAGAATAAAATTTTTAAATAAAAAAAGAACCGACTTCAAAATCAACTAATAAGCCAAAAATAATAATTTATGCTCGGTACGGATCACATTTGAATCACCTTTTGAAGTCGGTGCCAAACCTAAAGTAAAGTTCTTTATTCAACAAAAATACGCATTACTATGACTAAATATATAGGTAGGTACTATGATCTCAACTAAAGGGTCGCCGCCGCGGTTCTTGCGTGCCATCTGTGTTAATAGTAATAAATGAATGGTTTGGCACCGACTTCAAAAGGTAATTCAAATGTGATTCGTCCCGAACATAAATAATTATTTTTGGCTTATTAGTTTATTTTGAAGTCGGTTCTTTTTTTATTTAATAACTTTTATTCGAAATAATTTTGTTACTATTGTCTTCTGAGTTACGAGACAGAATAAAACAGAAAAAGTTGATACACCTGTTTACCTTCTAATAACACAATAAACCCAGTAATTGTCCCACAATTTTTATTTGATTTATTATGTGTCCAGGGAGCGCGGAAAGGTTCAACTGTCGCGGGCGCATCCTCGGCGCCTACTATGCAGACGCGAAATCCGGCTGCAAAGCGTTCCACGTCTGCGTGCGAGTCGCTGGCGGTGGGATCCGGGACTTCAGGTTCTTCTGCCCGCCCGGGACGCTGTTCCATCAGGAGGCGCAGACGTGCACGGACTGGGGCGACGACGACCCCCTCGCCTGCCCCGCAGACCTCTACGACGGTCAGTTTGATCTCTACAAGATCGGATCCGGTGAGCGCTTCGCTACTAACACGGCTACTCGCTAGTAAGAGGCGTCAGTTAGTTTGTTGACAATCACATCAGGTTTATTCTAATGGCTTAAGGTATTCCGGCTTCGCTTAAAAGCATCAGTAAAGGTAAAAGAAAGCATGATCAGAAGATGCTTATAACTCAGTGATATTCATATAATAATTGTTTTTATTATATACTACTAAGGCGGCAAACAAGCGTACGGCCCGCCTGATGTTATGCGTTCACCGTTGCCTATGAACGTTAAATAAGTTTTTTTATTTAAATTAATTTTATCACTATTATCAACATAACTAGGTCCATATTATATAATTCAACACTAGTATTTCCGTAGTGATAGCAATTTAGCTCACCTCTACGCAAACATATATTATGTACTTAAATGTAAGCCATTCAAAATATTCAAATTGTCAACAACCCAATAGACGTTGAATTTATTGCAATAACGATATATTTAATAACATTTTTGTCAAGGTAAATTTAATGGGTACGTAAGAAAGAACCATCCAAACTAAACCACATTTCCGAGGGACGCTAAAGCAATAATATTAATCAAGCAACTACAGTCATATAAATATCGGTAAGATATTAAAATTTACATACGAATGTGTGGCCCAATGTTCTCATTAAAATAAAATTATAATTAGCAACATTCAATCAACCTTCCGACTGAACTAAATATTAAATAACCGGGTGTAATTAATGAATGGAGATGAAGCAATGCGCTTATGCGCTCATGAATAACCTCCACTGGTCGTAAATGCGGAATCGAATTAGTTGCACTGACATTTGTACTGCTGACCCAATCAAGTGCGGCGTACATCTTTGCTTCTTATTACATTTAAATCATACATTATTTATATGAAACATGTTGTTTTTCTAGAGAAGTGTGTAACGATGTAATAGGTGTGATTTTCTTCGAGGTAGCAGTTTGTACACTTAATTAAGCTAAAGTGGAGATGACCGCTTGCAACAGAGCTTGAAAGGTTAACGCGAACTCGGTGTGCGTTAACGCCGTGTTTGGCAACGCGTTGCAAAAAACTAAGCTTCGGCCGGACGCTTGCACAGTGCTACTTATGGTGCTCTTATAATTGTGTTTATAATAACAAATACCTAATGCTTAAATGATGGGCCAAAAGTATGCTTACGACCTACGCCATGCATTGTGTGTTACAGGCTAAACAAATTCTAAATGTAAATCAACGAAACATTTAGCAATAAAACATTGAATGCGCATACTAATTTGACGGTTAGTTATTGCAATGTAAATATGACATGTTTACATTAATATTTTACGTTAACTCGCCTGTACAGTAGTAAGTTATATTAAATAATATATACATTCATCACAATGAACAAATATAAACCAAAGGTATATTATGTGTTCACAGGATATGACACCAAAAAATTGTCGTCTCCCGGTGCCCGCGAGGAAGAAGCGGAATTCGGCTTGCAGCGCGCCGAGACCGGCGACCGTCGCCTCGCACAGAACAACGGAAACGCCCCAGCCTCCGACCTCCGCGCCGCCCACTCCTCGGACTTCTTCAGCGGCCAGCGCGATCGCGGCCGTGACGATTCCGCCCCTCCCGCACCGCAGCCCACCCCCTCTTCACCCGCACCCTCCGCACCTGCACGCGCCTCCTTCAGAAGGCCTACTAGCCCGCGGACGACTCCTACTACGCAATACACGAACCCACCTCCCCCGCCTCCACCGAAACCCTCTAACAATCAGTACGACCCCAAGAGGAAACTTGTGCGAAAGCGCCCTATTTACGTATCCACGCAAGCTCCTACGACCTTCGCACAAAGCTCTCCTCGCCCGCAATTTCCTGAATATCAGCAATCATCGAACTTCGAACGTCGGGTTCCGCAGCAGACTAGACCGGACCCCACTACGGCACCGGCTAGCGTCCCTCCTCAGTACAAAGAAGAGTACGTTGAAGTCAGCCGCGTGACCCCTAAACAGAACAGACACTTCTCTAACAATCCCTCTCCAGCTCCTTTCTCTCAACCCACGACCCTGAATCCCTACTTCAGAAAGAAGGAAGGGCTCGTCGAGTTGTATAACTACAACTCACAATCTACTCCAGGAATCAACGTGCAAAACGACAACAAGCCGTTCAAAGTGAAACACAGTTTCAGTGTCGCTACTGATGTACCCCAGGAGCAAGATTTTGTACGTACCAACGTCAATAATAACAATGGTAGAGGGACACCTACCACGATAGACTACAACACCGCTGCCAACCGCGGTTTCAGCACGACGCCCGCCTACAGGAATTTTAACAGCGTCTCCTACGAGCCGGAAAAGAACAACTTTGTGCAAAAATCCAGTGCCAAAAATTTCTTTAACAGCCCGACCACTCCATCTACTACCACTACCCTATACACTACTACCCGCGCAGATCTCTCATATAATCTCAATACGGTGGCTTACAACACCAACGTTGGCTTCAATGCACAGCCGTCCAACTACGCGGAGAGCGATGAAGATGACGGCCAATACCGCCCCCCGGTCGGCGAAGACGACGGTCAGTACAGGCCCGAGCTGTACGAACGCGAACGTGAACGCGACCGCGAACTCCTCTCCGGAGCTCACTCTCTCAACATCGCCGCCAGCGGAAACCGATTGCCTGAAGACCAAAAACAGAAAGGAAAAACGCAGAAACCGCCGAAGCCGGTGTCCCAAACCGCAGCGCCGAGACCATTTAGGCCCGCTGCTACACCCTCGACCACCGCTGCACCACCGCCATCGACCTACGAGCCATTTACGACTACTTACAGGCCGCAGACGGTGAGCACACAGCGCACGTTCGATTATTTCCAAACTTACACGACTACCGTTCGGCCTAGTGAGCCGCCAGCTCCAGTCCATGTACCTACTACTAATAACTACGAGAACGTGCCTGTGAGGTCTACGACGTCGCCGCCGAGGAGCCCCGAGCCGCGGCCGGCGACGCGCGCGCCGACGCCCCCAGCGCCCGCGTCACGACCGTCCACGACCCCAGCGCCCGCGCCACGACCGACATTACGACCCGCGCCTGCGCAACCCTCCCGGACGCCGCACTTCGCCAACCCCTCCAACCCCAAGGAAGACACGAGCTACGACTACGCGTACTACGACTCCGACCCTGGATTCACAGAATACGACCACATAGAAGAATTTGGCAAGACAAAAACTAAAGTCTAAATTTGTCTTATCTCAAATTAAACTACTGCCATTAAATTAGTCGCCTCTTTAGATAATAATACAGGTTTAAGCAACTAGTTCCATCGGTACAGAAACATAATTTTAATTCAAACCGAGACGAGACGCGTTTATGAGAGTACAACAAAGCAACATAGGTAAGTAAATGGGCGTTTCAAAAAAATTTATGACACTGCTCTTAAAATATGAATCGAACCATCAGACAGACGTAGTAAACTGTGCCAGTTTATAAATAAATTTCTAAAGAGGCTTCGTAGTTACCTGCCCTAAATTATTTGTGATATTATGGATGTTCGTAGAAATCTATTGGGTAGTCTCTGTGTACACATAGAATTACTCGCTAGGGGAATAAGTTTCAAAGCATAGTAGTGACGACGCACTATCCCGCTGTACCTTAGTCAGCGAGGAGTATTAATGTATAGAAAACCCGACAAAAACTCACTTGTCCCTGATATTTTTACTATCAAATTTTTATTGGATTAGATTGCATTGATTAGATGCTTGGTTTCTAATCCTGTGAAGAGCTTATAAATATATTAAAATCACAGACAGGTCAGTTTAGGTTAGGGAAACTCCTTCCTTGCTGATCGCCTACCGATGTAGAAGTGCTTGCCAACATTGGTATTTATTACGGAGTTCGCGAATAAGAGATTTTATGTCCTATGTATGTACAATAGATAGTAAGTTATAACGATAGATTGTAAAATAATTCATTGTAAATAAAGTTTTTTTAAATACAATGGTTTGCGTAATTTTCTCAACGGTCGTGTGAAGCGGTGGCAGGCCTGCATAACACAGGGGCGAGTCAAGTCGCGCATAAGAATCTAAATCTGCCTTTTGATACATATACCTACGGGAAAATTATTTCCGATGACTTTGAAACAAAACTGGCCAAGTCAGACTCGTTTAGACCAGGATAGGTACCTGTCTTGTGTACACGAAAGTTTGTTGTTGCGTTTGCTTTTTGTTGATGTCCTGTTATAGTATAATGACGTGACTTCTAGCAGAGGTGAAATACTATGTGCCGAAAAGTAGCATAACTAACTTTTCATCATGGAAACATGCTCCGTTCCTTAGAGAACTACCAACCATCTACCAGCTCATCTACCATCCTATCCCTAAGGATAGGTGATATTAGATGGTGGTTGGTACTAACTTCAAAGGTCAGATCGAAACCGCAGCAAAACTAATTTTAAATTTCTCTCATGAATACAAATAAAATCATACGTGCTGAAAAAACAAGTTTTCGATAATAGTTTTGTTTTATATTACATGAAACGAAAGAAAACTCATGTCTTCTACTAGAAACATGGATTGAATTTGTAATTTTTGGTATTTATACAATCATAGAAGGCGCCCCGCAACTTTATTACTCAGTCACACTTGTAAAAGTGCCCTTGTGGCCTATTTACAGAATAAACAGTTTGAATTTGAATTTATTCGTGGAGTAGGAAAAGGACATACCTAATCTGTTTTGATTCAACAGGAAAAAAAATATCATTTAATCATCCTTAAGATGTCCAGCAATCCGCGTATTATATATATATATATATATATTTTATAATAAAGGTACATTTAAATATGAATTTAACTCGGGAGACACAAAACCTAAGTTTCCAAGCCAAAGGGTTACATTGTAGAGAAAAGATCCAGTAGGTAACATAAATAATTTTATATCACTTCCTTTCTATCGGTCTTTAGTGATAAATGTTTGCATCACCGACATGTCCATATAACCAGAAATTTGCTTACAACAGTTAAAAAAACTGTTATAAAGCCTAGACGGCTTCTTTAAACGTTGGCATGAACATGAATACCTATAAGTATTACAATAAAACTATCACACACGTCTGTCAACTTTCTGTTAAATAGAAAAAACATGAACGAGGCGGGTGTTCTAATATGAATATAATAGGTATCACCAGCTGGCGCCTCAATCGCATAATGTCCATTTGCCAAGAAGTGTCAACATTTTGTGCTGTGATAACTGTAATTGGTGGATTTTGACACTTCTTTTCAAATGAACCTTACGTCACGCCACGTCACGGTGCCAACAACTGGTAATATTTCCAATAAAAAAATCCCTTTACGCCTCTGGTTTTAGTGCTGCCACCTGTTAGTAGATAGCTGAACGATATACTTGAAAAATTTAAACATTGGTGTTTCCGCTATTCGACGCTAGATGTCACAGTGAGCATAGGTTAATTACTTTATTTATAACAAGGACCATTAAAACAAGAGGAATGACACTAGCAAAATGGCGCTTTAAAACTAAACATTGTATATAGTTACAATTAGTTCGCAAATAGCTAATAATAAATAAATCGTAATATATATAAGTACTGTGTCACACTTGCAAAGTTGAATTATGGTAAAAAGTAATTCTTATACATAGACGGCGTTGTACATAGCGGGAAACGGAAAGCCCTTGTCCTTAGGTAAGTATGAAAACAAAACTGTCTGTCTGCGGTATTTTAAGCGACAAATAATTCTAATTTTATATAGGGTAAACCGCAGCAAAGATAAAGATCATGATTGTCGGTCGAGCTAACAATAACTGACCCGAAGTCACTAATATTGCGAATTGTGACGTCGTTCAATCATACATCTATCTTCATACTACTACTACACTATCAATGATATTGAACAGTGGTAGACGCGCGGATGAGATGAAGCGGCGCATGGCTATTAGTGCTATCACCAGGTCCGCCATGGATCGGCTCAAAAATATATGGAGAAACAGAGACATCACAATAGCCACTAAAATGCGACTTGTCAGGGCTTTAGTGTTTCTCATATTTCTCTACGGCGCTGACGTGGACTTTAAGAGAAAGAGAGAAGAAGATACCCTGGTGCTGGAGAAGAATGCTTGGCATAACCTGCACACAGTTCCGAACCAACATGTGAATCCTCCAAGTACTCGGTATCAAGCAACATCTATCTTCCATCGTCCAATGTTAAATTCTCACTTTCTTTCGACATAGCACACGTCGAAAGAAGAGGTCGAGGACACATGTGGAACGACTTGTAGTCGAAGGCACAAGAGCGCGCGGCAGGTCACCATTGCGTTGGACCGATCAAGTTAAAACTGCACTCAATGGTCCACTCCACGAATGTACAAGAAGCGCTTCAGTACGAGAAGAATGGCGACGGATTGTGAAGCTAGCCACAAACCCTGATGTGACGACCACGACCACTTTGCCAAGACTGTGACGACAATGAAGAAGAACAAGAAGAAGAAATCGCCAATCGCCGAAACTAGGTTGAAGGTGAAGGGCTTCAAACAACTCCACTAGTTACCAGCTTCCCATTTTTCTCATACGTTCCCGATATCTTCGTGCTACTGACGTTCACCAATTTGCTACTACAGGGTGCGCCAAAGTTCACATAATTTTTCAACCCCTATTATTGGAACTCCGAAAATGTTTCTCATACAATATTCCATCATATCATAATAGTCACTATTACTAACGATCATATCTCCGAACCATTTAAAATCATAATGCCAGTTATCATAAATATCACTAATAGCTACTTTTTAGTATCGTAGATTTATTTATCATAACCGTTTTGATGCTATTTTACACTCTCGTACATGATTCTGGCTAAAAATCGGTACTATCGGTAGTAGCAGAAAAAATCGGAGGATCGATTTTATTTGAGTCAATAACAATATAGGTACAGTCGCCATAATTTAGACCGCAGCAAACAAGGTGCTCACAAATAACTGAACACGACTCTATCTATTGTCAACGCGTTAGAGTGTATGTTCAGATATTTTGACCACCCTGATATTGTAGATATACCTATTTGAGTGCGTCTGTAGTCGATAGCTGAGCTAAAAAATTGAAGTGTCTTCTAAAAATCATCCCTTAAAGAGATAATAACTTGCAACTCTTCTACCTGGTAAGTACCAGTGGCGTGGCGTCCCGTTCATATAAGCCAATTTCCACCGGGTTGCCCAAGGAATAGCCTTTTTCTTTAAATATGAGTAAAAATGAATACGCATCGGCTAACCTTGTAATTTTTCTGACGCCATGCCTCTAGTGCCATCATTGGGTTCATTTATCATTTAACAACTGGTAGGATTGATGCTTTACAAGAAAAAGTTCTAGGGCAAATAAATCAATGAAACGCATCAAATATCTGAAATTTTATTTTTATTAAAATAAGTATCACAAAGTTTAATAAAGTGGCGCTATTATTATTTTTATATTAGGTACTCAAAATATTTCCTTTGTTTTCTGTAAATCAAATCTATAATACCAATTATTTTTCGAATTCAAACTTCTCGCAGCGGTTCAATGGTACGATTTTGCAGAATTAACATAGCTACCGATTGCCACTTAGTAACAATCAAAATGCTCCGCTTTAAGTGTCAATTAGTCTAGTCATTTATGTTGTAGAAAACACACCATCAATGGGTCGGTATTTACAAATAGAAACGGCATCATCATAGACTTCAAAAAACTAAAAAGACCTGTAAAGCATACGTCGGTATTTTATAAAATTAGTTTATTCGGTATCACTCGGTCATCGGAATAAAAAACTACAAAAATCTACATTTCTTCTAGTTTTATTGATCACATTTATAAAAAGTAGCCACTGTGATTTTCTTTATAATTATTGTAATAACAATGGTCGCAAAGATAGCGAAACAATATCATTATAATACGAATTAATTTTAAAACAGTCAAGTAATCAACCACTACAAGAACCTATTCCTTTAAATATAAATAATAATTAGCCTAAACACTAAAAACTAACATTTTTACAGGCTAGAAAAATGGCTCGATACATTTCATACATTGGTTAAATTACATATAGCATAGAATATAGTGCATAAAGTTTTCCATCTGAAAAAATCGGATACAACGACTTGTCCCGAAGTGTACAAATTGACACTTGAGTTTGACTAATAAAGTTTTATATTAATGAACATTGAGCACATCGAACTTTTAATACGATAAATATCCATTGATACTTCGAAATTTTCAAATTTCCGAACTTTCCCTATGTCAATTCTTTATGCACTATATCTCTACCTATCTTACCCGCTTTTTAGTCGGTTATTCAGAGGGCTGAAATATCCATTAGTTATGGTGGGTATATATATTTGTGAGTACAACTTAGTATGTACCTACATATTGGTAAGTATATCATTGGTAGGTACATTCACCAGCATCGACATCTGCCATAACAAAACGGACAAAAATATCTGACATGTCCTAACAGCCCTAGGAAATACAGTCGAGTCAGATAGTTATGCGCGATATTTGTATATACTGATACCAGTGACTGTTCACATTATCTTTGCAACACACTTGCTCGTAAACTCTCTTATTAAATCGTATTCATGGCTGTATATAATACACTATTAAACACGCGTGTTTTTTTAACATTACAAAATGGCACTAGAACCTTCATTACTTACAGTTTCCCTTTATGTACACAAACATGTCGACTGTGAAATTGTTTACCCAAATATAGCCAAGACGGAATTTTATTTACTTCAAAGTAGGTAAGGTATGCTTTTTCTGTTATCTTTCTCGCAAGTGTGTTGAAAAACGTCGTGTAGAACTCGTATGCATTGGTATTACACTCTCCGCTTTTGACAGCCCTCGTCTAAGGTTCGGGCTGCAAGATAGCCTCCAGAGTATTTACCAACGTAACGCACTCGTATCATGACATAATGTACCTACTATTCGCAGCCGCTCGAATCCTGACTTATGGTGGGCTAAGCTGGAATGATCCGTACATACTTACAGATCTTTCATTTCAGCAACCGCAACTCTTCCTAACATTAATGTCAGGACCTGTTGATATTATTATCTACCAGTCAATTTATAGATCTTGTCTGATCGGATATCTAGGGAAGATACCGATGTTATTCCAGCTTAGACAAGCGCTACTTTACTTCGCTATGGACTGGCACTATTTAATTGGTATCATAATGTCTCGTAACTAGAGACGTTTCGAAAACTTACAACAGTTCCAATTGCCAACGTACATTTTTCGAAAATAATAAACTATTCAAGAAATTATAACCTTTTAAAATGAATTAAGGTTTGTTGTGTAAGAAGTATGAATAGTTTATGCTTTCAAATATAAGGCACTTTTGCAAATGGGACAATGTGTTATTTTACATTAGACTCGCAAAATGCGGATAACGGAATCATTACCATTTATATGTACATTTTAATAGGTGTCGTTTTGTATCATGACACAACCACATGATAATAAGACAGCAAGCGATCCATTCATTCATTCAACAGAACATAAACAAAAATAAAATGATTATCTTCCAAACATAGACACAAGTCAGCTGTAACTATAGCACTGTCGACACTCGGCGAGGGTTACGCTCCTAAAGTAGGACTAAGATCAGTCATAAGGAAAACAATTATTAATTACAATTGTTACAGTATTATGGCTGCACAATGAAACTACGATCAATGCCAGATTAAAGCAAAGGAAATCGTTAACGAAACCATGAAAATTTACCTTATCTTTTTTTATTATCTTTATCCACGCACACGAGTTTATGAAAAAATCTAAATTCAAAAAACTGTTGCTACGCTGACATTGCATCATCAAATTTATGGATACCATCCTGGTTTTTCAATTGAAAATAATTGCGCGCCTGTGCTCTATTTCATTTCTTGGAAATTCATTAGGTTTTTCTCACTTTCATTTATGTTTCGCCGACGTCGATCGACAACGAGATGCAATTTTCCAGCATTCGCAAAACAAAATTGGGCAAACTAAAATTGGTAGCTCATCTCTAACAGTTAGACAGGTTTTCCCAGTGGCCTTACAAAGGTCAAAAACTATACATTATAAATCACTCATTCACACTATATTATACTAATAAATGTTTTAACAACTTTACGTCTAGGTAACTTAACAATAACTTATGAGTAATTGAGCTTTTTCCGTCGGGAACTCAAATTCATGGGGTCACTGTTTCCAATAAAACGTTCGTCTTTTGTTCTGCCGTTGTGAACGGTTCGGCAGAAAAAGACGATCGCTGAGATTCGAGTTCGGTGTGACCCGGAAGTGGGCGGATTGTTCTATTTGTGACGATTGTTCACTTGCCGACAGTCGCGCGTGTCACTGCGAGGCGACCGCGCCGGCGACGCGTTGCCGCACGTCGCCCAGTGCGGTGCCATTACTGAACCCGTTCAGGAGTGGGTACATCATGTCTTTCGTTTCTAACTTCCCATTCGATTCCGCTGCTACTTTCGCTTTGGCGATCTGAAACAAAGTATTTGTTAGTCAAACGCTACTAGGGTTTGGTACATTCGACCTACCGTGGTCTCCTTCCCATACCCCTCATGACTACTAGGAGTATAGACCATGCAGAAGACGTGACTGCCATGATTTTCGTGACTAGTATTCGGTCCACTGTATTTAAATTATGTATGAACATGTTTTACGTAAAAAGGTGGCCTGGATTGGACCATCCAAATTAACTATTGAAACAAAGTATTTATTAGTCAAACGCTACTAGGGTTTGGTACATTCGACCTACCGTGGTCTCCTTCCCATACCCCTCATGACTACTGGGAGTATAAACCATGCAGAAGACGTGACTACCACGATTTTCGTGACTAGTGTTCGGCCCACTGTATTTAAATTATGTATGAACACGTTTTACGTAAAAAGGTGGCCTGGATTGGACCATCCAAATTAACCACTAATATATCACTACAAAAAGGCTGTGATATGAAATAAGGTCCATCAGCCAAAATGAAACATACTTAAAATAAACTTGATTTATAATAATGGCAGATTGGTATGAATATTTTTTTACATTTGTTCTAAAGGCTCAGGGTCAGACCAGTTGCGCTTAGAAGTTTGTTTAACTAAAATATTTACTTACGAAGGTAGCAACGCCTACATATAACTTGAAGAAGAACTGGTGTGTTCAATTATGTTAAGGACACATAGCGTATCAACAGGAAATATCAATTGAAAATGTCTAGTGACCAACAGAACAGGTTACGGAAATATTGAGTACTTATACATGCAATTAGACGTGCAAGTATATGTCCAGTCAAGGGCGTTAGAATGACCCTTAAGTTTTACAATATAATCATCTGAGGAAATTTTATGAGTAGTCGTAGCGAAGGCGTTATGCCTGTAAATGCCTCGATGCAGATATTTCTTAATATATTTAGTACAAGTAAGTATTGAACGTACCTACTAAGACGACTTGGGAGGTATATACCGTATATACCAGTGTTCGGCAAGGTAAATCCTGACATCTATGGATAACAGCCAAACGAAATAGTAAGATATTTAGGCAGAGTTGCTTGGGTGGTTGCTTGGCAATGGCATGTTCTTTGGTTGAAAATGGAACACGCTGAATGAGTTTGACCTACTGTCACTTACTAAAAAAACTATCAAATGTAGAAAATGAGACGTATACAACAATTACTCACTTTAGCTTTTTCCTTCTTACGGTAAGCTTGTTTGTAAAAGTCAGAGAAGAGGTAGTAGAACAGCACAGCATGCATGCCGATCCACCAGACGAAGGCGCGCGGGTAGTCGCAGTCGGTGAAGAGCAGCTGGAAGGCGTGCAAGAACACGAGCACAAACTGGATCTGAAACAAGTCATAATAACTTTAGTAGGTAGGTACTCATCATCAGCTGACAAACAATTGGTAAGTTGCTACTACTATTTGGTGTAAATTAATTTACAAAATCCCATATCCGGATTGTTCTTTGCGCATCTGGCATTTGAATTTGTAAAACGGTTCCTGGACAATTTATTTGAACTTAAGTATTTATAAGAACTCAAGATTCACGAGAATATTTCGATTACATACATAAGGTCCCTAATCTTTGTACATAATTCGTGGTAAGATAAGGGGTACTATTTATAGGGTATTAGTTATAAGCAGCAAAAAATTTTTAGAACATAATTAAAAAGAGTCCAGAACGTACATACTCAAAAGTTTAAAGTTTGATTAGCTTTGGTGAAGTGTTTAGGGAAGTAGATAAGTACAGTGACTAAGTACTCATCTACTTCTCCGAACACTTGACTGATGTAAGTATACCGAGCTTAAATAAACAACAGGTGTTCAATCGCGCGATCAAAACCACGTGTGGTTTACCTCTATTTATTTTTATTATGTTTACTCATTCGCAAACCGAAATACAGTCTTTCCGTAGAAGATTTAAGTGTTGCTGTACTCACTTAATTAGTTAAATCGGTTATAGGCTCTTTTCGTTAACCTAAATTTATGCTTAAGTTTGACCACACATATGCGTTTTTGCTATCAATACAAAAAATCCGCTTTAACGAAGCGCTTATTGTGGCGTGGTGTGGTATTGGTTTCTGTATATACCTAAATCTTTTAGAAATGTTTGCTAAACAGTAATTATTATTATGATACTCACCATTTGCAGAGCAGTGAGATATCTCTTCCACCAGAGGTACTTCTGCACCTTAGGTCCCAGGGCAGCCAGCAGATAATATGAGTACATGACGATATGCACGAACGTGTTCAGCATTCCAAAGAAAGTAGAGTGGCCGCCTGGAACAATAACAAACAGAACTTTTAGTAGAATTTACCAGAATTACCAATTTAGGGAAATCTTGAAAAAATTTGGATATTCGATACGAGAGTTTAGGTTACAGGTAGGCTATCGGTACCCGTACGCAACAGGAAAAGTGTTCTTATTTGAACATCATGGATTATGGACAATTCTAACTCGTACCTACCTATCCGCCTTGCAGGTGTTGGTCGGATCAAGGGTAACCAACACTATGCCTACGGTGCCTACTTACTGCCGACATGGTGCGGCAGAAATACTTGCTGAATTATATAGGAAAGGAACTAGAAACTAATATTGTTCATAATCGAAGGTGAAGCCGCTTGTTCGTCAAAATTCTCAACGTCAGTATAACGCTCCAAAGTTATAAAATGGACCATCTTTTTTCCAGACTTGTTGTAAAATGTATGAAATTGATCACGAAGAAGATAACTTTTAATTTTTTTAGTTCTAACAACTTGCACCGAGGTGTAGGTTGGTTAGGTATGCAAACAAGCATATCCACCTCTTTATGTCCTTATAGGATAAAAGGGATAAAATGATGATATGTAAGAAATTGTAAACTTATTTTACTAGTAAGTCACGAAATGGCATCATAAGAACATGAGCACCGAGTGTAGCATAATTAGCCTAATGACCTAAGTAAATCACGTTCAGTATAATAAGTCTTAGTTTTTGACACCTTACAATTGACTCTCTATTAGTTTAGCGACTAGGTAAATAAATATATGTTTACTTTATAATTTAAAATTATTATCAACCTGCGTCGATATTCGTGACTAAATAATGTCTGTTTTGCAAACAGTCATTACTAAACTTTATTATAAGCTGTTTCCTTAGCCGTTTTATACGTTACCTCACAATGATCTACATCTGAATGTTATGATAATGTATTGGAGTCATTATTTACTCGACTTTCAAGTATAACTAGAACTAGTTCGTATGTTTCTTTAATCGTTTCTCGGAAATTGCTTCTAACTACAGTCAGCTTCTATTGCATCATTCAACATTTTTATGTCAACTTTACCTTTTCGATTAAACTTACACGTTTACACTATCATCGAAAACTTATTACATTGTATATAAGTATATATATATATATATGTATGTTTGTTTTATTTATTTTTGTATTATGTGTAATCTTATCTCACCACCTACTCATTTCTAGCTATTTTATGTCATTTCCGCTACCCAAAGGTTGTCTGGAAGAGATCGCTCTTTAGCGATAAGACCGCCTATTGTCTACCGTATTTTATGTTAAGGCTCTATTGTACTGTTTCTGTTGTTGGTGTGCAATAAAGAATTGTTGTTGTTGTTGTTGTTATGTACCGAGCGCCAGGTGTTAAGAATAGGCAATATTGCAAATAAATCGTTCCTATGAAAACTGTTTCCTACTTTAGTATTTTTTCACTTAACAATATTTCCACTTACCTACCTACCTATCATAATAAATCGTATCGTATAGTATAGTCGAAATATCCGGTTCTCTCTGGAAATTCTTTATCTGTAACGTAAGATAAATCCTAAAGCCTGATCCACACTGTAATTAGTGACAAGTGCACGTTAAGGTGCGTCCACACTTATATCATTTGCTCGTATCCGATCACCGTGGCGTGGCATGACTGCGTATCGCGCTGCTGGGACGCTTACTGTCGGCGCGGCGATTGCGCCGCGCTTCTCCGATCTAAGTGTGTGATACGCGTATGAATATGGATTTCGAGCGATCAGATCCGCGCAACGTCCGAAAGCGTGATCGTGACACGCGATCATGCTACGGGACGAGGATCTGATCGGGCAAATGATACAAATGTGGACGCACCTTTATACATTTCCTTGCGTTTATACGTCGACCGTTTAACTAAGCATATTCGCCCGCGGTACGAGAGGTGCGCGGTTACGGCAAAAGAGGCATTGCCGGGTAGCGGGTGGAGGATTTGGTCCAGCCACACTGTCCCCCCCAAAACGAGGACACAAGCCAAACTTGTAGCCATAAGTCGCGACTCCGAAACAGCTCAGAACGCCCTGCGGCAAAATGAATGCCACTGCACCCTTCGGGATGTAAGAGAACACAACGACGGGTGGAATGGAAGGACTCCTGCCTCTCGCTCAGCTTCCATCCCCAATATGCGTACCAATATGGATCGCCCGCGATCAGATAAGGCGCGTAATGATCGCAATTTTTTTGCGTCCACACCAACGATCATGGTACGCGTAGGTGCTACGAGAAGGAGATCGGATAGGTACGGCGAAATGATACAAGTGTGGAGGAAGCTTTAGTCGCCACGCCTCAATCCTCTCTCTTACCGACGACGATGTATCAGTTAAACCGTCGGCTAATAGCAAATGTACCAACTAATAAAAGTGTGAATCAGGCCTAATGCTTAGACGACGTTTGACGTAGCCGCTAGTCAAATATTATATTAGGCATACTGCGCAAGTCAGTTGATGCATGACGCAAGTTTGCACAGATCAACCTTTGGAATAGCGGATTAACGTGTCTCAATATTTATAGGTTAAGATCCCATTGCAAATTCTGCACCTGTTTCCTTTAACTTAATGTTATTTAATGAAAATTTGCACATGCGATAACACAACAATAAGCACTTTACTGCTAGTTAAGGTTTAGCCGCAACCCCTGGCAAGTACGGCCAAAAGGCCTAACATTTCAGCAGTCTAGGGGGCAGAACCCTCCAGAAATAAGTCAAAACCCGCTTTTTCAAGCAGTTGGGTAAAAAGTAATTAACTACTGTAAATGCCGATATTCACTTGTTTTTATGAAAATAACTATAATATATATATATATATTGTGTATTTCGTTATGTGTCTCTTTTTATAATATAAATAACATTGTAAGTTGTAAACTTGTACCTACTGTAAATAATTTGTTTGCATGCCAGTTTCTGGTAAAGTGTGTGAAACATATACATTGACGCCATCTTTTGTACCACATTTTATGCACAAATAAAGATATTCTATTCTATAATATAATCCATTTACATCTAGCCCCAAGATTTCCCGAGGGTTTCCCGAGCAGGAATACCTGTAACTGCGAGTTGCCAGCATTAGAATCAGGCAGGGAGCAAGATTAATTACGCGAAAATTTGAAACATAAAAGTATTGAATTATAATAATTTAGGAGTGTCACTGTACAGTGATGCCTAGGGTTGGTGTGATGTTAAGTTCGGTTGACGCAAAAGCATTGTGTTATTCTATATGTAAACTATCACCTCAACCACAATTCATAAAAAAAACAGATAGGTGCAGACATTGGTAATGGGATCTTAGCCTATTATAAATTATAATGAGCCAATAACTAACTGTTCCATTCCACTGAAATCATTAAAAGAGGATCTAATTTAAGCTAAGATTAGCATGAATTCGGACGCGAGGCCTTCGCTTCGTAATAAACAGAATGTAGGTGTTTTGAAAAAGAAACAAATATGAGTATATTATTGGAAATGTCCACAATACCTACCCAAAATGTTCTGGAATTTCCTATAGCAATGGGAAATGTGTGAAATTAGAAGTTTTTCGCAGGCTAGGCTAAGCAAATTTTAATTACATATTAATTTACTTACATTACGGTGTAATGTTTATTTAATATTAATCATTATTTTAATAAATTTTCTAAAAATAATTTCCTATCGAACATTCATATAACTCCTACGAATTGTCTACACGGCCTAGAGCCACAATGTTCACAAAAAAAGAATGTCGTCGACATCGTAATGATGAGATCAGAAGCTGCTGATTTCATATGCGAGAGATTGTTATATTATGATAACATGATTGATACCTACGTCATTTTAACATTTATCATTAAAAGGAACATAACGTCCAGTTCTAATATTGATTATCATTATCACAAACGTGCCAATCGAACAAGAATAATCTGTAATACGAATATGAGTGAAATCACGGATCAAACTCAAACAAGTTAAATAATGTATTTAATGCTTAGCGGATATTAAATTGTATGTGTTTTATTGCTCTCGTTTACTTGCGACATTTTTGTCTGATTACTTCATATTGTAATATACGATAATTTGTACTGAATTCAGCCATGCGCTCGATCAAGACACACGGCAGTGTGTTAGCCAAGCTTCAAATGTTTTGCTATGTTATTTACTATTGAATAGTGCGACTTGGCAAGGTTTCTCTTATTCAATTTTCTTTATTTGGTTAGTCGAATACTTCGACATAATTTACGCGATACGAGCCCTGTTCGGTGTAATTTGACAACATTACGACTGCCGGTAACTTGCTCAAATATTTTTCGGCAAATAAAAAGGATGCCAATGCCGCGGAAACACAATACGTTTAGGAATTTTTGAAGTAAAATCATTGTATTTTTGACTCATTCCTAACTATTGTACGAATCGTAAGAAATATTAGGTTACCGGCCAAGGTTACCCAGGTAAACTGACACTTTGTCTATCGTAGTGTTCACCAGGTGTAGAAATATGTTTATCGAACATTGATCGAGTCGCTTTACAAGTAAGTATCGGAAATTACCCGCAATTGTTTAATTATACCTACTACCTTTTGTGATTATAAAGACTATAGATAGTGGTTACAAGTCTAAAGGAAATATTCAAATACAATCACGTCGGTTCTTAATATTTTTCTAAATCAGATTAATTGCTGTAAAAGGAATTCTTTATTATTTTTGTAGTTACCAACGAGTCTCAAGTAATTAGACCATGGAGAGTGGGAGCGCTCGTAAAGAATTTTCATTATTTACGCAATGCCGATTATAAATCAACAAATTAATCATTGCTTAATTTTTTTATTGTTTAGTTGCTTCTCGTTTATACCTAGACTTGCGCAAATTTAAACAAACCGCTGAACATCGTGAACATAAAACTATTTAAATTCGAATACAGATAACTGAGCCCTAAGATGTTGTATTGTTATATGCAGTGGCAAGTGACGCCTCCTCAATTTCTTCAAGTAGGCCTATCGAGGTAATCCCAATTGGTAATAATTATAAATGACCGGCGATATAAAAACATTACCATAAATTTGGCATTCTGTATGAAATTACATGCTAAAATCGGTCTTTATGTGGCACTAAGGCTGCGGCTCCACTGGAGCGGAGCTGTGCGGTGCGTAATTAACCGATGATATTCCGTAGATTCAATTTTTCTTGCGTGGGGTTAGAACAGCGACACACCTTGATTGGTCCATTTTGCACAGCTTCGCTCTAGTGGAGCCGCAGCCTTAAGCAACGAACGAATCATATTATTTCAAGTGAAGCAACGTGAAAAAGTGCCCACATACAGGACGATGCAGCGAGGAAAGTTTTCCAACAAGGTTGACCGATGACGTGGTCTAGATATCGCAGGGAACCGTTGGATGAGTATAGTACTCCACCAGTCTTAGTAGAGATTTTTGGAGGCCTTTGTCAAGTTTAAGTTGAAAAGTGGATATCACTAAATTTGGTGAGTTAACTTTTTTTGGGTTGCAATTACTGACCTGGTGTGAACTTAACTCCGAACCACACGGACATGGGCATAATGCCGTGGTGGATGACGTGAAGCTTGGACACGTGGTCGAACTTCTTGCGCAT
Source organism: Hedya salicella (assembly GCA_905404275.2). Classification (NCBI taxonomy): domain Eukaryota; kingdom Metazoa; phylum Arthropoda; class Insecta; order Lepidoptera; family Tortricidae; genus Hedya; species Hedya salicella. Next base: position 17,643,986 of record FR990100.1, on the reverse strand, counting down.
CACGAAGAAGATCTGAAACACAGTGCGTCAATTACGATTTACTGTCTAAAAATAGCCAAGGCGAGCAAAAACCGGTCGCCTATTAAGAGCAAGATAGTTTGGTTAGGGCAATGTATGTTTTATACCAGTTTTGGTTTATATATAGAATGTTGTTTTTGATTTACGTCATCTACGACGTATTGTTTACCACATTAACAGAGAACCTCTTTTTTTACTTTTATAGGATCTATACAGTCGACCTCTAATAGTCTGTAACATCCAAAGCAACAAATAGTCGTAGTAGTGTTATTAGTCACACATCTTTGTGCCTAGGTATAGTAATAAAGAATAATGTAAATATATAAATAAATATCAGGATACATTTTTTACACAAATCGAACTAGTCCCTTGGTAATAAGGCTTGTGTCATGAGTCCTAGGCGAAGATATATTTCATAGATACCTATATTTACTTATCAACAAAGAAAACATCCAATACGGAATAAATAATTATAATAAGAAGTGTTGCGATATATCTATATCCCACCAAGAATATTCTGTAAAAAACTAGCTCTCTCGATTGGAGCTTGTTTATCTCTAAAAAGTAGACTTGGCACGAATTTGTCTAGATTTCATTACTTTTTAGAGATAGCAAGCAGCTCCATCAAGACTTGGCTAGTTTTTTACAGAATGTTTTTGGTGGGATTTCACTTCTTTTTATAGAAACGTAGGCATAGCCTACCACACCTTCGATTTTTGACATCAAATGAAGCGGCCCACCAAGTTGAGTATTTTTTGTAAAGGCGGTATGTTGATCTCTAATAGTTTGGTTGGGCTCTTGTGTTTTCTAATCAGGGTCACCAGGTACTCCAGATCTTTGATTATCCTAGTTTTATAGTTTTCCCTTTATGTGATCATTAAACCCTAACTCTGTACCAAATTTCAGCTCTCTGAGTTTATGGGAAGTACTAGTTCTATTCTGATGATCATGAGTGAGTGAGTGTCATAAATGCGAAACTTTGCTTTCGCTTAACTTCGGAACTAAATGATCTACATACTTGAAATTTTGGATTTTAAGTATGTGATTATAGTTTACTGGATGACGAAAATTTCTGCGTTCTGGTCTTAACCAGAGGTTCTTAAATAGGGGCCTGAAAATGCGGCGAAATGGTTCCAGTAAAGGATGGTACGGCAGTGTTTGCTTCGCGCTCGACTTGGCGGGGACACTGCCGTGCCCCCTGATACGCTTTGGACATTACGAACTCTTCGATGCTGACTTTATCAACGGTTAGTGTAATCAACCCTTTATGTTCAACTCAAACAAACATTGAAAAGTATGACATATCAATATCATGGGAAGAAATTTCAATAGGTAAAGTAACTAAAAATTTGTAACACTAGTGTTAGTGTTACAATTTCTTAGTTACTAGAAGTCTCTTCAAAGCAAAAGCTTATTGAAGTCTCTTAAAATGGTATTGATAGTTGTCAATGTTTGTTAGAATTGAACAATCAATTGTTTTCACAACAGCACAATGAATTAAATTTAATTCATGAATATCTTAAAAATCACCTAATTCAAGATACCTACTATGTTTGAAAATGAAGTAACTTTATTTGAGCTTAAGAATGTTCTCTTAAAAAATATCCAAATAAATATCCAGTATGTAACACATGTAGTCACCAGCATTAATATCTACCACAACAAAACGCGCATAAATATCTGATAGCGACAGTTTTCTTTAAGAAACTGACATAAAACTACCGCTAGACTCACAATCAGTAAAAATTTCCTCGTAAAATCTAAGCGTACGTATTGGCCCATTTTAAGATAAATAAATATTACGGGACAATTTTACCCAATTCGAACTAGTCCCATGGTAAGCTCAATAAGGCTTGTGTCATGAGTACTAGACGACGATATATTTAATAGATATATTTACGAATATACTGGTATATACATAGAAAACATACAAGACTCGGGAACAAATATTTATACACATCGTCATATTTTCTAAAAAAATAGTGCAGAGTCGTAAAGTCCTGTCTTAGTCATGATCTTTTTTTTCATTTTACATCAAAATTGCTAAATCAAAACTGAAAACAATTTCGTTTTCAGGTTTAAGTTAGGAAAAAAGAGAAGTACGAGTCGACTCGTACAAAATATACCCCACAAACGGCCGTATCTGTGTAAAATCCAGTGTTAGCAGAGCCCTACTCCGAAGCAATATGTACGCAGTGCTCGATCATTTTATATAGGTTACTGACATAGGCAGACAAACATAAAATTATACTATTTTTAGTATTTTGTTGTTATAACGGCAACAGAAATACATCATCTGTGAAAATTTGCACTGTGCCCTGGTGACAGACGGACAGACAGACGGACGGACGGTCGGCGGAGGCTTAGTAATGGAGTTAGTTTTACCCTTTGGATACGGAACCCTAAAAAGACGTTAACGAAGTTGAGCTCCGCAATAATCGCCATTTTTGTATAGTGATATTTTTATGAGAGGATCGCGGAAATTGCTAATACAGTTGCGTATTACGAAAAACAGTAGGTATATTATGTAAATAAAACTATTGTCAAATAATTAAAAAAACCTATGCTGTTATTTAAACTAAGGTAACCCGACTTTTAACCTCGAGTATATTATAAACTTGTGAAAATTCAATTAAAGGTATTTTCAAAACAATAAGCGAATAAACGAAAATATATATTTTTTTTATTCTTTGTATGTGTGCGGCTTCACCGCGTCAAAACGGCTAAGCGGATTTTAACAATTTTAGTACACGGGTAAGTGCTATCCACAGATGGTTATAGGATACTGTTTACCCGACTACGCTGATGCACAGAGGAGTTATTTAAAAGAGGATTATGGTTTTTTCCTCCACCGCAAAAGAAGTTACGGGCACCTAAAAATATATACGTGATTCTAGAGTTTTCGAGAATCATATGACCCTAATGCCTCGTAGTGAACGACCGCTTCGATCCGGTCCACGCTTACGAGGAAGCAAACAAATTCTCACAATATTAGATCGGACTCATAGACTTATGCAAATGGCGCGACGTGACCATACTCGTTGCGGAAATAAACATAATAGCCGAGACGCCGTAAGCCTTGGCATTGTGAATATATCAAGAACAACTATTTTGGGTACATTTCTTAAAGCTATAGCTAGTTTCTTGAGTGTTTGCCAGATGGCCTATAAATCCAGAAATATCCTAGAATTTTACGTTTGGTCCCGTGTCCCGTAATTATACTTTACTAGTCCCGAAATTCTAAGCGGCAAGCGCAAAGGGGAATAGGAATTTCCATATCAAGTGACCCGATTTTATAGCTCTGGAGTATAGCATTTTTTTAAATTATGTTTGGTTTATCAATAGTAAAATATGCCTACTTCTTGTTCCGTACAAAAAATTGATAAGATACTTTTTACATTTTTTTTTTCGTTCGTTTGACTGATCACAAATCTCCCGAAAATGAAAAGCCTAAATCTGGCAACCCTAGGTAGCGTAAAATGGGGGAACTTGGGACGTGTGGGGTAAACTATAGACAACTGTTCTAACTGAGAACGTAAACTAACGTAGATAGTTGAAGGAATGACCTCGAGACTGGTGGTCTACGAGTAAGATGCAAAGATTATTTATAAGTAGGCACTATTTTCCTTCTCTATGTTACCATTTGGCGGTAAGCAAATGTGTCAACAACCTTTTATACGTTACGTTTATGTATATATGTACATTTATAGAGTATAGCGGGGATACAGTTATCGCGCGACATAGCATCACCTATCTCTCATGCTACTACTCTTGTTTACTAAATGGAAAGGGCAAACACATTTGTCGTGGGAAAAAGAGTCGCATCACAGTTGTGCTGCACCTTTAGCACAACTATGATACGCGACTCTTTATCGCGCGACAAAGATTGTCTGTCTTTTTACTTCCAATACAATGCGAGAAAGACGGGCGATGCTATGTCGCGCGACCAGCGTAGTCGCGGAGAGTTGTGCTAGACCGGCTGGAAGTACAGGTATCTAGTAATGATATAATGAATTAACCAAGTGACTTGAGGTTGTACGACCAAAAACCTAGGTCATACAAAATAAATAAAACAGCCGTCTTTCATGTGAGTAATACTACAATTAATGGCTTGGATACATATAAATATCTTACATGTTTATTTTACATGTTTTAAGTAGTGTAGATATCGTATTTTACATATCTATAGAGTCCAGCAAATAAATTAGAATTTAAAGCCCTTAAAATTGATTTTTCACAGACGCTAACTCATTACAACAATCAGCATGAAATATACACACGAGCAATGAACTCTACTAAACTTGGAATAAAACAGAGACCCCCAATTATTTTCTGCCACGCCCCCGTACGTGACGGAAACATAAAAACAAACTGCCGGCGATGGTATTTTTTCGCGAAATAAAGTTACATTTTCTCCTGACTGGATGTGTCTCGTATTATGTACCTAAGTGAGTATTTTTATAAAGTTCAAACTAAGTTTTAGCTAGGTTTTATTCTGTCCGCGCCCCTCTCCCCTTTTGAATATTGTCAAGAATCTCTTGGAAAAAAACCTATGGTATATAGTATTTTTTTAATAAATAACTATATTCCCAAATTCTGCTCGCAATTAACTCGTGTATTTACTCGTGGCTTCTTTGTCTTAGCGAAGTTGCTTGTGTAATCAATAATCACTAATCATCTATGTCTATGGGTTAATTTAGATTCGCCGTCACCGATTATTTACGTCACCGATTACTTTTTTATACTTGCAAAAAAAATTGATTGACATTGAACGCAATACTTTGATACAAAAAACGTTGGACTGGGGGAAGCCCTTGAAGGCAAAAAACTAATTTTTAGACGCATTTGACGGATGTTTGTTGGTCATGTTAGTTAATTACAAGCTTTTGTTGAACCTCACCTATTATTCAGTTAATGGTATGATTGAACGTCACTTTGGGTAAAATACTGCGTATTTCTTTTGAACTGTTACGAAATAAAGTGTTTAAAAGTACCTATATCCAACGACAATTCTATAATTAAAGCGCCAACAATAAAAAATATGTGTACTAAGATAAACATGTTTACTTAGAGTATTCATTAATTTTGGACAACCATTTTTCTCAAACTGCCTTATTTGGAAACCACGTATCATCAGAAACTGAAAATAGTTTCCCATTTTTTATAAACCGTTGTATGAAATCCAATATTATAGTTTACTCTTATTTTTAACAGTTTAAAAAAGTTCACGATTACCGAAAAATTACAGGCTGCGACTTCACTTGCCGCGCCACATAGCCCGTCTCTGTTGAACTCTAAAAGGGATAGACAACATTTGTCGCGCGACAATAAGCAACATGTCTCAGTGTCGCCACTGTGCTTAAAGGTACACTTTGAGTAATAAAAATAAAAAGCAGCAACAATAGAAACAAATATTAAATGTTTGTTCACGAGTCTTGGATGTCTCTATGTATCTTTAAGTCACTATATCTATTAAGTATATCGTCGCCTAGTACTCTTAACACAAGCCGCTTGAGCTTACCATGAAACTAGTTTAATTTGTGTTAAAATTGTCCTGTAATATTTATATATTTACACGGTTTCATTAAAGCTAAAATAGAAGCAATACTTACAGTGTCGAAGAACTCCGTGAATTTCGAGAAATAGTACCACCAACACGCTGCCGCCGTCTGTAAACAATCAACAGAACCGTTAAGTACATAATTTGCATTTATCTATTTTAAGCAAGAAACAAACATTAAAATTCGGTTGTATAATTAATTTCCAAAAAACCTCCTACGACGGCTTGAACAACAGTTTAAACACGCGTTTATAAATGAACTAGTGATCTACCTCGATCTCTCCGCAATTATGACAAAAAAACAGAAACTGACTCGATTACAAAAATCCGTAGATATAAACAACCTGCTCAAAAATTTTCACGATTAGCGGTTGAGAAATGCGACTTGTAGAGAAGGACAGACGGAGATCCGCCGGATGGACAGACGACACGACATACGAAAGCACTTTTTCCCAAGCTGAAACGGAGACGCTTCGCTCGCTAGGCTCGCTCGGTCAAAAAATTGCCACATTGCCGGGTTATTAGTATTTGTTGTCGTACTTAATAAATGACTTACTCAACTTGAGTTTCATCTTAATCCGTTCAACGGTTTACGTGTTTTGAATAAGAAATGTAAAGGTTAAACTTGTCCTGGCAAATTCTTTGGTATATAATATTACTTGCGCCTAGAATTTGTTTACTCTGGACTGTGTAAGTAGTCTACGACCCAAAATCGGTAAGTATAATCATACAAAATATATTTATTTACATATTCATTCAGTCATTCATCAGTCTTAAAATAACTGACAAACTATAATTACGTGACAATATTGTCAGCATAGCAAAAAACATAAAATAGCACTGGCACGCCCTTAAATCCTACTTTCTTTTTAATCTCTTTCCGCAAAGTCGACTTTATATGAGTACTAGCTTCTGCCCGCGATTTCGTCCGCCTTAAATTCGTTTATCGCGGATAAGGGTATTTTTCCGCGATAAAAAGTAGCCTATGTCCTTCCCTGAACTTAAACTATCATCATACCAAATTTCATTCAAATCGGTTCAGGAGTTTAAGCGCGAGGAGCTAACAGATAGACAGACCGACACACTTTCGTATTTAAAGTATTAGTATGGATTACGTACAAAATCCGTTAAAATAACGTTAGCAACGCAGGCCAACACGAATATGTCTGTAAATGTTCAAATTTATTTAAACACCGGTGTTCGATTACAACCTACAATACAAGATAAAGTTTACTACAACATGCTAAATAGTATAAGTGTACACGAGCCACCATTACGTCTTCCCGACTACTGTAAACTTCGACAAAGAAATTTTGGTAAAGAAAGTACCTATTTAGAAATTTGATATTCAGTTGTTGTTTACAATATTCTTTAACAATAACGTGTCAGCTAGTTTTTCGTTATACATATCTACAACTTTTATAAATTGCCTACAAATTCTGGCCAAGCCAAAATTTAATTTTCACTATTTACGACACAATACAACAATAGTCGGGAAATTGATGTTTGGCCGAAGTCGGCAAAGTATGAAAATGCAATGCCAGTGCGCCTTGACGGCCGCTTGACTGTTCATGGTTTACGAAACTGAGAGTTTTATTTTTGAGTATGGTTCAAATACGTTATTATTGTCATTAAAATTATTTGCTCCGTGTTTTTAAGTTGTTATTTTATTATATCGTTGGCAGAGAATAAATAAGTTTTTAGGGTTTCTTAGCCAAAATGGCAAAAACGGAACCCTTAAAGTTTTTCTAGTACTTCACATAAACGTATCAATTAGGTTCTTGGTCATTATTGCCACGCATAAGTACTATTATTGTATAATAAAAATCGCTTATAATTAACGGATCTTGTATCGCGATTTTAATTTTGTCGTACATATGAAATAGGTACTAACTTTTAAGTCACTTGTGATAAATATGTACAATAACACAATTTACATTGTTTATTATTTCATCCGCGTCAATACCGGACTTCATAGCTACATATGGCGTTTTGTTTACATATGAAATGTACTTACGAACACCATCCGCTTTACCTTTAATTATCACTTTGACTGACGGCATGATTTCACAGGTAAATCCTATCGTCATACTCGTAAAAAAAAGTAATGCTCGCTTCTTTTGATACGTGATTGATGTGGAATTCCCTGTTCGTGTTTATTTGCAGCCAATTACGGCATCACTGGGAGAAAGATTATTGATTACTATTTAACTATTATGAATAATTAAGTCGTGCTAAAGGTTAAATATTGCTATTATTCATAATCATCAAGGGCTTATTAATATTTCCGCATTAGCGAAGATATTATAATCAACAAAACGTGTATCATAGCATCGATGCTCTAAGTATGCCTTTTGTATGAAGTTTATTTCCGGTACAAAGTTAATCAAATTTGCCAGTGATGTTGTACGAGCATTCATCAGCTGATCGTTCTTGGCGGTGTAAATTTGAAGGTAAACAACCTGTCGCTTAGCGTCCGCTAGTATGCGTGTTGTATGTAAACGTATTATCTTTCCATTTTATTTTCAATTCCTTACGTAAGCAACTATAAATGAATGCACGCCATTATTTCCTAGGCAAATCTCAGGTCTAACAGGAAGTCCTTAAACGATAGAGGGAAATAGTAAAATAGTTGAAAAGTGATACATTTCCGTGCGTTGACACCATGTTAATCATCGATACATATTGACCGGAGCGTTAACTATTTACTCTTCGTTGTGTACATTATTTTATTTTGAGTGTGTTAACTTGAAATCAATGTGAACAGCAACACAGTACAAATTGGTTAAAGCAGTAAGGCATGCAGAATTTTTGGATTTTTCTAACACATATGTTCATTGAAATAAAACAATTTAACGGATTATATCGCGTATATTATCTCATTTTAGTTCCCGGCAAAACTTTGACAGAGGAAAATACATCTTTTCTCAGTCCTCCCGTGACCATGGAAAGCTGGAAAGCTTCCGAAACGTCGGGAATATATACGCGATATAATCCGTTAAATTGTTTTATTTCAATGAGTAATAATCGCGGAAACAGAAGAAAATATTACATATGTTCATGTAAATATTGCAAATAATCGAAAAATCATCCGAGATCCATCGAGTAGCCCCGTCCGTTTGAATGTGTCTTTGGATGTATACATTTGTTTTATTAACTGCTTATCGATTTGTGTATTAATAAGTTACGAATTAACTGTACTGTTTAAACATATACTCGTACACACACAACATTACCCTTTTAAAAATTTACACACGCTTTCGTCAATTATTTGTTTACATTTGCTCCCACACATCTATTATAAAACAATGTGTGACAACAATATCCTTCTTTAACTTAATAAAGATAAAAATGTTATGGTTGTGATGTGAGACGTTGTTTTATGACGTATGGAACGGCTGTGTGAGTTATGTTATGTTATGAACATATGACCATTTTTCGTGAATTAACTATTTTTGGTAACAATGCAAGGTTACGTTATGTGAAATCAGTACTGAATGCAAATAATACCCAATGAGATGGCTTAAAACACGAGTTTGGTTTTACGAAACAAGCCGAACGAAGCATAAAGGTGCGTCCACATTTGTATCATTTGCCCGTATCAGATCATCGTCGCGTGGCATGATCGTGTGTCACGATCACGCGTTTGGACGTTGCGCCGATCGGATCGCTCGAAGTCCATTTTGCTACGCGTATCACACAGTTATATCGGACGAGTACGGCATGATCGGCGCGCCGACAGTAAGCGTCCAAGCAGCGCGATACGCAGTCATGCCACGGCACGGTGATCGGATACGAGCAAATGATACAAGTGTGGACGCACCTTAAGATGTCGAGTTGCGGAAACAAAACAGGTGTTTTAAGACTACAAATGAATACACTACTTTATCTATATCCATTCATTAAATCCACTTTTATTTGTTTCATTTTCAACCATTGAGCTAGGAATAGGAAATGAACCATGTTTACCGGGAGACAACCCGGCGCCAGCCCCCTCGGCCTCCGCGCGGCAATTCCTATATCTAGTCACTTTGAATTTAAAACCACATACTATATGACAGTTTCCTACATAATATTTAAAATTTAAATAAACGCTTACCCTCATAGCTATCGGTGACCTTGAGTAGTCGACGGGCTGGCAGCGGAAGCTGTGCGTCGTGAACCACCCGCTGGCTATGCTCTGTGGCAAACAAATACTCCCTTTAATGACACCTCACACATCAATCACAATAATTAGGTGGAAGGGGGAGGTCAAGCTGAATCTTAGAGCTCAAGCTTACTTTTGGGACGGGTTACGGCGAATATCAAGTAAAAAAAAAGTCTACAAGTGTAGTGCAAACAGTGGAAATTATAAAATAATTGAATTAAATTAAGTAAAACACGTTTCGTCACTATGGCTAAATCTTGTACAAATATATTTATCGTGGTTTTACGAAGTATCACCAAAAACGTCTCACGTTATTAACGGTCCCTCCTTAACTTGATGAGGCATCCGTCACTCTCTTACATACAATACAATACTCTGTATTGCACACCTCAGATACACAGAAATAGAGAACAATGATACTTGTCAGAAAGTGATGGGTGCTTTTTAATTTAATATATCGCGAGATAAATGGAACCATCAAACGCCTGCACTTACATATAAATCTGTTCCTAATATCGTCAGCTAAAGTCGCAATTAAACCTCTTACTTATGTAACTCCATTTTTTTAAATTAATGTTTTGATACTTTTAGATAAGTAATTAAAGTCTAAATGCATATAATGGCTAAACTTTTAAATGCTAGGAAAAAACTGTTTAAGCTTAAAAACCGAAATAGAAAACCTCGAAATGCCCGACCGCTATATCTTTAATTTTAAGTTTATTACGCCTCCAATTTGATCCGATTGAGTTACGAGGTTTGTGACCGTAGCCGACAATATGTAAATTTACTTACATTGAAATGAAATAAAATGATCATTCTTTAAGTGAAAGTTTTTAGGTACCTATTTGAAAGTAGGTACAGTTCTTACAAACACCAGTATTGTCACTGTTATCCTTATTTTTGTATTTCTACAATACATAAACCATGTTTAAAAATAATTACCTCTTGAAACAACCAGACACTGAAGATCACTTGGAACAAATTATACCATATCAGCACTCGTTTGAGTTCATACGGTTTTCTGTTTTCCATAAACTTAGGCCCAACTACCTGAAAAGAAAGAAAATCAATATGAAAATGCGGCAATCGTGTAGTACATAAATAGTCAAATCAATAATTATCTTAAATAGGGAATATGCATGAATTTTTATTTTCGCTTTATTAAAAACTTATGCATGTAATGTAACAAAGAGTAGAGAAAAATATTTTTTCGAATAACTGTAAAAATTACCAAGAACATTCCATTCTATCTCATTCTAGCAAAACAAAATTTAATATGGAGTTTATATGGCCGTAGTGTACTATGACGTAAAAGTACATGTCGGACCTTCTCTGTCAAATCGCTGTCTAATTAGTAATTTAAAATGCCCATACCATGAGTATTTCTTGGTTAATTTTAATGTTAATTTCACTTTTTGAGTTCTTTTTACGGCATTTTGATATTTTCGTAAGAAAAGCGAAAAAAAAAAACATGCATGAACGTGCATTTGCCTTTTAGTAGTACGTAATTATAGCAGACGACAAGGCCATTGTTTATACCATAAGTGTGATGATGTTTAATAAAGATGCACGTAATCCCTCGTATAAATTGCGCCACATCAATAAATTGGCATGGTTCACGCAACAGACACGTCAGGGCTAAGTATACTTAAACGTCGGGGGCTTTGGTACAATTCTCACAGCGAACAAGTTAACCATTTGACTCCAACATCATATTTTTTCCCTTTAATTATTGTTGTCAATTGAGAATTTTGTAATATGTATGAAGTAGGTTAGTAAAATAGTAGATTGTTTGACAATGGGCTAAAATAAGCCATTATGACACGAAGTTATTAATTATCTGAGTGTCATTATGGCTTTTAGCCACGTGTTAAACAATCTGCTTTTCACTTCGACTGCTATGAAAACTTAAAAGTACAGTTTGAGCAATTCGATCAGAAAATTTGGCCAATCTGATCAGGTTGGTTTGTTTGTTTTTAATTATTCGTCAGTATGTAGCTGGCCACAAGATTTTTTTTCAGTTTCATAGAAATTTATATGGGATTATATGGCTTTCTTTTAAACCCTAGGGGCTAAATGTACTATTTTAGTCTCGCCTCGCGAAGCTAAAATGACGTACTTTTTAAGCAGGAGAATTGAAAATGTATTTTATTAACCTACTGTAATGTTCTTTTCACATTCTTCAACAATCAGGACAATTCTAAAGAGCCCAAAGTCGGTAGGATTGCGGTATTTTTTACAGAGTTCACAAATAATCATAATTAATCGTCACCAAACATTCGGACACCGGGATGTGGATCAAATTTAACTTGCAAGATTTGACCCAAATATCATCATACATATACTCGTACTAACATGGCAAGTCAAAAGCTTGTTCCAACATCATTTTTTTAAAAGAAAATAATTCCCGTGTAATGGACGCTTTGGCGATATAAAAATACAAAGCATTAGCATAATCTTTAACTGGTAGACGCAAATCGTTTATCATAACAAACTGTTCTTCGAACAAATTTTATATGTAATCACTGATGACGGAGTTCGAGTGACTTGAAACACCGGACCCTGATGCGGATGGAGCGCAGTCAAACGGTTACGTTGTTGGACGTATTCGTAATTTGCAACTTTTTTATGTGTTCAAAATATCCTGTTTTCGTCGTAACCGATTTAAAATGAAGCGTCGAAAATATGATTCCTTGAAGTATACATTTTAATCCTTATATACAATACATACAGTATCAAAAACTATACTACCGTAAAATCACTCAACTATAGTCTAGGCACCCCAACGGAAAGAAAATAGCATGTAAATATTCATTATTATAAATTTTGGCCATAAATAGGTACGTTAGAATTATAGTCAAATGATTTTGCCTATGATCACATTCATAATAATATACTTAACCCTAACTAGGTGAAATTCGATTTGATGTGGACCAAAGTTAAGTGATTTTGGACTGTAGTTGGGTGGTTTTACGGTACTGAAATGACACAAGTAGAAATCAATGTCAATTTGAGACTTAGTAAACTCGTCACAAAGTCTTAATTTAACGTGGATTCTAATGAAGGCAGTTCAGAAATAAATGATATCATATGCTTCTATGGGGGTTGTATATTTTCGAAATATTTTATAACTGAATGCCTAATATACAGTAAAACCTTCCAAGTATAGTCCAAATACTCGCGTTAAGTCACGAATATTGAGTATGTAGGAGATTTTTTTATAAACCACTTCCGGTTCATGATATCATAAAATAAATAACTCTTATATTATTTAACTTAGAGGCAGGTTTTAAGGAATCCGTTAACCGGCGTATTTTTCCATAAAATTAAAATAAAATACACTTACTTTGACTACGAATACGTATGTAAGGCATATTGCTAGCGTGGGCAGAGGGGAAGACATCATGGGCCAGTCCTTGACCCTTTGGTCGCTCTTGTTGTCCATCAGGTCATGGTACCCCGCCACTAACCTGTTGAGCGCCTCCATTTTCACTGCAACAAATAGAAACAATCTATTTAAACGGTGGTACTTGGGCAAGTAATTGGGTGCGGTAACTTGCGGCTAGCCGGGCCGAATGTCAAGACAAACTGGCTACCAATTTAGCTTCAAGTATTTAATGTTTATTCGACTAAATTGTGCCTGTATAAAATGTCCTTGCGCTCGTGAATATACGATTGCAGCGACAGGTTTAATTAAAACAGAAGGAGTTGTTATAGATTAGATAAGCGATAAGCGTAGAAAACGTGTGATCCTTAATCTTAATGTTGTTAATCCTACAATTAACTTATTATTGTGTAAAGAAATTGAAAAAAATAATCGTTAAAGATTTATATAGTCTGTGTGATAAACTACTGGAAATCCATGTGAAAACACCAAAAATAAAAAAAAGATAGGTATCATAAAGTCACTGAAGTCACGCATGTGAAGTGAAAAGTTGTTTCAAGATAATTAGATACCAAATTATATTTAAATTCTTTTATTTTACTTCCGACGTGAACGGCAAATTTTAACGTTTATGATATATCATACTCCTAAAGCTAGCTTTAATAATACTTGATAGCGATCTAAATTCCTGCTAATACACCTGCGAGGCTAATTGCAATACGTTATATCAAGATCACACAAATAATTCGGTGTTACACAAATTTTCATCAACACATAAATAAAACCAAAACGTCAAATTTGCACCCGTTTACTTGATTAACAGCCACGAACCATTTTATCGGAAATGATAGTTCTATTGTAGAGAAATAGAAAATTTACAAGTTAGCAAAGGTTATTATTAAGCTATCCTTTCTACGAGCAATGCGGCCTGCCCATTGCCACTTAAGGACTCGTAATACAATGAAAGTAAAAGTTGTCATCGCAACTTACGCAATTTTTGTCCTGTATACTAACTTCATGTTATAGGAAATTTGGGAAAACCATGATTATTGTCAATGAGCGTCTTGTCAAATGGACATTATGTCGGATAGGCGCTAGCTGGTGACTTTTCGATTTCAGGAATCCCTCATTAGCGCATCAATCGGACTCACGCTTGACCAATTATTCATTAATGACCTAAAAATAACAAGATTCACACCTGTCTGCAAGTAAACCAGCCCCGCAGCAAGAGGACTGGACGGTTCCACCGCGAATCTTCTTTGCAAATGTTTGCATATTTTGGCGGTTTGACGTAAGCGAACCTGGCCAAGTGATTGCAATAATAAAAACAGGATTATCAGATCAGGTTGACCTCAGCAGCCGCCGCCGACAACTGGTTCTCAACTGGAATCGCAAATATTTAAGTCGGAGCAACGAACTTCTTTGACGTCACGTTAAACAAACTACGATTTTTTATTACAAATTTGTGTTCATTGTATGTACAGGTAGAGGTACAAATCAATAATGTGTACTTAAGACGTAAAACTTATGTACATACATGGACATTGATAAGTCACTAGAAGGTGCCCGCGACTTCGTTCCTGGAGGAGGAAAAGTCATAACCCCTCTTTTTTTCTTTAGCATAGTCGGGTAAAAAGAATCCTATCCATCTGGAGATACCCAGCTACCTGCGTACCAAAAATAGTTGAAATCCGTTTAGCCGATTTGGCGTGATGAAACCTCAACGACACATACAAACATTTCATTTTTTTTACTTTATAATAGTATAGAATAGATGTTACTAGTTGCCTTTGCTATATAATATTTTAAATCTATAACCAGATTGTATAAATATTTCAGACAGATATATTTTAATAATACATTCATCATTAAAAAGTTGGTTCGAGGCTGCCATATCACTAAAACATAATACACATATTAACCTGTTCTTGTTCATCAATAAAGTATTAGGCATAAAAAGCACGCTCGTAATTTGTTTCTTGTGAATTTATACGGCGTAGTACTTGATAGTAAAAAAAACAGTGTGCCTACCATGAGCTGAGTTTACGATCGGCGCTAGCGAGTATCTCGTATCGAGAGTCAGTGCACCTCTCTCGCACGCGCTAATAGTGCGAAAGAGATAGACCGTCATCGAGCGCTCGATACTCGCTCGTGCCGAACTCATTGTAGGTGTACAGATTATAATTATAAGACGTAAATCTGCAAATGTACTATCGCATTCACATAAAGTGCAAACTTAACCGGCTTATCCTGTGTAACCAGTTATTTGAATTCTCAAACATTTATAATACAACTGCAAATTAACGTTTTCGGACTTTTTCCTTCACTTGTACTGTTAATGCTTTACTTTATGCCAAATGTTATGCGTCTAGGTTAACAGGAAGTGCCATTTCGGTTTTTCAAGTATCAAAAGCTTTTCTTTTAACTTTCAAACTTGTGCAGAGAAAGAAGTTATAGTTTGTTGTATTTCTTCTCAAAGGATATTAAAAAATATCAATACTAGTACTATAGAGACCCTTGAGGCCTTGGTTGCGTTCGCTGGCTTCCCTGACATGTAAACAAGTGACCATTGCTCCAATTCCGCGGAAAAATACTGATATCATTGTATTTTAACAAACCTGTCTCATTACTGTAGGTATATAAAGAAAAAACAGCTAATCATTTAACAAACATGAATAAGCTCATTTCCGATCTTAGCTCTTTGTTTCAACTGTTTGTACCTACATTTAATAATTGTGCCGCCTGTAATGATTGCATGTTAATGAATGCGACATAATACTATGATTATGCAACTGAGTCAGTGCAAAAAAATGCGATTATGTGATTTGTTCGACCGATTGGATTAATCTGCGTACATCGTCATCTGGCGTTGTTTCCAGTTTAAAGCTCCGGTTATTTATACTCCCTTTGTTTGTCTGGAAATATAAGTTAAAAAAACCTAACGCTAGAGTCAGTTCCAAAAGTAACCCCCGTGACATTTATGTCTGTATGACAGGCAGGGTTACTTTACTCTGTAGCTATATTGTAATGTCTAGGTCTAGTCCAACCCAACAGCCACTAAGTCAACAACCAGAAACACACCTTATTACTTGCATTAAAAATGCAAAGTTGAGTTTGTTGTTCTGTCACGCACCGACTATCTCACTTAGTCTGACAAAGCAAAGTCTATACAAGTCTGCATTGCCACTATCTAGCAATTACACCATAAGTGTCACAATTATTATGGATTTTTGAAGGTTATTGGTGGGGTCGCACGTTTATGTCAAGATATTTATATGCATCGTATTGTCTGTATACCACAACAGGCATCAGACTATAACAGTTAATTTAAATAAAACAATTGAAACGGATTATATCGCGTATATTAACTCATTTGAGATCCCGACGTTTCAGAAGCTTTGCAGTTTAAGTTGTTTTATTTAAATTAGTTATAACCGCGGAAACAGAAGAAAATATTATATTTAACAGTAAATGTCACATTATATCAATTTAAATAGGATCTAATACATGTCGCATCTATTGCTTACTAGCATTTAGCCGCGGCTTCACCCGCGTTACCGAGAATTCCATGCAAATTTCCATCCCCCTTTTCACCCCATCAAGCGATGATTTCCAAAATGATCAGCTATCATATGTCCCTCCCGGAGTCTCAAACTATCTACATTTCATCACTAAATTGGTTGAGCCAAGCTATTTAAATGGTTACAGCCGGATAGCTATAATTACTTTTCATTTATAAGACTAGTATGGATGTGAACCAGTCTCAATACATAATTATAAAGACCTATACTATATGTTCGGAAAAATACTACAAGATTAAAATAATTGTATTTACTTGTAAACATGTCAATGCGTCATTAATAGGATCAAAACAAACCATTTCTTTACACATTTTTAATAATTAATTAAAATATTCGGCAACATTTGCGTCACTGTAGACCTTGCTATATAATAACATGCATAAAATTCTAACAATATATCTTATATGAATGGGTCATCTGCATAAATCTACGCGTGTATACCGATTTATATTAACTTATTTAGTATTTAGATACATACTAAGGAGGAGGAAGAAACCAAACATGGATTATTCCATATATTGGTGTGACTTTGGCCGTGAACTAAACATTTTACTCCTACTCGATATCCTTGCGAAATATTCGGTGGCAGTTACTGCGGAACCAACTAGGTACCTCCTCATTGTCAATACGTGGGATATAGGTAGTTATAAACTCTTCCATAACCGGAAGGAACTACAGAATTAATATTTTCAAGCAGATAAATGGAAAACTAATTGCGCCTTTTGAAGGATTTTGAATTACTGCTAATTGACATAAGTTATAATCCAACTAGGATTGATTGGCGAATGTGTAAATATTAAAAGGAATAAATGAATGGAATCATAACATTACGCTTTCGTAGTAAAACTACTTTTGTAAAGAACCTTCAGCTAATTCCATGCCAAAATTGTTACATTTTGAGCTAAAATAGTTAAATTCAAATTTTATATTGATATTCACCAAAGAAGTATAAGATCCGTGGTGTAGAATTATGGAAAAATAAGTCCGGGACGCTTGTTTCGGATAGCAGTTTCAACCAAATGTTTTTGTAAAACTCTTCTTAAAAAATGTTCCAGACCTGCGCTAGCAGTAAGCGGCGATAATTTTAACTGTCTTCGGTTCTAATCCTGTTCGCAATATTGGCCAATTCATAAAAGCAAACAACCTTATTTTGATTTCAATTGCAAACGATCACGACGACAACCGAAAATGGATGAAATTCGTCAATATTGGGGACAGAGTAATAACACGGTTAAAACGGTCAAATATTCCCTCTACTAAACAGATATCTCTAGTAATTCCAACTCTATTTAAGTGTAATTAGAACACCATACGAGTGTGTAGCACAATCGCACAAACTATTATCGAATCCGCGTTGTTGGTGTAGCATTGCGGTGCGCGGCGTTTATTGCGCATTGACGAGCGCAGTGCTCGCACAGCATACACACGACGTCGTTGACGCCTCGGCCGGCCCTGAGTGTGGCCCTGCCACACTACCCTGTTATATGACACATTGCAGTATCATAAACGGATAGAACCACACTATAAAGGACACAAAACCTGTTAAAAGATGTTACTTACTTTGTAATCATGTGCGTAAATATTCATAGCATCCGCAAACCTGTGCTCGTTGTTAAGCTAATTGAGAGTTTAATTATATTGAGACAGTGGAAATATACCTACAATACTACGTGCACACTTACATATGCGTATGAAAGAAGAGATGACGTCTTCCACAAAATAATGGAAATTGTTAAGGTTATAGGGGAGGCATACGGTTCATAGTAGACAGAAATTTCTTAATAAAAATGAGACACTTTCCTACAATTACGGTCCATACTCGTAGTTATAATTAATTAATAATTATTCATGATCTTTTTCCGTGAAAACTTACAGAAACACCTATTAGACCAACCATTGCCCCTATGTAACATAATTTGAATAATAGGCATTTATTTCTATTGTAGACAATAACAAGTAAAAGAGTAATAATAGCAATGAAAAACTTCACGTTGATGGTAAAATGGTGGTCTTTCGATATCGCTGTAATTATATCCTCAGGCACGGCAAGATTGAGCAACATAAAGTACCCACTAATGACAGTGTCAATGAAATAGATACTGTCTACTAATAAGGATAGCCTCTTTATAGCAAAACCAAGCAAGGACTAGGTATTAATTTGAATAAAATCAATTCATATTTCATTATCACTCTTGATCACTAGTTCATGGTTATCAGGTCTTCAATAAAATCATTAAGCTTATAATCATTAATCTAAATACGCTCTTTAACCAGTAGTATAACATTTATTCGTCATTTTTAACGCTAAATAAATATAATGAAACAAAACAGCAAAACATTTTTCGTTTTTTATGATATTGATCCGGTTTTGCGCTACGGTCAAGCGGCGGCGTGCCCTTGAGATTGTAATTTGTACAGATTATATAATATCCGAGCTTCTCTTATTTTAACTAGTAGCCTATGTACATTACATACATAAAGTAGGTACATTGATATTTGAATAAGTATTGCTCAGTGGTGTGTGCAAAGTCAATTGAATATTACAACCAAGTTGCAACTGAAAACTAAGACTCAGTCAAAACTGAAGGATCTCTATAAATTACGTGCTTATAACTATTTATAAACTTTAAATAAATCAATTAAATAAATATATATCCGAGATAGTTTGCACAAATCAACTGTAGTCCCAAACTAAGCAAAGCTTTTATATGTGTGTATAAAAAGTCCTCCTCATCGATTTCGATGATGGTGACCCTACGCAAACATTATTGTTTCGTCGACTTCGTCTTTTGAGGGCTATGGCTGACTAGACCGAACTTACTTGTAACAAAGCTTGTTCTGAGGGTATACCAAGCGACGACATATATAATATATAAATTGTTTTAATTTATACTTATTTATAACATCCAAAACCTAGGCAGACCCAAACAGGAACAAACCTTGAAAATTAAATCATAAATTGGAATACTGTAGGAATCAAACGTCTTTAGATAGCTAAAAAGAAAGGATAGATGATTTAATTTAGGCATATATTTGCTTCTATTTATATAGATGTCTAAGTAAAGTTATTCGGTGTGTAAAATACTTCCAAATGGTTCTAGAGTTATTGAATCGAAGTGCGTATTTCACTCGTATAAGTATAACTGTTTACACGCCGCACACATATATCTACTTTTATAGTCATAATGTAGTGTTTTCAACGAATGTTGTTATGAATACAAAATGCCCTTAATAAGTTACATACCTCTTTGTTATTTCCGAGATTTGTGTTAGACGAGTCAACGTACGTTAGACAAGTGCTCGGGATATTATACGCTGTGCAGGTTGTTAGACAAAGGGAGGAATTGTTCATTAATAAATCTGCTGTAATTATGGTAAATAAAACAATTATGCAACCTAGTAGGTACCTATATTCTTGCTGATCTAGTTATAAGTACCGATTAATGTAATGACTGGTTTCATTACTTACTGTTTAATAATTACTATAGTGATTTAAACGGAAGAATGCAGATTATAGACTAAATTGATTAACTTTTTAATTACCAACTAATAATTATGAATAAGTTTGTGAATTTATTCGGATGTTTCTTACTGAATAACGAGTAAATTATTTAACAATTTTTTATCTAAATTTGTTCGAAAATTTACTCGTTAATTCCGCTCCTCTATCATAGCAAACAAGCACATAGTCGGGAATTTGTAGACATACTTATAGCTGTTCTTATTTTTTAGAGCTTCAAGATATTATTATTATGTAAATATGTGAACAAGTAAGACTAATATACTTCTAAGCAAATACGCATTCAACTCTACATCCGTTACCGTATCGTTCTGTACAACTACGTATATTATATTGTTTATAAAATTTCTATCTCATAAATTCACGACCTTTTAGTTTAAAATACATTTGGACGTCGCATAATATGTCTTATAACCGCAACAGTTTGAATGTTAATTGTTAATTATCTCATTATCGAAGTTTAGTAGCTGACGTAACATATTATTTAACCCAAATTAAGAAACCATAAAATGTGTTAAATAGTTTTTATTCTGCTACATTAGCACGTCTAATGTCCATGTCATAATAGATCATGCGCCTATTACGTCCGCGCTTCTCAAATTGTGACTCAGAGCTGCTTTGTTTATATTACCTACCTATACACTAAATATCTATGCAAATCCTAAATCGCTAATACGAGGAGAGTATGAGGTAAACAATTTATGAAGTATAACAATATTCTAATTACATCGAATGTCCCTGGATGAAATACAAAACACAAAAATAAAGTTATTTTGTAGCCCTTAATGAATTATTTTTATTACGAAATTAAATTAATCTTGTATTAAAACGTGCAGGTATTGAATTCAAAGTCCAGAATTTGCCAGCAAAGTGACGGGGGCGGGTGGTTTTTGTTGCAACACGAAACCGCGGCAGGCGCTTGCGCCACGAGATCGCACCGCCGCGCCGCGCCGCCGCGGGCGCAGCGCATTCCTCATTGTTCAGCCTCGTCGAAGGTCAAAGTCACCGGACTGGTCCTCTTCGCTAACTACAACAGACATTTGCACTAGTCCGCTCGTATCCGCATTATTTGCCAAATGTAAGCGCATTGTGTGCAACGCCAGCTCTTTTTCTTAGCTATTTGATTTGATAGTCGCCCTTGACTTCCTTTCTTTAATGAATATTTGCCAATTTGCATGACGGACTACACCTTCGACCTCTGATCTCAAACACGCATCCTTTACGTGTCTAAATATATCAGACACAAACTAGACGCGTATAAATACAGATTTTCTGAATCACAGCACTCGCCGTCGATTTAGCAGTGCTTCAATCTACAGATCGAAATCACGCGAAGTTCATTGCAATTGTGAGTATGCAGCCTCCAAGACGAGCGTCTTTGGAATCATTTGTCCTGTGTTTCCGTTACGCGTAAATCACCTAACGATTTCCATTGATAATTATATCCAGCGCCATCGCCAGCAATATAATGATCAATTAAGTGTGACGAGCGTGCAGCGTAATGACCAGGTATTATTTTACTGAATGCTGCTTCAATGTCGCTAAATAGGTTTTCCGATTTTCCCCAAGTGCAGAATAACAAGTTTGTTTCAGTCAGTATTGTATATTGCTATTGATTATAGCGTGCCATAATCCATTGTTATTAAGCAACTACTTTTTTCAAGCTTGCGAACAACGTTCGACAGATTTTGGATAATTAATAGATAGGCTAAAAGGAGAAGCATATTAAAGGAATAAAATAACCAACTCACCAAAGGAGTCGAGTCTTCTGTTGTCATTATTTAAAAAATAACGTTCATTTTGAATTTTTATCTCAATAAGGAGGACGTTGAGAAAAAAATAAGTAGTTTTAAAGGTAGCCAGGTAGGTAGATAGATAGGTCGGCCGATAAAAAAATGAGGTTTACTTCGGGTATGGTGGACAATATTCATTATTACAGCTCACGACGAATAGTCGAGTAGATCTTTTTTAAAGCAAATGAGCCAATTACCCGTCACCAGCTGCTTAACAGGCAAGAACACAATATAAAAAAACATTCATGGACACCAACCATATATAAGACAATGAACGTTTTTATTCATAATACACGAGTTCATATTCAGATGGTGCTCATTGCTCAATTTCAGTTGAGATGTGTTGCAAAAGTTGCAATGAACTATAATATTGTACGTGAGTGTTAGTATGCGTAGACCTACTTAGATCGTAAGGTCGAGGTCGGCTATCAAATGCCTATCTGGCAAACGGCATACCTACCTTTGTAAGACAAATCTAAAAAATGTCGAGTCGTCTTTAAGTGCGCGTCATTTGCCCGAGTAAAAGAATTGATTTGGTAAATCTTACACGACACGGATGAAAAAGATATAGTAATTTGGACGTGATCATGTAGAAAGTGTTATGACTTTAGACGCTTAGCAGCAAAATGCTATAATGAAATAAGTAACCGGTGAACCGACGAATAATCCCCGATGCATCAAGCTGCTAATTTTCGAACATCTGAACCCATTTTCTTCAACCACAACTAAGAACACTCCCACGAAGTCAATTTCCGAACAGAAAAGTCGCTCTGGTGTTTAATAGCTACAGCCGACAGATACACACACGTTAAACTTATAAGACCCCTCTTTCTCTCTTGTTGGGAGTGAAGGAAAATTCAATTAAACTAATTTTATTCTTTAAATTCTTGGTTCTGGGAAATATTCTGCTTTTTGTTGGGAAACGGTGTGGTTTCATCAGAGAAGACATCTACAGTTTTGGGGGTTCGACCGTGATTGAAGAGAATTCTTCAGATTTAATTCAACGGCTACGACGAGCTAAGTACGACGTAGAACAAAGAAATATCCAGCCAAGTTAGGAAGTGTAAGCGATAGACGTTTAAGTTATTCATCGAGGACGGCAGTTACGACAATGAATATCCCTAAAGACGAAACACGTACCAGCCGGCAAGAGGATTTCGAAGACGAAAGATATTCATCAGCACGGAGCGTTACTGCAATGTTGCACCTAACGCATGATCTTATTCCTTATATATCCACAATTGTCCCCACTCCAATTATACAATTATACAACCGACGCAATAAGTTGGAAATTTAATTACATTACATATTTGACTAGGTATTAAACAAACCACCATTACAACAGATAACGCGAATCGATCGTTTACTTGTACGATCGCGACACAATCAGTACCATAATTAACTTTTTGCAAAGAGACTCTACTTTTCATTTCTTTTGTGGGAATACATAAAAAAATTGACAAGCAGCTTTAAAATTATACTTCGTAAATAAGACACGATATCATTCTATATATTTATGAAATGGGATTTTCGAACATGGGCAGTGTAAAAAATAAGTACGTAATGACAAGGACTTGGCTAAGTTTTCATGAACTGTATGTAAATAAATAAAGTGCCATTCTATAGAACTTGCTAACTATGTAACCAAACCGCCATATTGAAATTGAAAGCAAGATTGTTACTTACTCCTTTACTTATGTCAAAAATATAGAATAGTAAAATACCGAAAGTAAAAAACAAGTAGGTCATTTGTAATTTCTTTATTCCCGATCAGAAGAAAAATTGATACTTGAAGATGATGTATCACCTGTATTTACGAGATTTGCTGTCGGCAATAATAAGCAATATCAGTATCCGTATTCGGTAGCAATAGAAATAAGCGTTAGAAAATTCAATAACAAAGAAGACATACCCGTATATGCCAAGAAAAACCGTGAAAGAGTAAAATAATATCATTTTTTTAATTTATATAAAAATGTAGGGTTTCTTGCATTCCTTAAACAGTCCAAAACGACCAAATAAAATTTTTCGAAGTAAAAATAATGTTTTAAAAATGGTGCGAAAGAATGGAAAAAGTTTATGAGAAACAGGGAATTAAAAAGGTTAATCTGAGTTTACGTATTTATTGAAATTTAAAATTGATAAACTACCGCGTAGTGTATACAACCGCTTTGGCAGGTACAGAGCGCGAGTTGGGTAGTGTGTAGCGGTTTTAATATATCACCAACTTTAGTCACAACACTACACATCATAGACAGTTGTAGAATTTAAAGGAAACAAAAACGTCATGCTATCAGGTCCCAATAACATAACTATGGAACCATTTTAAATTATTAATGAAATATCCAAGATACAGTTATATATTCTATAGTTTTGTATTTTACGGTAACGACCGTTTCAATAGTGTATGCTTTCAATGGTGTTTGATGAGGTGGTGTGAAAATTCAAGGAGAAATAGGGACAAAACAAAATTACGTCGTTTGTTTACATTGTTAGCAAGTTCTATAGAATGACACTTTACTAAGTAGATCGGAAAAATAAGGTATCGGAAATTATCGTTCAAGTTATCACGGATGCGGATCATCTGCTGTCAATGCATTCAGTCTCATGTCCTTCACACAAATATTTATGAGATGATAAGCTCGCAAGGTGTGGGGGTGGAAATTGTGACGTAAAGATGGAGCCACAAGGATATTTTTCTTTTGTACTGCTATCCTGCTATCTTTATGACGTCACAGTTTCCACTTTGCGCGCTTTTCATTTCATAACATTTGTGTTCAGGTCAGGACATCATATTGAGCGCACCGTTGCCATATATACTCATATCAGAGATGCCTTGCGCCAAAATCGTTCTTAACCCCTTTTTATGCTATGTCAAAAATTTGCCAGCCAAATAGAAGCTAAATATTGACATAGAGTTTAAATGCCCTGCCTTGATTCGTGTCCAAGCTTACGAGGGGTTAAGGTGCGTCCACACTTGTGTTATTTGCTGGTATCCGTTCACCGTGACGTAGCATGACTACGTATCCCACTGCTTGGACGCTCACTGTAGGCGCAGCGATCATGCCGAGCTTGTCCGATGTAAAAGTGTGTGATACGCGTAGCAACATGGATTTCGAGCGATCGGATCGGCGCAACGTCCAAACGCGTGATTGTGATACTCGATCATACCATGGGACGAAGATCTGATCGGGCAAATGTTACAAATCTGGACGCACCGTTAAGCGTGTTTTGGACATTTTGCCGATCAAAAGGTGAGACGGTTCGAGGCCTTTCGGTGTAAACAGCGGGTATTCCTTAGATAATTAGCCAAATTTAAACAAAACTCATTTATATTTGTGCCAAGGTTTGAACGTGTATTCCGTAGAATTTATTATAATTTCCACATAGTATTTGCTACGCAACAGATGACCATTTGTAGTGATCATGAGACGAGTAACGATCTTAAATTATAGTAGTGGAGAAACAAAAGCATCGTTTAAATTGTTATCGTTTGTTTTATTCACATTTCTAAACTCTATCAGATTCTAAAAGACCGAAATAAATTCGTTCATACACGAACACGATAAACAAATAACTAAACGTGATTCACTAGCGACGATATACACACATTCGATTATTTTCACCATGCAAAACACATAAGTACACTGTTAAAATGAAAACGAATGTTATAAAAGTCAAGATAATGTGACCTTGTAGGCATTAGCGAAGATTTGATGTTGATTTTATTAAAAGTTCATGGGTAAACGAGATGGAGAGCGGACACGGCGTAAGCGTAAGTTATCTCGGACGACAAAAGGCGCGATCACAACCTGATCCGCTTTTAATTGCAGTTATTGACGTCAAATCCACACTTTTTTTGAATAATTGTGCGATATTAACGCAACCTACTGTCCACTAAATGGTAATTAACCGCGCTTGGACGAAATCTAACAAACAACAGAGCTCTTTAAATGCGCCGTCAACTCCGAGGGCAAATAAATGCTGCATTTTTAAACGTAACGAATAAATGGCTTCCATTCGAGATTTTCGGGATTAGAATTACAACTAGTACTTGATTACACATATTTCAGCTAGTTAATTTGAAATTTGTGTATCTGTATGGTTTGCTACTTAATAGCGTTAATAATTTGGACCATCCCATCAAAAGACTAGACTGTCTTCTCGTGTTTCTTAGTGTACAAAAGCCTTCATGCATATTGACTGTTACAAATGGCGCTGAGGACTGGAGATATGACATATAAAGCACCGAGACTAACGTGCTGCACACGACATATAGGACAAGACAATCATCTACGATTTGGACTTTCACATAGAAACCTGCACTTAGAATTTGCTATGGTATTGTCTGCCTGATGACCTATACTCGTACTACTTGTTGTATGTACAATGGGCTAATGAAAATATCGAGTAAGTTTATTAGTCCGTCATAATAATATAGCAGAATAACTAAACAGACTGAAGAACGCCAAAATCAAAAAGTTTTTGTTCTAAGTATGATTAATTGACTAATTGTCAGGGAGAGGGAGCCTCCTTCAACAGGTTGCACAGATTTATTACAATGCAATTAAATGAAAATTTAGTGATAACGGCTTGCTAACCAACTTTAAATCGTTATAGTTCCGAACTGGTAATTCCAAATAAAAAATGATAAAAAACCTAATAATGACTTTTAAATTCCTATTCATTGTTAACCCACTCGATATAGTATGTCGATTTTCATTTTTTTCTTTTTTACAATATGGCGTCTCATTATCGCCATTTTCAGTTTTAATCATTTTCATGTCTTTAGTGACATTTGGACAGTTAAGACAAATCGATTGTCGTAAGAATCATCAAAATCGGTCCACGCGTTTGGTTTCTAGAGTGCCAGATAGGAACCAACATACATACATACATACATACATATATACATACATACATACATACATACATAGACTGATAAACACATTACCACTCCTTTGCGTCGCGCAGTCGGGTAAAAAATAAAAAGAAGAATCCGTTAATACCGGTAATGACCCAATTAAAGCAATTATTTTGTCTAGCGAATCCATTTATTCTAAGAATTGATTAAGTACCAGCCGTTATTGTTACTCATACAAAGCGTTCAATAATTAATAACATCAACTATGATGGTCGGGTCGCGTTTATCGTGCTATAGATATATGATATGATAAAGCACCCGTCACTGTCACACTTCTATATGTGTCGAAGAGCACTTTATCCATTTATCGCGCGATAAATCAAATTATAAGCCGCAGTTAATATATACTTGGCAAATGTTGAGCAACCTAGGTAAAGCCATTAATATCAATGCTATGTATTTGTGATCCGTTTTCCTCGTCTCGAGTTCATTGTTAGTAAACATTTCAAAACTATTCATAATATTTAATTTTACCTCTTAAGTACCTTTATCTAATCAAACCAAACTAAGTACTGAGAGCGAATTGCTATAAAATTAAACCAGACCGATTGTGGTAGACATAATTAAATTACCATCAAAACTTTATTGTTGACAAATGAGTTTTTTTTTTTTTAAATTTTGATTTATAACAAATTTCTTTACACTCGCAACATTTGTACCTCAATGCCAATATTTTAATAAATTTAAGTATATCGGGCTATATTTTTCCCTAAGTATCTATTATGATTTTTGATTATGAATCACTCTCATCTCTGCTACATGTATAATTCCAGCTACTACAAGATAATAAACTACACCGGCTTTCGACCAACTATTATAATTTGTAACATTATGTAACTATTCCAAGCGTTACCAGACAAGTATGCTTTAATTGATATAAATTATGATTTGAATGACCGCAGTTTACAGAACCAAATTTTAATCTAGATATCCGTTAAAGGAAACTCGAGTAAGTTTAAAATCTTACCAGTTTTATTAATGCTCCAGCACAGAAATGTTCACTTAGGGCACTGGTGCAGTCATTCAATAATATTTTAGTTGATTTAGCACCGTACGCAGCGATCTAGATCTGTTGCGAACTGACAGTCGCGGCCGAATGCGCGGGTCTATTGTGGACTAATAATGGCGCGCGCGCGGTACACTGCCGTATATATGGCTGCCCCTGACGTCACCACTGAGATAAGGACTTTGCAGCATCAAACCTCCCATAAAGAAACGTGTTTAATCGCGGATTGCCGACCGTAATCCGATAACCGACACAGGCACGCTGCCCGGTGTCCGACACCGACTCTGTGTGCCTTTTCCTTCTATTAGAGACAACTGTAAAAACCGCTTTCGAATAGTTTGACTCTATAATAAAATTTTATGCCAAAAAGTGTAATTGTTTGATGCTTCTGGCGATGTTTATTTATTAATTTTGATGACACTTACAATGTCATGGTCATAAGTAAGCTTTGGCGTAGTTGCCAGCTTCTTCTCGGTGTATCGCTTACAGCATAACCACTGGATATGACATACGGACGCATTCCCCTCTGCCAAAGTATATATGAGAAAAATCTGCTCTGTTTATACGATAATTGTCAGTTTCTGGGTGTTTTTTGTTTGTAGATGATTATACATTTTGTGCGTTTGTAGAAATATGAAATATTTCCTTAGAGTGTTGTACGTGTTTACCTCGCCTCTCGATAAAAGTGCTTAAAAAAAAGTTCTAGTAGTAGACTTATCTTCTCCAGTGGTTGAATGGTCTATGATCTAGCTAGATGAAAAAGTTTTGTATATAACTAATTAGCCTTCATAGTCGTTATTGAAGAGCATCGTTCAAGATATGTTGATGCATTTCGTTTGATACATAAAAAATGCAATTAAAAAATAATTAATACGACGTCAAGGAAATGCTTCCTGGAAAACTAGTTTAAGGTTTTATAAGATGCTTGCCCAGAAACTGAAATAAAACTTCATAACCCTCATTAAGTACGGATATTTTAATACTCACTTCAAGATGGATGTGGGGCACAGTCGTGCTCGTGGGGCACCGGGAATGACTTGAAATATGCCTTCTCGTTATGCATTTCAATGTTGTAATTTAAGAAAATAATGTTTTATGTATAAAACTTCTGCGTTAGATTTTTTTCATATATTCGAGAATTTCGGGGTTTTCAAAATTCAGGTAGTTGCTGGCCCAACATTACAGGGTTTTATGTTTCACTTTTAGAGAATTGGAGTTTCAACATTGTCATAGTAACTTATAGTCTCATTTTAACTGTTCTGAAATGTAACATAGAACCCTGTAATATTGAGACAGAGTAGTGATAACCAGTGATAGCAAAAAACTATACTAGATCGACTTAGAATTTGTGCCCTCAAAAACATAAAACATGTTTTTTTTTCAACCCACTTTTTGTCGGTAGCTTCGATTTTTTATTTCTAATTCCGTGAGAAATTGACGAAATATGATTTTACTGGATAGCTATAATTAATAGCCAAGAACCAAACATGTAGAATGGTCCAAGATTGGATATCTAAAAATATGATCCAGTAATACGAGTAAAGAATGTCTCTAAATAATTCTATTTATATTCTAGCGCGCAATAACCTTGGATTAATATTTTTTCAATGTCTTACGTTTCTCACTCTGTTTATTGGCGTAGGTATGTGACACACAGTCAACTGGTTCACCAGCGCAATCAGTCAAAGAAGGGCAGCGTGTGACGAACTGTTGGGGAGTAGCGACCCCACGGTCCTGAGTGCTCCCGGGGGATCCCAACTGGGGCTGTTGAGTCAGAATCCCCACCTCTATCTTGCCTTAACCTGCCGGTCAGAGTGGAATCGCAAGAGCTGCGGCTCGAGGGTGGATGGGGAACGTAAGTGGCGAGTTGGCTTCGGTAGAAAGTCCAGTGACACCTTTCCACCCTTAGCCGTCCGCACCGATGTCGCCCTCAGGCCACGTGTCGCTATTTACGAGGGTCCATCTAGCGGGGGGCAAGTCATCATCTACCATTGCCTTTAGCCATGAGACACTTTTTCCTGGTAGACGTCCAGTTGTTTCAAGCAATAGCCCAGTATTAAGTCCATCATTTCAGCCCCATAATCCAGTATATTTATATACCATCAATCTCCAATAGTTCTCGATCTGGCAGGTCCTGTCTCTGTGTGCGTCCCATGATACGGAAAGGAACAGCATCCGCGAAGTGTACCCCGTACATATTATTAAATTGTCCAAAAGGGCTCTACGCGTAGGCTTCGGCTTGACGCCCGCCCCCCAGAGGTCTGGAACACCATTGTCCCGTTGGCGGGTGCAACATATTATTTAAAGAAATTATAAAATTTACACATAAGCTTTTTCCAACCTTCCTATCGATTTTCGTATGAAAATTGCATAATTACATAAAAATACCACCAAACAGTTTTAATTATTTTATAAACAAAATAGTCGATAAGCAAGTCATATTTTTCTACAGTCCATGGAAAGTCTACACTTTGTTCTGTCACTCTTGTTCCAAATGTTGTCACTGCTTAAATTATCTCCTTTTTCTTAATTCTCGCTTTTTAATAAAATAAAGTACCTACATTACTGGTTCCTCTACGTTACATGTAGAACAACGAAAACAATTAGTAGAAGTGTTATTAATGTTGACGTAAGTTAAGTTAACAACTACCAATTTGCAAAAAAAAGGTAGGTAAGTACTTTTCATAATTCATAATACTACAAAAAAGTTTGTTTCCATAGTGAAATGTTACATTAATTACAGGCGTTCATACTTTTTATCGTCGAAAGCCACAGCGGCAATACTTTTTTGGGAATTCAAAATTTTTTATTAATGAAGTAGAATATTTTTCCCATTTGTTAGCTGCAGCAGCTACCGTAGTGGTAACAACTTATGGTGGTACTCGTAACAGGTGGGTATAACAACCCTAACTAACTTTCTCTGTTTTTCATTGGAAATAGAATAAAAAATCATTTAAGTTATTTTTCTGTGTGCACTACAATTTTTCGTTACGTTATATAAAATATACTTACCTACTTTACATGGAATGTGATGAGACCTATAACATAAAGTAATGTCCAAGAAGATGATAGTTATACCAATGTAGCTATTAAACAGATATTAAGATGCAACCCGAACCAAATTCATTTATTATCTACCTATGCACCAAGAAGATAATATACTTTGTGGCTTTTTCTAATAGCTAACAAAATATTTGTGGTTTGCGTATTAAAAACACATATTCTGATTCTCATGACAATAGGTACGTACCTAATAATTGAGAACTTTATATGATGTTTTATACCCTTTCTTGTATAGTTCTATGTATCGTTGTGGCTTCATCACGCCAAAACGGCGAAACGGATTTCAACAATTTTTTGTTCACGGGTACCCAGCCTAAGGTATCCAAAGATGGTTAAAGGTTACTTTTTAACCGACTCCCAAGAAGGAGGTGGTCATTACTTGCATACGAAGAATAAAAAAGAGGGTTATGGCCTTTATCTTCATCTCGAATGAAGTTGCGCGCACTTTGCAGTGTAGTAAGTACATAATGCCGGAAAACGTAAGTCTTTTACCGTGGGGGCTCGATATACTTTCGATTGCGGGCCACCTGTTTATAGTTACTCTTAAACATGACTAGTGCAACATCTTCTCTTCAAAAAACTTTTGAACACCTAATATTTATTCTCCCCGTCTAATATGTATAATTTCATGTTATTAGTCCACCTTGTCATTAGCAATAATGGTGGTACGGTATTATAACAACAGAGAAATGTGTAAAGGTTAGATTTATAGCAACCAGAATGTAGGAAGTATGGCACGAATACCGGTTTCACAACTTATCATTATCCAAACCCACGTTTTATAAACTCTTTGACCTACAGATAAAAGGAAATTATTATAGATTTATAGTCATTCCAATACACCCAGTGGTCTAAAAACGTATCCAGCGGTATTATGTACAAATATAAAAGACGATATCGTTATTATGTGTATATAAAATGTAGTAGGTACGTAGTTCGCTTAGTTTTTCCCTAGAAAGGATGCGAATATTCGATATAACTTATTTCAATCAAATAATCAACTTTTTGTTCAACATTTTATGCTCATTGAAAACCGAGCAAAAAAACCTATGATATGTAGTAGTACCTATCAACGTAAATTACGGTGAGCTGTTATTAAATAAAAAACACCATCGCCAATAGCAACGCGTCAATTATGTATCCGCCTGGTGGCGGAGGGAAAGCCCACCTACCAAACTGGTGTTTTATTTTTCTCTGTGACATTCAAAAGTAAGTTGAGCCAAATATTTAATTTTCTACATCCTAGAAGTTGATTTATTTTGTTTTAACGGACTTCATTCGCTTACATATATGTACTGTACTGTGTAATGTATGTGTGTACATGGCTTGTGAGCAGGTTCTAGAGTTCAGATTTAAATAAAATAAATACAAGGAACGAAACTAGTCATTATGGTACGAAAAGGTTACATCGAGCGGCATATATATTTCCAGTTTGATAAGTTAATGAAATCAGAACCCAGCGATGATTACGGCAATGCTTTTGTCAAAATAATGCTTTTATAAAATATGTGTAAATGGCGTTTGTTGTTGCGATAAAGTGACTATGATTTGATTTTATTTTCATTAACCAGACTCTTCAATCCTGAGTCGAGTGCCAACATAGTTCACTTGTGAAACATACACAATATATTTGTGTTTAGAGTTATCTTTCAAAAGAGATTAAACAATGTGAATCGGATAAGGTTTATACCTACTATATCTAATTTAGAGACGTATAGGGGAAGTCCAGGCAAAGTGGACACCTTAATTTTTGACAGCTTATAGCAAGAAAACCTACAGGCACAACAATACAATAATAACTGAGAACGAATCAGTATTTTTAAAGGTTTTCGATATATATCTATATCATCAAAAATTACGAAATACGAGTATCAAAACTATACTTGAATTAAGTCATTATTTATATAGCAGTTAGTACAGCTATCTACTTTGCCCGACCCCATCGGGCAAGTGATTAGGACCGAAATCTTAAAATTAGGAAAGAAATCTCTAGAATTACAGGGGTGCATGATCTTGGTATTTTTGGACTAGATTTAGAACAGTTATCTTCACTAATATTGTTTGTGACCGAATTTTTGCCGTTAGAAAGTCGTCTCATATGAGCAATTTTAGGGCTCATACTTAAAGAAAGAGATGGTTATAAGCCTTTCCTTGGGCAACCCGGTGGGAATCGCCTTATATGGATGCCACGCCACTGACTCCTGGAGATAAATAGGACCCCAATCTGCTTTAATTTAATGGGGCACGTGAAAGAAATGTTTTTCCGATGTTGTAGAAGAATCTGTTGTACATTTCGGCACAAATCAATATTTGGTATATATTGGAGGCGTTTATAAATACCACATCTAAGCATACGGGTGTGGGTCTCTCCATTTCACTAATTTAATTAAGGCGGATTCTTAAATACAATTATGTGCTGCTTTAAATATTCAATATCTCATCGTACACGCACATAAACAATACATTGGGTTCATAGCTGTCAATCTCATAACCAAAGACATTGCAATGACATTTCACAATGATATAACATAAAAAAATGTAAATAAAAAAAGAACCGACTTCGAAATAAACTAAAAAGCCAATCATAATCTTTAGGTATGTACGGTATGGATCAAATTTGAATCACCTTTTGAAGTCGGTGCCAAACCATTCATTTATTACTATTAACACAGATGGCACGCAAGAACCGCGGCAGCGAGCCTTTAGTTATTACCTACCTATATATTTAGTTATAGTAATTCGTATTTTGGTTGAATAAAGAACTTTACTTCAGGTTTGGCATCGACTTTAAGAGGTGATTCAAATTTGATCCGTACCGTACATACCTAAAGATTATTAATGACTTTTTAGTTTATTTTGAAGTCGGTTATTTTTTTTTCTTTTTAGTGATGGATTTTAGTGATATAAAGTATTTTTTAGAGCCAAGAATGAAAAGATTGAAGAGGCCCTTTGCACGCATCTCGAGTCTTTGAAAGTAATAAATGTAAAAGTTCGTTATTTCATATTCATTGTACCCCTTTTAATTAATTCACCAAACCATTTAAAAACTGTTACTCGGGATGAAGCAGAGTCCCCTAATGCTGATTGCAATAATATCAGGCAAATAAAGGCTATGGGGACGTTGAAAGGAGGATGCTTCCGCAGATCCGTAGTTGAGCGGTAACGGTGCACAAACTCCAGGGCACCACCCTTACAAAACCGTGATTGACTTAGGTAACAAATATTTCGCAAAAGGCCAAGCCTATGTTGCTCTAAGTCGTGTAAAGACATTGGAGGGTAAGTTCTTTGCGACTTAGAGCCAAACAAGCTACTGAAGAAACCACACGGCGAAAAAGCGTTGCGTGAAATGCAACGATTGAGACTATTGTAAATAAACAAAGACCAATTGTAAATCAGACAATTGTAAATAAAAATCTAAATTATAAGAATTGGCTAGGTCAAAATGGTTAAGTCCAGTAGCTTGCTGGTTAAAGTAGAATACGACTAACTGTTTCAACTTACCCATAATATTTAAAGAATTATCTAGCAACTCTTGACCGTTAATAAGGACTTGTACCTTCCATCATCAGCTGAGCATAATGCAATGATGATAACCAGACGAAAATAACTGAATAACTTTAGAAAAATATAAGTAAACCATTGTTAGTGCCTATAATATTTGAGGGTTTCTCTTGATTCGGTGTGATAAGGAGACTACCTCAGGGACACATTATAAAGAATATGACTAATAGTATTATGTACCTACCTATAATACACGTATCTTTTAAGAATTATCCTCTTACTCTTAACCATTAAAGAGTTGTACCTTCCGTTATCAGCTCAGCATGGTGAGATGATGACTACCATATGCAAATACTTAAATACTTAGCTTATGAAAATATACGAAAAACCTTATACGTACCTACAATATTTGAGGGTTGCCCTCAATTTCCCTGGGATTCCATCATCAGATCCCAACTTGGTAGCAATGGGTGGTCCCTTCAGGAATATATTCTTTTAAATAAAAAAAGTTTTTTTAAAATCGGTCTACAATTGGCGGAGTAGTATAAAAAAAATACAAACAGTTGAACATAGAACCTCCTCCTTTTTTGGAAGTTGATTAAAAATACATAGGTACCTTATACATTAAATGTTGCCTCATTGGGCTGTAAAGAGCCTATATTTGTGGCCGGTCCTAAGACGAGATCAGCTGGAGGACGGGGAGCTCGTACGTAAAATTTGACGATGAAACTTTTGGTCTTAGGTTAAAAGATAGTGACGGTTGCATACCCATACCTCCATCATATACTACATTTCAAGCGACAAGGGGACACGGAAATGTGGAGCGTCATATGTTCATCAAGGTACCATCCGGAACTTGGTAAAAAGAATTTCGCTAAAGGGCAAATATATGTTGCACTAAGCCGTGTCAAAACTTTGGAAGGCATAGCGTCGTTAGATTTGGACGCCAGCAAATTATTAAATCGACCACATGATGAGAGATCGTTAACAGAAATGACAAGACTACGAAATCTGACGATCGAAGCCACACATAATATACGACTTTTATGACTTCTACGACTTTTATACGGCACTTACTGCCATAATGCAATCTAATGTCAATTGCTCACGACCTTTAGCTGAATGTTGCTATTTCAGAATCTGGGTTGTTAACCGTTAAGGAGGTCTCTGGTTCTCCACTATCAGCTCCACTTTGCTACCCTGATCTTAACCAACTTCTGCCTTTAAGCAAAATATGATATAGAATTATATTGCGATTTAAATAACACTGGTTGAGCCCTAATTAGTGACTGATGGCTTGTGTCTTCATCATCAGTTTCTCTTCACCAAATGATTATTTTCGAGTGTAAATGCTTGTTCTACTTTAATAAACACCGAAATCACCGTAGATGTGCTCATAATATTCGAGAAATTCCTTCGATTCCTCATGGATCCCGGCATCAGATCTTCACCAAAATTTTATGGGACCAATTTGGATATACCTTCTCATAACCAAAAAAATAATTTTCCAAATCGTCGTGTTAATGACGGAGGTTTGAGGTAACAAACATAAAAAAAAAATACAACCGAATTGAGAACCCCTCTTTTTTGAAGTCGGTTAAAAAATAGGTAGATTAGATAGGTTATACGGGCTCCGAAAATCGCACACCAAAATTACACCAATTGGCAAACCATAACTCAGTCTCGCGTACAGATTACTTTGTTATATATTGGATTACGCGTCAAATAAACAAAAATGCCGTCGTACTTAATGAGATTTTGCACTAATTACTCAATAAAAGCGTCAAAAGCATTTACGACTTGTGTGTTATTGCAATATTATCAGATTTATGTGTGCATAAGCCTGGCCTTTTTTACACGTGGATTATCGTGTAGGTAACCAATCTACCTCTTTTTATATTATATCATTGACATCTCATATCAATTCGGTAGTTACTTTCATAAATTTTGGTTATTTTATTCATTGTCATGTTTTTTTTTATAGAGATTATTTAAATTTAATAATTACTTTGGCGTGTCTAGGATGCAAAGCCGTCTAGATCTCAATATGATTTGCATAAGTTAGAAGTATGAAATGTTGTCAATTGGGAACATCAATATTTTGAGGGGTGTGCATTTTGTATTTTTCCCAATATATATGTCGCAGGGATATAGCCAAAATAGAGATTTTATCAAATCCCTAAGGGATATGACTCAATCACGCAGGATATTAATTTTTTTCTAGAAAAAGTCAGTCATTTGATTACATCCCTGTATCAGTTTAGGCGGCCAGTACAGGCAACTCGTTTTGTCATTTCACCAGATTTGTTTAGAGATTTGATAAATCCCTGAAACACGCCAGTGATTTGACGAAACGAACTCGTAAAGGCAACTTGTTTTATTATTTCACTAGACATGTTCAGTGATAAAATCTTTATCATATCACTAAACGTGAGTCATAAGAGACTTTATGATATCACTGAACTAGTCTAGTGAAATGATAAAACGAATTGACTTTGCAAGTTCGTTTCGTCAACCTACTGACGTGTTTCAGATGTTTATAAAATCACTAAACAAATCTGGTAAAATGACAAAACGAGTTGCCTTTTTTGGCTGATTTCGTCATTTCACTAGACTGATTTAGGGATTTAATCACGTGTTTCAGAGATTTTATCAAATCACTAAACAAATCTGGTGAAATGACAAAACGAGTTGCTTTTTTTGGCTGAATTCGTCATTTCACTAAACTGATTCAGGGATTTAATCAAATGACTGACTCTTTCTAGACAAATAATCAAATTGATTCGCCATTTTAACATCCTGCGTGATTTGGTCATATCCCTTCGAGATTTGATCAGATCTCTGTTTTGGCTACTTCGCTGCGACATATACATTATGTCAATTCAGAAACTAAAAATATCTTATTTTTATATCGAATTGTTTTTTGGATATCATTTATTAAAACCCGACGTCAAATTGTACATTTCCCTCGTATAAATACATTTTTACTTTGGTCTACATACATTAGTAGCAAGGACCATTAAAACAAGAGGACTGTCAGTTGCTATACTTTGAATCGTGTTCCGATCGCAATGAGATATTTTGGCAAAAACTAGATGGCGCTTAAAAACGAAACATTTAACGATGTTATAATTGAATAAAGAAACATAGTTAGTATAGTAACAATGAGTTCTCAAATAGCTAATTATAAAATAATCTCAACATTTACATGTCGTATCACGCTTGCAAAGTTGAATAATAACTAATAAAAATAATTCTTACACAAAAACGGAACCCTTATAGTTTCGTTATGTCCGTCCGTATGTTACAGGCATTTTACTCAAAAACTACAAGATGTACAATCGACGTTAAAAATATGTTTAAATTTTTGCACCTTATTCCATTGTAATAAGGCAAAAAATGTAAACATATCTTTGACGTCGACTGTACATCAATAAAATTTGGAGGAAAGGTGTCTTGTGTAAGCCGTTACTGAGTTTGATGGTTAAATAATAAAATGAAATAAATCTAGGGGGGGCCACTCCATACAAACATAAAATTGTTTTTTTTTACATATATTTCGACAGATCTTTTAAAATTATTTTAGGTTTCCATAAAAAAACTTTTATTTAGTGGATATTTTCGGAAATAAACGCTCCGAAAGTAGCATAAATTGTCCTCCTCCTTTTTTTTGTAAACGGTATGTCTAACAAGATCAAGCTTAATAAATACTTTCAACGAAAATTGTTTTCAATATGATCGAATATACAGTTTTTGAGTTATTGACAAAAAACGGCGTTTCTCAACAAAAGGACGTAAGTGCCGTGGAGATATACGCTCTTTTGCTTTTTCATATCGCATGTTTTTCATCTATAGTGTGCATTTTTTGGTATGAACGCTGCGGAACCCTACACTGAGCAAGGTCCGACAATTCCGACATGCTCTTGGCCGGGTTTTTTTTCTTCGACCAGTGCTTATAAATATACTTACAAAACAAAAGGTTGTAAATACAAAATATTTGTAGATCCTGAAATTTACATAACGTACACT
The DNA here is from genome assembly GCA_905404275.2 of Hedya salicella. Taxonomy (NCBI): domain Eukaryota; kingdom Metazoa; phylum Arthropoda; class Insecta; order Lepidoptera; family Tortricidae; genus Hedya; species Hedya salicella. The sequence continues at coordinate 17,605,459 of FR990100.1, read as the reverse complement.
ATCGAGAAAAAATATAAAATACTCGCACACCTCTCAGAAAGTGAATGTTCCTAATTGAGGTTAATAGTATATTACTGCAGAGGCCGGGAAAAGTCATTACGTGGACGAGTACGGTTTTGAAGGACGAGGCGTAGCCGAATATGCGAGGAAATTTGACACATGTTTGAGTAACTTATTTTCGTAAAAATAACACGGCAGGCAATCTTTGACAAAATGAAATTCACGTTCCCGCCTCAATGTTTTTTAAGGATATTAAAGTGAAAAGATTTGGGTCCGAATTGTATAATTGATTTCACATGAAATATAGTAATGAAAATAAATAAAAAGAAAACCCATAGCAATAGTTCAAATAAATATATGCATTATTACTTTTAGTTGAATCGGCAATTCCTAAACGCACAACATTTAAAAAAACATACCATTGCTACAAAATATTTATCAATCGCAGAAGATCATTACGACTAAATAAACTGTGTTATGATTTGGACACAATAATTATTGTTTTTTTTTCTATTATTATTGGCAATTTGGCATCAACCATGCATTAACTAAACGCAGAAAACATTTAAAGTTTTTTTAAATCTCGGTTTTTGTACGTTACTATTGGCTGAATGGTGAATTTTCAAAGTCTTGGATGAAATTAAAAGTAAAAACCTGCACAATAATGTACACTTCCACATTATCGTATCAACGTGTATAACGATGGACTTCGCGGTGTGTTTTTACTACATTAATGGGAACATTTCCGAGCAAGTTGGAGAAAAAGCCATTATTGCACTCATCAATTATTTGTCTTTGTGTACAATGTCCTGGTTTAGCCCCTCGTAAAACAATATAAGCAATATATTATTCTTGGGTGCGCCAAAGTTAATATAAAATTGTAAATGACGCCCACGACTTGTTCGTCATGCAAAAAAAGTGTCTGCGTATCCTCGCAAACATCCGCCCTCGGGACAGCTGTAGACCTTACTTTAACAAAAAAGGCTTCTTACACTACCTCCCATCTACATCCTCGAAGTAGCTATGTTTGTAAAAAGTAATATACAACTTTTCAAACAAATTAAAGATGCCCCAAACAGGACTATCCAAACGCGTCATCAGAATAGAGTAGCACTTCCAAAATCAAACTTACGAATGCATAGTAATAGCCCGCATTCCAGATTTATAAAAATGTTCAATAAGATTCCAGAACAAATTAAATCAGAAACTAAACTTGACACATTTAAACACCAACTAAAAACACCGTTAATCGATAAATGTTATTATGCTGTTGACGAATTCTTAAATGACGACACTTTGTAATATAATCAATAATTATTGTTACCTACTCTAAGCCTTATGTTAAACATGTTTAAATGATCAATTGAATTTACATTTACTTGACATTATTGAACATATCAATTTATATTCTATTGTATTTTTTTTATTATTATTGTATAAATTTGTATCTCTGATGAAATTAAAATTGTACGTTATGAATTTGACATTTTACACATTATGTATTACCTGTAATTATTATTATTATTTTGAATTTCACTGGAATGCTTGATTTATTCATTTGATTATTTTAAAGTGTACAAATATATTATAATGCATGTTTGTACTTAGCAAATTTAGCATCATTTTGATAGTTTTTATGTTGCCATGCCCTATCAGGGTTCATGTACTTAGTAATAAGTTTAGACCTTAAGAAGGTGTTGTGAAATGTACATGAATAAATAAATTCGACTGTAAGTCCAAAAATGTATCTACTACAATTTTTCATCATAACGATCTCCATTCATAAATCTTCGTTCATTTAGATCGTAATTCCATATTACTCATATTCATAATGTTACTGAATATAAATATCTCTATTTTAAATATTTGTGTTTATATACTAATTCAACATTACGATTTCAAGCAATATCTTTTACGCACACAATTATTTATACATATTTCAGGAACATAGGTTAGGTAAGAACTGCGACTCTATACTGAAACGCACATCCAATATAATGACACAAAACTTACATCGGTAGAAAGGTAAAAGGGAGACGAAGGGCGAAGCCCCACGTATTAAAAAAAAACTTCCCAACAAACATTATTTGGCCTGGTTAAGTCTGTTAGTTACCAGTCCCTCAGATCAGAAATAGAAGCCCCGCGGGGCACATCCCTCAGCATACAAAATATTCTAAAGAAACTGAAACGAACGGCTGCCAGGAAAGTAGGTTAGGTTAGTTTAGAACTGCGACTCTATACAATTTTTTTCTTTTAACTATTTTGGGACGGAACCCTAAACTAAAACGAAATTAACAATGCTAACCATGTTTTACTAAAAGCGTAATGAACGACGAATATTGATCCAGTTAATATCAACGTTTGATTAAAATATGACTTTTGATGAGAAAACGAAATATAAAAAAATAGGATTTCTTTATATTACGTACTTTTTTCGAAAAATATATTATGAGTAAACGTATAATTTCAGTAATGCCATTATGAGTATTTTATTTTCAGAATATTGATTATTACGAGTAACGATAGTAGCAAGCAAAGCTAACCGCACCAGAGTGTAAAACAAAGAGAGAATTCGAAGATAGTTTTTCTTACGAATACATAGTTAGTTAGCTGAGGGTTGGATACACAGAAACAAGACTACTACAACTTGTAGTTACTAGTAAAAACGCATTTCAATCCCTCTCAGCAAATAATAGGAAGTTGTGATTGTTTTGGTTACCCAGTATTCTTAAGTTAGGAAGAAAACCGAAGTTACGATTACTATGACAGCAGGTTTGTCACATCTGTCGAAGAACCAAATTTGGTTCTTCGACAGATGTGACCCTCGGTAGATGGAATCCTGAATGGAGATTACGAAGTGGCTTACACAGTGAATTCTAATCTATCTAGAAAAATGTAATTAATCTATAGGAATCGGATTGCGTGCCAGTTTTCAGCAGTACACTATTTTATTAATATCGCAAACCACAATGAATGAAAGGCGCCCATAAATTTAGTTAAGGTCAACTTATGTACCTAAAGTTTTACGTATTAATGGTTCCTTTGCTATTCCACGAAAAACAAAGTAATAAAGTAAGTTTTAAAGTAACGCCTGAATCATTAAAAAAAATATGAACTCTTTGAAACGACCCCTATGCTCGCTGTCTAAATGTTGGCACTATTTGTACGAGTATAAAACATATAGCTGAGACAGATGCAAAATGTTACGCATCTAAATCGTCCAAAGACGCACTTGGCTCCAAAGATGCATATACCCTAGTTGACCATAACGAAATCTTCAGCTTTAAAATACCGATTTTGGCGAATAGCAGAGCTGACCGCTGTTGACCGTTTACCTACTACTCGCTCTAGACTTTGACCGCGGTCCTGTTTTGTAAACAAAGTGAATGTTGTATATAATAATATGTAAACATATATCTTCTCTCAAATAGTTACCTGCCCCTCTAATCGACTGGAGGCGGCTGCACACTCTCGCTGAGACCGAACGTGTAAGACACGCAGTCGCTTGCTAACCAGTAAAGCAAGAAAAAGATATGATGATTGTCTCGCGTCGGAAAGGACACCCGGCATAACACACGCCGCATGCCACGTGACTTGGCCGCGAGATACTGGAGACCCCAAATGACTTATAACGGTGCGAAGATGTTATAAATGTGATCAGCGGAATTTAACACACTAATTTGTTTACGATTACGTCTGTGTAGTTGTGCTGTTATTTAAAAACCTATTATTATTCCTATATTTTAGTTCAATTGGGTTTTTTATTGAGGTACATTTTTTTCATAAGTAATTAGTTAAATGTAAAGAAAAATGTGATAAATGGCCTGTTGTGCGAACAACAATATTACCCAACATAAAAAGTCCATTTTTCTCCACGTAGACGACATCGTCAATAGTTACTTGTTATCCAAGGCTTGGTTGGTAAGGGTAGTATGGGGCGCGTTCTTGAATTGCAAGCTCTACAGGCAAATTTATCTAAAATTTAACCACGAGCGAAGCGAGTCAAAGAGACAAATAGTTTTCCAGCCATGCAACACTCATGACTTATAACTTCACTACAGCAAGGAAAATGCGAGATGCCAAAAAAATTTTTTTTAATTGTTCTGATTTTTTTTTTTTTATAAATTGTTGATAATTAACGTACAAAATACTCACTTTTTAAAAGAAACAAATTTATACGGATATGAAAAAAAGTTAAGTTCCATTTTTAAATCCCTTTTACATACTTGAAAGATGCTAGTGAACCAACTTTCTTGAACCATACCGATACACGGTGCCCACGAGGAATAGGAAAGATTTTAACCACGCATTTATTAGGCCATTGCGAGTAAAAAAAAATTGTCGATTTTGTACATATAAATTTTGCTTTTCTATGAAAAATATACCTTTTAAAAAAATTATAACTTTTATAAAAACAATATCTATGCCTCATATTTCAAAAACAAAAAGCTAAATCTAAATCGATCTCTCCGTTGGGCGCTACGATGTTTCAGACAGACACACAAATTCACATTTCAAACTTATGAAAACCCCTTTTTTCGTCGCGGGTTAAAAATGGAGTTTTACACGCAGATTCCGGCGCTTTAAAAGGAGCTTTTCAGAGTAAGGTAGAGAAAAATGTTATCTTCCTGTAGTGGAGCAATATCTTGTAAACAAGTTGTTTGTTTGTACGTGTGTGCGTTGCAAGACGTTGTATTCCAGTCATGTAGTGTGATATAAAGTACAGGTACAGTGTAACACAATAAAGTTGACTCAATAAGAGTAGAAAATAAGTAGGCACGATTGTAAAATGTTACCGTGAAGACAAATCTAATATAACTAGTTTTTTGTGCTGTGCTGATTTCATCCGTGTGAATAACAACATATTAGGTACAATGTTATTGTTTGAAAAGTAGGTATAGTTAATCTGTTTAATATTACACCTAAATCTATTAAAATCTGTTTATCTGTTGTGATTCACTTGATGATGTAATTACCCATGTACGGGTAACTAAATCTTTTTAGGATGTGAACTGAACATGTCTACGGTGAAACAGGATTAACAGTCTGTAGGCAAATCATGTGATGATATCATATAAACGCAACATTTTTCAACTACCCATGCTCTCTTCTTATTTCAAGCTTTATTAGATTCACCTGAAACTAAGTATGCCAGTAACTATGTAAAAAAAATTGCAAGTTTAATTAGAGCTACTTCTCGGTTTCCAATTGAGCTAAAATTTGGCATACATGTAAGTTAGGTGACAGTAGAATATTAGGACAACATCAAGCAGATCTGATGATGGAACCGAAAAGCGGTGGTAGGAGGGCTGTAATATATAATAATGCTATCCTACCGAGTTTGGGCTATTTAGAAACGTGTCGAAGAGTACTTGATAGATGTTTAATGAATAGTACGGTCGGAAATAAATCATGTCCAAAAATGTTTTTTTGTGTACTTATACAGGGTGTTTGGTAACAGGATGCAAAGTTGAAAGGTGATAGCTTAGGCCATTTAAAACATTTTAAGCGATATATGTGTTAGGCAAATGTTATTAGTTTTTTTTATTTAAGTTTTAAGATTTTTCTTTTCTGGGAAAACTCCAAAATTTCAGACTACATCGACAATAGTACTTTTTTTAATGTAGGTAGCATTTTTTGTGTTTTTTTTTGTATTGTGCAATGTCCGTACACCATAAAAGTTATTTGAAAGATCTGTGTCTAAAGAAAAAAAAACTACAGCGATTTAAAAATAAAATTACATGAAAAAAAATGATTTAAGTGTTTTCTTAGGATGATAAAAAAAAAACTAAAACAGCCCCGGTTCTTCAAACCATTCAAGAAACATGCTTGGCTATTGCCCTTTCATTTGAGCTATCAAACACGACTGTAGCAGTCGTATCTTTAAAAATAAGCCACTTAAACCAACTAGAGAGCTAAAATGTTTCAGTCGACTTGTGATACTTGTGACGAATCTAATTATGATTTTGTAATAAAACATTGGTTCTTAATACTAAGTTGGCGTTTACCTGACATTTGAAATGTTTTGAAAGGGTTAAGTGCAGTGGACAAAGTTGTCACATGCAATTTTGATAAACAAAGGTTCGCGGTGGTGTGAAACAAAAGGGACCGATAGCAGCGGGCGGCGTTTAACAAAGATGACTCAGCCGTTTTACCTTTGAAAATAAGCTACCTGAACTGATAAGAGGGAATTTGTATTTATTTTTACTTACGACGAAATCAAACAAAAGCATAAAAGTTAAGTTATTTATTTCCACACTTAATTTAAAACAAGAAACAATCATCGATCGTTTTCAAAACGGGACCCGCCGTTTCGAATACAAGCACGAGCCCGTCTTCTTATTTCCGTGGTGGTTGTTCCGAGAGTCATTTCTTCCCTCATGGTTACGAACGCTGCTTGGATCCTCTCTCTCAACTCTTCTACTGTATTAATTTCCTCTTCTGTGTAAACTAGCTCCTTAGCCCGCCCCCAAACGAAAAAATCAAGTGGAGTTAAATCGGGTGACCGAGCGGGCCAAGGGATTCGTCCGCCTCTGCCGATTCAACCGTCAGGGAAACAGTTATTTAGGTGTTCCCTTACAGCCAGGGAGTAATGGGCGGGACAACCGTCGTGCTGGAATGTCACAGCACCGGGCAGCTGGTCCTCGTCAATCAGCCCGGGCAATCGGTTCCTTTTGTTGCACACCACCGCGAACCTTTGTTTATTTAAATTGCATGTGACAGTTTTGTCCACTGCACTTAACCCTTTCAAAACATTTCAAATGTCAGGTAAACGCCAACTTAGTATTAAGAACCAGTGTTTTATTACAAAATCATAATTAGATTCGTCACAAGTATCACAAGTAGAGTGAAACATTTTAGCTCTCTAGTTGGTTTGAGTGGCTTATTTTTAACGATACGATAGCTACAGTCGTGCTTGATAACTTAAATGAAAGGGCAATAGCCAAGCATGTTTCTTAAATGGTTTGAAGAACCGGGGCTATTTTAGTTTTTTTTTTACCGTCCTTAGAAAATACTTAAATCATTTTTTTTTCATGTTAAATAATTTTTTAATCGCTGTAGTTTTTTTTTCTTTAGACACAGATCTTTCAAATAACTTTTATGGTGTACGATAGATATTTCACAATGCAAAAACAAATTTTAAAAAAATGCTACCTACAGTAAAAAAAGTACTATTGTCGATGTTGTCTGAAATTCTGGAGTTTTCCCAGAAAAATCTTAATAAAACGTAAATAAATAAAAAACTAATAACATTTGCTTAACACATATATCGCTTAAAAATCTTAAAATGTTCTAAATGGCCTAAGCTATCACCTCCTTTCAACTTTGCATCCTGTTACCAAACACCCTGTATACCTACCAAACTTAAACCAAAGAGGATATTTATTTTTTAAGTGTAAGGATTTTATGAAATCTGTACAGGACGCAATTGTCGACTACGTGTATGTGGTGGACAATCATACCAGGTGACCTTACAACAATAAAAACTTCATAATTTTTAGAAGGTTGACTGATAGAGAATGCCTTATGTCATTAAATTCGCCTTTTGCACGATAACTTTTCTTTTTTGCAGTAAGGATTAAATAAATAGTGCAAGATTTAATACAAGTATTATCCGATCCATTTGAAAAGCTCATCGATTTCGGTTAATTTATTATCAGCTTCGTTACTTCCCACAATTCAAATAGAAGCAGGTATTTGCTGTCTCGTCAGTTCAGTATCAGTAGGCTAAAATTATCACTTGTATACGTTTAAATAATTCCGAAACTTTTAAATAGCAATACAAACGTGTTCTCGTAATTGTTATCCAACTGACCATAACGGGATTGATATTTCTTCTTATTGATGATATCTTCATTCACGTTATAGGTGCGGTATGTATTGGCCTCCTTTTGAGTTCATGGTTTAATGTCTTCGTAATTGTACTTCTCGCAATTATAAAACCAAAAACTCATATTAATTGACTACGATTAAAATTCACTGGCTTTTGTGTCAATTTACAATTAAGCTATTAACTTTTCGAGATGTTCTCACTCTCAAAAACCGGTATGGTGTCATATAATTACATGCATAAGTATATATAACTAGCTTTTGCCCGCGGCTTCGCACGCGTACTAAACGTGATTTTTAACCGTCTACAAAAAAGGAGGTTCTCAGTTTGACCCTCATGTAGGAATGTATGTTTTTCCGCGATTATCTCGCGTTTGGCTGAACCGATTTAGATGCGGTTTTCGAAAGAGTATTTGTTACTTCCTGGAAGCCTCGGTATACGACGTTTTGGTCAAGGCAGTTTCTTATTTTTTTTAAAGAAATGATTGCAATAATTGTTGAATTGTTACGCCGGCAATGACTTACTTCTTCTAAGAGATTATGATTAAAGCAGATTTCTACTCATGAATAGAAACTTTTGCTCGCGCCAATTCGGGGTAATTTTGAATTTAAAAACCAGCTAAGAACATGTTGGACCATGCTTAGTGTACGGTTCCGTAGCCGTTACTACAATAATAAGCAATACAGACCAGCAAAAGAGCGTATCTTCATGCGGCTTACGTCCTTTTGTTGAGAAGCGGAGTTTTTCGGCAATATCTCAAAAACCGTATATCCGATCGCGTAGCTGGCAAACACATTTAGATAATACCTGTTCCAAAGTAAACAGCTTTGTATATGCACTTAGAATAATAGCTCAAACTGTTTCCGTACAAGCTGCTTTAATTGCCTATAATGGGTATGTAAATTCTACTCTACGGTATGGTGTAATTCTATGGGGTAATTGCAAAGATATAAGAAGAATATTTATTGTACAAAAACGCTGCATTAGAGGCATATTTGGCATTAGTCAAACAGAGTCGTGTCGGCAGCACTTCATAGATAACTGCATTCTCACTGTTCAATGTCTATACTTACATTATGGAGACTTCTGCATTTGTTCATAAATACAAAGACCAATTTACAGATGTACAGCAGCTCAGCTCACGAGAAGTCCGATCTCAATATAGGCACAAACTGCACAAGCCCGCTGCAAGATTGAGACTAAGTTCTAAAAATTCTTATAATATGTGTATCCCAATTTATAATAAAATTCCTGGTGATTTTAAATTAAAAAATATATGTAATTTTAAACAATATATTAAGACATGGCTTGCAAAAAAATGTTATTACAGTATCAATGATTTCTTTAATGATAATTGCTAACTATTATTAATTATGAATATTATAACCGTGACAATTTGAGACTTTGACATGTAATTTAGGAAAATAGTGTAGTTTACTGTAATTTTTTAAGATAGAAGATAGTAAATTATGTAATTAAATTATGTATAGGCCAACATATATGTACGCCTGTAAAGGTAGGGTCTGGTGATTCTGTGTTATGTAACTCAACCTGCAAATGTAACCCATCTCCCACATACATCGAATAAATCATTCATTCATTCATTCATTCATTCATTCATTGCTAACAATTTTCGTTGAAAGTATTTATTAACTTTAACGTTTTTAATTGTTTTACGACTTACGTATCAATGATTTCTTTAATGATAATTGCTAACTATTATTAATTATGAATATTATAACCGTGACAATTTGAGACTTTGACATGTAATTTAGGAAAATAGTGTAGTTTACTGTAATTTTTTAAGATAGAAGATAGTAAATTATGTAATTAAATTATGTATAGGCCAACATGTATGTACGCCTGTAAAGGTAGGGTCTGGTGATTCTGTGTTATGTAACTCAACCTGCAAATGTAACCCATCTCCCACATACATCGAATAAATCATTCATTAATTCATTCATTCATTCATTCATTGCTAACAATTTTCGTTGAAAGTATTTATTAACTTTAACGTTTTTAATTGTTTTACGACTTACGGTTTAGAAAATAGAGGGAAGGGGAGGACACAAAATATTCCCTAACTAATTTTTTTTTAAAGAATCCTCAAAGTGTTTTCACTACCCAAAGGTTGTCTAGAAGATATAGCTGTTTAGCGATGAGACCGCCGGTTGTTTACCTCTTATTGAATGTATTGTAATTAACGTCCCAAAAGACTATAAAAATGACACCTATATTGATATTTTCACATTTCATCCCCATCGCACACCAACAGGGAGACGATATTTCACGTCCGCTACGTTGGATTTCAAAATCGATGCCATTTTCGTAATTAATGTCCCAAATAACCATAGAAGCGACACCCATATTGATATTTTCACATTTCAACCCTATCGCACCCCGACAGGGGCGACAGTATTTCACGTCCGCCACGTCGGATTTTAAAATTGTTGTTGTTTTCGTAATCAGCGGCCGAAAAACCAAAGAAACAATACCCATGTCGACTTTTAGACTTTGTAACCAAATTTCCCCTTTTAGGGGTTGAATTTTCAAAAACCTTGAAACACGTATTTACTCATTTATTGTTAAAAATACTCGTGTGAAGTTTAGAATTAAATAGTCGTAACTGATCTGATTTCCCCATACAATCTTTGGACCCTCATTTCATCCTTTTAGAGGTTGAATTTTCAAAAAACCTGAAACATGTATTTACTCATTTATTGTTAGAAATACTCATGTGAAGTTTAAAATTTAATAGTTGATACTGATCTGATTTCCCCATACAAACTTTGGACCCTCATTTCATCCCCTAAGAAGTTGAATTCTCAAAAAACCTGAAACACGTGTTTACTCAATTATTGTTAGAAATACTCCTGTAAAGTTTCGAATAAAACAGTCTAACTAATCTTGTTTCCCTATACAAACTTTGGACCTCCATTTCAACCCTTTAGGGGCTGAACTTTGAAAAACCCTTTCTTAGTGGATACTAACGTTATAACAACTACCTATTGTCATAAATTCAGGTCTCTAGGTCCAACAGTTTGGGCTGGGCGTTGATTTATGTGAGTGAGTCAGTCAGTCAGTCAGTCAGGACTTTGCCTTTTATATATATAGATTAGCAACTTAATGATTGCTAGAAGGGCCAACTTCGACCGCTCGGAAGGAAAAGCCATAACTGTCTTATTTGTTTCGTCAAACTTAGGTAAAAAGTATCATAACATAAAACAATCTGTGAATGTTTAACTCTACTGTACGAAAAATGCTCAAAATCCTTTTCACTGTTATATAGCTACACTGGCACATACAAACATACAAATAAAAAAAAACTATTTAAGGACATCCATGCTTTCCATGCATAAAGCCTAAATTTTAGTAAAATATCTTCACTTTACCGACATTTTATATTAACAACGTTATAATATGTTTTTTTTTAATAGATCGATCGAAATCGATCCAATTTATTATAACTAGCGATGTATACGATTTAAAAAACACCGGCCAAGTGCGAGTCGGACTTGTGCACCGAGGGTTCCGTGCAAACTTTCACTTACCCTATCATTATTATGCGGTTCCGATTGAGTTTGCACCTGATATCTATATCATAGCATACAATGAGGTGCAAACTTAACGCAACGGAATTGTTCAAATAGGTTATTAGAATATTTAAAATATTGCTAGTTAGAGACATCGTTATAATTTTCGTATAACATTTAAGTTTATTTATACGAATAGTAAAAAAAAAAACTGAAATATTTTTTTTTTTGAAAATAAAAATATATCGTTTTTTATATTTCCTTTGCAATACATGTGAGCTAACCATGTTTATTCATATTTCAAATTTCAAATAAATAGCATAAGTAATTTTTGAGATATGACGCTCTAATAGTCGGACAGACAGACAGACAGAATCGCACCATAAGAGTTCCTCTTTTACTTTTTTGGTACGGAACCCTAAAATAGACACTAGAGTCTGGCCAATGTATGTTGGCAATAGAAAAATGCGCCTAATTAATAATTAGGACTGGCAACATGCCAGATATATTGTTTTAATCACAAAATTTCGAATAAAAACAATCTTCTACTACAGTTACTGTATATTTTTTTAGTTCGGCTGGGCGTGAAAACCAGGTGGCGGTTTTAAACGCCTCATACAAATCAAGCATGTCCCGTGACGTGTATGTTAAAACATATGGATTGTATGGGGAAACGAACATTATCTTATTTTGCCCATTAAAACGTGCGTTTAAGTGTTGTCATATATTTTTTCCTTCATTGAACCCTAAAGAATCAAAAATGAACTTTCCGCCGATAGATGATAGTTATTTACGATAAAAGTGCGGTAAATAGGTTAATCCCAACTAGTAGCGGTGATATAAAACTGGTTTTACACCGCCACGAGTTGGGAATTACCTATTCGCACAGTGTACATATCGTACAACGTTTTACAATGCATATGCTCGGAACTCTAGTACTTTACGTGCCTATTTTAGGCCATACATGCATAGAAAATTACTTTACCGCACGTGTGCGTTAAGTAGCTCTATACGTGTCTATGCTAGCCCATACAAAGAGCCACTTTCTGAGCATATGCATTGTAAAGCTTTGTACGATACACGTGCAATAAGTAATTCTCAATTCTTTTCGGTATAAAACACTCACTTTGCTCGTGTTTTACATCACCGCCACTCCTTGGTTGGGAATAACCTACTTACCGCACTTGTATTATAAATGACTATTACAATGTATATGCTCGGAAAGTGGCTCTTTGTATGGACTATGTTCCGTTTTGGCTATTTTACAAAGAGGCACTTTCCAAGCATAGATTGTAAAACTTTTTTTCTTTATTTCACCTTGTTATGTTCAATTTGGACCTACAAGAATAAAGTGATCCAATTTCCCTGTCTAAATCGTCATTTTGTGCATATGACTGATATTTTTTGTATGATTGTGGTTTTGTTAGAAATACAGGCATTTTTACACTGCAAAAATATTTTTTTCTTACAAAATTTTGGGACACTAATTTTCTTGTATGAAATTTCAATGTAATGTAAAACAATATTTGAAAAAAATATGATGTGCACTTTTGTTGGAAATGGTCCAATTTCCAGTTATCTGATAATTGAATAAGCAGGATGACTCGATACCTACCAAGTCTGACTTTCAAGCATCAGGATGCACCTGGTGGAAGATTGTTCAACACCGAAGCATTGTGGATGAATGTGAGAAATACCCTTTCCTAGCCTTAGAATACTATCTTAAAGAAATAATAATAAATTACGGTAGACTGTACACATCCAAGTGGCGCACATACACGTGTAGTAGCTTAGACTGATTGCATAGGTATCAATTAATATGACTATGTATCTGTATCATTTTAAACGTAGCTGCATTGCAATCGCAAATGATTTTATTTAACACAGTGACACGCCCGTACTAGCTCGATAATAACTGTATTTATTGAAACAATTATGAAGTAAAATAACAAAGTGGCTCATAAGGATAACGAAATATGATGATGATGACGGAGTGCCGTATTTGGTAAATATTAATTTCGTTCTCTCTTGTTTCCTATGCAACACGAATGTTGTTGGCGAATACGGCGTAGAGCAGCTACTCGTAATTCAAAAACCCTAAAGTCGCCGACTATTTTTTTTTACATTTCATGCTCGAAAAGTTCTTCATAATAGCTTTGCGAAAGGTGGCTAAAGTTACTGTTTTACCCCCTTGGCTTTAAAACCTCTTTGTATAAAAAAATCAATTAGGTGAATATCAACATAAGCAGCTAGCAGCATTTAGAAACCATGTGAATTTTGATTTGTCATTTAAGATTAAGATTTTTTTTGTGTCAATAATTTTGAACTTTATAGTTAATTTCAATATTTTTTCTTCCGTGAGCCACGAGCGACGAGCAAGCATACGCCACCTACAATACGTACATCACAAGCGTCTCGCGAAGTGAGTGATCGATAGAGTATATTGAATGTGTATTAATAGAGTCGTCAGTCAATGATCTCGAATACAGCGCCGTCTATTGATGTGTGGCGAAATTATTCAAAAGTAATATATAACCATACCTATACCTAATAGCATCATATAGCATGGCATGATTCAACTGCCCCGCCGATGAGAAGTCAATTCCGAAACACCCCAATACATCCTATAACCTTCAATCATTTTAGAGTATAAAATGTATTGAGACGACAGGCATCCGAATTGACTTCTCATCAGGCAGCGGGGCACTATTTCATGACGCCTTATTTAGATCTCTGGTGGTATAAATCTTAAATAAGGCGTTACAAAATCTAGATAGACGCTAGGAGGGAAATAAAAATCCAAATTTCACGAAGGTGTATTTTTATTTCTTTTAGCAAACTACTTGAAAGCATACAATTGCACAGGTTCTTCCCTGTCGTAGTCGCTTCTTTTACCTTTTAATATTTTGTAGGCCTTTTTGTCCGCCGACATTTTCGTCGCAACGCAAATCCAAATCAGAGGCAGATCGGTGTCCAGAAACAAAACCGAGTTCAAATGTAACGAGCAGGGGTCGTAGAGTCCAGGAATAGCCACGTCCTCGTGTAGACATTTTAATATAACGTAGAGAAGACTTTCACTGTCACGAAAATAAACTGAAGCGAGTATGAAAACAAAATTTTACAAAATTTGACATTTACAATGACAAAACAACAGCGTTCCGTTTGCGAGAATAATTAACATTGTCGTCACTGTTTATTTTACAATTTAATACCTTAAGTATATAATATTATTGCAAATATCAATAAATTGTAGTCATAAGTGACGATTACTCACTTTGGTATTTCGAATTGTTTACCAGGAATTTAAAGAATAAGTTCAGAAAATATATTCTACTAACTTCTGCCCGCGACTTCGTCCGCCTTAAATTCGTTTATCGCGGATAAGGGCATTTTTTCGGGACAAAAAGTAGCCTATGTCCTTCCCGGGACTCAAACTATCTCCATACCAAATTTCATCCAAATCGGTTCAGCGGTTTAAGCGTGAAGAGGTAACAGACAGACAGACAGGCAGACAGACAGAGACACTTTCGCATTTATAATATTAGTATGGAAGTATGGATTTATTTTGCATAGAACTAAACGTAAAAGACACATCCGCCTAGAGTTGCTATGACAAAAATTCTGTTAGTAATCCATACTAATATTATAAATGCGAAAGTGTGTCTGTCTGTCTGTCTGTCTGTACGTCTGTTACCTCTTCACGCTTAAACCACTGAACCGATTTGGATGAAATTTGGTATGGAGATAGTTTGAGTCCCGGGGAAGGACATAGGCTACTTTTTATCCCGGAAATATACCCTTATTCGCGATAAACGAATTTAAGGCGGACGAAGTCGCAGGCAGAAGCTAGTACCATATAAAACAAAAAATGTGTTCCAGTTTTAATTTTAGCTCCATCTGTTGTTAATTGTTGAAGTAATATTATTTCCGCTGAACCCACTACTTTGTTCTAACTGAAAACAGTGTGGAGTGATCGCTCAAAAGCACTTGGGGCAGACAAGTGATAATTTACTCACAAGTTTACCAAATACCTCAGTAAAATCATACATCGCATCATGATGTTCATCGCCTGTATTTATTCGTTATTCGTTTGGTCACTAATTTGTTTATATAACAATCCACGATTTTGAGATACGAAACATGCGTTTAAAATGCAAATATTATAGTTTCTCAAAGTACTCTCCATTAGCTTATATGCATTGTTTCATCTCCCAATACCATGATTTGTAGCGGTGACATGCGGTCCGTATAAGCACAATGGCACTGCCTACCCTGAAAGACCTTGGGTCCATATAGGCACAGAGAAACTGCCAACCCTGAAGCCCTGAACAATCATATAGGCACAAAAAAACTGCCTACCCTGAAGCCCTGAACAACCATACAGGCACAAAGGAACTGCCTACCCTGAAGCCCTGAACAACCATATAGGCACACATAAATTGCCTACCCTGAAGCCCTGAACTACCATATAGGCACAAAGAAACTGCCTACCCTTATGCCCTGAACAATTATATAGGCACAGAAAAACTGCGCACCCTGAAGCCCTGAACGACCTATAGGCACACAAAAACTCGTAACTCGTCCGTAATATCCTTGGCCAAAAAATCCAGTACTCTTCTTTGGATAGAACTTCTACGGCCTGCACATTGGTATTCCGAGCATCCTCCGGGCTGTAAAATCTTGCGTCTCGAAGTCCGAGTATGGAGTGAGGTAGAAATCACAAGGAGCTAAATTGAGGCTATATTGTGGACGACACAACTCTTTGATTTGCGTAGTCTTTAAAAAATCTTAAGTGAGAGTGGCCTTGTGCAGCGACATATTATCATAATGCATAATTAGGCCAATAAATCTAGTTTGCTGAATCCTGATGTGATTGTTCTTATTTGAAATTTTAGCGAATACATCTGTTAAACACGCTTCTGTGTACCACTGAGCATTCACAGTTTTTTGATCATTTACTAATAATTTCAGGGTCCCGACTGATTAAAATCGCTATATTCCACATTAGAATTTATTATTTATTTTATGTGAGTATCGATCACGAATTATGAAACATTTCCATTATAACTTGACAATGGTAGGTACTGGACTTGGTTTTTTCTTTTTAGTTTTTTTAAGCAGTCGGGTTTTTTGTTTTTTTTTTTTTTTTGTTTTATACTTTTTAGTTTAAATTATAAGTCAGTAAATTTCGCAATCTTTATCGTGGGGATTATTGAGAAGCTTGCACAGATTTATTTACAATTAAATAAAAATTGAGTGAGAACGGGTTGCGAACCAACTTTAAATCGTTCTAGTTCCTAACTGGTCATTCAAAATAAAAAAATGATAAAAAAACCTAATAATGATTTTCAAATCCCTATCAATGATACCCCACTCAATATAGTACGTCGATTTACATTTTTTTTAACAATATGGCGTCTCATTATCGCCATTTTAAGTTTCCATCATTTTCATGTCTTTAGTGACATTTGCCCAATTAAGACGAATCGATTGACGTAAGAATCATCAAAATCGGTCCACGCGTTTGGTCTCTAGAGTGCCAGATAGGAACAAACATAGATACATGCATACATACATACATACATACATAGACTGATAAACACATTACCTCCTTTGCGTCGCGCAGTCGGGTAAAAAGAATAGTAGTCACATGGCCGCTTGCAGAAAAAAAGTGTTTCACCTCCGTCGGGGGTTCTTCGTCTCGAAACACCCAAACTCGTTGACTGCCGATTTGTCGGTCAATCAAATTGATAAATCCAACTCTTGTCTCCAGTAATAATGTAAAAAATGGTGCGTCCATGTCCTTGATCTAATTTTACAAGCATTTCTCTACACCATGTCACGCAAGGATCTTATTGTTCTGCAGACAATAAACGAGGTACTATCAACAGCATAATTGCATGGACATGGCAAAGACGATAATCGCTTGGCTATCTTAAGATGCTGAGAGCACGTAGCTCTCAGCATTGCATGATGGTTACAAAAAAATAAACTAGATGGCGTTGTTATCAAAACGAACAAAGAACTTAATGCTTTGTTTTTTGATATGTAAGTCTCACAAGCACTAAAATTGTTTTGTAATAGAATAATCTACTACATAGATGAAATATAATAAACATTAAAAAAAAGCTTCCACTGAAATTAAAACGGCACCTGTATTTAAATTTTGGAACACGCTTCTTTTTAACCGACTTCCAGAAAAAGGAGGAGGATCTCAATTTGTCAGAATGTTTTTTTTTAAGTAAGGTTGTTTTAAAATTTATCTTTCAAGCGTATTGGTATATCGTAGCAGAACAGTCTGTTCTGCAACAAGAACTCATTGCAAATATACCGCCATTTACACTTTGTTTCTTCATGAAACTACGAGGTTTTTAAACATACTTAACTTCATCTACACTTCAATAACATATGTGATGACATGAATATTACGGCACTATACTTTAGTAAAAATAATATAATAAGCAAGGTGGAACTTTAGAATACCCTCCTTTGGAAAATACTCTAGTTTGGATGCAAATTTCCGTAAAAACTTGCGTTGCTAGTTGTTTGAAAGTCATCAGGGATGAAAATCTATTATAATATCATATAATATGAAGAGATAGTCAATTGATACATAGACTAGGCTGAAACAAAATAATCATTGTTTGTGCCTGGATCTGTCTGAATATTGACTATGAATACCTACACTTATAGCAATCGAAATACTGATCCAATATTAGTATGGTTATTAAATTATATAGTTATTACAAGAAAATTTACAATTGACTGTGTGTATTCATAAAAGGTTAGGTAAAAGAAAAATAGTCACAAGTTCTCTCATAATGACACCCCTCAAAAGTAGGGTTTTCTATTTTTTTATTACAACCAATTAATAACTACCTATACTTACAACTACAAATAATACAACTTTGAAATGAAAAATATAACTTTATTTCTTACATACTTTTTATTTAAGATAAATAACACAATTTATTAATATATAATTTAAGTAAAATCTTTTCTTAAGATTTCGTTGAGGGTAAAGCTTAAGTATTCATTTCCAAAATAGGAAAGAGGATTGAAGCTTTCCTTCAACAAAACAGTATTGTAAGCGAATACAATTAATTACAAATCTGAGACTGGTTATCATTGTAGGCGAACGCACTTTAACATTTACCTTTTACTTTTTATCATCGTCTTTTACTGTTTTACTAACTTATATCGTATATGCAAAAAAAAACAATACGTGATTGGGACTCAATCACGTATTGTTTTTTTTTGCATATACGCTATTTTGTGACAGTATTTTACGGTATTTTTTTCATCACTCAGTGTTTGAATTGTTAAGAAATGATAAGTTAGTAAAAACGTAATTTTGTAGTATAAAAATGTAGTTATTTACTGTCATAGTATAGAAAAATATAAAAATAAAATATACTTAACGCAATGACGCCCTGTTTACTAATAAACTAAGTGTAACCCTATGTTCACTTACTTCTGTCCTTAATTTGTATAGCCACAGGTTTTCAATGGGATTTAAATCTAGCAGGCCACGAAATGATATTTATGTTATAACGCCGGTGAAAACACTCACTCACACTTTGGGAACGATGTACAAGACAATTATCCTGCACAAATTAAATTATGGGTAATTCTTCCTCCGGATACACATTTTGAATCATGGTCTCCTCCAGCACATTGACGTAATCACCAACTAGCCCGACTGGGCACTCTGACAAGTTCTCCCGGGTCAGCCCAGCTCATTCAACTCCACATATTCACTGTAATGCGACCAGATTGCACATTGGGCACTACGTGATCGCTATTATAACGCGTATTATTTCGACGCCACAAGCTTAAACGTCCGTGTTGACTAGTGAAACGTTTTTTCGTCAGTTAAAATGACGTTACTACAATCGGCATTTAAGTATTCTCGAGCAAACTTTAGTCTCGCTTCTTTGAGCTGTGGAGTCAGCAAGGGTTTGACTGCATGCTTGCGAGGATGTAAACCCTCACTGTGTGGAGAACACGGCGAACAGTGTCCACGCCTGTGTTAAATAAACGGGTGTAATGGGTTGTTGGTGGAAAACCATTTTCTTCGTATTCCTGGACCATGCTTTGACGCCGCTGTGCGCTTATAAGTCGAGGTCTACCGGTCCTTTGGCGGTGCAGATCCTATATGATCCTTCCTCTGTGAATTGTCGCACCCATAACACAACTGTTTTCCTCTGTAACAATTTTCAGAAATGTATAATCATTATTAAATTAGCATACAGATATAACTAATATAAAAAAAATCTAGAAAGAAATGTAAACAATAATACTTACGCTTAAACCGGTGTCTGTGGCAATTTCTGTCAAATTTTTGAATTGACTATGCAAAGTAATTATTTGTAACATTGTGGTCAAAGTCAATATTGAAACGAGTACCCATTATTACAAAATAAAAGAACTAAATAAATACTAAAACTCAATCAAAAATACAATCGAACCGACGGCAGCCGCAAGGGAACGAACGAACAGTTTCTTTGTATAAAAACTATTACGGTATATTCATAATCTTAAGTCTACCCTCTAAGTATGTTACTTTTATATAATTGTTGCACTATTAAACAACGATTCAACATGTGACTTAATTATAAATATTTATTCGTTTAAATAAAAATGTTTTGTTTAAGCAGCTGTTAATGAATCTCAGTAAAAAATAAAAAATATAAAAAACTATTAACACTGAACGCATGCCTTGCAAACGTAGGTGATTAGTGATTACAAATACGGTTATAAATTTCATCCACGTCGAATATTGCTTGATGGCTAAGGGGTTTAATGAGTTGATCTATACGGCAAATGTTCCGGGTTCAAATCCTCTCGAACGGTATAGGAAAAAAGCGTTTTTGTATTTTGTGTTTGAATTAGCAAAATCATCGATGGCTTTGGTATATATGACGGTGAATCTAAGTAATATTTAATTGATGTTGCATTCAAAAATACTGGATTCTAAAAATACGTTCCATAATGTAAATTGAATATTTGAATGACTTGCCGTGTGTTTGGCGATCGTAAGTTCAAACGAGATTTTTTTTTAATATTTTGATGTTATCAACGCCATCTAGTAAGATCTTATGAGACCAATGTAGTTACCGGATAGATGGCGTCTCGTTTCGCTGCAAAGCAAACTTTCTGACAAATGTCCATGCAATTATGCTGTCCACTACCCATCGTGAGCACAATCTCCTGACTCGAAAATGGCCGCCGATGAAATTTCAAGGATCTCTTCTATTTGTTAATAATTGAAGTCACTTTTGGATCGTCGTTAGGAATCCTTTTCGAAGCCAGGATGTTTTTTCCATAACTGCCGGGAGGGCCACTTCTTTCGTCATAACTTAAGGAGAAGATACCTCGTTTAAATTGTAACGACGTTGTGTGTTTGACGACCGATTAAGCTCAGCGAGAGGGACGTTGCCTGCGAAGCTGAAGGTCCTGGGTTCAAATATTTGTGTGATGAGCAATAAATATTTGTCCCTGAGTCTTAGATATTTTCTATGTATATAAGTAAATATATCGTCGTATAGTACTCATAGTACAAGCCTTATTGAGCTTACTACCTGAATAAAATAAATAGTCCGTTTACTACTTACTTAATTATTAGATATTAACATCTAAATTAACATGGCATTAACTGTAAGTAATAAATTCTTGTATGTACTCATACATTCTAAGCAATACGGATTCAATCCCTATTTAATATTGGCATCCTACGTACCAACTATTGCGTCCTAATAAAATAAAAAGTAAATATTCAGTTGTAAAGTGACCGACACTTTGGATAGCTGACCGTCATTTTCGATAAATGCTCGGAAGTTTTTGACAATTACTGACACTCTTATTTTTGATACATAATTTATAGTTGTGTTTCAACTTATTGAAGCCAATTTTTAGCCGGTTAAAAATAAAACAACTAAATAATGTTTTTCTCTGAAACAAGACATCTCTCGACATTGTTAAATGAAAATAGGCGAGCTAATGTTCTTATAAGCGGTTCTTGTCAAGCCGTTTAAATATTTGAATATTTTTACATCGATGTAATCCAAATGATGACTTTAATATACAAATAATAACAAAGTAATTGCAACTTATACTCTGGTAATTTATGTTATTATTGCACTGCAGTATATCCGACATCAACGTGTGCTTCAAATGGAAATGTTATACATGAAAAGCCAGCCAAGTGCGACTCGTACTCGCGCACCGATGATTCCGTACTATCACTACACAATGTGTATATTTCACAAGTATAAGATAAGAAAAAGTCAGCATGTGTCTACCTAGTTACGTTAAGTTTACACCCGGTTTCAATGCTGTCTGATACAAGTAAGGTGCAAACTTGACATAACCGGATTAGTGAAATCAAAAAATGGAATATCCGTTCTATTACCTAGATTTTGACCTAGAAACTAATTGGACTTTTAACCCCAACCCCACATTATGGTATTTCTTTATCTGTGCTATTATAAAGTTGTAAAAAAAATGTCTGTACTTAATGTACTCAAATATAAAAAGAATAGTTATAAATTATTCGAAGGTCACTGAATCGAAACATATTTATTTGGATTGTTTGTATGTTTGTATGTGTCGTTTTGTTGTGACTTCATAGCGCCAAATCGGCTAAACGGATTTCAACTATTTTTGGTACAAACCCGTGTGTAGCTGATCATCCAGAGATGGTCATAGAATACTTTTTATCTGACTACACTAAAAATATAAATTAATAGTTTAAAAAATACTAGAAAAACACGCTTTGCAAGACTCTTCTAACAAATCCAAACACAGCTATGATACGATGTTCCATCATGAAGTTCCAGTTCATATCTTCCGGCCCCATCATCAGATCAGTTCGACAGTACCATACTATTGTATTGTCATCAGAACTACATACAACTGCCAATTTTCATGACGCTACGATCTTTGGAAGATAGTTAAATTAGTTACCTTAGATTCCATTACATAGTTACATACAGGTCGACCTAATAGAAGCGAGTTAAAAAAGAGGATTACATTTTTTTTCTCTAACTTTATATATTCTCCTCCGCTGACGAAGTCGAAATAAAATGATATCATAAAATTGCCTAATACCAATAAGTAAAAGAGAAACAGATTCAATGGGGAAGCGCAAACTTACAAACAGGGATGCCATCCCCAGCTATGTGACGCCGTGCGTAAGGCATAAAGATTGCATGGGTTGTACCTGTTAGCTATCTTTTCAATTGCTGCTGTGATTTCGTCGTCCGCATCAGAGAGCACGTTCCGAGTAGGACAACGGGTATAGCGACCGCTTTGGGAGCAGATTCTGGGGAGTTGATGAATGCTATAGCTTATTTGATCTGTCAGTCAAGTCAAGTACCCAATTATTGCGCGAAAAAGAGTGCCATGTCACAGCTGTGAAGTACAACTCGATAAACGACCAGTAAGTAACTACTCTAATGTGTCGTCTTTCGTCACTATGAAAGAAGTGTCGGTAGTGTGAATTAAATGTTTAAGATTATTCATCCTACACAAAAACAAACCAATTATACACATATAAATTTGTAGCTGTCTGTCATAGATTGATTAGAATTTGGTTTTTATTAGATATTTGTTTTTGTAACTATCCTTAGCTAATGCAAACCGTCATGCTTACATTTAGTTTTTTTTATTCATATATATAGGTATAATTTATCTTAATAAACTCCACAAAAAGTTGAGGCCCACGGCACACGTCACAACACAACATACGGTTCGTGAGTAGTTACTCGTAGAATATAATTTGTTTACTATCAGATATTTTGTTTGTAGGAAACGATTATTTTCATGTATATTAATTAAAGCGGAAAATGTCAATCTTGGAAGTATACATAAGAGCAGTCGATACCCGGTGATAATTTTACCGAACTTAATAGTTATTAAACGTAAAAATTGCGCTAGCCCAGTCCTTATGTCTCCCTATTCTTGACACCATTACATTGCCTATCTTGATCTAACAGAGGAGCAACTTGAATTGTTGAGCGTGTTCAAAATGTTTGCATTCGGTTCATATTTGGGTTGTGCAAATATGACCATATTTCCAGTTTCGCATTCAGCTCAAGTGGCTTCCTATTCGTTTTCAGCGTAACTTACACATTCTTGGTCTGCTTTATAGGATACTATTTATTCCCGCAACCCCTAAATAACTCAAACAGCGTTTCAGTTATTATCAGTCTGTTAGATGTTCTCAAAATCTAATTTTTACTATGACTTCTTCCTCTTTCAAATTCTATAACGATTCGTTCACTTTTCAATCTAATCGTTTGTGGAAGTCTTTGCCTGTAGAATTAAGACGAGGTAAATCCCCCTCGACTCGATCTGTAAAGAGTATCTCAAAGACTATTATTGTCTGTCCCTTCCAAAAACCTCGACTTGTTTTACTGGTCCTATGGACTGTTTGGCTGAGTAATATTAGCATAGTTATTCGATTTGTTATATAGTTTTTGTAGTAGTTCATGTATTAAGTATTAGGCGGATTTTTATGTAAGTATACATATAATGTGGGTATACATTGTATGTCAATTTCTTTGGCACGCTCGGCAGCCTAAACGTAATGCATGATATATGTATATATAGTATAGTATTTTCAACGGCACTCATCTAATTTCGCTTAGCGCTGGATTCCAAACAGTCATACAAGTATTACGATGTTAGTATAGAAAGACACAGGTAATAGGCGCGCGGATTAGAGCTTTGCCGCGCATCATACCATTTTGGTATTACTGTAAACTATTATAAGGTTAAGCGCAGTAACAATCTCCAGTATATCATAGTAGTAGTCTACAGAATTTAAAACCTGTCACACACACTGCAGGCTGATATTTATGGAGGGGATGGTAAGGAGTACAATCATATATGGGGGAACAGTTGCAAGTGTCCAGCTGTCAGCAGTAAATATTAGTTCCAAATCCCACCAGAATGGTGCTAGAGGGTATGAAATTAATTTAGCCGTTGTTTGTCAGTACCTAAAGTCGAACCATTTTATCTCTTCCAAGCAAATGAACTGTCAAATATATAAAAACTGAATATGGCAATGTCGTCAAGTTGTTTATGTGTCTTAAGAAACAACTTATCTATACGCGCGTTGGTTCTTTTTAAAATAAAGGTTTAACGATGGGAAAACCATATAAAAGTGGTCAGCGGGCACTGCTTTTCCGCATGATCATTAACTTCGATGCTGTAAAGCAACAGCATAAAGCGATTATCACTGTAAAGCGGCAATGTTTACATTGCATTAAGTCTTTGCCTGGTAAGATTAACCAATCTTAGTACTTTTGAATAACACCAATATGGTTTTTGTTAAAATAATGTTCAGGTGAAGCAGCCTCTTAAGCGCACTGAGAATATATTATGTGGTGTTAGTGACTTATTTATTATTCGTATTAAATAACAGCTGGTTTATATGATATCTTAAGAGGATAATGAAACTCGTTCTAAATAAACTTGAAAAAAATGGAAGATGTTAATGTCACTAGCAAAAGACAATATCTGAAGAGAATTTCTGTTATGAGTGGTAGAACTTAATGATTTTATAATATTAGAATGGTAGAAATAAATAGTCGTGTTCCATGTAGGTACCACATTATTAGATAGCAATTTCTTAGTGGATGAGAATAATAGTATATTACTGCAGAGGTAGAAGTAAGTAATGTTTTCTTTTATAATATATTTGCTAAATAAAATACTAAAATGTTATTTGCACTTTGTTTAAAGGTTGATCAAGTATCAAGTATCAAGACTATTTAGTATCCTATATTCAGTGCTGCCATATACCAATGCACAGAAAAAACAAATAAAATTGGTGGGGTAAAGATATTATAGCCAGACTCTATCATGTCAGAAACCAATTTCTAAACATTTTTATCGAAATGCTACTGAAACCTTTGTTCTTCCGATGCAAATATTTAATCGTCTTCAAAAAAAATCTTCTTGCATCGTTGTGGTTTTTTTGCAATTATTACGGTAATTTACTTTACAATCGCGATATATACCCTTCCCAAGTAACAAAAGGTTCTATAACTAAGGCATTATATCACCAAACAGTGACATAGTAGGCTTATAATGGTAACCATTGTGACTGCTTGTACTATAAAGGATTTTAACAGAGCGTTATGGTTCTATAAGATTAAAGAGCATTTAAGTTCTATAATGTAGCTCTTAGAACGCTTAAAGAACCATACAATAGAATCTTTAAAGTGTTGCACTGTAATAGATATGCAAAAAGCAATTATAGTACTAAATAATACTATAGACGACTTTACTGACACTCTTATGTACCTATTTTGCACTAATAATGCGTCAAAATAACTTTTATAGTACTAGTATTGTAGCAGTACCGAAAACACTATTACAGAATCAATCTGAACTATGAAAGGACTTTGCACACCCATTACGTAACGTTTTAGCTTCTTAAAAGCTCCCTCAACACCGCTATGGGGCTAGAGTTCTGTAAAAGTCATTAAAACTCTTTTATAGTATCAAATAGTACTATAACTTACCTGGTAAAGTTACTAAATAACTTAAATTCTAAATAGCATAATATCTTCTATAAGTGAGTTTGTGTTACTGTTACGAAACTAAAGCGTGACATAAAAGCACTAAAAATAATAATTATATGACTACTTAGATCTATACTAGCTTTTCAGTATCAAATATATCACTAGTATTTAATAAAAGGTTTCATACTGGTCAAGCGATTCCAATAAATATAGCACGTGGTTCTGCACAAAATATTTGTTTTGTACCACAATGGGCTGTAGCAATAAAGTTATTTCTTGTCAAACCAGTAATAATGATGACGAATATGAGAGTGAGGACACTACCCCTTTATCACAGCTCAAAACAACAGATATGGCCAATTTTGTGTTATATTTATGAAATGCCCTAGCTACCTCCTTTTGTGATCGGGATATATTCCGGAGAAGGAAAGCCAACAGATTTAGAATTGGTGTGGTAACGCATTTACCACATCTCAAATTATGCCCCATTGTGCATTTAATATAACTCCATTCAAATAAATATATTTTGATTTCACTATTTTATATTTGGACAATGGAACCCTAATCTGTTAAAATATGGCTGCTGTTTTCTGTCGTGTTAGCACATTAACAGCACGGCTGGAGCCTATGTGTACTATAGCAGCCGCAGTCGGGACAAGTCCTTACTTTATTAATTAAAATTTAATTAAAACACGTAAACAAATGAAGGGGCATTGTCAAATTTGAAATCAGCATAACGATTTTATCAATACAATTATTTTCGCAAGTGAAAGTACCGACTGAGTTACGGTCCACGAATGTTATTTAGTAAGTCCTTTTATTACCTACATAACATATGTCACTTAAGCAAAAATGGCGAATGAAATAAAACATAAATGACTTAGCGATATTTGTTAACAAAATAGCGCAGGAGAAGGTGTGATAAAAAAGAGCACTGGAATCGTTTACGGTGCTGAATAGCACTATAAGCATGTTTTGTTTACTTTTATAGTGCTAATTAGTGACATGATAGTTGCTTACAACACTATATTAGTACCAAAAAGCGTTTTACGACACTTTTATACTTCAACTACAGAGCTGAATTATCACCGGGTGAGCCTTTATGTAATGTTTATAGAATAAATCAGTGATAAAACTAGAGCCTCTTTGGGGTTCTGTAAACATTTACAACACCGTTATAGTGCTAATCATTAAC
Source organism: Hedya salicella (assembly GCA_905404275.2). Lineage (NCBI taxonomy): Eukaryota > Metazoa > Arthropoda > Insecta > Lepidoptera > Tortricidae > Hedya > Hedya salicella. The sequence continues at coordinate 17,578,363 of FR990100.1, read as the reverse complement.
ACTATTTAGCACAACCAAAAACGTTCCCAGGACTTTTTGTTACTTGGGTTGTGTCTCTTTGTTTACATCGATCGGTGGCATTATTCTAGTTTAGAAATTTGCCCGTTTAAGGTAAGCATGGCATTTAATAAATTTCAACGGCTGTTGTCAGAGACACATGCTAGCCAGTAAAAGAAATTTACGCACTTGCGACTGTCGCGCCACCCTAATTAAATGCCTGTACACTTAAACTGTAGGATGGATACACACACACACACACAGTTACCTCTACCCTCCATACTATACTGACATTACAGTTTTATTCATTCTAATCGAATCTAATCTATAGTAAATTGATTCATCGAGTTGGTATTGTAAATATATATTAGTAGTAGGTACCTACAATGCAGTAGGCAGTAGTTACTATCAATTTTAACAAATAATGTTATTTAATGGAAATACTCGCACCATCCAATTTAGTATGTTTTTTCTGAAACTACAGTAGCGCTTCTAAGAATTAGCAGTTTGTAAAAAACGACGAAAGTTTCGAGTCGTCGAAAGGATCGGAGCAAAACGTGGATATCCAATCATTCTGAAATAATGAAGTGACCTTCACTAAATACTGGACATATGTCCGATATACCAACATCTAAAACTAAAAAATACAATGGTCCCAATAATCTGAAAAGCAACCGCCACAGTGACCATTCTGAACAACTAAATACATTATACAATTTTATGCAATGCAATATACCGTGGACAACAGTCAAAAGCCATATTTTTTGTTATTTCTTCAATAAATATTTAAACTGCGACTGCTCTAAAGCGTCTGTACCGGACGGATAGTTATTGCGGAAAGTATATTTAAGTCTTGTATACAAAAAACTATTCAGAGTGTAAGAGAGGTACATAATACCAAGTGTTCTGTGGACAAATTACCGGAATTTATAGATTTATGTGTACAAATGCGGTGGTTCGATTTTGCAAAAATATTTTCAGCATGGGTCAAAGGTTTTAGACGAGATCAATGGTCAAGTAGTAGCTTATTTAATAAAAAAACAATTAAACTGTGGACGTGTTGATATCTAATGTCAAAAAGATATTTCTAGAGTGTGTGCCATTTTAAGAAAAAATAATCGTCTATTCCGTTACCTATCGCGCCAATAATCACCAGATGGGGAACTTAGATAAATGCTGCTGTATATTACGCTCAATACTATCAGCAAATAAGTGATATCGTCTCCATACTTAATGAATCGGCACCTATAAGAACTGCAAAAATATATTTTCAAAAGTGATAATTACATCAGGAGCTTTTCATTGGCGACAGCTATGAAGATAACGTACGACAGACAGCGTATTTTCAGCGTTCCGGTGTGCAGGTCGCGGCCTAACCATGAGTTCTCGCAAGATACTGCTTCCCCCACGTCTCAGACACGCCTAAGGTGCGTCCACATTTGTATCATTTGCCCGATCAGATCTTCGTCCCGTGGCATGATCGCGAGTCACGGTCACGCGTTCGGACGTTGCGCCGATCCGATCGCTCGAAATCCATGTTGCTACGCGTATCACACACTTAGATCGGACAAGCAAAACATGATCGCCGCGCCGACAGTGACCGTCCAAGCAGCGCGATACGCAGTCTTGCCACGCCACGATGATCAGATACGAGCAAATGATACAAGTGTGGACGCACCTTTAGGTCCTTCTCGTTATTAGTAGTTGGTCTCAGGTCGCTCTAGCCTTTTCAATAGAACAATTGCAATGTTCAACTTAATTCATTACGGAATCTTTCCTCCTTCTGGATCTTTTCTCGACACATTTAGTTTTACATAAATTGGAGTAAACTTTTACCGGTGATACGCAAATTTGAAGCTGTACTAGACCGAAATCCTGATTATGAAAATTTACGAGAAATACCTGAAAATCTTACCCAACCTGAACATCATACCAATAACAAGGAATTTTATAAAATTGCTCCTTTGACGTCGAATAAAGTTGAACGTTAATATAGTAATTTTAGTATACATAAGTGACTTTATGGTGCTAAACTAAACTGTCTTCTCCCTGAGAATCTATCACAAACCAAATAAAATGTCATGTAATGCGGTGTGTATACTGACATTGATAAGTGTGCCCAGGTATTTGTCTGTCGCATTAATATTGCTATGCACTTTAATGGCATTATACAGATTGTGAATGTTTTTCTGTTTATTGTAAAATCAGACATGTAGGTATTTTGGGTTTGAATCTTGGAAAACTATGCATCGAGTTTTACTTAAAAATGTATATTTAAGATAGTCTAAATACAAAATTGTAATAGACAAGAGTTGATTTTAAAATAAAATACTGACTGTTGACTTTGTTTCGGCTTTCTTCTCAACAGTGGTCTCCTCTTGGGAAATGCCGTAGAGTCAGACTTGTAATAGTGCCCTTGTGGCCTACTTGCAGTAAGAACTATTTGAATTTGATACCGAAGAAGAAATTGCATCTCTTTCTATATAATTTTATACAAACCTCACGTATTTATTTTTATTTATTTATTTGGTGGACCGATTTTTTCTTCTATTACGCAACTATCGATATCGATAAAAAATATGTCTAACACTAAAGTAGGTTTTTTATTTAGCTCGAGTAAACTGATGTTTACGGAAACACGTCGACCGTGATTACTTCATTATGGCTGAAGCACAGTATTTATTTCTTATAAATAAAAGTTACCCTAATATCACCAATTACAAGAATTTCGTAAAAATATACATTCTCATGTACATTTTTGTGAAATTCTTTCTAAACAACGAAATATTCACTTTGACACCTGTCAGTTTACTCCAGCTAATAAAAAAACCCTCTTTAGCTAGATTGCAACAGTATTTTAATTTTGCAACAGTATTAAAATTCCAGGCTCTGATTATATATAATTATACGAGCAGATCATTTCCTTGCAGATCTCTGCATTAGGAGCTAATGCAACCAAAATATCAGTTGTATTGCGTCACGCGTCAGCCGCGCGTATACCGCTAATATCACTTGAAGGGAATTGACCTCTTGTGGGCACCGGGCAGGGTATCAGGCTATAATAAAAATGTGAGAACTTAAACTCTCCTTGATTTTCACGTTTTGTTTTCACTCGCACAATATACGTCTACTTATTCACATTTACGTCAATGAAATAAGCATTTTAAGACGCACGTGGCAGATAGTTTGCTCAGTCAATATTGGTCTGAGGAATCCGATGGACTGTGAACTTTACTTGTAAGGAGCTAGTTGTTATTTTTATTCATTATTTTCATTTAAGGGCCCCCATACGCGAATCACCCTCGATCCGTAGCTCTTTACTTCTCTGGGTAGTCTTATCGTGTTGACCACCACCGTTGTTACCAATATACTGTTTCAGTTTATCTTCACGAGTCACCGAAACCAAGATAAACATTATCATTTTTTTTTTTTTTTACGACTAAAACGAGTTTCTGCTACTTTTCTTAAAAACTGCTGAACCTATTGACAAACTAGTTGACAATTTTAAAGTGAACATCATTTCTCACTTATTGGTTTAGTCCCATGTCTCAGCGTCGCTTGACGAGGTAGCCTATATCAATTTAAGATAGAAAAAGGACTTTATGAATCTTTTCTTTCTCTTGATTTATTTTTATTAAGACTTACATTCCACTTGACAAAAATAAAGGCCAAATACCAAGCTGCAATATATATTTTTTACGTGGTTTGCATGCAGCAAGAGGAATAATTTTATATCACTGTAAAAATAGTGAAATTTACCGAAATTTTCCGAGTAACCTCTTAATGCAATACCATGGTAATGGTTATATAGGTGTTAAGTAAAGATAAATAAAGATAAACATGGTTATCGTAGAAGTGAGAAATGTGTGAATTTTGATTGGTAAGATTCAAAGTCCAACTTGTGGGTAACACGTGTAAAACTTTGACACATCTGAAATAGGTGATATATGTAACAGATATCTATTCTATTATAAAAAAAACAGTGCATAAATACATTTTCAAAAAATCGAAAAATATTTGATTTATTTTGTATGTGTCTGACTTCACCACACCAAATCGGCGAAACAGATTTCAACTATTTCTTGGTACACGGGTAGCGGGTATCTTATCTACAGATCGTTGCTTTACTCTGATTAATAGGACACTTTTTACCCGAATACGCAATAAGAAATAGAGGTTTATGACTTGTTTCTTCCGCGAACGAAGTTGCGGGCACCTGCTAGTTATTAAATGAAACTGTTTATTGAAATAAAAAAAAATAACGGATTATATCGCGTATATTATCTCATTTTACTTCCCAACGTTTCGGAAGCTTTTCAGCTTTCCATGGTCACGGGTGGACTGAGAAAAGATATATTTTTCTCTGTCAAAGTTACAATTTGTGCAAACTACCCATTTTTGAAAAAACAAATAAAGGTACATACATGCCAGATGGGCCTAAGCTGTAAAGACAGTTACACATGTGCCAGAAGGGCTTAATTATTTTATTTTAATAATTTACCAAAATTTTATTTTATTTTTATTTTATTTAATCCGTTAAATTGTTTTATTTCAATGAGTAATAATCGCGGAAACAGAAGAAAATATTATGAAACTGTTTAGATTTTCTGCGAAAAAAAAACTTCGTCTGCGAAAAAAAAATATAACCCTATTTTTTTCTTCAGCGTAATCAGATAAAAAGTATTCTATAACCATCTGTGGATGCCCAGCTACCCATTTACCAAAAATAGTTGTAATCCATCTGGCCGACGGCTAGCCGTTATACCTATATAAATTAAGTGACCTTCAATAATCCATTTCATTTATTATTATTTTGAGAATATCGTCACTGTACAGACCAACTTTATAATATTATAGACTAGAAAGTACCGCAACTTCGTCGGAAAATTATAACCCTCTTTTTTAACCTTTACACCATCACGTACTCTGGTTTCCCTTCAAAACGAATAAATCTTTCGTCTTTTACCATCACCATCACATAGAGTCGGTAAGTGACGACCCTTTTATTCCTCGGCTATGCTTAATAATTCGAAGGGCGTAAAGCTAGCTACTTTTAAGAATTCTGTATTATCGGAAAATCTAGTGATTCGGGTGTAATAAAAGTGAAGTGGAGGATACCTGTGTGAAATACGTGTTTTTTTTGACCTCGCACCAAAAACAAGAACGAAGAGCAACAACGCCCTAAAGCCAAATTATATATTTGTTATGTAGATCATCATGTTAAAAAGGCAGGATTGTGAACTTTGTCCGACAAACACTATAAAAAACTGACTTGGTGCGGACATTAATGACGTATTCGGTTTTTGACGCATCAAATGACCTCTACTTTATCAATGTTGATAAAATTAATTGAATAGTCTATTAAAAAATGTTTACGCCATTATACACAATTTTAAATTAGGCTTGTTAAACCAACTTCAAAAAGGAGGAGGTTCTCAATTCGTCGGTTTTTTTTTACGTATTTTCACCGACTTCAAAAATCCTTTTTCATTTCGAATGAGGTATCTTCAAGTTGGTCCCATATGATTTTCGTGAGGATCTGATCAAATCGAAGGAACTTCTCGAATTTTATGGGTATCTAAGTATAGAGTGATTTCGGTATTTTAAAAAACAAATGAAGCATTTGCAAGAATATATAAATTAGTGAAGTGAAACTGATGAAGCGGACCGCATTAATGCCATTGGAAATCTTCTGTCGATAAGATATCTGGATTAAATTATAAGCAAATTCATAGTCACAAACTTAAATGTTCCGAATGAGAATGGTATTACCATCGAGATGGTGGAACCGGAAGATAGGCACCGGATCTCCATTATGAAATAATGTATCCTTGCTGTGTTTGGGCTTGTTGGAATCGTCACGAGATATGTAATTTATGTAAAACTTAACAGGCATAAGGCTGCGCGCGCATCCACCAGGGTCCGGGGCTACACGAGGTAGCTAAGCGGTGTGAAAAGTCATTCGCGATCTCTCCCACGCTTAAAGTCGGGCTAAACCGGTTTACCCACCTCTGCAGTCCTTGTGCCTTATGCACTGTACCCCGCTCTAAACTAATCAGTTCAAAGAAGGTTTTAAAAAAATGTAATTCTTTTTTCTTAGCTTCGCCCCGCTAAGCGCAGATAAATGGGCTTAGCGGAGCGAGTTGTTTCACATAAAAACAAAAAATAAAACACTTTTAACCTCGCGGAGACTAACGCGATTTCTTATTTTTTTATTCGAAAGAGTATACTTCTAAAGTGTTCCTATATCGTCACCAAATTAGGATCTGATGATGGGATCCCAGGGATATCGAGGGCAACCTTAAAATTTTATAATTATATATAATGCGACTTCATTATTTTAAGAAACAATTCAAGCTTTTGAATTCGAAAATATAAATTTGTGGAATGGAACTCATAAAGAAGATCACAGAGGGCCACCAAAACTCTTCAATTATAAATGACTAGCTTCTGCCTGCGACTTCGTCCGCCTTAAATTCGTTTATCGCGGATAACGGCATTTTTCCGGGATAAAAAGTAGCCTATGTCCTTCCCCGGGACCCAAACTATCTCCATACCAAATTTCATCCAAATCGGCTCAGCGGTTTAAGCGTGAAGAGGTAACAGACAGACAGACAGACAAACAGATAGACAGACAGATAGACAGACACACTTTCGCATTTATAATATTAGTATGGATATGGATTTACGAGCAGCGATAAAATATCTCGATTAAGTAAGCTAAGCGACTTTATTCATAGTCACAAATGTATATGCTCTTGATGAGAATGATAATGTATGTCTCGATCTATCGATACGTATAGAGAAGACGGCGCGAACAAAATCTGTGCTACAAGCGCGGCAGTGCGGGGCGCGCGCCGTCATACTGTCATAGGCGCGACACTGGGTGAACTGGTACTGGTGCCGGCCGACTGCAGTTGAACGGAACACTAAGTGATTGGGCGGCGTCTTCTCTATACGTAGTAATAATAGCTCAATGGTTTCGATGGTACCAAGTGACAATGAAGCTGAAGGTGATCCCTTGTTTCGCAGACAGAATTTTCATAGAATTTCGTTTCACAGAAATTGTTTCATACAATGTTTGGTCCTTGTATTTTTATTTCGAATATTATTGTTTCAACGACTATTTACTTGAATGAATTTTTTTTTATAGAAACACATTTCAATTAATTTTATAATATATATTTTTTAATTAACATACTTATCACACAGTAGAATTATGTTTGTTGTATTCTTATTTCACAGACTGAAATTTCATAGAATTTTTTTTCGCAGATTAAAGGTTTCATGTAATATTTGGTCCGTGTGTTTTATTTCGAATATTATTGTTTCAACGCCTATTTACTTTAATGTTTGCCTATCATTAAAATGGCTACAATTACAGCATCTAAACTGTGGTGACTTAAGGTGTGCCAAATGTATAGTACTCGTAGTATGTCAAAATGGTTCAAAAACCAAATTATGTAGGTTAGGTTAGGTTTGTATTGTGACTATGTATAGCGGAGCGAGTGCAGCGTCAAAATGGGTAAAAAACCGAAAACTGTAGGTTAGCTTAAGGTTTGTATTGTGACCATGTATAGCGGAGCGTCAAAATGAGTCAAAAACCGAAAATTGTAGGTTAGGTTTTCAAATTACCCGCATTTTTTTTTTTTTTTTTGTCTGTTCTCTGTGATCTCTTTTGGCCAGAGAGGCCATTTTAGATTATGTAGTGAGTGTTTTAGAGTTATGTAGTGAGTGTTTTAGAGTTATGTAGTGAGTGGTTACCCGCATTATTATTGTGAACGCGGTGTTGTGATTTTATAGGAGGGTATGCATTTTCTCGATGGTATGAAATGAATATGGTATTGTTTGGTATGAATTGAAAGCTTAGAAACTGCCACTCGATAAAATGTTTTTCTTCCAAATAGTTTCATAATAACTAAATAATATACAAATTAAAAGTCTACGATATTAATTATCCACGAAAAAAAATCTACGAAGTAAATATTCAGTGAATTGATTATTCTATGAAATTATAAAATGGGGATTTTTATTCATGGGAATCAAAATCTATTAAATATTTGTCTAAATTATAAGTTTTGCATAAACTAAATAATATATGGATAAAGAATATTTGAATTGAAGGTCTATGAAATGAATATACCTATAATAATATCATTAATGTGAATGTTATAATATATACACTGTGGCTGTACTTTAATAATAAATAAATATATAAATATTAGAATAATAAATTTTATTCGAAACAAAAATCTATGATAAAATTCTACAAAGTAAGTACTCTACGAGTTGATTATTCTATGACATGGGAATAAAATATAAGGGAATCATTTTATGTAAAACGAAATTCTACCAAACTGTAATCTATGAAACAACGTGCAACCGAGGTTCCGACGTATGAACGATTCTGAGTAAGATAAGCCCAAATAATTTATATTTCGAATTTTTTATAATGTTTTTTTTTTCATCCTTCTTAATTCGTTTATTATATCGGGGATAAAAAATTGCATTATATCGGGGATCGATTGCGCTGAAACTTGGTATACCTTCATAACTTCGATGACAATACAATAATATATTAATATGGCACCATGGAGCTGATCTGACGATGCAGTCGGAAGGAACATTAGGAACAGTTTATGGTATAATAAATAACGCTATCCTACCGAATTTGGGCTCCTTAGAATCGTCTCAGTGAGTAGTTAGTAGATGTTTAAAAAAGAGTGCAGTCTGAAATAAAAGCTTGTCACAAAAAAATAAATTAAGCCCGACAAGGCCACTGAGTTTTATAATTTTGCAGCAGTAAATAAGCGATCCCGAGGATTACTGACGTTTTTATCGGCTGATCTAATCTTGTGATGTAATGATTATGAGTCATTTGATATTGTACCTATTCCACATATTGTATGATTAAGTAATGGGTATTATTTGACACGATGATTGCATGGTAGTTATAAAATGTTCGATGTTAATTATTACTTATATTTTGTGAAAAGTATATTTAAAAGAGAAAAAAATGTTTGGCTAGCTAATATTTATAATATTGTATCTTATCGTATCATATTAGAACACTTGGCGCCCTTTGCAGATTTTTTTAAAGACCCTTAGTAGAATAAAATTAAACGGCCAGTCGTAGTCTATACTAATATAAAGTTGTAAAAAGTTAGTGTCCGTACATTGAAGAAATTTTCAAAAAAATGAATGTAAGGTTATTATGTATGGAGGTCACTAAATCGAAATATATATGTTTTTCTTTTGTATGTTCGTATGTGTCGTTGTGGCTTCATCATCAAAACGGTTAAACAGAATTCAACTATACTTTTTTACACGAGTAGCTGGGTATTCAAAGGTGGTTAAAAGATACTTTTTATTCGACTAGGCTGCCGAGAAAAACAGGGGTTTTGACTTTTGCTCCACAGCCCGCGAAGGAAGTTGCGGGCGCCTTTTCGTACTAAATAAAAGTAAGTATAGTTTGTCCCAGATTTTTGCTAGATAACTAAAATATAGAAATATAGATCCTCATCAAATTCACATTACTGACGTCAATTTATCTGAGAGGTTTAATAATGAATACGTTTTGATAAACAACAGCCCACATACCTATACAGATAAATTATGAAAGCAATCGTAACAAAATAATAGCATTAAAACAAATACTTTTCATAATATTTTCTTCTGTTTCCGCGATTATTACTCATTGAAATAAAACAATTTAACGGATTATATCGCGTATATTATCTCATTTTAGTTCCCGACGTTTCGGAAGCTTTTCAGCTCTCCATGGTCACGGGAGGACAAAAATACTTTTCATATTCAAATTATCAAACATCACATGAATTACGTACATTATGCGCGTAACAGGATTAATATATATATATATGTCATATAACACGTTTTAGCGTAATAGCCCAAAAACCAGTCCAGTCTGTGAGGCAAAATTACGGAGTTTACCAATTAAAATTTAGGTATCTTACATACCTCCAAATGCCACTCAAACAGGCCAATATACGCGTCGTCTCATAACCCATCACACGCGGCACAAAAACTTCAGTGATCGCTTGACATCCTGCCGTAATCGCTAGCCCGTAGACAAATGTCGGTCAACATGGGGAAGACGCAGGCCATTATCACAGGAAGAGTCAAGCAGCCGACGTCCCTTAAAGGGCTCGGTGAGAAGATCGCCTGTCAACACGCGGTGTTGTACCTGGGCGTCACCATCGGCAGAGAACTCACAACGCACCGCATGGCTAACGAAGTCTGCGCGCACATTTCTTCGCCCATTCCTAGCCAGCAGCCTCCCCCTCCGCACGAAGTTAGGGATTTACAAGACGTACCTGCGATCCCGTGTCACCTACGCGGCACCCTCATGGTATGCCTTCACATCGGACACCAGCAGAAAGAGGCTGCGTGCGCAGGAAAACCAAGCCCTGCGTACTACCGTCTCAGGACCGCAATACATGCGGAACGATCCTTCCTAACCTGAAATGGCAAAGACTGGACGACTTCATCGGCCAGCCCACCGCCGCCATGTTCCATCGTACGGACTATTCGAGTATTCCATCCCTAGTCGGGATCGCGCCACTACATATCCGTCCTCCGGAGAATAGAAGCCGAGTTCTGCTGAGAGAGCTCGCCCCGCCTCTGAGTCTCCTGCTCGCCCAAGACTACATACCGCTGAAAAGCCACAGAAACAGCAACTGCCAACTTGAAAGCCACAGAAGAGGCCAACAGTTACAATCGACGTCGACGACGACGACGACGAACACCAGAACCTATGGCCCCCCTGACCCTGTCTGCCTGCTTATAAAAGCAATTGAGAAGATTACCCGCTGTAGCGGGTGGAGATTTCTCCGTGAAAGAGAGCTCTGGTCTGAAATGGCGCCTCCATGCCGAGGAGCATGAGAAGGGTTTACTAATGTTTAGCTAATTATGTTTCCCAAACTGTTTCACTTCCCAAATATTTCATTTCCCAAACTTGGGTTTTTTTGAAAACAATACAATTTTCAGAATATCTATAAATCAAACCTAACCTAACCTATTGGGCTCTACACAATGGCTTAAAAAAATATCTGGATTTTCTTCTATTTCGGAGAAAAGCGCGAGTTTGGGAAATGAAACATTTGGGAATTGAGGCAGTTTGGGAAGAATAGTTTGCTAAAAGAAAGTATCCGGCATGGGAAGACCACTGATTAACGCAAATATGTGTCTAGGTCACCCAGCTTATCCTAGATTGGTTAAAAAGTTACGAGACAAATCCCAACAAAAATAAATGCGTATACGAATTGATATTAGTTTGGCAATTTATTATTATTTTATTTTTATTTTTGCAAAGTTATTTTTGTACTTAATCCATTTTGGATCACGTTTTGTCATCAGGTTTTACTGAAAGGAATAAGTACACTTTCCTTTTGGGATAGTTATTTTATCCTGTGAATACATTTGTGTAACATTCATAGTGAATATTGGTGACATCTTGGTGACACAGATACTAGAAATGTATACTTAGTGTTTTATTTTGTGCTTTGATAAGAAAAAGCGGGTCTGATTTGAAAATATTCAATTCGTCCACATCAGACCAGTATATAGATAGTAGTTTTATCATTAGTTATCAAGAATACCGATTCTTTCAACCACCATTCAAATAAATATTTTATATGAAACACTATTTCTGTGTTTTTACTGCAGGAAAATGAACACCACGTCATTATCTATTGTGATATACATCCCAGGCCAAAAGCATAGATACATTAGGCACTCCGAAAGATAGAAAGAAAAAGCAGAAAAAAAAAACAATTATGTGTGTGAATAAATTAAAAAACCAGGCAAGAGCATGTCGGACCATGCTCAGTGTAGGATTCCACAGCCGTTCACGGACATGACGAAACTATAAGGGTTCCGTTTTTGCCATTTTGGCTGTGGAACCATAAAGAGGTGAATCTTAATCGTCAAAGCATCGATCATAGTTACTAGGTATATTAATAGAAACCTAAGTAAAATTAATGTTAATCATATTTGTTAGTATAATAATACTTCTATACTATTAAAGGGATTTCAACTTTTCGAGGTGCACGGGTAGCTGGGTTTCTACAGATACTTATAGGATACTTTTTACCCAACTACTTTCCTCCTCCGCGAACGAAGTGGCGGATACTTTCTAGTTTTGTATAAAAATGACATGTCTATATCCTCTTAGACGCTTGTTTCCATACGTTTGGCCCAGAATGGAGCTACTTAACACCTGCACAGTCCAGTGCCCCATATATGGGTCACGACGAACTATCTCCACAAGTCCGTCCCCCACATATGGGTCACGAAGATACGGAAATGTACCCACTCAGATTAGTATAATGATTATACTTGTGAATGCTGTTGTCCACTTGTTTGAAGACGAAAGTTTAAAAGAAAGGCTGAACTAAAGATGTTATTTAAATCAAAAGTATCTCTTTAATACGCTTTTTATTTCTTAGTGACCCATATTATGTGAAGCATGGACGTGTGCTTGAAGTAATTTGCTTAGATGTACGAGGATATTGAAACATTTTGTATGGGGACTGTGAACATGTTAACAAAGATCATAGCGCAGATAAAAGCAGGATTGCTCTCGCACGTGGTCACACCAGGAATGTAACCAGGGGGCTATTGCCAAACGAAATTTTGACAATTGGTATCCGAATCAACTGTCATAGCCCATACAAAATCATGTCACTTGATTCTGATTCCGAGTGTCAAACGCGTTAGGCAATAGGGGGTAACATATTTTTATTTGCGCTTTGTCTTGGTATCTATATCACATTGAAATAAATATTTACATGTTTACAAATAACTGAGATCCCAGGTAACAAAGATACACGAACACAATTCAGACTATACCTAGTTTCTTTATTAAATAGTGTATTAAAATATACTTGTGATAAATTGGGAAGCAAAAGAGTTGTTTCTGGCGTCAAACAGGGTATACGTTTAGTTACACAGACGTGTGTCGTTGACACGATAATATACCACATCCTCAATATGTTTACACCCACTCGTTTTACGGTGTTGGAGTAAACAACTTAAAAAATATAACTGTCCTTTTATGGCGAACAGCGCTTCCGGTAGATTTTGCTCGAGCTTTCGATAAAGATAAGCTCCTAAAAATTCAACGTATGGATATTGAAGATATTTATATTGAAAACTAGAAGGCACCCGCAACTTCGTACGCGGAGGGGGAAAAGTCATAACCCTCTTTTTTCTCTTCAGCGTAGTCGGGTAATAAGTATCCTATATATATAACCGTCTGGAGATACCCGGCTACCCGTGTGCCAAAAATAGTTGAGATCGGTTTAGCCGATTTTGCGTGATGAAGCCACAACGACACATACAAACATACATAAAATCCAAAAAAAAATTTTTCGTTTTAATGAACTCCAAATAGTCCGTAACAACTTTTTTTTTTAATATCTTCAATGTACAGACATTTCATTTTTACAACTTTATAATAGTTATATGTGTAACGAACTATTTAAATGTCACTGAATTGAAAAAATATTGTTCTTGATTTTTGGGGTACCGTAGCCAAAATGGCAAAAATGAAACCCTTATATAATCGCGTATATTATCTCATTTGAGTTCCCGACGGCGTTTCGGAAGCTTTTCAGCTTTCTATGTTCACGTGTTGACTAAGAAAAGATAATATTTTCCTCTGCCAAAATTACAATTTGTGCAAATTACCCACTTTGAGAAAACATATAAAGATGTAGGTACATACATGCCAGATTGGCTTAATCTTTAAAGACAGTTTATTTCTTTTCTCTATGTTCCACTAAAAATTGTTAAAGAAATAATTCAGTAATGTAAATCTTTTTGATCAATAATAAAAGAACTTTGCGAGAGGGGGATGCTGACAATATAAGGATGACAATATGAGGACGAAGTCGTTCTGAGTCCAGAAAAAACTTACGTTGGGAAATATAAAAGTTTAGGAAACTAAATTGCCTACTACTTAAGTAATTACTGAATAAACCCTATTTCAAGAGATATAATACGCAAGAGAACTGCCTCCCTGAATTCCCTGATGCGCCGCGTGCGGGACAGCTCCAACAGCCTCGTGCGCCTGGTACTAGAGCCTCCTACCTGTGCGTTTTGGAAACACTGGGGCTCAGTGCACATGAGAGCAAGGGGCTCCATGTATAATGTATTGTAATTATAACACTAGATTTAACTAACATAGAATAAGCAAATGTATACTAACGCTATGGACATAGTCGGAAAATAAATAATTTGAAAATTTGATTTTAATATTTCAGTCCGCTCCTAGATGTAAAACACGTCTAGATACGTTAATACCACAGTACGCTGAAACAAAAAAAGATAATTATGTCGTTTTTCTCTTCCTCGAACGATCTTGCAGACAACTTCTATCAATTTTACAAAAACATGGTTACATATATCGGCGATCCATGATGAAAGCCAGGACTCCTCTCAGTGGAGATATCGGTCAGTAGAGTCGGTGATGCGCGACATGGAAGGCCGATACGACACGTCGTGAACGTGAATTATCATTACTTGGTACTTCTTATTTAAGAGATTGTCTTATCAATTTTACCGATAGTATAATTCGTGGAGATACATTGTGACGCTCGCTTGTATTTGCAATTTAATGCCCTGAACTCAAACATATAAACTAGTGGTTTAGTATTTTTCTTTATTACGTCCTTGGTTGCCAAATGTTTTCCTCAATTGTGAATACATAGTGACCCCTTTTTTTTGTTTGGTTGGAAATTTGAAAATTATGCTTAATTGCTCGAATTTCTACACAGTCCTTGGTAATATATTGCTAGCAGTGGGTGCACTGGAAAAAAATAGCTTAATTATGGACAGAAGAAGCCTGCAACGCAGTTTCGTTCTCAAAGGACATAAAAGTAACTACCCCTTTGTTTTGTTTTACCGAAGTCGAATTAAAAGTATCCTTGAACTATCCTCTGACGTCCAGCTATCCTTGCACTACAAATGGTTGAAATCCGTCGAGCCGTTTTGACGTGATGAAGCCGCAACGATACATCCTTATCTTACTCCTTACTATATTAAAACGTGAAAGTATGTATGTACGTTCCACTTAATCTCAAAAACTACTTGATGCTTTTTTATGAAACTTTCCAGTTATATACCTTATATATCAGAATAGGACATAGGCTATAATGTATGTCAAATTTCATCCCTTTTAGGGACGAAAAAGGGGATGATAGTTTGTATGGACAGTAAATATTTTTTTACGCTAGAAACTTGAAATCTTGGTAGTATGCATTTAAATTAGTAAATTATCGAATTTTGGGGAAAAACTTATGCTACTTTTTATCCCGAAAAAAAACCTTTTATCCGCGAGAAACGAATCTAAGGCGGACGAAGTCGCGGGCGGCCGCTAGTACAAAATATACAAGGGAAAATGTTTTTCCATTCACCGTCAAATAGCCCGTTTCACTTATTTTTATGAAAAACACTTCAAGTTTTAATTACAACTTTGTAATAATATAGAAGTGCATTAAATGATGCGTTTTGTCGTGATTAATAAAATTACAGGTACTAATTCGCGGAATAATGGTAATAATAGTACCTTTTAATTACTTCACATAACGTCACAATCACAATACTGTGACAATCTCACTTTGTAAGGGTGTATTCCATGTGTTTGTGTAACAAGTCATGGCATGGGAAATCCAGAGGCGATGGGACTTATCCATGCAACAGGTCTTAACTTCGCAGCATTTATCACTCTTTCAGACTCGATATTTAAAACATTCCACTTAGCCGACGACCGGTTTAGCTCAGCAGGAGTAACGTTGCCTGCGAAGCTGAAGGCCATGGTCCTGGGTTCAAATCCCGGTAAGGGCAAATATTTGTGTGCTGAGCAAAAATATTTGTTACCGAGTCATGAATGTTTTCTATGTATATAAGTAAATATATTGTGGTCTAGTACTCATAATACAAGCCTTATTGAGCTTACCATGGGACTAATTCGATTTGTGTAAAAATTGACCCGTAATATTTATTTTTATTTTATATTTTATTTTCTTTATTGCATTTCCATTGTGGTGTACATCGGCGCAATCGCTTAATTTTTTTTTTGGGTGTTTTTCTCTTTTAGAAACTGACTTTGATGTGGGTAGTTCTGGCCAAGCCTCTTTACTAGTAATCAAATTCAGTGAGGTAGTGCAAACCCACAAACGGGAATGCCATCCGCAGCAATTTGGAGTAGAGTGAGGACGCGGTACGCCAGGCGTAAGGACAGTGGAGGTCTCTTTGGAATGTTACCTCTTCACGCTTAAACCGCTGAACCGATTTGGATGTTTCGTATGGAGATAGTTTGAGTCCCGGGGAAGGACAAAGGTTAGTTTTTATCCCGGAAAAATATCCTTAGCCGCGATAAACGAATTTAAGGCAGACGAAGTCGCGGGCAGTAACTAGTTTTTTATAAAAGTTTCCATTATGTGACGAACAATTAACCATAATACTGTGTTTAATATTTCCATCGCACAGGGGAACAATTCACTTTCATTGTATATATGTATATGGTTAACTACTGCTAACGAAACCAAAGGTCAAACTTTTTGGGCCTGACCCAATTCCCAAATATTGACGTTACTGTTTTATAGTTTATGAAAACCTTTTGCGTAGTTTCTAGATTAAATATTCGGAACAATTAATAAATTGAAAATACAATGTCACAATTATTATTCCTGTACAGTTTACTAATAAATGTATTAATAAATATTAGGTACCTTTCAACACTGTTGTTTGATCGTAATTATTAACACGTAGGTTTTGTAAAGGTTAGCAGGAACATTTGAGGTAGGTACCGACGTTACCGAATTTATGATCTTTAGCACTACACCACACAACACTTCGATGAACTCATTATTCACTCATCATTTTAATTAGTTAACATATTATTCAGGTAATCCTGATGTTTTACTTTTGTTAGACTGACACAATAAATACCATGACCATGACTTTTTATGTTTTTTTTTAAGTGAAGTGGCCAGCCTCGTGACGTGCTTAACGAATTGAATAGGCTTTAATGACTGATTACAATTACAATACCTATACACAATATACGTCTATAAACGGCAATTAACATTTTAGTTAGTTAGTTAGTTTAGTTAGACCCTGCATAGTGAAATGTAGTGAAGATAGTACGCCTGCCAATAATAGACGAAGGATGTGAAAGGGTTTACTGGGAGCAGTCTGATGAGGGAGGCTCAGGGGAGGGGGCTATTCGGAAATTCGAAGTTTGTAAAGAAGTTTTAGAGGCACATAGGGGAGAGCGAGGTGAATTGTAACATAAGAGAATTGTGACGTCGTCGATTTTTTGGTAGGTAGGTATCTATTAACTGAAAGCGAGCTCGCAATAGCGCGCGTTTGTTTCAAGTTAACAAACGCGCACTGTTGCGAGCTCGTCAAAAAAACGTCGATATCAAAACTTTCCTCTGTCACAACTCACTTCGGTCTCCCCTATAGAGTGCAGAGGTAAGGAACACAATGTCATAAGGGGTATCACTTGCAAAAGTAAGCAGTAAATAATAATAAGTTCATAACCCCTCCAAAATGGCGCTACCGCCTCTTAATACTCTAGAGTAAAATTGATTGATAATTCTTTTTTCTATTCCTTTACATAGGTGATATTCAATTCAATGACTTTCGAGTCAGAGGGGCTACTCCGAAACCCGAAAAACGAAGTTCGTAACGTGCTGTCCTCCACGCTCTCATGTTATGCTGTATTTGAGTGAGCGGGGTGGCGCCATACGAACTTCGTTTTTCGGATACGGAGTAGCCCCTCTGTTCTCAAAGACAATAAACTTACCCACTTGCTACTGGCGAGGTTGCCTGGTGCCCGGCTTTAGCCGGATATGTTTGGCTTTTTACGGACAACGGCCATATATTTTCTCGTCCAGCCTGGTTCGGTTTTTGCCTCGCTGCCACTACTCGCGCGATTCGATAGCCGAGCGCAAGCAAAGCCGCGTGTCGGCCGTGACTGCCCCGAGTGCGATATGTCCGGTTAAAAACTATGATTCGGTATTAAAGAAGGTATGTCCGGCTTTTAGGGTAAAATGTCCGGCCAAATTAAGCGCAGAGCTCGGCTTTTGTATTTTTGGACCTGGCAACCCTAACCGAGGCATCACTCTAACTTCCCGCCTTTTGAGTTTTGACGGACACTTTTGGATAGGAAACTACGACACAGATACCTCTATACCTACTTCATACATGTGTAAGTCTCGTAAAATTGCATTGGGATAACTCCGTATGATTTTTGATGCAGGGTTATTACGAAAATCACCTCTTTTATACCATAAATATAGTACAATAGACTTTGCAAAGCTTCTTAGTGTCTAACACATTGCATTTTGCAATGGATGGCTCTAAGACGGTGAGCGTTGTTATGGCCTCTGGTATTACGGAATTATGAGCAGTTTTTAGAAATTACCCTTAATTCGGAATAACATGCACCTGACATATATATATCCCTTAGTTACACTACTATAGAGTGATGACTATTATGGTGATATACTTTTAAGCATCCCATAGAAATACCAATTCGGGTTACATTTTTAAATAAATATCTGTACCTATATAAGTAGGTAATCTCACTATAGTTCCCAAATAGTTTAAATTCACGTAGGCATCAATTCCTACTACTGATTTACCTATTGCGTATTGTAGAACATAATAGTAAAATAAATGTGTTAAATTCACTTTTTATTATTTTTAGATGTTTGATCAGATAATACAATTTGTTTTGTTTACAAAATAGGTGATACGAAGTAGGCCATACGACAGTTCTTGCTCATGATATGTCTTCCATCTGGTATCTAGTAGCGGCACCAATTATTCAATGTGCTCTATTACACTAA
The DNA here is from genome assembly GCA_905404275.2 of Hedya salicella. Classification (NCBI taxonomy): domain Eukaryota; kingdom Metazoa; phylum Arthropoda; class Insecta; order Lepidoptera; family Tortricidae; genus Hedya; species Hedya salicella. The sequence goes on along the minus strand of FR990100.1, from coordinate 17,559,482 downwards.
GAGGGCTCTCACGATTTACGTAGTTTACCTATTCGTCGTAAGATGACGCTAGTAGTCCTGACTTGAATATTTTTAGTCTAAATCTTTTTTTCCATTACGTGTAATGTAATTATTTATAATAACAGCTACGGTATCCTACCAAGCTAGAGACTTGCACTTGGTTTTAAGGTTTCGTAGTTAAACTACCTTTATAGGATGAAGTGGTCCAATAACCTGAGCAATTTATTTTTCTTCAACACTTCATAATGAGCGACATAGTCACCACAGTGACAAAGCTCATTAAATAAAGATAAAAAAAAAATACATCATAATAAAGTTCATTCGAGTAGCTAGTGTAGTCCACAGAAGAACGAAATAAAAGTTTGATATGAAATTGCATCGGCTAGAGCTTCTTTAAATTAGCCAATATAGAATAGGATAGAATAAAGCTTTATTCAGGATAACACATCATAACAAATTTAACATGACAAAACAGACAATACAATGTAAAATGTATATCTTATCTATATATGTATACATATATATGGAGTAAATTGTATAAGTATAAGATAAAGGTAAATAGTTTTATAGACGATTACGATTACTCATAATTATTACAACGTCGGTAAGCGGCCGATCTGTGACGGTAGATTTTAGATAACCTATTACTTTGTTTATTTTAAGGCAACAGTATATTGAGTGGCCATAAGATATTTTTTAAGTATTAGTTTGGAGCAACGAATTGAGTTACACTCCTTTATATGTAGTGGGAGATTATTTCAGCACTTCGTGGCAACATACCGAAAACTGCCACGAAATGCTGCAGCACTGTGCCTTGGACATATTATAGTCTACAACTATGTCTAATCTGTCAATATGCCGCAAGCTTAGACCATTAACACAAACAAGCTATTTTTCATGCACCTTTAACATAAAGCAAGGACCATTAAAAGAAGAGGACTGACCATCTCCATACAAAAAGCCGTTCCCCAATATGTACAACGCCATCTATGTATAAAAAATATTTTTTACAATTATTCAACTTTGCAAGCGTGACACAGTTATTAAATGTTACGATTTATTTATTATTGGCTATTTGCGAACTAATTGTTACTATAATATATTTCTTTATTCAATTATAACATAGTTAAATAATTATTTTTATGGCAAAGTATGGCAAGTGTCAGTCGTCTTGTTTTGAATGATCCTTTACATAAAGGGAGATAAGTAAACACTTACAGCACACTACAGAAGGATGAATAACGTATAAGTTCGTATGACACTAGAAGGTGCCCGCAACTTTCGGTTTTGTTCGCGGAGGAGAAAATAGTGGATTGTTTGACAAGGGGCTAAAATAAGCCATTATGACACGAAGTGATTTGCGTCGCATACAATGTTTTTTGTAAGGAAATTATTCCTAATTCCTTTGATGAGGTGCGGTGGGTCGTATATCACTGACAGCTTGTGCCCGTTTAGTCCGTTTAGTCTTCTAATTACTTACAAGTAAACAAACGGTTACTTGTAAGTAATTTGAAGAAACTGAATTATGGCGTTATTTTTTACGTTGTAGTTTTTTTGGAGTTGGTTTTATTTTTTTGTTTAAAAGTTTATTTATTTTACACTTTTTAGTTAATCGTTACTTAAAAGTGTATCTCGTGACGATTCGAACAAGCCCAAACACGGCTAGGATACATTATTTAATTACATAGATCTGGTCCCTACCTTCCGGCTCCATCATCAAATCAATTCGATGGTATCATTCTCATCAGGAACATTTAAATTTGTGACTATGAAGTTGCTTAGCTAAATTAATCAAGATATTTTGTCGCCACCCGTAAATCATTTATCATTGAGGTGTTCCGATGGCATTCTGCATCAGTTTCACTTCACCAATTTACACTTTCTGAATGCAAATGCTTATTATGTTTCTTATAATACCAGAATCGCTATATGTATGCCTACAATATTTGAGGAGTTCCTTCAATTCCTCATGGATTCCATCATCAGATCTTCACCAAAATTAAATGGGACCAATAGTCTGAGTAATCGGTGAACATCCATAAAAAAAAATAAAAAAAAAATAAACATTCCGTCGAATTGAGAACCTCCTCCTTTTTTTGGAAGTCGGTTAAAAAAAACATCTACAAACAAAAACTGTACAGAGAATTTAGACTAGATAAATTGGATATAGGCATCATCAGTTGCTGCAACTGCCTGCCTGATAATAAATAATAATAGTAATAATAAAACCGGCCAAGTGCGAGTCGGACTCACGCAGCGAGGGTTCCGTACAAACTTTCACTTAGGTGCCCTAACATTATTATATTACCCGGTTCCGGGTGAGTTAAGTTTACACCTGATATGTATAGCATAGCATACAAATAAGGTGCAAACTTTAACGCCAACCAGCAACAAAAATATCCTAGTTATAAAGGCTTACATTGCAGTTACCCTCGGTTCCGGTTTAAAGAATTTATTTTCATAAGAACAAAGATACATGTTCACTTAAATGAGAACTTACAAGCTAATCATATTAATAAAAATAAAAATAAAAATAACCGACTTCAAAATAAACTAAAAAGCCAAAGATGATCTTCTATGTACAGTACGGATCACATTTGAATCAACTTTTGAATTCGGTGCCAAACCATTCATTTATTACTATTAACATGACACGCAAGAACCGCGGCGGATGTCTGAGTGTCATAACATAATGGCTTTTAGCCACGTGTGAAGCACTCTGCTTTTCACTTCGACTGCGAAAAAATAAAAAGAAAAAAAATAAAAAAAATTATGATTGTTTATTTCATGAAAAACTAAAAGTACACTGAGCAATTCTATCAGAAAGTTTGGCCAATCTGATCAGGTGGGTTTGTTTGTATTTAATTATTCGTAAGGAGTATGTAACTGGCCGCAAGTTTTTTTTTTCAGTGCCATAGAAATTTGTATGTGATTATATGGCTTCCTTTTAAACCCTAGGGGCTAAATGTACTATTTTAGGCTCGCTTCGCGAAGCTAATATGACGTACTTTTTGAGCAGAAGTGAAAAATCTCTGATTTGTATCAGCGTAGTCGGGTAAAATGTAGGTATCCCATAACCGTCGGTGGATGCCCAGCTTCCCCTGCACCAGATAGGTAACCTACCTATAGTCGAAATCTGTTTAGCCGTTTAGGCGTGATGATGGCACACAACCACACATACTTAGATACAAACATAGGTAAAATTTTATAGGTCCATGGGTTTTAGACAAGTACTCATTTTTCGATTCCGTGACCTTTAAATAGCCCGTTTCACTTTTTTATATCTTTATAATGTACAGACATTTCATTTTTACAACTTTATAAATAGTATACCTAGTATAGATTCGGTACGTTGAATAAAACAATATCAATCTGGGGGCACGGCAGTGCCCTCGCCAAGTCGAGCAAAACAAAAGCACGCCGTACCATATAGGTACCCTGCATTATTATTTATCTATATTATACTTTTCTCGAAGCCGTTCACGACATTTTCGACCCCCTGTAATTTATTTGCTGATGAAGCTAGAAGCCTGAATTTTCAGTGACCGAGAGGGCGTAATACACCTTAGGTATATTCCAAATTACAGTCAATTATAACTTGTAGTTAAAGATTTACTCGTATTGCAAGTCAAAGTTCCTTAATTTTGTCAGTCACTCACTCACCGATCATAGAAATTCTAAGGTACTTCCAGCAGATTTACAAGGTTCAAATTTTGAACCCTGTTAGTGTTTAGTCTGTAAAGCACCAGAAAACTTAAACATTCTGCAAATTCAGTCTAGTATTCCAGATATAACAGGTGTATAAATAAATTTTTAATTCTATAGAAATGTATGCGATTACAAAGTTACATTTGCACCTCAGATAAACAATACAGTTTTTCGTTACTTAACAGCGAAGCCTTTAAGGAGAGGGAAAGGTAGAGGGTAAGGAAGGGGGGAAAGAGAAGGGTAAGGAGCAGAGGGAGAGGATGGTGGAAAGAAGGGGGAAATGGGGAAGCGGAGGGGTGGGAGGAAAGGAGGGGGAACAAAAGGGGGAGAAGATGAAAGGATGGCAAGGAGAGAGGGGAAAGGGGCAAAGGAGAAGAGCGGGGAAGGGGGGTAGATAAAAGACAAGATACCAAATACCAGAAATAAGATATCAGATATACCCGTTACCCCATACCAGATACCTGATCTGTAGCGATTAATACTAGATAAAGATAAAAACTAGTCCATCGCGAACAGTTTCCCATATGTATAGCTTATCTATTACCATACATTTTTGAACATTTATGAATGACAAAGGTGTCGGATAGATGCTCACATGGATAGGTTTTACTGAACTAATTAACCGTCACAATAACATGTTGTTAGTTCGGTGAACATTTATGAATGACAAAGGTATGGGGTAGGTCCTTCCCTGGATAGGTACTACTGAATAACATAACCGACTTGGTTATTATATCTCACAACGTTTTGTGGTAGAAAAGGTTGCGAGACTTGGCAATCTTTTTACATTACTAAAATGAGATAATATACGCGATATAATCCGTTAAATTGTTTTATTTCAATGAGTAATAATCGCGGAAACAGAAGAAAATATAATCTTTTTACATGTTATGTTTTTGATGGGATTACATTTTATCCATACTTTGACCACACAGGTAGTCTGGCTAATGAAAGACGAGACTGGATTCAGCCGCGAAATTTAAACATTTTTCTGCAGTATGCGTGTATGAGCTAGAACTAAACAAATTTGATGCTTTTGTCATTAATTATTAAGTTATTAGTTACTGAGAAAAGCATCGAATTTGTTTAACACTAGCTCATACAGGCTTAACATAGCTACATTTTTAAATTTCGCGGCTGAATCCAGTCTCATCTTTAATTATCCACACTCTATCTTCATTGGCAGGCGATCGTTTTTATTTATTGAATATACCTATATCCTAGAGTCTAACAGAGATCGGTGAGATAGGCCTAATATAGTTTTTGAATGATAATTTTTTTTATCTTCTTTGGATATAAACCAGCAAAAAAACGGCCCGTGAGTGTGTAAAGCGGTCGTAAAGCGTCCATACACTTCAGCCATACACCATACGCCAATACTGCCAATAGTTAGTTAAATAAGCAATAGCGACCGAAGAAACGTATAATCAAAGTTTTCCAATTTGTTTTTCAACGTTGTTGTATAATTCGTAAAACAAATGAATTCCGCTTGGCTTTCACCTCAATGTTTGAATCGGACACATATCATTTTATTCATACATCTCTGACAAATGAAGCATGACAATATTGGGTTCTACATTTGTTTCACCAAAGTGACAGCTATATTTATAACCTAAATTAGTCATCCAGTGAAGTTAAACGAAACTGGCAGTGTATTTAATTAGTGCTAGTTACTCTCGCAAAATAGTTTTGTCAATAAATGATAAAGTAGCATTGTAAGTCAATACCCCTCTGGGATAAATTTCGCCGCCACTGACGCTATCAAAGGTAAGACTTAACTTTCCTAATTCAAGAATTTATGTAAAAAAATGTACACGCCCACTTTAAGAATTTACTTGTTGAATTCAAATGAAAATATTGCTTGTACATCGACTTACTATAATGTTTTCGGTGCTTACCATCACTGCTTTTTAATAAACGTAAGAAGTTTTCGGTGTCAGTTTATTCTTCTGTATTAATTAATGTCTTTAATTATTTACTGAAATTTTCACAGTAAATTTTTCTTTATAATAATTAACGAAGTATTTTTAAACCATAATTTCGCTCTTTTTATTTTATTCTGTTTCTAAACCTATATACACTTGTCAAATCATGATGAATAGAAGTTTAAAGATATTAATTAGCAAATAAACTGAAGATGACAGTTTATTTGGTAATATCTTTAAACTTTCTAAATAAAAAATCCTTATTTTCGTAGCATTTTATGAAATTCTACTTTATGTTTGTTTTCCAATTATCTTTATAATACCTATTGTAATGTTACTTTCCTCATAATGACAATAATGTCTACATTTATGTCTTCTCGTATTGATAGAAGTGTATCGGGATGATAGATAACTAGGCAATCATCCCTATTTAGTCTCAGTGCTAGGTAAAACCTTCATCTTAAACCTAATTCGTAATGTTTGAGTTACCACCTGCTAAAACAACTTAAAATGTATATTTTTACCTACTTTCTTATTTACAGACCACCTTTAACTTGCCTAAATTTCATGATCCCTGTTCAAATATTTTTATTTTAAACAAAGACATTTTACAGTCATGGTGTGGGTCTAGGTAACCCATAACCAGGCATCAGATAATGGGATAGATATTTACCTAAAGTTGCCAAAAACCTGACAAAAGTTGGGGAAATATGGAGTCAGCTTCTTAATTAAATTATTTTTATAATATAAGTTAGGGATTCCGGGATTGTATAAAACAACATAAGGAGGTAAAAAAAAACAAAACATGTTAAATTATGACTATTTTGGGAAGCAGTTATGTTGTTATGCATATGTAGGTAATGTAATATAAGTATTTTTTGTAACTGCGGTGTGAATTAATTTAATTTCGAGGTATATGTAACATAAGAGAATAATAAAACAAACATTGTTTTTCATAAAACAATTAGAAGTTTGTCTGTCTCCATATCGTTCACCATAGACGCTGCCGCCAAAGTTTAGGTAAATATCAATCCGATTATCCGATGCCTGCCCATAACTCATGGTAACACTGGCAAATTATGAAATTTTGGCAAAATTATTAATACGATTAGTTTTTGGTTTTGTTGGCTTGTTAACAGAAGTTTAGAAGAATACAAGTAGATTGTGTTTCATGATTTTACAACCTGGCACTGAAAGTGTTGAAGAACCAGAGTTAAGTTTACATACATTAGAAAAATCTTGCGTGATTTGGTCATATCCCTTAGAGATTTGTTCAAATCTCTGTTTTGGCTATTTCCCTGCGACATACATTAGATTAAATACTTAGTAAATTTATTGAGTTTTAACTATTTAATTAGTCAATGTTTGACCACTGCTTTTGCTTAAACTCTGTTTAGTAGACGGTTAACTGACAGTCATGGGTTCAAACCCCGGGAAGTGCAAATACTTGTGTGAAGAGCATAAATATTAGTTTTTAGTAAAATGTATCTATTAAACATATTATTGTCATGCCTTATTGAGCTGACCATGGCACTAAGTTGATTTGTGTAAAATTGTCCTTTCCTATTTATTTGTTTATTGCTTTGAAGGGTTTATTATCATCTCAATGAAAGGAATGAGCCAAGTGCTTTTTCAATTCGCACTTGACTAACATTATTTGATTGCACTGACCTAATTTTTTTCTGGTAAATACGAGTATATATTTAGATTACATTTGCGGTTACTCACTATCTGAGTATCACGCTAGTTTTCTAGTTAAGGTGTATCTGCTGTTATAGAATATCTGAACGTATGATCTAATTGGGCTTTAGTAACCAAGTAGTTTACAAAAAAAATATTTGTAAAGCTTGTCCAACCCCCCTGTGTCATGTCATAGTTAGAGCTTAAACGGCTGCATGTCTGCTGTTACCATCGTCGGCGTCCTCGGCACATAGAGTGTCCACGTTTATAGGGATAAACGCGAATGGGTCGCCTTGCATAATAGATATTTCGTATGGCATTAATGGATGTATAAAAGATATAGTAGAAAATGATTTTAGCATATGATGAGAAGATGTAATTGTTATTTTAGTAAACTAAATATATACTGGTCTTGCTGTATAAATAAATACATTTGTATAGAAAAGACTTGTGCATCATGTCTCAAGATTTATATTCGTATGTACAAATTACGCCAAACGCGTCTACTTGAAGGCCTAAATTATTAATTTTATATACCTACAAAACACATTAATATAAAATTTTGAGAACAAATAGATGCTTCAAACAATACAAATTTGCATAAAAAAGAAAATACAATAGAAATTAACATAGCAACCCTTAAAATTGTTTAAATAAACAAATACAAAAAATATATTTTGCATTCAGAGAGATTTTACAATATCACAAATTTTCTTAGGAAATAGGTATTGTACAATTCTATAGTAATAAAAATGAATGGAAAATACCTACCTATATGTTAAAGGTTTTCTCGAATTTATAATACACTAGCTTCTGCCCGCGACTTCGTCCGCCTTAAATTCGTTTATCGCGGATACGGGTATTTTTCCGGGATAAAAAGTAGCCTATGTCCTTCCTCGGGACTCAAAGTATCTCCATACCAAATTTCATCCTAATCGGTTCAGCGGTTTAAGCGTGGAGAGGTAACAGACAGACAGACAGACACACAGACAGACAGACAGACACACTTTCGCATTTATAATATTAAGTATGGATAGTATGGAAGTATGGATTTACTGAGTTCAACGCACCCAGTACAGTTAAATCTTTCTCACCATAGGTGTCCACTGCATGCATCTATTTGGCGCCATGGTTGCCTGGTAGAGAATGCCATTACACATTAAGTCCGCCATTGTTGCATTTGTTTTGTGCACTTAAATAAATAAATTTGTCGAAATTTGAGGCTAATGCAGACCACCTGGCAGATGGATGATCAATGGGAGGAGGGTTTCTGGGAACAGCTGCATGAGGCAAACTCGGAATAGGGTCAATAGGGACTGTTTACAAACTACGGTAACTCCCAAAGCATTAAGAGGAATAGGTTTGTTAAACCGCATGCAACTATTATTATTCTCATTATTTATCTTCATTCTTAGGCTAGGTTTTTTACAATAAGCATATAAAAAGTAAATTACCTATCTCGTTCTCGTTCTGCAATCACTATTTTATTTTGAAGTTAGTTGGTTTTATTGCTGTGGCGTCTGAATCACTTCGTATTACGTCGCTGCATGGCGCTTAAAAGGTTAGATCGTTAATTGATAGCAATAGAAGTGACCAACAGGTTGTCGATTATTGTAATTGGAGTGTCAAACATTGAGACGTTTACCTTATTTACTCTATGTAACATAAAAATATTGTTATCAACTTGTAAAGTTATTTTCTGTCTTACGTTTCTGTTCATACAGATTTACATAGTTCATGTTGCGTCTATGTGAGGCGACCATCTCAGCCCCGAATCAATTACGAATCCTAAGAATTTGACTTCATACACCTGGGGTACTGGGATATCATTTAGTAACATGTCGAGTTTAGCACTTCGGTTTGTTCTTAATCAAAAGTACATTATGTTTGTTTTATCAACATTAAGGAGCATACCGTTGGCTGTGAACCAGTTGGATATCTCAACTATCCTGCGTTCCAGTTTTGTTTTTATGCTGATAAAACTATCCGCGGATGTTATTATGCACGTGTCGTCAGCAAACATAACGTACTCCGAGTCATCCGAGGCAGCAGTGATGTCATTCACAAGGATCAGAAACAGGTTATTTCCCATTGCCGATCCCTGCGGGACAGCACTGTCACCTGTTTCCTTAAATTCCGACTTGTAGGATTTGACAAAAGTACTTTGTTTACGTCCTTTTAAGAAGGATTCCATAACATCAAGAAAAGTACCGTTTATACCGTATCTCGAAAGTTTTTCTAATAGGAGCCCATGGTTAACAGTCTCGAAAGCGCGCGACGCCCGCTCTCGAGGTGTGCCGACACGCGCGCAACCACGTCGCGCACAGCATCCACTGTTGAACGCCCCGGTTGGTAAGCGTATTGCTGCGAGTTCAGTAGTTTGTTGTCCGTAAAATATTTCATGAGTCCAATGCTAAGTAGTCGTTCGAGTACTTTAGACACGACAGGTATAAAAGATATCGGTCTATAATGTTTTAGCGTATCCATTTCACCTTTTCCCTTGTAGACCGATTACCGATATTATGATATGCGAATGAAACGGGGCAATCTTAATCGCGAACCCTATCTTTTAGGTTCTGAAAACATATATGTATTACATATTAAATATATTGAAAAATAATATCGAAATATCTTTGTGACAAACGTCGTCAGCATTCAATATAAGGTCACTTTGTTTATTTTTAACTTATGTTATGTACATGTACATAAAATAAGGCTATGTATTGTATTGTTGGACAAGGGTTCAAAGTCTTACATCTTATATCTTACGTAGATACGTACGGCAACTAGGTTGTTCTTATAAATTTGAACCCGTACGAATTTGGGAAAACCTTACCTTATTCCTATTCTTAGTTACATATACATAACAAACATAAATTAATGCTTCGCCTGTGTTCATTCTCGATCTTTCTTTACAATAAAATAAATAAAAGACATGTCAAGGACCTATGCGTTTGCGTCATAAGTCATAAAAATACGGAAAACTTGTTTCCAGAAAACAAACCAACGTCATAAATTGGGCGTATCTACCTGACCCAAGTTCCGTAGCAAAATTAAAAAAATCTTTAATAGTATTTTTGGTTACACGTTTGGCTCTGTTGGTTGCACAACGGCCAACGAAGCTGGTGGTCTCGGGTTCGAATCCCGACTAGAGCAAGGGTTTTGCGTGATGAACACGAATGTTGGTTCCTGGTTCTTGGATGTTTTCTATGTATTATAATTTATATTCATATATTATGTGTATCGTCGCCTGCTAAGCTTTGCTTCGTTTGAGAATAGATTGATTTGTGTAATATTGGCCTTGATATATATATATATATATATATATATATATATATATATATATATATATATATATATATTTTATTGTTATTATTTGAAAAAGCTAAAGGTTCAGAAAGAAGCAGTTCAGGACTGGTCGTCTAATCTATCTTTTAAGTATTAATTGTAAAATTGTTACTTTTCTTATCTCTAAAGAGCACCATATTCCGAAAAAGAAATCAAACATTTGCCATCACGATAATTCCATAATTTATTATTAACGACAACAAGACGTCAGCTAACTACACAACTGTATGTGCTGAAGACTGAATCACAAATGTATTAGCAACTTGTTGAAAACATTAAAGCGGTATTAGAGAGAGTGAGACTCTTTACAAACTTCTCAACATGCCTTGTTCAAAACTCGCTGTAAAATTTAATAAAAATGGCATCATGCAGACCCGAGCTATAAATATAAGGACTCGTCTTGTGCGAGAGATGACAGAATAATTTTAGTCCATAGGATCATTCCAGAACAGAAACAAACGTCAACACTAAAAGAAAAACACTTTATCGTTTATATCGTGAAACAAGTAATTTTACAACAATTTACATGTTATTTCTAGCACTTTCCTTCAGAGACCAGGGACAAACGTAAACCCATTGTTCGTTAAAAAAACTTCGGTTATCCGTGCGGCGTGTACGGTCGGCCAAGAAATTGGTCTACCACTATTGAACCTTAAGACGCATGAAATAGAGTCGAAAAATGGTAGACCAATTTCTTGGCCGACCGTACACTATCGTTTAGTATACGATAACAACAAAAATGACTGTACTCAAAACAACGGCACCAGGTGAAACTTAATTTGCGAATAGACAAAACCGGCCAAGAGCATGTTGGGCTCAGTGTAGGGTTCCGCTGCCGTTTATACAAAAAAATGCACTAAGAGATGAATAAATTACGATATGGAAAAGTGCACTAGCCAAAGTGCGTATCTCCACGGCTCTTGCGTCTTTTTCCTGTGAAACGCAGTTTGTCGGCAATAAATAACTCTTAAACGGTTTGACCGATGTTGTTGAAAATAATTTTCGTTGAAAGTATTTATTAAGCTTTTTCTTTGTATTTTTTTTCGTATTTTTTGGGAGCAGGCATAGAAAATAGAGGACGGGTGGACAGAATTTATGTTACTTTAAAAAAAAAACTTTCTAAATATGTGCCACACAATAACATTTGCTGATTTTTTTTGTGTTGGTTACAGGCATAGATGGAGTGCCCCCCCTAGGAATATTTTTTTGTTATTTACCTACCAAACTAAATAGTGGCTTGTACTACACACATAAATACTCCAAATTTCATTAGTAACATCTTGTAGTTTTTGAGTAAAATGCCTGTGACATACGGACGGACGGATGGACTAACATGACGAAATTATAAGGGTTCCGTTTTTGCTATTCTGGCTACGGAACCCTAAAAATGGCAACAGATGTCTAAATCTGACCTATTGCCATTAACACAGTTACTGTTATTTACATGAAACAAATAACTTAACAATATTTTGGCAGCAGAGTAAATACCTAGTTGTAAACAAAATTGTACTTTACTACTTCATTTAGTTTTAATCTTACTTTAGTATGTTATATCCAACAATTGAATATTAAAATCAATAAAATAATTGTTAAATTAAATGGAAATTCTCATTAAATCAAAATTAGGGATTAGTTACATTTCTAGAAAGAGCCAAAGCAACTAATAGTAGATTGTTTGACAAGGGGCTAAAATAAAGCCATTATGACACGAAGTGTCTTAGTGTCATAATGGCTTTTAGCCACGTATTAAACACTGCTTTTCACTTCAACTGCGAGAAAATAAAAAAAGACTTAACATTACAACTGTATATTTCATGAAAAACTGAAAGTACAGTTTGAGCAATTGTATCAGAAAGTATGGCCAATCTGATCGGGTTGGTTGGCAAGCTGGCCGCAAGTTTTTTTTTTTTCAGTGTTATAGAAATTTGTATGGGATTATATAGCTTTCTTCTAAACCCTAGGGGCTAAATGTACGATTTCAGTCTCTATTCGCGAAGCTAATATGACGTACTTTTTGAGCAGGAGAAGTGAAAATGTATTTTATTAACCTATTGAAGGAATGGAAAGATGCGGTGACTCAAACTCAAAGCCCTTCTTGATATTACTTAATCGAGCTGAACTAATAAATTCAGGAAATACCAACTCTTAGATAGACCACTGACTCCCTTATGAGCGCTTTCGCATTTTTGATAAAAAAAAACGTCTGAAATAGATTTCGGACGTTGTATTTCTAAGAAACAGACTGAGGGGCTACTCCAAAACCCGAAAACGAATTCGTAACGTGCTGTCCCTCTCGCTCTTATGTTATACTGTATTTGACTGAGCGGGATGGCGCCATACGAACTTCGTTTTTCGGATTTCGGAGTAGCCCCTCTGCACCTATTTAAAATTCTGATTAGTTATTTGCATACGCCAGTTCCTAGTTTTGTGAGTAGAATATTTTAACTAAATTTAACCGATTGCCGACAGTCTGAGCCCCTTGAAATTTTATGATGTCATATGAAAACCTAGTTGCTTAAATGTTTTTTTCACAATCAAAATATATTCTTATTTTACACTACGGCCTCGTATTTCCGTTATATTGTACATATACATATCTAAATGTATGTTTTTCTACGTCTAGGCACTTTTGAATAATGCATTGACATAAACACAATAATACACTGTATCTAAATTATAACTAAATTAAAGGTTGGATATCTAAATCGTTTTTATTAAACATTATTTTTTAGCAAAATCTCACAAAACGCACAAGGATTATTTTATTTAGGTTCAATTATTATTATATGTCTTATATTACAATAAAGTACATATTTGTAACAGCACAATTCAGTAAAATTATATTGCACAAAATTTGTTGGACAAAAATGTTTTTTTAAATTATTCAAAAGTTGTATAAATATTCGGCTGCACGCGCGGGAAATGTCCTCAGTATCGCGTCAGCGTGTTTCGTGATAGAGCTCCTAAGACGGTGTATCTAATGGGTGGCAGCCGTGGTTTACACAACTGTACAGTTAACAATTAGTGAAGTGATTGACTGAAGTTGCGGTTTTCTGAAGTAAAGTATGTAATCCTTAATTTTGTATAAGCATATAATCATTAATCAGGTTCAAATTGGGTTCGGATTCGAACCCATTTGAGCGCAATTAATAGTATGTTGTACTTTCGTACATAACTTAGGGTTCCGTACAAAAAATAAAAAAGGGACGCTGTGGCGCGACTCTTTTTTGTTTTTTTGTCTATATCTGTCCGATATATATATTTAAAATTTGAAATACGTAGTTGTAATCATGGTCAGCCCAAATGCATTGCAAATGCAAATATGTTTTTAATTTTCGATGAAAAATTACCATGAGGGCGAAAAATTAAATCTCTTAACTACAAGGTCCAGGACAAGTACGTAAGGTATCATATAAAAGGGCTCCACTTGCACATTCTCACGTTCTTTTACTGTAGTTAAATTTCTTATTATTCAGGAAAATGTGGAAAAAGTACTTAATAAATGACTTACTTAAAAACTCAATTAACAAATGAATCTGCTGACGGTTATGTTCCACCTAATATTAGCGAGTTACTTATAGAACAATTTTATAATACAACCAATTGCACTGGCCGTATTCGCGACCTTGTTGTGTCTACATTAGCAGCATGTAGTGTTCAAGAAAGTGAAAACTGCTAAAGTAACATTGACCAATCTCATCCCCCATTAGATATACATTTTAATGTGAAAAGATTTTCGATTACCATACAACAACGCATGTTTAAGACCCTATTACTATAAGGCAAACTAAGAATTGTTACGCAAAGATTTAGTAACTTATTACTGGGAAAAACTCTTAAAGGGTGCCGTTCAATTTTCATATAAACTTTTAGTATAATCTCATTTAAATACTATCAAAACTCATAATAAACATGATGTATACAAACAAAATACATAATTTTGTTGGGCATAATAATTAAATTACAGAATACTGTATAATCATAAAAACATTATTTAATAATTTTTTATGTAATATTTTTAATTTTAATAATTTACATTCAGTATAATCATTAAAATTTAGAACTAAATTTTAGCGAATGATCGGGTGACATAATATTATACGCTAAGAAGGGTAAGGATCAAAAAACGAAAACTGTAGGTTAGGTTAGGTTTGTATTATGACCATGTATAGTGGAGCGAGCGAAGCGAGCCGAGCATCAACATGCTTGCATGCTTGCGTACGTAATAATGATAACAATATAGAACTAAATTTTAGTAAATGATCGGGTGACATAATATTACATGCTAAGAGTTACTTACCCTTAAGGGTCAAAAACCGAAAACTGTAGATTAGGTTAGGTTTATATTGTGACCATGTATACGTAGGTCACTCGATAAATTTATCAACATGCTTGCATGCTTGCGTACGTAATAATGATAAAAATATAGAACTAAATTTTATCGAATGATCGGGTGACATAATATTACATGCTAAGAGTTACTTACCCTTAAGGGTCAAAAACCGAAAACTGTAGATTAGGTTAGGTTTATATTGTGACCATGTATACGTAGGTCACTCGATAAATTTTGAGATAAAAAAAAACTATTGAAGATATTAGTATTATTTATTTTACACAAGCTTCTGCCCGCGACTTCGTCCGCCTTAAATTCGTTTATCGCAGATAAGGCTATTTTCCGGGATAAAAAGTAGCCTATGTCCTTCCCCGGGACTCAAACTATCTCCATACCAAATTTCATCCAAATCGGTTCAGCGGTTTAAGCGTGAAGAGGTAACAGACAGACACACTTTCACATTTATAATATTAGTATGGATTAGTATGGATTGTTTCAAAATACTCTCCATTACTCTCTATACAAAGTTCCATTCTTCTGAAGCAACTTTGGAAGCACTTTTGCCAGTCTTCATCAGATAGGTCCGAAATTGCTTCTTCATATGCAGCCACGGCTTCTTCATCTCTCGAAAAAAACTTCCCTTTTATTTTTTCTTTCACCACCGGGAGCAAAAAGAAATCGCAGGGAGCTAAGTCAGGACTGTAGGGTGGATGTGGTAAGGTTTCTATCCCTCTTTCTCAATAAACGCCTTTGTTCTGAGGGACGTATGTGAAGAGGCGTTATCGTGATGCAGCAAGATTCCCCGAAGTCCAGTCTTTGGTCTCCTCTCTCGCAATGATTGATCTATAATTGTCCAGCATTGATGTTGATAAATGTCCGCCCCGTGAAAAGAAACTAGCTACCATTTTTTTGCCGACGTTACGAGGTCTTTGTAGTTTTGTTGGTAACTTTCCCTCTGAGAAGACCTATACTGACGATTGCCGCTTATTTTCCGGGTCATATTGGTAAATCCATGTTTCGTCACCTGTAATTATTTCCGATACACGCCGCGATGTCCCGTTGTCGAATCGTAGACAAATCTCACGACACCAATCTACACGAGCCTGTTTCTCAGTATCGGAGAGCAAACGTGGTATCCAACGACAACAGAGCTTCCTTACTCCAAGATGTTGATGTAGAATGATGCTAACGCTCCCCGAACTGACGCCTAAGATATTCTCTATGTCTTTGTATGTTATTCGTGGATCTTCTCGCACCAACATTTCAGCAGTCCACACGTTTTCTGCAGTTTACTGCTGTTTGTGGGCGACTACTTCTGTGGTCATCTTCGAGGCTGGTTTTACCCCTTTTAAATTCGTTGAACCATCTAAAAACTGTTGCCCGTGAAGGAGCAGAATCTCCAAACGCTGACTGCAATCGTTGCAAACACAATTGTTCAGATAAACCAAATTTAAAATCATAAAATATCATAGCACGCAAATGTTCGCGGTTAAGCTCTATCGTTAAGAAAAAACGCGGGAACCGTTTTAGAAAAATGACTGTAACATATTCATTTTTTAAATTGGAGCGAATCGGCAATTAGTGTCCTGTTTTGCTTTTTAAAAACATATAATTCAGGTGCTTTCCATTTTCGAATGTCGAGCATCTCGAAACTTATCGAGTGACCTACGTAGCGTCAAAATGCTTGCACGCTTGCGTGAGAGTTGTTTGAAAAAGAAATGAGTTAACTCGGAGTTATACCCTTTCGATTAAAAAAAAGAAAATGAAAATCGGTTCACGGTTCTCGGAGATATCGAGTAACATACATACAAATAAAAATAGTTCGTATTGAGAACCTCCTCCTTTTTTGAAGTCGGTTAAAAATGAGATCTACACTAAGGTGTCAAGAGATTTCACAAATAATTGCCTAAATCTAGTTCCTCCCATCTCAGCATTGATGATGAGTTTCTATTACACAAACTGAAGGGCATTGATCACTCACAGGATGCGGGGCATAACGGAATTGCTTCAATTTTACATGTTTGCCTTAGCAAGCGGATAGACAGTTGAGCCTCTTCGCTTTGCATTCACATGTGTAATGGAATTGCTTCGGAGTTCGGAGTCTTAGAATTATTTATAACCAATCCCTAACACGTGGAGTATTTCTAGCTCTGTGAAAAGCTGCAATGGTCGTACCTGTATACAAGTCTGGCGATGAAAGTGAGGTCTCTAACTACAGGCCCATATCTATTCTCTGCTCGTTTGCAAAAATATTTGAATCACTTATATGTCCGTATGTTTAAAGACACCTATGACTGTATTTAAGCGAATTCGAGCATAGATTTGTCAGTGCGAAATCTACAAACTTAGTCACATTTATAGAGCTCTTATCTGACCAGACTGATGTTATTTATACAGATTTTAGCAAGGCTTTTGAAATAGGTAGCCATCAAATCTTATTACACAAGTTATCTGATATGGATTTGGCGTAATACTAAATTGGTTGCAGTGGTATTTGACAAATATATTGTTTTATGTGGTAGTGAATGGTTTTCAGTCCATGTCACATTATAACATGCGGAGTTCCTCAAGGATCCCATTTGGGCCCAATGCTGGTTAATATATTTATCAATGATATTCCTGGTTATTATCTGTACTTTTTTTATTTTATTTATGCCGATGATTTTAAGTTTGCTCGTACTATTGACACTGTTCGTGATGTCGACTTATTACCATGTGATTTTGAATGGGGTCCCTTTAGTTCCTATAAATTTATTGTGTCGATTTTTGATTGTCAGAAAATGGTTTCCATATTATTTATGCTCATAATCATCAATAGTCATAAAAATTGTTAAGCATATTCCTTGTTGAATCTAACATTAATGTTCAATAATATCAATAATTATACGTAATAAAAGACGTAAAGTACATCTCCATAACATCTGAAGTCATATCAATCAGTTTTCAGAAAAAAATATGTCCGATATTTAAACATATATACTATTATTTGTATGCATATTCCCTTTTTGCCTAATTATACATATATTTAATCATACTATTGTTTGTATTCATATTGGTTTTTGTTATATTAAAAGTTAGAAATGGGACCCTAAACAGAAACGAACATCCATACTAATATTATAAATGCGAAAGTGTGTCTGTCTGTCTGTCTGTCTGTTACCTCTTCACGCTTAAATCGCTGAACCGATTTGGATGAAATTTGGTATGGAGATAGTTTCAGATCCGGGGAAGGACATAGGCTACTTTTTATTCCGAAAAAATACTCTCATTCGCGATAACCGAATTTAAGGCGGACGAAGTCGCGGGCAGAAGCTAGTCTGATATAAAGATACAAATCTTACGTGGACAGAATCACAAAAGGGATTATTATAGATATTCGGGATAAAAAAACGTTTCCAAACGAATATATAGCGGAGCATTAAAATGGGTCAAAAACCGGAAACTGTAGGTTAGGTTAGGTTTGTATTGTGACCATGTACCTATAGCGGAGCGAGCGGAGCGTCAAAATGCTTGCTTGCATTAACACAATTGACAAAATGAAACATGGGTAAAAAACCGAAAACGTAGGTTAGGTTAGGTTTGTACTGTGACCATGTATAGCGGAGCGAGCGAAGCGAGCAGAGCGTCAAAATGCTTGTTTGGATTTACACAATTGACAAAATGGAACATGGGTCAAAAACCGAAAACTGTAGGTTAGGTTAGGTTTGTATTGTGAACATGTATAGCGGAGCGTCAAAATGCTTGTTTGCATTTACACAATTGACAAAATGGAAGATGGGTCAAAAACCGAAAACAGTAGGTTAGGTTAGGTTTGTATTGTGACCATGTATAGCGAAGCGAGCGAAGCGTCAAAATCCGTGCTTGCATTGTGTACAATGGACAAAATGAAACATGGGTCGAAATCCGAAAACTAGTAACGCAAATTTAGTAATGTATTTAACTGTTATATAGTATGATTTTATCCTTTAAGATATTATTCCTTATAATTGTGCTAAGTAAGTTGAGTTATGTATATGTTTTTCACTTTCATGGATATGATTTTATTCTTTATAATTTATTTATTTTATTCCTTACTATTGTTATTCGTTCTGAAATTATTCAATTTGATATTCTACAAAGTAATACAATAACAATGGTAAACATTCTGACGAATTATTTTATGACAATCAATAAGTATGAGTCTCAAAAATAGTACGTTGGAAAATATATAGATTGAAATTATGGCTTTCGACAATATGAGTAAAAAGTAATATGACAAGAAACGGTATTCACTGAAAAAATTGATACTTAAATTTTATACGATCTAATATAGACCCTATAAACAACACTAATAATTATCATTTAGATACTTTTGTACAAATAATAAGCATTTGTTTCACGCGTGAAATATTTTTTCAGAAAAAAGTGCCTTTGCGAAACCTAGTCAAAAATTAATTTAGTGCAAATAAAAATCTGGTTTGCTTTCCTCATATTCGAAATGAAAAGTACAATGTTTAAACTTGGGCGTAAGGCACCCATTTCAGCCTCGAACTATTTGCGCTTTCTCTTCGTTCGACCAACAAACTATCGGCAGAAATGGGTGCCTTTCATGCCTTGGTAAGAATCTAGGTACTATAGAATCGGGTTTTCCGGCTTCAGGCTGCGTCCAAACTTGCCTCGCTCGGGTGTTTTCGGCACTTCCAGTATATTTTTTTACGTTCGCGGGTTGCCTGCTTTCTGAGGTTTAATTTTATTTAACAGGAACCTGTGTCTACTTTACGTTCCTACGTGTCTAGAGTGACTAGCAAACTGGCATTTTTTAAACAGGTCTAAAAAACTTCGTTTTCGCAAACTGAATCAAAAGCCGAAATTCAGTTCTGGTTGTTGCATTAGGTGTCTGCCTCCTTACCACAAATGTGTGATTGGTGTAGTGGATGTAATGCCCTTACCACGCTAACTAGGAATACTTTACCACTTTGTCAGTGGGTTGTCCATCATTTGATTTATTAAGATTGTAAACTGCTGCAAGGAGATCATAGATGTAACTGCACTAAAGAACCCACTTGGTCGAGGGTGTTACCGTGAGGTCTCCTAGTACCAAGTAACAAGAAACTGTTTAAATATTTTTTGTGATCATATGTATGTCATATACTTATACAGTTAAGTTAGAGGCAAATTTTGACAATTACATAGGAGTCAAAAGGTTAAATCTCCTTGTGAGTAATATTCTTTGGGTTGAATTTTACTGTGCTTTGACTTTACACTCCTGTTGTTGTTATTAAGACACAGATATGCATCGCTTCTAGAAACGTCTTTTAATCAAGTATTTAATGAAATTACTAATTTGGACAAAACGTTTACATTCATTAGGTAATTATTTACGGTTGCAGGCTTATGTTGAGCAAATATGGCAATTAGTAAACAATTAGACAAATAATTATGTGCGCTAACTTCACTAAGTATCGATTTATAATGTCGATGTACGTTTCAGGTCTCCATTATTAATGCACTTGTGGTCATCGGAGGAAGACGCTTACCTTGGAGAAATTACCGAATAACCTGTAAGTATATTTTTATTATCTATTATCTAATGGTTTGTCTCCCAGGGCCTTGTCGTCTGTTGATCGTAATATTGTATTTAAAAAATTTAGCTGTCAAATATGGAAGTGATTTTATAAATACCGATTTCGGAATGATACGATTTGCTAATTTTGGTAGGAACAAAAAGCCACGATGGAACCTGGTGCTCTCTCATCAGTCATCAACACCTATATCATAATATTGTTGAAAAAATTAAATGTCTGTATTGAAGATATTTAAAAAATATATGTAAAACGGGTTATGTTAAGGTGGCTGATTCGATTTCTATTTGGATGTTTATATGTGTGTATGTGCCATCATCACGTCTAAACATCAGGACAAATCTTAACTATTTTGGTACACAGGTAACTGGACCTACCCAGATGGTTAGATGAGATACTTTTTATCCAACTACGCTGAAGCAAGAATGAGGGTTATTTTCTCCCCCTACGCGAACCAAATTGCGAAGCTATTTTTAGATGTTTTTCTTGTTTATCGGGTGTTAGTCTAATAATTATTATTTTAACATCCTAAATGTACATTTATTTCATATTTCCATTTTTTGACAGCATTTTTCAATAAAAAATGTCTTGTTGTGTAATTACATGAATCCCTTTACTTTTACATCAGATCTTGAAATGTGTAGATAGTTATAAGGTAGGCACTTAAATATATCTTAACAGATATTTATTGAAGTTTTTAAGTTATTATCCGAATGTCGAGTCTTGTTTAGATAAGTCGTGTGATTCTTCGCTCCAGATTTATATTATCAGAAAAAAAAACAATTTATTGTTTCTAATACGGGACCATTCATGCACGATTAAAACTCGTTCTCGGCCTTGTCTTGTGTTTAAAAATGTTGACCCAGCAAAAAAAAAATGTAAGTTCGTTTAAGTTATTCCTTCGGATATTGGACAACAAACATTTAAATAAAAATGTAAGTGACGTCGTGATGACGCAGAGCGGTGGGTTGTCGGCGTCGGGGCTGCGCTCGCGCCGCCAGTCGCCCGCCGGGCTCGTTGACGGCACCACCGCCTTCGTCCGCCCACATCAAACACGATACGGTACGCGAAAGTCGATACGCGTATTTGTATTCACGCAGTGCATAAAACACACTCCTTTATAAAGAGCACTCCTATCCGTTTTCCGTTCGTTGCGCGCCTCAATCGAATAACTTTGTAACGTAAGTACCGAAATCAGTACACCACCTCATTCTTTTGATTACATTTTGCATTCATTCATAAAGTATTATGATTTTAATCGCGGGTAGTAACGTTTTAGTTGATACTAATGCTTAGTACGTACTATATGTATGTCATTGTGTAAAGTTAACGCATTCGTAACCCTAGGGACTATCCGTCATTTTTGTCCCTGTTTTAATTAACAAAGTAGACAGAAGTGAGGGTGTGTAATAAATAACAACCAAATTAAGTGTGTTAATTACGATGCTTATACAAACGGCTGTTAGATCAGGTTGTACAAACATTGTTAATCCGATAAATTTTCACCATCATCAAAACTTGACATCCTCTCACAACACTAACGTGCATTCCCATGCCAAATTTTGAGTGAAACTGATAATGAATGGGGCAATATTGTTTTGTTTACAAACTCTTGCATTGCTGCATATATTTAAGAACTGGTGAAATTATCTGAACAGTTTCAAGTTTTTGTGATTTCGTCTGGTTACTTGCCCGGTGCAATGCAATACTTGTATCGGGGACACCAGTCCACTATGTTTCCAAATCGAAATAACGCTTTATCCTGTCCACACATTGCCCAATCTGTTGTGCGTCAAATTTTGGTTTTAATTGATTTCATTTTCATAATATCACGTTATCTTATTGTAATTGATACGATTATTTAGGTACATACGATATTCATCTCATGATCTTGATAATTTGCTCACACTATAAATTATGACCATTGGTCATATTACAGGTTGCTTATGAACTCTTGTAGTAAAATAACCCTTTTATCGACTTACGATATTGAGTGTTTGAAATTAAAACCTCGTAGTATTTCGAAGTGGCCCAAATTGTGTCAACGTAGACGATATACGGCGAAGGTCCATTATCAGTTATATTACAATTCATCCGGCATACTTACTCAAAAATGTCAACCTTGATTTAGTTAGGTAACATTGAACCTTACCGTCGCAGGCTCAAAGAATTTGCAACTTGTAAATAGACACTCGATTAGACTGGAATGAGGACGCCCCTAATTTACAACTTGACAGTTTGGTCGTCTTCAGTTACATAAGAGGCTGGCGTAGGCTTCGCATCAAATTGATATGGCGGCAAGTCGTTGACTTTGCGCAATGTCCCAGCCTCGCGCCATTAACTCTCCTGCGCAATCAATACACTCTTATCCTTGTGATATTATTGCCTACGTAGTTCTAAATACTGAATGCTTCTTAAATGTATCATTGGAGAAACTCATTACCTTCATAAGTTTGTGTTCGGAAGACATAGCGGAGGTGCTTCAAGCGAGATGACGCTCGCAATACGCCTGCGAAACAAATAAGGCATCGTAACATTCGCCAGATGCTGTTTTTCCCGATGAATTGGTTCCAGATCTACTCTCGTTCTTATTACTTTTTTGTTCCTTGTAAATAATAAAGTAATTCGGATCCCGTTCAACACTCGATTACGTGAATTGAGAACAATTAAAATGTTTTTTCTTGTTCAATTAAAATGTTTTTTCTTGTTCAATTAAAACTAGACAAAATATCTAAGTTAAAATGAACCCTTCGATTAATTTTGCTTAGGTACTCGAGATACTTCGTTACGATTTTCAGTTCTTATCAGTAGGAGAAGTAAGTCTTAGCCGTTAGTGTCATGTTGCTCTTCTAGAACACGATCCGTTGCGAAACGTATGCATATACATACGTGTAATCTTCATACTCGTACTAAATAGAACTTTTCATTAGCATACCTATACGAGCATTTAACTTTTATGAGTACAAATTTTGGAGTTACATGTAGATACAAACAAACTTTAAGGGTATGTTTTTGTATTTAAGTTGGCATGAACAACTTAAATTTTCCATATCGAATTTAATTTAAGAAATTTCGACTGGCTGTTTTGTTACTCAATATTTTAAATGAGCAAGTCAGTCACAAGGTTTATTAATCCAAAATCCACGTTGTCGGCCTTGGGTGTGATGATGTTTAGTATAAATGTAGTTCTAATGTTGGAGAACATTCTGTGTTTGTCATGCATCGGATAGTGGGGTGGGCGCGCCTATGGCAGTGGGTCAGTGGTGCGGGTAGGGCGTTCGGAGTGTTCTGGCGCAACACCCTTACGTAAAGCGCGGACGCGCAGCGCGGCTGCTGCGCCTGCGCCTGCGCCCGCGCCGGTGAAAGTTGCCGGGCCCCAGACGCCGCGAGATGGAGCCTTCCTCGCCTCATGGTCGATTGTCCTCGAAGGGTGAACTGTGGACCCCGCACTTGTGTCAACACCGAAACGAGATCATGTCTTACCATCTTATGCAATTGCAATACCGGTGAATTATAAAAGTCGACCTTGCCGATGTAAGCGCTCGCCGTGATTGTTGTTTATTGATGATCGTGTGTAATACTCAAGGTCTCGGCTTGTTTTTGATCAACTGACGTTAGAACCTGTACGCACGTTACGTCAGGTTTTCCCTTAAGTTATCCAGTGCACACCGAGTACCGTGAACAGTTTCTGACATCTAAATGCACGATCATAATTAATTATTCAACAAAAATGCATACCTGCGCAGTGCGCATAATAGGTAACATTTTGGAAGAAATTATGCATTTTGCAATTCCGATTGAAAAATTGCATAATAGGTAATTTAAATTAGTTTCAAGTGTACGAGTGCATTCGCCGCGAAGAGCAGGTCAAGGTCGCGCACAATGAGTCGTTGCGCAAGAGCGGCCGGCTAGGCCGGCTGCGCTGTGCCATCTTGTTCTTTTCGGTTAATATTAGTAATGCGGCCTAAACCGCCTACCGGCCGGGCTCGTGCCACGCTGGCACTCCATTATACCATCATCTAGGTACTCGTAACCTTCCCACGCTCAACTCGACTATAATACCGATAATCGCTGCACTGGATTATTACCAGTTACATTTACTTCCTATACATCGAACGGCCTGGTATTAGATTGTTGACATGAGCATGGCCCTGTTTCCTTAGAATCACGGCTAAGCAGGATAACCGATGCGCCTAATACGAGGAACGTGACAATAGCGCGGCATCACGACGTGATCATTAGTGTAAACGTGCTAATATTACTACGACCTCATGATATTTGCCTTCCTGATACCGATCATTTTCTATTTGGTAGGTGCGATAATAAACAATTGTAATGCGCGTTTGTAGGTGTTCTAAACGCAAACGAGTTTTTAAATAGATGTTCGTTGTGCACTTAAGCTTAAAACAATGGATGTATATTACCCCCAACTCCTCCTTTCTTCTCGAAACAATATGGTATGTTTTTTTCTCTATCTAGTGATATACTTGATATTTCAGATTTATAAAGTCTCGGTAGATTAAGTATAGACTTATTTCGAAATGAATGCATTGCATATTACCTGTTATAGTTTGCGCAAGTTGGCTTAAACATTCAGAAGCATATCAGCCTTGTAAGCTTTACCTAAGTTGTTTCATGAGCAGTTGTGTTTCCTAAATGAATGCTTCGTTTTGTGTAAACATGATTAATTTCGTAGTGGCTTCATCACTTCTGCATATTTTTTCCCATGTCCATGTGCCAAAGGTATTTTGCTTATCCTTTAAAAATCATGCATTTTCCGGGCTAAAAAATAAGTAGTTGGTGTACGGATAATTTTATCAGTAGGCCTAAAGTCATGCCAATTCATTGTCCAATTGTTGCTTGAAAGGAGACCCCAACAAACATACTTCCGCATTTATATGTAAAGATTGTTCTTGTCGACCTAGCTAGTTTGACCAACATCCGCCAATGTTATTAGTTGAATACTCGTTTGTTATGTTTGCGCTATAATCATATTTCCTTAATAATCTAACTTCGGCCCTGGTGCAAATTAGTAGTAAACAGAACAGGTGAAATATTCACCGTATTTGTAAGAGCCGAGCGTTACGCGGGATCGACGATGATGTCGATGATATTTCCTATTCCGTGTCTGCACGTCATTTGTTTCTGCGTACTTTATGCCTGCTCTAGCACTACTCTCCTGGTATGTCATTATGAAACTCGTTTTTAACTAGGTAATAGGTAACACAAGCACAAATTGTTGTTTATCGAGTATTGCATACTAAATAATGATAAGAAACGTAGGACCTGTGATGCATCGTGGATGTTACGTTCAAAGTATCTTTATCCATGACTAATCATTTTATCAGTACCTATTTTCGTGGATTCTGAGATACCGAGTCATTTTAAATACATAATTGATAATACCAATTTCGGGGAAGGCTAATCGTTACTTATGCATAATCATCGTCGTAGCTATACGATAAAAATTGTAAGCTATATAAATATTACTTTTGATATCGACCTCGATCTCGACTTTGGGGGTTTTTTATATTGAGGAGTCTACTGAACCCGGCTCCCATCGACACATCTATTTTAAGACATTTAAGGCATTTGTGTTTCAATCACGAAATCCTACCAATCTTAAAAAAGTATGTCAACTTTTCTCCGAATTTCCTCCGAATTAACTTTGACGCCATGTTACTGTTAATCATAACACAGTACTGTCATTGAAACTTCCGATGGCTAAACAGATGTTGATTTTGAGAGCAGTAGACAACTCGCAAAGTGCAAAGTCCACACTCTGACAGCGACTAGGTAATTCCCTGTCTTAAAATAGCCGACTGCAAACGGCATCGATGGAAATAACAGCAAACTTTGAAACCGTCATCGGGGTGAAATTCTATTAATTAGATTTTTTTAAATCTACGATAACGAAACGCTAATGCGTCAGTCAACAAAAAAAACCTGATTTATACATATTGATGTTTTTTAAACGACTGGTTACACTTGTTTCAGATATCCGCGTAGAAGAAGCTTCTCAAAATGACGAGCATCTACAACTGGTATAGAGATCTCTTGGACAACAGGAGCGGTAAATATTAGTTTTATTTATACACTTCCTTGGCTTTGATTAATTGGACTCACTCACCTTCGAAACACATACTACATATAGTAGCCGAAGTAAAGAAAATATTGAATTTAGTATTCCCGTTTGCTTCCAAATGTTAACTGCCATATATTTTTGGAAACTATTAGAGTAATCAAATTTTAGAGTATCCTTACTTACGGGCCACTTGTACACTAGACTACGTGAGCATGTCGCTTGGAGAAGTGCATCGACTGCGAACCGTGCCGGTTGCTCCAAGGTTTACCAGCAAGAGTTTGCTCAACAAAATTACATAAGCCTTAGAATGTTCCACACCAACCTCGCACCGTGGCGTCGCCTTAGCGTAACGATGCCGGAGTTATTGTCAATGTGCTAAGCTTTAACACATCGGCTGACGACAGCATTGATGTGTGAACCGCACTATGACGCACAAACCAATACTTCACCCCGTTAACTATTTATCCAAATTTGAATAATGTTTACACGACACTCTAAATTGAAATAAACATTCATGTTTTTCTACAGAAAAGGCATCCACCTCAGTGACTTAAGAACCGGATGTACTTATATCAATCTATAATGACGTAGGACTGGTTTACCTAAATGCGGAAAAATCATAATCGCTGCTTGTCTTGTGTCAGTAAATAAATGTGTTTCGTCCTTGTTGGTCCAATGGTCAACTAGTGCTTACCTCTATCGTATGACTTATTGTGTTAACATTGTTAAATCGCTATACCATTGTGTAAAATCGCAATCCTACTTACACAATAAATTTACGTATAAACTCGAAACTTCCATTGAAATATTAGACCAGTTTCCTTCATCGTTGTATACTAGTGATGTAAAGAATTGTAACGTTCCCACTTACTTGCGTGACCTGAAACAGTTTAGTCGTGACGATACTTTAGAGGGTCGAAAAGTTTTTATGAAAATTGTTATTCGTCACGCCTACTAAGGCAGTGAACAGAAATATGGTTTTATTCCAGATCCTCGCGTGAAGGATTGGGCGATGACGTCATCGCCGCTGCCCACGGTCGCGATATGTTTGTGCTACGCCTACTGTGCCAAGTCCCTAGGGCCCCGGCTCATGGCCAACAGAAAACCCTTCGAGCTGAGGAGCGTCCTTATTGTATACAATCTATTCCAAACTATATTCAGCGCCTGGATATTTTATGAGGTAAATATGCTTTGACTTCTGACGATTTTAGATCTTTTACGCATTATAATTTCGACTTGATCGAGCGGCTGCATACACGGATGAAAATGGCCTAACTGCTGTGACGTATGGTGAACTAATGGAAGTTCGCTGTATCCTAGACGGAAAACGTTGACGTAAATGTAATTAAGTATAATCTTGACTTAAGTTTCAAACAAATCACAGGGTTTTCTACTTGACTTTCCGGTTTAGAACCATTATCCAATGTCAAGCCACAATTCTAAAGAGTACAGCAATATTAAATAAATATATTCGTAAGTAGCAGCAATACAAAAAAAATGGATCTGTAGGTATGTTCATTACTACAATCCTTTTTTTATTTATGGAAATGTCTGAATAATATTTGAAGGCGCAGATGAGGAACTTACAACAATTTAATGACGTATGACGTTCACACGTGAAAACATGTTATAGGGAATATTATTTGTTTGCAGTACCTAATGAGCGGCTGGTGGGGTCAATATAACTTCAGCTGTCAACTCGTCGATTATTCCCGGAGCCCAACGGCGATGAGGGTTTGTATTGTTTTGCAATTTACTATCGTTATTTATTATATAACATCTATGTATACTATTATGAAGTACAAAGAAGATTCCTATTAGTCTCCGAGTCGATTATTATTTTTGATTTATGCGTCTTTTTAGCGTATTATTTAATCCTTTACCGTGGTCACGAGACTGCCACTCAAAACCATTTGAACAATTTGAGTTCGGGATTTTATTACCTTACATATTTTGGAATACGAGTAGTATCTTATAAGATATTAATTGGCGTAGCACATATAAGTCTAGACATGGGTGAAGTCCCAATCCACATCAATACTCAGTCATCATCGCTTGATTCACCTTCACTTCACTAGGCCGGCTACATACATACGGAAATTTTACTCCGTCTCCGTACGGAATAACGTGTGCAAGTGAGACAGGGCTACGAATATATACAGCGATGTCCCATTCGCTCACAACATTCCGTACGGAAACCATATAATAATTACGAGTGTATGTGGCCGGCTTTAGGATTCACTTTGTGTTCGTTTTTTTTGCGAGTACCCTCTTAATGTTCTAGACATGAAGCAACGTCGGGTATAATAAATACCTGACGTTGTTTCATGTCTTTCTCACACTACTAAAAGTAATATTTCTTACAGCTGTTTTAGAGGTGGTGGCACTAAAAAAAAAAAAAAAAACGATGCAGAACCTTTTAATCATTATTTTACTTTACTGCATCTCTACATTTTATTTGTGCAAGGTTGCCCCTGATATTATATATTTACTATTATTATTTATTAATAATCAATTTCATCAAAATATAAAAATTTCATCATCATTAGAGAGCTATTTTTCGGTTATTTAGGGTGGGTACCTACGCTATGATCAGTTTTCCATATTCATCGGATTAATTTCCATTAAGTAATAGTTTATATCAGTAAATAATGGACGTACAGAAAAATAAAAATGATTTTCCTTTTGTTGATATTTCTTTACGCGGTGCCAACTTTTCAAAGTTGAATAAAATACAATAGACGACACTAAATTAAGGAGTTTTGCGCGAAAAAGGAAAGTCTTCTTAAAATGAAAATCTCGAGTTTCATTTAAAAATTCAATTTAAGCCTTTTTCATTCAAGGATTATATGCAATAAAAATATATATAATAGCTCAACACAAAATACCAATTGTATATTTGATACGAACTTTTGTGATGCAATTAGTATTTTCGACCGATTTATTATTTCCCTTTCGATATCAGGCGAAATTAGTTCTAACATTTCTTCTCTATTTTACAAACACTTTTGCCGGTAGCAGACCTCCGCCGCGAAACCGCGAAACGCCATACAGAGCGCGCGAAACTAAAGCGGAACTTCCTTGGGTTTGACGTTTCGCGGCGGAGGTATGCTACCGGCATTAGGAGTTATAAGGATTTTTTTTTGTATTTCCGTAAGACGTAGTCGACTTGACATTATAGTTTAAGCTCAATTTGTAGATGGCGGCTACGTGCTGGTGGTACTACTTTAGCAAGTTCACCGAGTTCTTCGACACGCTCTTCTTCGTGCTGCGGAAGAAGAACGAACAAGTGTCGACCCTCCACGTCATACATCACGGCATCATGCCCTTCTCTGTCTGGATGGGCCTTAAATTCGCACCAGGTAATAAAAACATATAATAATAACACTAGGGTATTTAGCAGTAGAAAAAAATATGAAAAAAATTTATAAGATCCTGATAAAACAAGCAAAATAAAAAAACTACGTTAAAATTTCAAGTTCGATACCTTACGCGTAGCTTGTTTTATGAGTCTTTAAAGTTGGGTGAGAAAGTCCATTTTTAAAGTATGAAAACATTAATAACTAATAATACCATTCCATAACCCATAAAATGTTTTGTAATTTTTCTTATAAAACTGTTTCGATAAACGCAAGTATTACCATAGCTGCAGAACAAAGTTCTTATTTTCCCTATGCAAGATACAAGCGTGTGACGTCACATGCTTGTAGATTTTAGTATGAAGCGTTTTTTGGGAAAGTCCAAAAATGTGCTTTTAACGCCGTTGTATCTCGGGGAGCTTTTATGATTTTGGAGTAGTTTTTTCACCAATATTTCTATTATTAAGACGTCGTTTTATAACTTACCATAAAAAAAATTACAAATAGCCTATTGCTCGCGTTATTACTTGAAAACGTTCCTCGATTTAGGCTCAATTTCGCCATGTTATTAAAGATAAGTTTATTGTGCCTCCTGTAAAATTTGATCTGATTGAGTTATGTGGTTTTTAACTTTAGCCGAAGTTATAGTACACGGCTAATTAAGACTGCGAAATTGTTGACATGTAGGTACAGGTGTAATCCACTTGCTGCGATAAAAGCAAATTATGAAATAGTGATCTTTATTCTGAGTTTGACTCTACAGTATTTCCCAAGAGGGTCCACTGTTGAGAAGAAAGTAAAAACAAACTCAACAGTTAGTAATTTTTTATAAACAACTCTTATATCTATTACAATATTTGTACTTAGCCTATCTTAGATACATGTTTTTAAGTATGAACTCAATGCGTAGTTCTCCAAGAAAACATATCAACACTTATAAATGTTAAAATATAGTAGAAGGAAAAAGTAACATATATTTTTTCTATCATACGTAAGTTGTTAAACTTACGTACGTTCGATGTGCCATCTTATAAGAACAAAAAAGTTTCTGTTTTGGGCCATACATTTTTGACTTTTGAATAGTCTTGTACCGTATAATATGCCTTTGTCATTAGAGCTTCTAAGTATTTTTTGAAATCTGGAAAAGATAATTTTTATCCATCATCTGTTAACTTATTGTAAAAATGTATACATTGGCCTACGAATGATTTGGCTACTTTACGAACGCGGAACTTTCTAATGGAAATTTTGTTTTTATTTCTAGAAGTAAAACTGTCGATATCCGAATTCTTAGTAAAAGAGTCTATAGGTTCTTAATAACATAAATAATATTCTCATAAATATACTGGGACGCTACGGTTAATATATTGATGCCATTAAAAAGTTTTCTTAAGGAGTCACGGAAATTCGGGTTATATATGAATTAAAACAAATCGCTCTTTTTTAACCGACTTCAAAAAAGGAGGGGGTTCTCAATTCGGTTGTTATTTTTTTTATGTTTGTTACCTCAGAGCTCCGTAATTTACACGATGATTTGGAAAATTATTTTTTTGTTCGTAAGTAGGTATATCCAAGTTGGTCCCATAAAATTTTGGTGAAGATCTGACGCCGGGATCCATCAGTTACCATTGAGGGCTCTACCAGTGTTATTTAATCGCGGATCGCAAGTCGATTTAGAAAATTATTTTTGCGGTTCAGAGTAGGAATCTCCATGTTGATCCCATAAAATTTTGGTGAAGATCTGATGATGAGATCGATGAGGAATCGAAGGAATTCCTCAAATATTATGAGCACATGTATGGCGATTTCGGTATTTATTACGGTAGTTTAAGCATTTACATTTGAAAATCACCATTTGGTGAAGAGAAACCGATGATGAAGACACAAGCCATCAGTTACCACTGTGGGCTCTACCAGTGTTATTTAATTCGCGGATCGCAGGTCGATTTTGAAAATTATTTTTTCGGTTAAGAGTAGGAATCTCCAAGCTGATCCCATAAAATTTTCGTGAAGATCTAATGATGAGATCGATGAGGAATCGAAGGAATTCCTCGAATGTTATGGGCATATCTATGGCGATTTTGGTGTTTATTAAAGTAGAACAACCATTTACACTCGAAAATCATCATTTGGTGAAGAAAAACTGATGATGAAGACACAAGCCACCAGTCACTAATTAGGGCTCAACCAATGTTATTTAATTCACTAATCGCAATATAATTATTTATCATATTTTGCTTAGAGGCAGAAGTTGGTAAAGATCAGGGTAGGAAAGGGGAGAACCAGAGAACTCCGCAACGATTAACGGCCCTGATTCTGAAATAGCAACGTTCAGCTGAAGGTCGTGAGCAATTGACATTAGAATGCATTATGGCTGAAGTGTCGTATAAAAGCCGTAGAAGTCATAAAAGTCGTGTATTATGTGTGGCTTCGATCGTCAGAAGGCAGATTTCGTAGTCTTGTTATTTCGGTTAACGATTTCTCATCATGTAGTCGATTTAATAATTTGTTGGCGTCCAAATCTAACAACGCTATGCCTTCCAAAGTTTTGACACGGCTTAGTGCAACATATATTTTCTCTTTAGCGAAATTATTTTTATCAAGGTCTATCACAGTCACAGCTTTCTCTAGGGTACCTTGGAGCTTATGAACAGTAACAGCCCAACTTAATATTAATGGTAACATACGACGCTCCACATCTCCGTATCCCCTTGTCGCTTGAAACGTAGTACATGATGAGGTATGGGTATGCAACCGTCACTATCTTTTAACCTAAGACCAACAGTTTCATCGTCAAATTTTACGTACACGGTTTCCGGGAGCTCCCCGTCCTCCAGCTGATCTCGCCTTCGGCCATTTTTTTTTATTATACCCATAGCTCCATTCACTAGTCCAACAGAGACGGAAATATTCCGTCTCAACATCACTCAAGATTCTACGCCAATTTGAGTTGCGAGATAATTCTTTAAACATTATGGGTCAGTTGAGACTGTTAGTCGTATTCCTTTTTAACCAGCAAGCTACTGGACTTAACCATTTTGACCTAGCCAATTCTTATAATTTAGATTTTATTTACAATAGTGATATCTACAATAGGTCTTATTTATTTACAATAGGGCCTCAATCTTCCTATTTTGAGCTCTAAAAATACTTTATATCACTAAAATCCATCACTAACAAGCAATAAATAATTTTCTTTTTATAAAAAAAGAACCGACTTCAAAATAAAGTAAAAGCCAAAAATAATCTTTTATGTACGGTACGGATCACATTTGAATCACCTTTTGAAGACGGTGCCAAACGTGAAGTAAAGTCCTTTATCTAACAAAAATACGAATTACTATAACTAAATTTAGGTAATAACAATAACTAAAGGCTCGCCGCCGCGATTCTTGCGTGTCATTTGTGTTAATAGTAATAAATGAATGGTTTGGCACCGAATTCAAAAGGTGATTCAAATGTGATCCGTACCGTACATAAAAGATTATTTTTGGCTTTTAGTTTATTTTGAAGTCGGTTCTTTTTTTATTTAAAATTTATTTTGCGCCACAAAAAAAAAATATATATTTTTTTTTGTAGCACAAAATAATTTTTAAATAAATGTTATGCATAGTAATAATATATAATTCCGATCCTAATGCAAATTTATTTAGCCGGGGTCAGGGTCGAAGTCCGATATCCTGTTGGTCACGTAATCCCGATATCATTCCAATTTGTCCCAATACATCGATGGATGGTTCAATCAAGACACGTACTAAAATTCACATATAGCTCTCAACAAACTTAGGAAACAAGGAAAGACTGGGCCGCGATAAATAAATGATAAAGTGATGGCTGCCCTGTCATTTATCTATCTGAATATAAACTCAACCATCATGGGTCTAAGCATCAAGAGGCAGTAGTTGGACTCACCTGTCGAAATACTGTCTTTTCATGCTTACCTTCAGTACTATTTGTGCATAGGTTGTTACTGAACCAATGCGCTGTGTCTCACTTATCTTCAAATACTCCTAGACACAATCGTTGGTTAGTTTTGAAAGATTCAGTATAGTATAGAATCGTTTTCAGTCCCGAAATTCGACTAGGGCGCCAATACTGATGCCCGTTTTCATACCCGCAACACAAACGGACAATCTGGAAAGAAGTATTTCGTACATTTTACTTGTCCGGATATCTGATATCAGATCGAGATACTATCGACGTTATCTATATTATTATAATGTTGTAAAAATGAAATGTGTTTACAAGGTCATTGTTTAAAAAATATATGTCTTTGCGGCCTCATCAACCAATCAAAATGGGATGGCAAAACCATTTTTGGTACATGATACGGGTATCCACAGACGGTTATAGGATTCTTTTTACCCGACTACGCTGAAGAAAAGCAGCGGAATGAGTGCTATGACTTTTTTATCTAGAAGGTATAACACAATATATATCGTGTCGGATATCGTATATCGTGCACTCCGCTGGCTAGCGAGCTTCGTCGTCTTACACCTACTTACCTGATCTAATAGCTGCACAACAGCTGTCTATTCTTAGCGCAGATAATACGTTTAGTCAAATTAAAGACTTAGGCCAAATTTTTACTGCAAAATGTGTTGCAATTTTCTAGCCGATTATGATTACGGACCATATTTTTTGGCCATGGCATTGAAAACACAACGGTATAAAACTTGTAGCGGCGGACATTTTAATTCATTTTTTAATAAATGGAATTGTTAACTAGCCCTGCCTTAACGATAAAACAATCGATTATTTACCAGAATTATAGTTTTTTCCACAACGTTAGGACCATTATCTTGTACTATGCAGAATGTTTTAATTTCCTGCCTTTCTCAGGAGTAGTTATAAACACGCGATAGTGAAATGACACGCATCGAGCGGTTGAAGTCAGTTGCACAATTGTTAATTACTTGTAATATTGCTTATACATTTTTACATATGCAACAACTAGAAGGTGCAACATCGTCCTAGGCGAACGGAAAATATATTCAATTCATATAGATGACTGGTTTAGCTCAGCGGTAAAGACCCTGTCTGCGAAGCCGTCAGTCCATGGCTCAAATCCCAGTAAAGGAAAATATTTATCTGATGAGCATAAATATTTGTTCCTGTGTCTTGAATGTTTCGTGTAATATATCGTGGTATAGTAGGTACTCATAACACAAACCTTATGGAGCTTACCATGGGACTAGTTCGATTTATGTAAAATTGCTGCCCTAATATGTACCTATATAGATGTCGGCAATCCTGTCTGAAAATCTATAACCAAGTTAAAGTAAAATAAATTAGCCAGTTATTTGGACGAGTTGACCAAACGTACTCAGCTTTACATTGACGCCCCGTTTTGTCCTCTAGTAGACATCAAAACCGATTTGTTATTGTTTTGAACAACGCCAAAACGTGACGTGAACTGAGTAAATAATCGAAGTGATACCACCATGTTGCGGAACGATGTGAAATGAGGACGATTGCACTCAACGTTCGATCACACCTAGTGCAAAGTCCAACTGACCAAAAAAGTTGAAAGTCCAAGTCTCGCGAAAGTAGACTTTATTGCTAGTTTATTGCTTAAGTCGATCCTCAACTAAAAAAACACTTTAATTATACGTTTGTGGCGATATTCTATTTACTTGTTCGTCAGTAGGAACTTCTTACTACATTACTATAGCTTATTTTAATATGTATTTTTCTGCCATCATCATCTAGACAGAT
The DNA here is from genome assembly GCA_905404275.2 of Hedya salicella. NCBI lineage: Eukaryota > Metazoa > Arthropoda > Insecta > Lepidoptera > Tortricidae > Hedya > Hedya salicella. The sequence goes on along the minus strand of FR990100.1, from coordinate 17,523,765 downwards.
TTCAGCTATTTTTTGTACACTGGTAGGCATCCACAAATGGTTATAAGTATATCTTCTGCTCGACTAAGCTAAAGCAAAAAAAGGATAATGACTTTTTCCTCCTTCGTGAACGAAGGGCACATTCCAGTATACTATATACTTCTGTTTTTTTTTTTCGTTTTTTCTTATAACGAGCCAAAGCTTAATTGTTGATTGCAAATAATGGTAATTGAAAAGAATGAAAAAATCTTGCACTCCGCATAATCGATTGAACATTTATTATTACATTAGGCGACAATAGTTAATGAGAAGTCATTAAAATTCGGTCAAACACGACTAAATTACATGCGCCTACTCTAAGAACTACCAAAGTATTTTAATACTAAGTCACATATCCCAGTGTGTAAACAATTTATTGGCGTGCGCACAATCTTGTGTACAGTAGTTCAAATGTTACTGAAGGTTAAGCTCTTGACCCTACCATGAAGTTCTTTGACGTCACCATTACATTGGCTAAATGGAAGACAAGCGTACCGTTTATTGTATTTTTAAGTCAAATGGTTTAAGTCGTTGCCCGTTGCCAGTAGGTATACAATTTGTATGTACTAAAATGAATTTAGGTCGTATTTAACCAGTATTTAAAAACTCATATGAATATCCCAATTACACTAACTTATGTTTAATATAACTTAATTTTAAATTTAGTTGCATATCAAATATAAGAATATGTAAATCAAATATAAAACAATTTTGTATGAAATATTCTTTATTTAATAAAAAATTACCAGCCAAGTGCGAGGCGAGTCGGACTCGCGTTTCAAGTTTCTAAGACAACTGAAAAATCCCTATAGGTTTTCCATGGACGGAAACTTGTATGGAAACACCTTATTTAATGACTATATCTTTGGATTGCGTTGATTTAGAATGCTTGATTTTTATATATATTACATTGATAACTTGAAGGGACCGTAGATATAAGTATTCGATGTTAATTTCAACTTCATGCGTTCCTGAGAAAAAGGGTCTTGATAGACAGACAGACGGACGGACGGATGGACATGAGTACAACAAGGTGATCCTAAAATGATTCGGGTTTTTTCTTTTGAGGTACGGAACCCTAAAAAATAACTGAAAATATCAAAAAAACATGCACACAGAATCTAAACGATAATAGCTTAATCGTTGCTCTTCTGCATTTTCTAACACTAATACAATTTAAATTGCTGTGTAATCTTGAAATCCACCGAAAGCAATCAAATATAATGAAATCGCATGTAGAGATCAAATCTGAAATGAAAAAGAAACTGGCAACTTCCGTCGAATTATTTGCTATCGAAGGCCGAAGCGAAGACCAGTGCATCAGCGTTTTCTAAAACAATGTCTTTGTCACGTGAGTCATCGTCCTAAACGTCGATTAAACGGTACTCGATGAATTAAGTATACCATCGTAATCGCCCGCGCAACTCTGTCATTACGAGCTCCGTGGCGGTCACGGTTAAATCCATTCTACGTTAATCACTTTGTAACTAATCTCAATACTGATTTGCGTTCTTATCGAGCAAGCATGAGGCAATGAGTTTTCTAACATTACGGAACTTAACAATTGTTGATGTGAGAAACGAGAGGTGAAAATATTTCAAATAATTCGTAGATTTTATAGTACTTTCGTAGATTATAAAGAGAAAGAGGAGTCTAGCAAACATAATTTGCTATTCTCTTGCTGATCCTTTTCTCTGTGATCATTTAGAAGTCAGCCAAATTATGATACCCAATCTGAAACATTTTTTTATTACATATTATTATAAAGTTGTAGAAATGAAATGTCCGTACATTGAAGATATTTCCAAAAAATTGATTGTTATAGTTTATTTGGAGGTCACTAAAACGAAAAATATTCTTTTTTTGGATTTTTTGTATGTTTGTATGTGTCGTTGTGGCTTCATCACGCAAAATCGGCTAAACAGATTTCAACAATTTTTGTTACCCGGGTAGCTGGGTATCTCCAGATGGTTATAGGATACTTTTGACCCGACTACGCTGAAGAAAAAACGAGGGGTTATGAGTTTCTCTCCTCCGCGAAAGAAGTTGCGGGCGCATTCTAGGTGCGAATAATTTTGAATCAGCCTTAAAATCATTTAGGCAAACGTCTCTAAGATACAAAAATAACCTTTTGGTCCTGGGGATCGTTTCATAAACGCTTGTATTACAAGCGTTTATGAAACAAGGTCCTGATATGACATTCGTATTTGATCCGAAAAGACAAATTCCTTAAGTTTAATTCCTTTACTTTATGTTTGCTTTTTCTATTTATACTAAAAAACACGTTTTGAGATACGCGCAATTCACATAAATATTTGTGTTTTTACCATAGAGCAATAACTACCATGTTTTTTATGAAATTAGCACCCACCGTGACGGAATAAAATAAAACGTTGATGTAACATCCGCGTGAATAATCAGTACAGTAAATACACTTACAAAAAAGCCCTCGGTTTCTAATTATAAAACTGATACCACAGCGTTTAAACTTTGCCAAATATAGCATACTAGCTTCTGCCCGCGACTTCGTCCGCCTTACATTCGTTTATCGCGGATAAGGGTATTTTTCCGGGATAAAAAGTAGCCTATGTGCTTCCCCGGGACTCAAACTATCTCAATACCAAATTTCATACAAATCGGTTCAGTAGTGTAAGCGTGAAGAGGTAACAGACAGACAGACAGTCATACAGACAGACACACTTTTGCATTTATAATATTAGTATGGATGTGCCCAAACAGAGTTTTTTTTACAATACAACACTAATATGAAATAATGGTTATAAAAAGAAAAAAATGTTAATACAGGGTTTTTGAATATGTTTACTTTAATGATTTAAGGCAGAAAATACAAATGGAAATTTTCCCAAACCACGTCACAATACCGTTACACGGATGCGTGACGATCATCGTTGCTAATTGCTACATTAAATGTCAATAAAAATATAGTCGACGTGTTGTATCCTGTATGTAGCATGTCTCTGACCTACTAGTTCTTAACTGACACCTGATTAATTCATTATATCTTATCTATTCTATTATAAAGTTGTAAAAATAAAATGTTTGTACGTGTCATTGTGGCTTCATCTTACTAAATGGACTAAACGGATTTCAACTATTTTTGGTACACAGGTAACTGAGTATCTCCAGATGGTTATAGAATACTTTTTACCCGACTATGCTAAAGAAAAAAAGGAGGGTTACGGCTTTTTCTTCTCCGCGAACAAAGTTGCGTGTGCGTTCTAGTACTATTATAAAGTTGTAAAAATAAATTGCATGTACGTGTCATTGTGGCTTCATCTCACTAAATCGACTAAACGGATTTCAACTATTTTTGGTACACGACTATCCTAAGAATAAAAAGTTGTGACTGAAATTTATAGTTATGACTTTTTCTCCTCCGCGAACAAAGTTGCGGGCGCCTTCTAGTTTACTTCTAAATTGGTTATGCAAATTTACCAAACGTAGCGAAAATGTCGTCACATCACCCCCATTGTGCCTTAATTAATTTGCAAGTCTTGCCGAATTTGGACTTTAGACATCGACCTGTGGAACTGTAAATCAAACTGTAACTTACTATGCTTATTTTAACTATAACCCGTATTACAACAGAATTTGCGTTGTTATAATCGTGTTTCCACTAAAATTCACCTTCTTAGTACAATTATGATTAGTTTTTTGATATGTTTACTAGCATTTCAATCAGCAAGCTTACTTCTTTGCTTTAAATAAATCTTGTAAAATCGACATGAATGAGTACTTACCATTATTTATATTTTAATATATTTTCACTTAACTTAGCGTCAGTTTGTTCAATTAAAAAAAAACACGTATTTCCTTTGGTCGAATTGGCGACAAGTTATCGATAGATCAAAAAGTCCAGTTTTATTTTTAATCGGTGAATTAAATCTTATTATGTAACGACTCTGTAACCGGGCGCTGACGAGTCAACGCTCTGATAATTAGGCGCTTGCATTGTTTAAGTTTTACACAACTTATCCCTTTAAATGGTAATTATCTATAAAAGATTACCATATTTGGGCAATGCTACTGCCATTTAAAAACAATACTCAAACTCTCATTATTGAATAACCTTGTAAGTTTTGAAATGTACTCAATTTAAATTATAGCTAATGTTTCGACAACTTAAGCCTTCTGCTTAATCCGCCGAGCCAGCCCAGTATTACGTCCATTTGCTTTCTTATCCCCGTATTAGTCTGAATAATTGAGATGTTGACAATTTGGGACATCTTTTTCCTGTTGTATGTGGTACGACCTCTCAAAAATAAAAATAATGCTGAAAACACTACTTCAATCTTATAAAAAGTCACCGAGATACAACAGTGTTAAAATCACTTTTTTTTTGGACTTACCCAAAAAACGTTCCATAGGTACTAAATGTTTGTGAACGCCTATGAATGTGTGACGTCACATGTTCCTACCTTATATGAGGATATTATTGTTCTGCAGCTATCTTAAAACTTTTGTTTTTTGAAACGGATAAGAGAAGTTTCTGTACATTTCATGAGTTATTATGGTATTAATAGTTATTAATATTTTCATACTTTAAAAATGGACTTTCCCACATGGGTGGATATGAGCTTGTATGGACAGGCTCATAAAACTTGTTTAAAAATGTTATGTATCGAACATATTTTTTTTTTATTTCTTTCACAGAAACTACCATTTCGAATCAAAATTGTATTTTTAAATGAGTGAGTACAGTCAACTGAGTCGACATCCCAATTATGTGAAAAACAAGTACAGTCCGAGGATATTTGTAATAGGATTCAGGCCATATAGGATTATAGATTGTAGGTTTCGGTTATCGCCATTGCGGTGGCGCGCGAATGTAAAAGTACTCTTGTACTAAGAGCTCACAGACTATACTTGATTTTGGCGTTTCCCAACTCACTATTCGGTTAGACATGAAGTTGAGAAAATGTGATATACCTACTTGTATTTGAGTTGGAGGAAGTAACAAAACTAAAATTTGTTTTTATTGCTCCTAGTGAATATAGAGCAAAATACCGTTTTCAGTTAGATGATAATGAAGTTAATAATAACCCATTTTGTTTATATACAGGCGGTCACAGCACTTTCTTCGCGCTTCTCAACACCTTCGTTCACATCGTCATGTATTTCTACTACATGGTATCCGCCATGGGACCCAAATACCAGAAGTACATCTGGTGGAAGAAGTACCTAACAGCTTTCCAGATGGTATGTGTTTTCATTATTCCGAAGTAGATGTTAATTGCTATTTTACCCAGCTGCGCAATAGTAAAGACTTGGGTATGTTTTAGACCGGCGTGTCTATGTTGGTCGCGCTTCACGTACTTGGGTGTCATTCTAAAATTCCACACTCAAGCGCCTTGAGTTCGTCCCTGATAAACTAGACGTGATGTACTGGATGACATGTGCCAGATCACGGGTCAAAATATATTGGTCCGTCAAGCAGATTGTCAAAATTTACTTAAGAAAACGAATAGTTTATACGTATCTAGAGGTCATATTATAGTAGCGACGAGTCAGCATTTATGAATGCTATAGATTATCGGAAAGAGACCGTGCTTTGTCATATATCTATGGCGTAGTAAACTCGTCCATCGTAGGCTCCACGGCTATGTTATAAATCAATGTGGTACACTTTAAGTTTTTAGCTACTCGATAGACTTTATGATAGAGGTGCTATTGATTAGTCTAACATGTAAATAGCTTGCTTGGTAGTATATACAAAATAGCGGCCATAGAATCGAAAACAGTAATTAGAAATAAAACGCCACTTTTGTATTTTTGAAATAGTGGTTATTTATTATAATAATGATACAAGAGAGTATGGAAAGAGTGTATAAAAATAACCTCTATCACCGAAGCATGCTCTGTAAATGTAGGATTCCTTTCGGTTCCTATAAACGTACTACGTCGATTTTCAGAAAATGGTTTCCATATTATTTATGTTCATAATCATCAATGGTCATAAAAATTGTTAAGCATACTGCTTGTTGAATCTAACATTAATGTTCAATAATGTCAACCATTATACGTAATAAAAGTCATAACATAAAGTACATCTGCATAACATCTGAAGTCATATAAAAACTTTTTAGAACAAAAAAGTCCTATATTTAAACAAGTGAGCGAGGACAAATATGTCTGAGTGTCATAATGGCTTTTAGCCACGTGTTAAACACTCTGCTTTTCACTGCGAGAAAATAAAGAAGACTTAACATGAAAAATGTATATTTCATGAAAAACTAAAAGTACAGTTTGAGCAATTCCATCAGAAAGTTTGGCCAATCTGATCAGATTGGCTTGTTTGTTTTTAATTATTCGTAAGGAGTATGTAGCTGGCCGTAAGTTTTTTTTTTCAATGTCATAGAAATTTGTATGGTATTATATGGCTTTCTTTTAAACCCTAGGGGTTAAATGTACTAATATGACGTACTTTTTGAGCAGGAGAAGTAAAAATTATTATTTGTATGCTTATTGCTTTTTTTTCCTAAAATTTATCAGTCATATATTAAATCATGCTATTATTTGTATACATATTGGCTTCTGGCTTAAAGTATATCATTAGTACGTTAGGCTAGGATTAAAAAAAAAACTCCCAAACAGACATTCTGTGGCCTGGTTAGGTTCGTATGGCACCTTGAGTCTCTCAGAGCATAAATAGAAGCCCAGCAAGCGGGGCTTCGTCGACACGCTCACATCCCCCAGCATTAAAAAAACATTTCAAACAAAACAAAAACGAACGGCTGCCATGAAAGTGAGGTAAAATTAGGTTATAACTACGACCCTTAGGAGAAAAAGAAAAACATACATGTAAGCTTGTTTGTAGGCAAGCATGCTTGTTTGCAACATGCTTATTTACGTTAAAATAGGTTTCGCCTCTTTCTTACAAACAAATGTCGAAGGGACAGATACAAACAAATTTGAACGACATTTTTTAACGTGTATGAAAAAGGTGATCTATACTATTATGAAGTTGTAAAACTGGTCTGTACGGTAAAGGAAACTAAAATACATACCTTTTTAATCGTTATTGTCATTGTGGTAAGAGCGAAAATGGTACGTGTTTCTAGTTCCGTTACTGGACATTAAGATATTTAAAAAAAATCTGTTTAGGCGCATGATTTCTTTATGATTGTTATACGCAACTTGATCTCTGTATTTTAATTTTATGGTGAATGATTTTATTGTTTATAGTTTTATTCCTTTCGATTGTTATTCGTTCTGAAATAATTCAATTTGAGATTCTACGAAGTAATGCAATGACAATGGTAGGTAAACATTCATACGAAATAGTTTATAACAATCAATAAGTCTTAAGAATAGTACGTTGGAAAATATTAACATTGAAATTATGGCTTTCGACAATATGAGTAGCAATTAATATAACATGTATTCACTGAAAAAATGTATACTTAAATTTTATACGAGCCAATATAGACCTTATTTCGACTGTTCTTTTAAAAACATCTTGAGGTTTTTAAAAAATATCTTGTTTTAGTTAATATTTTCGGAGCGATTACCTCTGTGTGTTTATTCCACACAATTTACAACATGTGTCTTAATTTTTTAGTTGTAGTGCATGGTCCGACATTCTCTTGGCCGGTTTTTATACTTTTATTGATGAAGAGCAGGTGCTGACATAAATAGGAGTATTATGGAGGAGTAATATGGACAAAATCTTTTATGTCCATATAAAGTAATACATGGAAAATTCGAATATGACATTCGCTTCCTATTTTGATTTTATTTGCTCATATATTCATATTAAGTAATATCTAATGTATACTTATAATACATTAATGTCATGTACCTATCCTCATGCTATAAATATACAGAGTTACGTGATATTAACAGTAGAAGACGTAGATCCAGTCTAACAGGTTCAATAGATAACGTTTTAGGTAATCTAAATTATCGAAATCTTAATTAACGGAAATATATTTTACCAAAAAAGTTACGTATTATAACTACCTATTACGTTAATTAGTAAAAGCATTATCCAACTCAAAATACTTTCATTGTAGGTATGTTATTCTACGATTAAGATATGTTCATTATTCTCTGATCTTTTGTCTGACCCTTGTGTAACTTTTCGTAAAGAACAATTATTATTTAACTAGAACGAATATGAAAACAATTTTCTTATATTAAAATTAATTTCGATTGGTTGTTTTGTTATTCCGTAAATGAAGGACTTATCTGCAATCACAATTTCCTATTAATAAGATGGGCAAATTGGGTAAAGTACCTTGCGAAAAACGAGAGGATAGCATTTTTTATATTTGTTTGCGTCTAGATTATTATGAAATGTGCCCCACCTAGCCCTTTAACATGTGCAAAGGTTACTTGCGTTGACACATTTGCATACACGGCAGATGCTCGTGTTTCAATCCAGTTGGATAGGAAGATAACTTACGGAAAACTTGTCTTTCATTGTCATATTTACATTGTACGTCAATTGCTATTATTTATGGGTGAATGAAAGATACGTGATGGTAGCATCACGTATATATACACTCTTATTTATGAGCATCACGCGGTAAATAAATAATAAAACATCCGTCTCTCATATTTACATACTTGCCGAAAAGAGATAACTGTATCCGTTCCGATACAGCCACAGGATTCACACAACCCAAAATAGAAATTCAAAATGTATTTAGCTGCCTGTATATTAAAAACTGAAAATAAAATAGTTTGTCATACAAACTTTATAGAAAAGTCACGAGTTTAATGGGAAAGTTGTTAAATCACTTAGTAACCAGGCTGAGCTCCCAGCACAACAGGGTATAATAAATAATTAGAACGTCGTCCGAGTCCATTTTCTTATTTTTTTTCTTGCCTGCAAACGTGCGGGGGGTCCCGCATGGGTAATCCGCATTTCTGATCCCGCAAAACAGGTGTGGGATTGGATCCCCTACTTATCAGAAAGTGACAGCTGGTTTGTCATTTATCTACCACGCTATTAAAGAACTATCATGGGTCCGCAGGTGTCAATGTTACGTGAAGGTTACCAGTAGATATCGTAACATCAAGCTGTAAATGTATATTTTATGTAAAATCTGTTTATAGTCTTTTATCATGTATGTTAATGATATTATATAAGGATTTATTTTTTCGCAAGTAACACCATTATTCATATAATCTTGTTACTGGGTATACTTGAACCATATGATTATAGATCATATGCTCAACCATGGTTCAAATCTTTGTCTAATTTACATGTCCTTACTTCCTCTTTGTAGAATCTGTCTGATAGATATGTATATTTGTTACGTGCCGTATTGTTTTTTCCTTTTGACTGGTATGGGTGGTGTAGTGTGTAGGTATCGTTCGCGTGATTGCGGCCTGCTTCAAAACTCATCATAATGTGGTATCAGCGTGGTAAGCAACGCTGCCCGGGTCGTCACTGCTATGATTATAGCCCCTATATATTCGCAATAATTTAGAAAGACCTCAAAGATTTTCTCAATTTATTAACTTCTATGATCCCCCGAAAATCTTTGGCAAGCGTTATCTTAGCGTTAAAGTTCGTTTTCTTAAGAAAAACTTGACAGATTGGGGTCTATATTGACTGCCATAAAATTTAAAGTCATAATATAATGTTTGTCCGAGTTTTCGTTAGTCACAACCGTATTTTTCCACGAAACTGTAAACTTTTCAGAATTTTTACAAACCTAATGGGTTCTACGGATGACCTTTTCTGAGATCTTGACGACTGTACAGTTGAAGAATTATGACTAATGATTTTATAACTAACATTATGTTATGACTTAAACGATTATGGGAAACGAAGGGATCCGCCATTTTATTTTGACTTTTGATCATTACGTATCACTTCACGTGTTACATATTAGGTACGAGATACGGAGTTTAGCGTTGATTTTAAGGAAAAGCTTCAAATGATTTACCTATACTGTGTATTCTTCCAGATCCAATTCGTGTTGATCTTCAGCCACCAGCTGCAAGTGCTCTTCCGACCCTCGTGCCAGTACCCGCACGTGTTCGTCTACTGGATCGCCATGCACGGCTTCCTGTTTCTGTTCCTCTTCAGCGACTTCTACAAGGCGCGGTACACGCAAGCTAACAGGAAGGCTCAGCAGAAGCGCGTCGACGGCCTGTGCATGGTAAGTTTGTTTTACTACACAGAATATTTCCTATTCAATAGATAATAATAATAAAATCACTACAAATGCGCACTATTTTGCTCTTAGAGAAAACCACTTGCATTGACAAAGTAAACGCGCGCGCGATATCATTGCAACCTGCGGCACACTACCATGAGTTCGGCACGAGCGAGTATCGAGCGCTCGATGACAGTCTATCTCTTTCGCACTATTAGTGCGTGCGAGAGAGGTGCACTGACTCTCCATACGAGAAACTTGCTAGCGCCGATCGTAAACTCAGCTCATCGTAGGCACACTGTAAGCTCAAGTGAACATTCGTAGATTACGCACGATGCGCATCAATCTATACAGTCCAATCCATGCCTCATTGTTGAGTTGAGGCCGTATACTTGTAGCTTCGCGGCGTAATCGCGGATTGCCCTTAAATCCCCGTATGCGATAAATCCACCGATCACATCGCAGAACTTTGACCCTTCTTATTTGACTTGGTGGCGGTAGTGCCAACTAGGATAGCTTGTGTCTTATCAATTTGAATCGCTATACATTTTAGGGCAAAGTATATTCAGTGTAGAAAAAATCAATGCAACACGAAGGTAGTATATTAAATAATAGGGGTTTTCTTAGCTTCGCGCGTATGTCAAATGTTATTTGCTTATACTTTGGGAGATGTATATATTTTTGGGATAAAAAGTAGCTTATGCCACTCTCTTATTGATACAAATACTATCTCAACGCAAAAAAAACACATTAATTCATTGGCATATATATGAGGATTATGTGGCAAGACAAAGTAGATAATTTGAGAGACGTGAGCATGAGAACACTCACAAAAAGCCTGGGCAAATTACTATCTTAGCCAATATGTTTACAGTGCGCACGGCTTTTATTATCAAACGCGCCTTACGAAACGACATTAAGCCTCAAGGCCGCGACTACCCGGAGAAACTACTTTCGGACGCAATTCGATGTGTGTCATGTCAAACGATGTTTGTTAATGTAATGTCCTGTTACGACACGACCTGGCCGAATCTTCGTAGAATTATAAACACTCCAAAATATCCCAATATAGTATGTTTTATGAGTTTTTTTTTCAGCACTTTGCTTATCACTATTATAAAGTTGTAAAAATGAAATGTCTGTTCAAAACGGTAAGATTCCTTTAAATAGTATACGGACTATTTAAAGGTTACTGAATCTAAAAATATTTGTTTTGGATTGTTTGTATGTCTGTATGTGTCGTTGTGGCTTCATCACGCCAAAACGGCTTAAAGATTTCGACTATTTTTGATACACGGGTAGCTAGCTCATCATCAGATGGTTATAGGATACTTTTTACCCGACTACGCTGAAGTAAAAAAGAGGGTTATGACTTTTTCTCTTCCGGTAACGAAGTTGTTTACCTTCTAGTTAGAAACAAAAAATGCATATATGTAAATATCCTATATCGCCTTGGATACTCCTAAAGCGAATTGTTTCAAAGCATTTGTAATCCTACTTAGAATGATGTATAACTTATATACGTTAATGTCATCCCCCATCCTTAGATGAGAAGATAGGTGACTATAGACTTAAAAGAGGGGTCATCAGGCCGTTACCGGGGTGTCAAAACGCTGTAGAGTTGACATATTGGCGACGGACCACATTATTTATTGCTTTCTCTGACGATTGAATATATAGTTGCCTTTTTTCATTGTTATCTCAGAGTTCACCCCTAGAGGTGAATTTCGTTCACAAGAAAAAGTTATAATATAACCTTATTATTTCTTTACCATAGTCGAAAGGAAAACTGTTCCTGTGTATCATATAGCCATCCTTGCACGTCCCGCTATCCCCGTAGAAAAATGAACGAAATGCTTGTCTTTATAAAGGCATTCCAAATCTAAAACAAATATTCTTTTGCTCGGAATATTTGATTCCTTAATCTTCATAAACGCGTGTATGGCGTATTAACCGTAAGAAATTTACCTCAATATAATTGAAATATTTACAATTGAAAGGCATTTTAAATTTACAACCTTATGATTTAAATTTAGTAGATTTTTACACGATGTCGCGTATATGTTCCGGAGGTCGCGTGACGTCAGTCTCGCAGGAGCATGTGTCGCGATGAAGCCGGGTTGTAGTGGCTGACGAGCGCTTGTTCGCAGGCGGTGGATGTGGGCGCGACGCCGGGCTACCGGCAGGAGGGCGGCGCGGTGCCCAGCGCGTACGCATCGTCGGCGGCCGACGCCTTCGTGCGGAGACGGCCCGTGTCCTAGTGCCGCTCCGCACCCTCGACACGAACGTTTGTCGATGCACAAACTCACCGCTGCTTTAAATCGTCGAATGCCTTGTAATTTCCTTAAGTGCGGAACTATATTCGGAATATATTCTATCGATTGTTATCGTCCCGCTGGATGATTGATACGGGACGTCCGTCGAGACCGATCCGTAACTTTAGTCGCGATCTTAGATCGTATCGTTTGATTTCTCGATAGAGATCGTCGCCGGGCATTGTCTATTGTAATTGTAAATAATATTTGTATCGTTCGGGTCTTGGCTTACGTTTCGGGGGGTTAGTGGATCGTTTGTAAATATTATTTTATCTGTTAGGTAATCCTTAATCCGAGCAATCGTAATAATACGTTACCATAAAATTTTGTAAGGTGTCCAGTGTTCATTTTGTTTCGGCATTTTTTGAATGAAATGTATTTACGTAGTTTTAAGGTGCGTCCACACTTGTATCATTTGCTCGTATCCGATCACCGTGCCGTGACATGACTGCGTATCGCGCTGCTTGGACGCTTACTTTCGGCGCGCCGATCATGCCGTACTCGTCCGATATAACTGTGTGATACGCGTAAAAAAATGGATTTCGAGCGATCCGATCGGCGCAACGTCCAAACGCGTGATCGTGACACGCGATCATGCCACGCGACGATGATCTGATACGGGCAAATGATACAAATGTGGACGTACCTTTATACTTTTTATTTTAATGATGTCTATAGTTAATGATCTTACCAAAAAGAGAACAAGGATAGAAGGCGGCACGATGTGTCAGCTCCGTGTGAATACTGTATAGATTGCATTTAAGTTGTGACCGTCGAACCTGATGATATTGTAATGTAAAAGTACTAAGATGAGCACGAGCTTCGAAAGTGAAGCGTAGAAAAGATGTCAGCTGTTGCATTTTTACTTAGCCAAAAATCATAAAACAACTGAATAAAATGTGTCGTTGGATATATTTTTTTCAGTTGTTTTACGAGTTATCTTTGATTATTATAATATCATTGGTGGAGCATCCCACGCGGTTCTAGCTCGCAGTATGGAGCGGCGCGACCGGCGGCTGATGTGTGCGGCCGACGGCCGGCGAGTAAATGGTTAATATTATTTTGTATCATGTTTTTGTGTATCAATGCTTTGAATGTTGTGCAATGTGAAGTGCCGGTTGCTTGTCGCGACAGATATGCTCAAATATTACTGCGTATTCACTGTTTTGCAACTCTATTTATTATTTTAATAAAGACGTTTACAGTATTTTATATGCAGTTCTCATTTAATCGTTCCTGTTACATCATGTTCGGATTTAACCTTTTCGACGCTTTGACAAGTAAAAGAGGTGTCACTCATACGCTATGACATCATTACGTTTCACGCTAACATGACCCGTATGTCAATGAGCGTCGGTCTATATCGGTCTAAATGCAGTGTGGATATATGCGTCGTTGGCGTCCAAAAGTTAAAAAATTACAAACAAAAGAATATGTAATCCACCGTTATCCGTTATCTATTAAAAAATAAAATCAACGATTTCTGACAATATTGGCAGACTCAAACATAATTTAGATTATATTAGCGATTACTCAGGTTGTCAGTGAGAGGTTCGAGGTGGGAGCGGGAGCGGAGACGGCGATGACGAAACAGCGCTGTCTCCGTCCCCGCGGTCGCTTCGCTGCCGTCGGGGCGGTTGACAGCCGGCCTGGACGCACAAATGCGTGCACTGATAACGCTTTGTAAGCGAGAGATCTCTTGGTGGCAGATAAACCGCGCGCGGTTTTCGTTCACCAAACAATTATTATAGTTATAAGTTTCTTTTAATGTTAAATAAATGAAAAAAAAAAGTAACGTAGTCACATACTGTCGTGTGCATCCCTACGTTTGACAATAAATGCCAAAGAAAAAGAGGGTAGTTCGGTGCCTGTTTCCAGTAGCCGGGCTGCCAGAGTCTTGGCGCGGTTCGCGAGGCGGGCAGCGTCGGTGTCCACTTGTCGCTCATAACAAAAATCCTCGTAATGGACCGATGTCGAGCAGTAGTCGTATTTTACACCGTGAGTAACCGCTAATGCAATCTAAATAGTATGTCACAAATTGCCAAATGTATTTATGGGACTATTCTGCTGTGGCTGGCCGAGTCATGGACCATGACACAACGGGACGAGATCGGCTGACGGCGAAAAAAAAAAAATGTTGGGCAGAAAGTCTCTAAAGAGGAAGTGTGTAACAGCGCAAATATGTACAAAAAACACGAAGAGGGAAAATGGTAGGGCATTTAATACATCACGACCAAATATAGGTAGACCAACTTAGGAATTCCTTTCTGGTTTGTAGTAGTAATGTGTCCTTCATATAAACAATTGGACGATATACAGGATGGCACATGTATATCGGTCAGTATGGAAAAATCTAAAACTATAAGACATACGAAAATCTCATTTTAGGAACCATGTCATCGATTTTAGTAATAAGAAAAACTGCATCATCGTCATCAGAGTTAAGTAATCAAATTAAGTATTAAATGATGATTGTTTTTATTCATTATAGACATCATGTTTAATAGTAACATTTACTGCTTAAGACCAACACAATTTATATCTAAATAGAAATGGTGTTTGTTTTATTGCTCAAAAAATCCGGATTCGATTACCGAGCTGATATTTTAAAATGTATGAATGCAGTTTGTCTTATTACTAAAATCGATGTTATGGTTCCTAACAAGAAATTTTCGTATGTTTTATAGTTTCATACTTTCCCATACTGACCGATCTAAATGTTTATATCTATTAGGTATATCTATTAGGAAAAATAAATAAATTCTGTACGTTACTATTACATGCGTGAAGGGCATTCGTTAAGTTTTGTAGCTATATAGGTAAAGAAGATTATAATAGGTAAATATCGACGGTAAAGACGAGGAGGAATGACAAGATTCAGTTATTTAGAGCAGATAAAAAGCTTTCCCTATACCTATCTATAGTTGTCGTGACGTATTAAGACTTGAAAGAACTTGCATTAAAAATGTAGGACTAGAGGAAACAGCACGGAGAGTTAAACTCTTAAATAATTAACCTTTGGTATGCGTAGTCACTGATTAGTGCAGAATAATTTAAAAACTTACTAGAAGGTGCCTGAAAGGTTAAAGAATGATGTGCCACCATCATAGGCTGTCGTGTTGAGTGTGTGTTATGTTATTCCGATCGAGGCGCATTTGACAATATTATCGAATATTCCTACTCGGTCTTTCTTATTTTTATATGATGTATCTTGGTTTTTATGGTTCGTATGTATGTAGTGGACAAACTGACAACTAGCTACGTAAATCAAAGAACGACAGGGCACGTCGACGGGAGCGCCGCCGCCGACTTAACGGATAGTTTGGTAGCTCTATTGCAAATTGATCGATACTTAAACGATTCTTGCCTAACCCACAAACCGAGCTGTAGGTAGGCGCAGACGCCAATTATCACATGAACTTTGCACGCCGAGTCTGGTATAATCTGCATACTATTGCAGAGGATTATTAGGGTGTTGAGAAATACATAATGTGGCCGTTTACTTAAAGTCATTGCTAACTTCGTCGTATTTCGCACAGATTATTTCCAGCTTCGATATAGAAGTTTTATGTCTAAACAAGTTATACTCAATTTGTTACCTTAGACCAGGGGGGTTATTGCCTAACGTTTTGACAATTGGTATCCGAATCAACTATCATAGCCCATACAAAATCATGACACTTGATTATAATTCCGAGCGTCAAACGCGTTAGACAATGGGGGGAGATTCCCTATTCATATTGGAGTACACACTACACACGTACAGTCAGCCCCAGATATGTATGTACGTGAATCCTACATGAATGGCTGAAGATTACCTATATTCTTACTAACGCATTTGTGTTTATAAAGTACTTTGCTATACATTATTGCAAAGCTGACCAGATTTAGCAGAACCGCGAAACCTCGGCAAGAAAGTGGTCTTCGTGGTAAGACAATTATCAATGTGATTGTCGATCTGATAAAGATTGGTGAACCGTGGGTCGAGCCAAAAGACTACGACAAGGTGTTCTGTCTGAGATGGGGAAACTATTATTCAGGAGCATCTTATATTTTGTATTCCCGTAACTAGTGGCACAAGTGTTGATTTTTTTTTTAATAAATTAGGTATTTCTTGGAATATGACCCAAGTAAAGCAACTTACCATGGGACTTAACTTACTACTAGGAGTCCTAACGGATACCTACACTTCGACCTAGCGAAATCTTTTGTGTGATTACCCATTCATGCTACTCAATAGTTTGTTCTACCACCTCCATAAACCGGATGCTAGATCCCAATGGTAGCATCTGGAATTTCCTTGGCTTTTATCATAACACTATTTTGTTGTGTTGTGATACCCACCAAATTCCTTAATTCATTGTCTGGTGAGGGCATGACATTCACATAGTATGTGTTCCGTTGTTTCTGCTTCCTGGCCGCACATTCCCCCATGTTGTCAGAAATTCTAGGTTTGTCCAGGAGTCCTTTCGGGCTCTCTTTCTAGTGAATGGTATTATTTACTTGCCTGGATTAATTGGTGGCTTGTTATTGATTTATAATTGTAACTACTTACTTACTTAATCCGATGGCTCAGCGACCCGAAGTGTATCTTGGCCTACGATTCAAGTTGGCGCCACTGCGCCCTATCTTGTGAAATCTCCCAGTTTTCTGCGTTCAGGGCGCGTAGGTCTTTCTCCACTTCGTCTTTTAACTAAGTGTGTGTTAACTTACTAATGAATAGCTGGTGAGCGAATACCATCTTTCCACTTCCCTAAGGGTATCATTATGATTACTGACACCGTACTGGGAAATTCCACATTTACGAGTATAACTAAGTCATCTGCATACCTTACCGTATAGATCCACTACTATTGGGTTCCTCCAATAGTGAGTTGACCACCAAGATCCATAGAGTAAGCGAGAGTACCCACTCCACCTTGTGGACACCCCTTTGTTCTTGAGACCATTATCTCGTCCCCCATTAGGGATGAAGTTATTAGCCTACCGTTTAGCGTATTACCAATTCACATATGGCTCGCATATGGTTGGTCGGTTCTATGCCGGTGGTGCGGTCAAACGAAAACCGAGTCTAGGAAAGCCGCCAGGTACAGATCCCTTACTCTGTTTAGATTAGATTCATTTATTCCATGAGAAAATAATAGTCTACGTTTTCCTTAGTTAAAGTTACAAATTTTTACACCATGATCGTCATATAAAAACTAGAATACAATAACCATTACAATGCCAAACAAAAAAAAAAAATTGAAATAGACATGTCAACTTTAAAATGCAAATAATATACAGTGTAAAAATACGTAATTTACCCGAGGGGATCGTCATTCCCCTATCGATTAAAAAATTAAAATATTCAATAAGAAATCATGCAGTTACGTCAAAAAATTATTTAATCGAGTTCAGTGGAATAAAGGTTTCTCAATCGACGCCTGAATACAAGGTCCGATGGTTCATTTTGAAGATCGGCGGGTAGGCGGACATAGTATGTCGTACCGATGACACGCGGGTTCCTACCAGTAAGTGCCATGCGACGCGGGACAGTTCTCAAGTCTCCCTGTCGATCGAATCTACTTACCGGAAACTTCAACGCGCGTAAACATCGATAAATTATTCCTAACCAACATTAGGACTTCGAACAAGTAAACTGAGTATAGTGAGTCATGATTTGAGGAATTACGAAGAGATCACTTGGATTCACACGAGCTAGGGTTCATAACGCACGCTTTTGCATCACTAATACTCAATCGGCGTCAATCAAGTTACCCCAAATAATTGTACCATATGCCATTATGGAATGTAAATGGGCAAAATAAACCGATTTTAATGATCTGTCAGAAATAAGTAGTTTCAATTTTCGCAATGCGAAAATAGCGCCACCCAGTCTAGCACACAATTTGTCAACACCACCTTCCAGTTAAGACTCGAGTCTAACATTAATCTATGGAATCGAACTTCATTGGATAAATGCATTGTATTGTTAGATATACATAGAGGCTAGGTAACACTCCTTCCAGAAAAAATCATGACAGAGAAAAGACATGACATTTGATTTGGTGATATCCAGTAGCAACCCATTAGTTGAGATCGACCGTTGCAACTTCCTACACGAGTTATTAATTTTTTCATCAAGCAGTTTATGTGTTCGCGCGCTAGATATGACCGTAGTGTCATCCGTAAACAACACGGACAGGCCGGTCGTGAGGCTTGACGGAAGGTCATTTACTATGTATGTAATGAACAGAGAGTTTCCAAGGGAAGATCCTCGTGGAATGCCACAATTCAATATCAGACTCGAATATTTCACCGTTAGTAGAGAGTTACCACTAGTCTTCGATCCGTCGAAAATGACATAAATAACCGATGAGCCAAGTCACTAACGCCATAGTACCGCAACTTAACCAGAACTGCCAGAAGTAGTTTATGACTAATTACCTCAAAAGCTTTCGAAAGGTCACACATAATACCGGCCATCTTGTATCTGTCATTTAAACTAGAGCTCTCGGTTTACGACGTGTTTCGTGTAGACGGTTCGTGTATTCGTGTACGTATAGTAAGGACACGGGTTTTAGACCCGTTCGGAACGGATAATTAAGGTCCGTGTATTTAAGATCCGTTCGGATCAGTTACACGGATCGGCAGGTTTTAAATAAACGGATCACTACCCGTCCGTAGGTAAAGCTATTATTACAGCTCGGTAGCCAAAATGGCAAAAACGGAACCCTTATAGTTTCGTCATGTCGGTCCTTTCGTCCGTCCCTCCGTCCCTCCGTCCGTATGTCATGATGTTTAGTGATGAATGAATTTGGAGTATAGGTGTTTTGTAGTTTTTAAGTTATTGCTAAAAAAACTGGCTTCTGATCAAAAGGACGTAAGTGCCGTGGATATACGCTCTTTTGCTAATGCTCTTTTTCATATTATATTTTTTTGGCTGCAAAACCCTACACTGAGCATGGCCGACATACTCTTGACCGGTTTTTCAATGATCACTTCAGCTATAGGACGTCCACTGCTGGACACAGGCCTCATCAATAGACTTCCACATGAACCGGATAGTGCCGACCCGCCTCCAGCGAGGCCCCGCAACTCTAACCAGGTCGTACGACCATTTTGCGGGTGGCCAGCGTAGCGTGGGTGCTTGCCGGTACGTGGTCTCTATTCGAGAACCTTCCTGCCCTAAAGGCCATCGGTTCTTGGAACTATGTGCCCTGTTTGCTAAGTCGAAGACTTTGGTTCGTCTATGAATCTCCTTATTTCTGATTCAATGTCTTAGAGGGATCCCGAGCATAGCTCATAGCTCGGTGAAAGACTGAGCTTTCTTAAGAGGCCTATAGTTAAAGACCACGTCTCGGCTTATTTTTTGCAGATTTATGGAATATTTATCAGTTATAAAAATTTTCATAGTTATGTTTACTCACCTAAAATAAAATATTAAAGAACATAATTTTAAACATATGAGCTCGTTGACATGAAAACGTGTTTCCGACGCAAAAACAAAGATAACAATTTCAAATATAATCGTCTCTGCAGAACGAGATATCGGTATATTACTGGTTTAACCTTTTCATGTATTTTGCGGCTATTCACACTGACAGACAACGAAAAGTACCATTGAAGCCAAATTGGCCATACTCGAGATAAAGATTTATAATACATATAACTTTTATTATTGCTTACTAATATAATTGAGCAAAAAGGGATATAATTAAACAAATTTAATTTATGTCAAGCCCTAGCTTTATTCTAGTTAATGCTTTCGATGCGCAGGTCGGCGTTTGCTTTTACATAGATGTGACCTCTTCTTGTTTTATTGTTTGAAATTCTGTTGAAATACATGTGTTACTATATTTAAAAAGTATAATTTAATATTTAAAAGCATAATTATACATTTACAATTTGTATAATCATATGCCATCTATTAATCATACCAAAATGATTCACTATCAATGGTATTAATTGACAAACTAGCCTCGCAATCTCAGGTAAACGAGCACTTGTCTGATCTGTAGACACAAATCTGTATTGGCAGAAATACAGAAATAATAGATAAGTAAATTGCGAATTTAATAGGCAGATAATAAAACGAAATAGTTATTAAAATTATATTAAGAGATTGTCTTGAACTGGTGTTTAATTTATGACTTTTATTGTTCATTTATCTTCAATTTACATTTTATGTACGCAACAAAAACAATTTGCTTATATCTAACAGACCGTCTGAGTGGCAAACTGGAGACTAATACGAAGTATTTTTAAAATAAGTATTTTTTTTATTTATCCAGACAGCTATTGTTTCGTCTTTTTTTGTAAACAATAGCTCTTGGCCCGTTTTCGCTTTAGCTTTTGCTGACAAACAAACAAAGCACAACGCTTAACTGATAAGGGCACAATTACATCCGTTGTTTCATAGAATATTTTACTTTATATCAAAGAAACAAAGTTTAAACTTAACTTTGAAACTATTCACTTGCCATTTATTCGGTGACGATAAATATACATAGTGGTCCGATTGTAAGTAACAAAACCTAGATAACCATTTGCAATATGCATTCAACATTGTTTTGGATTAAAACACGAAATTAATGTCCGAAGTAGTATACAAAATTAACAAAGCCACCCATATTAATTGCACATGAATAATGCCTTTATTGAAATAAAGTGTAAGTACATATATTTTATGCTCTTGGGTTAAGCTAGAATTTGGATCTAGGCAGTCGCGGCCCGGCAGCCGCGACCCATTGCGACTGCTGTGCGGCGCTGCCACAAAATTTTAGCAGCACCGCAGCAGCGACCGAGACCCGGGCAGCGACTCCTGCGCGCAAAGTCAAGTGCAAACAGTTGTGCATTCCAGTCGCGTATCATGGATTAACTATGTCTGACAATTTTAGTAAACGCAAGTGAGAACTCGTGAAGAGGCTGATAGACGATGATGAAATAATCTTGCTCTTACTTTTATCAAGGAGGAATAAAATCGATTCAATATATACATCCAGAGTTGATAAAGGCAGCTATCAAATCCCGATAAAACAGCACTTAAATATAAAGGAACAGAAATTCCGGAAGCGAACGCGACTATACTGCCTCCGGAGCGGCTCAGCGGTGCTGCTGAGGTCACGTGCTGGCCCCGCCCCCCAGCCGCGCTCTTCTGTCACTTGCGAAAGCGTTGCAAACAAATCCCTAAAAAACGGTGCGGTGCGACCACGGCCGCGGCTGCCGGGCCGCGACTACGTAGATTCGAATGCAACCTTCAGTATTCACGAATTCACAATAAAATACGCTGATCATTCCATAATTGCTGGCCAAGAGCATTGCGGATCATGCTCAGTGTAGGGTTCCACAACCGTTCATACAAAAAAATGCACTACAGATGAGAAAAATTGTGATATAAAAAAGTGCAGAAGTAAAAGAGCGTATCTCCACGGCACTTATGTCCTTTTGCTGAGAAGCGCAGTTTTTCGGCAATAACTCAATAATATAGTCCGATTATGTTGAACAAAATTTCCGTTGAAAATATTTATTAAGCTTTATATTTTTATTTTATTTTCGTGTTTTTTGGACATAAGGCTTACAAAATAAAGATAGATCTGTTTTTAAAGTTGGACGTTCCTAAATGGATTTTTTGCCATAGATATACGTATTCGTTGACAACTTCGTTCGAGGCAAGGCAAGGTGGTCGGACGACCTGGTTAGGGTTGCGGGGACTCGCTGGATGCGGCTCACTTCTATCCGGCCTATGTGAAATTTCATTGAAGAGGCTTGTGTTCACCAGTGGACGTCTTATGGCTGAAATTATTATGATGATTGATATTTGCGATTTTTTTTTCCGTTTCGATTACGTAATACGTGGAGCCCCTTAGAAATATATTTTTTTGTTTTTTAACTATCAAACTAAGTAGCGGCTCATATATGACACCTATACTCTTTCAATGTATTTCATCAATATACATAATGTAGATTTTAAGTCAAATGCCTGTGACATACGGATGGATGTACGGACGGACGCACGGAAATGAAGAAACTATAAGGGTTCCGTTTTTGAATCCTTGGAATAAATCAATTTAAATGGATATTATCGAGTTACAGAAACATTGAGATACAAAAATAAATAATATGATATATACACTCCTAATAATTCTATTGAAATAAATTAAATTTTCAAACAATTTCGATATCATTGAAAACGTACGAGACCTTATTAATAATAAAAATGGCCCGGACGTTGTGCCACGATCCGCCAGCGTCGGTAAGAGACGCGTGTAATTAAGGTCCGTTGCTGCGTGTAGTTCGTGTAGTCGTGTAGTACGTGTAGGCGGATAAACGATCCGCCGGGTTCGTTCCGTTCGGGTTCTTAAACTCGGCGGTATTAAGAACACGGACGTCCGTTCGGGCGTGTAACACGTATAGCACATGCCCTAATTTAAACCGGATACGAGGCAATCGAAAATGTTATAAGCCGCAGCGGTAATGGACATGTTCTGTCTGTAGCCATACTGATTTTCAATAAGTAGGCCGATGGGGTCTAGATGTAACATTAGGCTCGATGACAAGATAGACTCCACGATTTTGGAAATGGTGGGTACTACAATGGTTATTGGCTTATAATTGTTGACGTCAGTCTTGTCCCCCTTCCCCTTGAATACTGGATACACTCCTAAGCACGACGGGGTAAATGCCAGTTCAAACATAGTGTTTATGAATACAACCAAAACGTCAGAAGTAACCAGCCAGATACATAAAGTTTGAAATATTTATAAACATGGTCAGCCCACATGTGGAAACGTAATAAAATTCATATTTATTTTCTAAAAAAATACGATGAATATTTGGGGGGGTAATTAAAAGTCAAGTAGGGTAACATATGAAAACGTGTGCACGGAACACTCGGTGCGCGAGTCAGACTCGCACTTGACCGGTTTTCTTTGTTGGGTGTTAGGAAACAACATTGAAGACCTACTTATATACTTTTTGTATCATATCAACGCGTCCAACGAACGTCACACGTCCAGGAATTTAAGTGACGCTTACAATGCAAATAAATGTTTGTACCTACTTCAAGTCAGATTATTGATTAGCTAGAGTAATTAACGATGTGTACGAGCGCATATTCTATGTGAATTGTACTTTTAAATACCTAATACTTAATGAATCAGAAAGTGTAAAGAATGTCTCAAATCTCAGGTATGTGTGGCCCGAACCGGGAGGCGAGAATGATAAACCTGCGATATGATGATTCTTTATCATTGTGTAAAATTTGATGTCTTCCTCTGGCCTGAAAAAAAAAACCTGCCCGTGCAGCCGCGTAGCGGGCGGACAGAATTTTAAGATTTGGCTTTCTTGGTTAAATTATGTTTATTGCTTGTGATAATTATCAACGGACGTGACATTTACACTTGTGATATGTAGCTAATCAGTTTTTGATTGACATATTTTTATTGTTGCATGTTCGCTATTAGCCACTTAATATCTAAAGTCAATCTTCACTTTTATATAATACAAAACTTTGAACGTTCATAAAGAAAGGGTTAAATAAGGGTACAATTGAACCCGGTGCAAACTTCCGCAATATAAGAACTCCTACGCTATATTTTTCAGGTTATCTCGTATGGAAAACACACGTAATTTCGTAATCGATGCCTTGCTATAATACAAACAATAAAATACAATAACATTTTATTACACACCTCACAAAACAGAGTATAAGCGAAAATAATACATATAGACTCGGTCTTATTGCTAATCAGCGATCTCTTCCGTACAATTTTTGGGTAGTGGAAAACGTTGAGAAAAATAAACTGTACGTATAGGTAGGTAAGTTAGTATACCTATATTTCGTTGTTAATACATATATAGTACAAGTATTATGTCCTTAAATTTTATCTACTATACCTAATAATATTTTATAATAAATTATATTACCTCAAAATTAATACCTATTTTAGAAATTGTGTACACTTTACACTACGCAGCGCAGTAGACTAGGAACGATATGATGTCATGTTATAAGTGGGCATCGTGCTGTACTTCTGCTAGATACGGCACGGTGCGGCAACGTGCTTCGCACAGGTGCCGTGCAATTTTACGTTAACAACGTGGCGCCTTGGTGATGCGGCCTGGTGAATGTGACGGTTGAAGCTTAAAACGGCTGTTGATAACGCTAGAGTAAAGAGAGCTAGACACTTCTTCAGCTACACCGACGAGCCTCTCGACTCTTTATATTTGTGACATGACCTGATAGCAAGTTATCTACTTATAAATATTCGTATAGTTTGTTCCTTACAAAATGCTCTCATAAAGGTATATGACGAGCTTTTGACCGCGACTTTTTCTGTGTAAAATAAAATTCTAATAACTAATTGTACAGGTTGCACATAGCACTTATTTTTATAAGCAGGGTGTGCAAACTATCGGCAAACACGTCGGCATGTTGCCCCAACACGAGCTGGTTGAGCATTGAGCAGCGTTGACATCGCAATAATTACGTGAATATAATTATTGCGATGTAGAATTGTAAGTTCTAATAAACCATAGTACGTAGACCAGACTACCCACGTCACGACACGATGTCAAAAGTGAACTTTTAAATAATTTAAGTATGTGCATAACTAACCCAAACTTCAAGTTGAAATCAAACATCATATTGACGTCAAAGCTTATTTAAATTAATTTATTGAGAACATTTACATAGCAATTGTATTGGATATTATCTTTAGCTTTAAATTATGCCGCTGCGAACTATACACCTGCTTTAACACGTGAACCATTAATTTAGCGTATTCAGCGAGATGATCCGTCATCAACATCATCAGTCATGTCATCATCAACGCCCGAAGAGGACTCATCTACTGGAATACTAGCTGGAATTGCGTTACTCTAAAAAAAGTACCGTATCCAATCGTCGACCCAACTTCGTTTTCGGAGGAATTAAAAGACAAATTTCTTCGTTTTTACTTTAGAGTAGTCGGGTAAAAAGTATCCTGTAATCCTATTCCTATAGTCATTCTTAGGTGTTTTTAATTACTTTTGTATCATTGTTAAGAGGGGTGGATAACAGAACAGCGTTTTTTCAATATATATGCTTGCGACTATTTCCTCCCTGGTTTTAAACAGTACGCAATTATTTTAGGCATAATAAACTATTACGAAGAATATGTTTATATGTCAAAACTCAGAGGCGGAAACAATCGAGAGCCAGACCTCTAATTTCGCTTTTTTAGGGTTTTGTTCCACTTTTTGGTATTTTATGACAGGACTTGAAGATTACTAAGCTAAAAACTCCCACTTGGTCGGTTTTTATTAAGAATATTCAGCTGGAGCTGCAGTATTCCCTATCGCACAGCTTAAGGTAACATGTTTATCACATTTACTGCCAGGAACTCGTGTAGTCCTAGCTCCCTGGCGCTCTGGTCGTAGACGCATAGCCGATAACCTGGGGTTTCCCGCATGTAGCGGAAATTGCGTAGCGCTACGAAAAGCTTGGCAGCGAACGTGTTTGGGGACAAGGTCAGTTAGGGTAAACTGGGTACGGTGGTAACAAGTTTCCGTTGATCGCTCATATTATCGTATATCATTGCTAACATAGCTCTAAGAATTAAATATAGTGTTACAAATTGAAGAAAACTCTTTTGAAAACTCAAAACATAAATACGTTTAATTTAAATCAATAACCTTTTTGCAATAGTTATTGGTAAGTAAGAGATTATTCAATTTGTGTGCCACTGTTAAAACGTCTTTATCAGTCAAGGGCGACGGTTTTAACATACGTAAATAAAACCCACTGCCAGTCATTTAGTGAATTAAAAAAACACATTTAACAATTTTTCTATAGCATACTGTTATCGTGTAGTTTACGGTGCATGTTTAACAACCCTGTGGGAGAATCCAACTCCGCAGCAGATGTTTTTATAACAG
Source organism: Hedya salicella (assembly GCA_905404275.2). NCBI lineage: Eukaryota > Metazoa > Arthropoda > Insecta > Lepidoptera > Tortricidae > Hedya > Hedya salicella. The sequence continues at coordinate 17,497,394 of FR990100.1, read as the reverse complement.
GACTCAAGGGTTTCAAAGCACTATATTAAAATATACTAATTTTAAGTCTTGTTCGGAGGCCGCCTCTATCAGAATTAACTAGCAGGAGATCATTGTAATCGCCGCGGATCGGAAGCAGTGAAAAACTGTATTTGTGGCCCTATGCTCCTCGAGGAGGTAAAGGATCCAAGAAGAAAAAGTCTTCTGTGGAATCGGTCTGGTCCGGCGCTACAGGAAAATCAGCTCCTCTGTCCTTGGGTAAGAAAGAATACGGCGGGCTGCGCTCCCTCCGCTCTTCCGTTTTTTTACATATTTATATCTTTAAAAAAGATATTTTGAATACAAATCGGCAAAAAATACTTACTATTAAAGCACGAAATACAATGTATATTTCGTAAATTAGAATTAGAGTTGTTTCAACCGTAACGCATCATTATCTTATTATCTTACCCAGTCTACCCTATACAGACTAACGTGATGTGTATTAGGGGAAAATTATTTATTTATTTATTATTCAATTTGTTTATTGTCGTGTCGGTATTACAGTGAACCAATTCACCGAGAAACCAGATTACTTAATTAACAACTATCCAATTAATTGACAACAATTATAAGTACTTCAAAAGATTGAGTACACAAGCTAAAACACTTGACAATATTTTAAGTAGGTACACAAATTTTATATGTGTACGGAGTTCTGCCTATTGTCCATCATCTCACAAAACCTCAAACATTCACAGCACACAGCTACCCATCTCCACGCAAACAGGTCACATTCGGGCACGGATGCCAAGAGCGCATTGAGTAAAGTGAGCGGGCGCGGTATTGGCGCTCTTCGGCGCGACAGCGTGCGCGCCGCCGGCGCTGCCAGCAGTGCGCGCGCGCAGGGGCGGAGGTTACCTTGACGCGGGGGAAGTCCGGGACGCTCAGCCGTAGTACACTGTCCACTAATTGGATAACGTCCGACTCCCCGCGCAAAAACCGGCAGAATGTGATGAGAAGATCGTTGTTTCGCCTCACTTCCAAAGAATTAAAACCTAGGCAATCGAGTAAAAATTTTGTGGGATATAAATATGGGTAGGTAGTATCCAAATCTTTTCTTATAGAGAAAGCTAAGGAAAGACTTCTGTAGTTTCTCTAGGAGTAGGGCATATGTGGATTCATACGGATTCCAAATTATGGACGACGCCTCGAATTTACTCCGCATTAAAAAGTAGCTTTATAACTTCGGGTTCATGGAAATCCTTACAATTACGGAGCACGAAACCCAGTCTTTGGTAGCAGCTACAGGCGAGTGCACGAATATGCTCATGGAAGGTGAGGCGGGTGTCAAACACTACCCCTAGATCCTTCACAGAGAAGACACGATTGATGACATTGTTGTCCAGGAAGTATTGCGCATGTATAGGAGCAGAGCTTCGCCAAAATGTACAAACGCAACACTTCGCTGTATTAAACGACAGCTTGTTGTCTATACTCCATTTCAACACGGAGACAATATCTTTTTGTAAGGAGACACAGTCCGCTGCATCTTTCACACCATAAATAAGCTTGACGTCGTCAGCATACAGAAGACAATTAGCATTACGAACCGCAGATTCTAGGTCGTTAACCATCAGACCAAATAAGAGAGGTTCCAATATGGAGCCCTGACTGACGTCAGATCGAGTGTGATATCGATCTGAGACGAAGCATCCATGCCGAACATATTGCTGACGATCGCCCAGATAACTGGCAAACAGTGCAAGCAACTTAGGACAGAAGCCAAAGTCATCAAGTTTATTTAATAGGACGTCATTATTTACGCGATCGAAAGCTTTCTTAAAATCAAAATAAATGACGTCGACCTGGAGGCCCCCCCGTCCAGGCACTCGGAGATGGCATCAGTCAAAATTAAAAGATTGGTGTCAACGGAACGACCGGCTCTAAAACCATGCTGCGACTCGCATAGAAACGGCTTAACTTGTGTGGATATTGCACGAAACAGTATAGACTCGAACAGTTTTGCTAAAGTCGAGAGAACAGCAATGGGCCTATAATTTTCCACTTTGTAATTGTCTTTGGACTTAGGTATAGGGCTTACTCTAGTGACCTCCCACAGATGTGGATAAACACCAGTAGAAAGGGAGAGGTTAAGAAGGAAGTGTATCGGGATTTTCAACTGCTCCGCACAGCCTTGGACTATGTAAGCTGGCAGAGTGTCGGGCCCTACGGAACAATTAGGCTTGAGTCGCCTTATGGCCGCTTCAACTTCTTGCATACTGTTGAAATGGATACAATGACCGACAGATTTCTTCTTCCCTTTATTAACGGAGTTCACGTCAAGAAGAGGAACGCTTGGTAGGAATACGCTGGAAAAATATCTAGAAAAGGCTGAAGCAGCCTCTGGACCAACAAACTATTTCCCTCAAACGACAGTTCGGTCGCAAACCCACCCTTCGACCTGAGACTGTCTATAAGCTGCCAAAAGGAGCGCGGATCACTATTGACTCTACGTTGGACTCGATCAATGTTACAGTCATAGGCGACGCATATTCGGTGTTATGTTATCGACGTCGACGCTAGTGTTGTTTGGGTATACAAATTTGAAGGTTGTCATTGTAAGTTTAATATACACATTAACTCATTTACACTACTCATTTACTCGTACACGATGTTTTGCATGAAAGGAAAAAAATCTTCGTTACGTACGTATACGTACTCTATAACTTCGTTCGCGGAGAAGCAAAAAGGCAATAACACTTTTTTTGCTTGAGGGCAATCGGTTCTATAGCCTAGCCATGCAAATTACGTCTATAGTCTCGAAGGAGCTCAAGTTGAAGTTGGAACTTGATTTCCTTCGAGTCTATGGGTGATATATAACATATGACGTCAACATAAAAATACCAACAGTGATCGGTCGTTTAAAGGTATCATTCTGTAACGTTGTTCACACAATTACGTGGGTCATCCCGCCGCTCCTATTGATGTTTCTTCTGCCTGGCACAATATTGTTGTAGTCAGGTAGGTAAATAGTCACTATACAGGGTGCAAGGGACCGTATACCGAAAACATAAATCCTAGTTTCACATCATTATTCTAAGCTGGAGTGGAAAATAGTGAAAACATTCCTCGGATAGTACCAAAATATTCCTAAATTATTTCAATGTTTTCTTAATTCCTTGAAGGTAAATATTATTTATTAATCATTTTAACCATTACATCACATTTTCGTAAGAAGAACCTCTAAAAACTTTATTTTACAGGAGACCAACAATGTAGCTCATCAAAACTCAAGCGCAGGTCATCAGAACGCGGGGTCTAGTCTGGTCATCGACCCCCTCTTCGTTGACGCGCGCCCGCCACCCGCTGGCAATACATTGCGATACATTGAGTCGCGGATATTATCATGGAATTTTTTGTCCTTGAGTAACCGGAAAAAATAAAATACTCGAATTCAATTCAGAATTATGGTTTCAATTTCCGGTACACTATCCCTTATAACCTGTATTATATACATAGTGGGAATTCCCATGTCCTTGCCTTAGGTTAGCAAAACGTACCAGCGGGCCAAAAATGGACATGTATCTAGCACTATATATAGATCAATAAGAATGCATCTGTCACTTTGACAACTTATATGCGTGTCGGAAAATAATCCTACAACCGTCTGAGGACCCCAGCTATACCCGTCTACCAAAACATAGTTGAAATTCGTTGAGCCTATTTGGCATAATGAAGCCACAAATACACATTTTTCCAACTTTTTTGTAGACCGGTAAGCCACACCGGTCGGCTTTGGGACGCAACCTAGGCATGGGAGTGAAAAATACGCTTGCGTAAGTTATAACTTAGGACAAGCACAAGTTTTGTAAAGTTAAGTGACCACTTATTTCCAAGAGACATTTTTACTTCGCTAGTATGTCATGACTGCAGTTTACAGGGTTCCAATATAAGTTTATACTCGTAAATGGTGCAATTAATCAGTACAGCTGCGACGACAGTAGTAGACATTAAAAACTTATTTACCAATTTTTGTACTTTTCGAAAGATTATGTTCATTAATAAAAAGGAGTTTCTCCGTACTGAAAGGGTACCAATACTTATTAGGCGGGTACTGCGATGCCGGTCGTTTTAATTATTTATTTGTCCTAGTTATCTTTAAAAGTTTACTAATATTGAAAAACATTAAATTAATATTATGTTTCTCAAAACAACAATACCTATAATTAATCTTAAATTAATGATGATTTGAACTAGGTAGGTTCTGATCTGACGTACGTTACGAAGTCATTAGAAGTTTAAACTCCATTATATCCGCTATTGCGGCCTGGCCTACAACGAAATATTACGAATTGAGGACAGCAGACGATAATGTCAACGGATATTAGATTAATATAATTTTAATTATTGCGGGTAAATCTATCACACAGATTAAAGAAATCTAATGCGAACCTACAATGGTTTAGCGACTTCTTATTTCCACTACCCTTGTACTGCCTAATCCCCAAAATACTTCCGCGGCAGGACCTTATATTATAGGGCATTATGCCGCAGGAGATGACTAAATGGTCAATTTATACGATACTAGCGGCAGCCCGCGACTTCGTCCGCCTTAGATTCGTTAATCGTGGATAAAAGGTATTTTTAAAAAACAGCGTATTTTCTCCTCCTCTTCTTTCCCCGAAACTCAATATTTTACTTATTTAAATGTGAAGCATATTACCAAGATTTCAAGTTCGTAGCGTAAAAAAATATTTACTATCCATACAAATTTTCATCCCCTTTTTCGTCCCTAAAAGGGATGAAATTTGATATACATTACAGCCCATGTCCTATTCTGATATACAAGGTACATAACTGGAAAGTTTCATAAAAATTCGTTCAGTAGTTTTTGAGATTAAGTGGAACGTACATACATACTTTCACGTTTATAATATAGTAAGGAGTACGGACTAGAAGATGCCCGTGACTTCGTTCGCGGAGGAGAAAAAGTCATAACTCCTCGTTTTTTCTTCAGCCTAGTCGGGTAAAAAGTATCCTATAACTATCTGGAGATACCCCAGCTACCTGTGTTACAAAAATTGTTGAAATCTGTTTAGCCGATTTTGCGTGATGAAGCCACAGCGACACATACAAACATACAAAAAAATAAAAAATAAAATATTTTTCTTTTTAGTGACCTCCTATTAGTCCGTAACAATTTTTTTGAAAACGTCTTCAATGTACAGACATTTCATTTTCACAATTTTATAATAGTATACATAATTATTGTCAGTGTCTGGGTTGTTTTTGTTTGTTAGTAAGATATTTTTTGGGGTTCCGTACCAAAAAGGTAATCAAGGATCCTGTAAATTATTTTCAAAATGTATAGAATAGTGATTAATTTGTTTATTTACATACATATGAAGATTATGAAGAATGCAAAAAATTTCTAGTGAATGTAAACTTATATGTAAATGGACACACTCCATTAGCACGCTGAGCCCAGATTGGGAACACTTTATTAACATAACTATATGCAACCTTGGCATCAAATGTTATCAAGAACAAAGACGGTTTAGATGAACTCTAATAACCAAAATTTAAACATATCAAAAGACATTTTTTATTTCCGTCACGGCATGAAATGAGCGAGGACGTCTCCCCGGCAAAGTCACCGCGGTTGTTGATATTTAATGGATTCGAGCGTCATCTGATTTAGATTCTGCATATTTGTACCTAATTACCGGTTATGGTAACTTAACGACTCTACATCCAGTTTCCTTAATACTAAACTGGTCATTAGATTGTTGAAGTAGTGACGCAAAATGTGGTTTATGATTATAATCGAATATTTATGTGGCAGTTAGATACTAATTTGATACATTTTCACAGAGTGTCCCATATACACCGAGTTCTTGATTTGCCCAGGGGTCCCCAAACTCAGGCGGCCCCGGACCCTGACTAGTGGCATAGCTACTGAAGGGTTGGACAAGGCCGTGCCCCGGGGCCCCTAAACTCAGCGGCCGCCGAATCCTGACTAGTGGCATAGGTACTGAAAGGCTAGACGGGACCTTGCACCGGGGCCCCCTATATTTGGGGGCCCTTGGTTGACTATCAGAACCTCGACAATGGGACATGCGACAACCCTGATATGGGACCTCAAACTTTTCTCTTGCCCCGGGGCCCTTGGTTACATAACTACGCCTCTACACATGAACTTTGTGGATAACTTTAAAATGATAAGCCATCTTCGGATGTTTAAACATAAGTAGCTGTAGGAATATATTTGTCAAAACTTTAAATTACTGGAAATACTAGGTACTTATACTCAACTGCGAGTGTAAAAAAGCTTTTTTTTCCGTCTTACAAGAAACGTGGGCGGATTCAATCCGCGGAAAAAAATATCCACCCGCACAACAGTCAAAACAAGTCAAATGGCCATCAGGAAGAGTATTATGTGACAGGCCGTGACTTTGGCTTCAACTTGACATTCCGTCACACGGGCAAACACGCCGCAAACACTACAGTGCCAACCAATGACGAGCATACCTAACCTTTACATGCGTACATATGTCAATAGTGGTCAACAAATATTTAACAAACCATTATTTACGTGGAGGTTCGACTCACGGCATCATATAATACTATATTATCGTAAATATATGGATGACATAACTTATAATTTATCGATTATTCCAAAGTTCAATGTGTTGTACTTCCCTTTTGTTACTAGCGTGACGCTAATTGTTTTAAAAATTTGCGTTTATTAACGCTGTTTTCATAATTCGTAGTCTATTCCTTAAGGGGAAGAAGCAAATAAGTATGAAAGGCCTTATCGCATTTTTCTATAGTGAACTATTTAACGAAACGTAGAGAAAAGTATATTTTCCGAACGAGTATGTCACATGAATTAAGTTATTTAAAAAAAAATCAATAACAATAATTAGTTTGATGAAGTGGACTGTATATTTTACTGGAATTTTGGCAAGTTTGAATAAATTAAAAACTCATTATTGGCTGTGTAAAGGACAGCTCCAAGCCAACTCCACCAAGGAGTAATTTTAGATAATTTCTGCTGTTGGTAAAGGCGAACTAACTTGCAAGTCAAAACAAATCGTTGTGTAAAACTCACGAATATGGCTTAATGCATAAGTGATTCGTTGAGATGGTTTTTGATCGGAGCGGGAAAGGGATAGCTTTATTGACCTTTCACAAACTGGCCAGCGAGATGGCAAACACGATACAATTCAATCCATTGAATAAGTTTCTTACAGTCTAAGATTATTATTTTTATTTTTATTAAAATAAATGGGCTATATACAACAATATGGGCACTATTTGAATATCGAAAGTTAATATATCTAAAGTTAAAAAGTCGACGGTCAAAATATCGAAAATTTAAATATCGAACGATCATAAAGTCGAAATTCGAGATGTCGAAAGTATGCATTATCAAATGGTACAATTATCGAATGCTTAAATTTCGAAAATCGCAATAACGACGGATAAAATATCGAAAATGGGAATCTCGAACCATTCTAAGGTCAAAAATTCTAAATATCAAAAGTCTTTACCAAATGGTAAAATAGTCGAATACTAAAATGTCGAAAATTTCAATATCTACATGTGCAATATCGTAATATTATTTCGTTGGCTATGTAATATCGAAAGTATTTCGTATGGTTTTCGATTAAGATTAAGACCCGCTGCCAAACGTTTGATTTTGTAGCCGTAATTTGGGCAATGCAAAAACAATGTACGGGTAGGGCAGACAAGACCCCGTGGGAGTGGGGTGCTCCGATTCGGTTTTTCTATAGCATATTGTTCTAATCCCTAAATTAATATATCTATAGGTAAGGTGCCTGTCGTATTGCAAAATGTTGACTGTCCTAAAATTTTTAATGTTTTTTCTTATTTTTTTCAAATAGGTAATTGTAGGTATCGACGAAATTTGAATTCCGTACTATTTATTTGGCATAAAGTAAAGTTTAAATTATTTTGGCATAAACTTATCAGAATAATCCGATTGTTGATATTTGAATGAGAGTTGCCTTTGTATGTAAAAACTATTTTGTATGTTTTAAATAAAACAATTCTACTGTATTTATGTGTTCTGTGTTATTTGCTTACTAAATCTTGATGTAAGTAATAGTAGATTATTTACGAGCTGCACATTCAAGCAAGCATGCCTAGCATTTTGACGCTCCGCTCGCTTCGCTCGCTCCGCTATACATAGTCACAATACAAACCTAACGTAACCTACAGTTTTCGGTTTTTCAGCCGTGTTCTATTTTGTCGCAGTTCTAAAAAAAGTATCGAGGTTAAGTGTGAGGTTTGTATTGTGACAATGTATAGCGGAGCGTCAAAATGCTTGCAATATGAAACATGGGTCAAAAACCGAAAACTGTAGGTTAGGTTAGGTTTGTATTGTGACTATGTATAGCGGAGCGAGCATACCGTCAGAAAATGCTTGCAATATTTTACTTTTTGACCGTCGACTTTTTAACTTTAGATATATTCATTTTCGATATTCAAATACGTGCCCATACGTAAAGGCTATTGTTTCAGTAATTGTAGGTACTACGGTACCTTCCGATGATTACCGATCCCACAGAGGTTCCACCCCACAGAAACCGCTTGCTAAGAGGTCGGTTAGCCCAGTTCGTGCTGACTGATCCGGACCACGATGTCCTCGCAGCCATCGAAAGTATGGCTACTGCGAACTCGCCCGGATAACGTCTTGCGCCGCCTCCGCCGCGCTGGTGGGAGCGACCAGTCTATAGTTTCATCTCCCCTATGTGTGATTCTTTCTCTCTTTTCCCCACGACTAAAGTCAGGTTGAACCAATTCAACCTACCTCCTCAATCTCTGTATCTTGCGCACTGCATCCTTACCCTACTCTAAGTGGTTGCGAATGGTATTCCCGTTTCTGGGTTTGCGCTCACTGAAATCGGATTACCCACTAGAAAGGAGACCTATTGGCCTACCCAGTTCAAGGTTTGGCTAGGTAAGATAAGTATTTAAGTTAGGTTCAAAAGTAAGTTCATTAGTCTTCTGTGATAATAGGAAGAATATTACAATACAGAGGTAACATAATACGAAGTAAGGTAACAACATGCGGTTTCAGACAATCTCTGGACTAATATTTGCTTATTTAAGCGAAAACGGCCACTAGCGCCGTGTACCTATTAAGATTCAGGTAGTCGAAGGTTTCACATCCGCAGTCCAACATTTGACGGTCAAACTGTAACTAACTCACCTTGAGTATTAAGCTAATCAGCATCTTATTTATCAAATAATGAATAAATATGCGACTTCCACAATGGGTCGATGGACCTCGATTTAAACAAAACCTAGCAAATCTCAAGAAGAGTTACATAATAATTCTTGCTAACTTTAGTATGTGTCCTTCGATATTTACCAGCATGTGTACCTACTTCGGACTCTTCGGAGCTATGGTTCAATCAATATGAATGATCCACTAAGCTTTTACGCTATGCCGGCCGAAATGAAATTTTAAATGTAACTAATAATAAATAAATAAATATTACAGGGCAATCTTTACACAAAACGAACTAGTCCCACTGTAAGCTCTGGTAAAGATGAAGATTTTCATAAAAAAACAATGAATTATTATTATTTAATATATACGTTTATCTACAGTTTTTTTGTAAATTATTGTTAGTATACACTTTGAATTTATGTTTAGGCCTGCTGGAGCTGGCATGTTCTCGCCTTAAATAAAGATTTAAAAAAAAGTATATATACAACGTTATTTTTTTTGGACATTGTTTAGAAATAGAGGGTTATATCCGAAAATATTCACTAAACCAACATTTTTTTAGAAACTTAAACAATTCTTAGAAGGACTGCCAAAAATATGTGCGTAAACATTAATATTTCTTGAAAAAAAAATTACAACTTCGGTTTTTGTTATTCTATGAAACTAAGTAGCGGCTCATAACAAGACACCAATATTTTGATTAAAATATCTGTGACATACGATGACGGATGGACATGACGAAACTATAAGGGTTCCGTTTTTACCATTTTGGTCACGGAACCCTAAAAATAACATTTTACGTTTATTCGTACGCTAACCAAACACAGGTACTTACCTAGCTGACGATAGTTTTATGTAGGTAAAATGTCTGTACTTTGAAGATATTTTCATATAAATAAGGGATACGTGCTACTTGTAGGTTGTATTGAATGAATAACGGGATGTATTTCTATGTAATGTATGTGTAACCGTTTCTGTGAAACGACTGGATGGAGTTCACCAGTACAGTATACAGGGATTAGGATGTTTGAGTGAATTTAAAAAATACAGTTGTAGACTCATAATAACCAAATAGGCATCTATAAATTCTTATAAAAAATCAATACACTAAAACATTTTTTAAACATAGATACATTCTGTATATAAAAAGAGTGATAGGTCCAGCGAGGCTATGATGGTCGTACAATTAGTCGCTTATCGATCGACATATATAAAATTTGACATTGGTCACTAAAAGCTAATATGGTTGCACGAAATAAACTGTCATTTTAAACTTTTGACAGTTCCCCGTGATAATTTATAGCATTATATCGTTTTGTCACTATGGTTGGGCCTACTATGGTTGCTTAATTTGCCACTTATCGTGTGTTTTATACACATTTTGACGTTTGATCACGGAGGTCCAGAGGTGACGACAAATAACAGTTTAAATGAATCTTCACTTTTCCGCTGAAATCAACCGGACCTGTCTATACTTTTTAAATTTTTAACATTTTTTTTATTTTTATTACTTGTTCCTACAGTGCAATAGTGAGTAGATGTTCCGTAAATATTACAAGTATCAACCCGGTTACGATTCAAGAGTCCGTGACAGACAAACAGATAGTGGAGACTTATTTAATTAATATGGTTAGTTTACCTTCCGGTACGGAACATATACATCTAATATATCAAGTTCATTCAAGTACCTTACAAGTAACGGTGCATAAAGAGAGAAGATGTTTGATGAAAAAAGAGTATGTGGTTTTGACATTTCAGAGTAACACATATAAAAAAAGTTTTAAAGTTTTTCTCTTTTTATTTTCATCTACTCAAGAATTTGGGTAAGAAAAAAGGATATGATACACAATATATTATTTTATTATCTATCCGTACAAAACATTTTAATGCAATTAACTATTGACAGACACTGCACAATTGCACAGTCTCAGCTGGTGAAGTTAGGAACTTAATATTAGAAAGTTGTAATCCTTTAGAGATGTAAAAAATCATATGTGATGTCGTGAGCAAAAGCATATATCCTATGTGTCTTCCGCCACCACAATACTCCAATACCTATTACTTTCCATTATTATTATTTATTTTATTATCAGCCTGAACTGTCCCACTGCTGGGCAAATGCCTCCCTATTTTTTTTCCATTCATTCCTATTTGAGGCAGCCACAACCAATGCCTTCGGAACATGTCCAGGTCATCCCGCCATCTCAGTCGTGGTCCACCGCTTTATTGGGTCGGACCCAGTCAGTGGTATTCTTGGCCTACTGTTAGTTCAGCATGTGGCAAATGTGTCCAGCCCAGTCCCACTTCAGCTTCGCGGCTGTTAGGGCTACGTCGGCAATTTGGGTTTTGGAGCGTAAGGTGGTATTTCTGGTGTGATTTGTTAATTTGACTCCCACGATACTAAGCTCCATTGCCGTCTGGCGAGCCTTGAGGGAATACTTCTAAGCATTAGTCAGACCAAGTCTGGGCACCATAGGTGAGGATCGGAAGAATGCACATGTCCACGAGCGTCCACTTCAAAGTAACGGGGAGTTCTCCCTTCATGAATTCCTTCATGGACCAATAGCTCTTTTCCATTTCCCATTAGTCTGAAACAAAAACAAAAAACATTATTGCATTGATAAATGGACAAAAGTCACTTCATATTTTTTGTATTGACAATCTTTGACAAGCTATCTATAATATTATAAAGTTGTAAAAATAATGTCTGTACATTGGATATATCTATACTATTATAAAGTTGTAAAAATGAAATATCTTTATATTGAAGATATTTTCAAAAAATTGATTGTTACGCACTATCTAGGCGACACGTTTGGCTCAGTGGGTTGTACAACGGCCTACGAAGCTGGCGATCCCGGGTTCGAATCCTGGCCAGGGCAAGTGTTTATGTGATGAGCACGTATGATTGTTCTTGGGTCTTGGATGTTTTCTATTTATTTAAGTATTATCATTTATCTATATATTATGTATATCGTCGCCCAGTACCCATAGTACAAGCTTTGCTTAGTTTGGGACTAGGTCGATTTGTGTAAAATTATCCCTGTGTTATTTATTTTATTTATTTGGAGGTCACTAAAACGAAAAATATTTTTTTTGGATTTTATGTATTTTTGTATGTGTCGTTGTGGCTTCATCACGGAAAATCGGCTAAACAGATTTCAACTATTTTCGGTACACAGGTAGCTGGGTATCTCCAGATGGTTATAGGATACTTTTTACCCGACTACGCTGAAGAAAAAACGACGGGTTATGACTTTTTCTCCTCCGCGAACGAAGTTGCGGGCAACTTCTAATTCAATAATATAAGTGAAACTGGCTATTTGAAAGTCACTGTTGAGAGGAAAGAGTTGAAATATTTTGTTACAAATTTTCAACGAATCAAAACAAATTCAACTCTTTCATTTCTCCTTTTAAAACCCATTGGCTAGTCCTATTAATTCATACTACTATTCATAGGTACCTATGTGAGATCATTAAATTTTTGTATCACTACTAGGAGTCTACAAATTTGTCAGCGGAGGAGAAATAAAATCATAAACCTCTTTTTTCTTCAGCATAGTGGGGTAAAATGTATCCTGTAACCATCTATAAGCATTGCCGTAGCTGGGTGGACTCCCCTGCGTGCGTCTGTGGTGTGAAGGAGCAAACTATTCAGCATATTGCCCGAGTCTGCCCTATAACTCAGTACAAAGCTGGCCCTCTCGAAGATCTTATCACCCTTAACAATGCTGCCATTGAGTGGCTGACTAATCTTAGCTTTAACCTGTAAATTGTGTATCCGTCTCAAATAACACCTTGTGCCATACAATTAAATAAATAAATAAACCTGAGGGAACATTATAATCTTCATACATCCCAATGTTGTTCATGTATGTCCAACAGACTTTGACAAAGCACCCAATCTTTGAGCACATAAGTATTAAACTTAACTTCCTGCACAGGACATTTAAACCATTAGAAATAATGTTGGTTTCCACACCGCATACATTCTTGTTGACTCGCTCCAGGTATATACGATGATTGTGGTCTCTGCTTGGCTTAAACTTATATGCATTATTGTGATATGATATTTTCATGCTCCTTAAGATGGTAACTACTTTATCCAGTTCTATATATTTTTCTGCTAGAAGTTTCTGCCTAATAGCTGCATGCCGTTTGTCCATGTTGCAGATAAATATGTCTCTTGCCAATGAATCTTGCAACTCCTTAAACTCACAGTACAAGGCTAACTTTTTCAACTTTGTAAGATATGTATCAAGGTTATCTGCACTTTGAATATGGTTAAAAAAAATGTGCCTCAATATGGCCAGATTCCTTTTTTGTGTGATCAAATCAAAAGCATCTAGAGTCGCTTTGTAATTCTTCTTGGTGTTCTCGTCAAATGAATTAAATATATCTAAACACTGCTCACCCAATGTAGTAACAACGATACCTTTCGTTCCTCCGACTCTGTCTTATTTTATTGGCAATTATGAAAACTGGCGCCTCCATATTCAAAACTTTTAACTATCAAGGTACTGGTTTTTATTTTTAACATTAACTTTTCAGCTGCCACCATGCTTATAATCTCTTACATAATTATAAATGTATTTAAATGAGACACAGTAATTCAGGATATGAACGGTATTTTTAATCCCCTTTTATGTAGTTAGTATATTATTAAATAATAAAAATCATTTATTATCAGACACTTAAAAGTCCTTACTTTGTTAGTATACATATCCAATACTCATGTTAGTATCATTTACATGATGGACAAAACAAACGCCGAAAACGCCCGTGCTTTGCTGTAGGTTGTAGGTGTGCTTTTTTTAGTTAGTTTTACTGAATTACTGACACATAAACATATGACATGACATTACACACCCTGTCGCTTTGATAGCATTAAAATAAAGGTGGCCATTCAATTGGAAGCTTAACCGCAAAAGGACTATTTTCAAGATTTCATAGTAATGGCAACCTTTTACGATAAGATCGATATTGTCGATATATGACTTAGATAAGTGTCATAATTATGTCACTTAGTAAAGCGATATGTGATAAAAATACCGAGTACGATAAAATTATATCGTCTTAAATATGATAAGTTGTATCAACCATCATAGGCCCGCAGCTGAACCTATTTGACAGAGGAGAGCTTTCTGTCTATGGAGTACAAAGGTTTGAAAAGGTATGGCATAGAATAGAATAGATTTTTTTTATTGAAGAACTGAGTACATAAGATGGACATGGTGAATCAGTGCCAACAGTTACCCGGTTTCGGGCATACAATAATTGTTCTTAAAATCTAACTTACAACTAAGATTCGAAATATTCACCAAGGTTATAGAACACTTTCTGAAGTAACTACGTTCTCAAGTTATTTTTAAATTTATTTCCTTCTAAAACCTTTAGTTCAGTTGGTAGCTTATTAAATACTTTTATAGCGCATATGAATGTACTCTTTTTATATGTACTGATTTTTACTTTAGGGACGATTATATTATACTTGTATTATTGACTTAAGTTACTATTTAGTGTAGATTTTTTGGTAAAGTGTTCAGCATTGTTTTTGACAAAAATGCATATCTCTAAAATACTAGTTAGAGTAAGAAAACCTTTTTCTCGAAATACGTTTCTTAGTGATTGTTGATTATGAATATGGTAAATGGTGCGTATACATCTTTTTTCTATTCTATTCTATTCACATCAATACAGCGGACCAGATTTCTACTTTTTTTTTAATTAGGGACATTGGACATTCATGTATCTTTATAGTTTTAGATACATTTTTACCGAACGACGTCATGAACAATAATGTCATGGTCATGATTATCCTTCGTAAGCTAAATTACAGGCACCTTCTAATACTTACCTAAGTAAATATATAACGTTTGCTTAAATCTTTCCCAAACATAACACTAGTCAAAGGAGTATTCAGAGTTTTCAAACGGAAACCCAAAAAATGTACTTCAGCTGATATAAAAGTCCACAAGGCAAAAAATTCATAAACAAACTTGTAAAAACTTTTAAACAAAAAAATAAAACCGACTCTAAAAAAACTAAAAAGTAGAAAATAACGCCATAATTCAGTTTCTTCAAATTACTTACAAGTAACCGTTTGTATACTCAATCTATACAGTATATACAATTAATCTTATTTTGGCGTCGGTGCCATATAAAGAATGTGTAAAATATTGAAAATTGACGATTTTAGTAAGTTGTGACACGATGGCACCGACTCCAAAATAACATTAATTGTATATACTGTATAGATTGAGTATACAAACGGTTACTTGTAAGTAATTTGAAGAAACTGAATTATGGCGTTATTTTTTACTTTTTAGTTTTTTGGAGTCGGTTTTATTTTTTTGTTTAAAAGTTTATTTATTTTACACTTTTTAGTTAATCGTTACTTAAAAGTGTATCTCGTGAGGATTCGAACAAGCCCAAACACGGCTAGGATACATTATTTTATTACATAGATCTGGTGCCTACCTTCCGGCTCCATCATCAAATCATTTCGATGGTACCATACTCATCAGGAACATTTAAATTTGTGACTATGAAGTTGCTTAGATAAATTAATCAAGATATTTTGTCGCCACCCGTAAATCATTTATCATTGAGGAGTTCCGATGGCATTCTGTGGTCTCCTGCATCAGTTCCACTTCACCAATTTACACTTTCTGAATGCAAATGCTTATTATGTTTCTTATAATACCAAAATCGCTATATGTATGCCTACAATATTTGAGGAGTTCCTTCAATTCCTCATGGATTCCATCATCAGATCTTCACCAAAATTAAATGGGACCAACTAGAAAGTACCTTCTATAAAACAAAAAAAATTTTTTTGAAATCGGTCAAATAGTCTTTGAGTAATCGGTGAACATCCATAAAAAAAAAAAAAACATTCCGTCGAATTGAGAACCTCCTCCTTTTTTTGGAAGTCGGTTAAAAAGACTGTGTACCGGTTCCTTAAAAAACTTTTAATTCGAATTATACTGATTTCTGGTGTTGTAGTTTTTATTGTGTATGTATTATGTATGTGTGATTTTAACGAAACCAGTTGATGCTAACGTAGCATCATAGAAATATGCCATTTCAATCTGAATGATCAATTTTAATCCATTAGTTAATGCTAAAACCACAACATGTTCTCCTAGCAAGTTTGTAACATTTTATGCAAAACTTCGCACACCGTGTATAATAAAGTAATTTGCTCTGAGCTAGTAGGTAAATAATCACCTACGAAGTGGTTCTCCTTACACGACGCTCAATTATGAGGATATCTACACGTTGGTCGTAATCTTAGTTAACTACGACTTAATGATGATTCGTGCCCTCTTGGGCTAGGTACTCGTACCTCCTAATTGCTTTGAATTGCCCTAAACTCATTTAATCTTATTGCGCAACTGTAATATTCCGCTTTATTTACCCGGACTGGTTAAAAATAATCTGCAATCCCATAAAAAGAAGTAAATTTTTGCCGAAACTTCATTTCTAATCTTTCTCAATTTCAATAATCATATTGTATATATCATCACATTGTAATAGTTTGCTGCATAGAAGTTTAAATCGATTTTGATTTTCCATTTCCATGAAAATGGAGAAAACGGAAGTTCGTGCTATACTAAAGTTTTATTATTTTAAAAGGAAAAACCTCACATCAAATTATAATTAACCTTGACTACGTATTAAAGCACTCTTCTCCTTTCATAAGCACTGTCCACACCTGGGTGGCAGTTTTCAAATGGGGACGACAAAGCTGCGACGGCGCGAAGTGGACATGAATAAAGTGACAACCGCGGAAATTACCGATATAGTAAAATAAATGTGCTAAGTAACCGTCGTTTATAACTAAAAGAACATCTCGTTAAAATGCGTTTTTAATATACTGCAAGAGTATTTGACCATTAACGACGTAACGTATTTGAACGACGAGTGACTTATGATGGCAAGAAGAACCAATTTACTAGTTTTGAAAAGTTGATGACATAGCTAAAACAGACTTATAGAAAATAGTATTTATATCAACAAAACTAAAAATTTACGCAAAGTAAATGGTAATATTCCTCAATCCTACGTTCCATAAGTTCAATAGCACCTTGGTTATGGACTACTTATGGCTTCGTGGGTTATATGACTGTAGTTATAGTTTTCACCAGACAACTATGTATCCGAAAAAAGATTACTCTCTCCCAAACCCCCTGTTTGGTCTTAATAAGCTCAAAAATCTAAACTGACTCCTCATATCCACTTAACTATTGAAAAATATCCTTTTGAAACAAAAGTAGATGCCAGGGTAATGCATATCATTAAGGTATCCTAATTGATGCACTGAGCCTTTGTTGTATATAGGTACTTATACTTTATACATGATCATTTGCCTATATGCCAGTTATACCAAGCGCTGCATTACGACCCTAATAACACCTTTCAGAAGTCACTGGAGTCACAGGCAAATTAAACTTGAACAACAATGAAGCCTGATTTGCTAACGAATGACGGTACACAATAAAACCTGTGATAAGTCCCAAACAATGTGGATGGCTATTAACCTCTTCGTCACTATCTCACAGGTCAGCACGTTAAGGTAAGTGGCGAGGAATGACATATAATGCAAACAATACACTAACAGTGATTAGGTACCTACTTAGATTTGTTCCTAGTTGATCTGTAAAATTATAGCGTGGCGAAGTCTAAGTAAATACTGAAATGATAACTACCAATTAATTTTATTTATTTTGTAAGCAAGTAACATGCGTTTTTCTTTTATTTTCCTACAACCCGGGGGTCAAAGGAAGATTACGGTATAGTATCTATTTGACATTGAGGCGACGAATATGAGGGGGGGCAAAAATTTAAAGTCTAGTCACTAAGGTCAAGTAGGGTATTATATATGAAAGGGCTTGATCTGTACATTTTCGAACAATTAATTTTTTTGTTGTGCTTGAATTTCGTTTTATTAAAGTCTTTCCAGAACAACTGGTGGGAGATTGCCCAAGACCGGGACACGTGGAAGAATGAGAGGGAGGCCTTTGCCCAGCAGTGGGACACTCTAGGCTCTTAAAAAAAATGTGGCAAAAATACCATCCCCTTTTTATCTCCGAAGTTTACCAAGCGAAAAAAAACAGCGTGGAATTTTCAAAATTATCTAATTTAATATGAATATTACATGACAATTATAACCATACATCTGTCTATCTTACTTTTTTTTAAATCACCAAAAATCATTTTTGAATAACACGGTTTGGTTAAATTTGCCCCTCATTTGTATGTGACGCCAAAGATACCATGAGCCAAACTTAACCCTCGGTACGCGAGTCAGATTCGCACTTGACCGGTTTTTTTAATCTGTGTACCTACGAGTACTTGCCTTTAAAAATCGAACGAACCCAAATTCGATCCAGTTTCGTGGTTTTTCTTATGTACGAGTATAATATGAGCAGTTGCTATGACCTCCTTCTGACTCCATCGACAGACCAGCACTTTGACAAAGTTATATATAGCATTTTCGTCCCATTTACAAGCGTATACAAAATTTCAGCTCAATCTTTGTAAATACAGCCGCAGCGGGAAGTCGGTTCGTCAACTTGCAAGATTTGTTGACACTCAGACACCGGGTCAGCTAAACTAAATAAAAAACATAACCCACTTTGCTATCGGCCTGTCTGTCTGTTCATCTATCAAGAGCCCACACGCATCATGAGTATGTATATATTATGTAAATATCGTTTGCTCGCGTTTCATCAAAAGGCCCATACCGGACCCTGTATTCGTCATTCAAGTATATAACCCGTATTTGGTTCGATACAATCGAACAGGTTTTTCCATCGGTAGTTGTTAAAAAACCAAACCTGCTTCGTTGTTATATTTTATTAATTGAAGTGAGCGTTTCAACGCACGTGATCTACTGTTGTCGTGTTATTGGAATCCCGTGAGATTTGAAATAAATTTTCAGTTATTTATTAGAAGTCGTTGTTCTTTACAAAATAACCGGAAAAGGCAATCACGCTAGTACGAGTATGTATTTTTCTTTTGCTAAAAGTATACTGTTTAAATCGCAAACACAAAATCGAACTTATCCCTGTGAAGGTTTTTTTCTCGTTTCGCAAGGTTTCAGTACGACCTTAGAAGTCGATTGAGATGTTCCTTCGTAGAAAATACCCTAACTATAAAAAAAATAAAAAGCCTTTATTGTTGATCTTAGTTTAAATACCCTAACGAAAAATTCCGACAATTTCGGTTAACTTCCCGTTTCCCGTTTCGTAGCAGAGTGCTACGAAATGCTACGAAACTCGAGGATAGAGCTACGAGCCATTATTACTCGTATTTACGTATAAGGACTTTATGTAATGTGTGACGTAATAGAATATTAAAATACCATTTCAGCACAAGGTAAGTAATTTTGAATATACACCCAGTTATCAAATATCGAAAACACGTTTGCAAATTACAAGCACCGCCAGAATAACATCTGTCACAACAATATTTTAGTGTTATTTTTTCTATATAACACTCAGTTATCGTCGACAAGAAAAGTTCATGGCCATAAACTCTCAAATGTCAATGTACAGCCAGCAAATATATCTGTACATATAAGAGTGATCAGAAATATCTGAACGTCTTGATAATAGAGTCGTGTTTGCTGCGATATATCTGATGGCGACTGTACAATATCTGTTCCATGATGACATTTAGACACACGGCAGCGTATCAGCCAAGTTCGCAAAGCAAAAACGGCGACACATGGACCGTCGGTCATAGTACAGGAACCATATCGAACCACTTTTGACCCCCAATCCTATAAATAATAATCTATTTGACTTTTTGTAAGATCTTCAATTACGGAATCCTAAATTTCAATAAAAACCTTTCACCACTCAAGTGATTTAGACGGTCGAAAATCACTATTTTATCACTGACTGACTGACTCACTAGGGAAAGAAGAGAAGTTGAAATTTGGTGTGGTAGCCTTACTCGTACTTATAAAATATCGGTTAAGTGCGAGTCGGATTCGCGCACCGAGGGTTCCGTACAAAATATACGCTACAAACGGCCATGACTATGAAATCTAGTGTTAGCAGAGCCCTACTCCTAAGCAAAATGTACGCAGTGTTAGATAATTTTATATTGGTTACTGACATAGACACACAGACATAAAACTATACCGTTTTTAGTATTTGTTGTTATAGCGGCATCAGAAATACATCATATGTGAAAATTTCAACTGTCCAGCTATCACGATTCATGAGATACAGTCTGGTGACAGACGGACAGACAGACAGACGGACGGACGGACGGACAGCGGAGTCTTTAGTATTAGGGTACCATTTTATCCTTTGGGTACAGAACCCTAAACAACAGATCACATCACATTAATTGTTGGTTAGAAGACAAGAGTTAATGCGACCAATTTTGAGACACGAAAACATAAGTTTGTATTTCATAGTATACCTAAGAAAACAAACTTATATTTGCGGTTACTGAAAAAAGGGAACAAATATCTACTTCTCGACAAATTGTAATGACATCCCATAAAAGTATAAAAGTGAAAACATGACAAGTCCGTTAACGTTTTCTCTAATAAAATAAGAAGTGGGATCTAACTAGAAAAGTTCTTTCGAAGCTCCTTAAATCATGCACCTGTCATGCATTGCGGAAATGATTTGTCATGTTATTTTGCTACTTAATAGAGCGACTTGGAAAGTTTTATTTATTATTTACCTATTAATTGATTTGTTTTCATTCATTGACAGCCCTATTTTTACAAGGTGCAACATAATTGCCTGCATTCGGTTTGTTTGTTACATTCTACGAGAGTATGTATTAACTACCTATCTTTGTAAATACAGCCGCAGCGGGAAGTGGAATATGTGTGCGCGTAAAAAAGTGGCGTTTGTGAACATCAAAAGAGACAGCCTTCTGTACTCGTACTATTCTTTAATATGTCACTGTAATTTCAAAGAAACAGGCTGTTTAATGTGAAGTTAAAAAAAAAAAACATCTGTGAATGGTTAGTACAGTATTGGAATATTTTAGTAGACTTAACATTCACTTAAGGAAATTATTATTCAGTATTTTTCTTTTCTTACTACGTTAATCGCGTTCAGAAAAAAAGTGACGGTTGACGTAAAACGCAAAACCTGAGGGGCGGTATACTTATTTCACTATTTAATATATATATCCAGTACCTTTGTGTATATTTTATGAATAAGCATATTCAATCCATACAAAGCACTGGGCGGCAGTAAGTACTTCGAACTTTCTTGAACCGCGTCGCACCAACAAGAAACAGACTGGATTAAAACAATGTCATTTGTTGTAAGTTATGGCGTAATAAAATGTATACGTCAGGTTGTTTCTTTCAATGTATGTTTATGTATACTGGTTTGTGATAATACGTCGACACGTGTCCCGCAGTCACCGCTTAGTCTCAGTGAACGAACTACCCAGAATGCAGTAATATTACCATTATTGTAATCAAACTTGTATTTGTTTGCAACATATTACACTAGCATAAATACGATCATATTTCATCCATGCGCATATTGTCATTATCACTGTACGTTTGTTGGGTTGTTCGAATTTCGAAGAATAAAATATGAACCGAAGAGTCTACTGCGACATATATTTTATAAAAAAAGTATAATTAAATAACGTTAGCCACAGGTTACCTATGTAATAAATACTTATTATAACTAGACAACATAACTGACAACTCCGAGTTCCTTCGCGACTATATACGGACTTAACGCGACGTCCGAAACGTCGATCAACCATCGTAAATCATATTTATACGCGATCAAGTCACATCTTGCTACGTTGTCATAATGAGTGTGATGTGATAGTCGTAGGTAATGTTTAAATAAATGTTAAAAATACATACTACTACACTTTTCGGATAGTGGCCATTGCATTTTCCGGTTCAAATTCAATAGAAGAAATCACGGCGATTCGTTGCTCCTTCCTTAAGTAAATATATTTTTTTTAATAAATAAAGAACCGACTTCAAAATAAACCAAAAAGCCATAAATAATATTTTATGTACGGTACGGATCTCATTTGAATCACCTTCTGAAGTCGGTGCCAAACCATTAATTTATTACTATTGAGAACCGCGGCGGCGAGCCTTTAGTTATATCTACCTACATATATATTTAGTCATAGTAATTCGATTTTTTGTTGAATAAACAACTTTATTTCCTTCACGTTTGGCACCGACTTCAAAAGGCGATTCAAATGTGATCCGTACTGTATATAAAATATTATTTATGGCTTTTTAGTTCATTTTAAAGTCGGTTCTTTTTTTATTTAAACAATTTTATTTTTTGGTTTTTAGTGATGGATTTTAGTAGTGATATAAAGTATTTTTTAGAGCCCAGAATGGCAAGATTGAGGAGGCACTTTGCACGCATCTCGAGTCTTTGGAAGTAAGAAATGTAAAAGTTGGTTAGTTCATTGTACCATCAGCTGAGCATGAAATGATGACAACCAGAGGAAAACAACTGATAACCTTAGAAAAATATATACAAAACATTATTAGTGCCTATAATATTTGAGAGTTTCTCTCGATTTCCCTGGTATTCCATCATCTAATCCTGACTTGGTGATAAGGAGACTACTTCAGGGACACACTAAAAAGAATATGACTAACAGTTTTAACGTATCTACCTATAATAGATGGTTTTTTTTTTTAATTATCCTCTAACTCTTAACTATTAAGGAGTTATACCTTCCGTCATCAGCTCCGCATGATGAGATGATGACTACCATATGCGAATACTTAAATAGCTTAAGAAAATATATGAAAAACGATAACGATATAAAAAAGTGCCAATAAAATATGAGGATTGCCCTCGATTTCCCTGGGATCCCATTATCAAATCCCAACTTGGTGGTAATGGGACCACCTCGGGAATATATCCTTTCAAATAAAAAAGAATTTTTAAAATCGGTCCACAATTGGCAGAGTAATCGGTGAACATACATAAAAAAAAAAATACAAAAAATATACAAACTATCAAACATATAATCTCCTCCTTTTTTGGAAGTCGGTTAAAAATGTAAACTTTACGGACATCTAAACTAAAATAAAGTCGTAAAAATTAAATGTCTGTACATAGAAAATATTTTCAAAAAAATAAGTGATTCTATTTAAAGGTCACTGAATTGAAAAATGTTTTTTTTGTATGTTCGTATAAGTATATGTCGTTGTGGCTTCATCACGCCAAATCGCCTAAACTGTTTTCAACTATTTTGTACACGGGTAGCTGAGTATGTACATATGGTTCTAAAATACTTTTTATTCTACAATGCTGAAGAAAAAAAGATGTTTATGATTTTTTTCTCATCCGCTAACGAATTTGCTGGTGCCTTCTAGTACTTATTACAATTATTTATCAACTATCCTAATATAATAATCCTACACCAGTCAGACGACGCAACTGAGCCACGGAGTTACCCAAAGCTCAATAACAATTAATCGACGAATAAAGCTATAATCCGGGTATGTTTTAAGTTATAAAAATTCCATTAATATCCTGGCCGTTATGAGCCGAGGCCTCTTGGCCAGTGACGCAAACACGATATTTACATGGTGGACGGGTTTCTGTGGGTTTCCATTTATTCACCTGTCCAACACATATACATCTATCCTGACACACGTGAAAACCACATGATCTATGACGGATTGGTTAAAATTAATCTGTCAAGCCACTTAAGAAAAATTAATGAATTTTCTAATCGGTGAAATTACAGTTAAAAGCTATTAAGGTTCCTTTACGTCCGCGGAAATAATCTTTAATTAAGCCATTAATAACAGCGTTTAACGTATTGTACAGAATACGTAATATATTGACACTCATTTTGTTCATTTATTTAGGATGTCAATGCTTGATTATTCAAGAAAATCAAAAACAAGCTTTGAACAAATTTGTGAAAATGACAAAGAAACACACAATCTTCTAAATGTCGTCACCATGTGGAAATGTGACAGTCACAGCGCACATGAATAGCTAGAAAAATATCAAAGTAATAAACTCATTCTCTGATTAAGCTGAAATTATTAACAAAAACTAAGTAATAAAAAGCAGTTACATACACGGTTGGCACTGACTTCCATAAAAATAAATTCTATATAAGTATGTGGTATATACTTATAGTCAGTATCTAACTATAAATTGAGTTGAAAAAAAGGTTGCGTAAGGGTTTTATTTCCCATTAAGACTATAAGAAAACAGAGAATTAATTACAATTTAAAAAACTAATTGATAAAGTATTTTAATAAGTACTAGAAGGCATCCGCAACTTCATTCGCGTAGAAAAAAAAACATAACCCTCTTTTTTGCTTATAAATACAAATATAAAATAGTTCAAACCTGTTAAGCCGTTTTGACGTGATGAAGCCACAACGACACATGTGATTGTGAACATACCTACAAACATAAAAAAAATCTAATAATAAAAAAAAAAATCGTTTCAGTGACCTTCAAATAGTCCGTATCACTTGTTTTTATGAAAATATCTCCAAGTTGTAAAAATAAAATGTCTACAAATATAAATTTAAAAAAGATATATATAGGGTACTAATCGAAAAATATTCTTTTTGGATTTTTTGTATGTTTGTATGTGTCATTGTCGCTTCATTACGCTAAATCGGCTAAATAGATTTCAACTATTTTGGTACACGGGTAGCTGGGCATCCCTAGATGGTTATAGGATACTTTTTACTCCACTACGCTGAACAAAAAAAGATGATGATGATGATTGATTGATGATTTTTTTCTCCTTCGCTGACGAATTTACGGGCATCTTCTAGTGTAGGTAACGAAAATTAAAAGAAATTAACCAAAATTAAACGAACTAGAAAAAAAGAATCAATGAACGAACAACTTTTCCGGAAAGTCCGCTTGCGGCATAGTTCCTGTTTCGTACCTAAGTAAATTGAAGAAACTAAATTACGCAGTTATTTGTGTACTGTGTGGTGCATTTTTTTGGAGTCGGATTAATATTTAGTAAAAAAAATGTTTTTCTTTCGCTTGCTTATTAGTTAACGTTTCGTACGAGTATATCTTGTGACTAGCTATCAACACGGCTAGGTTACATTATTTTATAATGGTGATCCGGTGACTATCTTCCGGCTCCATCTTCAAATCAGTTCGATGGTTGTCTCATCAGAAACATTTATGTGACTAGAAGTCGCTTACCTGTTTGATCGAGATTTCTTATCGGCTTTTGTAAATCGCTTATCATTGGTCTTTCACCTTCATCAGTTCCACTTCACCAATTTTAATTTTCTGAATGCAAATGCTTGTTTCTTAAAATATCGAAATCACTATATAGATGCCTATAATATTTGAGGAGTTCTTGAGATTCTTCATAGATCACCTAATCCGATCTTCACGAAAATTATATGAGACTAAACAAAAAATAATTTTCAAAATAACTCAAACCATTTTAGAGCAATTGGGGACCAGCTTGACCAATTCCTTTTTGTGACGGTATAAATGCTACTCTTCTCCGACCAAACCTCCACGAAAAAAAAGCGGCCAAGTGCGAGTCGGACACGCCATGAAGGGTTCCGCAGCCGTTTATACAAAAAAATGCACTACAGATGAAGAAAAATACGATATGAAAAAAAAACAGTAACAAAAGAGCGGATCTCCCCGGCACTTACATCCTTTTGCTTAGAAGCGCAGTTTTTTGGCAATAACTTAAAAATGGTATGTCCGATCATGTTGAAAACAATTTTCGTTGAAATTATTTATTAAGTTTTATATTTGTACATTTTTTTAAATTTTTTTGAACATACATTTTAGAAAATTGAGGGGGGGGGGGGACACAATTTTTGCTACTTTCGTAGCAAATATTTCGGAAACTGTTCTCTAAATTAATTTTTTTTTTTTGAAAACTCAATGTATTTTAGTAGTCGGATTGACGGGGATAAGCTTCGTAATGATGCGATGAAGGTGGACTGGAATGTCATCTCTGGGGCTGACACGATTGATGAAAAGATTTCTTTATTTAACTCGCTTCTTACTCAGCTCTATGACGTGCACGCTTCAGTTCGGCCTATCAGGGTGAAACATCTTCCTGCTCCCTGGCTCACTAATGAGATCAGAACGCTTATTGAGAAGAAAAATTTGGCCAAGTCTAGGTATAAAAATGACCCTTCTGTTAAGAACAAAACACGTTACCACACTTTGCGCAACCGTTGTAGTACTGTTTGCCGTGATGCGCAAAGGCGCCAAATTCACCAGTCTGTTGAAAATGGTGATCCTTCTAAAGTGTGGAAACTTCTTAAGTCGCTAGGAGTTGGGAAATCTCAGCAGGATTCCTGTTCTAAAGACCTCAATATTGATCAGCTGAATCAGCATTTCTCTTCTTCTTCCGTTTTTAGCGGTCCTGTTAAGACCAGGACCCTTGATTATCTTTCATCTCTCCCAACTCCAGACTTTAATCCTTTTTCTCTAACTCAATTTTCCGACAGTGATGTTAAGAAAAACGTACTAGCCATTACTTCCAACGCCGTTGGTGTTGATAATGTGAGCCGTAGTATGATCCTTCCTCTGCTTGTTCCTGTAATTGCCAATATCCTGAATGCTTCTGTTTCATCTAGTGTCTTTCCTACTATCTGGAAGGATGCTGATATAATTCCCTTACCGAAAAAATCCAATCCTGCCACCTTCTTAGATTACCGACCTATTTCCATTCTTCCTTTCTTATCCAAAGTCCTTGAACGTTTAGTATTTCAGCAACTTACTTCTTTTCTAAATCGGAATGATCTTCTAAATCCATATCAGTCCGGTTTCCGATCCCGTCATAGTACGACTACTGCTCTCGTAAAAATTACAGATGATATTCGGTCGGGTATGAATGACCGGAAATTGACGGTGCTTACGCTTCTGGATTTTAGTAACGCGTTCAACACTGTTCATTTTGAAATTTTGTTGGCTATATTAAGTTCTCTTAACATATCTCCTGCGGTTATTGAATGGTTTCATAGTTACCTAACTAATCGTCGGCAGCGTATAAAGGTGAATACTTCCCGATGTCCTTGGTGCAGCATACTTTCTGGCGTTCCGCAAGGCGGTGTGCTGTCTCCACTGCTATTTTCAATTTTTATTAATTCCATTACTCATAATCTATCTTCTTTTTATCACCTTTACGCTGACGATCTCCAAATATATTCTCAGGGTGTACTCGGCGATCTCCCGTCGGTTATAGCCATGGCAAATTGTGACTTGGAGCTAATTTCGGAGTGGACTAGTAGCTATGGCCTGAAAGTTAATCCTACGAAGACGCAAGTTATCATCATTGGCAGCTCAAAGATGATTTCTAAAGTTGACTTTGCTGGCCTCCCAAGAATTGTATTTAATGGTGTTCAAATTCCTTTTTCTCGCTCTGTAAAGAATTTAGGTATAATCTTGGATCGCACTCTTTCCTGGGTGCCACAGCTGAATGACGTTAGCAGGGGGGTGTTCGCCGCAGTGGGTTCACTGAGAAGGCTTCGTAATTTTCTTCCTATCGCCACTAAAATTGCGCTTGCTCAAACACTACTCCTTCCCATTTTTGACTACGCTGATGCTGCCTATTTAGATCTTTCAGAGGAGCAACTTAACAAACTTGAGCGAATTCAAAACATGTGTATTAGGTTTATATTTGGGTTACGCAAGTATGATCATGTGTCTACTTTCCGTTCACAACTCAAGTGGCTCCCTATCCGTCTTCGTCGTAACACTCACATTCTTTCTCTTCTCTATAATACACTCTTTCATCGTGCGACTCCCCTCTATCTAAAAGAACGTTTTAGTTATCTTCTATCAGCAAGGTCCGCTCAAAACTATCTTCTAGCTGTTCCATCATCAAAGTCAAAGTTATATACAAATTCTTTTACATTCCGGGCTACTGTGTTGTGGAACTCTCTTCCACTCGATTTAAGGCAAGCAAAGTCATTGCCTATCTTCAAAACTAAGTTAAAGGATCATTATTTATCTCTCCCATAATTTATATTTTTAATTCTGCTTCTGGTTTTCTAATCACTTTGATGTCAACTGTATCATTGTTTTCTTTCTTACTTTGTATATATATATATTTATAGTAGTATGTATGTTTAGTATATGTATATGTATAATATATATGTTTGTTTTTATTTATTTTTGTATTATATGTAATCTTATCTCACCACCTACTCATTTCTAGCTATTTTATGTCATTTCCGCTACCCAAAGGTTGTCTGGAAGAGATCGCTCTTTAGCGATAAGACCGCCTATTGTTTACCTATTTTATGTTAAGGCTCTATTGTACTGTTTCTGTTGTTGGTGTGCAATAAAGAATTGTTGTTGTTGTTGTTGTTGTTGTATTTTTAGAAGTACTGTTGAAATATGTGCCACAAATTGATATTTGCTGAAAATTTTTTTTTTCACTTTCGGTTACATGTATGGAGTGCCCCCCCTAGAAAAATATATATCTTTTATTTAACTATCCAACTAAGTAGCGGTTTACACACAACACCTATGCTCCAAATTTCATCAATGTAAATCTTATAGTTTTTGAGTAAAATGCCTGTGACTTACGGACGGACAGACAGACAGACAGACATAACGAACTTATAAGGGTTCCGTTTTTGCCATTTTGGCTACGGAACCCTAATAGCCATCGATAGCAAAAAGTCTCCACCGTCTCCCAATAAATCTAGGTCGTTCGAACCGCAATTAGATTGCCAACAGAGTATCCTTTTTTATGTGTAAGAATCTAAAATCCATACATTTTCCTTACATTTTGTGAAAATCCTACATAATGCCAGTTAACGCTTAGAGCTAAAATGATTGCATACAAATGTTTGTACTTCTGGCATGATTTAAAACAATTTATGACCTGAATACGGTAATTAAGAGTCTAGAAAGATATTTGCAGAACATTATATCGTCGATAATCTATTTGATTTAAGAAAAAAAGAACCTCTGTGGCACAAACGTGAAAAATAAAAAATCCAGAGATTTCGAAAGTAAGCCCAAAAGCACATAGCATCTAATATTTATATATCCCTAACGGCACTCAAAACGAAGAGTGAAGAGTCCTTCTTTTTAATAATTTAAAAAAATATATCATTTCATATTGAAGACCGAAATTATACAACAGTGGCTACCTTTTTTTCGTGAACTTATATTATAAGTAAGAGTATGTACCAATAATACTTCTTGATCTGCCGAGCAAGGGTTTTCTATGGTGCATACTACAATAAAATGACATTGAGTAGAGTTAACTGCAAAAATATCTCCAACTTTTGAAAGCATTTATATAAGTAAACTAGCTTTTGCCCGCGGCTTCGCCCGCGTACTAAGCGTAATTTCACTCAAAATTGTTGTGTAACTTCGTAAATATTCTTTAAATACTGTTGCGTTACTTTGTAACATAAATATAGTATGTAAGATGTCTACTTAAGTATAGATTTTAAGATTTTGCAATACCATTACTTGGTCCATGTGATACTTTGGTATATTTTATAACACTTTATAATGACCATGGTACGCAATAAAGAATATTAATTTTTAACCGTCTACAAAAAGGAGGTTCTCAGTTTGACCTTTGTGTAGGTACGTCCGCGATTATCTCGCGTTTGGCTGAACCGATTTAGATGCGGTTTTCGAAAAAGTATTTGTTACTTTGTGGAGGTCTCGTATACGACGTTTTGGTGGAGGCCTTATTTTTTTTTAAATGATTGCAATAATTGTTGAATTGTTACTCTTAAATAGAAACTATTGCCCGCGGCTTCACTCGCGTCATATTCGTGGTAATTTTGAATTTACTAACCAGCTAGGAGCATGAAGGATCAGGCTTAGTGTACGGTTCCGCAACCGTTACTTCAAAAATAAGCACTACAGATCAGCAAAAAAGCTTAATCTCCATGCGGCTTACGTCCTTTTGTTGAAAAGCGCAGTTTTTCGGCAATATCTCAAAAACCGTATATCCGATCGTATTGAACACAATTTTTGTTGAAAGTTTTTATTAAGTTTGACGTTTGTAATTTTTTTACGACTTACGGTTTAGAAAATAGAGGGAGGGGGGAGGACACAAAATATTCCCTAACTCAATTTTTTTTCTTAGAAACCCCAGTGCAGTGTTTTCACTACCCAAACGTTGTCTGGAAGAGATCGCTGTTTAGCGATAAGACCGCATGTTGTTTACCTCTCCTTGAATGTATTGTTTTCTGTACTCTGTTTTGTGAGGTGTGCAATAAAGAGTTATTGTATTGTATTGTATTTTCAAACTAAATATCGAAATATGTGCCACAGATTGATGTTTGCTAAAATAAAAATAAAAACACTTTCAGTAACATGTATGGAGTGCCCCCCGAGATATTTTTTTATTTCTTATTGAACTATCAAACTAAGTAGCGGCTTATACATGACACCTATTCTCCAAATTTCATCAGTATACATCTTGTAGTTTTTGAGTAAAATGCCTGTGACATTCGGACGGACGGACATGACAAAACTATAAGGGTTCCGTTTTTGCCATTTGGGCTACGGAACCCTAAAAAGCGGGACTTTCCCTGCGCAAAACAATGAGTATAATTCAAGACCTCGTCAAAATGTAACTTTGTGTAACTTTTTTGAATAATAAATAAAATAAATAAATAAAATAGTGGCCTCACCTACGTTCCGGTGCAAAGCATCGACTTGCAACCTAATGCCGTTACAAAGTTTGGGTGGTCCGTCTGTTACAACCGCTTTTCGATGGAAACTACCGGACCGATTGAATTGTAATTTGGCACAAATGCTTTCAATGACAAGAATATTCATGTCCACGATATACTCGTAAAACTTCAAAATCGATGCCATTTTTGTAATTAACGTCCCCAAAAACGATATTTTGACATTTCAACCCCATCGCACACCAACACGGAGATGATACTTCTCGTCCGCTAAATTGGATTTCAAAAGCGATGCCATTTTTGTAATGAACGTGCCATAAAACCATAAAAACGACATCCGTATTGATATTTAGGCAATTTCAACCCAATCACACCACGGCAGATTTTAAAATCAATGCCATTTTCGTAATTAACGTCCCTAAAAACCATAAAAACGACACCCATATTGATATTTTGACATTTCAACCCCATCGCACCCCGACAGGGGAGATATTATTTCACGTCCGCCACGTCGGATTTTAAAATCGTTGTTGTTTTCGTAATGAGCGACCGGATAAACCAAAGAAACAATACCCATGTCGACTTTTAGACATTGTTTCCAAATTTCCCCTTTTAGGGGTTGAATTTTCAAAAACCCTGAAACACGTATTTACTCAATTATTGATAGAAATACTCATGTGAAGTTAAAAATCAAATAGTCCAAACTGATCTGATTTCCCCATACAAACTTTGGACCCTCATTTCATCCCTTAAAAAGTTGAATTCTCAAAAAACCTGAAACATGTGTTTACTCATTTATTGTTAGGAATACTCTTGTAAAGTTTTGAATAAAATAGTCTAACTAATCTTGTTTCCCCATACAAACTTTGGACCCTCATTTCATCCCTTAAAAAGTTGAATTCTCAAAAAACCTGAAACATGTGTTTACTCATTTATTGTTAGGAATACTCTTGTAAAGTTTTGAATAAAATAGTCTAACTAATCTTGTTTCCCCATACCAACTTTGGACCCCTTTAGGGGCTGTTTTTTGAAAAACCCCTTCTTATTGGATACTAACGTTATAAAAGCTACCTATTGTGAAAAATTCAGCTCTCTGGGTCCAACGGTTTGGGCTGGGCGTTGATTTAAGTGAGTCAGTCAGTCAGTCAGGACTTTTACGTTTATATATATAGATTTCTGGGCATGGACTCGAACATTATAAGAATGGAGTCCATTCTAGTTAGATATTTTTAAAGCTGAGTGTTCTTTCTTCGCTACAACTTCATAATATAAACCTAAAATATAGAGATAAAATTACCAGCAAATTAGATGCCATAGAAACTAGAACCTGTATATAGCGCATACTCAGTAAGAAAATTGTCAAATTTGATTTGTCAGGATCCAATTTGATTTTAACACATAAAATGAGCTGGGAAAGCTGATATATTTTAATGCATCGCAGAGGGTTAATTTGGCTTACTTTAGCCAGAGAATATTAGCGTCAATTAAGTAAATCAGAGGGAATAATTCGTGTAGTTCTCAACATTGGTACGGATTCCTTGAAGTGCTCTGATAAATTTCCTTCAAATTCTTGGGTGTGGGGGCTGTGCTGATGTTAGGATTTTGGTTTAGATGTAATTTTTTTTCAGTTATTTGCTTTTATGTCGAATACTTAAATACTTGCACAGTCGCTTTCAGACAACAATACTACAGTGAATTTACTAAGTACTGATTTGGTTATAATAGTTTCAGAGAAAAAGAGTGTTGAATTGCTATTTTTATCATGCAGTTTAAGATTTGGAGCTGTTGCTGACTATCTGACAAACAACTTACCAAGATTCCGTTAAAATAAAAAGCTACACGTGTTTTAATTTATAACTTTTTATTTGACCTTGATGTTTCGTAGTAAAGAGGACATTTAAGAAATGACGTCATTCGGAATTGGAAACAGATGAAATTACATACACAGATTCAATTATTAAAGGTTTTAAGGGTTCCGTAGTCAAGAAGGTAATTTCGTAATACGACTACCTGTCCGACTGTCTGTCCGCGGCATAACTGAGGGACTAATTGTCTCTCAGACGGGTACCAGAAACCGTAAATACTTCTGCGGGCCCATGATGGTTGCGTTTGTCACGCGATAAATAAGTGACATAGCTGCCGTCACCTTCTGACACGTATGTAAGTGCGAGAGTGACAGGCGCGTTATCTTATCATTTATCGCCTGATAAAGGCGACCATCATGGGCCCGCTGAAGTATTTACTTTTTCTGGTAAAAATTCGTTAGGACAAACGATACATTAGGACAAACAATACATTAAGACAAACGACGTTAGGGATTCCGATATAGATCCCTCTTAGACTCATCATCATCATCTTATTAAAATGACCTCCACTGCTACACAGTGACCAGTCTTGGGCTACCCGCATCCAACGGCTTCCCGCAATCTTGACAAGATTATCTTTGAGGCTAGAACTACAGCTACAATGTATTTTATTTTAAATTAGTGTGCCTTCCTTACAAACACGTAAAATGGGGATGATTTTTTTTCTCATCTATCCCATGGCATGGGTTATCGTTGGACGGGTCAGATTTTCCAAAGCCATTTTTGATTTAGGTATGAAATAAAAAACATTAAAATGTTTACTTTTAGATAGAAAGTGCGGATACCTACTGATTATCTTTTTTTCTTAGTACCTAGTGGCTACAGAACCCTATACTGACTCGACATACTGAGCATGGGCTGACGTGCTCTTAGCCGGTTTAAATAAAAATCCGGGTGCTATTATTTCTGGTTTAGTTCGACGTCACCACTAACAGAGCACATTGAAACTAGGCCTTAATCCGATTCCCTTCGTTCTGGTAGTTCGTAGCACTAGGTTAGTAGGTAAAAATCAGGGCTTGCAACCGGTATTTTATTCATACAAAATAACCGAAACAACAATTCCTTTTTTTCGTTCAATTACGAGATTTTCGTATATTTAATTAAAATTCCAGAACTTGAATCAGGTGTTTCGTGATTAACTTCTCTTCGAAATACAGTTTTAAAACATTCCAGAAATAGCGTGTATTTTAGATGATTTAAGTTCCGGGGCCCTGCTATAAAAATACCATAGTATTTTGTGTTTACAAATTACCTACCTACGTACACTTTCAAGTCAATAGTAGATACATTCTACGACCAGCCTTACTCGTATTCATAAAAAAGCCGGCCAAGTGCGAGTCTAAGCAAAATGTACACGGTGTTCGATCATTCTATATTGGTTACTGACATAGACAGACAGACATAAAATTATACTGTTTATAGTATTTGTATTTATAACGCCAACAGAAATACATCATCTGTGAAAATTTCAACTGTCTAAGCCATCACGGTTCGTGAGATACAGCCTGGTGACGGTCGGACGGACGGACAGACAGACAGACGGATGGACAGACGGAAAGACAGCGAAGTCTTAGTAACAGGGTCCTGTTTTACCTTTTGGGTACGGAACCCTAAAAATATTGATAACAATGAAAATCGGACAAATCATTGACGATTTACTGACATTTTTCGTTTATGAAGTGCTAATGTATAGCAATAATAAAAACATTTCCGATACTCGCAAAGCCTTGATTCTGTCACTGTCGCTGAACACGGAACCCATACAAAATCAGTAGATTGTTTGTCTGTCAGTCTGTTAGTAGCTCACATAAACCGCTTATTAAGCTCTATAACAGATTTAAAGTGTAAAAAAAATTTCTACGTCAATCCGATCAAAAGTTTAATATAAGTTTTAATTCTTAGAAACCATAAGGACACTTCCCTTTGACCTAGAAATTTGAAATCTGGCAAGAAAAAGTATCTTACAGTACCTACAAGTAAGGAAAAAGTCCGAAAATAGTTTCGGATACAAATTACTTGAAAACTTATCGTAACCGGACCAGATTAGAAACACATTTTTTGTTTTATGTGCTTTACGTGTTTTTTTTTTCTTTTTCTGTACTGCAATATGCTTTTTGACTCGTGATAGTCATGATTCTGCGTCAACGGGAAATACCCCATAAGTTTTTAAGTATCAAAACTTATACCAGTTGTTTTCGTGACTCAGCTCAACAACAATTTACTTATAAAAAATCTTTATGCCCATGATACATGAATCTACGTCAATGGGAAGTATCGTATAGGTTTTTATTTTATTAATTATCAAAAAAAACAGAAAATAAGGTTAAAGTAAGATACAGTTTGGGCAACAGAATCCATTTTACTTGTTTTTGTGCTGGGTGAAGTGATTACAACCACAAAGTAGAATAACTTGCGTTATAGAGTCATTGGACAGGTTGAATGACGTCACACGGTTCGACATTGGAGAGAAGTTGTGTCAAGTTTATATTACCGTAGAATACATTTTATGTGTACACCTTGATTTTATATTTAACAAGTTTAATAAAAATAAACAATTTATATGTATACAAAGCAGAGTTAAAGAAAGAGCGTAACTCCTCTCTCAGACATTACGTCAAATGTTAACGAGAGATTCTTGTTCGTTAGAGATACCATAAAACCCCAAGTCCTAATCTAAAGAGCTGTCTGGCTTTTTATACATACATATATAATTACGTAGCTATACAAAAACCTGGAGGTGCAGAGGAATGGGCTTCATTTCTGGCAACGCCAGACTTGGTGGGTTACACGGGCAGTTACATTTGCGGAAGGAAATTTGCGTACACGAGTTACACGATACGGTTTACTATATAAGTAAAGATAATTGATAAAAACCAGGTGAGTCAGAATCGCGTTCCGAAGTCTATCTCTACCCTTCGAAATTTATTCAATGAATATAAGAAAAATAAACAGCAAATGTGTCCGCCGGGTAGTACATTTGCTAAACATTTTGTAGTTCATGTGGTTGGTAGTATCAGTGATTCTTTATTTATTAAACAATATTCTAGTGATAGGCATCGGAAGCGAAGCAAAGCTCATTCATATAACAAACAGTAGACAAAAATATTTTTTCCAATAACTATTAATTAACCAAGATATAAGCCACCAAACATTTCAATCTATCTCTTTCTAGCAAAACAGAATTTAATATGGAGTTTATATGACCGGAGTGCACTATGACGTAACAGTTCATGTCGGACCTCTTTATGAATTAGTAGTTTAAAATGCGCCTATATCATGCGTATTTCGTGGCCGATTTAAATTTTTATTTCCCTTTTTGAAATCGTTTTTACGGTATTTTGATATTTTGTTAAGAAAAGTAAATTGATGCATGTACCCTATTACTGATTATTGAATCGTAGTCATTGAATTTTTACTTCATGGTTTTTTTTTAATCCGTGTGCCACATACTTGTAGAATAAGATCGAATGGATGAAGTAGGTAGTGTTGCACACCTCTGTTTACGCTCCGCGGGCTTTGCATCAGATCATGCTTACGAAATTATAACACAAGTGTAAATTAGTCCGCCTACCTTGAGGTTCGGCCAATTTGGGGTAGAATTTGGAATTAAGGAGGCAACTAGCCGCGTCCGACTTAAAAACACATTTTAGTGTTACTCTTTACGTTTCTCAACTTTTCTTATTTATAGCTATGAATACTTTATCCGCTTATAAAGTACGTAAACGAGAATAATCAGCGATGTGATGTTTAAATCTAAATGTTCTGAATGATGTGTTAAAACTTAAATGAACAATCTATCATTTACTTATATGAATATCAGTTTTACGATACGATGCAGTCTTGTTAATGTTACTACATTATAAAACAACTTTGGTTATAATATAAATATGTTTACATTTTCAATACAAGAGTTTTTGTTGATTTTGATTTTGATTTGATTTTGAGTATACCCATGAGTACTACGCCAAACTCGGTATCATTGCGTCGTTCTCATACAAAGATCCTATGACCATTTTCTGACTTCATGATCAGACCAGTAACTACCGTAATTATATTGCAATTGTCATTCGATTTATGCCGGCGCTTCACATGAGCGTATTTGCCAAATATTCGTGTTGCGTCCCTTTCGTTTTCTATGTCAAACGAAAGGGACGCAACATATGTGTTCAAACATTTGTGCTATGTGTGGCGCATACATTACACGAGTATGCTATCTATATACTTCAGTTCAATCAATCACCAGGATGTCGGTCTTTAATATTGCAAAAAGTTTTTTTAATACAATAGTAAAAAAATGGTGTTTTTTAACCGACAACCGTCAATACAACAATACTCAATTTGGGTTATATGTTTTTTTTTGTTTGAAACCTCGGAACTCTATTTTTTAGTAAAGTATAAAGTTTTCATTAAGATCGGGATACATGGATATTGAAGAAACTAATTTAATATAATAGGCGATGTTGTTTTATAAAAAACAAGTCAAGCATTTGCATTCAGTAATTATGAATTCATGGAGTAGAACTGATGAAGACAAATGAATGATAATAAATGCTGAAGATAAATTCCGGCGGAACTCTTCAATGATAAGTGATTTACTGTTGGCGCCGACTTCTTAGTCGCTTTAAATGGTCCTGATGAGAATGGTACTATCGAACTAATATTTATCTCTTCTCTCTACTTTTTTATCAGCTCGTGGCATGACGCCTCGGAACTCGTGCAAAATAACATACGGTAAGGGTATGTTATTTTGCACGAGTTCCGAGGCGTCATGCCACTGCACTTATATCAAAAAATAATAGTATCCTTTTTCATTACATTTTGGCAACAAAATAGGAAAGTTAACGGCTTTTGTAATAGTTAGCGTGCTTATACAAATGTTTGTATATTTTTTTAGAAATAGAAATGATGTAACTCCAAGAATGGAAAAATGTATAGTACTGATACTGACATCTCCGTGCTGCCGGAGATTAAATCGACGACCTATGGCCTGGGTTTACATGGAATATGTTATAAGCTTTATTTAAGCAGATAATTATACCTAATGAAGCTACATGCCATACAACATGCATTATAAATCATTATTTTTCGTTTCATTTATCAAATACTATCTCGGTAACTATATATGTATTATGCGATTTACGGCAAATTCAAGGGGTGTACTTGGAAAACCCTGCAATTAACGTCTTTAATAGTGTATTGTTTTACACGGGGCTACAACAAGCCATTTTGAGAAGAAGTCGTTATTTGTATAAGCTAGCGAAGTTAGCGAGGAGAAATACAACCTTAAATGTCACTGTGACAGTGGGAACGTTTGATTTTAGTCACCTGCAGCCTAGCCAAATTGCACTTTAGACTTGCGCCAATCGTCCCTTGTAGATCCCGCTTTATTTCTAATCAGCACGCGGCCACCGACATCTTTCTATGCTTCGGTAGCAGCAACTGGAAGTGTTGTTGTACTGACTCGAGGGTCCTGGGGAGAAGGTACGGTGGCTGGCTGGCGGCATTAGAGCTTCTCGCTGGGCGGCCGACGCCCACGGCGGTACGCTTTTAAGTCCTTGGGGCTAAAGCAGCACTTTAGACCCGCTTCACAAAGGCTTCGCAGGCTTCGCATTGTGAGTAGGGTTTGCAATCCGGATATCCGGATATCCGAATATCCGTCGAATCTAGGATCCAGATCCAACGTCTCAAAGGATCCGGATATTGCGGATCTCACGGATCCGTTAAATATTGGTCATGGTACTCATGGACCTATAGTCAAACAATTTTCGAATAAAATGTATGAATAATTTCGTACATTTTGTCATCAATTTTTTTATTGTACATTTATTTTATTTAAATTCAAATACATCAAGCTAGGTACATCACGCGATAATGTCATAAAATAAATACAAACATTGCTTAAAAGAAACAATAGTACTAGTAACACTTAAAACTAGCTACTTAGATACCATCTGACTGGAATAAGGGTAATTATTAGTATGCTTTAAAGTAATTGTTATCAGGTTTTCACCCAGTCGCCTTTGGGTCGTCTACCTGGAACGTCATTAGGGCTTGCAATTCGAATAGTTCGAATTTTCGGCTCATTTCGATATTCGAATAATGCCGTGTATGATGTTCGAATATTTTTTATTCTAGATTAAGATGCACATAACACCCGCTAGTACAAACGCGTTAAGCTTAGCTTAACGTTCGTTCTGGGGCACTCGGCTACCTCCGACTCACTCTCACTTCCACCTGTGGGTGATAAACGATTGCACCCGCGCCACGCGGTACATAGTTACTATGGTAGTTCGATGTTCGTTCAGATTCGGCGATTAAATTAATGTTGTGTTTGTCTTGTGATCTATTTGTGTAATTAATAAGCTAACTAAAGACAAATAAATCAGCCGGTATTAAGAGAATATTTTCGCTGAGAAGCTTAAGCTACTTGATCTATGCAACCAGATTTGGAGAACCGGTCAATGAATCGACGACTGGAAGGAGTCCAAACTAATTCCTCTGCACGCAAAATGGTCAACAAAACATGTAGTTAGCAATTATCACACCATGTCACTCATGGCAAGACTCTATGGGATCAATTGTCGACATCAATCATTTCTGCAATGGCCCATACCCAGCGAACAGCCTTGATTCATGATAGGACCAGGTACTAGAAAACAGGTATTGAATGTGAGGCAAATAATAGAGAAGATCCGAGAGTTCAACACACCAATTCTCATGTGTGTTCATTGACTACTCGAAGGCCTTTGATTGCGTTAGATGGAATTGTCTCTGGACTATTCTGGATGAGATGGGCTTACCCAAGCTTCTAATAGCAATTATCGCACATCTGTATCAATACGGTGAATCAATGTTCAGGATCAATGACTCAATCTCAGGACCTTTTAGACCAGGAAATGGAGTAAGACAAGGATGCATTCTTTCCCCCATTATATTTCACATGGAGGCATCTCTGTCGGAGGAAATGAAAATTAGCAATCTGAGGTATGCAGACGATACCATCCTGTTTGCAAAGTCGGAGAGTGAACTCGATGACCCTGCTGTGTAGGGAATGAGAGCAAGTAGGACTGACTATTAATAAGTCAAAGCAGAAAGTCATACTTATCAAAAAAACCGGAGAACTCGCGGATCTAGAATTCGTCAACGAGTTTGTCTATCTTGGAATAAACAGGTAGGAAGTGATAGGGAAATTGTGGGACGGACCCAAATGGACAAAGTTGCTATGAGAACAATGACCCAAATCTGCCAGAACAGAAAAGTCTCCAATAGCACCAAAGTCAGACTGGCCCGAACCTTGGTGATCACGATTTTCCTCTATGGCGCAGAGTCTTGGACTTTTACCATAGAACGTCGCGATAAAGATAGACGCGCTCGAGATGTGGTGTTGGTGAACGATGCTATGGATACCCTGAACTACAAAGAAATTAAACATTTCATCTATCTTGGATCAACTACGCGTGAAGATTAGACTCTCAATGATCTGTTACCAAAGGATTCTCAGCTATTTCAGCCACGCTGTCCGCTGAGAACCAAACAGCCTCGACAAGCTTGTGATAGTTGGTAAAGTATAGGGCAAAAGATCATGCGATCGATCACTTAACCGCTGTGGTGTGATGTAACAGAGTAACCGAACTAACCTGGGTTATTTGAGCATTTTAAACGTCGCATTACCTATTCTGCGTTATGAACGAACTCCGTATTAATTGTGATGTTAACGGTAATTTTGGTGACTTCGCGGATTTCTATAATTCTTATCATAATGATGCTGTTTGCTTTTATTAAATGGCAAATAATGCTTCGATGGTAATAAAGCGTTTAACACGTTAAAATATTCACCCACCGGACTTCCTGTATCAGCGGTCCGGTAAAAAACCAGTCATTTTTGACTTTTTTAAAATATGCTCACCTATTCGAATAATTCGAATATCTCCAAATTTCAAATCGAATATTCAAATATCTGTAACGACCGAATATTTGCAAGCCCTAATCCTTAGCTAAGCTTGTAAAATGTACCTAAGGTAATTTTAGTGTTTATGTTATGTAGCATAATATCATTGTATTTATTTTAAAATACTGATTGCTATTATTTAACTGTTAGTTTGCAAATAAATGTTTAATTTTTGTCATACTTTATACACCGATTTCAGTACGTTAATTTCAAATAAATCGTAGTATCCATGAAAATAGCCTGTTTTACCGAATCCATGTAGAACGTCACTTTTTTTATACAGATCCGTATTATCCGAAATATCCGAATATCCGGATCCGTCAAATATTAATATCCGAAATATCCGGATACGAAAAAACGACAGATATTGCAAACCCTAATTGTGAGGAATTTCTCGAGCATGAGAAATAAAAAGCAAATAAAGAGTAACAATTTTACACAAATCGAACTAGTCCCATGGTAATCTCAATAAGGCTTGTGTTATTAGTTATGAGTACTAGACGACGATACATTGAACAGATACCTACATATATAACTTATACTATACATTGGAAACATCCAAGACTCAGGAGCAAATATTTATGCACATCACACAAATATTTGCACTTACCGGGATTTGAACCCAGGACCGACAGCTTCGCAAGCAGGGTCATTACCGCTGTGCTAAACCGGTCGAGAAAAACGTGGCAAATAAAATGCAGCAACTGTGGGGATCACTCATTACATACCTACTGTTTGCACTAATTGCAGCTAAATTGCATGATAGTTACCTGTTTGCATACAAATAACGTAATATTAAAAAAATAATACCAATTTCCAGAAAAAATATGGAGAAATAATAAGTTTATGTACAAGAGTTCTACGAGGTCACTAGATAGCATCAAGCAACAACTTTGTAGCTGCTAATAAGTACGAGTAGGTCATTATTTTACGTGAAAATTACCAGCGCAGGAAATGGCAAAATGTTTATCACGAGTTCACTACCATGTAAAGCAAAGATATACGAGTAGGTACAGGTACTACCCAGTTAATCATATGGTTCTTGAGCTGATTGCTGCTGCAAAATACGAAATTAAGCATTTTATATAGCTTACAGTTGGACGAATTATAGTTTTTTCTCTGAAATCACATAAACAATAATTAGAATAGCAATTTAAAATCGCCTATTACAGGTACGACCTCTCTGTCACCTTTTGTGGGTACTCAATAACATGTGTTTATCGTAGGTAAAAAAAAAATAACGAGGTTTTTTTTCAAATTGTTGTCGTAATATGTCTTGGCACACCAATTTTCAAGATAAATACGCAGAAACGGATTCTGGAAATTTCCCCATTGCTAAACAATGGATTGTTGTTTCAACTTTGTAATACTAGTACAATTTGATTTACTTACAATATAGGTATACGATCCTAACAAAGTGTGCATTACCATATTAAACAAATTGTTGTGATGTAAAATCTCAAAGAGCACGTCATCTACAAGAACTTAAAGACTGAGCAAAATACCTATGTGCCTTTTTTTTATTTTTACTTAATACCAAACCTTTGAATTTCCCATTTACCATAGAATTAGTCCTTTCTATTATCTGAGGAATTTACGCACTGGACTGAAATGAAATCCCTTTCCGTAGCGCGACTTTCTCGTCCGCAGGCAACGGGTCCCCGTTAAAGAATACAAAACATTATAAGTAATGTATCAAAGTACGGTTAGGTATGTTTCTTCTTGCATATTTATAAAAAAATATTTTTGTACCAACCAATTGACCAATATATAGTCATTGCAAAAAAAAATAGAGTTCCGTATCCAAAAGGTATACCAACAGATCCTTATTACGAAGACTCCACTATCTATCCGACTATTCCTGAGCTCTAAATCTTAAGCCGTACTAATTGTCTACTTCATTTTTTCACAGAATATATGTTATTGTAGCGGCTATAACAACAAATGATAAAAATAAACGCCTTAAGAAGCCGCACTACACCAAGTACCAAGTATTAGTGAACAAGCTTCTCTGGTTCGCTCTTACTTGTCGCGGAACCAAATATCATCGGAGTAACGAAAGCACATCAACTTCGTTGGCTTGTTCATCTGGATCAAATGGGTGACAACCGTGTAAAAGAGCCTCCCAGGATAAACCAACAGGGAGACGCGCGGTCGGCCGCCCCAGGTAACGTTGGGCTGACAGAGGCTGATTTACGCGAGCTTCAAGCTGGCTCATGGAAAGAAATCACACAAGATCGGGATCAGAGGCTTGCGCTTATATTTACATTTGGGGGCACTACGCCAGAGGAGTAATTAAAAAAATAAAGTGGGTCCTCATACAAGAAAAGTGTTTTTTTAGACCATTTTTAGGGTTCCGTACCAAAAAGATACAAAAAGAACCCGTATGGTGCGACTCTGTCTGTCTGTCTGTCCGACTATTAAAGCGCCATATCTCAAAAACCACTTATGCTAACTATTTGAAATTTGTAATATTTATAAACATGGTTAACCCACATGTATTATTGCACAGGAAATATAAAAAAATATATTTTTATTTTGTAAAAAAACGACGAATATGAGGGAGGGTATAAATTAAAAGTCTAGCTACTGGGTCAAATGGGGTATCGTATAAAAGGGCTTGACCTGCACATTTTCGATCAATTTTATCTTTTTTTGTGATAAGTTTTTGTTTTATTAAGGAAAATGTGAAAAAATACACCAGTCCCCCCATTTATCACCGAAGTTTACCGATCGAAAATTTGTTATAATTATAGTCATGTCTCTAACTAGCGATTTTTTTTTTAATTTGCAAAAACCTATTTGAACAACCCGGTTGCGTTAAGTTTGCACCTAATTTGTATGCAATGCTATAGATATCAGGTGCAAACTTAATA
The DNA here is from genome assembly GCA_905404275.2 of Hedya salicella. Lineage (NCBI taxonomy): Eukaryota > Metazoa > Arthropoda > Insecta > Lepidoptera > Tortricidae > Hedya > Hedya salicella. The sequence goes on along the minus strand of FR990100.1, from coordinate 17,453,833 downwards.
ATAAAATAAAGTAAGGGTAAGTAAAAATTTGTACGGGACCCTCGGTGCACGAGTCCGACTCGCACTTGGCCGGTTTTTCTTATAATATTTTGAATCATAATACTGTTGAACCGTCACCGGTATATACTTGAAGTGTGTGTAATTGCTACAAGTAATGTAAATTAAAATGAAAAATAAATTTTCCTTCGTGCGTGCAGATGGTTTTGCCTTCGTGGGTGAATCCAGATGAATATATTACTAGCCAAACTGTACAAATACGGAGGTCGTTAAAATGTACATAGCTTACTCAACTTTTATCTGACGGGCCGAAAAGAAATCACTCAAATAGATCACATCTGTGTTAAAACCAGGAAACAAATCAGATATTCCTCCGATTTCAGAGTAATAAAATTCGGAGTTCTATAGGGAAGCGTCCTAGAACCGCTTCTCTTTATACTTACCTAACACAATCTTTAGAACAATTGGTTCTCTTTGCCGACGATATCACCGTTATATGTACTGGAGAACAGCTACATAACTATGAATATAAAATCAATAAATCATTAGACTGAGTCATATAATGGCTGAACTGAATGAATGAATTTCAAACGAAGAATTGACAAAGTTAGGTACTAACTTGAACATAGCAGTAAGGATCACGAAATATATGAAACGGATATGACGACATTTTTGGATTAAATATAGATAATCAATCAAATCAAATCAAAATATCCTTTATTCAAGTAGGCCTAGATACAAGCACTTTCGAATTGTCAGTTCCATTGAGAGAAGTCTTTGCTGGGAGACATACAATATGATCCAACATCTGTTGCAAGGATTAGGGAAAACCCAGAAAAACCTAATCAGATCATTTAACTTAAGTATAATATTATAGATAAAATCATCATTTTAAAAATTAAAATAATTAATAAGATAAATCCCAAAAGGATTGTCAATAAAAAAGAAAAAAAAACTAGAATGTGTCTAGAATAAAATTCTAAATGTCAAAGTATATAAAACAATTAATATGCGTGTACCAAATAACTATTACAATATTGTCTTAATTATACTTAAAACTTTTACAATTGTGTTATAACTAATTTATAATTGATACACGCAGAGGAGATGTACAGATTCTCCAGATCAACGTTACTATAAAATAAAAACTTTTTTTTTTCAGAGATGTATAAGGTCTCTAGGCTTCACGACATGCGATAAAATTAAATATAATAATTTGACGGAATTCTACTGAGATGTGTAAGGTCTCTTAGGGGTCAAAGTGAATAATACATAAAAAATAATAATTATTAAATCTAAGTTTCTTAGAGATGTATATGGTCTCTAGGCGTCATAACATGCAAAAAGATAAAATTAGTTAATTAAAATGCTCAGAAATGTTTAAGGATATACCTCTATAAATAAAACAAAACTCTTAGAGATGTATACAGTCTCTAAATCAAATTGAGCTTCTAAACTCAAATTGACATCATACACAAACGACTTTTCATTCATAATGCTCTATATCGTCGTAAAATAGTTAACCAAGCAACATATTTATACAAAAAATGTTTGCGTAACTTCTCTTATACCGACGACATCTTTGAACATCTATAGTACTGACAGCGTTATTTATTTACTCTCTACGAGTACAATAGATAGACATCCTAACCAGGAACAAACCTCTTTTCAAACCTCTTTAGGTGTCATCCTGATATACAACTCCATCTAATATTTTCCTGGGACAAGCTTTATGTTTCACAAAATCCGATTTGTAATTTACCAGTTTCTACCTGAAATTTAAATTGCTTATTTTGTATAACAGTGAATGACATTCTAAATACAAACACCTAGATTGACTCAGTAATATCTGTGCCTACACTCGCTAAGCCTATCTCGTAGGCTAACACCAAACGTTTAACAATTTAGTTTACCTGGCGCTAAATAATGAACCGCTTTAGGTAAACTACAATAATTAATGAAATGAAAGAGATTAGAGGAAAAAATAAAGAAAATAAATCATAAATGCATCTCTGTTATGCATTTATGATTTATTTTCTTTATTTTTTCTGTGCGGCAAGAGAAGAGTCGTAGGATTTGAAGGCGTACCGGTGCTATTTGTATTATGTTTTTAAGGTTCCGTACCAAAATGGTAAAAATGGAACCTTTGTGTTGGAACTCTTTCTGTTGTCTGTCTGACCGACTACTAGAGCGCCATATCTCAAGATTACTAATGCTATCTATTTGAAATTTGGAATATATGTATTACAAAGGCAACATTATTAACAATTTCTTATTTAAAAAAAAACTACCAATATGAGAGGGGGCAAAATTTAAAAGTTTAACCACTAGGTCAAGTAGGGTATCCTAAGAAAATATTTTAATATTAAATACAACATAAATACCCGTCATAGTGTACTCGTACACTCGTTCTGGGACTTTTTCTAAGTCGATAGTGGGGCTTTTAACCGTTTTTTCCCGCTGACAAAACTGAATAATATTAAATTATAATTTCCCTTGTTGAACTATGCACGGTTTTACCACGTTTCGACTTTCGACATTATTTTTTACAATCGGTTTTTGTATATAAAAAAGATAAAAATACACAATGACATATAAATGACAGAAGTCTGTTTATTTTTTATAAGGGTGTCTAAGGTTCGATTGCCATGTAAAATTCATAATGTTAGTGCCCGTTTCTGCCACGACTCTTCTCTCTCCGCACAGACTCTAATGGTTAGGTATTACATAATTACCCTCAGTACATACAAACACAGCGTTTGGAGACATGTACTCCTCACACCATACTGGGGATGATGACTAAATTTTAATAATTAGTGTAGATTAATAAAAAATATTGGACACGTATTTTTTTCTTTTTTCACATAATCGAAAAATAAAGGCGATACATTGAGTCAAAATGTCACGTGACGTCACTCCTAAGTACAAATTTTACTTAGGAGTGACGTCACGAGCCCCCACTCCTAAACTTTAATGCGATTTATCTGAGTTGTTTTTTATTATTTTTCAAAAAGCAAAAAATCCGTGTCCAATATTTTTTTATTTTCTTGCTGACGGACTAAGTATAATTTTGATTTTCATACGCCGTTATCATGCCTATTGTTATATTTTTTTCGTTTCGATAATTTTAACTTCTCTTAAGAAACAACATTTTTATATTACAGGTATTGTTTACGTTCTATATATACGCGAGTATAATGTAACTCAAAAGCCGACTCAGTACCATAATCTGTCGCAAAATTCTCTTGTCAGGCCTGCGGTAGAACATATCGCTTTCGAATTGGTTTTGGCAGCCGCCAACAACGGTGCCTCCCGACACTTCCTTATGCTTACTTCCTTAGCCTTATCTGTACTATATTATAAACGTGAAAGTATGTATGTACGTTCCACTTAATCTCAAAAACTACTGGACGATTTTTTATGAAACTTTCCACTTATGTACCTTATATATCAGAATAGGACATATGCTATAATGTATGTCAAATTTCATGCCTTTTAGGGACGAAAAGGGGATGAAAATTTGTATGGACAGTAAATGTTTTTTTACGCTAGGAACTTGAAATCTTGGTAATACGCTCCCCATTTAAATTACTAAAATATCGAGTTTTGGGGAGAGACATAAGCAACTTTTTATCCCGGAAAAATACCTTTTATCCGCGATAAACGAGTCTAAGGCGGACGAAGTCGCGGGCGGCCGCTAGTATATATATATATATATAAAGACTAGAAGATGCCCGCGACTTCGTTCGCAGAGGAGAACATACACCCCTCGTTTTTTCTTCAGCGTAGTCGGTTAAAACGATCACTATCTGTGGATAGATACCCGTGGACCAAAAACAGTTGAAATCCGTGTATCCGATTTGGCGTGATGAAGTCACAACGACATATACATACATATAAAAAAAATATTTTTTTCGATTCAGTGACTTCAAACAGTCCGTATATTTTCTATGTACAGACATATCAGTTTTATAATTTCATAATAGTATACATATCAAAGATAAAGTGGAAGTTAAATACAATTAAAAGGCATAAACTGTAATATTTAAGCCGTATTACCAGATAGGACAAATACGAGATTTTACTGTTGATAATACAGGCAAAGATGGACTATAAGAGCGGAGCGACTCTATGGCGCGGCCAACAAGGCAATCGGAAGAAGGGAAGACCCTTGACACGTTGGGAAGACGAGATCAAGAGGACAGCCGGTTCGCTCTGGAATGAGGTGACACAGGACAGAGACACATGGTCATCTTTGGAGGAGGCCTTTACCCGCCCAGCGGTTCGTGCAAACCAGCTTGTATAACATAAATCGTCTGCAATAGACGCAAGGGTCTTTAGTACATGTAGGGTCCGAGTTTCTTTGCAAATTTTGATGTGACTTCTGGCAGAGGCATTAGAAATGTTCTCTTCCTTAGCCTAATTTTAGTGCTCCGTACCAAAAAGGTACAAAAGGAACCCTTACGGTGCGACTCTGTCTGTCTGTCTGTCCGACTATTATACGTCTATATCCGACGCGCCATATCTCAAAAACTACTTATGCTAACTATTTGAAATTTGGTATATTTGTAAACATGGTCAGCCCACATGTATTGCACAGGAAATATTTAAAAAATATTTTTATTTTCTAAAGAAACGACGAATATGAGGGAGGGTATAAATTAAAAGTCTAGCTACTGGGTCAAAGGGGTATTATACAAAAGGGCTTAACCTGCATATTTAGGTTTTTTATTGTTTTTGGTTTTTGTTTTATTAAGGAAAATGTGAAAAAAATCACCATTCCCCCCTTTATCTGCGAAGTTTACCAATAGAAAATTTTGAAATTTTCACAATTTGTATTAATAAACATAGATAGTACACGAAAATTATAACCATGTCTCTAACTAGCTCTTTTTTTTATTCGCAAAAAACCTATTTGAGTGACCCGGTTGCGTTAAGTTTGCACCTGATTTTTATCCAATGCTGTAGATATCAGGTGTAAACTTAACTAAACCGGTACCGGGTAATAAAGTTAGGATAAGTAAAAATTTGTACGGAACCCTCGGTGCGCGAGTCCGAATCGCACTTGGCCGGTTTTTTAATCGTGTAAGTGAAGGACTAGTTTATGAGCGTTACCAGTGCAGAATGTACAACTGCCTCACGACCCGGCCACGACATTGCGCGAATTGCGGCGCGGGAAGCGTTTATTTGTTCATTGCGCGGTCGAGACACCCAACGCACTGTGGTTAGCACGGATCACACGCAATGAATTAGAAATACCGCTGCCGCTCCCGCCGCCGCTCAAAGTCGTGGCCGGGCCGTAACACTAACCACTACACTCTAGCTTCATACAACTCACGGATTGGGAACCTGCGAGCCCTCAAGTATTATGTATTATCATATGGGCATGGGAACTAGCGGCTCCACCAGACACTGGGATACAATATGTAGACTAGGTGAGAGTTTTTTTCTCGTCCAGTACAACCCCCAAATAGCAAACTGTAGAAGCCCTTTCATGTGGCAATAACGTACAACATAGAATGGCGTCGCCGATGGTCGCTGGGGCAAAAAGGTTCTCGAGTGGCGACCGTTGATATGATGAAAATTGCGGGAAAATATTAGGTGACGGCGGCGCATGCCCGGTCGTTATGGAAATCCTTGGGGAGGCCTTTGTCTAGCAGTGGACGCCCTTGGGCTGATATGATGATGTCGATGACCATTGCTGAAGGAACCGTGGCAAGAGTTTTGTAAAACCATAGAAGATTTGTCTTTTCTATATTTTTTCGCATGCCGTTTTCCGCACTAACCTACAACGAGTCCCACGATGTCGCCTAAAATATGACCACAGTGTCATCTGCGTAGCAGACAATGTCAGCATTTCGATGTTCTTAAGTGGTAACGTCATTTATAAAGCAGAAACAATGTGGGACCCAAAATATTGCCCTACGGGACACCAAAAAAGGGTTTCCCAACATCACTTACTTCAGAATCAATTTTTACACATTGCTTTCGTTATGTTAAATAACTTTGCATCCATTTCAATGGAAATCCACGGATACCAGACAGGTCCAGCTCTTAAATTAATATTGGCAAGGAAACCGTGTCAAAGGCTTTGACGAGATCAAGGTCAAGAAACACTCTAGCACATGCTTTATTTTGATTCGGATTTCAAATATCTGTGATCCGGGTTACAGCATCTTCAATTCATTTGTGTTGCCCGAAGGCAAATTGATTATTCCAAAGTATGTCGCTTTTGTCAAGGAAGTTAATAAATCGCTTACTGACCCGCGTTTCCAGTATTTTGACATTAAGCCCAGCAGGGATATTGGTTTTTGCCGAGCAGTCAGGCACTGTGAGATCGTAAATAATAATAATTAGAAATATATTACTCATATTTACTTAAACCATCCATCAGATGAAAAGTCCTTCAATTCGTGTTTTAACCCTTTGTAAAAGTTTCCTATGTAGCTATGCACTCTAGCCATGTTTCTGATAGGCGCGTTGGATGCCAACTTTTATCCTCTTTAAATTAAATAAAGAATTTTCAAAATTTCTTATATTTTTCAACTACGCAGGTTCCTGTGAAAATTAATGGGTCCAAATACGAGTCTGATTCGTGACATTGGATTTCGTCTTTGAATCGGACCTGCATGGCTTTCACAGACTCTAATTAATTGGAACTGGGTGGAGTTCGTTAAAGATCTCAATACTTTTACAAGCTTAACCTACCTAGTACTCGTATCCACCATGAAAAAAAAACTACATTTTTGATCACAAGTAAGCTATACGATCTGAACATAAATGTAGTAAATTAGACTCCACACCACAATCAGTTATGATTAACTACACCCCTCCTTGGCACGCTCCTCAGTCAAGAATGTAGGTAGTATGGTGCCATATTATCGAGAAGAGATCCCGGAGGTTATTTAACCTATTTCAAAGTCATTTCTTCCAGGTAATGAACTGAAGTAAAGTATTAATTTTCAATATACACCGTGACCGTTAATGACCCGAAAGATTTAAACCACATATTTTTGACGACTGTACGAGTAAATAATGTTATATCAACATGGGTCTAATTATATGTCTTAATTAAATTACTATTTCAGTACGAATTAAATCTTATTAATTGCCCGCTTCTTTGTAAACAAGCCTTTAGGTGGGAATCTCAAGTTGAAGAAAAGAGAGCGAGCATGACACTTCACGAATCGCTCCGAAATCATACGATGAAAGGCGAATAGCGTGATTTGTATTCCATGAATGACAAGAAGTGTCAAGTTATGTCTAGCACGATGTTTCTGTTGAAATTATTTTTATTTATTGGCACCACAAAATACCACAAATACTTATGTATCCAAACTTTATTAGGTGCTACGACATTAAAGTGCTCTTACATTATTATTGAAACTTTGTGTCTTAGGTATCTTTTTTTTGACTAACAATCACAACCATAAATTGTTAGGCATGATAATATTCGAAGGAAATTATACTACTTATTTTTTTACATCATACTTACCTCTTACCTCATACAGGAAAGGGACTTTGTTGTAACAGCAATCGTGCTAACCTGTACCTACAGTAAAATAAACGACAACATGAAGCAGTTACGCATTTTTATTACGAGTAATTTAATGAATTAGATTTTCAAAATGTGTACCGCCGTTTTCAGCACAAATATTTAATCTTGAACGGATTTCATGATTCAAGTTAACATAAATGTTCTTGATTTCTTCTGAAACCGTTTGAATTCTTATTAACAACTCTTCTCGGTAGTTCACAGGTGTTGAGTAAACCTTATCTTTCAGAGTTCCCCATAGAAAGAAATCGGGCAGGCCATGCTAAAACTTCGCTCTCACGGCCGATCCATCTCTCGGGGTATTGTTGGTTCAGCCAATTACGAACATCCAAGCCGAAGTGGGCCGGGCATCCGTCGTGCTGGAACCACATAGTTTGTCGGGTTTCCAAATTGACATCTTCTAGCAGGTCGTTTAATTCATTATATAGAAATAATAAATAGTTGTGAGAATTCAGTCTATTTGGAAATATGACGGGACCTATTATTTTATGCCCAATAATGCCAGCCCACAAGTTTACGGAAAATTTATGCTGGTATGAATTTTCCCTTTTCGCGTGGGGATTTTCTTCTAACCACATATGCTGATTATGGGAATTAAAAACTCCCTCTCTCCTGAACAACGATTCATCTGTCCATAATATCTTATTTAGAAATCCAGGATCTTCCACTAATTTCTGATTCATCCTTTGGCAAAAGGCAACTCTAGCTAGCCCGTCATTGTTAATTAATCCGTGTTCTTTCCTGTAGTGAAAAGGTTGCAGGCCGTACCTTTTCCATAGCCTTAATACGAGCTTATAGTTAACATTAACCATTCTTGCTACAGCTCTTGATGACTAAGTTGGGTCTTCTGTTATGATGTTCATTATTCTGTTCTCTGCTTGTTCATCTAGATTTATAGCCCTTTCTCTGTGAACTTTTCCAAGCCCTTTTTCGCGAAAATGTCGATGGACATCCGCAAAAGTCGAATGGTGAGGTATACGAAGGTTCGGGTATCGTCTTCGGTATTCGGCGACTGCCTGGAGCGAGTTTCCATCACAAAATCCGTACACAAAGTGGATATCTGCTACATGAGCCGAAGGATAATGCGGCATAGCGAATATTATTTATTACAGTCAATAAAATGTTCAATGTTATTTTATCTTGCGTGACAATTAGTTATCATTTGTAATGTGTCATATTAGTGACAATCAATTTCAAACTAGCCAGTTATAAGTAGAACCACTCTCGCGACTTTCTCTTATTCTCAGTGATAGCAAAAAAGCTACTTGAGATTGAAGTGTGTAAGATATTATAATTATTCGGATTAATACACTACACTGTATTTTAGTTGCATGTTATATCCTTTTATCTCGTGATGAAAATATTTTCGGTAGTAAAAACTTTTTGTAGATAGATACCAAACTTCTTTATGAAACTGGCTAGCAACCATACAGTTAGTACATCTACGTGTAAAAGAAGTAGGTAGCTACGTCATGCTCACGCCCTTAAGGTGTGTTACACTGGAGATTTTTTAACTTTTGATTTGTTGTAAATAATTAATATCTCCTTAATTATGAGTTTTTGGACTATATGTTACATAACTTTATATACTCTAATTAGGCTCTAGTATCGTTAGCTTAAATCTTTCGTGTTATTAACGGTCACGGTGTATACTAGCACATGAGCACAATGTTTGTCAGTTTTCATTTAAGTATTTTATTTCATAAGTTATTATGTATACTCTATGAAAACGACGTAATGAATACATATTTACGATAAAATATGTACTAATGCGAAAAAAAAATAGTCTTTAGTTAAAAGATATACCTACCTACAAGATAGTTGGTTCGCTCTTAGGTTACAACATGAAGATGTAAATTCGTGTTTACTTTATTATCAATTTAATGTCTCCGAAATCCAGAAAAAGCAAAGGTGTGTTAATTGTGACGGAATTTCAACGTTTTCAAAACTAATTAACGTCCCAAGCACTTTAATAACATCCGCTTGTTACGGTCTTGAGTCTTTTATGTCCACAGAGACATTGCAATAATTAGATGTACTAATAAGTATAAATACAGGTTATTTAGTATGTATACATGTATATATATATATATATATATTCAGTGTTCTAGGCCTTAGAGCTGTGACAGGGTATGAGCATAGCTCACGAACGAAGTTAGGTTGTAGTCGCGGGCGCATTCGATATGATAAAAGTGTGAGGAATCGGCGCGCGCGGCCAGTACCGAGCACACCTGCAGGCCGACCGCAGGCGCACGTGCCTTCCGTCCCATACCGTTCTTAGCGAAGTTTCCGAACGTTCCGTACCACCCGGTAGTGCATGTGCTCACCAATCGGAAGATTCACTCAGAAGCCGGGAAGTGTCGCTCTTCGCTGAGAAGTTGCAGGTAAAAATATCACAGTGTGCCTACAACCAAAACCGATGTGCAAACCTATCTTCTAAAATTCATGATCAATATCCGGTAGCCATCATAAAGTAAATAGGTACCTACTAATTTGATGGTTTTTAGCACACGTAATGAACACCATACGTTAGTTGTGAATTTATTATACTTAATGAAGGACCTATCGTTAACGTTAATTAGGTTATAGGTCGACAATAATATAAATTAATATCATATGTCTATATAACATCATCATCATCATCATGTTATGTAAAGTCAATGATACATATGAAAAGATATTGTCACCTGGCCATGGTCATTCATTTTAGCGTTCCGTACCGAAGTTGGTATGATTGAACTCGTATGGAATCACCTTCGTATCATATAAGTCGGTATGTCTAATTTATTAATCCTAGGAGAGAACAAATATGGAGAATATATCTTCATGTTCTGCGGTTAAATCTTATTTAGGTACTTACATAAAACAATTTAAATGAATTCACTATAGATAAAAAGCCTCGCAACATTGTAAAATTTTATAATAAGCGCGTGAAGTCCATTTCAATCGTTTTATTTAAATACATATGCATTAATATTTTTGACTCGAGTAATAGAAGTAAAAAAGAAAAAGAAATGTAGGTAGGTCGGTTATTTTGTACAGCTATAATTGTAAGTGCGGCTACGGCTATGAATATGAGCATTGTTCGCCGTTTACACCTGGTGATGGCCTTGCCATGTATGATCCAATCAAATTTTCCGAGCAGAGTGCTAATGAACGATCCGGCAATTGTTAGATCAGATGTTACGGTCAAAGGTCTACTGATTGTACTTATTAGTAGCAAGAAGTGTTCATAAAGTACATAAAATAATAAATTACCTTCAAACACAATGTACAATCACAACAAATCCAGCGTTGATCAAAGTTTGTCAACATACCGTGTCGAGTCGAGGACATCCCGCGATTAACGCATCCTCTGCAGTTCCAACAAGTGTGATGGTAATAATGGCAACGCTAGATTGGTTCTGATTACTAGAAAACATCCTAGCGAACGCAACCGAACGCTAAGAAAGGAGCTCGGTTTTGAAGCCAAGGATCCCCCAAGGCGTTGTCGGTGTTAGTATTCCCGGCGCGCGTGCGCGGAGCCGTGGCCGCGTGACGTAAGGCCACTGCGCTTGCCCATCGGGCACTGACTTGACAGGAGATTAGCCATATTGATACTGTACTACTTTTTAAACGAAATATATAGTTCTATGCCATACAATGTTTTATGCATGAAGTCTATGAGAATTTCATACGCACGATAGGTAATTGGGTATAAAAAAAACCGTACCGCCGTGAAAAATGGAATTATTTTCACAATCACATACCGAGACAAAACTAATTGTTTTCAGTATAATTGACACCACTAGTAATTAAAAACGAATAATGTCCTTAATCGCACTTCTGGTTTTCTAGAACACAATGACCGTGATCGTCTTGATTTTTCCGCTTATAGTATTTTATGCAATTGTTATTTAATGTATGCTTTTTCAGTCGAGTATCGCGTTTAGGCAACAAAGCTTGCTGAGTGGACTATTTTAGGTACGAAACCTCAAAAGCGAATTATATAACTACTAGCTGTTGCCCGCGACTTCGTCGGCGTAGAGATGCAATTTATAACTTACAAAGTTTCACCCCCTTTTTCGTGCCTAAAAGGGATGAAATTTAACATCAATTATAGCCTATTCTGATACATAAGGTACATAACTGGAAACTTTCATAAAAAATCGTCCAGTAGTTTATGAGCTAAGTGGAACGTACATACATACTTTCACGTTTATAATATAGAATAGGATGTAGACAATACTTTTTCTACAAGTAACCCATAAGCTACAGTAAATGAAACATAGCTAAAAGAAATTGCAAAAACACTGAGTTCTTTTTTGGAATTCATTATAGTTCTGTGCGTAGTTGTGTAATATATAGCTATTACACTTCAGTGGCATATAATATAAACCATAGAGATAGAGAGAGAGGGTCCAATCTAACAAGTATGGCTTTTTAGTATGGTTCGCGGAGTTATTATTCACAGATAGTTCACGAGTAGAAAAGAAATTAAACGATTGCTAATTGACTCATAACATATACCTATATCAGACTAAAGTATATATTACTAAGACAAAATAGTCTTAGTAATGGAAGAAGTAGGAACTGGAATTAAAATGTGAAAATTTATAAATTAGTATTATTTTGCTGAATTAAATTTATTAAATATAACCAAAACTGTGTTGATTGTTGAACTACTCGTACGTATGCATATTGCACATGCAAATTGTTGTTTAGACTTACACCGTATAATCCTTTGCGCAACAACTAGATAGGAATCTGCGGTTTGCTAGGAATGGTTCTTAGATTCACGTTAAAATAACTGTATTTTAAATTGGATTGATTAACAAAATAATAATAACGCCTACACTACTACTACAAATCACTAATATTAAATTTTAATAATGTATTTTTATATAGTCTAAAACTATATGTTAAAATATTATCACGGGTACTCCGTTACTTATTAGATATCTTTCTGTATTTTCAAAATCGATGGTTTGAGATTAATACGACTCCATTCATTACCTGTCAGCGAAATTATTTAGAATATGAACTTGCAAAACAAAAGCAATTAAATCACAAGGTTAAATTATTTACATTGTTTTACATAATTGTAAGCTTAAAACCGGCCTAGAACAAATCAGGCCGTGTTCAGTGCAGGGGTTCCGTAACCACTGCTAATGTATTAAAACAAACAAAATTTATCAAAGAAAACATAGCCTTGGTTCATCTCTCACACACTATATGGGTGAGTCGGACCAAGGAGAGATGGACTAACCTCTTAGGCCAAAACAAAAACACCATTAAACAGTGGCAACTAGGTGGGATGAGAGTAATAATTACTAAAATAGGTAACGCGTCTTTACTGTTCTCTTGTTTTCGTTTACTCTTCTTGTAGTTTTTCTTTTTGGATTGACTAACTTTTTTTTAATTCCTTAATTGGTTCCTTTTTACTGATTGTTTTTTTTTTATATTATATATTAAATATTAAATATTCGACGCCCTGAGGCATTTTACACTAGGGATTGGTGTATTAATATCCTATATTATTTACACCAATCCATATTAAGCATTGATTTTTTCCAAAAAAAGCATTTTCAAATGGTCCATCTCACCACTAGGTATACTAAATATGCGGCCGTTCTCTTCTAAAACGCATGGTCGGACGGACACCCCGTCGCATTACTGGGATGCATATTTGTAAACATTGTTGGGTCATAATATTTTTTGAGAGTACTTTAATAACATAAATACAATATTCTTCACGTACCTGACTGGTAGATGCGCACACAGGGAAAAAATGAGTCTACATATATTAAGACGCATAAGATAAATTGTCAATCCGCATAAAGTTATGAAGTTGTTGTCAATAAAATTTATGTTATCTATACTATTATAAAGCTGTAAAAATGAAATGTCTGTACACTGAAGATATTTAAAAAAAAATGATGGTTACGGACTATTTGGAGGTCACTAAAACGAAAAATATTTTTTTTGGATTTTATGTATGTTTGTATGTGTCGTTGTGGCTTCATCACGCAAAATCGGCTGAACAGATTTGAACAATTTTTGGTACACGGGTAGCTGGGTATCTCCAAATGGTTACAGGATACTTTTATCGGACTACGCTGACGAAAAAAAGAAGGGTTATGTCTTTTTCTCCTCCGCGAACGAAGTTGCGGGCTCTAGTATTTAATAATGTTATGTTATACATATTGCAATTATATAAATTCATTATTATACTGAATAAGTATGATGCTTTTTTATTATTCGGCTAATTCAGTGTTATGCACTTATGCGCAATTATATTATGCGGATTCATAATATTACGATTAATATATGTTCTGCTACATAAGGGACAATGTTGTAGAAATTGCTTCGGTATCTCTCCCGACGTCCATCTCTCCTGGAATTAACCTACTTAATCAACATTATTTTGTAGTTTTATATACAGTAATAACAGGGTTTAAATACATCCTAACGCAATCATTAAACTTATTGTGTAATAAAATATTAAAATCAAACCTTTTTTTTTTACTTATAGTATTTAAAAAGGATCGATGTATTTGCAACCTACCTATAAATATAATGAATTAAAGGAATAGGTTTATCCAATCATATTTAAAAAAAATTACGACTTAGCCCTATGTATTAAGTTGACAATAGTCATAGCTCCGGGACTACCAATACGTGAGTACTTAGTAACCAACGGTCTCATGTACTCGTATTCAATTAATTTTATGCAGTTACACTGTCGTGGAGAGATTTACAATAAGGATATCTGTTTTTTTAGTACTTGTCTAACTACGTGATTGTGAAACTAAACATCGGACACACAGGCTGAAATAACGGGTCATTATTCGAGCCTTTTGCCGAAATGACTATAGATTTTAATGAAATTTCAAACTATTTCTTAGAAGTTCGGGATTTCCAATAATTCGAAACGCTACATAACATTTCGACAAAAATGTGCCACAAAAGTGCGGTAGTTGAATCTCTTGAATAACCCGTACCTGCCTGATCGTCTTAGTTTATTATCAAAAACAACTCCTAGTTTTTAGAAGTATATATGTATCCCATTTTATAGTATCGAGTTGCTAAACAATCATTGCTCAAATTAACTGTATTCCGAGGTTCCTCAACTAACAATAATAGTTATAAAGTTGCGACCTAAGGATGTATAATTACCAACGTTTAGAATATTATTAAACTGTTTCAAATATTTCAAAAGCCGGCCATGTCGTAAACGCCCAACACCCAATTCTTAACGTCAGTTTGCTGCAGTGTCAAAACAGCAATTATAACAGGAGTAGGTATATAATGTTATTTGTAACAAACGCTTATGACGAAGGTCACATTTCTCAATGTGTTATAACAATGAATTTATTGTCCGCTGCACCGGTTCAATTTATATCACTAAAGTTTGCCTGCACATTCGTTTGAGAAGAAATTGAAGCCCTTTTTTGCTTCTGCGTGAGCAGGTAAGTATTTTATTACCATTCGCACATGTTCAGTCTTGTACGTTTTTTTTTTCAAATCCGTCCAATTCAGCCATGTACATGACGTGAAAGACACAATGATATTCTCATGTAGACATGGCGTTACGTTGGCCTGCTGTGCAATACCCATAGGTACATGTTTTTTTAGAACCTGACTTTGGAGTGGGTAGTAAATCCGATTCTCATCGGCTTGCCTACTTTAAGGCGTTTGAGTAAATTATTTTACTGTTTTTACAGAAAACATAAGAAAAAATATGCTCAGGCTTTACCAAAAGTATATTTGACGCCCCGCCATCCACGCGAGATACACAATGAAACTAAAGAATAGTCGCCCCCGCCGGCGAGGTCGACGCTAAAGCTAAGCGTCCACAGGCCGGCATCGGCTGCATCGCACGTATCGGATTTTAATATGCCTCGTATAGAAACTCATACAACAGCGTCCACAGCTAACGGTGCGGATCAGTGGACGATGTTGTATGAGTTTCTATACAAGGCATACCAAAATCCGATACGAGCGACGCGTCGGATGCGTGAGATGCCGGCCTGTGGACGCTTAGCTTAAGACGTATTCCGACGTGGCCCGCTGTATAGTACAATTTGTAAAACGTCCACAAAATAAAGTACAAAATGTAAAAGAGCTAGAAAAGAGATTTACCTATATAAAAACATTTGCAACTAAATGTACCGTGTTCATATTCCAAGGAAATAGGAAGCCAATGAGAAACTTTTTGCCCTCGGAATCATGGAAATTTTATTGCCTAGTTGTCAATTAAGTGGTAAGTATCTACAACAGTGGCCAATAAATTACCAGTAACTTGAACACTCAATTTTACTATTAGCCTACCTAATTAATCGTAATTATTTATATTACAGAAAGCACGAATTGACATCTGTTACGAATATAATGGTATACAATGATTAGTAATTGTGATATTTGTGATAGTGTCCATAGAATCGCCGTAAGAAAACAACATTGCTTTTAGTGTGTTTCTGAAAGGGTAAACTTTTTTTAAAATCCAAATACGAATCTTTCAAAAAACTGGGAAATGTTTCCAGTTTCAGAGAAAATTATTTCAGTAATATTTATGGGATATTCAATTATTTATTTATTATGGCGAGGATGTCCGTTTCGGAGAAATAATGCCATTTAATACAAAGTGAAAAGAAATAATCAAAAATCTGCAATTCTAGAAAAGTGACATTACTATGTTTTATTAATTTTTTTAAGCGTCAATTTGATATTTATTTCGTTTAATTGATTCGCTTTAAGAGTCCACAGTAAGCTCGGCCGAATTTCACCTTCCCATACAAACTTTTCGTTCTTATTTTAAAACTACGAGTTGGATTGTAACGAAAATTTGCATGTACAATGACATAAGGTATATCTAGGCCTGAAACTAGTTTATATGCCTGCAGTTTATAAAACAAACGAAATACAGCAAAAACAAGTTATGTATGAAAAACTTAAATTCGCTGTATTTTTTTACTATGGTATCTGAAGCTACATAAAATAATTACAGGCCTGCATATACCTAAACTTATTCTAAGTACAAAGTTTCTGAGCTACTACTAGCTAGTCGTTTGAAAATGAGAGCGTAACTACGTTTGTATGGAGAACCGAGCTTACTGGGGACTCTTAAGACCAATAGTTATAATAAAATTTCCACCACAACGCAAACGTCGACCACAGAGTGACCAAATAGGTATTTTTATGTCAAACATTTAATATGCAAATTTGCGAAAGACGTTGCTTTAAATAAAGAATGGAGATGGATCTTTTGACCATGATAGTTCTAAAAAGTCGATCGTAAATTACCCAAGCCACATTAGTAAGAAACCGGAAACTTCAATTCAATAGTTTTCTGTAATGAAGTAATAGCAAAGCTGGACAAACCGGCCAAGAGCATGTCGGACCATGCTCAGTGTAAGGTTTCGTAGTCGCTCATATAAAAAATATGCAGTAGAGATGAAAAAGATACGATATTAAAAAGTGCACTAGCGAAAAAGCGTATCTCCACGGCACTCTCCTTTCCTCCGTCCGAGAAGAGCAGTTTTTTGGCAAAAACTCAAAAACGGTATATTCGATCATGTTGAAAATAATTTGTTACGCATCCTGACTTAGGTACCTACGTGATCAAATAACTGGCCAAAAGTTTTGGTATGAATAATGTATACTTTAATCACATCATAACTTCCTATCGCGGAGTAGGCATGAAAGCGCGTTGAACTCTATTAAAGTAATTAAATTGATGCATAACAAAGCATGTACTTATAATGATTAACTTACGCGTAAACAAGTCGGCAATCATCGTCAGGATTCAATTACGTATCAACATGTTTATGTTTTGTGACCAGTCATGACCCAGTCACACTGGTTCCGTACTATAATTTAATTATCTCAGTTGAGTACTTATGCCATCATAACTATCTACATATGAATTTTAGAATTTTAATCGTGCAATAGATATTAATAAATGATAAATCAGCCGTCACCGAATTCGAAATATGTATTCACATACATGTTGGAAAGTAATGCGAATGCTTTAACAATTATCGTTTTTTACGACACCGCTCAGAAATGTGGCGATGGTCTAAATCCTCGTCAGAAAATTGCGCATAAATGCACAATTAAAGGCCGAAACGCACGGTATTGTATGAAATGGCATAGTAGATGGCACACCCTTGCGTGCCGTGCACGTGCGCAGCGGTGTGTCATCTCTTATGGGTATTCGTACTTTACAACGCGCACGCCACGCGCACGCATCCGGTATGGCTTGGCCTTTACACAGGACTTCTGTCAGTATGGCTTGTTTTTAAGAACAGTTAGAACAATCACAGTATTCACAGTTGTGCGCTGCATATTAAATTAAATTGACCAATGAGAATGTGTAATTGATTATATTTTGTTTTTTGTTTTGGATGTTAATTTCTTAGTCGACGTCTACTTTGGATTTCAAGATGGCGGACATCACATTTTTCAATAAAACGTCATGTTGGCATCCATTTTGGATGTCATGATGGCGGACGTCACCTAAAAAAACGTCATGGGTGTCGTTTTCTAAGTTTTTGAGGATATAGATTCCAAAAATGCCATCCATTTTCGCGTTCCAAAATGGCGGTCGTTTTCAAAAAATCCTGTAAGCTGATTTTTTTCTAAAATATGATATAAAATATGGACGTCATTATTTTAATGTTCCCAGCGAGAAGATGTCGTCTCGACCCTCGAACATCTTTTGCTTACTTTCCAGCCTCTTCAACAATATACGATATTTACCTATCTCACAATAAATAAGAGTATTTTAGGGTGCACTGGATGTGTTGCCAAAAAAGTGTAAATAAAAAACAAAGTGTAATATGTAACTTCTGTATTATTGCCGGAAACTCAATACGATAAGTTACGGCTTTGCGTTTACTTGAAATACCAAACAAAGGTTAATTTCACACAACGCACACGTAACTAATGATCAGGCTATACGCAAACAAGATAATATTTAACTGCAAATACAAATATGAAGTTGATGGAGATTACACAAAGAACTTAACACTACCTTAATAATCATAATCGAGTGACACGAACTTTCCTGATATACGTATAAGAACTTCTACCTAATTTTCGGAATTGATGAATATCCGAATTGATTCCGCAAAGATGGTACTGAAAGTACTGACAAAAACTGGCTTGGATATTAGTCATACCGAATATTTATGCAAGTTATATAAAACTTGATAAGTCTCCTCCATAATTAATTGACCAGGATGTTAGTATGAAAATCCTAATCCTCATATTACTTGTGATGGTTTTTGTTAGTTGTGTTGTTGCCGCGTGGCCACCTGTTGCCTGAGTTGGTCAATTTGAATGGTGACCGAATCCCTAACTTGTAAACAAGTTTCTAGAACGTATTGCCTATAGCAATCACTTTTTTCCTTTTGACCAGACGTCAAAAAAAGAATTAGGTGCTCAGTTCAGTTGTATTTTTATGTTTGTGATCTCAGAACTCTTCTTTTGGTCACCAATTTTTTTTTCTGTTGTAGCTATGTACCTATTGTGCGCAAAATTTGAATTTTTCGCACTAGTGCTTTTAACTTTGTTGTGTACTATACTAACGTTCAGAAATGAATATTATGCGTGACCGCCAGCTAAATAAATATAAATATTACAGAACAATTGTACACAAATCGAACTAGTGCCACGGTAAGTTCAATAAGGCTTGTGTTATGGGTACTAGACTACAATCTATTTAATAGATATATACATACTTAATACTATAACTGCGAAAGTGTGTCTGTCTGTCCTTCTGTTACCTCTTCGCGCTTAAACCGCTGAACCGATTTAGATGAAATTTGGTATGGAGATAGTTTGAGTCCCGGGGAAGGACATAGGCTACTCTTAATCCCGGAAAAACACCCTTATCCGCGATAAACGAATTTGAGGCGGGAGAAGTCACGGGCAGAAGCTAGTTTACTTATATACATAGAAAACATCCAAGACTCAGGAACAAATACTTATGCTCATGACACAAATATTTGCCCTTACCGGGATTTGAACTCAGGACCTTCAGCTTCGCAGGCAACGTTACTCCCGCTGAGCCCATTTGTTCCTGATTTGTCATATTCCTGATTGGTCATATTCCTTATTCGACACTTTCCTTACTGGTCATATTCCTAACTCGTCATATTCCTGATTCGTCATATTCCTCATTCGTCATTGTACAGTGAAATGAAATCGCGAACACGTGCGAAGTATATTTTTTACTACGGTTATAACAGAATAATTTACTTAAGTTGGAGTCCCAAAGAAACGGCAAATAATTAAACAAACGGCAAATTTGTATGACTTGGCACGTAAATTCTTTTTTTTATCAAATTTGCTATAACTTAAATAGAATATAAATGAGAGATATTTTAACCTAAGTAGGCTAGCCATTCAAAATGTAAGTTGCTATATCATTGATTCACTCAATATAAATAATAATGACAATGACATTAGATTCATGGTAGACAAGTACCACTCATCTATTAACTATCTAAAGTTTGTGCAGGCAAATGTACATGGTATGACAAGTGAGGAATGTGACGAATCAGGAGTATGACGAGTTAGGAATATGACCAGTTAGGAAACTGTCGAATAAGGAATATGACCAATCTGGAATATGACGAATCAGGAACAAATCGCTGAGCCAAACCGGTCGTCAAAAAAGTAATAAAAACCGATCAACAGCCTGTCGGACCATGCTCAATACAGGATTCCGCAGCCATTTATACAAAAAAATGCACTACAGATGAAAAAAAAAACACTAACAAAAGAGCGTATCTCTCCGGCGCTTACGTCCTTTTGCTGAAAAGCGCGGTTTTTTGGCAATAACTTAAAAACGGTACGTCCGATCTTTATATTTGTAATTTTTTTCATATTTTTTGAACGTACCGTTTAGAAATTAGAGGGGGGGGGGGACACAATTTTTGCAACTTTTGGAGCGAATATTTCCGAAAATGTTCACCGAATCATTTTTTTTTCAGAAACATCAAAGTGTTTTTAGAAAATCGGTCGAATGATGTGCCACACATTGATATATGCTGAAATTTGAGGAAATATTTCAGTTTCGGTAACATGTATGGAGTGCCCCCCCTACGAATATATATATTTTTTATTTCACTATCAAACTAAGTAGCGGCTTACACAAGACATCTATACCCCAAATTTCATCAGTATAGGTCTTATAGTTTCTGAGTAAAATGCCTGTGACATACGGATACGGACGGACGGACGGACGGACATGACAAAACTATAAGGGTTCCGTTCTTGCCATTTTGGCTACGGAACCCTAAAAAAGAATATTTTAGATAATGTAGTATCATGGATGTCTGCCGCACTGATAAAGTAGGTATTAATTATGAATGAACAAAGCTAAAATTGACCCTTATAAATTCTGTTTTGTTTCATTGGCATTCTTTCGCAATTCTATTATAAATATTTTTTAACAAACCTAGTCCAAAAAAAACTAAAAAGTAAAACATATAAAATTATTTAGTTCCTTTAATTTAGTTTCAATTAACCTGTTTTAAACTTAATCTGTACAATATATAGATTTTATTTTATCTTGTAATAGTTGCCACCTTTTCAAAATTTACCCAAATTAAATTCTACCCAAATTGCATTAATTGTATATATTGAGTTGAAAAATGATTAATTGATAAATAATTGAAGAAACTAAGTTACTTTATTTTTTACTTTTTTTGAGTCGGATTTTATGTTTCTGTTAACAATGTATTTGTTTTGAATTTTTTTGTGAATCGTTCCGCAAAGCTTCATCTCGTGACGATTCTTCATCTCGTGACGTCACCATCGAACTAATTTGATGATGGAGCCGGAAGGTAGGCACCAGATCACCTTAACACAATAATGTATCTAGCCGTGTTTTGGCTTGTTGAAATCGTCACAAGATATACTTTCACGAAACAGTGCTAGAGTGATATAAATATTTTTTTAACAAAATCTAAAAACCGATTCGAAAAAAATCACTAAGAAGTAGAAAAATAACTTCGTATACTGCGTAATTTAGTTCCTTCAATCTACTCACAATTAACCATTTTTCAACTTTCTGTTTTTAGTTTTTGTTATTCAGTTTCATTAGATTCTTGAGAAAATCGCTACGTATGGTACTCGTACGGTTCGTGCATACCTCGACAGCCCGCTCATTATCGACGAGCACCCTCACCGGCACGGCCATCAAAGACCTACTCCAGTTAAGACCTACTACTTTGTTGTGAAAGCATCATAAGTATCAGTTTGACGGAGCCAGGATGCTCTTAGCTATCTGCTGGCGTTTATCGCACGACAGATAGCTAGATGGTAAAGCATCCGTCACTTTCCGACACGTGTATGAGTGCGAGAGGGATGCGGCCATCATACGCCCGCTGGACACTGTTAGACGGCAATGGGCGCGAGTGTGTCGAGGCAGGAGGTGCGCGCACGTCCGCGCTGGCCTCGGCGCCCGCGCCTGCGCCTGCAAATGTTTACATTTGAGCGGGCGACGTCCGAGCAACTTGCCCGCGCCCAGCGGCGATAGTTGCAAAATGATTGCAGCCAAATTGAGTTCAGGGTCGAGCGTGATGCCTCCGGGTCTTGCGTAAACTTATCACGCACTTTGATCGATCTATAGCAGATGAGGTTGTAAACAAAACTCAGGTCCCATTCATGACTTCAGCTTGCAGTGCTTTGCTTAGTTTTGCTGCACCTCTGTTCAAAGACTTCTACTTAACATATCCTTGAAGCCGCAAACATTACGATTGCGATTCAAGTCAATGTATCTTTCTTTGACGTAGAGAAAGAAAGAGAAATTAATATGCGCGTTAGAGTGATCGACGACACCGTATACCGTTTTCCTCTTAATATCGAAAATCATAAAGACTATTCTCTTTCTCGTTTCAGAAACGTTAAGAACAATAGGTACTGATTGCCCCATCACACCCATTGCCCTTGCGGACCTACGATCGAACCTACTGAGTCAATAATTAGTGCCTATAGACGTCAGTTTTAGACGATGACGTCAATTATCTTTAGAAGGTACGAAAAGATTATGTATACGAATAGATAGATATGGGCGCAGTATGACTCACATTTAGAGTTCGTTGCACTGTCCGTACTTTGGGATCGTATTATTAAATATCAAAGATTTCATCCTTCTAATATCATAACCAGTTACATACCAGGTTTTCTATATATAGACATAATGTTATCATCAAAGGTGGCCCCTTCGAGTACAACGAAGTGACGCTCGCTCGTGTCCGGGAAGATCTTAGTAATAAAATTTCCTAGGTCAAGTGCAACTTGCGTCAGTAGAGAATTGAACCGACTCCATGTGCTAAGTAATGTGAGTCATATTGCAACCGTAAAGTATATCGCACAATTAGTGGGAAGAATTCAAGGTCTACCTCTTATTTCGTCCACGCGTGGCCAAATCTTTACGTAATGTTTTGACCGAATACCTTACTGAATAACATTTAAAACCAGCCATTGGTGGAGGCTTGCAGCCACTGAGCTAATTAATTTCATTTCGCCACAATATTTTTAGACCCTCTCGATTTACTTAATAAATGCTTGCAAAGTATTTACAACCATTGCTTTCGCGTACATCCGCTTGTTTAAGCACATACCAACCTTGCTTGGGAAATGGCTAATGTATATTTGTAACAAATATGGAACGAGAACACTAGATTGCCTCATATCTCCAGCAAGTTATTGGGTTTAAGTATGAATAATGTTCAGTCAGATTACCTAGCCATCGTTGCGGAATACGTTTAATGAGCTCATAGAACTGGTTGCCGTCTAGCGACAATGCTTTCACGGCCACGCGTAGCGTATGAGTGGATTTTCATTGAAAGTTATTACAATTACAAAACGGAATTTTCGAGGTGTAATTGCGTGCAAGCACGCGCATGCTCCACTGTCAATGCCGCGGCGAAGACGCGCGGGCGCTCCCCGACGCCACACAACACGACATTAAATTCGTTTGTCTATTCATTCAGCTTCAAATAAGCATACGTATGTCAAAAATTACACGAATATAACCGGCTGGATTTTATTAGCCAAGTATCATGATCACGTCAATATAGGTTACTTATATATAATAGTACGTTTATTCTTGACTCGATACTATTATAGATTACTAGCTTCTGCCCGCGACTTCGTCCGCCTTAAATTTTAATGATAAGGGTATTATTCCGGGATAAAAAGATAAATTTCATCCAAATCGGTACAGCGGTTTAAGCGTGAAGAGGTAACAGACATACAGACAGACAGACAGACACACTTTCGCATTTATAATATTAGTATGGATAGTATGGATAGGTGTGAATTCTACCCCTAGTAGATTATAGGTGTGAATTCTACCCCTAGTATGACATATATATATATCGGTTCCCCCTGTTTTGGCATAATATTTTTAGTCATAATTTTGCATGGCATAATCTATGTAGGCAGAATTGACTTTCCGCATAAACTGTTTTGGCATATTCAAGATTCGCATATTTTGATTACGCAGATATTCATTTGTCATAAATTTATTTCGCATATTTTTGTTTGTCAGAATCATGTCTACGCATAAAATAAATAGGCATATTATACTTTTAGCATGTTATACTTTTGCAACTATTTTTGTTAAGTATATTTAATGTTAAAAATAAAACCTTGTTATTCATGTCTTCATATTTTTTATTCATCAGTTTACTAATATACTAACCTAACGTAACCTACTTTTCTGCTAGCAGTTCGTTTTTTTTGAGGGACGCAATTCTAACCTAACCTAACCTACTTTTCTGCTAGCTGATCGTTTTTGCGAGGGACGCAGTTCTACCCTAACCTACTTTTCTGCTAGCATTTTGTTTTTTTGAGGGACGAAGTTCTAACTTAACCTAACGTACTTTTCTGCTAGCAGTTCGTTTTTGCGAGGGACGTAGTTTTAACCTAACCTAACCTACTTTTCTGTTTTTTTTGAGGGACGAAGTTCTAACCTAACCTAACCTACTTTTCTGCTAGCAGTTCGTTT
The DNA here is from genome assembly GCA_905404275.2 of Hedya salicella. NCBI lineage: Eukaryota > Metazoa > Arthropoda > Insecta > Lepidoptera > Tortricidae > Hedya > Hedya salicella. Next base: position 17,429,270 of record FR990100.1, on the reverse strand, counting down.
TTGCGAGGGACGTAGTTCTAACCTAACCTACTTTTCTGCTAGCAGTTCGTTTTATTGAGGGACACAATTCTAACCTAACCTAACCTAACCCACTTTTCTGCTAGCTGATCGTATTTGCGAGGGACGCAGTTCTAACCTAACCTTACCTACTTTTCTGCTAGCAGTTTGTTTTTCGGAGCGACGAAGTTCTAACCTAACCTAACCTACTTTTCTGCTAGCAGTTCGTTTTTGCGAGGGACGTAGTTCTAGCCTAACCTAACCTACTTTTCTGCTAGCAGTTCGTTTTTTTGAGGGACGCAATTCTAACCTAACCTAACGTACTTTTCAGCTAGCTGATCGTTTTTGCGAGGGATTCAGTTATAACCTAACCTAACCTGCTTTTCTTGTAGCAATTTAAGTATGCCAAGATAGATTCGGACACAAGATAATATGCCAAATACCACTATGCTAAACCAAATTATTCGTAAATATAATCGGCCTAAACAATAGTATGCGAATACAATTTCGGGCAAACACATTTTCGGTAAGTTAGAACTTATGCCAAATAAGGTTTCTGCCACATTACCATTCGTCGAAAACTTAATATGCCAAGTCTGTTATGCTAAAACAGTTTCGGACAAACAAAAGTATGCGACATAGAGGGAACCCATATATATCATATACAAGGGGTAGACACATGTAAGCACATTTATCCTGTGTTATTTTTTTAGCATCGTCGCCTGCCAGGTTGCCTGCCTGTTATATACCAACGAAAATGCACATGTCAGCTCGGTCATGCGCTTGGGTACTAATTTATTAATTATACAGCCACAGTACAGTACAGTACAGTACTTACCTCTTTAGTGTCTGGAGGCACGGCAGTCGGCGTGGGCAGTCATTCTTTTAATTAAAAAGATAAAGATGTGTAATACTGATACGGTCACTTTAACGGCCACCATCACATGTGGTGAGTTAACTAATTCGGTGAAATGTAGCTTAAGTATATGACAAAGTTGTCGGATAGATGCTCTCATACATATATATAACTTATATCTCACAACTTTTTGCGGAACAAGAAAGGTTGCGAATCTTGGAGTTTTCTTGGATGTTGTTGGAATTTGTTTTACAGGGATATTTTCTTCGTTAAATATTGCCATTGTTTTACGTTACTGATCACTGAATAATTGATACACCGCGATATACCTACCTACTTACTAAATTTCCACCGCTCACTCCGTTAAGTCCATAGAGACCCTTTTTTTTTGGAAAACCACATACTTAATTACTTCGCGCTACGCTAACTGTGATCGCTTTCGAAGTCCAAGGTCTCGATGGCTTTGACCTAGAAAGTCAGGAAGTTCCTAAATTTCGGGTTTTTGCAATAATGTAACTGGTACCTACGCCGATTTATCAGAGTTAATTTCTCATTATTTCAAATGACGTAGGACCTATTATTTTACCATCGATGACGTGCGAATGTTCTAGAGGATCGGCAATATTTCTGATGATTCGATCAATTTTGAAATTAGGAATGTTGTTCATATTGTCACAACTAATTATTAGTCTCTAACAAAATTTCTTACGGATGTCGTGTTAGTGAATTATCAAATTACCTCAGACATGGCATAACAAACAATGATATCGTAGTACAAAAGTTCATGTTATATGAAAAAAATCACTCAAGCACTGGCATATTATCACCACCATGCTAACAAAACCGCACATCGACTCTCAAACTTTAATAATTCGGAGATTTTTTTAGGGTTACCGCAAAAGGAAAAAACGGAACTCTTATACAAACACTCATGTGTCTGTCAGGCTCTGTCCGTCTGTGCTTAGCCAATTTGCTCCGAAACTACTGGACCGATTGGGTTGAAATATGCTACACATACATATTTATAACTCGGAAAAAATGAATCACATACCTACTCGGATAATAAGGCCACTTTTAGGAGGTACTTAAATTTGAAAATTTGTAAAAAGTTTTATTAACTTTATTATGTGATATAAAAAGAGCTCCGTGTGTAAATTTTTTAAATATTTTTTGCTAGCTTCTGCCCGCAACTTCGTCCGCCTTAAATTCGTTTATCGCGGACATGGGTATTTTTCCGGGATAAAAAGTAGCCTATGTCCTTCCCCGAGACTCAAACTATCTCCATACCAAATTTCATCCAAATCGGTTTAGCGGTTTAAGCGTGAAGAGGTAACAGACAGACAGACAGATAGACAGACAGACAGACAGACACTTTCGCATTCATAATATTAGTATGGATAGTATGGATAATATATGATATCTGATACTTAAATACTTAAAATACTTTTGAAGTTATTTAAGAAAATAATTGTTTTTTTTCTTTTTGCCCAAAGTGAACCGAAACAGCTTCCACTTCTTCATCGGCACGATTTTTTTCGTCGTAGCTTTTTTTAGGGTTCCTTATCCAAAATGGCAAAAACGAGACTCCTGTAGTTGTGTCATGTCCATCCGTAAGTCGCGGACATTTTACTCATAAACTATAAGATATAGATTGATGAAATTTGGAGTAAAGGTTTCTTGTATAAACCCCTAACTACTTAGTTTAGTAGTTAAATATTAAAAAATAATATTTCTATGCGGGGAGCTCTCCATACATGTAACGGAAGCTGTTTTTTTTTCTCGATTTGTGTCACATATTTCGACAGTTCTTCTAAAAACACTTTAGTGTTTCTAAAACAATATTTTGATTACGTGCATATTTTCGGAATTTATTCCCTTTCATCTTTGAAAGTACGCTTCAAACGATAAAGGGAGTCAAAATATATATGAAATTTTACAAAGATAACGCTTCATAAACACTTTCAACAAAAAATATTTTCTACATGATCGGATATACCGTTTTTGAGTTAACTCCGGAAAATCTGCACTTCACGACAAAAGGACGTTAGTGCCGTAAAGATAACGCTCTTTTCCTAGTGCACTTTTACATATCCTATTTTTTCATCTGTAGTGCATTCGTTTGTATGAACGGCTGCGGAACCCTACACTGAGCATGGTCCGTCATGCTCTTGGCCAGTTTATTTTAATTGGGAACAAAATAATAATCGTTGGCGGCCAGGTCCGGGTCCTGGGTCAACCAGCTATTCAAAGCACTTGTTGAGAGCAACAGTCGCAACATGGCTCTTGTGAACCGGTGCATTGTCATGCACCCAATTTTAACTATTATTTGGGCACCACTGAAAATCAGCGCCACGGCTTGCTGTGGCATCACGCTGAGTGGTGTCCATTTTTAGCGTCTTTTTTTCTTTTTAAACACATTGTAATTCCACACATGCAATACGCTAAAATAAAGTGTTTTCTTTTTTTCTTCTTTCAACAATAACACTCCCTTTGATAGCTTAAGCCCTGCCTTTTTAGGGTTCCGTGCCAAAAATGGTAAAAATGGAACCCTTATGGTGCGACTTTGTCTGTCTGTCTGTTTGTCTGTCCGACTATTAGAGCGCGATATCTCAAAACCTACTTATGCTAGCTATTTGAAGTTTCGAATATTTATAAACATGGCCAGCCCACATGTATTGCAACGGAAATATTTTAAAATATGTTTTTTTTTTCTAAAAAAACGACGTATATTAGTGGGGGCAAAAATTCAAAGTCTAGGTCCTAGGTCAAGTAGGGTATCATATGGAAGGGCTAGATCTGTACATTTTTGGACAACTTTTTTTTTCATTCTGAGTAGATTATGTTTTATTGAGGAAAATGTGAAAAAAAACACCATTCCCCCCTTTATCTCCGAAGTTTACCAAACGAAAAATCTGGAATTTTATGTAATTTAATATTAATATTATACACGAAAATTATAACCAACCTGTGTTACTTTTTTTTTAATCACCAAAAATCATTTTTGAATAACCCTGTTGCATTAAGTTGGCCCCTCATTTGTATGCGACGCCATAGATACTAGAGGCAAACTTCACTCAAGCGACAAGTTAAGTCGGAATAAGTGAACGTTTGTACGGAACCCTTTTTGCGCGAGTCAGACTCGCACTTGACCGGTATTTTTTTCTTTAATGCCTTCACGTTAGTCTTTCTAATAGAATTGCATAATATGTCCCTGTTATGGTAATACCCTACGCTTGTGATTGTACTCGATCATGAAAATTCCTTTCGAATCCCAAAAAAATTTAGCCATCCGCTTTCCAGCCGATTCTGATAGCCTGAATTTCTTCGGAGGGGGTGAGTGCTGTATAGTCGCTGAATCACTGTCCACAAAAGAAGCCTAAGCTGCACAAGCCTACTGAATAAGAGCGTTAGAGGCATGTTTTCAACTGATATAACTCTGATTTGGGCACAAATTAAACAGCTATTAGCTGCATAACTGCAGCTATTAGCGTTATATCAGCATTATTTGAGCATTATTAAGAGTAACAATCCCCCAAGAGCTGAACATTGACTGATTATTACAGTGTGTGTTACCTATTATTCAGCACAATGGCTAGTTAATTACAGTATATGTGGCCTATTTTTCAGCACAAAGTAAACAACAGGAACGTTTTAACGTTCTTATGGAGTTGAAAATTCACAAGTTGCAAAATTGAGAATAAGCTTAACATCCATTAATTTTTTATTTTGATAAATAAGTTGTTTGCGTGTACCATTTTGTGACAGCGGTGTTTGTGGTAAAATAAGTAAATACTTTTTCGCTAAGTAAAACCTTCATTGAATCTCCATGTGCGTAGAATTCGAATGGGAAAGAGAATTTATTGCCATGAATATAGACGAAAATTTTCACGCGCTTTCAAAATATCACTTTTTGTTTGAAAATTAGAGTATAAAAATAGGTTAATGCTATATATAAAATAAGAAATCTTTATATTTTGCATTAGTATTTTGACAATAAGCTGTTTCATTATAAAAGCAAGATTTTCTATTCAAATCCAGTTGTTATTTTCATTGACTAAACAAAAATGAATTGTTAATATATCATATTACGGTTAATTTATAGGCTAAAAAATGGAAGACAAGCAATGTGCACTGTATTTACTACGACTAAATGGTATGGGCTGTTTAAGTATCCACTCGTGGTTCATAAATCAGTAATGAGCTGAAACGAGTAATTCTGGTGAGAAACAAGTCAGCTATAGATTGATGTAAAGCTTAAAAACGGGTAACATGTACGCAAATATTGTATTCAGTGAACCACTAATTTCGGGCGCTGAGTAAATATGTCTTCAAGACCTTATTTAACTGCATTAGCAGATTAATTGCCGACGCTAGTACAATTATTCAGCTCTAACCAGGCTAATGGGTTACATGTGATCTTATTTATAGCAGTTTGCTGTAATTTAGCACTATATAGGTTCACCCATAGTGATCAAGTGGACTTTATAAGTGCTATTATAAGACTGCGTGTAACAAGCTGATTAACACTATGAAAGTTCAACTTTATGCAGCAAGACGCAGTATATAATTGATAATTGAAGCCACTGAATAGCACTGGTAGCATTATAGTAGTTTACATGTTCTGGCTTAAAATGCAAACGTTTTAAGGGTACACTCGTGGACTTCAATTCAGAATATACCTTAGTTTAAGGCCACAAAAATACTCAATCGCAGCTTACAGTACTATTGATTGCTATTAGCTGTATAATACTAAACTATTTACCTATATTAACGCTTGCAACATTACAGTGTTGTCTCTGTGACCCACAATAACGTCATTATACAGGCGAAAGGGTAATTGTCAGCTATTGCAGTTTGAGTGCACTCTAATAAGTCTTCATAAATGCTAAAGCTACCGATGTGGACCTTTTGTGGCACCCTATAATGTATTTTTGTGCTACTTGGGCCATTCTTATCCCACTAAATAGAGTCTTGTTTCGACTCAGGTTCAAAATAATAACCCGTAGTCTCATCTCCAGTCACAATTAAACAATTCGTTCCGAGTAGAATAAAAAAATCATTGCTTCGATGCTTCAACTCCTTGTTGCATCTGCAGCGGGTTTGAGCACTCTCGGTACTCACCGAGCACTCACCTTCGTCATGCCATGCCCATCTAGTCACGGTCATGTAGGATCCTCAAAATTTTGGTATCCGATACACCAACTAATGTTACAAATTGTTTCTTTCCAACTCGAGCATCTGCTCGTACGAGTTTTTCAACTTTTTGTACGATATCCGACGATGTACCTTCATGGGTGAGGGTCATCTGCAAATAATTCTCTGCCATGTTTGAAGAGTCTATGCCACTTTGTAATTCATGGATTTAGCAGGGCACTGGTCCCTGTAGACGGCTATCAGTTCATTAATTATAAATTGGGAGGGTTTTCCTTGCTTCGATTGACAATTTTTTTTTTGAGGTTTTCGGTTGACAATTTTTTTTCCAAAGAGTTCTCATACTAGATAAGTAAAAAGATTTGTATAATTTTACTTCTTTCCGCTGCATTCCAAGAACTGTTGGACCAAGGTTGGACCTCTCCTCGTAGCATACCTATATTTTGATATCTTGACTCCCGTGATATAGTCGAATTATTTACACACCTACAATTTGTAGGGAACCCTCGGTGCGCGAGTCTGACTCGCACTTGAACGGTTTTTTTAAATATTTATCGGTACTTAAACTATTGGAAGTCATGTCAAGTGATTAAGAGGCACGCCATAAGCCATAATAAAACAATAGCTTATTTTGTTCCTTTATGTAAAAGTCGAGGTATGTTTGCTCTTAATCTTTTATTTATGCACAGTGGACAGTGACGAAGCGGCCATGGGGCACGAAGACAGAATGTCAATAAATGTCGGGCCTCCCCGCCGGTAACTCTGCAGTTACAATACATGGTCATTTTTGCATTATTATACCACATTACTCAGTTCACAGGCATTGGCTATGCGAATTTGGATAGCTACAGTTTACGTATTGTACGCACATACCTACTTAACAACAAGGAAGACAAATACGAATACACGAAAAGTGTTTATTTCTCAACTTTTTGTAGATATTTATCGGTTTAGCTGCAGAATTCGCAGAAATATTTATCTCTGTGATCGTGAAAAACCAATGGGTCTGTATTTTGAATCGACACATGGTATAATATTGACCTGTGACCATCGGTCCTTGTTGATGCAAAACTTATTTAGTTAATGAGTGTACAAATACGATTGGTTAGCTTTTTTTACTTGTGTATGTATGAGCATTGTTCCAGACCTCAGTCGGCAGCTCTAAATATCGATTTAAGGCCTCCTTTGGCAATACCCGTGGCTTGATCACTTTCATGCTATGGGTACCTAGTATAGGTAGGTACTTAGTTTACATACATACGCAAAATTTTTTTTTTTTTTTGGGCGTAGACTTATACTACGTACACACCGTGATACATATTTAATGTTGTAGGGATACGGCATCAAAAGCCAAACGACTCTCCAATAGCTCATAAATACTATGTATTTTATACCCAATGAAATTTTAATAACTTTATCCTATGAAATGTTGATTCAATAGACGAAAAGCTTTTAAGTCGTCCAACCGGTCGGCATCCTGAGTGATATGAGTTGATCTTGATAGAAGAGCCACTGACCAGCCCACCTAACAAAATAGCAACGGACATATAAATTGCGGAAAACTAGCCCGTAAAAACCCGTATCTCAGCCAAAGTTTAAAAATCACATCAACATATCCACTAATCGGGGCCAGTAGCCGCGCTCGTAGTTTTTCCTTATAGTCGCTGTGTTAAGTGCCGTCTACATTTTCTTTTCTTCTTGAAGGCTGTTAAAACTACATTAAACGTTGCGACGTCAGTACAAGTTAGGAATACAAATATGTAATTCCAAGTACACTGCATTCCCACGAGAGGACAGTGGTGCGAACCGAGACAAGACGTACTGTCTGGTTATGTGTCATAGAGTTCTATAGCCGGCATGTTAGGTACTGTTCGGAGTGTTAGGAATATGCAGACAGTGGAAATATCGTGATTGACGTGATTCGTAATGATAATTCACCCGGTGTTGGTTCAGTCTTACCTTTGACATTATTGTGCCTTAAAACTTCGTGTGTGACGTGTGTGTATGAATAGAAATTCATAAGAATACAATTTTAGCGCTCTATATGTCTATATATCCACCGACTAAGTAGATGCAATGTAAGGATTGTGAATGTATTTCAAATTAGGCATTAATTCTTACGCCTATTCCTTTTAATTGTCTTTTAAACAAACACTGATATTATATTCCATCTCGGTAACTAACCTAAGCGACTAAAAAGTATAATAAAAGGAATGGACGTAAGATAAGATTTAAGAGGAAATCACAGCTTACACACAGTTTACGAACTGGCTAGAATTATTGAAGTATTTTATTTCACAAGAACGGCTTACACTAATTTTACTTGAGTACAATATATAATTTGATATTGGTATCGTAACTTATCAAGTTATCAGTTATCTTGACCTTTAATGGATGCCACCGAATGAACTTGAACTGTCACTTGCGAATACGTAAACCTTGGGAATGGACATTGAATGCACGTCTGAATATTCCATATATTTTTTGGCACACAATCTGATTGTTCAGTCAGCGTACGTACGTCCTTGTCGAACATGTTTATTTAGAGACATGATAATGGCTTGGTCGGTCAAGTAGTTTATATTGGTTTAGCTATTACATCATTTAAATTACCTCTACAGTTCTGCTATGTGCCTATGCCTAATCATGAATAGAACCTTAAACTTTACCGAGGTTTTATTTCGCAGGCGGTATCGAACAGTGAAGGTAAGGAGCATGACTGGCATCTTTCAATCGACGCAAGATTGCGTCTAGAGATATGTCCTAGTAGCAAGAGTTACTCTCATAATCGTATATAACTGCCATAAGTACCGAACCTTCGCTTTCTATGTCACCGATTGATGTGCTCACACATGACCCATCAGAATAAAATTCTAATTTGATTTAAAATATGCTGATTAAATTCAGGTCAATATAACCAATACATAAAATGTCGTATTTTTTTCTTTATCTTCTACCAGTTGTCCCTTTTTATTAACTAGTTTCGAATATCACAAAGAATGGTGAAATTATGGTGAAATATATAACAATAACGTGTGCACGTATTGAAGTTTAATGGAAACTTGAATGAAATGTTTCGAAAAGCAAGTGTCGGCGTGCGCAGCGCAGAGGCAGCAGCGGCCGCGGCGCGGGCGCTGTGGCTGCGCGTGGTTACATAACTCTACGTGCAGCCAATGACCCACTTGATTCATTCAATAGAACTAATCACAAAAACAAAGCCTATTATCATTACCTATAATAATAACGCTACATTAACGTATGCCCTATTCCCTTAAGCAAATGTTACCCATAGCCTACAGTAAAAGTTTGGGGACCCCTGGAAATACCGCTATTGTACCCGTATTTTGATACGGCAATGTTACTAAACGTTCAAAATATTTATATTAATTATAGGGATATTTAATACATCTCTATAGATGATTTGAAGGTTAGCGGTTCTTAATTGTACTTACCTACCTTTTATAAGAAACCAGAAAAACGTGTGCCGATTACTGTTTTCACTGCCTGCAATTATCTACCTAATGGCGTATTTAACATCATTCCTTGAGTTCCACTATCTAGTAACGTATAGTTGAATTATCGAGAAGATGGAATTGCATTTGTAGTGGTTGTACCGTTTGCAACAAAAGGAGAATAATTTTCTCTTAACTTAATAAAATTACATACCCAAGAAGTGGAATAAGTAGTAGTCCTCTGTTTTTTTCTTATATTCGCTATCATGTTCTTCATCTGAGCTGTCACAAGTATTGATAATAAAATTGTCTGTTATTTGATCCATTTCTCCTTCCTGACATCGATATTTATTTTCTTCACTTTCGACGTGGTGACAAATATTTTCCCAGTCCTCAGCAGTGATGGTATTCATTCGTTCAGTTGCTAATGCCTTGAAACAACTCATAATGCCTTGCATGTTTAATGAAACGTTTCTTTTTGCTACATATCCTTTTACCATGGACCAAATATTTTCGATCGGATTGAATGTCGGGTGATACATTATTTTTATTTTTAGTTCTTCGATATATATATGTATATATATAACAACCTCTTTGTATGCTGATAGTACAAGAAAATAGAAAATTCAAATATAGAATGCCTGTAAACAAACAATACTACTACATATGCAATTCCACGCTCTCGATGATTCAACTATAACATTCAATGATTAATGAAATTGACTAACAATTAAATTGCTAGGTAGAGTTTAGTAAAATGAAGATAATATGTTATTTTTTGGCAAGATTCTGTTACTATTTATAATTTGTGCCTTTCATCACCGATATACGGCTATCGCTCAAAACCGATTAGAAGTCTATATCTAATGTAACTGATAAATGATCAGCCGAAATGACATACAATGTAATACTTACACATGATTGCCGGATAAAAGTATCTTAATCGGTTATTTTACCGTCTTATCTTTTATGAATCATATGTGAAGAAAAGATAAACCCTGTAGAGTCGTTAGTCCGTGATTATTTCCCGCTGACGTGAGATACGTGCAAATACGTCGTTTGCATCACAAGAAACCGTAACACGTATCACTATGATAACGAAACCTCCTCATAGAAACTACTGTAAATATTCTCAATACGTCCAAGTCTCGTGGTAGCATTAACGTTCTGATTGAACAATATGTTAGACGCAGTTATAACGTAAAAACAGATTTTCACGCATTCGAAATTATTAAAATACTAAAGGAAGAAGCTGCATTGTGGATTTGTGATCTGGGGGTGTTTATTCTGTGTACACGTTTTTAAATGAGGCCTATTATGTGTGCATGGGTAGCATATTAGACTGCAGTAAGTACTTTTCCTAACTAACTTAATGCAAAGGCAAATAGTTGTGGAACTCTTTGCCTGTAGAATTAAGACGAGCTAAATCCTTCTCGGTCTTTAAAGAGCAACTCAAAGACCATTATCTCTCCCTTCCATAGGACCTCGATTTGTTTTACTGGTCCTATAGACTGTATGTCTGAGTAATATTAGTAGAGTTACTGAACTTATTATATATGTGTGTAGTATACAATTTTATACTACACACGCATTTATTGTACTTATTGTCTTTGTTTAATATATATATATATAGATAAAATACTTCAATTCCAAACTGCTTTGCGCCAACTACTTATACGTACAGTTTATTTTCTTAACGTCTCACACTATCTAAAGGTTGTCTGGAAGAGGTCGCTGTTTAGCGATAAGAGCAATGTATTGTTTTCTGTACTCTATTTTGTTTGGTGTGCAATAAAGAGTTATTGTTTATTGTATTGTATTATAACTTTACGTAGACAGAACATAAATTATAGTATCATACCGTACCTGCTATGCCATGCCGGAGAGATCGATCGGTTTTACCAACTGAACAATAGGTCCGAGTAAGCGGATCCCTGACAAATTTTGTAAAATTTGACGTTTAACTAAGCAAACCTATTTTGTTAAGGTTACTGTGTGAAACAAAATAAAAATCATCGTAACGCCTTAACTTTTTTAATTAATCTAACTTAACGATTTAGAATCCTTAATCGTCTTGCGAACAACAATGATATAGAATTCCCTACCTTGCGTCAGTATTTACGACCATATAATCCTAACATTTAGCAGTGCATAAATATTTCTTGGATTTAAAGAATGTAAAAATTAATCGATATATATCATCAACGTCGTCATCTAACCTAACCAAAACACAACCATTGCTTTAATTTGTATACAATATCCCATTACATTAATAATATTTTTTTGTTTATTTTAACTTTATTGCCGAAAACAAAAGTAAGTACAAATGGTGGAATAGCATTCTTTACCACTCCACCAAACTGAGGTGCATGCATGGAATTGGTGCAGTGGGAAAAAACAATCAGTACCTACTGAGAGCGTTAGGTTAGGTTAGGACACACAAGAAAGAATTCATATACATAACTACGTGCACACTACACATGATACTAACATACATCTACATAGTATATAATATGATGCATACAATAATGATTACAAATATACGCCATCTGCTAGCACATGTGTAAAACTGTCTTTATAGATTAGGCCCATCTGGCATGTATATAGGTATACACCTTTATTTGTTTTCTCAATGTGGGTATTTTGCACAAATTGTAACTTTGACAGAGTAAAAGATATCTTTACTCAGTCAACCCGTGAACACGAAAGTCGAAAAGCTTCCGAAAAGTCGGGAACTCAAATGAGATAATATACGCGATATAATCCGTTTAAATTGTTTTATTTAAATGATCTATTCACGTCATTTTTTTTTTATCTGTACTGCATTTATTTGTAGTGTCGTCCGAAACCCAGTACTGAGCATGGTCCGTGACATGCTCTTGGCTGGTTTTTTTTTGAGTTCTGTACTGGTGGTGGCACAGTTTATATAATAATATTATGCCATTACCTGCTGAAACAAGAACTTGAGTAGCGTCCGCGTCCGTCTTCCGTGCAATAGCTGGTATATATATTGTATTTATCATTTATATATAATATGTATATACATATACATATATATATATATATATATATATATATATATATGTGTTGGATTCCGATAGCACAAAGGAATGCAATACAGATAAAAAAAAACAAGTTAAATTCAAATTCAAATTATTTAATTTGCATAACATACACAGGTGTTACAATAGTCATGTCAAAGATATAAGAATGTTATGAATGCATGTTCCACCAATCTGGCATGCAAAATTATTAAGCTAATTTAACTCTTAAGTATTAGAATACATCATAATTACATAACATATAAATCAGTACATTTGAAAAAATTCAATTCTATAATCCAATTCCCTTATAATATCGAGAGAATTAGTGTACCAGCAAAAGAGCGTATCTTCGTGGCACTTACGGTTTTTTTCTGAGAACCGCATTTTTATAACTCAAAAACAGTATATTCGATTATGTTGAAAATAATATTTCCTTTGGAAGTATTTATTACATATTTTTTCGACATACGGTTTTGAAGATAGAGGGGACAATATATCCAACTTGCGGATACTTACATTATTTACGAAAATATTAAGTAAATCATTTTTTTAAAGCTCTAGCAGTTTTTAGAAAAACTGTCGAAATAAGTATGTGCCTCACGTTCATATTTGCTGAACATTTTTTTTAGCTTCGGCTATATATGGAGTGCCGCCCCTAGAAATATTTATTTGTGTTATATTATTTAACTACCAAACTACGTAGCGGTTTATAAAAGACACCTATTCGTCAAATTTCATCAATATAATCGTGTAGTTTTTGAGTAAAATCTCTGTGATATACGGACGGACAGACTGACGAAACTAAATATTTCATTTTTGCCAGTTTGGCTATGGAACCCTATAAACGTCTTTTGATGCATGCATGTGATTTTACGAATACTAATCGGGTACTTGATTGACAGATCAAATCAGTTCCTTTTTATGAACTGTCAAAACGGTCAGAAAGTATGAAGTTTGAAAAAAGGTTCATGACGTCATAATTCTATACGGTCAAATTGCCTCCTTATTTTTAGTTTTTGATCATTCTAAAATCGCCAAAAGCTTAAAAATAAATATTCCTGAATGTTTTGTACGTATTTTCACAACTAACATTTAACTGCAAGTGTGACATCATTTATGTTGACTACAGGAAAGTACCCAATTGTTAAAAAATTGCACGCCATCTTATGGTTTAAATAAGTAATGGGACCGCCTTATGACATGGACATGACGTAACAATAGGGATGTTGACAACTATTTTCTGTAGTATGTTATAAAACAACCTATCAATAATAGAAATACTGGTGAAAAAACACTTCACTGTCATAAAAACTCCCCGAGATACAACAACGTTTGAATCACACTTTTGGACTTTCCCCAAAACGCTCCATACTAAACCCTAGGAAGGCATGACGTCACACCTTCCTACCTTATATGAGGAAATTAAGAACTTTGTTCTGCAGCTATGTTAAAACTCGCGTTTATCGAAACGGTTTCATAACAAAAGTTACCATAAATTTCATGGATTATTTGATGGTATTATTATTTATTAATATTTTCATACTTTAAAAATGGACTTTCTCACCTATTTTTAAAGGCACGTAAAACAAGATATATTACTCGAAGTTTTTTTTAGGACTTTCATCATAAAAACTACCATTTCGCATCAATATTTTATTATTATTTGAGTACAGTCAACATCCCTATTGTAATTATTTGATTTGATATGATTACCTAAACACGCCCAAAATGAGAATAAGAATAATAAAAAAGAATATTAATAATATGTATGTGCTATACAGCACAAAATACCTACATTGATTATTGATATCGTGAGATGTAATTAATTACGACACGGTTGAACTATGTACACCGAGACAGAACTTCAGTCTCATCATAATTATCAGTACCATGGTGATATGATAAGAGTGATAATGATTTGTGGACTCCTTGCCGATAAGGTATCGCCAAGAGAGAACCAGACGTTCCAACTAGGTCATATCTAATCGCAAAACAAATTATAACCACTCGACTCCAGTGCCTAGCCTGGCGCAAGTAAAACTCTGTAAAGTAATTTCTCAATGGTCGTGCGTGTGGGTAATTTTATATATACGAGTATAGACATCAGGAGACATTCACTAAGATCACTTGTCCTAAGTGAATAAATGTGGTTACATTTTCACACCTTTAATAGTTCCAATACTTTTATTGGAACTATTATTGGTTTGGTCTCTTTGAAGGCTATTTCGATTGGACACTGCCTACAACACAATTAGGAGTGGTCGCACTAGACTATAGATAATAATATACTTTATCATCCAGTAAGATATCAGCCCCAAAGGCAAAATATACCATGATCTCTCAGAATTATTTTAGATAAATGTCTTTCAGGTGATTTTTGTGGACTACACTAATTTCTGACTGGATGATCAGATTATATTGGATATGACAAACTATTTTTAACCTACTTCAATAAAGGAGGAGGTGCTATGTTTTTTTTTTTTTTTTTCTGTGTCAATTGTAGATAGATTTTCAAAATTATTTTTTACTTGATAAGAAGTATACACTTCTGAGGTGGTCTCATCGTCATCAAGTCAGGATCTGATGATGCAATTCCAGGGAAATTGAAGGCATCCTCAAATTTTATAGGCAATAAAATAATCAATATTTTAAGAAACAAATCAACTTCATGATTAATTTATCGTATGTATTTGAGTTGAAGACAGGTTAAATGAAATTAATTTGAAGGAACTAATTTACTTTATATTTAGCTTTTTTGTATTTTTTTAAATAGGTTTTTTTTTTTAACTCTCTATATAACTCTCATCTGCATAAAGTTGCCTAGTAGTGAAGTAGCACCATGTAGTACCTACAATATGACTGCAGTGTAAGCTTTCAACTATACACCTACATTATACTAGAAATAACAAATGTCAAGATGTAACGTACGTTTTTATTACCAGCGTAACAACAAAGTAGCTAAATTGAATTTCAATATTAACTTGCATAATAGTTACAATGTACCTCAAAATCCGTTTTCCTAATAGGCATTTGTATGCCGAAGTGATAATAGGTACAATTTTTAAAATTTCCGATTATTTCTGGGAAACTACGCATACGCCTTTAGCTCACTGCTAATTAATATATTAATGAAATTTTCACGGTCAACACTCAATTTCGGAATTAAACATGTAACGATTTCTAGTCTTATTATTAAATTCAGTTTACATTCAGCTCTAATAATAATAATATATTTATTTATTCGGACAACATAGGATCCACAGTTTGTTAGTATTTGCTTATAACTATGTTAGTATACATATTTAACTAAGGACATGGTATTATTAACTTAGTGTTGCATTATAGTGCACTCACTTCTTACGGCTATTGTCATCAGAAGGTTGCTAATGATTAACTCGCTTATACTTTCATTAACGAACCGATCGCCATTCGATTCCACACAAACCTTATCAATCTGGTTGCCGCCTTATCTGTTTAAACCAGTGATTCCCAACCCGTGGTCCATTAGACGCTATAAATATGGCCAGCGTCCGCGGTCGATATATTCCGCGTTATTGGAGGACAAAAAGTTTGATACTAAATAGGTAGAGGAGTACATAACAGAAAAGTCTAAAGTTTATTCCCAAACGTTTCTTCCCAGAATTTTCTGTATCAAAACAATCGATTCGCAGCCCTTTTAGCACGGATGCTTGTGAAATTATAGAAGAAATCCAAGATGAAGAAACTTATTGACCTTAAGCCCTGTGTCCCTCCTTTTATCCCCACTTACAGTCATACCTAGTTCTTTAAATCACTTCCGTGCAATAAAAATATGGTTCTTGTTCCATCGACTTAGGCTATGCGTTGTTTGCATGTCTCTGTTAATTGATTAAGTTGATCAAGCCTAAATAGCTAGCTGAAATTTGTCATTTTCAGTTACTTAAAAACTTGATGTTATGTAGCTACCTAGTACTGCACAGACTGAACAGATAATTTAAGGGTGTTTAATTAATCAGTCCTAGTTAGCCTTAACTTCGGACTTAAGATCAAGCGGAATAAGCTTAATAATTATGATGATGATTGTCGAGCGCATGAATTCACCGGGAATACTTAGTACAAATTTCTAAGTGTGATGTGGTCTAATCCTACATTTATCTGGGAGCCTTAATCACTAATAGAGGCGCATGCATCAATAAAATGAAGAGACGTATGAGGCTGAAAAAAATATGAAGGAACCGCAAAAGGCTTGTTAGAGGGCTCGTGTTCCCGATATTCCTCTACGCTGTGGAGACATGGACGCTACGAGAAGTAGAGCAAAAGAAGATAGACGCTCTAGAAATGTGGCGCTGAGGGTAAATGCTGGGAGTATCATGTACCGAATTCCGTACTAACGAGTAAATACTCCAGGAACGGCATCAACAACGCCTATCTTCCATAATAGTACAGTCACGCTATTTTACTTTTTCGACCACATATATCGTCGGAGATGTAGCTATTGAGCGACTTGTGGTCCACGGAAAAGTCGAAGGCACCAGAACACGATGCAAATCACCTATAAGGTGGAACAGACCAGATTAAAACTGCAGTAGATGGACAGGAATGGAGGCGTGTTGTAAAGCTAGTTACCTTCTCCTGACATGATGACCACGACCGCTTTGTCAAGAGTGAAATGACAAAGAAAACTTTGCCACCTTTCTATTAATTAAAAAATATAAGAGTTCACTTGCATTGTCTAAACGTTATCGGTGACCGATAAAAAGAAATACCTATCTTTAAGTAAATAAAATCAATCACATTAACGCAAACGATTATTAATCGCATAAACGGATATTGCTCATAATAATAGGATTAACATTTTAATTACAGATCATTATGTTTACCCACTTAATAATGACGAGCTTAATGTTTATTTGAGAAATACCTTACCTGTCTATTTGTTATGAAACTGAGTAAACAGTTGTTAAATTTTGTTCACAGACACCACACGTGCCTGCCTGGGTGCAGTGAAATTTGGGAGTTGCCTCGACAGTTAATTTTAAGGTTAGTATTTATAGTTTCTTGCATTTTTTCGTAAGTTAAGATGCAATGGAGTAATTGCGTCTGATTTTTAATACGTAATAACTTCAAAACTACCTCCTTTAGGGTTCCGTACCTCAAAACGAAAAAACGGATCCCTTAGGTATAGGATCACTTTGTCGTGCGTCGGTCTGTCAAGAGACTTTTCCCCAGGAACGCGTGTAGTTATCAATTTGAAATTAATATCAAATGGTCAATTCTGCAGTCTCTTGAAACTGCGTAAGAAAATCGAACTATGTCACGTAATCAATAGATACAGTCATAAAAACCGATCAAGTGCGATATTAGAAAGACTAACATGAAGGTATTAAAGAAAAAAATACTGGTCAAGTGCGTGTCTGACTCGCGCACCGTAAAAAAAAACACTTATTCCGACTTAACTTGCCGCTTGAGTTCAGTTTGCCTCTTGTATCTATGGCGTCACATACAAATGAGGGGCAAACTTAACCAAACTGGGTTATTAAAAATAGTTTTTGGTGATTAAAAAAAAAGTAAGACAGATGGTTATAATTTTCATGTCATATTCATATTAAATTACATAATTCCAGAAAATTCCTGATTTTTCGTTTGGTAAACTTCGGAGATAAAAGGGGGAATGGTATTTTTTTCACATTTTCCTTAATAAACGAAATTCAAGCACAATAAAAAAAAAAATGTTCAAAACTGTTTTGGCCCTTTCATGTAACAACCTGACCTAGTGACTAGAGTTTTAATTTTTGCAAATTGGTCAGTTTTTTGGAAAATAAAAATATATTTTGTAATGTTTCCTTTGCAATACATGTGGACTGACCACATTTATAAATATTCCAAATTTCAAATAGATGCATAAGTAGATTTTGAGATAGCGCTCTAATAGTCGGACAGACAGACAGACAGAGTCGCACCAAAAGGGTTCCTTTTTTACCGTTTTGGTACGGAACCCTAAAAGGTGTTTTCATGCAAATTGTCATCAGTTGAAAACCTATAGGGTACCTACTCCAGTACAAACTTGAAATTTTGTATAAAGGTTGCTTTTATAGCATAACCAATGCGAAAAGTCTAAAAATCTTACAATTTTATGTCTATCTGTCCAAGTCAGGTACCAATTTTCATAGATAAGGCGGTTTTAACGTATATTTTGTACGAGGGTTCCGTTTGCGAGTCGGACTCGCACTTGGCCGATTTTTTTACCCACAAGTCAAATACGGAAGGCTCTGCAGTGTCACCAAGTGTCTAACATCTGAGCCATGAATTTCTAAGAGATCGTTGATATGATATCTGATATGATGGAATTATGAATAATTTGTCGAAATTACCTCAATGAACCTTACCTACTTTACATTTATCTTTAGCCTTAACCTTAATAAGTATAAATACAGATGTTCTAAACAAATACATTTAACAAAAGCAAATTCGTTAAGTGCTAAGAAAACACACGCGAGATTGCTTGACAAGCTCGTATCTTTCGGAAGTAGGGTGCACTATCCATACTAATCCATACTTAATATTATAAACGCGAAAGTGTGTCTGTCTGTCTGTCTGTTACCTCTTCACGCTTAAACCGCTGAATCGATATGGTTGAAATTTGGTATGGAGATAGTTAGAGTCCCGGGGAAGGACATAGGCTACCTTTTATCCCGGAAAAATACTCTTATCCGCGATAAACAAATTTAAGGCGGATGAAGTCGCGGGCAGAAGTTAGTACTAAATAAGATATGCTAATTGCTAACCTTGCTTCGTTTCGTGACCTTGCCTATTGTATTTAGCTATTTTTTTTCTCAAATGCAATGAAATGTCGTCATTAAGTGCGTTAAAACAGGCTTCAAAGTATCTCGCTTCGGGGGGAACAACCTGAGAGCACTGTAAAGGAATTTCATACAAAATTTAAGGCCTAGGCCGGGAAGTAATTATTTTTTTAGTTTTAATGTAAACATGGCGTGTGTGTCATAAACAGGCTAAACAGCTGAATTATACCTATTTTTTATTTTTTTCTAGTGGCTGAATGGTTATCGGACCAAAAATATCCGCGTTAATATTACACACGAACTGCTATTAAGAAAACAAATCTGTATGGTTCATATGTTGATGTATAAATTTAAAAATATAGTCTATACGTAAGTCACCAGAGACCATAGATAATAATTAAAATCCTCTGCATTTATTTTATTTATTATAGAAATTAAGATTCTTATTATGATGATTGTGTATAACGCCCCTAAAACGAAATACGGACGACTTCTGTAAAAAAACAAACATTATGGATGGATTGAAGGGAAAATTGAATAGTAGATTGTTTGACAAGGGGCTAAAATAAGCCATTATGATACGAAGTGATTATTTGGACGAGCTCACGAAGTGAGCGAGGACAAATATGTCTGAGAGTCATAATGGCTTTTAGCCACGTGTTAAACACTCTGCTTTTCACTTCGACTGCGAGAAAATAAAAAAGACTTAACATTAAAATTGTATATTTCATGAAAAACTAAAAGTACAGTTTGAGCAATTCCAGAGTTCCAGAAAGTTTGGCCGATCTGATCAGGTTGGCTTGTTTGTTTTTAATTATTCGTAAGGAGTATGTAAGCTGGCCGAAAGTTTTTTTTTCAGTGTCATACAAATTTTTATGGTATTATATGGCTTTCTTTTAAACCCTTCGCGAAGCTAATATGACTTACTTTTTGAGCAGAAGTGAAAAACACTTTTGTCGTGTAGTTTTTTGAGTGGTGTTTTTTTTAATTTCATTGCATATGTTAGAGAAAAGCACTTGCCGGCTTCGTATCACTATCCGGCCTCCCTACGGCCGTCGGCCGTCTATAGCTACTCACCCGGCAAGCCCTTGTTTCCCGGCGCCTGCAGTAATCCATACTAATCCATACTAATCCATACTCCATACTAATATTATAAATGCGAAAGTGTGTCTGTCTGTCTGTCTGTCTGTCTGTTACCTCTTCACGCATAAACCGCTGAACCGATTTGGATGAAATTTGGTATGGAGATAGTTTGAGTGACGGGGAAGGACATAGGCTACTTTTTATTCCGGAAAAATACCCTTATCCGCGATAAACGAATTTAAGGCGGACGAAGTCATGGGGCAGAAGCTAGTGTACTAAATCTTTACCTGAAATAATGGAACTCGAGAAAATAGGTAATTAGTTGAAAATGACAACTTTTTTGTGGTATATTATAGTTATAGAAAGACCTTTCAATAATTGAAATATTGGTAAAAAACTTGGTAACTACTTCAATCTCATAAAAACTCCCCGAGATACACAATGTTAAAATCTCATTTTTGGACTTTCTCAAAAAACGCTTCAATACTAATGCCTACGAAATTATGACGTAACAATGTCATAGTTAAGATTGTATGGGGAAATTAATAACTTTCTTCTGCAGTCATGGTAAATCTGGCGTTTATGGAAACCGTTTCATAAAAAAAGTTACCATACATTTCATGAGTTATTCAATGGTATTAATTAGTTATTAATATTTTTTTATACAATAACTATACCCCTATTAGATGTATATATGTGACTGTTTTTGGGAAAAGGTCCCACTTTGTCGATAAGGAGTTTTGAGTAGTTCCTAATACTACAGATCATACGCTATCTTTTGGTGAAAGATATATGTCTCTAGGTGCTAGTTTTTTTTTTTTAATCCTTAAATTTGCAAAAGTGAAAAGCGACAATTGAGAAAACGTTGGTTAAAGTTTGGGACGGCAAAAAACACACTTGTACTTTGAAGTTATGGAGTGGTTAGTATCAAATGAATTGGCATACTTTAAGGATTTCAAATTAGTCAAAATCATGTATGTAACATAAAAAGAGAACGAAAATATGTCAATCCTGAATATCGGTTTATTGTCTATATTTATAACACGACACGCAGATTTATCATTAAAGTTGTATTTATAAATGTATTTTCATGATAAATAATACAGAAATAATTCTATGGATCCCTTTAGTTAGTTATTATTTCAAAAAGTTAAGAAAAACTGAATTGAAAAGTACAGCATAAAAAAATACAAATGACAAGTGTATTTTAATATATAACATAAGATTACTTAAAAAACACACTTATCAAGCATAAAAAGTATTAATATCAAATTCTAAGTACTTTTTTATGCATTATAAAGTTTAGTGATTTTCTATAGGTAGCGTCCAACTTTGTCGATTCACTAAACTTTAGTGCTTGTTCAGTGAAAAGTATGTGTTTGGTATATTTACCCTATTTTATGTATGAGATAAAGGTTTGTTATTCTTAATCTAATAGTCATTGATACTAATGTCGTTTGTTTGATCTTCCGACTTAAGTTTAGTGTCCCACTTTGACGGTTTGGTTTCGTTCGTATGGACATACGCTAAAAAATTACAACAAGTATAAAATCAGCTTTTAAAACATAGGTGTAATGTTTTTCGAGTTAGTATTTATATCATTGTTATTTTATATCTATCGGTTAATTATATTTTTTTAAATAATACTGTTTTTTATTTACCGGAATCATCAATAAAAAAGTCCATTATCGATGGTTACCCAACCCTACTATTCATGCTTCGTATTTTTCTTTACTCCTGCTCAAAAAGTACGTCATATTAGCTTCGTGAAGCGAGACTACAATAGTACATTTAGCCCCTAGGGTTTAAAAGAAAGCCATATAATCCCATACAAATTTCAATGACACTGAAAAAAGAAACTTGCGGTCAGCTACATACTCCTTACTAATAATTAAAACCAAACAAACCAACCTGATCAGATTGGCCAAACTTTCTGATAGAATTGCTCAGACTGTACTTTTAGTTTTTCATGAAATATGTTAAGTCTTTTTTATTTTCTCGCAGTCGAAGTGAAAAGCAGAGTGTTTAACACGTAGCTAAAAGCCATTATATGACACTCAGATATATTTGTCCTCGCTCACTTCGTGAGCTCATCCAAATAATCACTTTGTGTCATAATGGCTTATTTTAGCCCCTTGTCAAACAATCTTCTATTTTTTATTCGTATTTTTTTGTGCTGTACCTTTCAATTCATTTTTTATTAACTTTTTGACATAATAACTAACTAAAGGGATCCATAGAATTATTTCTATCTCTTTTAGCATGAGAATACATTTATAAATACAACTTTATTGATGAATCTGCGCTGCGGGTCGTGTTATAAATATAGAAAATAAACCCATATTCAGGATTGACATAGTTTCGTTCTGTTTTTATGTTCAAGCCTCCGTAACATTCAAACTGCTAAGGTTACATACATGATTTTGACTAATTTGAAATCCTTAAAGTATGCCAATTCATTTGATACTAACCACTCCATAACTTCAAAGTACAAGTGTGTTTTTTGCGTTCCCAATCTTTAACCAACGTTTTCTCAATTGTCGCGTTTTCACCTTTGCAAGTTTGAAGAATTAAAAAAAAATAACTATATCACTTAGAGACATATTTTTTTCACTGAAAGATAGCTTATGCTTTGTTATATTACAAACTACTCATAAATCCATATCGACAAAGTAGAAATGTTTCCCTATAACAGGCACAAATATGATATCGACGATTTTTTTCAGTATTCGACAAAGTGGGACGCTGGGCACTAAACTTTGAGGCCTTAAAAAGAGGTGCTTAAATTTTTCATTTATGGGTCGCATTAAAATCATAGGTTTATTACAGTATGTTCTATCAGTTTTCATTGAAAGTCGATTTTCGGTAGGTTTTGCCATATTTCACTAAACTGCCCATGCCCGTAGCTCCGAAACTAGAATCGACAAAGTGGGACGTTTTACTAAACTCCCTCACATATTTTTACACTAATTAGCACCACACGCGCGCGCACACACGTACCATGATATGAACTGAACAAAATATAGTATATGAGTTTTTTATTTTTATTTTTGTAAGCTGCATATGGACCTCTCTGTACAATTTGTTTAAATACATAGGTTAAGATTATGGAATAACGAAACTGGGTCCTGTAACACACGGTTTCCTAGCTCAGGTCGTGATCTATTGTGGTGTACAATTTTGAATAATAAACTTTTTTCATTTTAATTTTTTCATTTTCGTACTTTAAACGTGGACTTGCCCACCCAACTTTAAAGGCTCATAAAACAAGCTAAGTAGCTACATGTAGGGTATCGACCTCAAAATCTTAACGTACCTATTTAGTTAGGTCTATCAACTTTATCTTGTCCTCTTGTTTTTTCTTTGTTATGTACAACGTATATTTGATAAAATGTACAAGTTCTTAGACCCTGATAAACAGTATATTTGAACATATAATACGTATGTTTCATCGCGCAAAAAACCGTATTCTATCAGATTTATAGGATGACATCCTCAGGGCAACCGGTGAAATTGAAGGTAGGTAAATGTTTTTTTTAATACCGCTGATAATTTATTGAGTAGGAAAGTAATGCAGCAGCAATTGACAGCATCAAGACGTCGAATTTTCTTATAATTTCCTTGTAAACAGCACATAAAAGAAACATAGAGGATATTAAAATGTTGATTAACCCAGTTCCTTATTTTGCTTGTTTTATCAGGATCTATATATGTATATACTAGCTTCTGCCCGCGACTTCGTCTGCCTTAAATTCGTTTATTGCAGATAAGGGTATTTTCCGGAATAAAAAGTAGCCTATGTCCTTCCCTGGGACTCAAACTATCTCCATACCAAATTCATCCAAATCGGTTCAGCGGTTTAAGCGTGAAGAGGTAACAGATAGACAGACACATTTTCACATTTATAATATTAGTATGGATGTCGGAATGGGGCAGGGAAAAACAGAAAGATCTTCTTAATATCTTTATATATACAAATTTACATAATTATGTACAACTTATACAAACTCCAACCATCAACTGACACTCTGTCATCCGTCAACACAACACATTCCTTATTCCATTCTATTCAAACTAACTTTCGTCGTCTAACAGCCAGCATCTTACACTCAGCCAGTACCAATTCCACATCGATATATTAAAACGGAATTTAAGCACAATAAAATTTTTTTTCGAAAATGTGCATATTTAGTCTATTTATATGACCCTACTTGAATTTGCCTTTTAACATTGTGTTTTTTAGAAAATAAAAATATATTTTATAATGAATCATTTGCAATACATGTGGGCTGACCATGTTTATAAATATTCCAAATTTCAAATAGATAGCATAAGTATTTTTTGAGATATGGCGCTCTAATATTCGGGCAGACAGACAGACAGCGTCGAACCATAAGGGTTCCTTTTTGGTACGGAACACTAAAAAGAAAACAATTTCTAAAGTTCCTCATTCAAAGAGAGACAAAGTGACGAGTAGAGCGTAGGTGACAGTCACAGCGTAGAAAATTATGCAGAAAACTATTTGTAAGGTGGATTTAGTATAATTATATAAATTTTGCTGCTGTTCTTCTTGTGTACTCACGCTTATCCAGCCAGTGACGTAATTTTCCGAATATTTTCGAAACTAGTGACATAAAAAAATGGGTTCTCTGAAATTAGATAACACTCGGATCTCATCTCAATTTAATTGCACTCGGGAAATATTGCTACTTCGAAATAAATAATTTGAATAGAGTCTGGCTAATGAAAGATGAGACTGAAATCAACCGCGAAATTTAAAAATGTAGCTGCGGTATGCCTGTATGAGCTAGATACAAAACAAATTGGAGTGAATTCTCACTAACTAAAAACATCATAATGAATGACAAAATCAATAAATTTGTTTATCTCTAGCTCATAAAGGCACACCGCAGCTACATTTTTAAATTTCGCGGTTAATTCCAGTCTCACCTTTCATTAGCCAGACTCTAGTGGTCGTTCTGATCCTAAAGTATATTAACAAAATATAACATAACATAATTATTAGTGCAATATTGTACAATTGTTAATTCTCTTTATTATTTTCTTAACTGATTACATTTTTTTTTTGTTGGTATCCTTACATTTCTGGCATCCTAGCATTTTTTTATAGTGGCAAATATGCTAGCGCACCTGTCAAATACAGGTCGGAGAAAATCTGACGGGCTGGGTAGCGCCAGCGATGTTTTTTATTAAAATTCCGTTTATTGCTTCCACTTGTGCTAAATATTTACAAAGATTTTACTAAACATAAAAGATTACGTAAACTATTCATGATAAGTAAACTCAGGGCTTGGATTCAGTCAGCTTGCCTTTAAATAAAAGGTACACTAACCTATCTTATCACTATTGCATCGGCTCCGCCTACCTAAAAAACCCCGGGTAAAATAAATGACTATCAATAACTTTTTTCCTAATTACTGTTTTCTTTTATTTTACAGTAATCTACAAAATGGCGCTAGTTTTAGAATATATAGACCGCATGCATAATTTTATGGATAAATATGGAGGTGAGTGCAATTTAATAATTTACATTACTGGTTGAACATCTATAATTTCAATCGTTTTGCGTAATTTAAATTAATACAGACTATTGCTTTTAAAGAAGCTATTTATTAATAAACTAAAGTATTTTATTTGTCTTACCTGATATCAGTTAGTGTTTAAATGAAAAGCAGAGGTCATATTGATAACCAGAGATCGGACAGGTCATCGCAAAACAATCACAACACGCTATTAGAACAAGATTAATAGAGTTGTATTATGTGCAGTATTATGTAATTATATTTTTTAATTACATTTACAATGGTAGATTACCATATGATTGTGAAGGTATTTCCATTAAAAGTTTTCTTTAATGCTGATATGGTATTGAACATATGCAACCAGCAACTCCTGCATTTTCTGAAACAAACCTATATTTTTATTTAGTTATTTGTGTTAATTCATTTTTACTATTTTCATCACTAAAAAACACATAAGGGATAAAAACTATTACACATACTAGTTTAATTTAACTTGTTTGTTAATATTACCTTTCTTTAACATTCAAATGTCATATGCTGTACACAATATTTCTTTGTGATCTTCATTAATCCACTTATTAAGTGCTTTTATTTTTACCATATTTGAAATATTACGAAATCACCATAAGAAAATAATTTATCCAATTTAAATTGTCACAAAACTGTTTCAAGAATGCCACTTCGACAAATCCATGACAGATGGCAACTAAAAAGGTCAAATGTTAAATTACGATAATGTCCGCTTAAAACAATCATAATCTCAAGTATCAACTCCATAGAGTCTTGTCTTATTTCCATATCTGTTTTTGCGATGACCTGTCCGATCTCTGTTGATAACAGACATGAGTTACACAAAAAGTGCAGTTAAACTTTATATACATAAGTGCACCAGTTTTACAAGCCATTGTGTATGACACTGCTCCTAAAATTAACAGTTCTCTAAGTAGCAGGACAGTGTCTATTTACAGCTGACCTATTAAAGCCCAGCCAGTGGCACTTGTGCAGTTTGATTTTTAAATATAATTATTGTTTAGAATTTCGTTAGTGATCTCTTTTCTTAAAATGCCATGGTTATTTTATTTTTTATCTGCGTATTGTTATTGTAAGGGTTGTCTCCAAAAATGTTTCCTAAATATAGTGTTGACGAAAGCTGGCACATTACATATAAGACATGTCAGCAAGTCAGACAAGTATGTCTTGTTTATCTGTATGTCAGTTATTCTGAGATATTCATAACATTTACTAATTTTATATTTTATGTAGTACATAGAGACAGTTGTGGTTTAAACTACTTTCAAACTTGTTAATAGTATAACACACTCATTTATTTCTGGCAAAGAATTTATATGGTGTAGTACTTATTTATTTAAATATAAATATGTAGTAGTTAAAAATCAATAATTTACTATTTAAAATTCATTAAGCTTGATAGCACATGTCATTTGAATCACAGCATGGGCTAATATGTGTCGATGTGTATAAGTATATATCAGTGCCTAGCACCATACACATAGTGGCATTGCTTAGTATTGAGACTAGCTTAGAACATTACTTGAATTGTGTTAAGTTGTCTGAGATATATATTATTATTTTTATATTTATATATAGTATATAGTGATAGTTTATATATAATATATATTCATGGAAGTGTGCAAACAGTACACCATTTACTATCATTAAACTGTGGTATTTTTCATTTACAGATTCCCGGACAAATCCATGGTTCCTGATGAGTTCCCCATTACCTACATTAATATTATGTTTAAGCTATGTTTATCTAGTCAAGGTACAGTACAATCAAGTTATATACATTATATACCAGTGGCGTGGCGTCAAATATATTCTTGGTAAAGCCGAAGCAGATATAGCTTACTCTATTTTCAAGATAAGTAGAATACCACATGCACTAATGCTTTAAAATAGGAAAGCCGGTGGGAATCGGGTTATATGGACACCACGCCACTGCTATATACAGTATACTTATATTATTTATTGAAACTGAACTAGTAGATGTAATTAATTTATTTTCGTTTACAGGTTTTAGGACCAAGGTTTATGGAAAACCGAAAACCATACAATTTAAAAAATGTTTTAATAGTATACAATTTTTTACAAGTAGTGTTCAGTACATGGCTGTTCTATGAGGTAAGATCAACTTTTTTATCTAGTCACACTTTAATTAATTAGTATATTTTTTGTGTGACACAGTTAACACAATAAACAATATAAATTTGTGATGGTGTCTATGATCAGTCAGTCTACTGTTCTCATATTGAGTTAATTGTCGCTTGCTCAATGCTATTGTTCTGTGCAAGGAGCTCTAATTACTGCATGAAACTTATGACATTGTAATCGCACCTTAATGACAGTGACGATTGCTTTACGTTATATGACCAGAGCAATCAACAACACTATTCCTATGAGGCAGAAAACTAAGTTTTAGGATATGTACCTACTTTCCAAAATTATTCACCATTGTTTAGTCTTAGTTTATGATCAGTGATATGCTACAGAGTAGAGGTAGTGTTACATACAACATAACTAACTCCCGCTTATTTTTTGTATTTTTGTGAAGTCGAGAATTATGATTTAACACTAATTATGAAATTTTACTTCAAGAGCACAGCAGAAGTTTTTACACACAATAAAAAAATACATTGTGGTATTAAAATTACTCACGATAATAAATTGTTTTTTTTTTGTGTAAAACAATGCACTAAGTATTTCCTTAATTTGCATACCACTTAATGACATATTTTGACACTTCAAGCAATTAACACATTATATTTTTAACCTGTCAGAGATCTTAATTATGGTTTTGGCATCAGCGGCGTTTTTATTTCACACTAATAATGCCCGTACATTATTTCACAATAATCTCTGCAGTACGCAGGCAATTTAAACACTATAATTTACTCTTAAATAAGTTTATAATGACCAATCAACTTATAACACATTTTTTATTTCCCGTTTTGAGTTTTACTTAAAATTATTAAACACTATTGCAACACGAAACATGAAAGAAATAAGTATTGCACCTATATTTTTAATAATTGAATTAATGCTAAAGCAATACAATATATAAGCTGGAAACAGTAGAATACGCTTAAACACCTTATAAATCTTTACTTTATAAAACAATACAAAATAACCATAGATATGACATAAAATCTGCTATATGCAAGTATACCAAATACTGGGAAAATTGGTGACATGCTAATTAATATTCATTAGTTTTACTCTTAGCTTAGTTGCGAAATGGATTATTAATTCTAAAAATGAAATCATAAACTGGTTTACGAGGGGCGTTCAATAAGTAATAAGAATGATAAGGTTGCATATATATTTTAATATATTTTTTATTTTTATATAGTTACCTTTTGGGAGTATACCCTTACATCTTTTTTCTAAACAGAAATCCCTTTAAAAAAAAATTATTCATCTTAACCCTTTAAAAATCCTGTACAATTGCGACCACGCTATCATTATCTTCAAAATGTATGGTCTCTTAAACGCGGAAATAGATAAAAATCTGGAGGTCTGCTGAGTACGAAGGATGATCCATCAATTCAAAGCCTACATCTTTAATAGCTGCCATCGCCTCTGTAGACTTATACGCAGGGGCGTTATCTTGGTGAAACGTGGAACAATTAAACTTGAAAGTTTGCCCCGCTGTTTCTCGCATATAATGTCACGCAATTTTTTTATTTGTTCAGTGTATAAAATCCCAGTAGTAGTGGCTCCGTGATCAAACCCCTTGGCTATCCCTGAAAATAAAGGCCATGATCTTACCGACGGATGTAATTGTCTTAAATTTCTTAGGAGTCGGAGATGATGGCCTTTTCCAAGTCATGGACTGTTGTTTCGTTTCTGGGTCAATGGTGAAGTCACATTTTTGCCACAGTAATAAATTGAGCTGAAAATCGTTCACGATCCTGTTGTAACAATTTCAAACACCCTTGTGAAATCCTCATTCTGGTTTATTTTTGTGCGTCCGTAAACATCTGGGTACCCAGCACGCTCATACATTTTTCATGCCCAAATTTTCATGTATAATGTTCCCTATCGAAATCTCAACTCACTTAGCTATAAAACGAACAGTAACATGACGATCCGTTAAAATAATTTTCCATTTTTCGCAACTCTCAGCAAAAGAACAAAATAAATGAGCTCGATTAAAAAAACGACGTCAAAAAAATAATACTATAATGTGGTCTATAGCTAGCAGTATTCTTTTTTCCTACTAAATAATTTATATACCTACTGTTCTCAGTATTTATTGAACATCCATCGTACTTTAATGTAAGTCGCAAATTAATTATTCTATACGTATTTTAAATAGTATACATGATACAATATATTTTGTTCGCATTACTACGTAACGTCAGATGGGCATGCATATTTTCGTTTCCTGGGATAAAACGAATGATCTCACGATTATTTTAGTGTTTATCTTCCCCTTACTTCAACTGACCTTTTTGAAATTTTTGTTTGAGAAATTATAACAAACGTTTAGCATAATGTTATTTGTGATTCTGCAAACCGATAATTTATTGTAAATGCCCATGGCCAGTGCTTGATGGGAGGCTGGCTGCAGTATTACAGTTTAAGGTGCCAGCCTGTGGACTACTCAGACAACCCCTTGGCTACGAGAGTAAGTAGGCTACGAAGTAGCCGGGGCATATTAGGCATCGAAGATACTAACACATCACTGTATATAATACTTTACTTTATTTGCAGGATTATTATTGTGCAAATATCCTATATTTAGTATAAGTATAATTAGAATGTTGTCATGTTAAAAACAAGCCCCTTCATTCATTCAGGAAGAAAATTTAAATGAATGGAGAATCGATTGACGGAAATAATTGATGAAATTGTGTCGCCTAAATGAATGATGGACTTTGTTAATAGATACAGTTGGGTAGAGAGCCAAGGGTCCTGTACGAAGATAAATGTGTTCTGTCGCTCGAGATTTTTTAAGACTAAAGAGGTATGGACACTTTAACCCTTCGCTCAGTGCCCAGCTGCGGGTTACGTAAATGAGCGCGTATATATGACGCAAGTCGACTCGAGTTGGAGTAACTATTAAAAATATTGAATAGGTAGCAAAATTTTGCATACAAAATGAGTCTGTTCAGGGGCGTAAAACAACTCGGTGCGTCCTCATGCGTCATTCGGATTACGGGAGTTACAGATTAGTGCACACTAACCCGAGTAACAGTTGGTTACCCTGTCGTGTGTCAGCATGCGGCTATTGTGCTAAAGACCGACAAGATGTATATATCTACTAGTACTAGTAACACAGGGCGAGGTGTCGGTGTATTGTTTCAGATCGGGGCCTCAGGATGGTTCACAGGCAGGTATAACTATCAATGTCAGCCCGTCGACTACTCCAAACATCCACAAACAATGAGGGTGATTTACCAATTCAACCTTTTATATCATTTCCTATCTGAATAGCCCAACCCTCTCCGTTGATTTCTACTACTTCTCTTCCTGTTTCGTTTGGCTTCCATATCTCCGCACCTTTAAACTTGTAACGTTTCAAGCATTCTTAAATGCAACCCGAGAGCAGTAACTCGGTGTCCATTTCATCCCTGTAACGTAGACCTTTCTTTTTTTAACACATTTTATTTCCGATGAGATTCTTTTAACATTCTAACTGTAGTATTACCTATAGGTTAATTGTGCATGAATTTACCTAGTAAGTACAAGAGAAATGCCTATTAAGAAAAGGTGGTATAATTTGGTGGTAATAATACCAGGGATCAACCGCTGGTCCGGTTAGTAAATTCAATTTGTGTATTGTTTCGTGGTATTTGGATCTAGTGGCAATTTATTAATACTTAAATTATAAATGTTTTTATTTGTCATAAGAAGACATAGCATTGCCCAAGCATTGGCATCATTTGTCTTACTTAGTATGTATTACAGAGGTCTGCGATCCAATCAGTTGACGGCTGTGATACTTGACTTATGTATAGGCTGAAGTACACAATAGGAGATCTCTTACTTCTACTCATAACTCAAAGTACGCTGTAATCGGCAACATAAATCGTTGGAAATGTTTGAAATTGACGATTTCGTACCTGCAGTGAATTTAGGTAACATTATTTGTTTACTTGCTCACCGCTAGTCTTGCTTGATACAATGAAAGGTCTCTAATTGCCCACACGCTGACGACCACATTACATGATAAAAAAAGTGTGTTAAAACTCCTATTAAGCACTAACGAAAAAAACACTGGTTCGGAAAACGTACTTCAAAATGTCAGACAACAAATACATAAAAAGGGTAACAAGAACATTGACAAAAGTATAAATCTATATAAAAAGGATGTCCCTTGCCCATTACAGTTATTCTATGTTATATAAAAATTATTAGATACATAATTTTGACTCGTTCGAATTTTTAAATACAAATCAATCTACAAGTAGCTATGTAAGACGACTATCATGGATAATTCATTAATCATTATTTAAAACCGAACTTCACGGTAAAAGTTGAAGGTTGTGAATTTTTCACGTTCAATGTACTTCTAGTTATAATAGATCAAAGGTCACAGTTCAAATGACACGATAAAACGGGCACAAATTGTATACAATACTCTATTTGTTTAGGAATTTAAATAAGGGTAAGCAAGACAACCATGTGACGTGTCATTCAGCCATTGGCATTGTGGGTACCACAGATATAAAAGACTACATTAATTGGCAGAAAGACCTCAGATTCCGCTTTTGTTTGCCTTTATTTAAGTACCTAAATGAACAGAAGTATAGTGAGCGACCCAAAGGGCCGTATTATGTTATCACTATCCTTCTGCACTTGGTCTTGCACTTGTCACGCTGCACTCATGTCTGTGAAAATAGAGTACACAATACCTCTTTATACCCCTCTGTTTGAATTCAGTTAGAAACATACTTCAAACTGAAATTTTGTACTTCATCTTAATTGGCATTTCTCAAACACAATTAGATTGTTGCTAAGAAATTTCACTACTGTTAAATCAAACAATCATGGTACCCACATACTATACAATTATGACCCAAACTATGCACCTATTTGTGTATTCATGTAAAGTTCATGGCGTTTTAAAACTCATTAGTGATTTGGCTGATGCACATATACGTATTGTTCGTAAAATACAATTAACATGACACGTAACATTTCCGTAAAAAAATCATTATGTATCTGCAAGTTCATATCCCATTCTTAGACACCTTATCATTGCTATGAAATAACGTTAAATATTCCAAATAATGGGATAGTGCCGAGCCCAACATTACCTTACGTATTGTTTGGATCATAATCGTATGTTTGAACTATAAATTCCAATTACTATTCGTTTTAGTACTTAGCATGCAATCTAGTTCTTTCTATCTTGCATGAATTACAGCACGCAATCTTGCACCAAAACTCTAATACCTTTTTACTTATTTTTTATTTCTATGATCTTTGACTTTAAAATGTTTATTTTTTCTTATTTTTAATGAATAATTCAAATTAATAGATATTTTGATTTGTTGGAACGATGTAGTATGTATTTGAAGTGTGTTAATTATTATTATACGTTTCCAGATGGTACACGCTTGCTGGTGGTACTACTTTTCGAAGTTCACTGAATTCTTTGATACGGTAACTATTTTTTTAAATTCAGGTACAGTTAGCATCAAATAGTAACATCTATGCTTATAGTAAATAATGATATGTGTTGCTGATTCCGAATGTAGTACAGACGGCTACAAAGAGATGTGTCCACTTTTGCTCCTTATAAGGTGTTAAAATAAGGTCCAGAAATAAAGACATATCTTTGTAGTCGACTTTACAAACATGAATAAAATCAAACTGCGTATAACTAAAGTAAAGCCTGTAACATTCTGTCATGATAATCGTTTTTTACTACACACGATTATCATAATCCGTGCAAAAGAATATGCTTCATAGTTCAATAAAAACATATAGAGTCACGCATTCGAGATATGATAACCCTTTTATATTTAACGATTTAGTCTTATCCTCTAAAACATTTAAGCTGGAGTTCATTATTCTGAATCTCTAAAAAATGTTAGAGAAGTCACAGCTACGTCATGTATTCAGTTCACGAAGCACACTGTGCCTTGTCCACAACAAATTTAGTTTTTTATAGCCGGCAGCAATCTATTTTACTTATTATCCTTCCGTTACAAACAATTTTTAAAAATACCCAAAAATGTGGCCCGACGAAACAGAATACGTTCAACTGTATTTTGAATTTAGATTATAACGCTAAGTTATAATCGGAGACAAGAACGTACCCGTCCTCTTTATTACCAAAACTGTAAAAAATTTAGGTCCACTTTTGTTCGATTTCAAGCCGATAAGCTACAATTTCAGATGGACTCTAATCTACTTTTCCAATGCGTATTAATGAATCCTACGGTCATATTTAGGATTACATTAACAATTACTCGTGTCGTAAAAGCGATTGCCGCTCGACATATTTCGATAAGAGCAACGTTCTAACGCGCTTCTGATTTACGTCATCGGAATGAAGAGAAACAATATCGAACAGTAAAATGATTGGGATTGGGGTTTAGACGGAAGTATGGGAAAGAGTATAGTTTTACCGAAAATGCTCTTAAATTCGTTAAAATTACCCATTACCCCCCTCACAATTATCGGCTGTTAAGACTCATCTAAGTATATCCGACCCTCACGGTTTGGAGTTAAAATCCTATGTTCCATTATTCGCAGATCTTCTTCGTGATGCGCAAGAAATACGACCACGTGTCAACGCTGCACGTGATCCATCACGGCGTGATGCCGATGTCAGTGTGGTTCGGTGTCAAGTTCACTCCGGGCGGTCATTCGACGTTCTTCGGACTGTTGAACACCTTCGTGCACATCATCATGTACTCGTACTACATGTTGGCCGCGATGGGCCCGGCGCTGAGGCCGTACCTCTGGTGGAAGAAGTACCTCACCGCGCTGCAGATGGTGAGTTTCGTTTTGCGTCCTACGTCGAAATGCAAACAACTAAGGTCAACCGGGACAATAGGAATGATGACGGTCACAGAGTACATATTGTTTTTTTTAAGATCCAATCGATTGTTTTTCGTAGGATCAAATGTCTATATGGGGACCAAATATAAATAGAGTACTTACTCTAAAAGTCAAAATTGATCGTAAGTTCGGCTTTCCTACTGAGCGCTGAAAACGCCCATACTAATTGCTACTCAAGGGTGACGTCTATTGAGCTGGCGTACCTACCAAAGTCATATGAAATAAAGTATATGCCATTTTGACCGTAAAAAACTGAAAGCTTTGCTATTTAGATTTATTCGATTTGTTTTTTTATTTCATGACGCATTGGTATTTTTTTAATCATCTAACTATACAACAATTTCTCATGCGGCATCATCTCTATTACGGGAAAATGATACCTGAGTTTAATGGTATTTCACTAACGCAACACTTTAAAACGCCCTTATAATACTCTTCTTCTTAATCTAATCAAACTACCAGAAACCACGATAGTTCTCATCCTCGTTTACTTGAACTTGTCTCTTGGCCCGCCGCGCGAGTTAAGAGATCCTTTTAAATCCGCCCCTGATTGGAATGCCCTCCTAGCGTCTGAATTTCCATAGACAACTGCAACTTTTAGGATTTATGGCTCCAACGTTGACCTGTTCAATAGTTGACCTCACTTAAATTAGACTTGCAATCAAATTGTTCCTTATCTATACTATTACAAACCTGTAAAAATGAAATGTCTGTACATTGAGGACGTTTTCAAAAACAAATATTTTAACGGACTATATGGAGATCACTGAGACGAAAAATATTTTATTTTTATTTTCTGTATGTGTGTATGTGTCGTTGCGGCTTCATCACGCAAAATCGGCTAAACGGATTTCGACTATTTTTGGTGTGTACCAAAAATAGTTGAAATCTGGGTAGCTGGATATCTCCAGATGGTTACTTTTTACCCGACTACGCTGAAGACAAAAAAAGGGTTAAAGGGTTGCGGGCAACTTCTAGTGTATATTAAATTAATTCAAGTCATATAACTAATACAATCTTAGACCTTGTCAGTGGTCATCAGGGGAGATCAAGGTCATACGCAAACCCAATATCTAATAAAAAAAGCCCCAACGTGTCAATCAATTACTTTTAAATGTTTGACGTGTTCAATGTCCATTAATATTAAACTTTATTAGTCAATGCCAAGTAAAGTAAACAACGTCAATGGACGCGTAAGCACGTCAATCATTAAGCACGATAATATTATTTATAGACACGTACTTTTTCCGATAGCAAATGATTATTCTCTAGGTGGATATGTACATTAATTATTCTAATAGTCAACGTAATTCAAAGTCGTTATCGTAGCTGTTAATATGAAATATATAATATGGAAGCATTGTTTTTATTAATATTGACACACGATTTTCACACATAATAGCAGGCTGTAATTGTGACTCATAAAATCTGGTTCAATAGATTATCGTTAACTACATAATATATGTACGGATGTTTAACTTTAGCACATAATTTTCACACCTGTACGATATTGCGACTGTGAAACATACAATGTCAAGGATTCGACAACTAAACCTGTTCGTCACCTAAATACATTTAATCACGAGTGATTCTAACTTAGAATCCTGAGCGTAGCAAGTGATTCAACGGTATGAGATGCAAGTAACTGCTTCTCAGTTCCGGTCATCTACTAATCAATTTTTTTTATCGAACTCATACTCAAAATCCTTTGTTCTGCTAATGTAAATATTTAATCGTTGTCAACATGATTTTTCTTCCATAGTTCATCATTGTTCGACTCGGTCTAGCCAGTAAAATTAATTTACATACGCAAGTGTGTAAAGTAGGTTGTACTGTGGCGCCACCAATTTAACCTCTTTTGATAGACACTTCAGATACAGTGCGTCATAAAAGAGTAGAAATTAAATAAAATAGACTTAAAAAAAAACCATGCTAAATTGTTGCCATGTTTAAGCATTTTGCGTCAAAAATGTGACAGTTACGTAGAAACTGGCGCCCTCAATTAACTTTTACTCTTTTATGTCGCACTGTACACAAAGATTGCCCTCCTAAAGGTGCGTCCACATTTGTATCATTTGCCCGATCAGATCTTCGTCCCGTGGCAAGATCGCGTGTCACGATCACGCGTTTGGACGTTGTGCCGATCCGATCGCTCGAAATCCATGTAGTGAGCGTCCAAGCAGCGCGATACGCAGTCATGCCACGCCACGGTGATCGGATACGAACAAATGATACAAGTGTGGACGCACCTTTACCTGTCTATACTCCCATGATATTGACTCCCGTATCTATCTATAGTTACAGTAATTTTAATAATGCATTGTATTTTCCAGGCTCAGTTCATCGGCATCATGGTGCACGCTTTCCAGCTGTTGTTCATCGAGTGCGACTACCCGCGCGCCTTCGTCTGGTGGATCGGCATGCACGCCGTCATGTTCTTCTTCCTGTTCAAGGACTTCTACAACCAGTCCTACAGGAAACCCAAGGTTAGCTATGCTCTCAATAGGATGTTTGCGTCAGGTAACAACTAATCTAGGAATAGGGAATATTCATTGAATTTTAATTTTTGCTTTATTAAAATCTCATTCATGTAACAAACAGTAGACAAAAAAAATTTTTCGAATAAGTATAAAAATAACCAAGATATAAGCCATCAAACATTTCGTTCTATCTCATTCTTGCAAAACAGAATTTAATATGGACTTTATATGGCCGGACTACACTGTGACGTAACAATGCACATCGGACCTCTCTGTCTAATTGCCAGTTTAAAATGCCTATATTATGCGTATTTCTTGGCCGATTCACATTCTAATCAAAACCACAAGACATTTTTTTATTTGAAAATTGTAATTTTGGTTTTATAATCTGCATGTAACGTGACCGAAAACACCGACCGTCATGTTGTCGTGAATGACGTCACTAATATAACAGAAGCATTTGTTGTCTTGAAGCGTAAAGTCGTTTTGAGTGTCATACAAAGGTTGTTGCAGTGCTGATCTGATGATAGAGCCGGAAGATGGCCATAGGAACTTTATAACAGAATAACGCAATCCTACCGAATTTGTACTCTTTAGAAACATCTCAATGAGTTGTTTACGGGCGTTCAAAGAAAAGTACAGTTGGCAATAAAAACTTGACAGAAACTTGTTTTTTCTAAAAATGCTAAAAACAGGGTACTAAACCACAGTATATACTTAAATTTTACAGGAATTCAATATAACGTAAGTCATTCCGTCGCCACCACTTTTAATTAAACAGTATTTTTGGTAACTCAAAAACCGTTCATTACTATTTTTTATCACTGGTGCCTGCCCGTTTAATAAATAAATATATATACGTATAATCTTAAATAATAGATGTGTTCATTTCACCTAATAGCCAACAGTAAAGTTGACAGTTTTCGCTGCCAAGAATCACGCGGGTTCATTTCGTTTTCGTATGGCGATCGAGAAGCTCGGCCCTGAAACCGTAACCTTTAAAATGACAATGTTCTAACGGACTATCGTTTTTTCAGGTGCCAGCCGGCAAGCCCCAGCCCAAGACGACGGAGCTGGAGCCGGAGACGACCTACAAGAACGGATCCGCGCTAAAGAACGGGCTTCTAAACGGGCACGCGCTGCGCGCGCGGACCGTGCTGCCCGCGGGCAACTGACGGCCGCCGCCCTCCGCCTTCTGTGATTCCTAGCGGCCCCGGCCGGCCCGGGCGGCGCAGCCTGTCCTTCCGCGACGCCCCGCCGACCGTCGGACCGCAATCGTCGCCGTGGAGACGATTCACGTACGGCGCCGAATCGGAGCGCGACACTTTCACTTCGAACCCGTTACGCGGGTCCACTGGGCTCGGGGCTGGATCTTGGGAAGTGTGTCGCTGAAAGTGCTCGGCCGAGTTGTACCAAAATTATATTCCGCGTACGTAAACTCTTGAGATTAAAACGTCAGACGTGTACGTAAATCGTGAATGAAATTTTGGTCGGCTTCGGCATCGGTTTAAGTAAACGATATCATACGATTAGAGACGGTTTGAAATTACCTGCCCTAGACGATTAAGGAAATTGTAATTTATACTTTAAAATTATTCTTCCACTCGCGCTTGGCGGTCGACGGTACGCCCGTTCCGTGGGATTTCGAAAACCACGCCCCGCCACAAAGTTAAACGTTCGGAATAAGATCTGTTACGATTTCCTTAATCGTCACGAAGCCGCGGCCCGACTCGGCGCGTCACATGTGAATCTTGCTGGACTCGTATCGAGTCTTTACGGCTCAGCGCGGCGGCTTAGCTCGCGAGCCGGGGCCCCTAGTGTTAAATGTGATTTTTATCTAGTGTACATAAGGTTAAGTGGTGTAAACGGTGTATATTTTATTGTATAAGATAAAGTTAAAGCTAGATTTGTGATCGCGTAGCGTTTTCTACTTATACCGGGCGTTGCGCCGCATGGGGTGGGGGGGTGGGATAGGGGGGGAGGCGCAGCCGGTGTTGTTTGCGTTTACGAAATGCTTGGTGCTTACGAGAGATCCGTGACGTTTCACTATATACGAATCGAGTACCTTGCCTATGTTAATTTTATAAGTAGTCGTACCAAGCGACAGCAAAAACAGTAACGTTAAATTATGAAACCTAGTTAAATTTATTGAGACGGTATGGTATGATAGATAAATTAACATTGATTTTATAAGAATGAAGTATTTGCTATTGTTCAAATTTTATAATAATTTAAATCCTACATTGCACATATTTTTACATTTTATATAATTTCGAGTACAAAAACTGTACTGTGTACGTTAAATGTTCAATGCAGATGTTATTCGAGGAGCTGAAGGTTGTGTTGGTTATTTATTGTTTTGTTTAATTTATGTTTTATTTAAGTTTACCAAAATTATTTGTACATAGGATCAAATTAGTAACGGGTTTATAGTTATAACTGCTATCAGAGTTCTTCCTTTAATATCTTGTTAGTCTTCCGTTTTGTTTTGTACTTACACTTAAATAACAGGTGCTCTACGGTACTCCTAACAGACTATAACTATTCTATCAGCAGGAAGCTCCAACTCGCCATGTAATAGATAAAATTGAATCAATTATGAAATCATGAATAG
This sequence comes from Hedya salicella, assembly GCA_905404275.2. Classification (NCBI taxonomy): domain Eukaryota; kingdom Metazoa; phylum Arthropoda; class Insecta; order Lepidoptera; family Tortricidae; genus Hedya; species Hedya salicella. Next base: position 17,389,226 of record FR990100.1, on the reverse strand, counting down.
AATCAGTTTTACCTGTTGTTCTTTTTTATACAAAGAAACCGCAAATAAATTGTAAGTGAAATAAATATATTGTTTCCATTAAAACCCTTATTCGATGTTTCGTTTAGAAAATATTTAAGCATATGCCTGTGTCCGCCACGCATGTCTCGGGTAAGTAATTATAATCGTCCCACTTGCCATAAGCCGAATTATGAATCCTGTGTTCAGGTCGCGTATAGTCTGTTCTTTTAGATACTTACAAAAACAAGTGACTCTGGTCATTCAGCCAGTGGACTTGTACCACAGATACAAAAAATTAGCTTGATTGGCGAAATGACACACAAGTCACGTGGTTTTTTTTGTTTATCTTTAACACTCTCGCAACCGACATTTTAGTAGCGCTACGCTCATAGCTGATAACATGGGAAAAATCGTATATTGCGAAAAGGCTCGCGGTCGTGAGCGTTAAATACCTAAAAGTAGACTTCTAGGTATGCACATTAACGAATCCTTAGTTTATTTCTTTTGTTAAAAATATTATTGTTTTTTGATCGATGTTATGTTGCCCAATTTTAGTAATTAAGAGTCACCAGCAAGCTCGGTTCTCCATACAAACGTAGTTACGCTTTCATTTTAAAACGACTAGCTAGTTTGCCCTGAAACTTTATACTTAGAATAACTTAAGGTGTATGCAGGCCTGTAATTAGTTTATATAGCTTCAGATACCATAGTAAAAAAAATACAGTGAACACTTAGTTTTAAAATGAGAACGAAACTCCGTTTGTATGGGAAGGTGAAATTCGGCCGAGCTTGCAGGGGACTCTTAACACATTCACTGTCAAGAACGCCCCTAGGGAGTTCTCAGTAACTTTGCTCACATGTCACCCGACTCCCGAGGGGAGTTCGTACTATACAATTATAGATGGCCAAAGGCAATGTCATCCGACTCCTCTAGCGAGTTCTTACGATATTAGGGCTGTCACTTTACCTCGTTTTTTAGGATTAGAAAAATCGTGCTTTTTTTAAGAAAAACAATTTAAAAGTTTGCATATGTTCCTCATTTTCTTTTACATAACGTTAACAATGGAATATTAAATCTTATTCTCTTAAATGTATTTTTTTTATTATTTTTTTAAAATTACTTAAAAATGCTTTGTCTCTGCAATTTTGGTCTATGACAGCCCTGATGAACTCCCGAGCGGAGTTCTTGACATGCAGCGTTGTTTATTTGTCAAGTGCGCGATTGGACTCCACGAGGGAGTCTTCTATAGTTGTTTGTTTTTACGCCGACATGTAGCGAAAGACATGGATTTTGGCCTGACAGTGAATGTGTTAAGGAACTACATAGTCGATACAATCTTAATTACAAAAAATAAAAGAAACTTTTTTAGAATTGCTTAGCTATGATTGGATTCAACTTGTACCTAATTTCACTAATATGCTCTGTTAGTAAGGGCCGTTTAAAGGGTCCTCAAGTCTGACAAACGGTCGACAGTAACAGGCGTAATCAGCTGAAAATAACTAAGTGCCTGGTGAAATTGGACCGTAATCCGGTTGCATTGTCACTCATTATTAACATATTCACTGGCAGGAACCCACCTAGCGGGTGCTAGTAGACGCAGACGCGTAGCCGTTACCATGTGTTTCGCCGTATGTAGAGGAAACTGCGTAACGCTACGAAAAGCTTGTGATTGTGTTAAAAACAGCACCATTTGTACTGACTCATATTGTCAAAAAATACTAAAGCAAGCGGAGAGTGGGGAGAGGCAGAGCAGCATCTTATACAAAAACTGTTTTTCTGTATTAGGATTGCGAATATATTTTTAAGTATCAAAATTACCTAAACGTAATTGTTGACAATTATATTATGTACATATGTATGTTTTGCACAAAGTGTATAATTAACATTTCATCTAGATACAACAATTTGGTTTATATAATTTATTTGATTGATTAATTCACTTGGAAGACTTGATAAAAATCTCTACCTATACTTATTTACAGGCAGGTATTTAGTATAGAAGGAACAATATTTGCAAGTTTTGGCATTAGTAAGTTACAATTAAATACAAGCCCACGCTATAAATTACATCTTGCAAGACTGCCAAGTTTAACCTCTTGGACGCCTTGGAATTATATAACTTCATCACAAGCTTAAAACACCTATCTTCATACGATAATAGCGCTCCAAGTGCCTCACACGCAAGCAAACACATAAGATGACAATAAAATACAGATGTAGTGAATAATGCTTTGCAATAGGAAAAAGTCGGAAATCTTTTGATTCAAACACGTCGATCATTTAATACGATTATTGATTGAAACTTCGGGTTTGAGCGTGTTTCCGAATTTATCCGATGGTAATTCTTTATACATTATATCTGTACAGTATGTTTTCAGTGTCAGCAAGTGTATTGGAACCCCCTAGCGGCTAGGGCCTAGCCGATTACGGTCAAGATATTTTTAGCCGTAGCGCTATAAATTTTCTGGCGGTGAACAGAGTGGTTACTCTGAAGTCCGAAATATAAACTTCATATGGCTGCGTCCCTTTCCTTATCATGTTATTTTTATTTGAGTGAGCTGGACGGTAGGATACGAACTTCGCAATAGCTACTCAAGTAAACGATGATGACGGATTAATCCGTAAGGAAGCGTAGAGAGATACGCTTTATAGCCACGTTACGGTCATCATACTATACATACCTCTATACATATATATACTTATAGTTTTGTAAACAAATAGTATTCAGTAAGGACCTTTTGATAATAAAGGGTACAAGTCAGTTGGGCTCTAGACCACTACGTAAGAGGACGTTATTATATTACCAGCATCGCCCCTTTTTTAATAGCTATATTTATAAATTACCCCTTCTATGACGCTTGTAGTTCAAATAGCTTTGTTATTACTATCAAAATAAATCGATAAAACATTGTATGCCAGCGTCTCGTGATAGATAGCAATAGCAGATCATTAGCTAAGATGCGGTTCGCAAAGCTTGCTGATGACGTAATTACGAAATATCGCCGGGAAGAGAAAAGCTCGTTTAATGTACAGTCAACTGCAAAAGAAATACTTTTTCACCTTATTAAATTGTAATAAATAATGTACAAGTGCATAGGTGCGTACATTTCTTTGTAGTCGACTGTACCGTGATTACTGTGATGCCGTAGCATATCAGTCCAAAGCGTCCAAAAAGGTAAAATATATCGATAGATAATTATTCATGGGCGTTTACAACATTTTCGCTTCTTGTCATCGATAACTAAATTATTGAATGTTATGCTTATACTAGTATAATACAGTCATGTGTTGTAAAACTGGTAAATCCCTGGGCATAATATATTCCACTGCCTTTCATATATGAATTATATTAAAGCTCATAAAGAAATAAAATAAATAATAAATAAATAAATATTACGGGACAATTTTACACAAATCAAACTAGTCCGATGGTATATAAGCTCAATAAGGCTTGTGTTTTGAGTACTAGACGACGAAATATTAAATAGATATATCACTTATATACATAGAAAACATCCAAGACTCAGGATCGAATATTTATGCTCATCACACAAATATTTGCCCTTGCCGGGATTTGAACCCAGGACCTGAGCTTTGCAGGCAACGTTACTCCCACTGAGCCATACCGGTCATCAAATATAAGTACAATGAAGTGTTATACACGACTATAAAGTACGCTAATTGTGTTGTATATATTTGGGCGAATCCTCTACTGTCTTATATTTAGACTAGAAGGCGCCCGCAACTTCGTTCGCGGAGGAAAAAAAGTCATAACCCCTCTTTTTTTCTTTATCATAGTCGGCTAAAAAGTATCCTATAACCATCTGGAGATACCCAGCTACCCGTGTACCGAAAATAGTTGAAATCCGTTAAGCCGATTTAGCGTGATGAAGCCACAACGACACATACAAACATACATAAAATCCAAAAAAAAATATTTTTCGTTTTAGTGAACTCCAAATAGTCCGTAACAACCAATTTTTTTTCAATATCTTCAATGTACAGACATTTCATTTTTACAACTTTATAAAAGTATAGATATAGATATGTGTAAGTGCGTGCAGTACAGTGCAAAGCAAAACTCATATACACAAGGTGCCCGCAGTTTCATTCGCGAAGGAAAAAGTCATAACCCTATTTTTTAGCCTCAGCGTTGTCGGATAAAAAGTATCCTAGTATAAAACCATCATAACCATCCTCGAGTGTCTAGCTATCCTTGTATTGTACGGTCGGCTAAGAAATTGTACCACTTTTGACCCTTAATAAACAGAAAAAGTGGTAGACTAATTCTTGGCTGACCGTACAAAAAACTGCCGCGAGATACGTCCAACCGTTTTGACGTGATTGGTTGTTAAGTTGGGTATCGCATTTGGGACGTGATTTTTGCCATTAGTGCCATTTCAGCTTTTTCACTTTCAGTTCGCGTTCAGTTGTATATCTTACTCTGGCATTAGATGGTGTTGTACAGTATTCTGCGGGATTTTGTAAAAGTGCCAACCTTGATGGCTTTAGTAGTGGTATTTTAATGGTGATTCTATTCGCTGGGTGCGAAGTACTAGGTGGGGGTAATATAATCGATCGCGGCGTTCATAGTGGCCAAAAGTAAAACTAATGTTGGCGCTGTTATCTTTCATATCTCAAAGTAATCTGTTTAGATTTGGTTACAAATTAGAATAAAGCTGGTCCTTAAAATAATACTCATTTCGATCTGAAAACGATATTTAATTTATCACTAGCGATACAGGAACAATTATATATGTTTATTATTATTGAATGAAACCATTAAAGTAGCTTTAGCTTCTTGTTTTACAGTAAAACTACAACTAAAAATTAAGTAAACAAATCCTGACATATTCAAAATAAAACATACTTTTTAAATAAATTTTACCTACCCCATTTGATTTGAATGACGAAAATTGATTTTTCTCAAACATGCAATGAAATGTCGTCATTACGTGCGTTAAAACTGGCTTCAAAGTATCCCGTTTCGGGCGGAACAACCTGAGGGAACTGTAAAGGAATCCCATAAAAAATTGAAGGCCTAGGCCGGGACGTAATTTTTTTTAATTTTAATGTAAACATGGCGTCTGTGTCAAGCACGGGCTAAACAGCTGAACTATATTTTTTAATTTTTTTTCTAAAGGTTGAATGGTTATCGGACCAAAAATATCCGCATTAATGCCTACTACACACGAACTGCTATTAATAACACACATCTGTATGGTTCATATATTGATGAATAAATTTAAAATATTGTCTATACGTAAGTCGTAAATTTAAAATCCTCTGCATTTATTTTATTTATTATGGAAATTAAGATTCTCATTATAAAGGTTGTGTATAACGGGCCTAATACAGTCAACTCGAACACTACACACGCGAAATACGGACGACTTCCGTAAAAAAAAACACTATGGAGGGATTGATGGCAAAATTTCAAAAACTTTAGTCGTGTAATTTTTTGAGTGATGTATTTTTTTATTTCATGGCATATGTTTGAGAAAAGCACTATACATGCCTCTGGCCGTGAAAAGTGCTTGCCGGCTTCGTATCACTATCCGGCCTCTCACTCACCCGGTAAGCCCTTCTTTCCCGGCGTCTGCAGTAATGTACTATTGTCACAACGTCGCGATTAAATGTCAACGCGTCAGAGCCAACACAGTTGTGGACGCTAGGTGGAGCTGAACTCGTGCACGAAGCCAATACCTACATGTCATTTCATTACTAGTGTAATAGTATGAAATCCTTTTGCTTTACCTGGACGATCTAAAAAGTTAGAACATTGATATTAACACCATTTCGCTGTAGGAAAGTCTGAATTCTAAACGTCTGAGGATGGTTATAGTTATAGGATCCTTTTTACCAAACTATGCTGAAACGAAACAGTGGGTTACCATTCTTATTTCAAGTATAAATACAGTTCAAATCAAAATCACGAACACGTGAGTGGTTAAGTAAATTTCGAGAAACCACAGTTTGTCCCAACGTACTTAGGAGTACGAATAGCAGGTGCCTATAGCACCAAAGTCAATGTTTTGCAGAAAAAAAATAAACAAAATTTATAGTGTCCCAAAATTTGGTAAGGAAAAAAAATCAGGTGCGTTACATTCATAGAAAAAACATTAATTCTAGAATGTAACGAAACTGAGATGGATAATTTGGAGAAAAATAGTGGCTCATAATTTTCTTAGTATAGAAAATTATTTCTCAGGTGCGTTAAATTCATAGACATAAAAAAAAAATACTTAAAAAATTTTACGAAACTGAGATGGAAATTTGAGACATATTTTATCTTATATAAGGTTCGAATCTATAAACGATTCTGAGTAAATGGTACAAAACAAAACATCAATATAAAAAAATTAAAAAACCAAAGGTATTTTTTCTGCACATCACCCTGACTTGGCACACCGAAAGCCTAAATTTCCCGCCGAGCTGTCTTCAGTGTTGTGCGACCGCGCAGAGCATCTGTACCGATAGCAGTAAGACTTATGGCACAAATAGGATCCACCTTTTTTTACCTTTTCTTTTGGCTGAAAAAAAAACATTAATTATTAATTTGTCGTCAACACGTTTCTTGTTTTAATATAATTAAAATAATTTATTTTAGGCATCAGTGACCTCATGGAATAGAGTAATGGTTACAACATCTATACGATTATAAAGACATTAAAATATTTTCAAAAAAATTAGTAATAAGAACTATTTGAAAGTCATTGTCGCACATCCCACGATTGAAAAAATATTTTTTGGATTTTTTGCAGGTACATTTGTATGTGTCGTTGTGGCTTCATCACATCAAAACGGCTAAATGGATTTTAACAATTTCTGGTATATGAGTAGCTGGGCATCCACAGCAGACACAGATGGTTATAGGACACTTTACTCAACTATAGGTAGGTACTAAAAAAAAGAGGATTATATTTTTTTCTCATCCGCTCACGAAGTTGCGGGCACCTTCTAGTGTATAATAAAAAAAACGGCCGAGAGCATGTCGGACCATGCTCAGTGTACGGATCCGCAGCCGTTCATAGGAAAAATGCACACTACAGATGAAAAAAATACGATATGGAAAAGTTCAATAGCCAAAGAGCGTATCTCCACGGCACATGCGTCCTTTTGTTGAGAAGCGCCGTTTTTCGGCAATAACTTAAAAACGGCATATCCGATCATGTTGAAATCAATTTTAGTTGAAAATATTTATTAAACTATATCTTTGTATTTTTTTCATATTTTTTGGACATAACGTTTAGAAAATAGGGGGGCACAATTTATGCCACTTTCGGAGCGATTATTTCCGAAAATATCCACTAAATCAAAATTTTTTTTAGAAACCTACGATTTTAAAAGTTCTGTCGAAATATGTTAAGGTTCTGATTGAATAATTCGATTTTGCATAGCGTCGGTAGCTTAATAAGGCCTCTTGATTGTCACTGGAAGTTCGCTTCATGCTGTTACATTCCCTCAAATATCGTATAACAAAAGAGCAAGAGGGAGCTGAGGGAGAAAGCGCGATAACGACTCGTAATTTTAAATTTAAGACACCCATAGTATACTCACACTATCATCAGACCAAGTGTCTTCAGTCCACTCCCATACATTTCCAGCCATATTATAAAGACCAAAACCGTTTTCCTCGAACATGTTCACAGGATTTGTACCAATGTAACCATCTTTTGCAGAGTTGTGACTAGGGAATGTGCCCTGCCAAATGTTTGCCCTGAAAATAGAAAAGATATTAACTAGGCATGACAACATACCATCAATAATGCTAAACATATATATGTATAATATAGAATACGGATACAAATGAATAATCTAATTTTATTTAACTATCAGGTACCTACATAGAACAAGGTTAGAGCTGAGTCTAGGACTAGAATGACTTCAAAATTTCAAATTTCCAAGTAATTTTAAATCAACACCCATTTCGTTAATTCACTGTCAAGAAACCCAAAAAAAATTGTATAGGAACTATTTTGAAGATATTCCAGAAATTTAAATTAAATGGAAGCATATGATCCTCTACATGACATCACTAAGCGAAAATGCGAGTCACAGGGCACAAGAAGAACAGAATTAAAATTTCTGTTATTTACAATAACATTTTTAAACAACCTGCTAGCGTTAAGTTTGGACGTCATTTGTATGCGACGCCATAGGTACTTACGAAGTGCAAACCTAACTCATCGGGCCGAGAGTTAAGTTGGGATAAGTGAAAGTCAGTCTCGCACATAACCAGTTTTTTTTATATGAAGTCAGAATAATTTGTAATAATAAAAATAATAAAGAGGCATAATAACAATTTATTTCTTTCAAAACAGTGATTACACACAAGGCAAGGTTGAGGCTTCTAAGTAGGTGTAATCAATCATACCTGTCCAATATTCTGAAATATTTCATACATCTTAATAAGCTTCCTCTCCAAGCCACACCGGATGCGTGCGCAGCACGTGCACGTGCGCGTGTGCATGGCGTGCATAGCACCCATGTCAAACCGAGAGCTGCGCACGCAGAGCTGAGCACGCGTGCTGCCGAGCTGTGCACGCAACGGTGGCGCACGCTGCAGCACCGTTGCGTGACTAGCCGCCATTTTGTTTTGCGTACTCTTTTCATTATGCTCGATAGCAGTTCGTTAGACGAAGAAGAAGCTTTACTGCTTCTACTTTCAACTCAAAAAACTCGTGCAGCGCCAAAAAGACTGTGGGTTCATGACATAAATGCAAGCAGACAAAAATACAGTGAATATCACAACCTGTGCCGCGAACTAGAATCGTATGAAGATCGTTTTTTTTGGTATATTCATATGTCCAGAGCTTCTTTTGAAGAACTCCATGGTTTGTTGGAGCCTTGTATATTGAAAAATGGTACGAACTACAGGAAGGCTAGTTCCCATAACAAGTTTTTATACGGCGAGTTTTTATAATGTTTGTGTTTTTGGTTATAAATACATTCGTATTTGCGCACAGGTTCTATATTTTTTCCTTTTATTTGGCAATCCATTACAAAAACCTCCACGCGCCCCGGCCAAGTTGTAAATAAATACAAGAGAGCTGTACAGCACCTGCGCAGCACCGAGCAGTGCGTGTCCCGACCTGTTCGGTTCGCCGTCTCATAGGGAACGCCGGTAAATACAACGTCATCACAGCACTGCGCTGCGTGAGCGCGTGCACGCAGCACGCAGCCGGTTTGTCTCGACGGAGCTGCGTTGCGTGCAAGTCACGCGCACGTGCACGCCACGCAAGCGGTGTGCCATCCACTATGACATTTCATACGATACAACGCGCACGCCACGCACACGCGCACGTGCACGTGCTGCGCACGCATCCGGTGTGTTTCGGCCTTAGGCGTTGCTGGCGTGGTAGGCATGACGCAAACGACACCTTTAATTTAGGTGTTCTTGACGTTCAGAGGGTTAAAATGTCATATGTCTTGTCATATTCATTAGGACAGAATTCATAAAGTAAAGAACGAAAACATTAGACAACAAACCAAACTCACCGATGCTCTCAGGCACACACTTCTCACTGAAGTGGAGATGGGCCGGACATGTATCACGATACACACATAGAAGATGGACCATAGAAGCCACACAATGGAAAGGATCAAAGGGAAAAAGGAATGTAGGTCGACCAATAAGGCGGTGGGCTGATGACATCATACATGTGACAGGAAACAACTGGTTCAAGTCTGGCAAAGACAGAGAGTCATGGAAGGAATTGGAGGAGGCCTTTACCCAAACAGGGGTCCATGTTTCAATAGAATAAATCAAACATTAATTTAAGGTAGTTTATGTAGAACCAAATTTGAAATATAGAATAAATGGCTTTTTTTATTTATTTATTATTCATTAGGACATTCACTGCTGGCAAGAAATATATGCATCTGACAATGCTTGTATACAACAATGTGTCTAAAATTATAATTCAAACATTTCCTCCTAATATTGTTATTCAATGACTAACATTGTATGCCATAATTAGGTATTATTTTCTAATATTTGAGAAACTTACATATGTTTTCTATCTGGGAATAGTTTGTCTCCCCATGGATACTTAGTCCCACGTTTGCCACCGCGGCAGGCTGCCTCCCACTCACTCTCAGTTGGAAGCCTTGCTCCTCGCCACTTGCAGTAGGCTTGAGCATCTCTCCATGACACATGGATCACTGGATGGTCCATGGAGTCTTAATAATGAAAAACACATTAACATATAACTTCCAGAAGTTATTGTAAAAGTTATTGTACAAGAAATCAACTGTCAACCACACATTTATAACTAGACTATTATAAAGTTGTAAAAATGATGTCTGTATATTGAAGATATTTTCGAAATAATGATTGTTACGGACTATTTGCAGGTCACTAAATTGACAAATATTTTTTTTAGATTTTTCGTATGTTTGTATGTGTCGTTGTGGTTTCATCACGCTAAATGTGCTAAACAGATTTCAACTATTTTTGGTACACGGGTAGCTGGGTATCTCCAGATGGTTATAGGATACTTTTTACCCAACTATGCTAAAAAAAGGGGTTATAACTTTTTCTCCTCCACAAACGAAGTTGCGGCACCTTCTAGTACTAATATAAAGTTGTAAAAATTAAATTCGTATAGATTAGAGATATTTTCAAAAAAAATATTGAAACGGACTCAGTGGAGTAAATCTTGTTGAGGAGCCCGTATGAAGTATAAAGATTTTTGGACGACGCTCAGAATCAGAATCAAGTGTTATGATGTATTATGATGTATGGGCTATGACAGTTGATTCGGATACCAATGGTAAAAATTTTGTTAGGCAATAACCCCCCCCCAGTGAGTTACATAGATACTCTTTATTAGTGCTCAATGGATTTGCTAAATATGTATAAGTTATAATTATTACCTGCAATACTAGAATTCGGACCAAAAGGGTGTCTCCAATCAGCTCCATCTACTTTGTACCACCATGGAGCCTGCACCACTCTGAAGTCTTTTAATTCTTCTCTGAATGTTGCATTTAAAAACAATGTGAAAACAAAACTATCTCCGAAAGTTTCAGCTTCAGTCTTATAGTTCGTAGAATTAACGAATTTTATAAAATCCCTGTTAGAGACTTCATATTTATCCAATAGGAATGTTTCTAATTTGATTATTCTTTGAGGTCCCTCTTTGTCCGTTTGGATCATAATATCGTCAGTACCGAGTTGGTAGCGTCCCGAAGGCACAGTAACCATGTCAGTGGACGGTTCATTTTCAGCAATTGGGCTATTGGAGGGGCAGTGATCGACATCTGTTTGCTGTGCATCTTCTAAATATTTGCTTTGGATACCGCCAGCTTGCGCTCGATGAACGTTACATCCACACTGACTATTTTCATTATAAACGTATTCAACATTTAGAATACAAATCAGCGATAATATTATTAACATCACTGGAACCGTCGTAATTCAGTGCTTGAACAGCATAAAAAATATCACAACCGAGAAATCCTTATCACTTCAAAGTTCATCAACGTAAATGTTGATTTTCTTGAGACAAATCAATTTATTTGATTACGAAAACAATTAATAAACAAATTAAACCTAAATCTTGACTCCCTTTAACCTCATTGTTGACTCACAGACTGACAGACAGCTGACAGTGACACTCACAGTTACACGTAAGGATACACGCTCACGTCACTGTCAATGTCTGTCAATTTTAGCATGCCGGCTTCTGCCCGGTGTACACACTCGTCGTTACTGGTGTATACGAGTCTGGATACTGAAAAATAAGACTGGATCCACCGCGAAATTTAAAAATGTAGCTGTGGTGTGCCTTTATGAGCTAGAGTTAAACAAATTCAGTGCTTTTGTCATTAATTATTAACTTATTAATTAATGAGAAACGCATTAAAATGTGATCTAGCTCATACACGCACACCGCAGTTAACTTTTAAATTTGGCGGTAGATTCCAGTCTCATCATGTAAAAATGAAATTATTGAAGATATTACAAAAGTATAAGTTAAATGGGCTAATTGAAGGCAAACGAGTTGAAAATTATATTAGTTTTATTATTTAACCGACTTCAAAAAAAAGTTCGCAATGTGACCCGTATTTTTGTATCAGTTATTTCGCGTTTGGATGAACAGATTTTGTAGCGGTTTCCACAAAAGAATTTGTTACATTCAAGAGCAGGTTTTGGTATACAACAAATGGATATCACCAAATACACACATTGATGTCACCAAACAACTAAGTGTAGTTTTTGAATTCTTGCAGTCGCAATTAAGTGTATTGGATGTAAGTTTTCGTATGATACCATGCTGATCTCGTCAGTTATGTTATGAGCCACCAAATGCACCACTTTTGTCGCTCTTGCTCGAGCCTGTGACTCGTAGTAGTGGAGCCCAAGCGGGGAAAATCGGTAATAATCGTGTTTTCTCGTGACAATGCGCGCCGTGTCCAGTCCAACCATCTAAACTCTGAATTTTATTTCAAGACCAAAATCTGACAGTTCTCATCTTGATTATTTCATCAAGTAAACATTATTTCATAAAAATATGAATGAGAAATCGTTTTACCAGTAATATTAGGGTAAGTTTTGTTGATAAAAATACTAACACTTAAACCAGTATGGAGTGATCACAGCGAAAGTGCGCCCGTTGACGTTAAATTTTTGTCTTGAATTAAAAATCAGAGTATAGTGAGGCTCTCGAGGTGCTGGTCGAGACTATTTGCTATACGGCGATGGCTGATTCAAGTATCTGGAACGGAGACAGCATCCTGTCCCGGTACTCAGACAGGTGGATTCCCCCCTCTGTAGCCCCTTAGTAGGCGCGCATGCAGTTCTCATTCATAGCTGGAGTCCATCGCATGCGCCGCTCTAAGACGTGTCGGGAGCAGTCGCAAACTCGTCTTCCGACGACGATGGCGAGGAGCTAGAAGGTCCGGGCGGAGGTGTTGGGCGTGCGGTGGGTGTCGCTGATTGTACTTACCTATACGGCTTTTTGAACCCGTAATCATTGCTATTTTCCTATTCCAGTGTTCGTATTTCTATATTTTCGCCGTGTTGACGTATGTCAAAATTAAATAGAAAAACTGGCGAAAACGGGGTTAAAACAAATAAATGTAAATATACAACAATGACACAATGAAAAATTGCGGTGTTTATTATGTATTTAGGTACTTTTTGACAGAAATTTGCTTTACAGGGTAGGAATAGAGACGGGATAGGGACTGGATAAGGATAGGGGTGGGGTATATAAAAATATGTTGTGATTTTCTTTGGGTAGTTTGAAGGCATTCCTTAAAAAAAATTAAGTTACTTAAAGAAAAAATTAAGTTAGTTAGCCTGGGAGTCCGTGATATCGCCGATAAGTTAAGGAAAGCAGGATGAGGTGGTATGGACATGTTAAGAGGACGCCACCTGATTACGTCGGCAACGTTGTGCTCGATTTGTCTGTCTCCGGAAAAAGACCTAGAGGGCGACCGCAGACCACCTGGACAAACGTGTTGCTGACAGACATGAGAGAATGCAATGTTTCCGGAGACGACGCCAGGGATAGAGCAAAGTGGAGGAGGAAGATAAGGAAGGCTGACCCCACCACCGTGTGGGATACATAGTCGGGAAGAGACACCAAGTATTTTTTTTTTTCGTTCGTCCTTCTGGACAGGCTACGACCATAGGCCATGCTGCCTCGTGAGACAAAAAAAGAAATTAAGTCACAGATGGATTTCAACTATTTTGGTACACGCGGGTAGCTGATCGTGCAGAAATGGTTTGGTTATAGAACTTTTTACCCGCCTACACTAGAATAATACAGAATCAATAAAACCAACAAAGTACAGTTATTTTTTTATTGTCTAACGAAATAACTTAAAGAAACTGTAGTCTGACATAGCTGCTGTTAGCCGAATATAATCCTGTAGAAGAATGAAAACACCAAAAAATAAAACGTGTATTTCAGACCTGTCCAAAATAATACAGAATACAACGGTGGCGGCGGAACCCTGCAAAAGAAATAGTTAAATGTACTTATTAACGTTTATTTAACTTTCTCCTACCTTCCGCGACAAAGATATCAGGCGGGCCGAATCTTATACATGCGGCTTTCTCTCAGGCGCGGCCAGTAGACTTATGATGGCACGCATTTTATCGTTGGATAAAGCATCTGACACTTACTGACAAATATGTAATTGCGAAAGTGACGGATGCTATATCGATGGATAAAATGCAAACCACCATAAACCTACAGGTGACAGGTGAGTCAAAACCATTTGGTCTAGAATAGCCACTGCTTCTCTTGATGTTATCGCTCACTGTACAGAGACAACTACAAAGAGATGCACCTTTCAAGGAATGAAGTGAAACAGTAGATACATCTTCTTGAAGTTAACTGTACAGTACCTGCCTAGGCAAATTGTAAGTATGTTATTAGGCTTATTATTATAGCAGGTTTAATTCGATTGTAACTTGCGACCATTGGGGTTCGATAACAGGGCTTTATGAACAATCCACTTCTAGGTACTAGATCAATGCTGCAATGCTCGCGTTCAACAAACACAAATTATTTTATTACAAGTAAATAAGTAATTAATAGACAGCCATATTTAAACAAAATCAAAATAAAATATTACGACATGTCTTACCTTGATTATGAGATGGGTGCTTTAGGATTTGAGTGCTTAGCAATGAATTATGAACTGAAAATAAATAGATAAACAAAATTAATCTTAGTCGTACAATCTTTGAAAATAAATCTTTGTGGAAACAAAATGAAGGTACGAAAGGTAGGAATGCAGGAAAGAATACATCTTCCTTTGCACTTTGACCTGATAACTGCTCCGTTTTAAAAATAGTGTACGTTACAAAACGTAATATTTTTTATAACTTTAGGACTGACTAATATCTTAAATAGGTAAGGTATGTGACAAAGTGTGTACGACCGTGATTCTACATGAGCACTAAAATGACACCACGACCGTTTAACTACAGTGAGGAACAAGCGAATAGCTTGATTTCCCTGGCTACGAATAGAGTGACACTGACTAGGAAAGATACGTGTCTATCAGAATGGCGTTATAGTCACCGGTCTTTCTCAATACAAGAAATGTACGGTGATCTTTCTTAGACAGTCTCACTCTATTACCTCCATACTCTGTTCTCAGAAGCTTGCACTTTTTACACAATATTCAATTAAAAACACCATGCTAGAGAGTCTCAGATGAGTTCGCAGGAATATTACCAGGGTAATCGAATGTACGAAGAAAATTAGACTTAGATAATGTATTTAGGTTAGGTTAAGTCAATATATTATAAAAGTATATCTACATTGTGATTTACATGCACAAGTAGTTTAATATGAGATCCTACTCTTACTAAGTATTCATTAACAATATGTGCATAATCAAAAAAAATCATTGCGAGTCCTTTTTCGGTGAAGACAAATATTTTGCTACTGAAAGACAACAACACAACACTATGCATTTGCACAACTTACGAAAGAAGTGGTATGATATCCCGTTGAGTCATTTTGCCGTAGTATTTCGCGATGCCATCAACATGGCCCATTCCCACAACGGCCAACACGCGCGGGTTATTGCCAGCTGTAGACAGATGTATTGTTTAGATGATCATTCATTAATATCACTGCTGTGAGCGTATAAACCGCTGTTATCTCTTCTAAGTGTCATTATTGACGGTACTGAGGAATTATAATAAAAATTTCGATAGCCCCAAAACTCTGGAAAAAAATGAAGACGCAATTTAGCAATAATACCTACAGTCACGAAAGTCAGGGTGACTGAAACACTAGTAGAAATGTCCATTAGTAGGCGCGACCCAGTAGCCTTACTATTTCGTTACTACGCGGAGTATACCTAAGAGGGCTACTCCGAATAGTCCTAAGATATAAATTTAATCTACGTGCCGGCCGTCGCGCTCATCCAAACTAGATTATTTAACTGGAGAATGTGAGGGATGGCTTAATACGCACAAATAGTTTGTAATAATCATACGTGTACCAACTATTTACATGAGGGGATGTACATACTTGGTACTTGTATGCCACTTGATCAGACCCGCCCGGTCCATACAGCTGCCGTGGGCGATACTTTACCTCGATTGTACACTGTGTACATGCCCTTTATATACAATACTAGCTTCTGCCCGCGACTTCATCCGCCTTAAATTCGTTTATCGCGGATAAGGGTATTTTTCCGGGATAAAAAGTAGCCAAAGTCCTTCCGCGGGACCCAAACTATCTCCATACCAAATTTCATCCAAATCGGTTCAGCGGTTTAAGCGCGAAGAGGTAACAGAAGGACAGACAGACACACTTTTCATTTATAATATTAGTATGGAAGTATGGAGTAGTATGGACTCGTGAAAAAAGGATGCGTCTCACCTATTGTAGTACGGTACGTGGCAAACCTATACTTACCGCTACGGACACACTCCTGCAAGGAGTAAGCGAGACACCTGTCTCGTTCGTCGACGAACACGTGAAATATCTTCTTGAACGCAGGAACATCTCGGGTGATCTCCTCAAACTGAGCTGCTACGAAGTCTTTATCTTTATATTTCTCCAGTTGGTGTTTGCTGAAAACACAATAAGTGTTACTTCTACTCAAGCCAATACAACTAAGAGTTCGACCAACTTCAAAGAAAAGTGGTGATGGTCTGTCTAGGCATTTATAACCAAAACAACCGCTGAAAGAGGCGTCGCGGATATGGTTTCTACAAAATTGACTTACATTAACCTTTACTTGCCAATATATACATACTCTAATGGTTTCGATGAACTCGACGACGTTAGATGATACAGTACTTGACCCAGTTCAAAAACACTCAAAGATTGAAAGGCTCTGGATATCGTTATTTGTATCGGTCTATCGCCAAGATAAAGTTTGCAGCCTGGTATTTTCTTCATCTGCAATATCGAAAGGCTCTATAAATATTATACCTACTCTCTTAACGTACATCACTTTGAAGAGATACAAATTAGTCTAATTTGAGGGAAAACTCTCTCGGAAAGATCCATCTTAATGAGGAATATATACGAAGGCGGTGTGTGAGCCGGTGGTACACTGACATATGGTAGTGGTACATTTTCCGAGCCTATTTCCCATTTGATTTGGGGGCGGCCTTCCAAAACTTTATTGTTAATTGAGTCGGTTAACTTCAAACTCGGGTAAATCCATTTCTAACATTTTTAAAGATTTTTATATATAATAAAAGGTTAAGAAATTAGTTTCGTTTCTATTTCATGGGTTAAGTATAATTTCGTGTAGTTTTTGAGAAAAATAAAGTTAAGATCACAATATTTTATCAAAATCAGGTAAATCCATATGACAGTTTATTTCAAATGAAGGCAAGTCCATCAAAGCCAATCAGCGAAAGAAGTTTGTTCAATATGGCTGTCAGTTGACGTCAACTCTGCGTCAATAAATCTATATAAATCCAGGTCTGTTAAATCAAAATTATACAAATACACACTGAGTGTTTTCAAAGATATATAAATTGCAAACGATTATATCAAATGAAGGTAAATCCAATCAATTTTTTTTTTAACGAATACACTTGTTTAGATGGTTTTTAAGCTGAAATTGTCGAACAGGATCGATTTTTCATTCTTTAGCCATAATAAAAATAATTTGCCTTTCAAATCACCGAATTATCACTTTTTTTCAATAATCTCCCAAGTGGTTAGAGTGGATTTATCTGAGTTTGAAGTTAACCGACTCAATTCTAGGCGATATAGGATGGACTGGATATATATGATGATGCGAACAAAGTCATTCCTACCTCATGGTAGGCTCTGCGGAACTCTCCGCCGGGCGCTACGCCCAGCTCCTTCGCTATGTCGGCATATGTTTTGAGCAGCATAGCGTGCAACATGCCGGACACGACGTTCTGCCCCTTCATTGCCTGTCTGAAACACACGACCAAGTGCAGACACATGATTTCATTGGGGGGCAATTCCTTCAGAATTCCTACAAGTCCTTTAGAGGGGTGCATTTTTTGTGATTTTAACTACTTAAAGAAAAATGTCTGTCCTACCTTACTGGAATTTACATACTGGAACTGTGTCTATTAGTTAAAAGGCACGCAGATTACTTATTTTACTGAGAAAGTCACGCTTAAAACTAAAATATTTGCCCATAATACTAAATTAGTTAACAAATATTTAAATTTATTTTAAATGCCAAAATATACATTCAGTACCGTAGTATACATATTATTATTCCTGTATGCTGGTATGCTCGTAGAGGGCAGCTGTTGATAAGTATCTTATGTTACCATCCTCTGAGACTATTCTATTATTAATTATTTTTAATTAATCTAACTATTGTATACGCATTTCAGTTTCCTTTACTGTACCTACGTTTACATTAAAATGGGATAGGTACTTACTTCATTTTGGCTGAATCAAAATTTTTGGCGTCCTCTATGAACTTTTTTTCGTCTAGCTCCAAGAGTCCGACTCTTTGGCGACATAGCTCAACCAAAATTCCGTTAGGGTTCAAGACCTTTACTATCTGATAAAATAAAAAATACTGGTTGAAACTTATACCTAGTATGCAAATACTTAGTGTAAGTTAAGTCGTGTCGTGGGTACACATTAGGTACCACGACAATACGGGACTAAATTGTGTATCCAAGAAACCAATTACATAATTATATATTTGACAGTATTATAGGCATAGGTATAATTCTCATTTAAACTAATAGAATTTAATTAGATCCACGTTTCGGATGTGGCGTTTCCTCCATGTTCTCGAGGAGACGTAGTGAGAGGCGAGTATCAATATCCTAGCCTGACCAGTGAATCGTGTAAACAAAAATAAAACCGGCCAAGTGCGAGTCGGACTCGCGCACGGAGCGTTCCGTACAAATTTTTACTTACCCTAACTTTATTACCCGGTGCAAACTTAACGCAACCGGGTTGTTCAAATAGGTTTTTTGCAAATAAAAAATAAATAGCTAGTTAGAGACATGGCTATAAGTTTCGTGTCATATTTATGTTTATTAATAAAAATTGTGAAAATTACAACATTTTCGCTTGGTAAACTTCGGAGATAAAGGGGGGGAATGGTGGTTTTTTTTTACATTTTCCTTAATAAAACAAAAACTAATCACAATAAAAAAAAAAAAAAAAAATTGTTCAAAAATCTGCAGGCCCTTCCATTTGACCCAGTAGCTAGACTTTTAATTTTTACCCCCCTCATATTTCGTCGTTTTTTTAGAAAATAAAATATTTTTAAATATTTCCTGTGCAATACTTACATGTGGGCTGACCATGTTTATAAGTATTCCAAATTTCAAATACAAATAGTTTTTGAGATATGGCGCTTTAATAGTCGGACAGACAGACAGACAGACAGAGTCGCACCATAAGGATTCCTTTTGTACCTTTTTGGTACGGAACCCTAAAAATGCGGCAAATTCAAAAGTCATCGGCTGGCAACGACGGGTTGGATAAAAACTTGGTAGGTATTATAGTGTGACAGCTTTTTTGATAAGTAAAATTGTTGCCATATAAAAAAAAATGTGTGACACCACTCGCTAGTCAAACTAATAGCCGCGCGAGTTTTTCGAGTTATTAGAATTATTGTTATTTTAAAGATATACTTGGGACACTTCCTCCACGGATTTTTTGCTAAAGTGCACTGTGCCAAGTAAAACGACAGTCGCCTTCCCGTCATTTTGCAAAACAGACGCGGAGGCAGGTAGCTGTAGAGAGCCATTACTTAGGTTCCTGGTTACTATGAAACTTGCGGCCGAAACTGCAACATAGAATTATAGTATTAGTCATATAAACAAATTCGAGAGAAAAGCGATTCGAATTAAATCTTCTCAGAAATTCCCTTCATACACAGGTTTGAATCTATCAACAGCGCCTCCCAAGAAAATGAGAAAAGAGACCCCTGTTCAAAGCGAGCAACCTCTAACTGAGAAAGAAAGACCATTACGAACTAACTAGTGAAGCCTTATCAACATGCCCAAGCAGTAATCACAAACCAAGAAAAGGCAAGCACTGGGCATGGTCTATTTGGGTGCGTGAGCATGTGTGATAACGGTCACGGTTTTGATTTTTACGACATAGCTTCGAGAGAATATTCGTAATGATCCGTCTTTCTATTTTTCTTGGTCTATGAAACCCTATAAGTAATTTAATGCTCACTTTTTTTAAACCATTGTAATAATATAATGATGACTTACAATTATTGTTCGTTTGGAGAATCTTGGGTAACAGAACATCTTCCGCTAAATGCCACAACAATTTGCCGGTATTTGCCCATATTTGATACCGCATCTCATAATTGATTACAAATATTAATTACTCAATAATTTTGGCATGTTCCGAAATATTTTAGTAGCCTAGTAGTGGTATTCTCTTTAGCATCCCGAATTTATTCAATTTTGTGCATGTTTTTCAATAGTGTGATGACATATTAATGTAACGTACGTCAAATTGATTTTGTGTTTCAAACTGGCATTGAATAATAAGTGCCAGTAAAAATAACGCAGATGTTCAGGTCTTTTTTTAATCCAAATACAAAAGGCCTAATACCATGTAGGTGTGATTCGATGACTACAAAATGTGTTTGCATGTAATATGAATAATTTAGTCACCTACCTAGTATACAACTTATTTAGGACATATCTCACGTTTACACGTCAAGAAGACACATATGTGGCACGACTTGTAGTGCAGCGAAAAGTTGAAAGCACAAGAGCGTGCTAGGTCACCAATGTATTGGACCGACTAAGATGAAACTGTACTCAACGATCTACTCCACGAAGAAATAAATAAATATCAGGGTCAATCTTATACAAATCGACCTAGTCCCAAACTAAGCAAAGCTTGTACTATGGGTACTAGGCGACGATATACATAATATATAGAAAAATTATAATACTTAACTACATAGAAAACATCCATGACCCAGGAACAAACATTCGTATACTTATTTGTACTAATATACGAGTAGAGCTCAGTACGTGAGCATTGGCAATTGTGAAGCTTGCCACCAGCCACCATCCCAGGTGTGACGACCACGTCCAACGACGAAGAAGATATAACGCACAAGAAAAAAAAACCACGGGGAATGGAACCTCGTGTTTTACATCCATATCACCATCTCAAACAGCGGAGCGTTAAAATAACCCCATCAAAAATATAAACGTGTAAGAATGCAAAGGTTGTTAACAATGTTAACGGTTTCGCTAATAAAAGAAGGGAGATCTAGCTCCAATCTCTAAGATTTGAACCTAAATCCTAATTTACTTAGCTGGATGTTTAGCCGCCAGTTACTGTTTTCTTCAGTCATTTCTGTGATCGCTCGACGTCATTGTCGAAAATGGTCCGTTTAAGGATGAATCGGAGCGTGTCTATGACCCCTTAATGCATAAATCCGGCCATCTGGCTGCACCATTAGTAGTTCTCATGCAAGTTGCAGTTAGGTTCTTTCCTACTCTGAAATTCAGCATTCGAAGTTCGTATCGCGCCATCTCGCTCACTGAGTTTAACATGAGAGCGAGAGGGATGGCATGTTACGAACTTCGAATTTCGAGATTTAGAGTAACCTCTCTGTAGTCAAAATAAATGATCCCACGCTTTCAGTTAAATATTTCTGAAAATAAGCAGGTAACATCTATGAAAACTTATTTTTAGGCCTTTGTCGATTTTAGAATGTTAAAAAACTAAAAATAAACAGACGATTTGAATTTGACCATATAGTATAATGACGTCATAAATATGGTTTTCTTTGAAACTTCATATTCTGATACCAGCCAGCCAGTTGACTCGCGTCAATGTGTAGACAAGTATGATGTGCAGGTAATAGAAAAGAGGGGTTACTCCGAAATTCACTCGTTTTCGGCCGCCCAACCGGTGGGCGTAGCCAAGTGGGCGTGGGCCGCCTGAAAGTTTTAACGCTAGAGGGCTCCTCCGCCGAACGACGATTAGGGCTGGAGCAGCGGCAGAAGCGGCCGAATGTCTAAAAACAAATAAATACAGTGGCCTTGGCGCTGAGTATTTTATTCCTTTTGCCGTCGAGACCCTGGGTCCGTGGGGCCCCAGCGCATTAAGCCTCTTCAAAGACGTTTCGAAGAGGCTTACAGAAGTCACTGGCGACCGGAGAGCTGGCGGTTTCCTCGCTCAAAGAATCAGTCTGGCGATTCAGCGAGGAAACACCGCCAGCATCTTCGGTACAATGCCGCAGGAACCATTTTTAGATTTAATTTAGATTTATTTTGTTTTAGTTTAGGTAATTATATTTTTAGGTTAAGTTTTATTGTACTATGCAATAGATTGTTATTATATCGTGTTGTTTATTAAATTACAATAATTCCAGAAGATTCCAGATTTTTCGTTTGGTAAACTTTGGAGATAAAGGGGTGGGTATGAAATTTACGCACAATAAAAACATAACAAAAATATGTACAGATCAAGCCCTTTCATATGATACCCACTTGACCTAGGGACTACTTTTAATTTTTGCCCCCGGCCATATTGGTCGTTGTTTTAGAAAATATAATACATTTTATAATGTTTCCTTCCCAATACATGTGGGCTGACCCATATTTATAAATATTCTAAATATGGCGCTCTAATAGTCGGATAGACATACAGACAGACAGACAGAGTCGCACCATAAGGGTTCCTTTTTTACCTTTTTGGTACGGAACCTTAAAAAGGATAGACCATTGTCTTTTTTCAAATTGCCTAAGATTACGGGCATAATGTTAGAAATACTTTAAATCCATGACTGTTACTTGTCCCAACCCTAGCGCACGCATCGATCACGAGAAAGTAATTTCGGCTCTGAGCTTACGTCATAAGTGTTATTTTAGTAATACTTTTATAATATCTAGACACGCGGCAGCGTGTCAAGCCAAGATCAAGCAAAGGAACTGGCTACCAGCGCCGAGTGTAATATTACACGAACCACTTGGTGCCACTTTTGACCCTTCTATAACTCAAAACCTCTTTAACGTAAACACATACAACTACGTGTGTTTAATTACATCCATAAGGACATCTAGAAGCCCAAATTTCATGAAGCTACCTCAAACGGTTTTAAAGATATGAAGATCAAAAGGTCATAAATTTTAGCACTGACTGACTGACATATATGTAATACCTAAACCTAACCTACTTTCAGGTGACCTAGAAGGATGAAATTTGGAATCCAACTCGGTAATTGTGTGTAAGCGTAGGAAAAAATCTAAAAATAAAAAAAGTTAAAAAATAGGGCGTGTCCCCATACAAAAACT
The DNA here is from genome assembly GCA_905404275.2 of Hedya salicella. Lineage (NCBI taxonomy): Eukaryota > Metazoa > Arthropoda > Insecta > Lepidoptera > Tortricidae > Hedya > Hedya salicella. The sequence goes on along the minus strand of FR990100.1, from coordinate 17,365,980 downwards.
TTTTTGACGTGATAACGTCTTGTAAATCGATGAACACCGTCTGCATCTACGAAAAAGTGTCACGAGCCGCTCGTTACATTGCGATTGCGACTGTGCGACTGCGTACAGGGTAGGTGGGTAGGTAGGTAGTACGTAGCCCATATCTATGACGCGCGGTCATCGTTTCGAGTGCAAGCGAGAGCGCGGAACAAGCGATAGAGAGGCATGATCGGCCTAAGCGTTCGGCTTCCCTTTCACGTTATCACGTAAAATTATCGTCCGTAAACCGACCTATCAGACAACAAATTTTTTATTTTATTGTATCGTTGGAACCGTTACAAGCAGATATTTGAAACTATCCCAATATATGTATTATTATATTTGCTATATAACAGAAATATAAAGTTAAGTCAAAAAATAAGTGGTGTCCCCATACAAAAAACTTGTAATACGCGCTGAACAACCGGCCAACGGTGTGTCGTCATACACAGAACAGAAGTAAATCTACATAAAAGCGCTCCCGAGCAACACATAAACATGGGCACCGCTTACGAATACCGATTTAGTTATTTATTGTTTTATTACATTTATGTTCATCCTGCTTCTTTCTCAACGATTAATTGAATGATTGTCATTAAATCTAAATACCTGCCTAGTTTTCTTTATAAAAAGTAATGATATCCCACCAAAAACATAAATGTAAAAGAGGAGAGCCAAGTTCAATAAAAAAATTATGCTTGGCTGTGGGCTTGGCCGCAAAAAGAATGGAGATGTAAATGACTGCCAAGTTCTATGCAACATTCAAATATGTATTTATAGGAACAAAATAACATTATGAACTAGCATTAAACTCTATTTCTTTGCTTTATTAGATACCTATAACAATTGCTGTTATTTAACAATGTGAGATCTTAAAGTAGGTTAGATTTGACACCGTCCGACGTCCGACCGTCAACGATTGGTGCAATGGTGTCATGGAGCACCTGGTTTTGTAGCGTCCGACGTCCGACCGTCAACCATTGGTGCAATGGTGTCATGGAGCACCTGGTTTTGTACCCTTCAACGGCCAAGTCACACAACATTAACTATAATAATAAAAAATCGCAGTAAAGAACCTTAGACTTGGCACGACTTTGTCTAGATTTCATTACTTTTAGGAGATAAATAAGCAGCTCCATCGAGACTTGGCTAGTTTTTTACAGAATGCTTTTGGTGGGATTTATTGCACAGGAAATATTTAAAAATGTATTTTTATTTTCTTAAAAAAAAGACGAGGGGGGGGGGGTAAAAATTAAAAGTCTAGCTACTGGGTCAAATGGGATATCATATAAAAAAAAAACAAAAATCATTTATTTCAGAGTGTGACTCCATATTTTTGTTAGTAACAATGAACTTAAATCTAGTGTTAAAACTGTAGTAAATAAAATAAACTAAAACTAAACATCTCCCAGACAGAGAGAGAGAGAGAGAGACACAGAGAGGGTCACAGGGCCGCCCCTCCATCCGCATGGAGTTTTATCCAGTTTTATCCATATGAAAGGGCTTGATCTGCACATTTTTTAACAATTTTTTCATTTTTTTATTGTGATTAGTTTTTGTTTTATTAAGGAAAACGTGAAAAGAAACACCAGTCCTTTATCTCCGAAGTTTACCAATCAAAAATTTTGAAATTTTCACAATTTGTATTAATAAACATAAATATTACACGAATATTATAGCCATGTCTCTAACTGGCTATTTTTTATTTTATTTAAAATAAACCTATTTAAACAACCCGGTTGCGTTAAGTTTTCACCTGATTTGTATGCAATGCCATAGATATCAGGTGCAAACTTTACTCAACCGGTACCGGGTAATAAAGTTAGGGTAAGTAAAAATTTGTGCGGAACCCTCGGTGCGCGAGTCCGACTCGCACTTGGCCGGTTGTTTTATAATTCATGTATATATTTTTTTCACGTGAAGTCACGTGACCGGCCATTAGTTCAGGACAAATTTCTTCGTAACATATTGCCCACATGGCCGATACCGCGAATTCTCGTAATTTGTGTTTCTAAGGCAATAAGCATTTATTTAGTAAAAAAACATCCAAAATGTAATTTATATAAACTTTTATTAAAATGAACATAGTATATAACTATGTAGAAATATGCATGATTATCATAACATAGGGCTAACAATAAACTTTTAGACTTAATAACTAAGAATAAAAACTTGGTTAGGTACACTTCGGTATTTTCACTTATTGTTAGAAAAGCCAGCGAACATGTGTAGATCAAAAAAACAATCAATACAAAACGGGGGTGAATTAGGGCATTGCTTGCATTCCATAGTAGTATTTACCCTTTTTTTATTTGAGTAACAATTTCTACAGTCCTTTCTGACCGTTACAGTAGCTTTTCTACCAGAGCTAAAGGAACGCTCTTTAGATTTTTCTATTTTAGTCATTCTGTGGTTTTGTTTTTGCTGAGAAGCCATAGTTTGTGGAGACGCCTGCGACACTTGTGGCCCTACTTGGCTTTCAGGCAAAAATGACTCAATTACTTGTTCTCTAAAATCATATAACGATAAGTTAGGGTTGTCTGTGTGTTTGTTGTAGAGTACTCGAGCATTTATCATGCTCATCATTAGAACATGTATGAAAATTTTCACGTACCACCTTAGAGTATTTCTTTCACAAGGGTAGTACCGGAGCATTTGGTCCTGTAGGTCTACGCCTGACATGTTTTTATTATACTGCAAGACAGCTAAAGGCTTCATAACAACATTGCCGCGTTTGTTGGTAACTTCCTGCATTTGATCCGCGAATTGCGTTGAGATATAATTTATTTCACTTTTGTACTTCCATTTTCCTATATGAACACCGTTACGATAACGTGATATATTTTCACCTTTTTTCAGTTTCTTGGAAATCACATCCGATGGGATGGGATCTTTGCGTTTCTTGTTCAGTAAGCCGGTGCAGTGAGTATTCTTATCCAGTAATTTGGTAGCGAAACTATAGATGTTATAACAATTATCCATAAAGACAGCGTGGCCGGAATCCAAATTACTTTGTAATAACTTTTCAATTTTTTTTTCAACGTGTCTTTCAGAAGTTTCATCCATCGTATTGTCAAAAACTTGAAGTCGTATAATGGCTCCATTTGGTTCTGCCAGTACGTAAAGTTTTATTCCGTTTTTGTGTCTTCCTTTTATGTATTGACGAATGATCAGGCGGCCACGATATAAAATCATATATTCGTATAAGGACAAATTTCTTCCAGGATAATAAATCTTGTCCATTGTGTTATTGAAGGTATTTATTATCAGTTTGCATTTATTTATGCGGGCAGGATCGTCGCCATCTTCAACAAAATGTAGGCACCGCAAAATAAGTTGGAACCTGTTTCTCGACATATATTCACAGAAAACTGACTTATATAATCGATGCGATTTCCAGTAATCAACCAAGCGGTTCATTTTCGCTGTGCCGGTGTGGTAAAGTAAACCAATAAATGTTCTCAATTCTTCTATAGTTAGTGGTTTCCAATGCGTAATACGAGAGCTACGATGCTGTGAAGAATTTTTCATGCTTTCTGCATATCGATTAGTACAATCGACGATTTTTTGTAGGTAATCCTCGGAGAGAAATAAATCAACATATCCTCTAGCATTATCTGGCGGTTGCACAAGTAGTTCATTTCTCTTGGTAAAAGAAAAATCTCTCAACGAACTGGAATCCGTAGTCCAACATGTCGTAGATGCTGCTCTGGATGGATGCTGAGGCACGGTCTGTGTCGTCCCTAGGGACAGCGCAGATGGCACAGGCTCCGCTGATCGACAGGACAATGGAATCCGATGGCTGGAGGCAGCGAGATGTTGGTCAGCCACAGCCTCTACCTCCTCCCCATCTTCTTCTTCAGATTCTGAACTACTTTCACCACCATCGTCGGCTATGTACTCAATGTCATCTACATCACTACCTGCATAATCATCTTCGTCGGACTCCTGTAATAATTCTTCCACTTCCGCACTTTGTAGTCGCTTTCTTGCCGAAACTCGCGATATACTGGACATTACTGACCTTTTTGCCGGTCTTGGGTTGTTACTCATTTATTGTCCAAACAAAACGAAAATATCCGAGAAACAACAAATAACATAAACAAAAACACACCTACAACGCGCGGCTGCGTGGAGCGAACTGGCGAGCGCGAGTATAATAAATAAAAGTAATTCCCTTCCCTAGTGGCCAAAACAAATACTAAAAGCCAATACCCTAAGGCCGCTATTTTATAGCCCATACTGAATTGTAAGGGACCATCACGTGACGTCACGCGACGTCGCGTGTCCAGGCACAGCGTAATTAGGCCGTTTCACGCGGCGTCGTGTGATGTGCCAATAGGGTACATGCATGAAATTTTTTTTATCGCTTTTCTTAACTAAATATCAAAATAACGTAAAAACCATTTCAAAATGTGAAATTAAAATCAAAATCGGCCAAGATATACGCATAAAATAAGCATTTTAAACTAGTAATTAGACATAGAGCTCCGATATGCACGTCATGGTGCACTCCAGCCATATAAAATGCATATTAAATTCCGTTTTGCTAGAACGAGATAGAAGGAAATGTTTGATGGCTTATCTTGGTTATTTTTATAGCTATTCGAAAAAATATTTTTGTCTACTGTTTTGTTACATTAATGAGTTTTAATAAAGTAAAAATAAAAATTCATGCATATTCCCTACTAACCCGTTAAGGGGTTTTCTGGTCACTGAGCATGAGACAAGTCACTAAATAAAAGTAAAGCACTCAAATCAAGTCTCTTTTATTTCTCTTTACAAAATAACTAACAAATAACAATAGGTTAAGGCAAAAATATTTGCTTATTATACCAACAAGTGAACTGTTGTTGCTTCTTACACTACACATGATTAATGTATTTTCAGAACAGCTTGTCATTTGAATGTTCACCCCTAGATTCTATACTGTACGACTATATTAAGAGAATAATAATACAGTCCATTTTTGAAGGCAGATTAAGCACTCTTGAAAAGTCAATCTTCATTTGGTTTCATATTTACAGTGCGTACTAAATTTTCAGCCACAAATTGTACGGTCAGGGCATTTAAATGTTTGTCACTTTTCGACTGTATGTAATGGTATTAAGGTTCACAAGTGACAAACCTTTAAATTCTCTGACTGAAAACTGTCAGTCTCAGGGAGAAGTACACACACTCCGCTGTTCAGTCAATGGCAAATATATATACACACAAACTCTTCTGTCATAGTAATAAGGTGCGGATATATATTTATATGGTTTTGTAGTGTTTATTTATCTTTGCCCTTGACACTTGATTTGACTATGGAGCCGACGGTATGTCTAAATGGATCAGTCGTTCGCAAGGTCAACTACTTCAGGGTACAACGATATATATAACTTATATCTTTAATATTTAGGCTCGTGCGATTCTTGCGCCGAAATCGTTAGAACTCATTAACAACAATTGACTCCGAGAACTTATTCAGAAGAGCTTAGTACTGCTGGCCGCGAAACTTCAAACACGAGCGACTAATTTATCCATCTCTTTCTATTACAGTAGGTATGTAGAGTTACGACGTAACAGATGCAACAATAACAAGACGAGTGTTCTGACGTGCATCAATCTATACCTTACATTACGACTTATAAGATTTGATAAGTCACGGCACTGATGAAAACGTAACCGTTAGTAGTTAGCGCGGGAAAAATAAAGCAGCGCTCACGCGACTACGTGGGACGGCAGACTATTATTTTATAAGGAGTATAGACCTAAAGTTTACCAATGATGAAACAAACGAAAGAGACGGGATGTGTGTCGAACGAATAGAAAGATCACGGCCTGTTGTGATATCTCCAATATTCCTACAGTGATAAAAAATCGTATGCAAGAGAAGAGAAGACATTGATTTAACAATTATTTAGTCCATAATTCGACACTCAATTTCCGTAAAATATTATTATGGCTCCTCTACACAATCGGCGATGACCGACGATTACGGGCGAGCACGGTCGTGTAGTGAGGAGGACATACTCGGCTGTAGTCGCCGAACATCTTCAATGATCGCCAGTGACTCTTGAGTCGTCGGTTTTTCGGGGATGCATTAAAGGGAATTTCCAATCCAAAATTTTGAAATCCGGGAAAAATATCACCATCTTCTTTTCACTATTTTTCTTTGAACCTCCTATACGAATATAAATAAATGGTAGCAGCATCAACACGCTTCTTGGACGCTTGCCGTTCTACAAATAACTACGGACAATCGTGTGGATGCTCACACAATGTTTGTGCCGATTACAGACGATCTAACGATCATCGCTGATTGTGTAGAAGAGCCATTATGTATAGTCAAAGTTAAACTAATGTTACGCTGGTTGCGTAAATAAAACATACACAGTTATTATAGTTTGGGTAATATGATTTGCTCGACTTTTACACTGTAATAAAATCAGCCGATCAATTTAGGTATCCTAGCTAGACTAAACCAACATATACCTACTTCATAAAATATTGTGCAACATATCTGAAATACCAAAACGCTTAAAAGTACTATATAACCTAAGTATAAATCAGTTTTAAAGTTATACGATTATTTTAAGCGCACTTCCGTGTCAGACTGTGTGTACCTATAGTCAGATACAATAAGGTATGCCATGCAAACAATTACATTTTGGATGACTTAGCGGCAATACAGTAATGCGATAATATGTCGGTTAATGATTCGACATGTCACAATTTATTACATAAGTAGTAAACCTTTGCTTATATTTTTTCAACGCAACCGCATAACCGCTGTGACAAGATAATCAAATGACATGAATCTGTATTATTATATCACGAATATAATCGTATTGAAAATGGATGGAGAGATTATTAATTACTTACATTATCACAGTCCTTATCAAATTAATATAAATGAACATAAAGAAAACAACCATGGTAAATGCTAACTATTATCTTATGAGATAAAATAATGTTAGAAAACGTGCACAAAGTTCAAGGGTGCGTAAAACTCAATTAACAGGGAAAACTCAATTAAATGCATCGCCCATTAAATCAACTTGTTACATTGCCACAGATAAAGGCATATAAATGTTTTTCCGACAATTAAATGCAAAAAAGGGCTCAAATATAAATTCCGTGCTAAATTAAACAGTTATATTTCAAATATAATAACGTATTATTTCGAGTTATGTCCGGATACCGTTAAAAATCAATCTAATCTTATATCCACTCGTGGTCTCAAGCAGTTTATACGACTAGGAGGATATACAAATACACAGAGTTTATTAAAATTTCTACAAGTTCTGCTGTTTGCAATTTTATGTTATCTTGGCGCATTAATACACTTCTATGTATTTTACATATTCATAAAAAAGAGATTGATTATTAACAGTATCAGGCTTCGTCGCTTTTAAACAATGATTTAACGAAAACAGTATAGATCTTTTCAAAGAAATAAACCTAAAAACAACGAAAAGTCAAACAAAAATCAGTTTATTTCCAATTTAAATTATCGACCAAAACAACATATACGCACAATTTCAAATTCTGGAATTTAATGTATTATTGTAGTAGAATTATTGATATAATGATATTACAAATTTATATCTTAATACATATTCATATTATTAACAATGGATTTAGATCTTCCGTCTACAATTTACGTCTACGTTTACATACCGACTGATATCCTTCAATTGCGTTGCAAAGATTAATTTGAAAAATATTAAACATTGTTAGTAAGCATCAGCTATAATATATTTTTAATCAGATAATCCTGTTCACACCTAATCTATTTATTAATAAATCAGATAATTGATGAGCGAATTTTAATCTAGTCATATTTACAATCCAATATTTTATAGTCTTCAGAGATAAAATATGTGCCCGCGAAGAATCCGAAAGGTTTTAACCACGCATTCCAGAGGTCATAAGGAGATAAAAATGTGCTATTAACCTATGTAATTCAGCAAAAAAAAAACAAAATATATCTAGATTTGTCTATTTTTGTACATAAAAATTTAATAACTTTCGCTTCTTTGAAAATTATTCCTTTGAACGAAATGGTAAAAATTATTTTTCCCAAAAAAGTTGGCTTTAGTGAGTGAAAGCACTTTGATGTCTGTCTGTAGCGCCGCAAAACATGGAAACTATTTGGCAACGTCGCGATCAAAATAGTTTAATGTAGTAATCACAATAAGATGATCATACCATACTTCTCTCAAAGCTAGAACACTATGGAATCAGAGGCAAAGCTTTCGAGTGGTTTACAAGTTATTTAAAAAATAGAAAGCAATGTACTGAAGTTACAAGAATAACTCAAATAAATAATAGTTTTTTAAGGAAAATCTACAGGTCTGAATTTCGTTTAAATAAGTCAGGTGTCCCGCAGGGTAGTAATTTAGGACCATTATTATTCCTGCTTTATATTAATGACCTTCCACATGCAACAGCAGAAAAATGCATTCTATTTGCTGACGACACGACGCTAATAGTAAAAGGGAATAATACAAACAATTACGAGACATCAATTAATAATGCTTTGAATGACATATACACATGGATAAACGATAATAATCTTAACATAAATCTGACTAAAACCAAATTCATTCAATATCGGTCACACAGAACTATTCCTAAACGATTAAGTGTTAAATATAATCATAGTTATATAGAAGAAACTGACAGCATTAAATTCTTAGGTTTAGGTATTGATAGCCAATTAAATTGGAAGGATCATGTAGATTCTATATGCTCTAAATTGGATAGATTTGTTTTTGCCTTAAGAAAACTTAGCAGAACTGTTTCTACTGAAGCAGCAATAACAGCATACTATGGTTACATTTCATCAACACTTGACTATGGCCTTTTATTGTGGGGAAATTCGGTTAGTGTTGAAAAAGTATTTAGATTGCAAAAGAAGTGCTTGCGTGCAATTGCTAATTGTTGGATAACCGATAGTTGTAAACCTATATTTAAGGAATATAATATATTACCTTTGGCGTGTATGTACATAAGAAAAGTTTGTTTATTTGTAAAGTCTCACGCTGATTATTTTAAGTTACGTTCTGATGTCTCTGCTGGAAATCTAAGAACACAGTACAAAAAACTCCTCTACAAACCTCCTTGTCGTGCTGATATATACAGACGAAATGCTTATAACTCCTGTATAATTGTATATAATAATCTACCTGACACATTGAAGTTGCTGAAAAATCCTGAATTTAAGACAAAATTGACAAAATGGCTACATGAACATTGTTTTTATTCTGTAAAGGATTATTTAGACATAAATAATAGATATTAGAATTTAATTTATCACCATGCTCAAATTATTATTATTACTGTATATTTATCTTGCTTGTATTGTTAATTTCATTTTAATTATTCGTAATGTTAACCTGACAAATACATAATTTGCATGCCAAAACGGCTGAATACTGATACCTATACCTGATGACAACACCACTGTATTTACGTATTCTAGCAAATAAACATTTTCTTTCTTTCTTTCTTTCTTTCTAAGCAGTTTAGATGAAAACTGATAATATCTTCAAAATGAAGGCAGATTTGACCGATTGGGTTCATACGATTTTGTCCCCCAATAACCTAAGGAATACGTGATTAAAATCTTTCGGATTCTTCACAGGCACCGTGTTATGTTGTTACAGATGGTCCAATGAGGCATTCTGGAATGAAAAAGAATTATTTTATAAATGGCTATTCAAAAATGTTAATGACATAAAACTAACATTGTTTTAGTAGAAATTGTTCGACAACCGCTATCGTTATCAATATCTTTAACTAAAGCGTTATACGAGGGTGAATTGAAAAAGTTCTTCAAGGTGATCGAAATATTCAGTCAGACAGATTCTTGTACCTCAATATCCGTCGAAAATTTCCGCCCTTCAAGTGTTTTTTTAGGTTGAAAAGATGATAATTAGGAGGGGCCAAGACCGGCGAATAGAGTGAATGTGGCAACAATTCAAACCCACAGTTATGTATTTGCGTGATAGATTTCGCTGCAGTATGGAGAGAAGCATTGTCTTGGTTAAACAACACTTTTTAGATATCATACCGGGTCTTTATGTTTTAATTTCTTCGTACAAACGTTGTAAGAGGGTGCAATAGTAATGGAATTTATGGTTTTACCCTTTTCGAGATAGGTAATCAACCATGATGACCCCTTTGCAATCCCAAAAAACTAAAGCTATTACCTTCTGCACTGACAAAATGACCTTAGCTTTTTTAGGAGGTGGAGATCCTGACCTTTTCCATTGCTTGGATTGCACTTTTGGCTCCGGTGTATTGTGGTGGACCCAAGTCTCGTCCATAGTTATTAAGCGACCTAGAAAATCTTGTGGGTCGCATTGAAACAGATCCAAACAATCCTGTGACACTGTATGGTGGGAGCGTTTATTTTCAGAAGAAAGTAGTCTAGGTACCCACCTAACAGAAACCTTAGAAAATCTAAGAGCCTTGGTGATCATATTTTGTACTCGCTCATGGGAAACGCCAATTGTCTCCGCTATCTCTGCAACTTTCAACCGCCTGTCATTCATAATCATATCTAGTATTTTATTGACATTTTCTTCTGTAGAACAGGTATACCACACCTAGGTTCATCTTCAACTGCTTCTCTGCCGCGTTTAAAATCTGCCACTCATAGTTTTACAGTAGCATATGATGGAGCGGATTCTCCGAGTCTGGCGCATGTCTTCAAAAATTTGCTTTGGCGTTAAGTTTTTTTTCGTAAGTACTTGATGACAGAACAGTGCTCAATTTAATACATTCTAAAGGAAATCGCGAATCTCTTTTAGTAATTTGATCACAAAATTTGCAATTGTGACAGAAGAAAAACAAATGATGGTGCATTATGATACAAAAATATGTAAGTCTTACGTGCCAATATTATTTTTTTTCTTTTTAATTTCATTATCAATCTTAGGCTTAATTTAAACTCATCAATTCACCCTCACATAAAGGTGGCGCTTATGAGTTACTAGGAATTTCCCTCTGGAAGCGTGCTTTATTCCAGGGATAAAAGGTAGTTTATGTGACTTTCGAGCCTCTATTCTATCTATATACAAAAAGATCACGTCAATCCGTTGACCCGTTATCGCGTGAAAGAAAGGCAAACGAAGAAACACACTTTCGCATTTACAAGGGCAATTGATCAGGATTGATCCGAATAGCTCCGATTGAGCAGGTGGTTATTAAGAACTAGGCGATACACCGTGTTTTTTTACTACCTTTCATTTTAACAGGTGGTAGTACACGTCAATCGAACAACTTTTTCTGTGGAGAGACATTTCGGGAACGAAAAAAAAATCTGCCATATCATACAATGGGTTTTAGTAGTAACTTAACCAAAATGTAGGGAATGGCAGACGCGGACGATGCGCGTCGGCAGAGACTCCGGGACTGGGGGTACTCACTCGGCGACGTCGGGGGTGGATCACGGCAGCCAGCGCCGCGGCCACAGGCGGTAGCCGGCGTACACGAGCGCGCCCACGCACGCCACGCGCACGGACACGCGGACGATGCGCGTCGGCAGAGACTCCGGGACTGGGGGTACTCACTCGGCGACGTCGGGGGTGGATCACGGCAGCCAGCGCCGCGGCCACAGGCGGTAGCCGGCGTACACGAGCGCGCCCACGCACGCCACGCGCACGGACACGCGGACGATGCGCGTCGGCAGAGACTCCGGGACTGGGGGTACTCACTCGGCAACGTCGGGGGTGGATCACGGCAGCCAGCGCCGCGGCCACAGGCGGTAGCCGGCGTACACGAGCGCGCCCACGCACGCCACGCGCACGGACACGCGGACGATGCGCGTCGGCAGAGACTCCGGGACTGGGGGTACTCACTCGGCGACGTCGGGGGTGGATCACGGCAGCCAGCGCCGCGGCCACAGGCGGTAGCCGGCGTACACGAGCGCGCCCACGCACGCCACGCGCACGGACACGCGGACGATGCGCGTCGGCAGAGACTCCGGGACTGGGGGTACTCACTCGGCGACGTCGGGGGTGGATCACGGCAGCCAGCGCCGCGGCCACAGGCGGTAGCCGGCGTACACGAGCGCGCCCACGCACGCCACGCGCACGGACACGCGGACGATGCGCGTCGGCAGAGACTCCGGGACTGGGGGTACTCACTCGGCGACGTCGGGGGTGGATCACGGCAGCCAGCGCCGCGGCCACAGGCGGTAGCCGGCGTACACGAGCGCGCCCACGCACGCCACGCGCACGGACACGCGGATGATACGCGTCGACAGAGACTCCGGCGGGATTCTGCACCACAAGTCATTTTATTAGTCTCAGTGGGTTTTGCTCTAAATCTGCGATAATTGGTGCCTATCGTCTCAACCTGTCTTTCTGCCGACAGAACGAAAATGGACACAACTAAATTTTTTAGTGAAATTGAGTTTCATACATATACTTCATTTTCCTTTTTCGGATATGTATGTAATTGAATTTCACAAATAATATTCTTATAAATAAAACCGTACCAGACGGGGCAATTTACAATGTTCACAAGAAATATTATTTGTGCCGTCAGAACGATCTGATGGCAGCTTTGAACTGGATAGACCTCTTATCGACTAATCGGACAGTAGGAAGACCTCAAACCCACAAGCAGAAAAGCCAGCCACGGACACTGAGAGGGTATCCGCGATCACTTATACGGAATCGGTGCCAAGAACTTTGTAAGAAAGACAATTGACCAATACTTCCATCGTCTTAAGCAAACCAAACATGATTAACAATCCTCGAATTTCGGTTTGTGTATTTGATACATTGTATATCTTCATCACTTGAACTCATTTTGCTATTTATAAGAAAGCCGCTAAGTACGTGAAAATAGTTTCGCTATACCGCCTTTATTTTTTTAAAAAAAGTAATACTGCCAGCATTTTTCGACCGGAAACGCAGCGGTTTATGAATAATTATTTTTTTATTTGGCTATATACAACTTGTGCCTTCATTTTATATAGCCGTTTCATACTTTTTAATAAGTTCACAACTAGACAATAATGAAAGTCGTATGCAACATTATTGTCGTCCAGCAATTTCCGTTTTTTTTTAAATTAATGTTGACCGTGAACTATGCACTTCGCCTTTTTAATATTTAGACAATAGGAGCGACTTTCACGGACATTTTACATACACCACGCACCATAAAAAATGCCATCCCTTCGGAGTTTTATTTTAATAGGGAATATGCATGATTTTTTATATTTGCTTTATTAAAAGCTCATTCATATATCAAACAGTAGACAAAAATAATTTTTCGAATAACTGTCAAAATAACCAAGATATAAGCCATCAAACATTTCATTCTATCCCTTTCTAGCAAAACGGAATTTAATATGGAGTTTATGTGGCCGGCGCAGACTATGACGTAACAGTACATGTCGGACCTCTCTGTCAAATCGCCGTCTAATTAGCAGTTTAAAATGCCTATATCATGCGTATTTCTTGGCCGATTTTAATTTAAATTTCACTTTTTGAAATCGTTTTTACGGTATTTTCATGTTTTGTTAAGAAAAGCCGAGAACCAACATCTAAAAGTAACATTCATAATAAAGTTTCATAGTTACATAGCCGAGTGGAAAATTGCTTCTGATCCCTAGGGTGATAAGTATTTTTTTTATTTTTACGTTTAGCCACGGAGTCGATGATAATTTAGTTACATCATATTATTAAAGTATAATAAGCTTTTCATATATATCTAAACTCAGCTACTACTACATAAAACATCGTGTTTATTATGATCTATAGGTTGATATTAAAATCATTTTACATTTGGTATATTTTTATTTCGCAATTACAGAAAATCAACATTTAAAATCATTTCTCTATTCTGCTGCCCGCGCCCGCCATAATGCCATCATAGCGTGTCACTTCTTTTTACGTTTCGGCATGGCCGTCTAAATGCACGTCGTGGTCGTGACCGACTCGATTACGCTCTAGTCGGCTGTGGCAAGAGGCCAGTGCGAAAACGTTGGAGGTTTACTTACAATGTTAACTGATTATTCTTAAGATACCTGTTTTATAAAATGTGCGTGTAGTATTTTACTTGTAGTCGAAATGAAAATTAATGTTAAACTTGGGTGAAATTACCCATTTCACCCTCAAACTCAGCCAGAAATATCTCGGGTGAAATGGGTCACTTTTAACCCTTGGTTAACAGTCTACTATTTTTCTACGGCGCTGAGAGTGTTAAGCATCGACGGTCTACGGAATCGGGCTATCAGACTTGAGCAGCGGCGGGATGTCCTGCGGACGTACTTGGCCCCAGTACTGCAGGATACCCGATGCCTACCACGCTCTTCGATGCGGCACGACTCCCGTCCTGGACACATGCCACACACAGACACACACACACACACACACAGGCACGCACTTGAGCAGCGGCGGGATGTCCTGCGGACGTACTTGGCCCCAGTGCTGCAGGATACCGGATGCCTACCACGCTCTTCGATGCGGCACGACTCCCGTCCTGGACACATGCCACACACAGACACACACACACACAGGCACGCACTTGAGCAGCGGCGGGATGTCCTGCGGACGTACTTGGCCCCAGCGCTGCACGATACCGGATGCCTACCACGCTCTTCGATGCGGCACGACCCCCGTCCTGGACACATGCCACACACAGACACACACACACACACGCACACAGGCACGCACTTGAGCAGCGGCGGGATGTCCTGCGGACGTACTTGGCCCCAGTGCTGCACGATACCGGATGCCCACCACGCTCTTCGTTGCGGCACGACTCCCGTCCTGGACACATGCCACACACAGACACACACACACACACGCACACAGGCACGCACTTGAGCAGCGGCGGGATGTCCTGCGGACGTACTTGGCCCCAGTGCTGCACGATACCGAATGCCCACCACGCTCTTCGATGCGGCACGACCCCCGTCCTGGACACATGCCACACACAGACACACACACACACACGCACACAGGCACGCACTTGAGCAGCGGCGGGATGTCCTGCGGACGTACTTGGCCCCAGTGCTGCACGATACCGGATGCCCACCACGCTCTTCGATGCGGCACGACCCCCGTCCTGGACACATGCCACACACAGACACACACACACACACGCACACAGGCACGCACTTGAGCAGCGGCGGGATGTCCTGCGGACGTACTTGGCCCCAGTGCTGCACGATACCGGATGCCCACCACGCTCTTCGATGCGGCACGACCCCCGTCCTGGACACATGCCACACACAGACACACACACACACACGCACACAGGCACGCACTTGAGCAGCGGCGGGATGTCCTGCGGACGTACTTGGCCCCAGTGCTGCACGATACCGGATGCCCACCACGCTCTTCGATGCGGCACGACTCCCGTCCTGGACACATGCCACACACAGACAGACACACACACACACAGGCACGCACTTGAGCAGCGGCGGGATGTCCTGCGGACGTACTTAACCCCAGTGCTGCATGATGCCCGACACATGCCCGATGCCCACCCCGCCCACAATGCGGCACGACTCCCGTCCTGGACACAAACCATATACACACAGAGACTCACTTGAGCAGCGGCGGTATGTCCTGCGGACGAACTTTGCCCCAGTGCTGCACGATGCCTGACACGTGCCCAATGCCAACCACGCCCACGATGCGGCACGGCTCCCGTCCTGGACAAAAGAATCATGTTAACTATCCATATTTTGAGGCGTACCTAGTAACTAGACTGTGATTTAGGTATCATTTTTGTTGCAGGCAGTGCCATAGTAGCAGAGGGGTGGGCACTCTGAATTTATTGTAGTTGAAATTTGCAAAACCTATGGCACTTTTAACAGCTGCACAGTCCCGAAGCAATGTACAGCCTTCTTTTGAACCGTCCCCATAGTGGGCACATCACATGTGCCTCATCAGACTGTGAACCTGTTAAAACGAATGATGCCTAAAATTAAAAAGATACCAAATGCACGATATCAGCATGTCATGTAAGTGGCATAAACTTGGCGAGATCTATGCCCAGCAGTGAGACTACAATATGACTGATGATGACTATGACGGTATATAGTAATGTTTGATTTTACTAAATATTTATCGCTCGAGCACTAGAACTCGTCTACCATGTCGTCTAGCACCTTAATCAACAACCTGTAATATGGAAGGATACGTACTGGGCTGTAATGCCGCAACCTGCAGCGAGTGGCAGAGATACATGTCTCGCTCGAGCACGAACACGCGCTTCAGCGCTGGAAACTCTTCTGCCATCTCCTCTAGCATGTCTTCAAGCATCTTCTTTTGCTTGCATTTTTCTACTTCCTCCGCGCTGCGAACATCATCATATCAGTCGTAAGATTAGTTCTTCGTTAAAAACAGAAACAGTCCATTATTCCACCTAATCACAAACCACTTTTCAAAGGAACTTTGTGTTGGACCACGAGGTTCCGTCAAAAGTCACTGCCATGGCACACTACAATGACATCATCACAAGGCGTGTTGTGTCCTCGTAATTGGATTCGCTATCGGTGAATAATCAAAACATTGCACCAAATCGAATCGATTCAATAGACTGCGTCGGTGCATTTACCAGTGGTAAAATATGGGTAGCTTGTGGTTGCTAATTATAATTACCTTACATAATTCTCAATTAAGGTCCGTAACGTTCGCTAGCAAAACCTAAATCAACTTGTTACCATGATCATTGTAATTAAAACTTCATTTACCACAACCTCTGTCGTTTCGTATGATTCGTTCATCAAAGTTAATTTTACGCAAGTTTCGCTTTTTAAAATGCGTTAGGACTTTATTTTAATACATTCCAACTGACGCACCAGTTAGTAGAATGAAACACTACATAGACCCAATTACTTTTGACATTGATCACTCATAAATTGTGTTTTTATTATAGATTAGTTTCAAGACGCAACGGTCAGTTTCTGTCGGGAAACAGGAGACTATGTACAACATGTCCTTCTTTGGACCACTCATGACATGAGCAACAGACCTATCTAGGTACCTATAGCAGCAAACCATACGTACCATAGAGAAGAATGAAGAATCTAGGAATTCCTGGACTTAACTGGCCTGTTATAGTGAACCATAAAAGGCTAATAAAAGGCTCCACAGTAAACTAACACTGTTCGAAGCGGTTAATAGAAGCCCGAAATAGAACCAATCATGAAGTCATCAGAACACTAATATGAATAATTTAATTGGGATGACGACGGGGTTTTTTTTATGACAATCGATTCTGTTCTTCGCAACGATCAAAGTCTATATGGAACTAAATACAAATAGAGTACTCTAAAAGTCAGAAATGATAGTTAGAGTTCGGCAGAAGTGTGACGTCATTCTTCGTGAAAAACTATATAGTTGCCATGCAATTATTGTTTTATTAAAGTATTCATTAAAAAAAAGATTATGGATTTTAAAAAATTACCTGATTTGCGAAACTTTCAAGTTTTACATTTTAAATTTCGTTTTCTTTTCCTTTATTTCATGATGCATTGGTATTTCTCAATTACTTAAGTACCGTATGCTGTAAAATTTGACGTGCGGCATCATCACTATTACCTAGCGTGGTAATGTATCCACTGAATTAAGGAAGGAAGGAGTTCAAAAATCGTATAAGTTTAAAGCAATCATAAAATATGTAACTTACCTAATAGACTGCTTAGATGTGAGCAGATGCCACATGAAGCGTATGGTCTGGCCCCAGGTCAGCGAGGCGATGGCTCTGTGCAGGGTGACGTCTATCGCTCGGTCGCCCAGCTGGACCATGCAATTGGGGATCTTTTTCGCCTGCAAAATAATCATGTTTTGACAATGGGGAATGGATGAAAATTTTCAAAAATCTTGAAATTTTGTTTATAGGTAGGAATAAGCCTCCTTTTCTACAAAATTTAAAGATTTTTGAAAATTGTCATCCATTCCCCATTGTATGACACTCTGACATGCTTAAGCTCTTGCTGGGGATACTTAAGCTCTTAAGGCAGAAATTTGAGTTCATCAATAGGATGTACATCAGGCCGTTGACCACGCCGTTCTGTATCGACAGTATCCTCCGACGTTAAGTGACGTACCTTAACTATGGCACGGCCGAACTTGCCGCCCGGCGCTATGCAGCTCCCGCGTGATGTGCGCGGACAAGTTCATCAGTAGTATATACATCAGACCGTTGACCACGCCGTTCTATATCGACAGTAACCTCCGACGTTAAGTGACGTACCTTAACTATGGCACGGCTGAACTTGCCGCCCGGCGCTATGCAGCTCGCGCGTGATGTGCGCGGACAAGTTCATCAGTAGTATATACATCAGACCGTTGACCACGCCGTTCTATATCGACAGTAACCTCCGACGTTAAGTGACGTACCTTAACTATGGCACGGCTGAACTTGCCGCCCGGCGCTATGCAGCTCGCGCGTGATGTGCGCGGACAAGTTCATCAGTAGTATATACATCAGACCGTTGACCACGCCGTTCTATATCGACAGTAACCTCCGACGTTAAGTGACGTACCTTAACTATGGCACGGCTGAACTTGCCGCCCGGCGCTATGCAGCTCGCGCGTGATGTGCGCGGACAAGTTCATCAGTAGTATATACATCAGACCGTTGACCACGCCGTTCTATATCGACAGTAACCTCCGACGTTAAGTGACGTACCTTAACTATGGCACGGCTGAACTTGCCGCCCGGCGCTATGCAGCTCCCGCGTGATGTGCGCGGACAAGTTCATCAGTAGTATATACATCAGACCGTTGACCACGCCGTTCTATATCGACAGTAACCTCCGACGTTAAGTGACGTACCTTAACTATGGCACGGCCGAACTTGCCGCCCGGCGCTATGCAGCTCGCGCGTGATGTGCGCGGACAAGTTCATCAGTAGTATATACATCAGACCGTTGACCACGCCGTTCTATATCGACAGTAACCTCCGACGTTAAGTGACGTACCTTAACTATGGCACGGCCGAACTTGCCGCCCGGCGCTATGCAGCTCCCGCGAGATGTGCGCGGACAAGTTCATCAGTAGTATATACATCAGACCGTTGACCACGCCATTCTGTATCGCAAGTAACCTCCAACGTTAAGTGACGTACCTCGGCCATGGCGCGACGGAACTCGCCGCCCGGCGCCATGCCCAGCTCGCGCGTGATGTGCGCGGACATGTTCAGCAGTAGGATGTACATCAGACCGTTGAATACGCCGTTCTGGGCCATTGTGGCCCTGCAACAAACATTGTCAATGTCAGGCTGGAATGATTCTGTTAGCTTTAACCCTTACATTCATAATGATGCATAAATGCATCAAGTAGGTACTACTGAAACGACACAAGAAAAAATCAACGTCAATTTGAGGGTCTAAAATTGACTAATTAAGCCTTTTCTGAAATCAAACGCATGATATGTCATGCATTTAAACTGATGACACTTGTCCAATGTCGACCGCAAAACTGAAGGCCGCAGGGGGCGCTTAAGTCCTCTGGATGAGAGTGGCGCAAGACCGGTCATGGAGGCGATCAAAGAAGAGAGGCCTATTTCCAGCAGTGGACGTCTTTTGGCTGTATCATTTGACAGACGTTATCAACCGCTAACAACACTAACACGACAGAGCACTTTGAAATTGGGCGTAATGTTATCGGGCCAGCTTTCTCGCAATGGAGTGTAACTCTAACATCTAATTTGAATAATTTGTCAAGAGAGAGATCAAATTAAACTGGTCCGTCATAAGATCTATAATTACAAATGGTTCCTACGAGTTTAGGGCTCAGATTACAGCAGTGAGGCTCCCGGTATCGCAGCATACAGCGTTGGTACATGTTTTTTTACATACAACAGATGCTGTTATCATATAATATTTGAGTGATCGAAAAAGCTTATACGAAACTTATGAAAGTCGCTCGGAACAGTCTAAAATTTAAGCCCCGAAACCGCCATCATACCATGAAAGCGAGAATATAGATAGCATAACGTTTTTTCACATGCCGTATAGTAACTTATTGATATTGTCTTCTGGAAAGGCTTTCATTATTCTCAAACATAATTTCAAAAACTTACCTAATCTTCGTAATGTTAATATTTTTGGCTTCACTCAGAATTATTTCCTCATCCAGCAGTAGAATGTTGGTTCTCTGTTCACACAGCTCCACCATTACAATGTGCGGGTGCACCTCTTGTATAACCTGAAATAAATCAGAAAATAAATCAACCGTTAACATAACAACGTTAACGTACTATTTTTACTTAACATAATAATATTAGTACAAGTAGCTAGAACTAAAGAAATAAAAGCCTAGGCGCATAATATCTCTAAATTGAAAACTAAATAATATCGTAATTTCAACAAACATACGTGTTCGGCAGTCATTGCACCTAAACGCCCACTCAGCGAAAGGCGCATCGATTAGTAATTTATATTAACTTAGTGCATATTTCGGAACCATCGCGACCGGGTGCATTCCAACATAACATTTATAACATTTTCAACATTCTACTAAGATAAGTTCAGTTCATACTACTCGTACTTAAGACTTTTAGACAGTAAACATTTTGTTACTACTCTCCGAACATTCACGTCACCCCCGCACCTCACAAAACGTATGTTTTGAACTTAAAAATAAAACTTTATTATACGTAGCCCGCGTAGTCGCCAAGTGATAAACATTAGCAGAGTTCGTACGAAGTTCCCCGATCCTCTGCGCATTCGTGCAGACTCGGTACTTCTCGTTCATTCGGCGCCGAACGCAATAGGGGTGAAGACTGATCTCAAAAATTGAAAAAATTATATAAGGTCCGGATACAACAAGCAACATAAGGAACTTCATTAAGATATTGAGTTCGATACCTTACGTGTAGCTTGTTTTATGAGCCTTTAAAGTTGGGTGTGAAAGTCCATTTCTAAGTATGAAGATATGTATAACTAATAATACCTTTGAATAACCCATGAAATGTATGGTAACTTTTGCCATGAAACCGTTTCGACAAACGCAAGTTTAAACATAGATGCAGAGCAAATTGGTTAATTTCCCCATACAAGGTATTACCGTGTGACCTTACAAGTTACGACGCGTTTTAATGGAAAGTCCAAAAATGAGATTTTAACATTATTGTAGCCCGGGGAGTTTTTATGAGATTAAAGTAGTTTTTTACCAAAATGTCCATTATTGAAAGGTCGGTCTATATAACATCCCACAGAAAAGTTACCTAATTTCAGCCCAGGATCTCCACTAGGGACACAAGCTGTGTATCCACCGAAGCTGTGCGAGCTAGCTAAGCGATGTGCGATTTAAATCCACCAATACGAATACTTCATATTGCTATCCTCATATAGCGTAGCTCTGGTGAATAAGTGCTCAGCAGAGCGAGGTTTTGTACACACAAGTGAGAAATGCGTGCGAGGGATGGGAGTTACGGTAGCATTCGGTTCATGGCGACCGCGACCTAGCGACCATGGTCGCCTGTCGCTAGGCGACTGACGGCATACGGATCAACGCGACCAAGGCGAGGTGACCGACAACCCAAGTTTCAAGATGTCGGAAGTTTTACCTATATACGAATAGAAAAAGAATTAACTTGTTTCATTCAATACTTTTCCTATTTCTTCCCAAATCTTTTCTATCACAATGTTATCTTTGTAAGATTTGCGCCTCACACCATGTAAAAGTTGGTTTTTAGACACTAATGGGGAATGAATGAAAATTTTAAGTCTCCTTATCGTCAGAAAAAAAATACAGATTTTTCTGTGGCTTAGAAAAAATAAAAAGATGAAAAGGTGTTGGTGGGCCTATATGAGAGCTTATACGGTACGGCAAATGCACCATTGATGTTTTCGATTAAAATGGCTGTAAATGTACTGTTATTCTTGCCGTACCACACACACATCCCCAGCATAAAAAAAGAATCGGTACTAGAAATATTCGCCAAACTTATTTTGTGCTTTGTTTTACGTATGATCATGATTTGTACCATCAAAATTATGAACTAATAAAATTAGGTTAGGGTTAGGTTGATTAAGTAAAAGTAAGATAAGGCTAATTGTAAATTAAGACGACCACGTAATACACTATACTATAACAGCATAATGCTTTTCGGTGTTACATTAATTGAATAATATATGCTTTAAGCCCTAGATGCTATGAACATTATACTCTTTAATCGTTATTTATATTGGTATTATATCTAAATAACGTTACTCTTTACGAAAGTAGATATTTTGAAATTATATATTTCGTTCATTATATTCAGTGAACGTTATACTAAACAAGCTTATATAAACTGAGCGTATATTATAGGTTTATATAATAAGTTCTTATATCTCGTATTACTTACCCGCCCAGGGGCGGCACTTTTTTAGAAGCGGCGAAATGTAAGGCTTGGGTGCGGTAATTTAATTACATTATTAAACATAGGCGGAACGTCCCAGGGCGGTTACGATATACTTGAGTCCCATGACATTCAATCAGTGCAGTCGCTGGAAAATCAACAGCTCCTTCCAAGATGTGACAGGGTTAACAATTATCAGTTTATTTATTACTTTCATAGGTACATTGGAAGATGGTACATGTTATATTTTACCGCTATGAAACCCTGTATGAATGGTTTTTGATCGTTTCAACAATTATTTGTTAATATCTTGTTTTAGATACTTACTGTAAACAAAATTTGTGAAGGTAAATGAATAAATGTTTTATGTTTATGTTTTATATATCTTACCCTTGACACATCTTCTTGTGACTCCAAGCTGAAGTGGGCAGTGCCCACCAAATATACCTTTCCACCATCAGGGGCGTCCAGCACGGTCACAGTGCTGGGCAAACCACCATCATCCATCGGCAAGTCTGGCACTCCTATAGAATATTACATTTCGCTTTAAGTCCTTACACAGGGTGAAATCTGAACCGTGCTCTGACTGACAAAATGTGATGAAGAATTAAACGGCCAGCCTTCAATATGTTATTGACTAAGATTACAGTTCCGGTATTTATAACTAATTTTTCCGATTGTAAAAATAATATTATTGAAATATTAATGTTTGATGAAACGATAAAAAAGTTTGTACAATCTCCACACAGTACATGTCAAAAGTGGGAGTGTAAACATGATTTTTTTATTGGTATGTTATTGACTAAAATAAAACTAGCCTCGTTTCGTAGATCATTTAAAATGTGTTGCAGAAAATCTTGCTTTGACAAACGAAATCAACACTATGTACTTAACGTTAAAAACTACCTAAGTTTATATTGATCCTGGATACTGGATTTATTGACTTACTTAAGACCTTGCGCCTACATTTAAAAAAAAATCTATAAAATTTTACATAAACATTTTTTTCGGTACGACAAGTTTTCCTGTAACAAATTTTGACCCACCCACTATGGCATTTAAAAGGCAAATGACCATCAGTTTAAAAAAAAAATTATATCTGATCACGCCTCCAATTTCACCTAGTATATCGTAAAATTGTTTCGTCTTTTTTCTGTTTGGCCATAACGGAGCAACAGATCGACGTGATTTTACATAAAGACAAAATATGGACAAGTAGCAAGATAGGCAACTTTTTTTAATTGACCATGAACACAAATAATTTCTGTGAGTTTCGATATTTTATTTTAAGAAAAACAAAGACATCTTTATATTTCACTGATTAGTTCATGCATTCATAAAGTACTTGTAGAAAAATGGTATGATTTGACACTATACGGTCAAGGAATTTAATTCATGTACCCTTTCGTACCTTGTCATAGTGACATTGATATGGAATCTTTATGCTTGCATATTGATTTTGACTGTGATAAGGTACGAAATGGTATATAAATTTATTTCCTCAACTGTACATCATGTAAAATAGGTATGCTCTACATTTTCTATCGCTTGTATAAGGGGTGCTCCGAGGAATATGGATGGTTTATTTTTATGTCATTTTTAAATATCTTTTTTTCAATTCTAGAAGTGACATTTGTTTACTACAATCGATTGAATACAATTTTACTTTAGTCCGTACAGATTAGCAAGAAAAATTTAAAAGTTTGCCGTCAATGTTATGTATGACTTTTTTTTAATTTGAATTTATACAGTTGATTGTCGTGAACAAATGTCACATAGAGGTTTTACAACAAGTATATAAAAAAAACCGGCCAAGTGCAAGTCGGACTCGCGCACCGAGGGTTTCGTACAACATATACAAATTTCAACCGTCTAGCTATCACGGTTCATGAGATACAGCCTGGTGACAGATGGACAGACAGACGGACAGCAGAGTATTAGTCTAAAAAACTTAATGTTCGCAATGGATCAATTATCTTCCGTTAACGGATTGTCCGTAACATAACGTTGTTCTAAATGATTAACGGTTAGGCAACGTCTTCTTGCAGACACGTCAAAAATAAAAAAGTTTTTTCCATTTCGATACGTGTTATCGGTGCCATATTTAAAAAGTTTGCGTTAATCAAAGTAATTTTTTTGAACATAGATGTTTTCGTATGGTGTTCTTTTTCGAGGCAACTTTTGTGTTACACCATTTACAAGATAATTTATTTTCAATTATTTTCAGTCATAATTACGGTAAACAACAGATTCGTGAGAGAGATAAGATTATATATTTATAATCCTCCTCGTCGTATCCGACTTCGGCGATTCATACAACTTCCGTTCATGTGCACGGATGTTGCTTGCAAAGCCAAACTTGTTTCCGAAAATTCAGTCACACTGTGCGCAGTAGAATATATAAATCACACAATAACTTAGTGACCTACCTTCCATGTCACATTCCGGGTTTGAATCTGCAATCTGCTGGTCTGAAGGACTGTCTGTCTTTTGATCTGGTGTGGAGGTCACAAACTTGGGTTTTTCTGGAAAAAAAAACATAAAAACAACTACAGGTACAAGTAAATATTTTTAAACAGTTGACCACCATATATTATATTAAGCGCAATGTGCTCTCAGTGTCACAGTCAAAAATTACGACTTGTGACCTTAATTGGTTAGTCACTGTAACCCTATCTTGCCTGTGGTACTGAACCGATTAAAGTAATTCTTAAGTAATTACTTCTTCTAACGGCGTTTTTCCTTTTCAAAGACATGTTGAAAAGTGTGGTATCCGGGGATCAGCTGAGGCAGTACTGAACTTTTATTTACTCACTGAACTGTGCTGAAGCCCCAGCAGTGCACATCAGCTTAGATTGCAAGATTCACTTATTAGATTATCTACTCACACTGTGGAATCTGTCATAAGTTTTTGGCTTCTTGAGTGTATTGGTCTAGTTTGAGCTAGATATAAGTCTTTACTGCTACAGTTGCATATTTGGTGTAAATTCTTAGTTACTTTTCGCTTAGTTGCTGGCTACTTAATAATTAGGTATACATTGTAAAGATAGGAATAGGTGTTACGTAGTACTACACTCTTATTATATACACCTTTTTTTTTTGCATACTTGGGTGAATCAACTTTTTTTTTGTATATTACTCAGGAGACAATAGTGACAGAGTTACTTGGAAAAATGATAATAAACTAAACTTGGCTATTAACATACTCACCAAATGGGCTGTTAAAAAAATGGACCTATATTGGCCAGAAAATAATATTTTTAGTGTTTTTTTTTTTCTTTTAATTCCAAGTTTTAAAGAGTAACATTAGAGATGTAACAAAAAACCTCTTTCCGGTTTTGCTGCCATTCAGCCGGGTGGAGTATCTACCTTGGCTCATAAATACAGAGCAACGGTGGTATGTGATGTAAAACCGAATTAACGCTGGATGGATGACATGCGGACAGGTCACGGGAACAGGATGGAAACCACAAATGCAGCTTCGATTTAAGGGTAAAAATTATATAAGCGTAATAAGACCTGTTGTCTTGTTTGGATCTGTGTTAGACTGTAAAAAGTATGAAACGAGAATGGACAGACTAAGAAATGAGTATGTAAGAGGAAGTCTGAAAGTAGCAACAATTGCACAGAAGGTCCAAGGAGACCACCTAGCATGGTATGGGCATGTAATGAGGAGGGATGAAGGTCCTGTGGCAAGAAAAGCATTACGCATGAATGTGGAAGGTTATAAAAGATGAGGAAAACTGAAGATAAAATTGTTACATTGTGTGAAAGATGATATGAGGTGATCGAGGGATGGAAGAAAAAAACATGCCACGCCGACCTCAAATAAAAGGGATAAGTCTTACCACTTGTCCCAGGGTTAGTGCCCTCTGTTAAATTGTAATGTGCATCGCCTCCTCCATCCTCAGCCCTTATAAACACTTTGCATTCATTAACTACGTCACACTTCACATTGGGCTTGAGTTTAGGCTTCAGCAGCAGTTCCTCTTCGTCTAACCCCCGCTTGGTAGCAGCGCTGTTACTTAGCAGGGCATCAGCGGCATCCATGTTTAAAGGAACCTGAAATATTTTGCTTATATTACGATTTGTGACGTGTCTTTTCCAGCTTAATAAGCTACCAAGTATGTGAATTGACACTAAACAGATATATTTTTATTTGCATTACATGGGATGGAAGCAGAGGCCTGCAACTATATTTCCAGTCTAGTCTAGTCTGAAGGGGAAAAAGTATACAATCAAACTAAACAGCTTTGCCGACTCGTTTTAATTTTAATTCACATTTTTTTTTATTACAATACCAGATTGTCTGCAATACGAATTTACATCTTATTACACTCACTCTTAATCCCACTTTTTGAAGCACATAAGAAAATGTGATTAATTATTTAAATATGCAACTATCAAAGGCAAAAACGAATATAGCAAGCCTTTATATTGAAAAATCGTACACGAAACAAGATCAACGCAACGTCACTCAAATATTTTCCGATGTGACAGATGCACCTGCTAGTATTGCCAAAACTAAGACTCAAATTCTGCTAAATTTTTATGATGTCAGTTAAATCCCTAAGGTATAAGTTAAATCCATTAAAACAACTCCTTACTCAAATAACATTACTCCTCTATTGTAAATATACTTTTAACCTATCACTAGTTACGTTATGTAATAGATTTGCTTTTACAGACATCAGAAATATGCTGCCAAATATGCTTACCGGTACAGGCTGGTAGCACAAATTTTAAATCTGTTCAAGACCATATTATTAGCGCTTAGAACTTTTATGTAGCCAATGTATATCAAACCTCTGTACATTCAATACCATCTTATACTTATCTGTATTCTAACCTTAAACCAGAACTGAAAGGCTACCCCGAAATCCGAAGTTCGTATGGCGCCATCCCGCTCACTCAAACACAGCATAACATGAGAGTGAGCGGGATGGTGCTATGCGAACTTCGTTTTTTCATTTCGTAGTCGCCCCTCTGGCTCAAGTTCTGTCTTCTGTCTATCTATCTAGTCTATGCCAATTGTTACATCACTTGCTGTGGGGAAAAAACCACTTTTCAGGGCATTTTCATCACCTGTAATTACAATAAATATCAAAAAATCACGATGAGTGCCTGGAGAGCAGCTGGTCTTAAGTGAGTAATGTTCTGGCCGTTTGATAGGAGTTACTATAGGCTCTATCTACATTTTTTGTTTATTTTAATTTTAGCTACATTAACTACTCCAACATCGCCGCCAAGATGCTCCGCCGCGCCCTGAAACCAGAGCTTCGGACAGAGGCATTGAAGCGAGACGAGTCGCACATTCGTATTACCCCATGGCTCAACGGCAAACCAGCCCGTAAGTGTTTATGTACCCTCATAGGAGTAAACCTGTATAAAGTTTTCCATATTTCTGATTCATTCAATAGTCTTGGAGATATTTTTTGTAGAAGAATGAACGTTCCTATATTTTTATACTCAATCAATATCTCAAGCTGAACTTTATTTATCAAAAAAAATGTTGCACTAAATGGTTTCTGTATGCTGAAATATGTTTATTTATTTATTTATTTAAACTATTGCACAATACAAACTGTTACAAATGGCGGACTTAATGCCTTAAGGCATTCTCTACCAGTCAACCATAGGGCCAAACAGAAACTAGTAGTTAGTGCAGGATCATTAATGTTGAGAATTAAAAAAAAAGTAAATAAAAGAGAAATCAACAAGTCAATATAGGGATATATACATATAAATATTGATATACATACAAAAATATTATATTAAAATACAAATAGATAAATACTATACAATTATAAAATATATATGTACCCTTACACCTATATATTATATATTAGTAAAGATATTAACAGAACATATTCAGTGTCACAGTGATAAATGAATTTATGACTTGGTTCCATCTTGGATGGGATTGGCTGTTCTAACACCCATTGTCAGATTTATTTTATAATAATTTGGTTGATTTTTTCAGATGAGAAAGATTAAATAAGACTTTTAAAGTGTAAGTTAGGCCTGCAGCAGAAATGTGTTTGGATGCTTACTTTATAACCTTCCATATATATCTTCTGGCCTAATATAAATTGAAATAAGACCACTCACAGGAAGATGAAAATGCAATGGCATTGACCCTACTAATTGAATACATAGAATTTAACTACTGTTTCTTGACTAATAATTTTGTTGTGATGAGTTTTGTGATTTGTCCAATTAGATTTAACAATATTAAAAAAAATGCAAATGTGAGTTAGGTATTTGTCTTGCTGATAGTTCTTAATCTGAAATTAGTATTTAAAATGAACAATCAGTTATCATTAATTTTGAAATCTAATTGTGTTATTGCCTGAAGTTTGTGTGGATATTCAAAACATAACCAGTGTGTTATCAACTAACAGTATTTTTATCTTATTTACAGTCAAATGTTAATTGTAATTTTATTTTACAGATTTGCAAAAGGCGGCAGCGAAGTAGATTCAATGGAACCACTGGGAAATATGCATGATGATTGATAATTGTAATTACAGCAAGTGATAGTTTTAATTTATTAAAAACCAGTTCCAAACATGTTTTTTTATTTCAACATTTTACAAGTACAGTATCATGATATAGTATATCTATGACATTTGTCATCTAATCGCTAGGTGGGTGCTCTGCTCTTAGCAAGTTTTTCTATTTTATGTCCTTTTATCACAAAGAGTTTATTAAATGCTAGCCATTTTCTTCTTCACTCTTGTGACTCGCACTTGTAAGTTAGCTGCTTTGACGTCATTGATAATATTTTTTCCAAGTGTTGCATAAGGGTCCACTATAAGTTCAGAGTTAGATAAAGCACTTTCTTTTTTCAATCTTAGTTTCTCAATTCCATTCCATGCTATCATTATACCATTATCTGTACATACTTTAGGTGGTGGACGATAAACTTTATACCCTCTCTTATCACCAATAACCCTAATAGAATTAAATATATAATCATTACAAGCAACACCTCCAGCAACTACTATACTCCTATTAGAAGTTATAATCTCATTTAATTCACAAAATGCTGCAGCTCTCTCTGTTCTGTGTGCTATGTGCTCTGCGACACCATGTAAAAAACCTGCACATAAGTTATTAATTTCAGGGATAATGCCATCACCTATTATTTTGTGTTCCATTTCCTTTTCTTTCAATTTCCTTTCCACAAAATCCTTTAGTCCACTAAAGCTAAAATTACAATCTCTTAATTTCTCTAACGGTAAAGGAAATTTGAACATGTCTGGTTTGTCTGCATTTTTTGCTGCTAATTCAATTGCCTTTCCGCCAGCAACCTGTGAGTACTCTGGCATGTTCCGTAGCTTCATGCGCCGAGCCACTTTGTCCATTATTTCTCCAGGTGCATTATCTAAAGTATCGCCAAGTAAAACAAAATCATTGACATCTCTAACAGCAGCTAATAGGCTGTTTCCACCAGAAATTAACAAAGCTAAGAAAGGAAAGGGAATGTTGTGGTACATCCTAGCCACCAGTGCATGTGCTTCCATGTGATGTATTGGAATTATAGGTTTGTTATGCAATCTTGATAAATGTTTTGCATACTTGACTCCAACCTCAAGACTGTTGACTAGGCCAGGTTTCACAGTAACTGCTATTGCGTCCACACCATTCATATCAACAGATGCTGTTACTAGTGCTTCTTTAACTGCTTTCCCAATATGGTTGCGGTGTAATTCATGAGCAACTGTGGGATTGATTCCACCATACCTAAGATGCATTACATTTTGTGAGTACAATGATTCTCCTAATAACTTTCCGGCACCATTAACTACGGCACAACCCGTGTCATCGCATGAAGTTTCTATACCCAAGATAATAGAATTTTGTGAGACACTATGTTGTTTTTTCCGGAAAAGAAAGTTCGCTATTTTCTTTACTTGCAATTTTCTAAGGTTTAGATTGCCCAAACTTAACATGATTAGACATTTAAAACGCAATTTGAAGTATTTTAAATAACATGGCCCTAGAGGACTGAAAAACGTATTATTAAAAATAGATAAAGGTTAACCTCATATTTACCAATTCACAACATAATATGTCAAAGTCAAATTAAGTAGCAGCGCAGCGGGTGAGTTTCAGAAATATATGATACTGGAATGGTATCCTATATCCAAATATTCGATAAATGTAAAACTGAGGGGCAATTATTGCAACAACAAGATATTTTTTTCAAGAAAGTTGTTTTTCAAAGCCAATATTTAAAGCACTACTAAAAAGGCACATATTTTTAATTTAAAAGTTTTTAAGAAGTTGGCAAAAATCACACCAATCAAATACACTGTACATATATTTTTTAAGCTGGCTCCTCACGATACAATTTATTATATTATTCAAGATGACGTGTGTGTCAATCTTTCAAAAGAAAATGACATACCATTCATTTCGCCGTTCATTCACATTCACTATATTCATTTTGTGACGCGATCGCCACACTCACAGTCACACTTCTCTTTGGCTATCTCTCTCTGTCTTGGTTAGGCCAGCCTGCCTGACGGTCGGTCAATCGTTTGTCATGTTGTAATGGTGAATCTCATCTAAATTCCGCAGTTTATTTTAGTGATACATATAATCCTGTTTGATGGAATTTACGCACTATTTTTGGTAATCGGTGAGTATAAAATAATAAAAAATTTGACGCATAGTAAATCATCATTGTTATAATATTTTGTCGGCAATATTAAAATCTGCGATGTGTTTTCTAGTTAATCTATTCAATTGGAACTTGTTTTTGCTATGTATGAATTGCAATAATTGATTGCCGATAACCGTTATTTACATTCCTTTTGCACTATTCGTAATACGGTGGTATATAAATGCCGCCGCTTCTGTAAATGCATGAATACCTTAGTATAAACTTTGTAAACGGATGGAAACTGATATAAATAGTCATCGCTATGCACCGTGCAGCACCATGTGATTATGATTGACAACGTCCCTGTAACATAAACCTGATAAACAAACACATAAGAATGAATATCCATTCTAAGAATACAGTTTCATTTAGATTATAAAAACTAGATTTCAAGGTTCTTAGCCTCGAACATGTTTCCCATACAAGTAATACTTATTATACGAATTTGATGTCCCATGTGAGTAAGGCTGCAAAAATTTGCATGAAGTAAGTATGCAGTTAACAGGATACAAAGTCCACAGCTCACACAGTAACCACTTTAAAATTCAATTTCGTCACTTTATGAATTACAACACGAGTTCAGCATACCAGTTTGCAGTATAATTTTCCACTCCCTACCAATTAATATTTGCAGTTTAAATTTTGTATGTTTTTTTTTTACAGATTTAATGACTGCTAAAATAGCTGACAAAGCTTTAAGATGATAAGTTTAGACATAATAAAACAGTCCACCTTTATCCATGTCTGCTTTGCGATATCCTACTTTACATCGGGGATGTTGCTCAGCATGGTTCAAGCAGCTTTATGGTTTGGACTCAGACCATTCAATAAGAGATTGTACAGAAAAATAAACTACTATTTGGCATACTCATTGAACAGCCGTAAGTAATGTGACGTTGCCCTTGGCCTTTCAAACAATGATCTGTTCATTTCAATCAGTATACAAACATATTATGTCTTTCTGAGTTTCTGGGGTTTTCCAATATAAACACAAAATATGTCATAGATATTTTATGCAAACATTGGAAAACTGTTGAAACACAGACATACTGAGAATGGGTCCTTTTGAACCTTACTTTACTTTAACAACTTGAGTAACTGTTCTGTATTGTAAAACATTATTTATCTGCATACTTATTTACAGAGTTGGTCTTCATGTCACAGTGGTGGGCAAGAACAAAAATGTCTGTATATATCAAAAAGGATGAATATGAAAAGTATTATGGCAAAGAACATGGATACCTGTTCATGAACCACAGCTTTGAAATAGACTGGCTAATGGGTTGGCACTTCTGTGATGTCATTCAAGTTTTAGGGGTAAGTCTATTGTAATTTATAATATTACTTTTAGGTCTATGCATCATTATGTAAAGCTGTTGGTGCTACAAAGAAAATAATATAAATGTAAACAAACTATGCACAGTTATCTGAGTTGGGTTATCCCAAATTTCTTATGTAAAATGTTTTTTTTAGACATCAATCAGTTGAACATAATTAGAATTGTTTGTTATATAGATTTTTCAAACATTATATCAAAAACATTTTTACGTAAATCAGGAACTCTCTTAGCCACCAACCAACAACCCTTTTATCCCTCTCAAATTTATAAATAGAGAAGGAAGATGCTATGTCAGCAATAATTTTAAAACTGCATTATATGTATTATTTATGAATACATTATTTGCTTCTTAACTTAACCTTTTTTTTACATACAACAAGAAGATATAAATAGTTGCTTGTTGAAACTGATTTCTATGAAGTTATTAATGACGACATAATTAGTGGACACATGGCACATCTCTATGTCATCTTTCTGATCTAACCTGACACTCATCAATCGGAGGCAGACAACCCCTCGAAAACAAACCCAGTAAATGCTGAGTTAGTAGCTTTATAAATTACTAGCTTCTGCCCGCGACTACGTCCGCCTTAAATTCGTTTATCGCGGATCAGGGTATTTTTCCGGGATAAAAAGGACCCTATGTCCTTCCCCTGGACTCCAACTATCTCCATACCAAATTTCATTCCAATCACACTAACGGTAACAGACAGACAGACACACTTTCACATTTATAATATTACTATGTATTTCCTCTCGAAACGCCATCCAGTTCTCGCCATCTTTTAATTGTTTCTCCTTTTTTAAACTCCAAACAATTCATACATTTGTATGTTGCCAGTAAGAAGTAGACATGTAGATCATTGATGATACACACCAATAAAAAAATTCGCGTGCTCCTCAACAACTTTTACAACTCCATAATTTCTGCCAAAATTTTGTTTTTGAACACAATACCCATAATATACAAATACCTTGTTGAACTTGTGAATTCTTTCAGAACTGCAAAGCCTACGCAAAGAAGTCCATTCAGTACATGCCGCCCATTGGATGGATGTGGAAGTTTTCCGAATTTGTATTTTTGGAAAGGTCATTTGACAAAGATAAGGAAACAATAAAGACTCAGATCAAAGAGATATGCGACTATCCGGATCCAGTATGGGTGAGTCAATTTTTATTGTATCTGTACGTAAGATATTTTTGTTGATTAGCAAGATACAAGGATTAGTAGATACAGGTTAGTAGGTACTGGGTACATAGGCCGTAGCTTAAATACCTACATAGATTGATTATATTTAAACATTTATCCGGTAATATTATCAAGTTTAATAGTTTCTAATTAGAATTATCAAGAGATAAGGTATTTTTTACTGTACAGACAGCCCTAAAGAAACTAATAATATTAGTATCTTGTCATTAACATCAAATTTTATTTTGTTATATGACGTGCAAACTTTCCAATCTAAGTCAGCTTAGTTAAGGTGTACCTGTGAGCATCCTCTATGCCTGCGTGTGCAGATCTTCAACACACGAATCCAGTTGAAGATATCCAAGATATTTATCACTATCCGCCCGTATACAAACCTTAATATCTCTTAGAAAAAAAAAGCTTTGTGACGTATTTTTAATACCTAGGTGTTACAGTTGACAGAAAAGTTATGATAACTAAAGTTTTAGAGATTATTATACTATAGAACTGACTGACTTCGAGTTACAAAAACATTATGGTTTTTTGTCATTTTTGAAATCTGATAAGTAATCGTCGAAATAATAAAAAACCCTGGCGCATCTAGAAATACGCAAATGATTTCATGGCTAAGAACTCGACCAAGTCTCCTTTCACATACAAGAAATAATCGGCCCATCCGTTCAAGTGAAGATTAGACAGATACACATGTCAAACTTACCCCTCTCTTAATCGTGGGTTAAAAAAGGCTTTTATTTTGATTTTTTAGGGGTAAAGTTTGGCTCGTGTCTAGTTTAATCCGAGAAGATCTAAACTTTACCATTCAGACCAGCCTAAAGAATACATTATACTATGGGGCCAAACTTTTATCACGGCTTGTTTCTGCAGTGAAAATTTTGTCTATAAAGTATTATGCCACACTTACCTACACGTTTCATGAAAGAAATATATTAGCGCGCGCTATTGCTCGCGGTTGTGTCCGTGTTTCGAGTACCCGTAGCGGGATCTCCGATGCCGTGTAAAACGTAAACGGAGATCCGAGCCGTTCGTCACGTGTAATTCGTCTCCGTGTTACGCGAAGATGCGTTTCTTAATTACACGGGAATCCGATCCGTCCTTGACGTTTAGTGAAGATTATATGTGTGTCTTTAAGACCACCGAATTTTATGCGAGAGTTGTGTTATGAATCTCTTTGTTTTGCATTTTAAATTAAGTTTCAAGAGTGACCATATAAATATTTTGTCGGGGAGCTAAAATAATAAAACAACACAAGTTGTAAAAGGTGTATTTTGCAGGCGTCCCGTCTGCTCGTTTGCCATAAAAAAATCAAATAAATATAAACTACAAAACATACCACTAGGGTCGGTTCGAAAAGTTTTCATTCAATACCCGAGTGGCCCCGAGATCCGCAGATACGTAGCCGGACGCAGACATGGTACGTGACCGTGTAGTACGGGATCTTAGCACCGCCGATGCTCAGAACATGGAGTTACGTATCCGCGTCTAACACGGATATCAGAAGCCCTAATTAGCGCCCGTTCCGCTCCGTAAATTTTAGTTTAGCAATACCTACTGTCTAGACATAAATAGCAGACTAGAACCGAATCCCTACTATAGATTTCATTAAGTTCCAGTTAAATAGCAATATTACCTAATTGAAATAGAACAATTTAACGGATTATATCGCGTATATTATCTCATTTTAGGTCCCGACGTTTCGGAAGCTTTCCAGCTTTCCATGATCACGGGATATAATCCGTTAAATTGTTCTATTTCAATGAGTAATAATCGCGGAAACAGAAGAAAATAATGTTACCTAATGTTACTAAGTCTTATAATGGAATGTTGTGTGTTTGATTGAAGCAATTTAAAGTGGAAGGTTTTTCTTATCAAATAAGTAATTTTTGAAAAAATAATAAAAATCCCCGACACACGAAAGAAGCTGATTATTGGTTTTCGAATGGCTGAATTAACTATCTCAAATCATAGGTAAAAACACCCTCTATCAAATCCAATTTCATTAAAAAAATTAAACCCAAATTGGTTTATCCGTTCAGGAGCTATGATGCTACAGTCATACATACAGCTACACACGGTCAACTTAGGTATTACACCGACGTTTCGTTTTGGGTTAAAGAGTTTTTATTAAGTGCTTAATAGCAACAAAAAAAGGATTTAGCGCTCTCTAACAAAACACCTCTCTGTCAAACTCAGCCTCACGGAAGGCCACCAACCTCCGTTCGCGGAGAAGAAAAAGCAACAACTCTTTTTTGCTTCAGCGTAGTTGAGTTAAAAGAGTCCTATAAAAATCTGTAGATACCCAGCTACCCGTGCAACAAAAACAGTTGAAGTCGGTTTAGCCGTTTTGGTGTGATGAAGCCGCAACGACACATACAAACATACTGAAAGATAAAAAAAAATTGTTCGCTTTAGCGAACTTTATATAGTTCGAATCACTTATTTATTTGGAAATGTCGTCATTGTACAGACATTTCATTTTTACATCTTTAAATCCATACTAATATTATAAATGCGCAAGTGTGTCTGTCTGTCTGTCTGTCTGTCTGTCTGTCTCTCTCTCTCTCTCTCTCTCTCTCTCTCTCTCTCTCTCTCTCTCTGTCTGTCTGTTACCTCTTCACGCTTAAACCGCTGAACCGATTGGGATGAAATTTGGTATGGTGATAGTTTGAGTCCCGGGGAAAGACATAGGCTACTTTTTATCCCGGAAAAATATCCTTATCCGCGATAAACGAATTTAAGGCGGATGAAGTCGCGAGCAGAAGCTAGTAATACAATAAATATGCTAATATCCAGTACTTTCGTCACGTTGTTTACGCATACGTCTAGCACGACGCAACAGGCAGCTATTTTGTCTGTAATTCCTATTTTTGTAAATAGTGTACCTATCTAGTGTACTTTCCCACCATTTCGTTCCACTCTGCCGTTATTACCTTTGAAATATTACACTATGTTCATTCAATCTAAGACAAATCATTGGCAAGTATTAAATTGTAAAAACCTAAACATTATAAATACTAACCCTAGTTTTAAGTAATACTATGTCAATAACACGTGATGGACTTTGTCCCAAATTAATTATTTTGAATTTGAATTACTACAAGATTTTCGACTCGAATTTTCTCAATCATGTCATGTGGCTGCGTTGCGTAACATTCACCTCATACCTGTAGCCATGCCGGGAGCATTGACCCTAAAACCGGCACTACACATTGGCAGGCTCGAGACGAAGGCGAGATACATTACCGTTTTTAAATACGAAAAGAACTGCAACATTTTTAGAGTAACGTCAATGCCTCGCGTCGCCTCGCGCCAATGTATAGTAACTCCAATCATTTTACAGACGGCTAGTATATTGAAATGGAAATAATTGATAATAGCTGAGTTGTCCAAGGTAAAGGGTACATCTGAGGGGCTACTCTTAAATTCGAAGTTCATATGGTGCCATCTCGCTCACTCAAATACGCAAAACAACATGAGAGCCAGAGGGATGGCACGTTACGAACTTCGATATTCGGAGTAACCCCTCTTAATTCTAGTAATTACGTGTAATGTATACATAATCCAACAAAATACGAGTCAAATTATTAATAGTTTCTTCATGTTGATAAACTAAAATTTGCTTTATAACATACAAGACGAATCGCACGAATAATAATGATGAATGCTTCATCATTGGTAGATTGGTACCTATTTTTACCTTATTCCTAATTGAATCTATCAACTGAGGACACATATCAGCAAAGTCATAAATTTTGTTGATTTAGTGGCTTTTCGCGTAAATGTTTTGTGAGATATCACGATTTACTGATGATAGATTAAAATATTGTTATGCTTACAAATTAAAAAATACTATTACCATCTTAATCTATTTACTATTATCTATACTATTATAAAGTTGTAAAAATTAAATGTCTGTACATTGAAGATATTTTCAAAAAAATGTTTGTTACGGACTATTTGGAGGTCACTAAAACGAAAAATATTTTATATGTGTCGTTGTGGCTTCCTCACGCTAAATCGGCTAAACAGATTTCAAAAATTTTTGGTACACGGGTAGCTGGGTATCTCCAGATGGTTATAGGATACTTTTTATCCGACTAAGCTGACGAAAAAACGAGGGGTTATGACTTTTTCTCCTCCGCGACTGAAGTTGCACTAATTTTATACACCTACTACCGAAATTTTGCTGGACTCATGAATATAGAATGTCTTAGAATTTGTTATAAAATTGGAGTAAAAATTATCAGGCTATTATGATTATTATGAATTAATGTTTTGCGAAATCGTAGTGACGAGTAAGGTATCGGCACGAGCCACAGACATTATAATGGCACAGATTATGTTATGAGTTGCTTCGGGTTATCGCATTCGCTATACAAAAACTATTTGTTATTTGTTCGTTTGGCGCACTTTGCACTGATGGAAACCACACGTGTGGTCGGTCATCGTACTCTGAGTTCTGCGGTTGATATTTGTATTTTTACCTTTTCCTTTACATTATTAAATAAAAAAAATATTATGCAGAACATTAAAATGAAATTGAAATATCTGTACATTGAAGGATAAAAAAATCTCGATACGGACTATTTCGAGGTCACTGAATCGAAAATATTTTATTTTTTGTATGTTTGTACACATTTCATTTTGCACGAGTCGTTGTGGCTTCATCATGCCAAAACGGATAAACAGACTTCAACTATTTTTTGTACACGCGTAGTTGGTCATCCACAGATGGTTATAGGATACTTTTTATCCGACTACGCTTAAGAAAAAAGATGGTTGTAACTTTTTCTCCTCCGCTGACGAAGTTGCGGGCAACTTCTAGTTTTAAAAATATTTTCATAACAGCATTTATTTCATTCGATAGTGATAATATATGAATCGGATTCGGATAAGTATTGGACATATTTAGATTACATTAGCGGTTACTCACGCTGTAAAAGTAGAGTAGTGCTCGACATGGTTCGATCTTCGGTCCATTCCGAGGACCTTAATCATGAGGTACGAGTAGATCGCGACGCTGCACATTGGTTCAAGGGCGGAATAAAGTCCGAAAATTACAAATCAACTAAAGTTATTTATTTGACTTAAATCTAACAGTAGAATACTTTTACAACCCTATACTGAAAGAATTTTAATTTTGGTGTATTATTTATTTGTAAATAAATAATACAAAACACATGATGCTGAACACTAACAAATTTTCCGTCAAAAAAGTTGTTTCTTTCTGGTAATATATTTCTAAAACCGGCGCTAAAGTATACAAAATGCTATTTTTATTTGATAAACCATATAATAAGGTATTTTTATGTTTTATAATATCAGTAATTTCGGCTATAGGTTTGGGTATGGCTTGGATTAAAACAACATGGTCGTTATTTTGGCAATTTTTAATATTCAATTGGGTATTACTTTCCAGCCTCACCTAGCCTTTCACCAAAAAATAGCACAAATGATACCTTAATTATCCAAAATAATGACCTAATTGATTCCAGCTGCCGGTGCCTGCAATCTTTTGAATAATGACCATTTAACTAAACAGCGTATTTGGAGGTAGGAAAAATAATGACATAGATAAACACATTTATGAGGGTAGTTAATTAACAAATGGCTTGATTTGGATATAAAATGCGTACATTATTGTCTTTTCCTTCATTTACTATTATCAACTCGAGGAAGTTATACTGTTATTATTTATAGTCATGGCAAGTTTCAGCATTTCGTATGCAGATTTAGTCGAAATTGCTATTTCAAGTGACCGGGAAGTGCATAAGTGTATTGAAAACCTGAAAATTAAAAATCCAAATCTTTCAGAAGCAATACTAGACCAAATCTGTATTGAGTTGACTAAACACTTTTTACCTACTTTCACGAAAAAGTGGAAAGCTGCATCAAGGACGCGAAAATATTTTTTTGAAAAAAACAAGGATTGGCTGAGTGGTATGTTTTCAATACATACGGTGCCTTCAGTTTCGAATGCTGATGCTGCCGTAGACGCCGAACCAGGACCTTCAAAACGACTTCGAAATGGTCGTCCAGAAAAACCTTTTGAAGAGTGTTGTAGCCGTACAAATCGAAAAAAAGTGAGAAGTTTATGTGAGAACTATCCCGAAGAGGCGATTTTGTCTGCTGCCGATAAAATTCGACAAAACCCCGTAAAATATCCTGCCTTCAGTCCAGAAAAGGCTTTGGATTTGATGTTAGATGCGGCTCTAACAAAACATCAGTATGAAGTG
Source organism: Hedya salicella (assembly GCA_905404275.2). Classification (NCBI taxonomy): domain Eukaryota; kingdom Metazoa; phylum Arthropoda; class Insecta; order Lepidoptera; family Tortricidae; genus Hedya; species Hedya salicella. Next base: position 17,326,189 of record FR990100.1, on the reverse strand, counting down.
CTTAGAAACGCGACGAAAGAAATAGGTTGCGACATTTTTCCTAACTATCATAGAGTCCTTGACTCAAAAAAACAGTGCTGCCCTAAATTTGAACATATAGATGTAACCGAATATTATGCCTGTGTTAGCTTGCAACCATTACTGGACCACACTGTAACCAGGATTTTACAAACAAAAACAGCAGATGAACTTTCAAGCATGAATGAAGATATGACTCTTATTTCCAAATGGGGCTGTGATGGTTCATCTGGTCATAATGAATACAAGCAGAAATTTAAAGAAGAAGACGTCACAGATGCGAACATGTTCTTGACTTCTTTAGTCCCTCTTCGCCTTGCCCATAACAAAGATGACGATACATCTGTGTATTGGAAAAATGAAAGCCCATCTTCTACGAGATTTTGTAGACCGGTACAGTTTCAATTTAGTAAAGAAACAACTGAATTGACCTATAACGAAAGGTCAAGAATGGAATCTGAAATATCCAATTTACATGAGACTTCTGTCTGCATTAGTGGCAAAACCTTTAAAATAAAGCATGAGTTGTTATTCACGATGATCGATGGCAAGATAGCACAAACGGTTACCGATACACAGTCTAATGCTGTTTGCTTTATATGCAAGGCAAGGCCTACAGAAATGAACTTATTAGATCTCGTGCGAAACAAAGTAGAGAATCCTGATGCATTGAAAGTGGGCTTATCGCCGTTACATGCCCGAATTAAATTTATGGAATGTATTTTACACATCGCCTATAGAAAGTCTTTTTGTAAATGAAGTACAAACGCAAACACACGGCCACAGAAAGAAGCAGAGAAAAAGAGAATACAAAAAGAGCTGTTTGACAGATTGGGTTTAAAAGTTGACTTCGTGAAACAAGGTATGGGGTCATCTAATGATGGCAATACTTCCAGGAGATTTTTTAGTAGCCCAAGTGTAGTTGCGGAGGTTACCGGTGTAGATGAAGAATTAATTCGCCGGTTTTCAGTCATCTTACATGCAATTAATTCGGGTGCCACAATAGATGCTGAAAAATTCGGAGATTACTGCAATGAAACAGCAAAAATATATGTTCGCTTATACAAGTGGTATTACATGCCAAACACTGTTCATAAAATACTGATGCATGGAAGTAGAATAATATCAGCTGCTGCTCTGCCAATTGGAATGCTAAGTGAGGAAGCCCAAGAAGCTCGGAATAAGGATTATCGTCGGTACAGATTGTACCATTCCAGGAAATGCTCACGGGAATCTGCGAATGAAGACATCATAAACATGCTATTGACATCTTCAGACCCTTTTATTAATAGCTTAAGGGCTAAACATAACTATAAAAGAACAGAAAGAGAGCATGAAGAAATAAAGGATTTATTATAATTAAGTAAATGTGTTTTTTATATATTTTTTTATTTTCTTGAAGTATATAAGTACCATTATTTAATGTAATTTTATATTATACATCTACTTTGATAATCCTATAAGAGGTATTTAATTTATTTAATAATTATTTTGTATTTGATGGTACATTTTAGATGATTTTAATACAAACTATACACATTTTTTAATGTTTGTTATATTTATTTTATTTATTTTATCTATTTATATTGATAAAATCACATTTCATAACTTTTAAAATGCCCGCCTGTCATAAAAACAATTAATTCCGCGCTCCCATACAACCCGAACCACTGTGCGCTGTCCTACTCTTGCGCTTCATTCATGTGCACGGCAAGGGCTTATGTAATTTTAATATGTCTGAGTCTCACGGTACGTTTTCTATTTAAAATAATCGGGCAATGGAAATAATATGAATAAAACATATATATTTAAGAAGCCAACTCTAAATTTGCTTAACTTTTTCCGGGATTTCCACAACTTTAGGTAAATATCTATCCGAATTTCTTATCCCTGGGATAAACATCAACGACACATTAAAAAACTGTTGTGTGGGAAAATCGGAAGCACAAAATAATAACCGCGTCATACACGTTCAAATACTAACACTTTGAGGTTGGTTGTAAAAGAAACATCTTTCAGTTTCATTCGCATTCCGGGAAATAATTAAAAAAAATTGCAACATTGTCAGCAAGAATAAGCCCTCTTTTTCCCTTTTTAAGTTCCTATTATTGAACAGTTTCTCAACGTCACGTATAAATGGAAACATACAAATCATAAGCATAAAATAGCCATACCATAACATAGCTGTGTTTATTTCTTATTATTGCATATAATTACCTTACATAAATATACTTACCAGTGTTATCTTCGCTTAATTAATGTATAAGAAATATAACAGGATGTATGTCTCCACATCCGTATTTTATCATCAAGAACTTTTATCAGCGCAAAAAATAAATAACTGTAGCTAACAGTAAGTTCAAGATCGAACGTTGGGAAAAGAAGGAAAGCAAAAGATTATATTTCCCCTTTTAAGGCACTTGCTAAATTAACAGCAAATAAACCCTTTTTTAATGTTTCTAAACAGTTAAAGAAGTATAATTATTTAGTGTAGTGTTTGAGGTTTCTAAAACACGTTAAAGGCTATTTTTACTCCAGTCAATTTACGGACCGCTAATATGGTGAATGGAAATCTATACTATTATATAGTTGTAAAAATGAAATGTTTGTATGTGTCGTTGTGGCTTCATTACGCTAAATCGGCTAAACGGATTTCAACTATTTTTTAGTACACGGGTAGCTGGGTACCTCCAGATGGTTATAGGATACTTTTTACCCGACTACGCTGAAGAACAAAAGAGGCGTTATGACTTTTTCTCCACCGCGAACGAAGTTGTTGGCACCTTCTAGTAATTAAATTTAGCTCTTTTCCTGTGTAAAGTGCACATCTTAATCCTAGTAATAACGTAGAGATATAGACCAACAAAATATGAGTCACTTAAGTATTTTGATAACAACTTATATTTTTGTGATTCTGACAATTTTGAAAATAAAAAATAATAATTTTGTTCTTCATATTGATAAACTAATATATGTTCTATAACATAGAAGGTGGATCGCATGAATAATAATTATGAATACTTCACCACTACTTATATATGTCAACTTAGAACACATACCAGTGCAAAGCCATACATTTTGTTGATTTAGTGGCTTTTTGTGTAAATGTTTTGTGAGATTTCAGTATTTGCTGATTACGGATATAAACATATTGTTATAAATAAAAATACTATTACCATTGTAATTTTTTTAAATGCATGTTTTTGACACTTATTTTACATACCTACCTTCGGGTCGAAATTTTTTTGGACTCATCAGTATAGTATATTTTTTAATGTTATAAGGGGCAAACGAGTAGACGGAGCGCCTGGATGGTAAGCGATCACCGCCGCCCATACAAACCTGCAACACCAGAGGAGTCACAAGTGCGTTGTCGGCCTTTCAGGTGGGCGGACGCTCTTTTTATTTAAAAAACTGTAAAATGACTGCAATATTTGAATACACTTGTCAGGCTAAACGTTTTACGCGTCAATAAATTAAACACTCGCCACAGAAAAAATATAGCTAAAATATGAATCGTGTTCAGATAACATATTGTCTAATGTTTCACTATAATCTTATTTGTAATCTATAATGTTATCTAATTTCTTGTTAAAAACAAACTTGTCCGGTATTTTTTGACGAAAATCATAGTTTAGTTTTTTAATGAAAAGTGGTTCAATTAGTGCCAATTTTGTGATTTTGCGTATTCAGCTAGTGAAGTTTTCTCTAGTCGCTACCTATATGGGTTCAGTTGTATTTTTAAGAGCTGAAGAGCAACCTAATTCCGTTATCGAATTTGCCACATAGGCAAGCCAAAACAGAAAAAATCGCCAAATGCGCTCATTGTAGTAATCGCCTGCCGATTCGGTCTAATCGCAATTGAATCAAAAACAAATAACTTTTACTTCCAGCTATTAATGACTCCCGAGGGTACTCGCTTCACCAAGAAAAAACACGAGGCATCATTAAAATTCGCAAAGGAGAAGAATCTACCCCTCCTCAAACACCACCTTACTCCCCGAACCAGGGGATTCACCACCAGCCTGCCACATTTCAGGGGGAAAATACCTGCTATTTACAACATTCAGTTAGCCTTCGATAAAGATAGCAAGGTGAGTAATAACATAATAGTACATTACTACACAGGCCACGAAAGAGGGCATAGCCTGACACGTAGTTATTGATTATCTAGAGATACAAGGCAGGCAATCCCTGTTCGCCGAGATATGTATAGTGCTTTTCTTAATAAATCCAAGGAAATAATATGTTGCAATGCTTGACATTCACTCTTTTATTTAAATCATACAATAAAATATTTCCAACTTAAAATAAAATATTGTGTTTCACGTCATAAATGCCTTGTTTATTATAACAGCTGATTAAATCTTGTTTTTAGGGTTCCGTAGTCAAAATGGCAAAAACGGAACCCCTATAGTTTCGTCATGTCCGCCTGTCCGTATTATGTTACAGGCATTTTACTAAAAACTACAAGATATGTATATGTTGATGAAATTTGGAGTATCATAGGTATAGTTTAGTAGTTCAACTACAAAAATAAATATTTCTAGAGGGGGCACTCAAAATGTTGGTGGCACATAATTCGACAGTTCGTCTTAAAGAAATGAAGATTTTTAAAAATATATATTCAGTGCATATAAATTGTGCCCTTTTAAGTATTGTCTTGTATGAAATTTCATTATTATCATCTCAATTTGAATTTTAAACAATGCAGTTTTCGCGACCTATTATCGCAAAGATAAATAAGGTCGACATTTATTAATAAGGTCAACGTTTGAGAAAAAAAATATATTAAAAAAAGGTGTTTTAAAAAAATGCTTTTTGATGCCCGGCTAGATGGATCTCGGCAACGACAGGTTAATGATGCTCAACCATGCCGCCTGCCGGAAATTAGTTTCTGAATCCTGATGCTTTTAAATTGTAATTTAAAAAAAAATTGATTACAATTTTATACCGAAATTTTATACTTTTAATTTGTTTTAAACATTATTTCGGTTCACAAATTGCAATTTTATATATATAAATACATGTGTGTGGCCCTGTACATAATAACCTATAATAGGTAATACCTGCGCCGCGTGACTCTTTGCATCGCAATAAATATCATCTTTTTCTTTCAATTCTCTGCACCAACGTGACGGTAAGCTACGACTGGTATGCCTTCGAATATAAATTTTACTCTAGTGTACTTGATATGACTTATCAATTATCTAATTGTTAAGATCATTATTTATCACTCCCATAATTTCTACTTTTTAATTATTGCGTGCTATTGGTTTTCTAATCAGCTTCATGTCAACTGTATCATAGTTTTCTTTTATCTTTTGTATGTATGTATGTTAATGTTTTTATTTATTTTTGTATTATTCATAACCTAATCTTACCACCTACTCATTTCTAGCTTTTTGTGTCATCTCCGCTACCTAAAGGTTGTCTGTTGTCGCTCTTTAGCGATAAGACGTTAATTATAAGTGATTTATGTTAAGGCTCTATTGTACTGTTTCTCTTGTTGATGTGCAATTAAGAATTCTTGTATTGCATTGTTTAAAGCAAAACTAATTCGTTTGCAACAAAGTATCTATAGTATTATATATAATAGAGGTATCTATTTGCGTAGAACCCGCCTACCATAACGAGTCTGCTCTACGGGAAACAAGTCCACGCGCACCTTTATATCGAGCGGATCCCCGTCGAGAACGTGCCTGAGGATGAGGCGGCGGCTTCGCAGTGGGTGCACGACCTGTTCGTCGTCAAGGTAAGTCGATCCCCAGCGGCACCGTGCATAAGTTTTAGCAATCATACAACCAGTAATCAAGTCCACGAGCACCTTTACATCGAGCGGATCCCCGTCGAGAACGTTCCCGATGAGGCGGCGGCCTCGCAGTGGGTGCAATACCTGTTCGTCGTCAAGGTAAGTCGATCCCCAGCGGCACCGTGTATAAGTGTTAGCAAGCATACAACCAGTAAAGCCAAGTGCACGAGCACCTTTGCATCCCGCGGAACCCCTATGTGAACATTTCCAAGGATGAGGCGGCAACCTCGCATATTCTGATACCATGAACTTCTTCGCAGGTAGTGCACCCTTCTTATCCTAATTTTCAACTTTTTGTACGATATCCGTCGATGGGACTTCAATCCGCTAGGCCGAGGGTCATCTTCAATTGACTCAGTCATGTTTGTCTGTCATGCCAATTGTAAATGTAATGGTTTTAGAAGGCCAACTGGTCCCTGTGGATGGCTATCATTCCATTAATTATAAGCTGCGGAGGTTTTCCTTGCTTCGATAGAATTTTATCACGGCACCATGCTCACTTTGCTCCATAGTCACACGTTCTGAAATAATTTGTTTCAAGGGTGATATCTGTACCTACAGTCAGCAGCATTAATATCTGCCACAACAAAGCGGGCATAATTATCTGACACGACTCTATTTCTAAGACCGTTAGGACGTGTCAGATATTTTCGCCCGCTTTGTTACGGCAGATATTGATGCTGGTGGCTGTACATCACCTCCTTCAAAGATTTCGAACCTCCGAAAGTCGAATAAATTGTGTGTGTGGGTCCCCCCCTCTCTATTTTCTAAACCGCATGTCCAAAATATATTTTAAGATAAAGCTTAATAAATACTTTCAACGAAAATTGTTTTCAACATGATCGGTGTACAGTTTTTGAGTTATTGCCAAAAAACTGCTCTTTTTAGCAAAAGGACGTCGCTGGTGCACTTTTACATTTCATATTTTTATCGGTGCATTTCTCAGCATAGTCCGACATGCTCTTGGCCGGTTTTTTGTGTAAATACATGTACAAAAACCCGATTCTGCATAGGTGTATCAGCAAGACAGGTCAACGCAAATCATAAAAAGACTCATCTATGAATCTCTGTAAATGTTCCTAGCACTCTCTCGCATAGAAATTTACTAGGTGTAGGTATAATACAGCTGAGGCATGCCTTGAGTCTGCCATGAAAGTTATTTCCGTTTTTTTGTATTTGCTCTGTACATTGGCATTGAACTGCTGTAATTATATTCTGATTCGTTTTTGTAGTGTATCTTTGTCGCAATCATTGCGTCTTATGATATCGTTTTTTGTCGTGAATTGTTTCTATATCCTATAATCGTGAATATATGCTGAATATATCGGAGAGTTACATATTATCATGGAACAGCACACCATTCTGGAAGAATGAGCAATATATCCTTGCCATGCGGGTGAAAAATCGGGCACAACTTGGTTTTTTATCGGTTTATTATTCAACACAAACGCTTCTATATAGGTGGGCAATACTGTAACAAACATCGGTTATGCAACAATACTAAAATAAATTACAACCTATATATCTGCACTACTAGCTGCACAGCTGAATAACAATAGTGACATTTGATAATCGTGGGCCTTACGTCTGAAGATATTATCTTGGCATTATCACGCCATACTGTTGTTATTCTGCCTTCTGGCAATAAGTTTACATGTAATCAGCGATATTGCAAATCATAAATTAGATGATATGCGGATAATCTTGTCTAGGATATTAAACAAACGTTGATGGATTATCGTGACTATAATATATTCACGAATATTTAAATATACTTGTATACTATTCTCAAAAATCTCAACAACGCGGTTAAAAAAGAAACATTGCTTACTAGCATCTGCCAACGACTTCGTCCGCCTTAAATTCGTTTATCGCGAATAAGGGTATTTTTCCGGGGTAAAAAGTAGCCTGTCCCTCCCCGGGACTCAAACTATCTCAATACCGAATTTCATCCAAATCGGTTCAGCGGTTTAAGCGTGAAGAGGTAACAGACAGACAGACAGACATACTTTCGCATTTATAATATACTAATATTTTAAATGCTAATATACTAATAGTATAAATAATCCTCATTTCGTCCATTTCTCATTTGGATGGCTTTATTTTTATAATGGTTAGTGAATATAACACTGTGACAAGTCTGACGTCAGTCTATTAATGTATTTTGCACCTACAATGAAACAACAAGGTCGAGAACAGGTTAAAAAGGCAAATAAGTACTAATAATTTTTCAAGAGATCAATTTTGGAAATGTAATATTCGCTTGCGGTTTAAGAACACTTCTTGAAATGGTTTTTTAATTAAGTAAGTTGTAAAAAAAATGTATCTTCTAATTACTTAATATATAAGAGTAAAGGTGGACTTCGCATGGATTTTGAGCGTATAAATTGGAAACGCTGTAAATGTCCACTAAGCAGATATTCACAAGATTTACATTTGAAACACACATATCTTCTTTTGACCGCCAAAGCCCAATAAAGTCTGTCATTGCTCTTCAAAACCTCGTATCTCGAACTGAATCAATACCTACATTCGAACTTTAAGTATTTGTTAGTTAGTGAGTTTTGGTGGTCAACGGGCCGGTTAAATGTGTAACCAAGTTGTGATTTGCTCACACTATTGTTACCTGCTGTTATTCTGGCACGTGATGTCATATATTTAAATGTTTGAACTTACTTGGTAACTTCCTTGTTTGTTTCGTTGATGTTACATCTAGATACATGCATCTAAAAATAACTGCGTAGTAAGTCGCATCGAAAACGCGATTTTTGCTCCTGTATAAATGCTATAGTATGTCTGTTGGTTCGTCTTTTCTTTGCCCGTCTTGGCCCCGATAGCCGTTGGAGACGTAGGGTCGAATCTCACTCGACGCATGGAAATTTTCAACTTTTCGCTTTCATATTTACATTTAGATGTACTCTATTTGTTTGTTCAGTTGTAACATCGTTAATGTTTAGTTTTAAAGTGCTATCTAGTTTTGCTACTGCGTATCCTCTTGCTAGTTGGCGCACGATCCAAAGTATCTATAGCTATGGACATGAAAGTTCACATGTTTTATTGGTCCATGCTTTGTATACATAGAATGTATTTAAAATTGTACCATTTTTCGTTGAAATTCATTAGCATAAAGTGCTGTGATCTGAAAAAATATCATAATTATGATTCTTATTAGTTTTTATTAAACGAGTTTATGCCAATATCTAATGGGTATTCATTATCATTCGCCTATTTTAGGCCTCCCCAACTTTACGCCACTAAGCATGATCCATGGCCAATCCCATTCAACGCTTACCAGTCACACTACAGTGTCGCATATAATTAGGTGTGCTGTATAAAAAAAAATATATTAACCAATGATCATCTGGTGACTACATTTATTTGCATAATGACCTACTAACTTCAAATCTGTTCTCTATTTACAGGACAAAATGGCTGAATCCTTCGAAAACACGGGCGACTTCTTCCTAGAATCGGGAGTGGAGAGGATCGAGCCGTTCGAATACAAAATTCGCATCTACTCTCTCATCAACACACTAGGATGGGCTGTCATCACGCTCACACCGATGCTCTACTACCTCATGGGGCTTCTGCTCAGCGGGAAACTCTTATACTTCTCCATCGGCGTCGCCATTTACGGCTTATGTAAGTACCAATAATAATTTTAATATTATGCATAGCATGAGTCACCCGTGAGTACGCAGCGGTAAATCCGGGTAATTCTTATCCATCATTGTTGCCATTTATGTATGTGAGTGGCTATAATAATCTTAAGGTGGCATTCCGAGATGGGCTGCAGACCGCAAGTTAAATTTTCCGTGTGCTGAGGAGTCTCGCCGTGCACTTCCACTGCAGACTGAAAATTTAAACTTTATACCTTACCATTATGGTTCAATTTGGAGTGCATCGGGACGTGTGGTTGCGGTCTGCAGCCCATCTCAGAATGCCACCTTTACTCTTGAGATACAAAGCGCAAAAATATATTGAACTTGAAAGAGCCCGCGCCTTCGTCAGCGGAGGAGTAGAAAATCGCTAAGAAACCCTTTTTTTCATCAGCGTAGTCGCGTAAAAAGTATCCTATAACCATCTGCGTTTGTTTTGCTACCCATGTACCAAAAATAACTGAAATCCGTGTAGCCGTTTTCACGTGATGAAGCCACAACGGCACATACAAACATACAACAAAAAAATTCGAAAAATAAAATTCGTCATAAATAATAATGGTCCGTATCACATTTTTTATGTCCTCAAATGTACAGGTATTTCACTTTTACAATTTTTGCACATTAAGATTATTACGAGTTAGTAGACTTCATTAGTCTACGTATCACGAGTAAGGTGGCTAAAGTACTGGGAATGGCCCGACGCACTCTTGTCAGTAGTATACTTTTTTAATCCTCCGATCTTAACACGCCTTTAAGATATACTTTTTTTATGTAAGTATCTTATTTATGGAGTTTCGATCAGTAGAAATAAACATACCAGCCCCAGCAGTCCTAAACATTTAGATGCACTTGAGGCCAAAAAAAACAGTTACAAGTTAGGTGGAATTTAAAAACAATGCATACCAATTTTATTTGCTCGTCGGCTATATTTTTATTCTAATAGATTAGACTTCTCGATACAGCCTATTAATATTAGATGAGCCTTAAATGGTTTATCAAAGTCAACTACAATAAAAGTGCGTAGTTTTATTTTTAAACTGAGAATCAACTTTTCATTTTGTTACTAATCTTGTTTAGAGGGATTATTCCGTGAGCTGACGGATTTGTGGGAGGGAATGGGCATTGACGTCGGCGGCAAAAGGTTGTCAAATCTACGCTTCGCAGACGACATTGTCCTTTTTTCTCACACGGGATCCCAACTGGAACAAATGCTTCAAGATCTTAGCTTGACAAGCCTTAGAATCGGGCTGACTATGAACCGGTCTAAAACACAGCTGATGACCAATAGCGCCAAACGTAGGGTAATGGTAGATGGACAGGATATACCATACGTTGACAAATACATTTACTTGGGCCAGATAGTATACTTCGAAAACAGTCAGTGCAAAGAGATCCATCGACGCATCGAAAACACCTGGAAGAGCTTCTGGTCCATGAAGGCGTTAATGAAGGGCGACCTTCCAATAACATTAAAACGCAAACTTGTTGACATGTGCCTCCTGTCTATCCTTACCTACGGCGCCCAGACCTGGTCACAGACTGAAACCGAAAAGTCCAGACTCAAGGTCTGCCAGCGAGCGATCGAGCGCAGCATACTAGGTGTTCGAAGAACTGATCGCATCAGGAACACCGACCTGCGCTCCAGAACTGGCATCACAGACGTGGGTGTAAAAACCGCCAGACTCAAATGGGACTGGGCTGGGCATGTCTGCCGTATGAACCCGGATCGGTGGGCCAAGGTAAGTACCGAATGGATCCCCCAGGATGGCTACCGGAACCGAGGCAGACCGAAAAGGAGATGGCAGGACGATTTGGACACATTTTGCAAGGGCTGGCGGGAGTATGCGCTGGATAGGGATGCATGGCGGAAAAGAGGGGAGGCCTTTGCCCAACAGTGGGGCACGTGAACAGGCTATATTATTTATACTAATCATAATCAAGATAGTGGCTAAAAATGTCAAAATGCGCATAAATGTTATTAAAATTCAAAAATGTATTCTGCAGGTTGGCCTCAAGGGCAGTTTTACACGCCTGGTTTTCCAATGAACTGTAAAACATTCGCAATCTCGATAATAAATGTTCTTTACTCGCTTCAGTAGTAGATAATAAAATTACATAGTAACAATATTAAAGCAACAGACAAATACCTGTGCACACTTAAGAAAGTTGTATATCCAGGTCATAACTTAACGTATACTTTTATTAATTCCATACATGTAAAAATATTATCTACTTATCGGTAAGCGGTGCACCAATTATCTTCACAGAACGATCGATTGCAATTTGCACTTACGTGATCAATAAAATGTTCAATGTCATGGTGTCTTTATATCTTTCTTCTTATACTATCTTAGCCTAGGTAACGGTATAAGCCTTTTAAGTCGAAATTTTACTAATAATGAAAACTTTTACGATAACTGCATTTGTGGGTACGCGCGGACTAAAGATAGGAATTAGGAATTCGTATGGCGTACATCGAAGTAACCTTCAGACCCAGATTTACCCTCAGTGCAGCCCTGGCGCCCCACGAAAAATGCAGCCCATTTTCGTCCTAGATTTTACCACCTCTAAAAATCTGCTAGCCCCTAATGCCCCTTAGTATAAATTCTGGGAACCATTTGCGCAGTTGTTGTGCAGTTTGCCGTACAAGTTACAGTTGAAATGCAGTCCGCCTGTTTAAATCCTGGAACTTGTAACCTTTAACCTCTTTGTAGCATTTTTTATTAGATGGTTTCCTTGTGGTGGTTCTCAATCATGTTTGATGAAAGCCGGATTGGCTAATTCGATAATATAAGACTTTTAATTTATTTTATTTCAAATTTAGACTCACTTACATGCAAGATGGATTTAATAATATATTCTGTATATACCAACTTACATGTAAGTATTTAGTTGTGCATGTAAGATATGATTATAATTATCGTGGAAAGCGCTTGGCAGATGGCTCTTTAACTTTAATTTGCGTTTTTTTTAATATGCAGTAATTACGAATATCACTTTAGTAACCGTTTCCTTTACACATGCCTTTTCTTGCTGTCTTATATTATTTATCTTTCTTTGTACTACTTCCGCAAAATGATTATTGATAAGTTTGATAACGCCTTCTGTATATTAATCACTAGAAGGCGCCCACAACTTTATTCGCGGAGGAGAAATAGTCATAACCCTTCGTTTTTTCTTCAGCGTAGTCAGTCGGGTAAAAAGTATCCTATAACCATCTGGAGATACCCAGATGGTTATAGGATACACAGATGTACCATAAATATTTGAAATCCGTTTAGCCGATTTTGCGTGATGAAGCCACAACGACACATACAAACATACAAAAATCCAAAAGAAATATTTCTCGTTTTAGTGACCTCTAAATAGTCCATAACAATCTTTTTTTTTTTATATATCTTCAATGTACAGACATTTTCTTTTTTCAACTTTATAATAGTACAGATAATATGTTCACTACTACAATAGCTTGCCTTATCACTAAATGCCGACGTTAATTTAACACACAGCTGCAATGTCACATATTACACAACTGATTAACGTTTTTGATACGATAAGATAATATTTCATTCAGTCGATGTCTATCTCATAATCTTGTCACGTAGTGCGACAAGATATATTATCGACCGACCTTTAAGAACGTTGCTGCATCGCGTGCATTGTGATCCTATTTTTATTCAACGTTAATAGTTAAGGACTAGTTCTTACTATATGAGACCCTCAGACTCTAACAAAATTGAAAAATCACTACTCTTAAAATTCCCTAAAGAAACACATTAGTACTTTTGCTCTCACCCTCGGTTTTGTTTTAAGTTTGAAGCCAGTTTCTTCAAGCTGCTTGAGGGAGCAATAAATATAGTTTGACTTGCGATCGGGAACCTTAGAGCTTTTATTTAACCACTGGAGACGCCATACGAATACATTCCTCTCTGCCAAAGTAATCGTTCACCTACGATTACTTTTAATGGGGGTGTTGAGTATTCAAATAAAAATATTTTTTATGCGAAATGACAGTTTTTATGGTAGAAATCCGAAATGAAAATTTTAGTTCGATACCTTGCGTGTGTTTTATGAGCCTTTAAGTTGGGTGGATATGTTCATTTTAAAAATATGAAAATATTAATAACGAATTATTTATTATTAAGGGTTATTCAATGGTATTAACCATTGAATAACCCATGAAATGTATAGTAACTTTTGTTATGAAACCGTTTCGATAATCGCAAGTTTTAACATAGCTGCAGAATTAATTTCTTAATTTCCCCATAGGAACGTGTGACGTCATACGATCCTAACTTTAGTATGGAGCGTTATTTGGGAAAGTCTAAAAATTAGATTTTAACATTATTGTATCTCGGTGAGTTATTATGAGATTGAAGTAGCTCTTTAACCAATGTTTCTATTATCTAGTGGTCGTTCCATAACATAACACACAAAAAAGTTGACAAAATTTTTCATCATCCCAACTGTGTGCGTCAGTAGAAATAGGAATATTTCCATAGTGTGTTGTACGTGTTGACCTCACCCCCCGCTAAAAATGCATGAAAAATTTCAAAATTTGTTTGGTAATGACACGGCTTCTCATCTCCATTAGTTAGGTGCTTTAGGCACTGTTCCCACCAAGGGTGAGGAATCGATTAGCTATGGGCGATTTTCTCGCCCAAGAAACAAACAAAAGATATAGATCCTGTGTTAGTAAAAGGGACACATATATTAATAGTTCATCGCCGGCTGTTAACACTGCTGGCGAGAACTCTCTCATATATGTATCTCTTTTATTGACACGGAGTCTACATCTATTGTCCGTTTCTTGAGCGAGTTGGGCGAGAAAATAGTCGATAGTTGCTCGCTTTCTCGTCAGCGGTGGGAGCAGTGCTTTAAGTCGAGAACATGTACTACTACTAATACTGCTTGTTTATTACTAACTAAGGCACAATAGCTAGAATCCGTCCGAGTTAAGTATGCACCGCTCTTGTGTGATATGTCGCCCATACTAGATGCATACTTGTCTCAACAGTCTAATAGAATAAACTCAAGTAATCTGATAATTTCTATACTTACCCGCACGCTTAGTGGCATTAATTATTAGTTAATAATAGTTAATATAAGTTTCGTAGTGGTTGTTAAAGTGTAATATAACGCATAAAGACGAGGCTGGTGAATCCTGTTTCACCGTGATACAGTTTATAAACTAGTACGGGGAGCAGGTAGACGCTTACTCTCACTCATAAAATTACTGATATGTGGTGCAGTGCCTAACACCAAATGTTATATTTAATAAGTTACTACCGTTACAAAATGTAAGTAGTTATAACCTTTAACGATACTCAATAAAGTTATTTTATTTATTTATTTATTTACTTCACGTGTCTAGTTATAACAGAGAGGAACTAAAGGCGGCTAAACCTGAATTTTCAGGACAACAACAGTTCGAGTGACGTAGTACTGGTTTAGTTGTTTAGATCTTAGTGCACAGGGCTAGGGCTGTACTTGATGCTTAGCTTATTCCCAGTGACACAACCCGAGACAGAATAAGGCAGTAGCAATTCATTCAGGAACGAAGTCACGAACAAAATCGGGTGATGAAGGAAGCCGAAAGCAAAACTTTTGTAAACAAGTTACTTTTAAACAGTAAATTAATACTATAGCGATAACATATAAACCCGGCTGATATTATTTATTCTGATACTACGTGTATTCATCGAACCGTGTAATTGACCGTTATCTTTAATAGCGTATTTTTAATGACCATAAAAGTGTCATTGTTATTATTTTCCATTTCATTATGTGTTTAATTAGTTTAATTAACCATTCATTTGGAGCGTTTAGTTATCTGAATTATGCTCTTAGTATGTTTACATAATGTACTACATATTCATCTTCCACAGCAACACTAGTAGGTTAGAATATGATGGTTCGATATTGTGAAGATCATATTGAGGTATAAGATATAAATAATGATTTTCATTCACATTTCTGTTATCATATACAATACAACTTATGAAACGAAATAAGATTCATAATTTTCTTTTTTCGACAATCCTAATAATATCAAAAACTTGAGTTTGTGCCGATGTATATATGTAGGTTTTTTCTTAATTTTAAAAACTTATGAACGGATTTCAACGAAACTTGTCAGTAATGTAATATTTTCTTCTGTTTCCGCGATTATTACTCATTGAAATAAAACAATTTAACGGATTATATCGCGTATATTATCTCATTTTAGTTCCCGACGTTTCGGAAGCTTTCCAGCTTTCCATGGTCACGGGAGGACTGAGAAAAGATGTATTTTCCTCTGTCAAAGTTACAATTTGTGCAAACTGCCCATTTTTTGAAAAGTAATGTTGTTTAGACAACAAAGTGACAACGAAATAGAATTTCCATTAGAAGTTATGAAAAAATATTTCACTGTTCTAAATAATTCATCCCCTAAGAGGGTAAATTAGGGGTTGAAAGTTCGAATGGGGAACTTTTTTTAATAAGTAGTCATCTGAAACTTAATCAATGGGCTTTTCATTAAAGTTAGAAACTTAATTTCAAAAATTTTTTAAACTTATCGCCTAACAGGGTTAAATTGAGGTTGAAAGTTAGTAGACTTCGCATATAAACTATATTTAACCCTACGTGAGCGAGCGAGCGAGTAGGTAAGTAAGGGGTATAAATTGGGTTTATAATTAGATTGGGTAAACGTATAATTTTTAAAGTAACAAAAAGACGTATATGCAATCAAGATACGAACTATGCGCCCGATCTGGTACGGAACCCTTAATGGACAACATTTCATTTTTTGAAAGTGACTACAATTGAAATATCACGGATAGATATGGTCTCTCTGAACTTATCTATCCTAGTCAAACCTATAATATTATAGACACGTGTATTGTATGTCATTTCATTAGAAATAATAACCGTGTTTCTTCTCTTTTGTTTCAGTTTACTTCATCCTTCAGAAGTCAATAGGCATGTCAAAAATTAGCCATGGTTCGTCTTACGGGACTGAAAAGAAATAAACGTTGTTACAGTATTCTCGCGGAATATTAGTTGATTATACTATAAAAAGTAACGAAAATTCTTTATATAAATAATGTTTTATACAGTTAATAATTGGCCTTCTCTAAGTGTTTCACTTGGTATTGACGCAATATAACAGCGGGTATGTGTAGGTGTACTGGGAAGGATGAACGTGAATGTTTCAAATTGTTTTAAGCACTGAGGAATTTAATTTATGCTACTTGATTTTTTGTACTACTTTCTACCAAGTGGAATATATATTTTTGTTACAACTCCACTAGCTCAATATATGCAATTTTGTGTGATCAGAGGGGTTACTCCGAATCTCGAAGTTCGTAACGTGCCGTCTCACTCGCTCTCATGTTAAACTGTATTTGGGTGAGCGAGATGGCGCAATACGAACTTTTCAGAGTAGCTCCTCAGAACGTATACATTGTCCCTTTAGGTATTTATAAAATCGTAAACCACAAACCACGCGACCCGGGTCGTCCGGCCAATCCAAGTCATCTTTTGTGTCTATGGTACAATACAATTGGCTAATAGACTTAATTTTTATCTTAGGTACTTGAATGGACCAAGTATAATTATCAATTTAGCTAGTGCAGTTGTATCATCAGTGACTAGAAGAAGTCTAGGCTAGGTAAGCCGAAACAATGGATGCAATTAACTATTATATTCTGATTTTTATCAATTTTCTAGCAGCATTCCTTGTCTGTTAAGCAATATTTTTCTTGAATTGAAAAGCTTTTTCGCACAATATTTACTATAGCACCAACAAAGCCCAATGGGTGATTTTTGTTTGAATACTTCGCATCCAGCTAAGCTGAATCTTAAGACTGATATGTCCGGATAAGGGACAGTTCTTTGTATTGATATAATATTGATGATTATAATTGCATCCACATAGTTTCGCGATGGGGAAAATGTTCTTGTAGTATTTTTATAGATTTGTCGTTGTAGTTCCCTTTTTAGAGTAAGGTTTATGGTGTTAAAAATGTGTCCCACGGGAGACTATATTTCAATTCTTACCTATTTTCGTTAATCAACGATTTTAAAAATTATATCAGCGTGTTTGGTCAAAAGCCAACAGTATTTTATGACAAAATTGACCAGACCAATATTTGTGGTTGGAATTATAGGTATGTACGTTGAACATGCTTGATTTTTCTGAGGGTGATTTAAAATCATGCGCGCAAATATTTTTTAGAATGTACCGAACGTTATTATGTAAGATAATTTTGGCATAAATAAAGCGAAAAATTATAAGATAAAAATTATAGGTCACCTACTCCTATTTTTGTAATCATGTCAGTACCGTAAAAAGCACAAGATTTGTGATAGATTATTTGTAACAACATTGTGTTTATTTATTGTTTTTATTATATGGTTACAAACTTACATTGTTGTTTTTTATCATGTTGAACTTATTCCTCCTCGGTTACGTTTAGTAACTGATAGGTTTTTATTTAGCGGCGGGGCGCCCATACAAATCAATACTTCATTACAGATGTAGTGCATAATTGTTTACCATCGAATTTTCAAGGAAACGTACGAACGTATCTTGCTAGTTCAGTCAGTCACAGTACAAAAAGTACTGAGGTTGATTGAAGTAGCATGATAAATACGAACGTTTCCAAGAAAATACGATGGAAAACAATTATGCACTACATCTGTACCTATATCGAAACTAACGTCTTGCCTTGTCTAAGTTGAGTTATTTTATCAATATCGGTCCGTGCAGCCAACAAAAACGGTGCGAGAGCATTTTTAAAACCTTGACGTCAAATATTATGGCAGTTAAGACTGCCATTGTGATTATGAAGGTGTCGGTATAGAAAGAAAGTTAAGATGAATGATTACATACACGTAGGAATGGAAAAAAATGAATGAATGTGATTTAAATATGTAACTGATTACTGATAAAGTATATTTTTGAAAAGTTAAAACCGCAGGGAATAGTTTGACAAGCGGTATGAATCATTCCTGTTCAGAGAGGGTTCTAACATGAAACCGTTGGCACTAATAAAACGTTTTATTAGTTCTATGACGTCACAGTTCTGGTTCTGTTGTGGTCTCTGGTGCCAATGCCTATATTGTAGTAAGTTTGTGCAAAATTTAAACAAATAAAAGAATTTGTCTGGTAAAAAATATTGTATTATCTTCATATAAGAATAACATCATTTTTACAATCTAACTGACAGGAATAGAATGTGCAGTCGTGCCACGTAGCTAACTTCAGCCCCTTTGTGATAATAACAGGTAACCCAGTGGAAAATCGCCAATAGAACAAGATTCCTACCAGCTGGCCTAGTAATCCTAGTACAGTCAGCATCAAATAGTCTACAACATCCAAAGTGTCAAATGTATTGCAACATAATATCTTTCTTCTAGACTATAACATAACAATTTTTGATGATATATTGGCACTTTGGCTGTTACAGGCGTGGACCAAGTTTTTCTAGTTGTCATTCAGTCCCGCAACGTAACTATGGACAATTGCAATAGAGTTACTTAAAAAAATGCGCTTAATGTAGGCTATTAACGCAAGAACAATAGCCTGTTAAAAAATAGACCTATTTTGGCTAGAAAAAAATATGTTTGTTGCCGTTTGAAAGAGTTTTCACTCAGGAAATGTAACAGTGGCAACGGGATACAGAAAAAAGTTGATTGACCACCAGACTATTTTATGCGAATTGTTCATGTAAACTAGATTAGGCTGTAAATGTACAGAGAACCTCAGGAAAGTATGCAATGTATTATTGTCTAGGGAGCATAAAACCCAATTTCCAGTGGCTTTCTTTGACAAATGCAACTACAACTATTCAAGACTAAGTCAAGCAATTGGTAATGAGGGCTGGCACTGATGTAGCAAGAAACATTGGGTGCATTCCACCAGAATGCCAGGTACGTGACGCCTTTGTTTTCATACTTCTAGAAAAGTTAGGAAGTCAATTTTTGTTATGTCAATATTTTATAACTTGGCTTTTGTATTGGTAGAGAATTCTTGGATTTTTTATATGTTTTTAAGGTAGCTGTCAGTTCTGATGGAATGCACCACGCACTGTCTGTTTTCCAGTGTGTGTCACTAGCTTGTAATTTAAATGATATAAAACCATCATTTAGTTTGATCCTATAGCTATGGTTCATCTGTTATGGGTACAAAAGATATAACACTTTAGTTCTGATATGAATGATACTTTCCTCCAAAATAATAACAGGTAACCCAGTGGAAAATCGTCAATAGAACATCTCAGGGAATATCCATCTTGCTCAATCTCAGTATGAAATCTAGGAGATACATTTGCACTTTAACTTCAAGAGGTTTATTTGTGACGAAAAATCCAGGTACTCCGGCTTTTTCCAATGTCACCTGCTGGTCACTCACCTAAAAAAACATCACTTATTACAAGGAGGAGCAAATCGAAATTGCATAAAGGGGTTGACTTACATTTGAATAACAACATCAACATCTAACAGTGTTATCATCATTGATTTAAACTTACACAATCTTCACTCAATATCACAACACAAGAACACAAACTAACTGTTCCTTGAGACCATGGCCGTAATGCGACGTCTGAAACATCGAAGAATTACCAACGAAAGGTAAGTAAATAAATCATATTTATATGTGATTAAGCCCCGTTTTGATGTGTTGTGATAATGAGTTTTATCTGTGTTAATGAATAACTTCTTAAAATAACAGATTTAGGGATGACTACAATCTGGAGCAGAGTGAAAGAACTCAATTTTAAAACATTCACTCCCAACAGTTTCATAGTGCTATGCGCATGGCCGATAACATGAGAAAAAAGTTATGTAGCGAAAAGTTACTACGGGCCGAGTGCTTCCTGGTCATGAGTGTGTTTAGTGACAAACTGAACGTTTGAAATTACTAATTAAAGTTAAGAAAAAAATCTATTTCAGTGTGCTAGGTAAATGTGAATACAATATTTTTGTATAAATTGTGTAGTTGTTGTACAACTTACTTTTTGATCTAGCTGAATGACAAGTTTCATATCCGTTTGTTTAATTTCTTCTTTATGTCTTCTCAACAAAATGGCTCTCTGCAGTTCCAATTCTTCTTGATTTGGTGCAGAATTCACCATCTTTTGAATTTCTACTGAAATAGAAATATGGAGATATTTTTATAGCTATATAGTGTAGTCTTTTCTCCTACAAACATTTCAGCTCACAATAATTTAGTGGCACAATAATCTAGCATCATTCACTTTACCATCACATTGTTTAAAACTTACATGTGTGTTTATTAATTATCTGCAACCTTTGCTGAAATAAATGCTTTTCTGTAACATGCTGTATCTCCATTAAACCTTTAACTATTTCAAAAACAGTGTCGTTCAGAAGGCAGTTAGCTAGTCCTGAGAGAAGTTCTATTGGCACTCGCATCTGGTACTTTCTGTAAGATAGTTACGGTTATTATTATATAAAGCAGTTACTATTTTAGAAATACAACAACATATCAATTTGTAAAGCAAATTCCATACGGAGGGAGTTCTCTTGCCATATCTTGTAGTTGTTCCAGTAAAAAATATAATTTTCTTTGCAAGACTTCGGGTGTTGGCTCAATAAATTCTATCGCATCCATTTTCAAAAATTCCCATTTGCAAATAAATATATTCTTTCCGAGTAATATAAGTCAATGATTCTTTCCAAGTAGAATATATTTTCCACCTAAACCTAACATGACACTGACAACTTGATGACAAGAGAAAAGAAAGTTTTTATTGTGCTATTCCACACACACAATTTTTGTTTGAATGCAAAATAGTGTCGTTTTAAAGTCTAGGATTCTTGGTTAGAGATTTAAGACATGATCTCGAACAGCTTTTATATCTTATATTGCATCAGAGTATGTAATTTCCTACGGAGTATTGCATGACAAAATTGATAAAAAATTTAGTAGTGAAACTTAACTTACTTTTACACTATCACTATAGATCACTAGAAATGTAGTCTCTAGTAGTGTCACTCCACATTGGCACGAGTCGAGGAGGAGATATACATGAGTGTTGCAATTCTTCTCGTATTTAAAAACAGCAATGTAATTTGCCTTTGTCTTCACTAACCAATATGTATTGCGGGTACAAGTACATTCATCATCATCATCATCATCATATCAGCCCTTTATCGCCCACTGCTGAGCATAGGCCTCTCTTCGTCCACGCCACCTATCCCGGTCCTGAGCCAATCTCATCCAGGAGTGACCCGCAATCTTACGAATGTCGTCCACCAACGAGCCAACGGACGCCTAAACCTATGGAAGTGGAACAGTCATTAGGAATGTCAACTATTTGTCAAATATACCACAGAGTACTTTATTGAAGATATAAAAAAAAAAAAGATTGTTATAGACTATTTGGAGGTCACTAAAACGAAAACGCGAAACGGATTTCAACTATTTTTGATACACGGGTAGCTGGGTATCTCCAGATGGTTATAGGATACTTTTTACCCGACTATGCTGAAGAAAAAAACGAAGGGTTATGACTTTTTCTGCTCCGCGAACGAAGTTGCGGGTGCCTTCTAGTACATAATAATATTGTCGCGATCGAGAGGGTTGTCGTCTTACTTGGAATTCTTTATACAATTCCGGTTGTGCTAACTTTGTATTTGATGGTGAATACCTCACACTCAGTGATGCTTAAGCACGGTATGACAAACAAGGACCATCTCTTCATACTAGCCAACTTTCGCCGGCTCCCACTATAGTGTTCAGTTGGAATAGTGTCTGTGAGTGGTGTCGCATACAAAATAGGTGCAAGCCGCGATCAATGACATACACAACATTCGTAGAATGTAGGGGATGAGCATACACAACCCCAAATATTGTGAAAGAAATAAAACATTACAAATTATTTAAATTATTATATTGGATATATGGGCCTTACATATAAACAAGCAATTGTGCAATTACTTTATACACAATCATAACTCTACATCTGATCACTACTATACATATTTTAATAGATATTAAGCTAAATGTGTCTTCACTCTCTCCTGAATCATGATCATAGTTCTATCTATTTGGCTTGCATCTTTTAGGTGGTCACTGTTGCAGCAGGGATCTTGCTACCACCACATCAGCCAAGGCGATTCAGTATCAATGATATTGATGCGACTCACCTCCTTGGGACTCCCATACAAAGTAACAAAGTTGCTTTCCGCTGGTCTTCTTTTTACTAGTTTGTAGTTTTAATCTGGTACATCTCATGTATATATTTTGACTGTTTTCATAGTAATGTATGGTTCCAAAAAACTGAATAGTATTGAATTGAACGGTATGTTGTTAGCATTTGGAATGTATTGAATTTACCTGACAGAGGTGCACTTTAGCGTGTAGTTTCAGATCAAGTTTATCAATAACTATAAAACCATAAGATTATTTTTAGCTGTTTCAAAGCTATTTGCACAATGATACTAGTTCTATACCTGGAAATAAACATAATTTGGTTCTGGTTCAGCATTTTTTTTTTGTTTTTGAGTTACTCCTGTTCGTGCTTTATTGCTTTTCTTGAATTTGTAACCAAGTTCATCAATAAGTATTCTTCTCAGCGTTGATTTTTGACCTCGAAAATTCAGATCTCTTTGTGCAATGGTGAGGATTTTGTTAAGAGTTGGTACTTCTTTCTTATCAGCATTAAAACTGTTAACAATATTTCTCACAGCACAAAGCTCAAAATTTGAAAGTACTATTCGTTTGGAACTTGGCTTACGCTTTTTACCTGGTGCTAATAATTTTAATCCATTTGGTTCAGTACTAGAATTATCTGTCTTGGTTCCTGATGATGAAGCCGGCTGCTGTAACTGTTTGGCTTCTTTTTTTATATTCATAAGAGTCCTCTTTGATATTCCAGTTGCAGCGCAAGTTCGGTTGGTCACTTGATCTAGAGGAAAACTCATACGGTTATTTGCCTTTTCTTCTTCGAAAAATTTTAGAACCTTTAAGATAATGTTCCTGCCATCACTATCTATAACTTTTCCTTTCATTTTTCTGAATTAGTTCAAAACATTAACTGGGCGATAACCACTCCAAAATTAAAACGATTAAGAGAACTCCTTTATAATAAAGACCATTCAACAAAAAAATACTCTTGAATGAATGTACAAAATAGGATTGAAATTAATGTTACAGCTTTACTAGGCTGTATATTAATGTCGCAACTACAACTCGACAATAAAGCGAAATACGTATATGCATAAAGGTTACAGAAAGATGGGATATATACAAACTAGAGTGAGACTGAGAGGGAATGGTTTGGGGAGAGCGGACAGGTGAGGTAATCAGGAGGGGGGGGGAAATACATTCTTTAACCGATAGACTGAGGCAACCCTCTTGTGATGTTACTGCGCTTAAAAATAGATCTTAAACAGTTTTGTAGGGTTTTAATTATGACTATACTCTGATTTTTAATTCAAGACCAAAATTTAACGTCAACGGGCGCACTTTCGCTGTGATCACTGCATACTGGTTGAAGTGTTAGTATTTTTGTCAATTAAACTTACCCTAATATTACTGGTTGCACGATTTCTCATTCTATTTTTTATGAAATAATGTTTATTCGATGAAATAATCAAGATGAGAACTGTCAGATTTTGGTCTTGAATTAAAAATCATAGTTTTAGAAGGTGCCCGCAAACTTCGTCCGCGGAGAAGAAAAAACATCATAACCCTCTTTTTTTCTTCAGCATAGTCGGGTAAAAAGTATCCTATAACCACCTGGAGATACCTAGCTGCCCGTGTACCAAAAATCGATGAAATCCGTTAAGCCGTTTTGGTGTGATGAGGCCACAACGACACGTACTAATATTTAATTTTTACAACTTTATAATAGTATTAGAAGATGCCCGCAACTTCGTTCGCGGAGGAGAAAAAGTCATAACTCGTCGTTTTTAATTCAGCGTAGTCGGTTAAAAAGTATTCTATAACCATCTGGAGATACCCGGCTACCCATGTACCAAAAAATATTGAAATCAGTTTAGCCGATTTTGCATGATGAAGCCACAACGACACATACAAACATACATAAAATCCAAAAAAATATTTTTCGATTTAGTGACCTCCAAATAGTCCGTAACAATCATTTTTTTCAAATATCTTCAATGTACAGACATTTCATTTTTACAACTTTATAATAGTATAGACTAGAAGGTGGCCGCAACTTCGTTCGCGGAGGAGAAAAAGTCATAACTCTTAATTTTTTCTTCAGCGTAATCGGATAAAAAGTATCCTATAACCATCTGGAGATACCCAGCTACCCGTGTACCAAAAATTGTGGAAATCTGTTTAGCCGATTTTGCGTGATGAAGCCACAACGACACATACAAACATAATAAAATCCAAAAAAAATATTTTTCGTTTTAGTGACCTACAATTAGTCCGTAACAATAAATTTTTTGAAAATATCTTCAATGTACAGACATTTCATTTTTACAATTTTATAATAGTATAGATAACAAGTGTTATACTTAAACGTCGAATTAAGCTGAATAGCCAGGATGTGCTAATAACTACCAGTTTAATCCAGCTAAAAAAAGAGACTAATCATTATACTTTTTCGTTTACGCGGTTGTAGGGTGCATTGAGCTTTTATAACATTATATTCTCTTTGTTTTATAATCGATCGAAATCGTTAACGGTTTTTTCGTGTAATCACTAAAGTTTTAAGTTTTCGCCTAATCATATATGGCTGAGGTCATGTTCTTAATATAACAAAGAGAGTATAAACACTTTTGGTACGTTTCATAAAAATGCTGCCTCCTTAGCTTGTTATTTTTTTGTTTTTCTATAGATTATAATAATAACACTGTTTTGGATTCCAACAAAACAGATATATTGTGTGTGTGAAATAGCAAAAGTATGAATAAAGGACATTTTACCTCGTTTAATTTAGTCTTTTACCATTTTCTCCAGCAAGGCGCGCACAAAAAACGCTCCAATGTATTGACGCGATTCTAAAAAACTCCTTTAAAAGTTTAAAATTATCATAGGTGTCTTCATAAATATCGCCAGCAAGCCCTTTGCTGTAATGTTGTGCTATTTCACACACACAATATCTGTTTTGTTGGAATGCAAAACAGTGTTATTGTGTGTTGCTCCATAGCACAACATTGTATGAAGACCTGTTTGTCCTCTACTGAGTAAAGAGTAAATCTGAAAGAATAAATGCTATGTGAATAATATTTACTTACTTTAAAAGGGAAAGATATCATAGGTTTCTAATAAACTTATTAGCATTATTTTAAAGTTTTCAACTAGGGACTTGCCCTTCAATAATTTCGACATACAAGATTGATGTATAGCGTCACAGATATTATAGTGAAGGTGCGTAAGCTAAGAAGTACGCTTACTCTAAACACTAACACACTCGAGCATTAGAACCAGTGTTGGTCACGACCCAAAATTACCAATGTATGGATTGTTCGGCACTAGAACGAACACTCCTTCAGCTGAAATCATGAAGACTCTGACCACTACCAAATACCAACCAGAAAAGAACATTCCGATTACTCAAACATAATACATTGAATCAAAGACCGCGGCCTGATTCCAGGTTACTACCACAAACCAGACATTCGTATGACTGGTTGCTTCGATTTTTAATTCCTGCTTTGCTATTTTACCCGGTTATATCCCAATCTAATACAAGTAGTTTTTAATGAGCACTACACACACAAAATGTGCAATGAAAGAAGATTATTCTTAAGGGTATATAAATAAATAAATCAAATATTAAAATAATATTCAATAATATTAGGGACAATCTTACACAGAACGACCTAGTCCCAAACGAAGCAAAGCTAGTACTATGGGCACTAGGCGACGACATACGTAATATATGAAGATAAATTGTAATACTTAAATAAATAGATAACATCCTAGACCCAAGAACAAACATTCGTGCTCATCACACAAACACTTGTCCTGGCCAGTATTCGAACCCGGGACCGCCAGCTTTGTAAGCCATTGTACAACCCACTGAGCCAAACGTGTCGTAAAATATCGTTGTAGAGATTAACTTAGGAAGACCCAATGTTAATTAATTCGTAGTGTCTTCTTAGATTCAGTGGAAGAAGGAACAGGAGGAGTTTTGGGATATCGTGAGAGATTGAAGATTTGTAAGGATAATAAAAGAATTGTGATTCTAGGAGATTTTAACGGATGGGTTGGTGTGAAGCGTGATGGATATGAAAAGGTTGTTGGTAAGTTTGGGGATGAAGGAGTTAATGAGAACGGAAAAAGGCTGCTTGATGTGTGTTTAGAATAGAATCTCGTAGTTAAAAACCTTTTTGCTCACAAAAAAAATCATATGTATACAAGAGAGGAACGTGATTCTAGTAGTATGATTGATTTTGTAATTGGGGATGAAAGATTAAAAAGGACAGTTTTGGATACTTGGGCATATCGCGATGACTGCATTGACACAGACCACTTCGTGGTGATATCCCGAATAAGAGGTATTTTAAAACGATAGCGATATAGAGCAGTTTCGCCAGCAACTCACCGTGTGAAAGTAGAAAATTTGCAAGTGGATGAAGTGAAAGAAGAATATGTCAAGAGGTTAAAAAAACGATTTACTGAATTAGATGAAGTGTGCGAGATTGAAACACTATAGGTTATGTTTAAAAAAGAATTAATCAACGTTACTATTGAAGTATGTGGGCTTTCTAAAAGAAGAAAAGGAAGAAGGCAGAAGCTATGAGTAAGAAAAAGAGAGCATGATTGGATTGGTTAGCAACAAAAGCTAACCAAAGAATGCAAAATGTGTCAAGCGAGAATGTGGATAAGGCAAGAAAGAATTGAAAGGATTATTTAAAGAGGTTATACATAAAAAGGAGGAGGAAAGGAAGGACGAATTTGATAGAAGATTGTCTGATAATTTCCAATCAAACATAAAAATGTTTTAGAAAACAATACGATTAGCTCGAGGAAAGATAGGGACTTCCGAGCTATCGAAAATCAGAGGCCAAGATGGAGGTATTGTAAAAGGTAAAGAATGTGTGTTGAAAGAATGGAAAGATTACTTTGAGAGTTTGTTCGAAAGAGAAAACACACAAGTACACAAACATCCCTCTCTTGAAGTATAGCAAAAAGCAAAATGCGAATTTTCAAGCCATGGATGACACCTGGTTTGTTACGCTGTGTCAGGAATCGTGACCGGTTATATAAGTTAAGTAAAACCGAGCCTGACAATCAGTTGGCAAGATTAACATACACGCGGTATAGAAAATTTTGTACGAACTTGTTTAAAAAGATTAAACAAGAATATGAGCGAATTAAATTTCAAAAAGTGAAAAATAATCCCAAAGCTACATGGAAACTCATTAAAGATATAACCAACCTTTACCACTGCTGATAATCTCCTATCCATACATGGAAATCCGAAAGTGGCAGTTATTAATATAGTAAATGAGTATTTTGGCAGTATAGGAGAAGAGCTTGCCTCTTAATTCACTGGACATCACAATGTTGACAATAATCTACATCAGCAAAATAGTTACCAACCTAATTCTGTGGCGTTAATAGAAACTGACAACGAGCAAGTTGAGAGAATTCTTTTGGGACTTCGAAATTGTGCAGTGAGTTGGGATGGCATACCAACGTCACTACTAAAGGCAGCGCGTTTCGTTCTTGTGCCAATAATGACGCACATTTATATTTTGTGCCTGACTACAGGAACATTCCCGAAAGTATTTAAAAGGGCCCTTGTACACCCAATTCACAAGAGCGGGGACAAAGACAGTGTCAGCAATTACAGACCTATTTTCATACTGACAACACTTTCTAAAATCCTCGAAAAAATCTTAAACTCACGTCTTAAAAAATATCTTGACACCTACTCAATACTTTCTAGTAATCAATTTAGGTTTCTGATAGATACGGGAGCGGGGCAGAAACAAACAACACGCAGGGTAGCTGTCAACGAACTGGTTTTTATTCCTCGCCTACGATAGGCGCAGCCACCGTCTGTACTTACGTCTACCTACCTATGCATGCATATACTACAATCCCTTCCCCTTAGCTTCTTATACTAAGTACACTAACTTAAGATTAGAAATATTGCTTATAATTAACGGGTGGACGAGGCCGTTTCAACCTCGCGGAGGTGGTGGCTAGGCTCGCGACGTCATCGGGCATGCTGTCAGATGCTGCGGTCGGCACGCTGCCCGGCGCAGCGGCGGGGTGCGGTGCGCTCTCGGCGGGTGACGTCGGCGCCGGCGCTGGCGATGTACTCGGCGTAGCCACTGCGGATGCGACCGCTGCTACCTCTGGAGGTCTAACGTTTCTTTCCACCCCCTCCGGTTCTTCTCCATCGTGTTGACACATTTGCTCATTTGTCGGAGCCCGATGAACATGCACTTCTGGCTCAATTACCTCGTTCGATATCGTTGTGGAACTGCTCGATGAAACAGGGTGCATCACAAAGTTAAAAACTGGAGGGGTAATCGAAGGTGACGATTCATCGGGATTTACCGGTCTATCTTCTTGGACCATAGAACGAGCCATGGTTGGACCACTTTGGCCCTTATACTTAACTATTTGGTTAATGTGTCTTTTCACTATTTTGTCCGTTTTAGTATCCCTAATTAAATATAGCACTTTTCCTAAACGTTTCAATATAGTACCTAGGGTCCAAGTATAGTGATTCTTATTCGTGAAGATTTTAAATAAAATGATGTCATTCAGGCTAAAATGAGATCTTTTCACTCCTCCGTAGTGTTTAATCTGCGAGCACTGTTTGTTTTTAACATGCGAGTCAAGGGCGGTAGCCGAGGTCGATGGGGTTGCCGATTGAACACGTAAAAAATCTAATCGCGAACGCAATTGTCTGCCGAACACCAACTGTGCCGGGGATTGCCCGGTCGTAGTGTGCTTAGAATTCCGGTAGTCAAATAAATATTTAAGCAAATGGTTATTAATATACCTACTATTTTTATTTATTATGAGTGCTGCTTTTAGACCTTTTTTGATGATTTTTACATACGACTCGGCCATGCCGTTGCTAGACGGATGGTAAACGGGTGAAGTTAAATGTTGTATGCCATTTAAGGTACAAAATTGTTCAAAGTATTGACTAACGAACGAAGTGCCATTATCACTTACTATAGTACTGGGAATGCCATACCTAGACATGAAGTCGTACAATTTGTCAAGCACACAAATAGAAGTTAAATTTGTTTTCATATCATAGCACTCCACCCATTTACTATAAGCGTCCACTATGACTAAGTACCAGTGTTCGTTTATTGGACCTAAAAAATCTACATGAATCCTTTGGAATACGTGCGCTGGAGGTTTCCATGGCGACAGCGGCACGCGCGGAGGTGTGGGCCGCATGCGCATGCACACCTCGCAAGCCCCTATCAAGTTCTCAATAGCGGTATCTATACCCGGGAACCACATTCGTGACCGTGCCTCTGCCTTACTCTTCACAATTCCGAAATGCGAACTGTGAAGTTCTGCTAGTACTTGATTTTGTAATGACGATGGAATAACAACCTTATGGCCCCGCATTAAACACCCATTTTCAACCGACAGATGAACTCGACATTGGTGATATGGTTTAATATCAATGTACAAATTTATGACATATTGCATTACTTTGCACAAAATCGCATCTCTAAGCGTTTCTTGCTGTAACCCTTCGAGCGTAACAGGTAAACAACTACCTTCCAAAACAAAATGTAGGTATGCCGCGCCGTCGTCGAGCCCCGAGCCCGCGCCCCCCACCGCCACGAGCGGCTCGACCGGCAGCGAGGCTCGTGATAAGAAATCGGCGCTGTTATTTGCACTTCGTACATATTCTATTTTGTAGTTATATGCAGATAAAAATATCGCATACCTTTGCAGTCTGTTTGCTGTTACCTCCGGTACCCCGCGGCCTGGGCCCAAGATCGAGAGTAGGGGCCGTTGATCAGTGCGTAAAATAATTGGTTCCGAGCGTGCATACAAATATTGATGATATTTTTTAACACCAAAAATGATTGCGGTGGCTTCCTTCTGAATTTGAGCATATTTAATTTCCGCAGAAGTTAAAGTTCTCGAAGCAAAAGAGATCGGACGTTCGGAACCATCCTCCCCGACCTGCGATAAAATTGCGCCCAAGCCATTGGGCGAAGCGTCGACTGTAAGAAAAAGTTTAGCG
Source organism: Hedya salicella (assembly GCA_905404275.2). Lineage (NCBI taxonomy): Eukaryota > Metazoa > Arthropoda > Insecta > Lepidoptera > Tortricidae > Hedya > Hedya salicella. The sequence goes on along the minus strand of FR990100.1, from coordinate 17,295,515 downwards.
TTTGGATTATAATGTGCCAGAACTTGATCTGACGCCAGCTGTTTCTTAATTTCTAGAAACGCCTTGTCGTGCTCCGTTTTCCACTGCCACTTTACGCCTTTTCTTAGTAGTTCATAAAGGGGGCTTAAGATGGCAGAAGCACCCGGAACAAAGCTCCTATAATAGTTTATCAACCCGAGAAACGATTGTAATTGATTTAAATTTTTCGGAACCGGAGCCTCGATTATAGCTTTTACCTTTGATTTCGACTTGCTTATGCCATCTTTGTTAATAACGTGACCTAAGTACGTTATTTCGTTTTGGAAAAACGAGCACTTGTTCTTCTGTAGTGTAAGGCCTGCCTCCCTGAACCGCTGCAGAACTTGGTGCAGCCGCGCCACGTGCTCCTGCCGGCTCCTGCCGGTGATGAGCACGTCGTCTAAGAAGCATAGCACACCTTCTAAATCACCAAGGATGTTGCTGAGAGCCCTTTGAAAGGCAGCTGGTGAACTGGATAATCCAAAAATTAAACGCCGATATTTGAAAAGACCACGATTAGTTTTAATGCAGGTTATATTGTCAGGGTCCTCAATCTCAAACTGGTTATATGCCATTGACATATCCAGTTTAGAAAACTGCACGCCTCCGTACAATCTTGAAAAAAGTTCGTCGATTGTCGTTAACGGGTATTTCTCTGTCAATAATTGTTTATTTATTGTTTGCGAAAAATCAGCACAGATCCTGACCGACCCGTCACGTTTCAAAACTGGTACAATCGGCGACGCGTATTCGGAATGCTCTATCTGTTCGAGAATACCTAAATCTACTAATCGACTAATTTCCTTATCAACTTTATCTTTTAAGGCGAACGCTACCGGTCGAGCCTTAAAAAAAACTGGTTTAGCGTTTTCTTTCAAAGATAATTTAATTTTATATTTCTTAAACCGACCTAATTTCTCTGTAAACAATTCCGGGTAATGCGTCATGATATTATTTATGTCGTGCGCATCCGAGTCCGATTTAGAACAATAGAAAATAGGCGCAAGTTCCAAGTTGAATATAGAAATAAAGTCCCGTCCAAGAATCGCTGGACCACCGTTAGGAATAACGTGGATATTTAGCACACCGGTCCGACCTTCATATGAAATAGGTACTTTTACCATACCCATGGTCTGTATGGCACTCCCAGTATAACCGATTAACCTTTTGTTGCTAGGGGATAATGGCACAGCTTTGAAAAAAGAGTCGTAAGTTTTTTTGGATACCGCTGACACGGCCGAGCCGCTGTCTATCTCAAATTGTAACGGAGTCCCGTTAACCAGAACGGTTTCAGTCATCGGCGCACCCTTCACGGAACGAATATTAAAAAACTTACCATCATCGTCCTCGCTCACCTCCCCTGACTCCACATATTTGAGGTTACACATTTTACGCAAATGCCCTTTCTTGTGGCATTTTTTGCACTTGTAATTTACGAAACGGCACTTCTCCGCTTTATGACTACTTAGACCGCACACAGAACACTTATTCCCGCGATCCGCCGTAGCCCCGCCGATCTTGAAAACGTTCTCAGCGCCGAGCGCCGCCGCCGCCGTGGCGGTGGGCGCCGAGGTCGCGCTGGCTGCGGAGCGCGCGCATCGCACGCTCTCCGCCGTGTTTATTGCCTTCGCCAGTGTGAGCTCGTCGACATTTTTCGTAAACAGCTTCTCGCGTTCTGGACCTGGTTGCATACCCATAATGAACTTATCCAGAAGCGCCTCCCCAATGTTCTTGAACTGGCAATGCGCTGCAAGCCCGCGCAGCCGCGCGGCCCACTGCGCCGAGCTCTCGCCTACCTGCTGCGCAGCGGCATAAAAATTATACCGCTCCGCAAATACGCAGCGCTTCGGAGTAAAATGTGCATCCAGTAACGCCACTACTTCGGTATAACTTTTTCTTTCAATCGCACTAGGTAATGCAAGATTACTTGCTAACTGATACGTGTTCTCACTAAATGCACTTAGCAAGATGGCGCGTCGTTTTATACCCGCTTTGTCATTGTCATCATCTATGCTATTTGCGATAAACCACTGATTGAGCCTATTCCTATAAGTACACCAGTCTTGCTGTTGGTGATTGAAATTAGAAAATAAGCCGACCGAGTTGGAGGATGCCATCGTGAACGGTTATTGTCGCGTGAGATTAATGCGTCGTCGCCACTGATAGATACGGGAGCGGGGCAGAAACAAACAACACGCAGGGTAGCTGTCAACGAACTGGTTTTTATTCCTCGCCTACGATAGGCGCAGCCACCGTCTGTACTTACGTCTACCTACCTATGCATGCATACACTACAGTTTCGGAGCGGGAAGTCTACAGAGGATGCAGTACTGGCTCTTACAAAGCCGGAAGGAATCCGCGCGCGATACAAAGACCGTTCTCTCTTGACGCGGCTGGCGGGCTAGGCCCCGGGACGTCGGCGTTAAAGGAGAATGGTCTTTGTATCGCGCGCGGATTCCTTATGGCTTTAACACCGACGTCCCGGGATCCAGGCCGCCAGTCGTGTCAAACCTTCCGGCAGACTATTGGAGTGCACTTTCAGAGTATAGATCCGACTGCCCAAGGTCCAGGCCGCCAGCCGATCCGTACGCTGCGAGCCAACAAGTGATTTTATCCGTGGTCTTCATCTCACACCTCACTGGTGTGGGGATGCCATAACAGGGCAGAGCCCTTTTTGGCGGGTATCTTCCCCGCCCGTTACTACGGGCGTGTCTCTGTTTTCCCAATTTGTACTTGGCTTAGCTTCGGTGTCGCAGGGAGGCCTATGTTCTCTGACTTGTCGGGACGACTCGGCTGAGATTAAGCCTCTTCTGCGGCTTGTTGTAGTCGGGTTTGATTCGGTGATGTTGTTGCTTTTGTTTGTTGGCCTGTCTGCGGCTTTGCGGACGGTGGCCTCTCAGCGGCTTTGTGGATTCCTGGATTAGCAGGGGACTCTGTTGGTGGTATGAGCTCTCTCGGCAGAGCTCGATACCGCTTATCCGGGGGACGGGTGTGAAGCGGCGCGATTCCCACCAACGATGGTATGGTGGAGTTGTCCGCACGACGAAACATGGCACGGGAGAGCTGTCCGATGAAATCGTCCAGTCCTTACCACTTTAGGTCGCGGCTGATCAGTTCGTTGCGCATGTAGCGCGGTGCCGCAACTATGGTGCGCAGGGCTTGGGTCTCCTGCGCACGCAGTCTTTTCTTGCTTGTTTCCGATGTTAAGACGTACCATGCGGGTGCCGCATATGTGAGATGGGACCGCAGGTACGTCTTATATATCCCCAACTTGGTGCGGAGGGGAAGGCTGCTGGCTAGGACTGGACGGAGTTAGTGTGCGTGGTAGCTTCGTTCGTCGTACGGTGGCTTCTACGTGTTGCGTCATTGTGTGTCCCCTGTCGATGGTGATTCCCAGGTACTTCACGGTGTGCTGCCAGGGTATCTCTTGCCCGAGCATCTGGGGGGGGGGGGGGGGGGGGGGGGCTGCTTGCATCTGCCGGTCATTATATCCTGCGTCTTCGCCACGTTGGCCGACAACCGCCAACGGGCTAGCCATTCTGGCACGACGTCAAGTGAGCGCTGGAGCTTCTTTGCTGCGTGTTTCGGATTCATAGACGTCGCGTACAGCGCCGCTTCGTCCGCGTAGAGGCCCAGCTTGACGTCGCCTAGTACCGGAAAGTCGGTATATCGGGCGTAGCAGGCCGGTGACAAGCAGCTTCCCTGCGGGACGCCCGCGAGGATCGGGCGCTCCGTTGAAGTGGCGTCTTCTACCGCCACTTGGTATCTCCGCTCGCACAAGAACGATGCGATGACTCGCACCACACGTCGAGGAGCTGGGGACGTTGACAGTTTGTAGAGTAGACCTCGTGCCATACCCTGTCAAACGCCTTCTCTATATCGAGGAGTACTGCGACGGTGACCTCCTTCCTGTTCATGGCGTTAGCCATGTGGTGCAGCACTCTCGTCAGCTGCAGAGTCGTAGTGACCAGCGCGAAATCCAAACTGCTCTTCTCTGGGCTCGATGTGGGGCTGGAGCTGGTTCAGCAGGAGTCGTTCGAACACCTTGGAGATGGTGCTCAGTAGGGTGATCGGGCGGTAGCTCTCCGGTTTCCGAGATTTTTCCCCCCTTTCGGCAGCATTATCACTCGGCCAAGTTTCCAGGATGACGGGAAGTGTCCGGAGCGCAGGATCCCGTTGAACAGACGCTTCACCGCTGCGATTGCTCGCGGTGGCAGGTGGTGGAGCGCCCTGTTTGGGATCTCATCGGCGCCCGGTGCCTTTCTTGGCTTTGCGCGTCTGAGTGTTCGCTGGACTAGTGCGTTAAGCGACGTCTTTAGAGTGGGGCATCGGGTTCTCTGCCACTCCAGTCTCATTCGGCGTTTGCGCGCTATAAGCTCCTGGATCCTCGCAGAAAGGGGTTTGCGCCTCTCGCTGGTAGGAACGGTGTGCGCAGCGGTGTTGAGCGCCGATTGGATACTGGAGGTGATGCTGGCGGTGGCGTGCTCGACGTCTTCTGCTGTTGAGACCGGCATGGTATGGGATTTCTCCTCCATGGCCGCCGAGAAGGTCTCCCAGCAGATCCGTCGACCCGGTGGCTTCAGGGGTGTGATCGTTGGCAGGTCTCTGATGACGAGTAGGACCGGGCGGTGGTCCGACGGGGGGTCTGGAAGAACCTCGTGCGTCATCAGGGCGTTCACGTTCTTGTGGACCGCGAAATCTAGGACATCTTCGGAGTTGTAGGAGCTGGAGTAGTGAGTCGGATCTTGAGGTCCGGAGATGTCAAAATCGAGGTCCTCGGCAGCCTGTGCTAACTTCTGGCCCGTCCAGTTCGTGGTTGACGCGTTCCAGTTCGGGTGTTTGGCGTTGAAGTCCCCCGCCAGGATGGTCGGCGAGGGGGACTGCAGGAGCTGGCACACGTTCTGGACGACGTCGCCTGGAGGTCCGGGGGGGCGGTAAATGGTGAAGAGTCTAATGTCCTGGTCCGCTATCTGAAGTTCGACGCCCAGCGCGTAGATGGACGTGTGCTGAGTGTATGGGACTTGTTGATGAACGATTCTCCTCTTCACCAGTACCGTGAGGCCTCTGTATGCTATCCCCTGCGGGGAGACTTCGTCGCGGCGATAGACGACATAGCCGCTCACCTTTAGAGGAACGCCCTCTTTCAGTTGGGTTTTGTTGACCAGCATAATATCGATCTCCTGCTCCTTGAGGAAGTTGCGGAGCAGGCCGAGCTTGCCGGTCAGCGATTGGGCGTTCCAATAAACCACTCTCAAACCGTTACGGTGCTGGTTGAATGTTACGGTTTAGGGCGGTGGCGGCTTGTAGGACGGCAGTAGTTGTCGCTGGGTCCTGTTGCGTGGTGAGGCTGAGTAGTTTAGTGATGAGCGCTAGCATGGCGGCTGCTGGGTTTGGTGTTGTGCTCTGCACGGGTGCTGCTGGTGGCACGGCAGGGGGTGCTTGGGTTTTATTTGGCTTCTTTTTCTTCTTCTTTTTCGCGCTTTTCTTCGCTCCGCTAGTGGTGTGAGGCGCCGGCTGCGCCGCGGACGTACCCCTTGGTTGGGGGTTGTTTGCCGGCGCCATCAGGTTTGATGTCGCCGACTCTGCCACTGTGGGAACTTCTAGGTCAGCGCGCGTCTCTGGTCCAGGGCGGGCGGGTTTCGTAAATGGATATGGGCCGGCTTTCTTATTCCGCGCCTCTCTGCGGAATACTTGGCAGAGTGATCATAGATGAGAAAGAGTGATTTTATCTCGGTCGCGGCCGCTTATATAGCCTCGCCCTACACGTTACGAGCCGCGGTTGTGTGTGGCGCGGGGCTGTGCGCGTAGCCGCGCCGTCCCGTGAGTACAGCCTGCTGACTGTTGCCGGTTGGGCCATGACGTCATCGTCACACACCGTAAATGGTGCTTTGCACGCCTTTATGGGTAGCCAGGAAATCTCTAAGAAGGCTCATCTGGCTGAGCATAGAGATGTGTTGGTTCCAGCACTTGTGTACGGAAGTGAAAGATGGGTGTGGCAGAAGAAAGTAGAATCAATGCAGTAGAAATGAGAGCATTGAGAGGCATGATTGGTGTGAAATTGGTCGACAGGATCAGAAATAGCGTGGTAAAGGGAACGTTGTGGTGTGATGTGACAGAAGACGTAGTAACTCGAATCGAGAAAGAGATGCTAAGGTGGTTTAGGCATATAGAGAGGATGCGTGAAAGAAGATTGTCTGGAAAATGTACAAGGCCAATGTAAGTGGAAAGGTTGGAAGAGGAAGGCCTGGACGAATGTCTCGCGATCAGATTGGAGACATTCTGAATAAGGGCCAAGCGAAAAGTACTCTAAAGTAATCCATGAAGAGATTAATGGATGTTGATGAAGCGGCAGTTGTATGCCAGGACCGTCGCAAGTGGAGAGAGGTAGTCTCTGCCTACCTCGTTGGGAAAAAGGCGCGATTGTATGTATGTATGTCATTTTTTCACTGGGATCATTCGAAGCAGTTGGACGTGCTCACCAGCTGCACTCGCAAATATAATATATAAATTAAGTGAATAAAATCGTCAATCATATAAAGTGACTCTTAAGTTTATAGTGTACAGTGTTGGCATTCGGGTGCCTAATTTGAACCAGTTGCTCGAAAGATTCGAGTCCGCACCGAATTATTTGTTTCGCAGTGACGCCGAGGCGTGTTCTTCTTCGTGCGCCGTACTAATGAGCGAGACGGGTGACCACACGTGCTACATCGACTCTGGTATCAAATCGCAAGCGCTGATTCAATCTACCTACACTAAGATGCTGCGATCACCAACAACATCTAAATGTTCATTGCAACCTGATCTTTCGTTGGCAGCTATGAGTGAGGGTCGTAAACGAAAATTCGATAACTTCTCAAATATCTCGGAAGAAGTCAAAGAAATCATTGACCGCAAACTCTCAGACTTCCCGTCCAATATTACAACAACAATAAATGCAGCCTTGGCTGCCGGTCTGACGGCAGAACTCACTAAATTTACCACTATATTAACCGAAATAAAATCGGAAGTGAACAAGCTCCACAACGACAATAGGTACAGCAATTAATCAGTCATTATCAGATGTCCAAACTCGTTTAACTAGTGTGGAGGACTCCCTTAATTTCACAGACTCGCGTCAGGACTCGTTCGAAGACCGATTGCAGACTATAGAGACAAAAATATCCTTGTATCAAGACCAAAGTGATCGCATTCACGCACTCGAAAATGCTATAGACAAAATGGAACAACAAGCTAGGATGAATAACATTGAAATATGCAACCTACCAGAAAAGCGCGGCGAGAATTTAATGACTATTATTAACACTATAGGAACAGCGATAAAGTTCACGATATCACCCAATGATATAATTTCAATTCATCGAGTACCTCGCGCCGACCCGAACACTACTCTTCCTAAAAATATTATTGTGCGGCTCTCATCAGTTATGCTACGTGACAACATCCTAGCTGCATTCCGCATTGCGAAGGGCCTCAACACGTCTCAAATTATGCTAACAGGACCGCAACAAAAAATTTACCTGAACGAGCATTTAACACTCAAGAATAAACTGCTACTGCGCCAGACTCGTGAGGCCGCCTCGCTGCATAGGTACAAACATGTCTGGGTTCGGCACGCTGTTATCTTAACGAGAAAAGATGACACTTCGCAAATACTAGCAATACGAGCTGTCCAGGACTTGAGCAAAATATCTGCAAGTTGTTCCTGATCTACTTAGACACCCAAGGTTTTATTTTTCTTCTTACTTCTGCGTGAGTTTAGAGGATAAACAAGTGTACTATAATCCAATAATTACCTATTTATAGTTAGAAATATGTAAGTTTATAGCGAGTTTCCTAATTACTTTGTTAGTTTTTATGTGCAATGAATTACGTAACAACCAAACACGGACAAGCTATGTCGCTATTCTATATCCTACGAGTACGATGATAATTACCTCAATTTTTAAAACTAACAATCAACCAATTCATATTTTATTTTTAGATAAAAATGGATAGCAAATTATCGGTTTATTATCAGAATTGTCGGGGCCTTCGCACTAAATTAAATACGCTGTTTATGAATATTCTTTCTCACAATTATGTTGCTATTATCCTGACTGAGACTTGGCTATGTCCAGATATAGCGAACAATGAATTTATAGATACAGACAGGGATACCGCGGGCTGCGGGCGCGGCGTCGGCGGCGGCGCGCTGGTGGCGGTGCTGCGCGAGCACCGCCCCGTCGCCCGCGCGCCATCGCCGTCGCCGCCCGGCCGCCTTGCGACCTCACCTCTTGTCGATAACGTCATAGTCGAAGTACCGATTGCTCCCCAATGTAAACATATTATAAGCGCCGCGTACATTCCTCCACATCAGCCGGCTGCGACATATGAGAGCCACTTCGACCAACTGCGAGCGCTTCTCTCACAAGATGACATTAAAAGTTACTGGATTGTCGGAGATTATAATTATTCGTCACTTGAATGGCAAAACTGTGGTGATCACTCGGTTATAAATTCTGACCACTTAATGTATTCCAAGGAAAACTATCTTATTAATTTTATGTCTCTCTTTAACCTTACACAGTATAACACAATTTTAAACTCACGTAGTAAAATACTAGATTTATTCCTTACTGATAGCGCGAATTGCGTCTGCGCTCCGGCGCCCTTAACCCTAGTTCCTCTTGACTGTCACCACCCCCCGTTCTATGTCATTGTATCGCTTCCATATAATAATAGTAATAACAGATCCATATTCCCACAATCGAAATATAAACATTGCTTCGATAAAACTAACTATTCTGTAATTAATAATGAATTAGGAAAAATTCCATGGTCAGAGCATCTAATGGATTTGCCAGCTGAACGCGCAGTGTCTTTGTTTTATGAATATACATATACCATAATAAAACATCATGTCCCCTATAAAAAAACACGTTCCAATAAATTCCCTTGTTGGTTTTCTCCAGCTTTAGTCCATATATTAAGAGAAAAATCGAGCTTGGATCAAATGGAAAAAGTATCAAAATCTAATTGACTATGAAGTATTTTCAAAATTGAATCAGCCAAATGTTATAAAAGCTACTTAGACCTAGTTGAAAATAGCATACAAGATAACATAAAATATTTTTGGACTTATATCTCTAACCGTAACCACTCATCTGATATACCTAACAACATGTCATACCGAAATATCACGTCTAATAACCCCATAGATATTTGTAATATGTTTTCTGATTTCTTTCAATCTGTGTACGAACCTTCCACAATTTCTGACGAGTTTAATATTGACGAGAATGATCCAACCTCTAACATCAACATACATAATTTACATGTATCAACTGACGACGTTTCACGAGAATTGTATCAACTCGACTTATCTAAAGGAAAAGGACCAGACAATATTCCACCCACTTTTTTAAAAAATACTTTTAAAACTATAGCTGTACCACTTACTATCTTATATAACAAATGCTTGAAAGAAGGGGTCTTTTCATCTATATGGAAAACCGCAAAAGTTGTACCAGTACACAAAGGCGGGTCCAAGCACAAGGTCGAAAACTATCGACCTATATCGATTCTATCTACTGTGTCCAAGGTTTTCGAGAAATTAGTTCATACACAAATATATCCTTTATTACATAACCAAATGAACTCACATCAACATGGTTTTGTACAACATCGATCAACAACCACAAATCTTCTTATTTATACAATTACTTATTTAAAAGCTTAGACAACAATACGCAAGTAGACAGCGTCTATACTGATTTCCGGAAGGCCTTCGACACAGTGGATCACAAAATTCTATTGCAAAAAATCGCTTTCAATGGAATAAGAGGAAATCTTTGGCGATGGTTCAAGTCCTATATCTCAAACCGCACGCAAAAAGTTGCAATCAAGAGCTGTGAGTCCTATGCTTTCACTGTCAGTTGTGGAGTCCCACAAAACTCAATTTTAGGCCCTCTACTTTTTACAATATTTATTAACGATATCAGCAACTGTTTTCACTTCTGTAATATCTTACTTTATGCAGATGACTTAAAAATATATCACACGATAAGTAATGATAATGAATGTAAACAATTTCAACAAGATTATGTAAATAAACTAAAACTTAACTTAGATAAATGTAAACACATAAAATTCACAAAAAAACGTATTATCCTAAATAACGCCTATTACCTATGTAACACTAAACTAGATACAGTTGAATCCATAAGAGATCTGGGTATAACACTTGATTCAAAGCTACATCTTGACCTACATGTGGGCTCCATTATAAGTAAAGCTTTCAAAATGTATGGCTTTGTTATGCGTTCCAGTATTGAATTTCGGCGTCCTAATACATATATTTACCTGTTTAAGTCCCTAATTCGTTCTCAACTAGAACATGTTGTATCAGTTTGGAATCTTTATTACAAAAAGTATTCTGACGCTCTTGAATCTGTTGAAAAGAAGTTTCTTAAAACTATGTATTATAGATGTTATCCGACTAGATTATCTTATTCACAACTCTTAAATAAATATGGACTATTAGTTCTAGGCGATCGCTGCTCGAAGCAATGGTATTGTTTGGTCTTTGCAACAATCAATTTGACTGCATATCTCTCAACAATAAACTGAGTTACAAGATCCCTAATCGTAGACAGCGCTCGACGCGCCCGCACCGGCTGTTCGTGACCGGCCGGTGCCGCACCAACGCTGGTGCGCGCGCGCCTCTGCGCAGGCTCGTTCATACCTACAACACCCGCCTCCATTAAATAGATATTTTTGGTTGTAATATCAGCAAGTATAAAAAAAATATTATAGATATTCTATTGCACAATAGGTAGTTAATTTGTAAGTTTTCGCTCGCATAATATGCAAATGTATTGTAACTGTAAATTCCTATGATTAAATAATTAGTTTATCATTTATTTATCTATTATAAGTAAATTAAAGTTAGGTTTCATTCAACCGGACTGGAATAGAGCTTGTCCCGAGCTCAATACGACAAAATAACATCAAGCTTTCCGCGAATTCTAATAACAACTATTATTCCAGGCTGATTGAATCAAACGAATCATTTACTCAAATTATACCTACTTACTTCTCTCTTAGTCGATTTGAGTGCATGCTGGCTGAGCACACTTGAAATTACGAATGATCAACTTTTGTTATAATTAAGTGGTGAACGGTGTTGGTCACACATATACCTAAGTAGTGTAGTTAATAGATATAAATAACTATTTTGTGATGACTGTTTGTTTAACTCAATAAAAAAAATGTATGTCTTTTTAATAGTGAGACATTATCTTATATTGTTAATAAAATGGAGTTAAGGCTTTATTATTTTTATTGAATGACTGTTGTATTAGTTCACATGGGGCCAAAACTCGCACTTCATTTCACACACTAGATAATTATTATCATTGATTTTTAAATGATATGAACTCGAAAAAATTAAATAGAAAAATAACCGACTTCAAAATAAACTAAAAAGCCAAACATAATCTTTTATGCACGGTACGTATCACATCTGAATCACCTTTTGAAGTCGGTGCCATTCGTTTATTACTATTAACACAGCTGGCACGCAAGAACCGCGGTGGCGAGCCTTTAGTTATTACCTACCTATATATTTAGTTATAGGAATTCGTATTTTTTTTAATACTTTACTTCAGGTTTGGCACCGACTTCAAAAGGTGATTCAAATGTGATCCCTACCGTGCATAAAAGATTTTTTTTGGCTTTTTAGTTTATTTTGTAGCCGGTATTTTTTTTTTTTTTTTGCCTTTTAGTGATGGATTTTAGTGATGTTAAGTATTTTTTAGAGTCCAGTATGGGGAGATTGAGGAGGATATGATTGTAAATAAAAATCTAAATTATAAGAATTGGCTAGGTCAAAATGTTTTAAGTCCAGTAGCTTGCTGGTTAAATAAGAATATGACTAACAGTCTCAACTTACCCATAATAATTAAAGTATTATCTCGCAACTATAAACCGTTAATAAGGAATTGTACCTTCCATCATCAGCTCAGCATCATTAAATGATGACAAGCAGACGAAAATAACTGAATAACTTTAGAAAAATATATACAAATCATTGTTAGTGCCTATAATATTTGAGGGTTTCTCTCGATTTCCCTGGGATCCCAGCATCAGATCCTGACTTGGTGATAAGGAAACTACCTCAGAGACACACTATAAAGAATATGACTAACGGTCTTAACGTACAACCTATAATACATGTATTTTTTAAGAATTATCCTGTAACTGTTAACTACCTCAGAGACACACTATAAAGAATATGACTAACGGTCTTAACGTACAACCTATAATACATGTATTTTTTAAGAATTATCCTGTAACTGTTAACCGTTAAGGAGTTCTCTGGTTCTCCACTATCAGCTCCACTTTGATACCCTGATCTTAACTAACTTCTGCCTCTAAGCAAAATATGATAAATAATTATATTGCGATTAGTCAATTAAATAATACTGGTTGAGCCCTTATTAGTGACTGGTGGCTTGTGTCGTCATCAGTTTCTCTTCACCAAATGATGATTTTCGAGTGTAAATGCTTGTTCTTCTTTAATAAACAACGAAATCGCCATAGGTGTGGCCATAATATTTGAGGGATTCCTTCGATTACTCATCGATCTCACCATCAGATCATCACCAAAATTTTATGGAACCAACTTGGAGATTCCTACTCTTAACCGAAAAAACAATTTTCCACATCGATTCGCGATCCGCGAATTAAATAACACTGGTAGAGCTCTCAGTGATAACTGATGACTGGTGTCTTCATCATTGCTTTCTCTCCACTAAATGGTGATTTTCAAATGTAAATGCTTAAACTACTGTAATAAATACCGAAATCGCCATAGATGTGCTCATAATAATCGAGGAAGTCCTTCGATTCCTCATAGATCCCGGCATCAGATCTTCACCAAAATTATATGGGACCAATTTGAATATACCTACACATAAACAAAAAAATAATTTTCCAAATCGTCGACGGAGTTCTGAGGTAACAAACATAAAAAATAATAATTAAAAAAAACATACAACCGAATTGAGAACCTCCTTTTTTGAAGTCGGTTAAAAAGTAAGGCACTAACTCTTATAAGTCTGTGGGCGCTAATACATTAACTTACTTACTTAATCAAGTCTAAATCATAATAAGGGTTCTAAGTCTAGACCTAGTTACCTAGGTAACAAATAAATTCATTGGGATTGTGCATGTATCAAATTTAATTTGGTTACTTAGTGTCATCACTCAATATCATATTAAAGTGTCTTAATGCGCTTCCCACATTAGCACTTTTATGCGATGTATATGAGAATCTGTGAGGCGATAGATGACTATCATAACTCTATTACTATCTGGCCTTAATTTACTATTTGCTATGAGCTTATTGTACTGTATTTTGTATTTTATAATTTTCACAGTGCATTAGTATTTCACTCTTATGGTGTGTAATTATTTCAATAAATAAATCAATATACAATAAAATTCAATGAATTTCGCACCTTGATTTGAAACCATAATTTAGTAGGCTTTTTTAAGATTAATTACCACCTACTCATATATACAGTTTCTTTTTCTTAACATCTCCCACTACCGACACCTTGTCTGGAAGAGATAGCTGTTTAGCGAAAAGGCTACCTGTTGTTTAAGTTTTGTATTGTTTTCTGTAATCTGTTTTGTGAGGTGTGCAATAAAGAGTTATTGTATTAATTAGAACCCATTGATACTCTGTTTTATTATTACATATCAATTATAGGATGATTCCAACTTTCTGGAATTCTATGATTATTGTCAATCATTAGTGAAACCCAGTTAATTAGGTAGACGAGTCATCTCCCGCAAATGACTCGTTCTGTCCACGGCCTCGCTAATTCAACAAGCGTTTTAAGTGATAAGTTCTTCGTCCAAAGCAACCTCACCGGCCTTAACTTACAGTGTAATGATTTCTTATGGATATTCCATATCTTGGCCACAATTACACTACCATTTATAGAAATAACAGCTTTTACAGCAAATTGCTACAAATCTCATGTATTTTTGATATTTTCACAAAAACCACATGTTGTTCCGAGTCAAAAATGTTATGACAATTCCAAACTTTGAAAGGAATTTTTCAGAATCGCGTCAAATCATTGGAGAGGTGTTTTTTGTGCGCGCCTTGCTGGACAAAAAATCGACAAAAGACTAAATTTAACGAGCCAAGAGGCGATTTATCTGTTTTTTATGACAAAATGTACTTGCATTCTACATATTATGTTATGCTATGGAGCAATACATAATTATTATCTCTACTGCATTCATAATGTCTAAACAAATGACATTGACAAGACAAAGACAATACAATTCACTCACAAATTCACATTCACAATAACATGTCATCTGTTAGAAGTTAATATTCACCACAGTGTACCTTTTTATAACTGAGATTATATGATATTCACAACCTTATGGATTGGAGCTGCCTCGTTGTACTTTGCGGTTTTTATTCAGAAGTGTTAATAAATAAACAAATCCTTGTATTTATGTTTTCAGTGGTATTTCAATTTCTGATTTGTTCAGAATAAAAAAATAACAAACACTTAAATTTGATAACGCAGGTTGCTAACTCGCAGCAAAGTATTAAAACACAAGCGAAAATGTTCAGAAATTGCTGTATCCTATTTGTATTCGTCTTTAACGTACAGTTATTTACTGCCGACGTGTTAGTGTAAGTACTTAATAACGCATTTTAGACTTCTTTGTTATTTCCTATCTTAATATACATAGATGTTTATAATATAGTCAAGTCAAGGGCAAAAGTAACATTTCAATAATAAATGTATTAGGTTTTTAACTGTACCACATTATCAGAAGTGCATACTTCTGTTTTCTATTATATATATTTTAAGTTTCTAGTTACCATGTTTCAAACTTATTCCTTTCAGGTCTATACCATTCACCTCAGATGGTGGTTTATCAAATGACTCTGCCAAATGTGCAGCACTGTTGAACACATTTGCTCACTCAGCATCCAACTTGACCATGTGTTCAATCCTTTATGCAAGGCCTGTGCGCCTCTGTGAGAAGTGTGTCAAGGAATATGTAGACTTTGTACTGGATTTCAATGAATTATTGAGTGCAGAGGACAATGGAACTACTTGCAGGTCTATATTTATATCTAGGGACAGATTGGATGCAGTGCTTGACATGCAGACCCATATAGCATCAGTTTGGGATAAAGGAAATTGTAACAGTAAGTAACAGACCTAATTTTTGAGCTTGAGCTACTATTGTCTCTAAAACATCAGTCTATTAAGCAGTACCATATTATAACTACAGCATGTTTGTAGTCTGGTAAAAAGTATCCTATAACTATCTGAGAATGGCCAACTACCAGTGTACCAAAAATTGTTGAAATCTATTCTGGTGTTTTGACATGATGAAGCCACAAAGACATGGAAGCATACAATAAAACGCAAAAAATAATGTTTTTTGATTCAAGTGACCTTCCAGTAGTAATTTTTTTATTTATTCAATGTACAGACATTACATTTGTACACCCGTTAAATAATATAGATGTGTGGTAACTCAGGGCACATTCTAGATAAAAAAGCATGATATCCGTAGAATGAAAAAAAAAGGTTCTAAAGTAAAAGATTACAGTATTGCATTATTACTATATGAATGTGCCCTGAGATAGCACACAAATGCAAATTTTTATTCATTGAACGAAAGAAGTGCTGGAAGTGCCCTTCAGTACCAAAGGAAGCTTGAGAAATGCACACCCCCCTTTTTTGCGATATATGCCTATATGCAATAAATTATGATAAGCATTTATTACAAGCGAAATTCTAATCACCTGGAGATTATGTTGGTAGCTTATGATAGCTTGGTAAATGGTTGTTGGCTCTGCTTTTTAAATTGTTGTCAGGCTTTTCAGTAGTTGGTTTTGCCCACTCTTAATACCTACACTAAAATAAATCTACATTAATTTATTTTCTACAGTGTTTATTTTAAAGGGAAATAAAATTGAAAAAATATTAATTTCTTAAGTATGTGTACGTTTCAGATTGCTTTGAGTGGGATGGCATTATCCCAACTACATCCAACAACACAAGAAAATTTGATAAGATGTACAATCAAACCAAGGATTGCATCCTAGATAACTTAAATAAATATGGGAATAATACGGACAAAGTCTGTGAAAACTGCATGCAACTGTATCTAGAATTGAATGAGTTCTATATGTCATTGAGCAGTGATGGTATTGGTGTTGACAGTGTGTGTATGGATGTTGTTGACTTGGTAAGCTATGAAAATTACTATTTCAAGTTTGTAAACTATGTGTTGCAATGCCACAGGAATTAGGATAGTGAAAAAGTCAGAAGTACCCCTCAATCAAAATCAATTTAAGTTTCATGCAGTGGCATGTACAGTCAACGGCAAAGATAAATATCCACACAAAATTCTTTCTTGTTTCTGTGATTATTACTCATTGAAATTAAACAATTTAACAGATTATATCTATTAAGCCCTTCTGGCACATGTGTAACTGTCTTTACAGCTTAGGCCTATCTGGCATGTATGTACACCTTTATTTGTTTTTTCAAAAATGGGTAGTTAGTTTGCACAAATTGTAACATTGACAGAGAAAAAAAACATCTTTTCTCAGTCCACCCGTGACCATGGAAAGCTGAAAAGCTTCTGAAACGTCGGGAACTAAAATGAGATAATATACGCGATATAATCCGTTAAATTGTTTTATCCACACAAAGTTCCAAAATTTGTATACATAACCCTTACTGCCATAATAATAAGAGCTGTATACATATTTTTGAAACTTTGTGGTGTATACATATTGTTGCCCTTGACTGTACAGGGTTTTGGCCAAGATAGGCTGTTTCTCTGCGCCTATATGGAGCCATGATTGTTTAGGGGTTCAGGGTAGGCAGTGCCTTTTTGCCTATATGGACTACATGCCACTGTTTCCATGGTATACCAATCCAGACCTTTAGACAGTGAATTTTGGAGACCTGAACCGAGTGATCAAATTACTTATCTTTATTCCCATTCTTATCATATAAGATGAAAAATGTTATCTTTTTAAAATGAGCCTAAAGGCATGCTCATTGAAAACATCAACCCAATTCATGCAATATAAATTGCAATATCCCATAACTAACACATGTAAGATTCTATATTTAACCAAACAATATGTCAATTATAGGTATAACCTACATTGGATTTTCATGGCAGCTAGCATACAAATGATTAATTTTATTTAGGATGAAGCCACACGAGCGTAATTTCTGCCGCGCAATTTCGGTCGCGCCATACATAGTGTCACGTGCATATTGTATGGCGCGACCGAAATCACGCTCGTGTGGCTTCACCCTTAGAAAGCTGTAATTTATTTCAGATGAACACAACAAGATCATTCTGGAGTAAGACTTTGGATTGCTGCAAGTTGAGGAGGGCTCCAGAAATAATATTTTTATGTTGTTCTGCTTTGATATCTACACTTCCTCTTTTGTTCTACCTAGCAGTGAGATATTGCGGGCCAATAAGGGACTTGCCTAATGTTTTAAAACGTAAGTATATGTTAGAATGAATATCTGTAATAAAAAATTGACACAGCTTACCTATTTTGTTGGTCTTGAAGGCCCATATATTATATACACCCGCTTTATTGTATAAGCCGTAAAAAGTGGTAAGGCAAAAACTGACACTTGTTTTCTCTTTAGTTAGTCCCTTACATGATAGGTAGGTATAGCACTACTCTTCCAATAAATAAATACCAACCAGTTCACTTCGCTTACAATGTTACAGTTCATTTGATATTGCTAGTATTACATCAAAGTTATATCAGGCCCAACACCCCAACTCATCTCAAGTTGTCAAAGTTCCTAATATTTGTTTAGTTTTCTGTTTATTAAAAGAATTCTACATTTCAGAATCCAGATTCAAGCAGACATTCATGAGATCTACAAATGGAACAATCAATTAGAGGGATGCTGTAGAATGAAGAGATTTATATTCTAAAAGACTTGCCAAAGATATAAGAAATAAAAGATTTATTTCGTTAACATCTGTATTTCATTGTTGCAAATTTTTCAGTAATGGAATAGAATTGTTCTTAGGCACATGATAGTTTTCTTTGCTGTTGTACATTTGTGTTATTGCATTTCCAAACTTATAAAAAATGTTTTATCTATGTCTAGCTTTCTTGTTATTGTTTTTTTTCACACTGCTGCTACTATTACTATTAGTTAGTTTATGTTTTAATGAGTTTGGTGTAGTATCTCCCTTGTTCAACAAGTTCATACTTGAATCTTTGTCTTTAGGAGTGCCAGGTCTGCTGTCCAGCCCTACAGCAGACAACATTTTACTGTCATTGCTAAAAGCTTTTTGAAGCATTCCTGATGAGGTGGCTATTTTCTGGGTTGCATTTTGTTTCACTTGAGCGTGATTGATGACTTTTTCAATGCCATTGGTATGTTGTTTGCCAGAGGGCTTTGATGCAATGCTCTCAGTGGATCCATGAATTGTAGTATGGTTCAAACTTCCAATATTCAAGCTGGAGCTGATTTGTGTGTCTGATGAATCTTCATTTGTCTGCGACTCTGTTTCACTATGCCTTTCATCTGCAAAAAAATAATCAATATTAACTTTACTGGTGAATGTTATATATTTGAGCATTTAACATTTTTGACTATTCTTACTTTTAGCTTCTGCTGGATCAACAAGTCCACTGACAGCCTGTAAAAAGAATTACAATTGTAAATGTTGACTAGATCATATTTAATTAGGATTTATATGCAGTGCCAGCAAATAACTTACTGCCATAGATGTAATAGATGATTTAGAAAAAAGTCTTTCAGCTTCTTTAAATTTCCGATTACGCTTGTCTGCTTTTGAGTTGGTGCTCTTGTTGGTGGTGAGGTATCTGTCCCAGCCACGGATAATATTGCCATAAAGTTGCGTGTCCTCCAGGTACGATCCCTCAAAGGCATATATTTGTCGTTCCAAGTTAGCCAGAGTCTCCTAAAAATGCAATGATTACAAAAACATGTCAAGGATATGCTGATCGATATAATAAAAAAAAACGATTTTAAGTAATTATTTACAAGGCATGGCAACTTTTACAACTACAGATATTGGATACTAACGGCCACTTCAGCCTTTCTTTTCACTAATTCAGCTAGTTCTGCTCTTGTATCAGCAACAGAACTTTGTTTTGACGCCATATTGATTTTAGCAGCGCGTACACTTTGCGTTTCATCAACAGGGCTTTGCGGTGACACAACCATATCGTTTTTTTTTATGGATATTTATGTGCTCATAATTTAATAACGACAGTATAGATCAAATTATTACGGCAAAACCTTAGTTTACAACGAAAAGATGATAAATCAGCGCACATAAAAATCCATGCATTCCTCGCTTTCACTTTGACAAACAATATACAGATAAGAATAAGATAGACGAAATGAACGGAAGAATCGAATGACATGAATGAACGAACATGGCACAAACAATAGCGACCTATATGTTTTTATTTATTTAATGTTTATGGCTTGGATTCAAGTTCTTTAAGCCTATATAAATAAGTTTCTGTTGTTTGTCGTTGAACACAGTCTATTCCTCTTGGGTTCAGCGTTTTAATGATTGCATGAAACAATCTTCGCATAAAAGTAAATTTTGACACACGTTGAACACTTTTGACAAAAACTTGAAGTTAATGTTGCCAAAAGTTCGGTAATATTATTCTATCATAATGGTATACACTATCCTCAGGTTTTATATGACTCTAATGCTATTCCTGCTCAGTCTGTAGTTAAGTATGTTGGCCTTTTTCTTGACTTTGATTTATCTTGGAAAACTCATATTAACGAAATTTGTAAGAGAGCTGAATTAGGTTTAAATATACTGAAATCATTGGTTGGACTTAAGTGGGGAGCTGACCTAAAAGTTCTAAAGACTATATACATTGCTACAATTCGTAGTCATTTTGACTATGGATGTATGTTTTTTTCGGAAGCAAGTAGTTCTTTGTTGAGAAGATTGGATATTTTACAGAATAGAGCGCTCCGAATAATAACCGGTGCCATGATGTCTTCTCCAATAAATTCTTTAGTAGTCGAGGCCGGTATTGTTCCCTTATTCATACGCAGATGTTATATAACGGACAAGTATTGCCTTAAATTAATAAGTCGTGATAATCAGATAGTTTCTAGATATTTAGAAAATTTTAACATTCCTAATTATAATGTTTACCCACTTTCTAATTCATCCTCTATAAGTAACTCTATAGCATACTTAAACTTTGAATTCCAAGACTATCATGTCATTATGCGAGATGTTAATGTAAATTTGATAAAATTTGGATCAAAATATGACTTCTTGGAATTTCTTGATGATAAAACGGATTTTATTAAATTATATACAGATGGTTCCAAATCGATTGATAGGACTAGTTTCGCATTTTTTGATTCTTTCTTAAATGTTGGAAAAGTATTTCAATGTAATAATATTTTTTCTGTTTTTTCGGCTGAAGTTTTAGCCATAATTTATGCATTTGAACACATAAATGTTAACTATTCTGCTTATAATAAATTTCTTATTTTGTCTGACTCCATGAGTGCTTTGCAGGCTTTAAAAAGTAAATGTATTAGTGCTTCTGTAAATTACTTAATTTATAAATTAAAATATTGTGTAAATAGCTTGAATAATAGGAATTTTTCTGTTGAATTTTGTTGGGTACCGGGACATTCAGGAATCATGGGTAACGAGCTTGTTGACTCTCTTGCCAAATCAACTCAGGATATTCAAATTTGTGACTTTAAAGTACCGCAATCGGATTTAGTTTCATTTGTTAGGCAAAATATGATTAATCGATGGTCTAATTCTCTAAATATTTCTAGAAATTTTAAAGGTAAATGGTTGGCTGAAATAGTCCCGGTCCCCAGTATAAAAACGTGGTTTGAAAAACATCCAAAATATCTAGGGAGAGATTTTATAACAACTATTTGTCGATTACGCATAGGTCATTGTCTCTTTCCTGCACACTTATTTAGATTAAAGTTAAATGATAGCTCTCATTGTTCATATTGTAACCTTATTTTATGTGATCTTGATCATATTTTCTTTAATTGTCCACAATTTCATTTACAACGGCTCTTATTTATTTGTGTATGTAAAGATTTAGGCTTGGATAATATTCCCAACTCTGTTCAAAATTTATTGAAACTCCCTGAGCTTTATATTCCGATTTATAATTTCATTTCACATACTATAGGTAAAATATAAATAGTCCATTGTATAATATCATACTTAACTAATTTTTATTTTTGTCCTTGTTCTGTTTGTTATTTGATCTTTGTTATGTTTATGATTTTTTATGTATACTGTTTAAGCTGATAGCTTTGTTGCTAATGCTTTCAATAAATTAAAAAAAAAAAAATTAAAATTAACACTTTTGACACTTGACAGTTGCATTATTTTTTATTTCAGTAAACTTCGGAAATCTGGAAATTTTGTGTAATTTTGAGAGTGATATCGTAGATTTATTTACTTTAATTAACAGGCCAGACACGTAATTGGGTCTTTAAATTGGTAAGAGGAAATATTCGTTAAAATTCAAATACATAATAACTTCCTTCTATTTTATTTCACAAGAATTGTTATGAAAACTACGTTTATCTTTATTTTTTCTTATCTTTCAGACATACGATCGTATCAAGGCTCTCACACTTAAGACATGGCTATAAGTTATATTCCTCGTGTGACTCAGGTATAAAAAAATCTCTTTAGTAATTAATTGTGTATGTTGCATTTTGAACAATATAATTTATTTTTTGTTTACAATTTAGTTGGATGCGGGCCAGTTGGATGAGCAGTTGGAGGAATTACTGAAACAACAACTTTTTAATGCTACTAAATACTTAGAGGTATGTCATGTCTGTGTTGATGTATTAAGTAATAAATCCTTAAATTTTATTGCAGTATATTTTATCCTTTTTTAGCCAGGTATTTTACAACCAGTCCTCCCAGAGCTTGAACTGCTTCTTCGGACATGGATATTCAAATATTCAGTATTCAACAATAAGTGCACATTTGGACAGAAAATGCTTTCACTGAGATACAACACCAACAATTTCACAAAGTCCAAACTTTACTGGTACTATGGATACACAATAGGTCTAAAATATTTGAAAGATAGAGCTGTGTATAGTTTGACCTCAAATGTGAAAGTACAGAATTTTGTCCACCAGCTTGAAACATTCCAGTTATTTGGAGACATATTGAATTTCCTGAGGTTCATACAAAGTGGTAAATATCCTGTGCTCATAGATTTTATTCTGGGCTTGGAACTGACAGCTGAAAAGCTCACAAGAGAGGATCTCACAGATTTCTCATGGACAAGAGAACTTTTGTGGCATAATTTCATAGTAAGTATTTTTCATTTGGATCTAGCTTAGCAAAAGACAGACAAAAGGTACAAGTTACGTGATGCAGAGTAAAATCAAACCATATTTTTTTGCTGTCTTTTTTTGTGGTTTCTAGATCTATTTGATAATTGTCTGTTTCAACATAACCTTTTCATATTCAATAATTTGCTTGTTAATATATGACATTAAGTATAATATAAATCCCGGGTATCTGAAAGGAGAAAGTAAATTTTAACCTTGTCAGACCAAACTGGAATTCATCATGTGACTAAAAAGTATCATTTCAAAATGAACTATGAAATTTCACCTTCACCAAAATGAACCTTAGCATTATGCTTTGGTGGGACCATTTCGGGGCATACTTAGTTTAGTAATTTATTTGTTTGTATTGCTGTATAAATATGCCCTCGAATAAATGTATCTTCTTTCAAAAAAAATAAATAAAATGATTACAGGAATTAATAGGCACAATTATATCTCTGATGAATATATTTGGTCTACGAAGAAGGCTGAGCAATGCCTTGAAGTATGTGTGGTGGCGACAGCATGTAAAGTCGATTGTGAGGCCTGGGTTTGCCACTATGACCTCCCAGACAGTGTGTGCATGTTGTGCTGCTCGACCTGTTCTGCCACACACCATGGGATGTTCACATATCTTCTGTTATTATTGCTTATCGGTAAGATTTTTGTTAGTTTGAACCTTCTAGATAGTCTTAATAATTTTGAACCACTCATTGGTTTCTAGCATAGAACTTGTATAGCATAGTACTATATACAAGTACCTGTAGAATCAATAAAAAGCCCTGACATTACTAGAAAAAACCTGATCTTTAAATGGCTGAATTCATTGTTTTGAAACACTTGATAAAGTATGTATGTATGTATGTAAACACTTTATTGTACATAGTAACCAGTTACAAATGGAATCAACTTAAAAGATATAAGTACAAAGGCGAACTTATCCCTATTAGGGATCTCTTACAGTTAACCTTTGAGCAAGTGAGTGAAGATATAAGGAAGATGGACAAACTAACACCATGTACAAATTATATAAAATACTAAAGTAAACACAAGTATATCAATAAAAAAAATATAAATGAATAAATAAATACATGTATCTACATAATATATAAGTAAATAAAATATAACAAACATAAATCGTAAATAATAAATATAAATCGTATTTAATTAAATATAAAACATATTCAACCAATTTACAAATCATTAGAAAGCCACAACTTATTCAATTTACTCACCATTTAAACACAAAAAAACTATACGAAAATCGATTAATATGTTATACACAGACACAAAAATACTCATATCCATCCGAAAGCGTTCACACTTGAATGGTTTGCCGAATTGGTTTTCATTATATGGTTTTCTGAACCATTATTACAGTACCTTATTTAACGCCACTGAAAACCGTGTAAGAAAAACTATTCGGTTAGCCGTACAGAAAGTGTGAACCGGCCCTAACACCTCTCTGTTTTTCGTCATTTTCAGAGTAATAAGTTGATCGATCCAGAATTTGCATGCCCGAAATGCTACTACAGTGGAAAAGAAGTTACTAGATTTGTAATGGTATAGGTATTTAATTCTTTTTCCTGTTGAAGAATTTATTGCAGAGTGGATTGATTCTATTTATAAACGACATTGGGTGGAGGTAACAGGAGAGGACTTATATCTACTCAGGTAAATAAGAATTGTAGTTTTGTTCTATCAGTGATAAAAATAATGATACCGGGACTACACATTTGTTCAAGTTAAGCAAATTTCAAAAAAACAACAATGTATCATGGCCTCGGCTCTACTTGCGCTAACGTGTAGTGTTAGAAAATAGTAGGTCCATAGTAAAATATCTAAAATCATAATTCCTACGCACGAAATTCCGAAAAACACATATTCGGTAATCAAAATTTCTAATGTACGAAATTCCTAAAGACGCCAGTTTTAAAGCACTTTTATTCGAATTATAACATTTTCGAAAGTCAATATTCTTTGCTAAAAGTTTAAACTCAAACTTTATAAGGCTCAAAATACCTACAGTAGCTTCAATACATTTATCAAATTGTAATTTTACACTATAAAAACTCATGAAAACGAGAACTGAAATTGTTGAGAACCAAACAAAAAAAATATTATCTTGATTTTAGTAATTATGCTACGGCCGCAGCATAATTGATTGTCAATCCATTACTATGGTAATGGACTGTAGAGGTGAGTGAAATAATAAATACATCAAGGTTCAAGTCACTATCTACTATCACGCAAAACAAATCTATATTATAAATAGTTGTATACCACCCCTATCTATAATATATGTAGATGTTTTGTTTTGTGCGATAGTTGATAGTAGTATAATATATTGCATGGACTACTTAGATGAAAATAAAAAGGATAGATACTTAACCGCTATAGGTGGTATTAAAGTAATAGCGTCAATCACCTGTCATGCCCTCTGTAACACAGGTTTCCACAAAGATCAGAAGGCAGGGACTTCAATTAATTGTTGTATCCTTTTTTGTCAATAAAGGTCGTATCGGCATATATAATTATACGCTACCTACGCTGTTTTGATACGTCGGTGACGTCGGATACGGGACATGCGACTTCAGTATTAAACGATAGTAGCATTCTTAAAGTGGCGTTTGCCACGTACATTCTAGGAGCTACTTTAATAAAATATCTCCTAAAATGTACATGTCAATATGAAAGCCACGTTATTAACTATTTCACCAAAAATGGGTGTCCTAGTATTTCGCCTGGTACCCGTAGTACAAGCTTTGCTTAGTATGGGGCTAGGTCGATTTGTATAAGATTGTCCCTGGTAAGTATCGACTGGTGCAATGCCCCTTTAGCGCCTAGCCACGTCTTTTCCTCATTATTTTTATTTAAGGTTGGTTGCATTGGGGATGATAAAGGGTTCATTAAGGTATAGATGTTATTTTTTAAGAGTGTTATTTAATTTTGAATAAGAATATTTTAATACATTTTTTATTGTTATAAATTTGTACAATATACCTACGAGTTTTTTTACAAATTACGTTTTATTACATGATTTATTTTTTCGTTGAGACACCATTCTCAGTATCACAACCATACACAGGCCTTATTATAAAGTTATATGAAAGTATCACTTTAACATACATCATACAAATCTTATATCCAAGATAACTTAAACTAAACTAGTTGCATTTAATTTAAATTATAGAAAGCACCGAAATATTATGCTAGCTCTGGATGCGCTTCCTTGGAAATATGTTCAGTGAAATGTTTTTAGCAATTACAGTCTACAATTAATAACAATGACTAACGTCGCATGGTGAAATTAGTCATAATTCCGTCATCATTCTCAGTTCTCTAACACAGTGGCGTAGCTAAGCTAGGCGGAGGCGAAGCGGGCCCTCGCCCACGGCCTCGCACTTCATGGGGCCTCGCGCTAAGCCCCCTTGTGGCTGATGAACATTCTCTTGAAAGAAGAAAGGGCCCCGCTGATACGACTGTGACCACGTCTAGATTAGACCACGCTACGTCACTGCTCAAACATCCCTTCATAGCTCCGTCTATAATAAGAACTGTGTCGCGGTAGCACCCATAGTGAACATGGCCATGTCATGACCCGCCTGGCAGGGCTTTAGGTTGGCCACTGATTATTTAAGAGTCCCCAGTAAGCTCGGTTCTCCATACAAACGTGGTTACGCTCTCATATTCAAACGACTAGCTAGTTTGCTCTGAAACTTTGTACGTAGAATAAGTTTAGGTAAATGCAGGCTTGTAATTAGTTTATGTAGCTTCAGATACTATAGTAAAAAAAATACAGCCAATTTAAGTTTTTCATACAAAACTTGTTTTTGCTGTATTGTTGTAAACTGCAGGCATATAAACTAGTTTCAGGCCTAGATATCCTCATGTCATTGTATATGCAAAGTTTCGTTACAATCAACAGGTAGTTTTAAAATAAGAACGAAACTCCGTTTGTATGGGAAGGTGAAATTCGGCCGAGCTTACTGGGGACTCTTAAGCTATTTATTGAAAGTATCAGTAGTAGTTTGCCACTTATGATTTGCTATCCTTCGAGCTACGCCAGTTACCGTTGTTCTACGGATCTCTTCACTTCTCATTCGATCTCGCAAAGAAACTCCAAGCATAGCCCTCTTAATTGCTCTATGAGTGATCTTGAGCCTTATATCGTGAGAATCGTATCGTCGAGATAAACTTAAGTGGCAATGGACAGGGCACATTGCTCGTAGAGTGCTGACCACGCATCGGAAAACGCAGCGTTTTTTTCTTCGGTCGGATCCCATTCATCAACTATCCGCTGAAAGCATATCGGCGTACAGATCTCATAACAAGTTGAGGTTTCAGTGCAATCCGTCGGAATAATATTGACTCGGTTTGCTTGCAACTCATTTCGCAACTTGTGGGACACCATTTAAAAAAAAGAAAACTACATCGTGCCGTTACTCAGTTTTTACAACCATGACAGTTGTAAGTTCTAAAGGAAGTTGTAAGTAAAATTTTATAAAATTATTTAAAATTGGTTATTCACCTATTTGAGATCTTATTATTGGTGCTTCTATGTACGTAAGTATGTCCGCGCATCCAGTTTTAGAAGAGGCCACAGCTTATGGCATGGCACATGCCTATCCACGACGAAATACATAATAAATACCAACGATGTTACGAACTAAAGTACGAGTATCATAATTTTTATACGTATATGTGTAAGGGTATATTAAAAAGTATTGAACGACCTTAAAGTCAGCGAGGGTATTGTTTTGTCGACGGTTACACTTTATAAAGGAAAAATAAGGTAATTCATACGAAGGTAAATGTCCTAGACACTGTTCCATTAGTTGGCACCTAGAACCTTAATAAATAGATGTGACAAATAGGGTGTCAACTATTGGATTAAGGATGTCATACATTGGTACGTTTACCTTATATTCGAACGTGAATTTTTGATAGTTCAGACTGCTAGGTACAGAGGGGTTACTACTAAGTTCGAAATTCGGAGTTCCTATCGTGCCGCCCTTCTCGTGCTCGTGTTAAACTGTATTTGAGTGAGTGTGTGGAATGGCGTCATACGAACTTCCAATTTCGAGCTTTGGAGTAGGCCTTCAGGTATTGTATTCACGAAATGTGTGTCAATGTCGAACGCAGCTCTGACCGACTCGTCGCTGCTATTATATTTAGGCACCTATTACTCTTAGGCACCTATAAATTATTCTTAGTCATAAGTTTCGCGGTTGGCTACCTTTTCTTACTTAAGCCAATTTTGAGTACGTGCTTAACGGACCTAGATATTTCGATATGTGATCTGGAACATAACACATTTATCACTATTACACGTGCCTAGTTATATCAGGACGTGAACACGATTTAACTAACGCGGATTTTCATTATGACACTCCTGGTCCGTTCCTAATGTTTTAGACTGTTGCGTTTGGATAAGTAATTGAGGCTATATTACATTTTCCAACATACTATTTCATCACTAGTGCACATAAGTAAAGAGGTATGAATTTAATTGGGCTTGATTCTAGTTTCGCAAAATCGCTAATTCTAATTGATAGCTTGATTTTGCATTCAAGACCGTCCACTTTACGTGCTTCAAATCTCTCAAATATCTCAAACAACCAAAGTAAAAATTTAATTCGAATACCTATGAAGTTAGGTATGTATGGTGTTACAATCTCTGAAAATTGTTTTTAAATAAACGTATGGTGATCGGCTGACCAGCGGTTCAGATGACCAGCTGTTCTAGGACTCTATTTTTTAGACTGTTACCTCTATTGACTCTGTACCCAATCGCTGGTTGTCGACTAATGATGCTAAAACATCAGTATTGTGCACTTTAAGGAAATCTATAGGAGTGTAGTTTTTAACTAACAAGGTATATTTAACGGCTAAAGAGTCGGATGCACCATACAGAGATCCATAAGCAAGAACAGATGACAAAATTCGTCGACTACTGGTATGGACGATTAGCTCAGATGGTAGAGCATGCTACCCCGGTCTGGCTCAAGGCACTGGTACAAGTCCAGTATCGTCGAATTTTTTTTTCATTTGCTTCTGATTTTTGTTTATAAGGTGTATTTAAACTTATAATTCTTAAACCGAGCGATGGTAATAGCACATCATAAAATTCGCCGACCACTTAACAACTGCCTACAGCTGAAAATCACTTAGCAAGATATACCTATTACTTCAAGTCCAGTAAGGCGTAATTTTCATTGCGTTTTGTATTGATTATACATGGCTTACCTGTAATTAGACATCCCTAGAGTTCCAATAATAATATAAAACATGGCAGGCATTAGGTTTTGCCAACTATAGTCCTAAACTTTCCCATGAATTGCACAATAGTTACGTCTGATGATAATAGCCTGCAAACATTTTAATGGACAATCGGCCTCCCGGATTAGTTTTGCCGACGTAACGATCCCCGGGGTGTCCTTTTACGGCACATGGCTTAGTGGTTCCGTCTGTCGTTGCGAACGTTGGCGTGGAAACCGGTCTCCCAGTCGGCGACGTAGTCCACGGTGCGGACCGATCCGTCCGGCTCCACCAGTGAGTATTGACCTGGATAAATTGCACGGTTATTGACAGGATTGATGGCATTGCGAAGCTTGGAAAGGTATGTTATGTCTGTTAGATCAAACAGAACAGTTTTAATTAAATATGGTCATGATTAGATGGGTAATTTTCATTAGTGTGAGTTATCAAACCATGTGCAAAAGTTAACGCTACTAATACATACTTAATATTTGGTTTTTATTTATTTATTTACGAAACGAAAGCTTGACGACACAGCTAATATGTAATTAACTTTTAGAATATTTAATTTCCTGGCAACCTTTAGCTTTTGCATATAGTCGTGACAAATCACACTCACTATTTGAAAATATTCAGATACACCTATTATGTATCACTAATTCACATTTGCTTAGTTTGGGACGACCTCGATTTGTGTAAGATTAGAGTGCAGGCATTTACTCTATTGCCTTGTATAATCGAAGGGAAGAACAGTCATGATGGAGCAATGCAAGCGTGCGCAGGATTTCAGGTCAGGGTAGGCAGTAGCTTAGTTCCTATATGGAGCGCTGGCCATTGGAGGCAGACAGTGTCTTTGTGCCTATATGGACGGTGTTTGCAAGACTAAAAAGGTTAAAAATGTTACCCTTGACAACTTCGCCGTCGCGCTGTTCCTTCTGGTGCTTCACGTCGCCGGTGTGCGGGTCGTTCACGCCGTACTCGAAAGCGTATCGGGGATGCGCGTCCTGCCAAAAATCATTCATGAAGACATTTTACTTTTTTACTAGAAGGTGCTCACAACTTCGTTCGCGGAGGAGACAAAGTCATAACCCCTCTTTTTTTCTTCTGCGCAGTCGGGTAAAAAAAATCATATAACCATCTGGAGATACCTAGGCTACCCGTGTATCAAAAATAATTGAAATCCGTTTAGCCGATTTGGCGTGATGAAGCCACAACGACACATACAAAAATTTCATTTTTACAACTTTATAATAGTATAGATTATTTTTACTTTAAGTTTTATGACATGAGGATCGCCTGTGAGTTTTGGATGTGAGTGTCATTTTTCATAGAAACGCTTGTCTCGTGTAACTAATTGCTAACGCTCGATTCAGCCAACGTATAATGAGGTTTATTCTTAGAATTAATGATAATTTCTTTCATAATTTTTCATATCAATAACATTTTGATATCAATTTGGTCTTTGGATGAGACCGGCATTAACAATGGTTGAAATCCACCCATCCACTTCGACTGGTTCTAAGCAGGCTACTCTCTGGCAAGAGTCTACGAAAAAGATCAAGAAAGTTGGCAATACAATTGTTTACATACCTACATAGAAATACAGGGTGAAAAAGTAAAAACCGGCCAAGTGCATGTTGGACCATGCTCAGACCAAAAAGTGCACTAGCAAAAGAGCGTATCTTCCTGGCACTTAAGTCCTTTTAATGAGAAACGCACTAAATAAAAAAAATATAAGAAACCTTAACATGTTTTTAAAGGAATTGTCCTAATAAGTGCCTAACATTGATGTTCGGTGAAAATTAAAAAAATCTGTTTCGGTAACACGGACGGACAGACGGACGAACGGACATGACGAAACTAAAAACCCTAAAAAGGTTTCCTATTAGGTAGCTGACTTTATTTATCATATAGAGCCATTTCAATATTCCATCCTGTATAATTAAATAACGGTTTTTTTTTTGCATTTCTCACGCTTAATATACATCAGTGGTAAATTTAGCTCCGGGAGTACCTAATAATGAAATATACGAATTTTATGTTTAGTCCAGTATAATATAGAATGACCTATTAATACGAATTTTTCGAAAGTGTTTTTATATAAAAAGACACTCTTAGACTTTTTTACCCTTTTTCTAATACCAAGGACCATTAAAACAAGAGGACTGACACTTGCCATACTTTGCATCGTGTTCCGATCACAAGGAGATATTCTGGCAAAAACTAGATGGCGCCATTAAAATAAACATTTAACTATGTTATAATATAATTGAATAAAGAAACAATAGTATAGTAACAATTAGTTCGCAAATAGCTAATAATAAATAAATCGTGACATTAAATAACTGTGTCACGCTTGCAACGTTGAATAAATGTAAAAAATTATTAGTATACATAGATGGCGTTGTACATATCGGGGAACGGCTTTTTGTATGGAGATGGTCAGTTCTCTTGTTTTAATGGTCTTTGCTAATACAAAAAAAACGAAGTATAGTGTACACTACAATGCAGTCGGGTTGTATTTGTCACATTGCCTTTCTAAGCTTGTTAGCCCTTCACGTTCGTTCACTCAATCGAAAATCATGAAAGCAATATTTATTTGTGTCTCAATAAACATGTCTACCCACGTTTCAAATTCGGTTCAACGAATACGTAAGAATGTTATAACTAAGTGTAAATAAGCAGCACAGATTTATTTGATACAACAAACAACTTTCGAATTGTTTGGACTAATGGTGCTGACCAAAATGACCATGCGGCTCAGTCAGTTAGCCTGTTCATACTGCACACAGTTTATTTGCGATACACGGGTAGCTGGGAATCTCAAGATGGTTATAGGATACTTTTTACCTGACTATGCTAAAGAAAAAAAGAGGGGTTATGACTTTTTCTCCTCCGCGAACGAAGTTGCGGGCGCCTTCTAGTCTATACTATTATAAAGTTATAAAAATGAAATGTCTGTACATTGAAGATATTTTCAAAAAAAATATTGTAACAGACTATTTGGAGGTCAATAAATCGAAAAATATTTTTTTTTGGATTTTTTGTATGTTCGTACGTGTCGTTGTGGCTTCATCGCGTTAAATCGGCTAAACGGATTTCAACTATTTTTGGTACTCGGTACATTTGGTAGCTGGGTATCCACAGATGCTTAAAGGATACTTTTTACCCGACTACGTTGTCGAAAAAAGAGGGGTTATGACTTTTCCTCCTCCGCTAACGAAGTTGCGAGCGCCTTCTAGTTTTAGTTAAAACCATTTTCGCATTGTAAGAACATTAAAATTCTCAGAAACGATTTTTGTCATTGCTTGTCAAAGAAATACGGTTGCAAGGACAATAATTATCATTTTGTAAGATTGAAGAACAGCCACCGAAGCTAATACTGATGTTTAACCCCAAACGATAAAAGATGGTTGTTATAAGTTCGATGTGTTTCTGTGTATCTGTCTGTGGCATCGTAGCTCTTGAACGGATGGACTAATTTGATGTAGTTTTCTTGTGTTAGAAAGTTGACTTCAGTGTTCTTATCTTATTGTTAAACAAAGTCGATATAGCCGTTTGAAAATTATCAGTTTTTATCGAGATTTTTTCGGTGTACCCATTACTTGTAGTCAATTTTAAAACGAAATATGTTTTATATTCGCCAATAGGGATGTTGTTTGATCTCAAAATATGTATTTGTTTATATTTTTGTAACAATTTGATATTGATAAAACAGGCAAAATGATACCTTATTTGTAGCTTGTTTCATTAGCCTTTAAACTTGGGTGGGGCAGTCCATTTTTTGAAGTATGATAATATTAATAATGAATAAAATAGTACAATTGTAACCCATGAAATTTATGGTAGCTTTTGTTCTGAAACCGTTTGGACAAACGTAAGTGTAACAGAGCTTAAAAACAAAGTTCTTAAATTCCCAATACAAGGTTGAAATGTATGACGTCATAAGTTCGTAGGCTACATATAATACGAAGTTTTTTGTGACAGCACAAGAATTCGATTTTAACATTGTCGTAGCTTGGGTAGTTTTTATGAGATTTAAGTAGTTATCTCACCAATATTTCTAGTATTGAAAGGTCTTTCTATAACATACTATAGAAAAAATTGTCAAATAGTCTATTGTGAGCGAATATAAAAATATACAGGCATTATCACACTGGCTGTGATTGGCTCCCACGGGGCACTGATCCATTAATTAGTTTTTCAAATGCGTGATCGCATCGAAGAACTCAGAACTGACTAATTTCACATAGTAGCAAATGGTAAACTTGGTCATCAATTATCACTATTTAATACCTATTTGAAGTCGTTTGTTATATTATTAATAATAATAATCTGTTTATTTCTTAGAACATGCTACAAAAGATGGTACAATTACAATTAGTGCGTCATATCCTCCCTCTATCGGCATAGAAATATTAGAATAAAGTACGTGTTATTCTTAAAATTATTTATATTATTCACATAATGTTCCTATTATAAATCTTATAATTTCCTACGCATTGGCGCAATAGTAGCTAATGTTAGACATGTTTCAGTAAATAGAAATGTTTTAGAAAAAATAAAATTTGTCACATTTGGCACTTCCATTAAAAGTACATTATCAACGTAATTTCTTTGCGGAAATCGTTGATATAGATCCCAACGGTCAATAAACTCTTGGATTGCCTTTTTAGTTGCGTGAAAAACAAACGTGTACCACCGTACCGCACATTTCGATCGACAATCTGGCCCGCTGATAATGCCGTGGGAATGCCGCGTAAACTTTAACCGAGCTTTCGCAAATCTGCGGTCGAGTCTAACGATAGCAGATTGTTGCTTTGGAATCAAATTGTTATTTTTTTCTTAACTGATATTTAAGGCCTTATTCACTTAGTTATTACTGTAAAAGTCATCATCTACCAATATTACAGGGTTCCATCTTTCACTTTTAGAAAATTGAAATTTGAACATTGTCATAGTGTTAAAGATATTAAAAAAAAAGATGAACATTTCGAGGTCACCGAATTGAATGTTTTATTTTTATTTTTGTATGTGCCGTTGTAGCTTCATCACGCCAAATCGGCTAAACAGATGTCCACTATTTTTGGTACACGGGTAGCTGTGTATCCACAGACGGTTATAGAAAACTTTTTATCCGATTACGCTGAAGAAAAGAGAGGGGTTATGACTTTTTTTCCTCTGCGAACTAAGTTGCACCTTCTAGAGCGCTCTTAATCATCCGATTAAGAGCGCTCTCAACCTAATCGGATTACATGGTATTTATTGTTGTAGCGTAATAGGGATGATGACTAAATTTTAAAAATAAGGTTGTTGACTATACTCAAAATTTGTAAAAATTATATAAGATCCTGATAAAACAATCCAAATAAGGAACTAAGTTAAAATTTTGAGTTCGATACCTTACGTGTAGCTCGTTTTCTGAGAATTTAAAGTTGGGTGGGAGAGGCCATTTGTAAGTATGAAAATATTAAAAACTAATAATACCACTGAATAAACCATAAAACGTAAGGTAACTTTTGTTATACAACCGTTTTAATAAACGCAAGTTTTAACATAGCTGCAGAACAAAGTTTTTAATTTCCCCATACAAGGTTTTACAGTGTGACGTAATAATGTATTATGCTTTAGTATGAAGCGTTTTTTGGGAAAGTCCAAAAATGTGCTTTTAATATTGTTATATCTCGGGGAGTTTTTATCATATTTAAGTAGTTTTTTCACGAACATTTCTATTAAAATGACATCGTTCTATAACATACTACTAAATAAAATTATCAAATACACTATTAGTCCGTCATGTCGTTAATAAAACATATTAGACACGTAGTTTTTCTTTTTTTAGATAAACGAAAAATAAAGGCGATACATTGAGTCAAATGTTGCGTGACGTCACTCCTAAGTAGAAATCTTACTTAGGAGGGACGTCACGAGCCCCCACTCCTAAACTTTAATACGGTTTATCTCAGTATTTATTTATTATTTTGAAAAAGCTAAAAATACGTGTCTAATATTTTTTTATTAGTATTTACGGACTAATTAGAATTTAGTTTTTCAAACACAGTAATCATGCCTATTATGGCTTTGTTAACTAAGATCGCTATTTGACTAATTAACTAAACAAGTCTAAAGAGACGATTACGGGTAGTAAGTAAGTAGGTAATGATTTATAATATAATAATAATAAAACGGTTATTTCAAGTAATTACACTCATTTAATATACTTATTTTATATTCATATTTATTTATGTTACGTTTATATCCGTTTTACGTATTTTTAACCCCGACGAAAAAAGATGGGAAGATGTTATATGTTTGAAGTGTGTGTCTGTATATCCGTTTATCTCATCATTAACTCTTGAACGGACGGATCGATTATGTGTTTTTTAAATGGGTTGTTCAACAAGGTTCTTAGCTATGTCAAAAAACCTGTTTAGCTGTTTGAAGATCATAAGCTTTTTTTATAAGTCGGTCAGGAGTTTTATCGATTTAACTATGGCCTATTCTGATATATAAGGTACATAACTGGAAAGTTTCATAAAAATTCGTCCAGTAGTTTTTGAGATTAAGTGGAACGTACAAACATACTTTCACGTTTATAATATAGTAAGGATAAGGATAATATAGTAAGGACTAGCGGCCGCCCGCGACTTCGTCCGCCTAAGATTCGTTTATCGCGGATAAAAGGTATTTTTCCGGGATAAAAAGTAGCTTATATCTTTCCCCAAAACTCGATATTTAACGAATTTAAATGTGAAGATTTCAAGTTCCTAGCGTAAAAAGTATTTACTGTCCCTACAAATTTTCATCCCCTTTTTCGTCCCTAAAAGGGATGTAATTTGACATACATTATAGCCTATGTCCTATTCTGATATATAGGGTACATAACTGGAAAGTTTCATAAAAATTCGTCCAGTAGTTTTTGTGATTAAGAGGAACGTACATACATACTTTCACGTTTATAATATAGTAAGGAAGTAAGGAAGATAGGAGTATTGTCACGCCTGATTTGATTTACGATATATTAAGCAAGCAGCTTTATCGTAAAACTAGACCATCGCATCGTAAACACGCCACCTTCAGCAATTACAAAATAATTTGATGTTTGACACTTGTTGGTAATGATACATATCCATTGAGGCATGTTAATGAGTCCAGTTTTCGTAAGTTGATTTACTGCCCTACGAAAACCATAGCCGATATTATGGTTAGGCACTTATATGACGAACAAGTAATTAGACATGGTAATGTTGAGCAAATATACGCGTGAGAATCGAGGAATAGGTAATAGATAATGCCAAGGTTAGTCGGACATTGATGAAAAGAGTACTTTTTTTAAAGTAAGTTTTAGGTTGTTACATAACATAAGCTTTATACATAATTATACACGGCGGTGAACAACTTTAAAACATTGATATAATATGTACATTAAATTAAATGTCATATATAGTAAAAATCGGTTTTTCAAATAAGTTATAACTGCATTCAGAGATCATATTTTTTTATGAATAAGTAGGTACGTAAATCGTAAGTTCGTTGAATAAGTATGAAATTATTGTTTATAAGAAATTTTAGATACAATATATGTGTAATCACAAGCTTTCATAAAATAGGAATGCGGGTATTTGAATTAATTAAATTTATTGTATATGTTATTGGAGTTAAAAATTAAGGCATATTATTTTGAGTTGATTTTGATTTGCTATATAGTTTAAATGCTTAATGTACTATATAATAATGGGACAGCCATTGAAACTTTCCACCCTGTATAGTCGATATAAATATCGACTATACAGGGTGGAAAGTTTCAATAAAATCTCATTTCAAAATAAATTTATTTTACACTACTATTGAAGTTGCCTCTTTGCTTTTAAGCTCAGAGATGTTGCAGTAAAGTGAACTTGTCGTTGATGTCTTTTGTATGAACAATGTTTTAAGCACTTGCTTCGACTTATATGTCACTGCGACTTATATGTTACTAATCTTTTGTTTTCGCACAGATGTTCTTCTAAATAGAGTTACAGGTAAATGTGCAACTTAACCTTGTAGTGCTTAATCGTGACAATACAATCTAATAATGTATGGCTCTTTGGAAATCCAAAAACCAAGTCAAATTACATGTTCCTAAAGCCACTTGTAACTGGATTAAAAAAAAAAAGTTATTTAAGCATAACTTTTTTTTTGGGTCTATGCCGATAATTGTACTAAGTGCAAAAGACATCAACGGGTTTTGAGATCCTTTCATTGCATGCTCATGAAACGTATGGAATTAGTTTATTTATTATCTAACATATTATAAAGTTGTGAAAATGAAATTTTTGAAGATATTTTCAAAAAAATGTTTGTAACGGACTATTTGCAGGTCATTAAATCGAGATTTGTATGTTTATGTGTCGTGGCGTCATCACGCCAAATCGGCTAAACAAATTGTGTATCTATAGTCTGAATTGGGATGATGATGATTTTATTGAAGGTGACAATGGATTCTGTTTTTTGTAAGGATCAAATGTCTACATGGGACTTAAAAAAAGAGTACTCTTATAGTCAGTAATAATTGTTATAGTTCGGCCTTCCTACTGAGCGCTGAAAACGCTCTATACTAATTGCTACTCAAATGTGACATCATTCTTGAGTTGGCGTACCGAATTTCATATGGAAGAAAAAGTATTTTGGCATTTTAGCCGTGAAAAACTGCGGTGGCCAATGCCAACATACATTATTGTTTTATTGAATTATAAGGATTCTGAAAAATCTTCAAATTTTTTTTTGGATTAAAAAAGGTATACAAAATTTGCGAAACTTTGAAGTGTTGTATTTCAAAGCCATTTAGATTGTTTCGATTTATTGCTTTATTTCATGATGCATTAGTATTTTTTTTAACGGACTCCCAAAAAAAGAGGAAGTTCTCAATTAGTCGTAATCTTTTTTTTAATCATCTGACTACTGTAGGTTGTGCAACTTTACATGCAGCATCATCCCTATTGTGTAACCAAACTCGCATAATGTGCGTTTACAAAAAAGAAAAAAAAAAAGGTTGCGTCTGCGTAAACTCAAGCTGTAACGAGAACTCGTCCGATTTATCACGAACTTTATTGTTGTAATAAAATTCACAGTACTGTGCACTTAACCATATCCATCTCTGTTAGAGCTAAAAGGGATTAAATCTGTTTAAATACAGGCTAACGTAAAACCTTTTTCAATCCGTCCTTATTAAAGAAGTTAATGTTGAAAGAATTTAAGTCCCTTACAAATGTTAGTTCAATTACGTCATTAATCGATTGGGAAAAATTTGTGATGCGTCGAACGGTGTCGACATGACCGAAATTGCTCGCGCATGTGGAACGCCAGTGCATCATGCGTGTTATGATTTCAATTTGGTTCACCAGTTTCAAGTAACCATGTTTCAAAATATTAATTTTGTCATATGTCTCTGATTGCGAAGTGAAATCGATAACATGGTAGACAAATAATAATTATGGAGTTTACTGTCGAAGTCCGAGAAAATAATCGGGTTTCATGGTTTTTGGGGTTCCGTACCTTAAGAGGAAATAATGGAATCCTTATAGGATCACTTTTTTGTTCGCCTGTCTGTCTGTCTATCAAGATCCTTTTTCTCAGAAACGCGTGGATCTATCAAGTTGAAATTAACGTCAAATTCTTATATCTGAAAAAATCAAGCTTCTAAGTCACCACAATCCACAGACACAGTCATTAAAAAAGGCGTTTCCATACAAATTGCCGTTCACGGCAAAACCTACAGGGTACATCCGGTTGTCCTAGAAACCTGAAATTTGGTATAAAGGTAGCTCTTTTTATGTCTATGCCAGTAACCAATATAAAATGACCCCTCACCTCGTACATTTAGCTTAATGGTGGGTCTAACACTGGATTTTCATAGATACAGTCGTTTTTTGCGTATATTTTGTACGGATCCTTCAGTCCGTGAGTCCGCTTTACACTTGGCCGGTTTTTTTGACAATAAATCGCATCCATGTAACTTTTGTGTTAATAACTAGATTCGGTGATTAATCAACATTGTGATAGGACTGATGGGTTACTAAGGAATAATTTAATTTTTACATATTTTGTTAATTGATATTTATAAAATAACAATCGAATTCATTCACTACAATAAAAGTTATCAATGTAACACTGGCGAAATTAAATGAACAATGGAAGATAAATTTAAAGCGTGACTTATTTATTGGAAATCAGTATTGATGGATGCTTGTAGTGTATTGTGTGCTGATTTGAACTTGACATGGTGCTTGATCGATCGGTAAATTAGCAATAATAAGGCAACATGTAATTTGTAACTTGTTTCAATGTTAAACAGGACTAATGATATTATAGCAGATATAAATTTTAATGTGGCGAGCTGTCCATTGGACCACAATCCTATCAGTGTGAATTTTAACCCTTAGGTGGCCGAAAATAACTAGTGACTTGTTTCGAAATTTAATTTCTATTAATTGTAAGTTCTTACCTAGTTATTAAGACGACATGTTACCTATTAACCAAATATGGATGGATAATGTCCGAAATAAATAATTTCATTTCATTTCATTTCATTTCATTTAGGATGTTTATTTGCTAATAACAGAAAATATAAAACTACGAATCCGTACAATACATTATAATTCATTCGTTCGTTATATGTAGTTTGAAAAATGAGTTTTTTTTTATGAATAAAATACTTCGACAAGATTAGCAGTATTTTTTTATCAAATGTAATAGAATTGAAGAAAACAAACTAGACAATATATTTTTTTGTCCGATTTTGTTTCTAGACATTGTACCTATTAGAATTTCGGAGATTATGGTGGAGATGAAATATTTTGTTTCCAAAATTAATTATATTACCGGTATGTCTCCATTGATTATGTATGGCAAAACAAGACAGACATAGACAGTGGCAAATGTATCTATTCCCGTCGCTGAACTTGTTTATCCTAAGAAAAACTAAACTTTTACCACCTTTAGATATCATTAAAATCTATTGGACCAGTGTGTGTGGTCCACAAAGGTCCAATCACATCAGAATTTTCATTACTTTTGTAGAAAAAAAATACGCTAGAGGGTTAAAGGTATTTTAGTTTTCTATTTTGGTATCTGCTTGCTTTTGAAAAAAAGCAAGGATTTAGTTTACCTCGGTATATATATATATGTTCGACGATTAACTACGACATTGAAATGGTATTTTTTTATTACAGGGTATTTCGTTATGTCAACTCAAATAATGACGTCACGGTGACAGTACATTTCACAATATCCATCCCCCATGTTAGCATTCTACAATAGGCTACCGTTATTAGACTTTGGTGATTTGATCGGACAGTAAAATACCGCGTGGTAACGTAAATTAAAACTTGTGGATAAGTACTGAGTACCTACTACTCATACTCATGTTCGTTACTATTATGGAAATGTGAAACCGGAAAGTATTATTAGTGCAATAGGATTCTTGAATACCAACTATTATATTACTAATACTTAAGATCAAGAATTTATTGATTTTTTTTAAAGCTTACCTGCATAACTACCTAAGCTACGATAAATTTAGTCGTCACTAAACAATAGTTGCTTGCCAACGACACTTTCATATTTTCCGGCAATTCACTAAATTGGATAATTTGGGTAATAACCAGACCGCGCTACATAATAACTTTTAACGCGTATTAATTATGTAGAGCAAACACCGCAGCTAATGTTATTAAGATGCAAAAGTGAATCAGTAGGCTATACGTTGCTCAACTCGCCACTTTGCCACCGGTCAATACCGGGTAATTGGTCAAGATTTTGACGTGTGCGAAACTAGTCCTGGACCAAAGTCGATCAAAGCTCTTACGTCACCAAGGATATGAAGTAATATAGTAACATGTGCTGTAATGATCCGGGACGCGGCGATTAAATGCATTTTGTATAGTAACATATTCTATCAATCAAGTTGTCTCGATAAGTAGCTGAATAACCGGTATAGGAAGATTCGAGGTTTGCTCTCGTTCGCCTAATTGGAGAGATCTATTAGATAAATAAGTAAATGTTTCAAACGTCATCACCACTTGTTGTATTTTGATAATCACCATTTGCATAATATCACTTAAAGGTTTTGAGTCTCAGAACGCATACATTATTGAATAGGGATGTTGACTGTACTCAAATAATAATACAATTTTGATGCGAAATGATAGTTTTTATGATGAAAATCCTAAAACTAAACTTTGAGTTCGATACCTTACGTGTATATTGTTTTATGATATGAGTCTTTAAAAATAGGTGGGAAAGTCCATTTTTAAAGTATAAAAATATGAATAAATAATAATACCATTATTTAACCCATGAAATGTATGGTAACTTTTGTTATGAAACCGTTTCGATAAACGCAAGTTTTAACATCTGCAGAACAAAGTTCTTAATTTCCCCATATAAGGTAGGAAGGTGTGACGTCACGCCTTCTTAGGGTTTATTATGTAGCGTTTTTGAGAAAGTCCAAAAATGCGATTTCCACGTTGTTGTATCTCGTGGAGTTTTTATGACATTGAAGTAGTTTTCTTCACCAGTATTTCTGCTATTGAAAGGACGTTTTATAACATACCACAAAAAAAAGTTGTCAACATCCCTAATATACTTTTTGTAAACTTAATTGATAATTCCTTTGACGTATTACTAAGACGAAGCATCTCAAGTGATGCTTAAATTAGTGATTTTAAAAATTACTTTGTCGATACTATCGAAATACACGCATGGTATATTTTCAATGATAGGCAATAAGGTTGGGAATTTATGTACATTATTATGCACACACAATAGCAGACTTCTTTTTTGTGGTATCCAATTGAATAAAATAGAAAACTCAATCGTTTCACAAATAGCTTAAGTAGCGCGAAAAAAAACAGTACACAGTAGTTAAGCCGATCAGTGTTTGTACAGTAGGTAAGCAGGTTCTTCGATCTTAGCGCCTATCATTTGTTGAAATGTGTGGATTTTTAACTATCCTAATTAAATATAAATAAATTTGTGATGACTTACATAATTCTCCAGAAAGTCGGTGTGAACATTCTTGACATGTGCAAGTCTCGCTGGGGTGGCCACGGCGAGGTTGTGGTTCACAGTCACTGGGGCTGGGGCGTACTGGGCTACGCTGGCACCAGCGTGATGGTTGATGGAGGACGTGGAATACGCCACGGATTGCCCCGAGTGCTGGGCGATGGCTGGGGCGGCGTACTGGGCCACTGCAGGAGCGGCGTATTGGGCAATAGCTGGTGCAGCATACTGAGCCACGGCCGGTGCGGCCACAGCAACCGGAGCAGTCTGGTAGTGAGCGGCCACTGGTGCTCTGTATTGTTGGGCAACTTGCGCGACCGGCGTTAGTCCCGATATAGGAGCAACTTGAGTGTACTGAGAAACTGCAGGCACTGCTGGCGCCGTGTAGCGCGACGGCTCAAAAAGTTGAGGAGTCTGCTGCCTCAACGCTGGGGACGTCGCGTATCCCGCCGATGGCGCTGCATAAACTTGCGACACAACTGGACTGATGGTTTGTTCAGAACTGTAGGCCGCTGCTGAACCTGCAGCATATGCCTGCTGAGACAATATATTCTGAGCCGTGAACGTATTCTTCGGCGCAGGTAAAGAGAATCTGGCGATCAATGGAGCCGCGGTCACTTTAGCAATTATTGGCGCCTGAGCGTAAGTCGCAAGAGGTGTCACTGTTTTTCCAGAAGATGCTGCTGTGGACAGTCCGGCGGAGGTGGTGTAGCCGTGAAATTCTCTCGGTGAAGAAGCGGCATTTGCATGTGAAACTAATGACGAAGTTTGGTACGCCGGTGCAAATTGTTGGAGGGGTGTAGAAACTTGATAGGATGCTCCAGTTTGGTATCCCGCTGCTTGGTATCCACGCGCTTGATAACTGGAGCCAGAATATTGATACGCTGGAGCTGACACCACTTGCGAGACATAAGGGGCAGCTTTTATTCCCGAGGTGGTGAGCTGAACGGCTGGTGGTAAGTACGCGTATCCAGGACCAGAGCCTGGGTGTCCATTGTCACAGTTCGGAGCGGCTTGCAGTTGGCTCAGGTGGTAGTTGAGATCCGGATCGTGATAAGCGCACACACTCGTAAGCGTGAACGTGACCACCAACAATATCTGAAATAAAAAATAAAATGTAAATCAAGCATACCACATACTACCTTAAATATGCCATTTGTACTAAGAAATTTTAAACTAGAAAGAGGGCTATCGTTAATCTATTCGCTTACCGTGTTCATTTTAGAG
The DNA here is from genome assembly GCA_905404275.2 of Hedya salicella. Classification (NCBI taxonomy): domain Eukaryota; kingdom Metazoa; phylum Arthropoda; class Insecta; order Lepidoptera; family Tortricidae; genus Hedya; species Hedya salicella. Next base: position 17,252,517 of record FR990100.1, on the reverse strand, counting down.
TTTGTATTATTGATCTCAGTGTAACCTAAAAACTAGATCATACAAGAATATATTTATAGTATATTTCCGCCGAAAATATTAGTGTATTAGCCGAAGTTGAGCGTGAGCCGAAATGAGAGCAAAGTGAGTCCGTTAAGTCTTATATAGCGATCTCATATGTGTAAGAACGGGTCACAATTTTTCACGTTCGCCGCCTGTGCCGGTGGGCGCGGCCGCGTATGGCGACCTAGCACAACACTTCCACTCGTGCGCAGCCCAACGTCGGTCATAGTTCAAATGAGCCCTTCAATAAACTTTAAGTTCATCCTTAATCCTTGCTAAAGCATGAGCTTGCCATTTAATCAGACTCATTGAAGTTGTTACCGTGGAATGTGTACTTTGTTTTATTCAACAACAAAGGTGTAAAATCTGTCCTTCAGTTGAGATGACTTAGTCCGGTGTAAGCATATTAATTTAATAGGGTTCCGTTGGCCCTCTTTGGTAACAATACGGACTCGTAAAAGAAACAAAATATTTTTTCGGTTTAAAAGGACATAATTATCTAGTTTACATTAAAGGTACTTTCAGTACGATGATAGTGGTCAAGCCGAGTCGTGATTGACCGTACACACCTCACCCTGTTTCCACATCGCCACGCACTGACACACTGATTTGCATACGTATATCTTTGGTGCCAAAGCGCATTCGGAATATAATAAAGCTAAATGATTTCATTTTACGTGAATAGCAAAACTAGGTTATTACCTTATAACATTAATAACGTATTTTTGTATGTGCGTGACATTTATAGTTCACTAGAAGGTTCCTGAAATTTCGGCGCGAAGGTGTAATAAAGTAATTTACCTCATAGATGAGAATGTGTATAACTGAAAATTTACCTTCCTTGTATTTCCGCAGTATCCTATAAAGATCTTTATATTGCAAAAACCGGTGAAGTGCGAGTCGGACTCGCGCACAAAGGGTTCCGCGCACGAGACTCCCTTATTTTTTTTGCATATGTTTTCTAGCTGCCACATTAAAAATTAAACACTGTGAAAATTTTAAGTTCGTTCTGTAACAGATAAGGAGACAACGTAGGCTTTAGTAATAGAGTTTCGTTGGGCGCGTTTATACTTTACCGTACACCGACATGACAGGATATCGTGGCCATCGAGTGCCGCTCTTGAATACCGCTTTTATATTTCACTCGATAAGTTTTGAGATGCTCGAAATTCGAAAATGGAACGCACCTGAATAATATGTTTTTAAAAAGCAAATTTATTTAAAAATAGAACACGAGTAGCCGATTCGCTCCAATTTAAAAAAATAATATGTTACAGTAATTTTTCTAAAACGGTTCCCGCGTTTTTTCTTTGTAACGATGGAGCTTAAACGCGAACATTTGCGTGCTATGATATTTTATGATTTTAAATTTGGTTTATCTGAACAATTGTGTTTGCAACGATTGCAGTCAGCGTTAGGAGATTCTGCTCCTTTACGGCCAATAGTTTTTAGATGGTTCAACGAATTTAAATGGGGTAAAACCAGCCTCGAAGATGACCACCGAAGTAGTCGCCCGCAAACAGCAGTAACTGCCGAAAACGTGAAATGTTGGTGCGAGAAGATCCACGAATAACATACAAAGACATGGAGAATATCTTAGGCGTCAGTTCAGCGTTAGCATCATTCTACATCAACATCTTGGAGTAAGGAAGCTCTGTTGTCGTTGGATACCACGTTTGCTCTCCGATACTGAGAAACAGGCTCGTGTAGATTGGTGTCGTGAGATGCGTCTACGATTCAACAACGGGAAATCGCGGCGTGTATCGGAAATAATTACAGGTGACGAAACATGGATTTACCAATATGACCCGGAAAACAAGCGGCAATCGTCAGTATGGGTCTTCTCAGAGGGAAAGTTACCAACAAAACTACAAAGACCTAGTAACGTCGGCAAAAGAATGGTAGCTAGTTTCTTTTCACGGGGCGGACATTTATCAACATCAATGCTGGAAAATTATAGGTCAGTCAACTCTGATTGGTATACTACAGTAGCATTGCCGCAAGTTTTCAAAGCAGTGCGAGAGAGGAGACCAAAGACTGGACTTCGGGGAATCTTGCTGCATCACGATAACGCCTCTTCACATACGTCCCTCAGAACAAAGGCGTTTATTGAGAAAGCTGGGATGGAAACCTTACCACATCCACCCTGCAGTCCTGACTTAGCTCCCTGCGATTTCTTTTTGTTCCCGGTGGTGAAAGAAAAAATAAAAGAGAAGCTTTTTTCGAGTGCTGAAAAAGCCGTGGCTGCATATGAAGAAGCAATTTCGGACCTATCTGATGGAGACTGGCAAAAGTGCTTCCAAAGTTGGTTCAGACGAATGGAACTTTGTATAGAGAGTAATGGAGAGTATTTTGAAAAAATGTAAAATAAATAATACTAATATCTTCAATAGTTTTTTTATCTCAAAATTTATCGAGTGACCTACGTAGTAAGCCGATTTCTTGTGAAATCACAATGGTGTTTTCTTAAGCACCACCAGGTTTTTTTTTGATTTCTATAACTAGGTAACCTGTCATCTCTGAGGAAAGTATAAGCTTATATTTTACATAACTACTGTACCTAACATAGATTTGGAGAATTTGTACATCTCCTCTACGTGTACCAATTAGTTATAACACAATTGTAAAAGGTTTAAGATAGGATAAGTATTCATATTGTAATAGTTAAAAACTATTTTGAATAAAAAAAAAAACATTCCGTTGAATTGAGAACCTCCTCCTTTTTTTGGAAGTCGGTAAAAAAATTACTGACTGTTGAGTTTGTTTCTGCTTTCTTCTCAACAGTGCTCTCCTCTTGGGAAATGCTGTAGAGTCAGACTTGTAAAAGTGCCCTTGTGGCCTACTGGCAGAATAAACTATTTGAATTTCAGGTACGCTTTAATATTGTTATGCACCTCAGCGACTATAATTTAATACTATCGCTACAAGACTGTAATAAAATAAAGGAAGTAAATTTAAATCTAGTGCCGGATAGGCGGTTGACATCACACGCACAGCTTTTCACAAATTCCTTGTGCGATACGACACCTTCATTTTTCCCCGACGATATTGTGGGGAGCATAGGTGGCAACATATCCTTATCGTCGAAGAAAATAAAAAGTGGCTCCTCTATTGTGTCGTGCCGATAACGTAGTGTCGACGAACGATAAAGTGTAAAAGCGCCTTATGCATGTATGAGACATTTATAGTTCTTTAGCGGCATACTGAAGCGAGTTTATGTTACGTCCACAAATACGGGTGCGGAGAATTTAATATGCACGCATTATACTAATCCTTTTCCATTAGACATTAATGCCGACAGATTTGTTTATACATATCAATTATAACGACCAACCTACTTATTTTACAGGTACACTTAAGCCGACGTAGGCTATATGCTGTAAAATGTTTATGGCGTTTTTATTGGCAATATAAAATGTTAAAGACATCGCATGAGTGATAAAATATTCGGAAAATTCAATTCAATACACTTCGTTCGTTGAAGAGAAAAAATCATAACCCTAATTTTTTCTTCAGTGTAGTCGGGTAAGATAATATCCTTTATCTATCTGTGGATGCCCAGCTACCCGTGTCGTGAACCTAAGTACCAACAATAGTTGAAATCTGTTTAACCGCCGTTTTATCGTAGTTATAGTATAGACTAGAAGTTGCCCGCAAATTTAATCGCAAAGGAGAAAAAACCATAACCGTCTTTTTTTGCATAAACGTAGTCGCGAAATCCTATAACCATCTGTGGATGCCCATCAGTTACCCGAGTACTTTACGTATATTTTTTGTACGCTTGTATGTGTCGTTGTGGCTTCATCACGCAAAATCGGCTTTCAAACAAACAGATTTGCTGGGTATCTCCAGATGGTTATAGGATACTTTTTACGCGACTACGCTCAAGAAAAAACGAAGGGTTGTGACTTTTTCTCCTTCGCGAACGAAGTTGCGGGCACCTTCTAGTAATATACTTAAAGTGGAAACTTTGAGTTTGAAAACCTCCGTATAAGAAGTAAGTGAGTGAGACAAAAGATATGACTACACCCGTGCGAAGCCAAAATGTTCAGAATATGTTTGACTTAAGTCGTACTTAAGACTTAAGTACCTATTCGGATTAAATATTACGCTCTAGATACTTTCGTTGAATAAAGTCTACCGTTACTCATTTCTGTGCACTAAGAGACAATAGAGGTAATATGTTAATTACGCAATATTAAGTAGGCAGGGAGGACTTGCAATCATTGAAATACTAGGCCTAGTAATAATTCTCCCGCCCACGATGTAGGAACATTAATTAGAAATCCATTCCCATTACAAGTATGATGGTAAATTTTAACTTATTGGTTAGTCGGTTTGTTTTCGTTTACGTATATAAATAAAATATGCTACTTTGCACCGTTGCAGCAAAATATTGTCGGTAAAAACTAAGACTACTGCGAAATTGCGGGTTTCGACCCGCATATATTATATACTACTATTGCCTATAATAGTATATTATTATACGAGTGTACTATGTTGGTCATTACACTTCAGGCTATCATGCAGCGCGAGTCGAAGACGAGGGTAGTATAAAGCCGAGAGTGTAACGAGTAATGACCAATGCACACGAGTTTCATTCGACGTTTTTTAACACACTTGTGAGGAAAAAAACAATGTAAAATCGTACGTTACTTTTAGGTAAAGAAAATCTCGTCAAGGTTATACTTGGTAAAACAATACTGTAGTCAGTAAGTTTTACATTAATCCGTTATCCAGTAGTATTACCTCAAATTTACGTACCTACATAATTATATTTTAAATTTCATTGCTTGCAATTATTTACAATTTATTGTCATTTATATTTAATATGAAATATTTGTAAATGTCAAATCAAATCAAAATGGCACGCTGCGGCCGGTGCATTGTCTGTGCGCGCGCAAGAGCGATGAATGCAGGCTACCTCCTCAATCAGCCAAACAATAATATGTAATGGAATAAACTAATCAATTTAATACAAATAAATGCTATTTTGATAAAAAAGTGTTATTACTTATTCAAATTGATTGTTTTTTTTTATAAGTACCACGTTAGATTTATATTCAAGAAACTGTAAATAACATTTACAGTTTCTTGAACATAAAAATTATTTGCTGACATTTAAAAAAAGTGTATAAAAACTGCACTAGTACGATTATGTTATGTAAAAAACACGCTTTTATAAAGGAGTGGATTACTAAAAACGGTGTAATAAGAGCCGCTTCAGTAGCACGCGTGTTTACCGATATGAATTCCTTTAGCATTTGCCAACTTGTTAGAAAAATAAGCTTTATGCCTGTAACGGTTTCATAATATAGGTAATCCAATGTGCTGAGTTAGGCTGCCTTTAAGGAATTAACCCTTGTTTGTATTTTAGACGTATAAGTAGTTATAGAACAAGCTGTAAATTCTATTGTTAATCGTGTAGGTTTCAAAATAATCGCTTGTCAAGGGCGAAAAGTATAACAAAAGTACGTGAGGTTCAATAATCGCATAATCGCTTGCTGCACATCGTCAGTCCATCTGCAGTGAGATCGGAGGCCGCTCCATTTGACTAACAATTCCATGGACTTATCAAAAAAGTTTATCAATCAATCTCTAAGGGCTATGCATTCTCACGTTAGTTTACTTAATTAGGGAAAAACGATATTAATCACATTGTTTGACTAACGCTTCTTTGTCATTAAAATTAAGGAATTGTGCAAAACGCATACTAAGGATTGTGAAAATGTATCTTGTTATAGCGATACAGTTTCCTAACAGCCAGACGCACATGTTCCAGTCCGTAATTTACGTCGTTCGGTGGGTTTGGTGCCAGCGCCTTGCACAAGCTTGGAGCCCCTAAGCTCTTTACAGCTTACATGCAAATTGCGACACCTTACGCATGCCTCATGGAAGGATTCGGTACACATTAGACGCCGTTTGAATGGCTAAAATAGCGCGGTTGTTTTAATTGAAATGGAACGGATATTACCAAATTGAAAGGGACGACAATTCGGTAATAGATACGAATTAGTAGCAAGCACGTGATCTCATTAAGTTATTTCCCATAGTATTTTTTTTATTGGTACACATAATTTATGTACCCGAGTATGTTTGACAATATCGGATGTGCTTTACATTCCAACGGTTAACTTATTGGGTTTGAGATTTCTTATGCGAAGTTGAAGTACTCATGCCGAGGGCCGCTAACAAATTTTGATTCGTATTTCCATACGTGATTGGTACTAGGTCGGCGTTGAGCTGTTAATTATGAGGCCCGTTATCTAATGTTGCAGAGACAGTAATAAAGTTCGCAATCCGTTGATTGGGAGATAAGGCCGGTCGCCGTGATATAGATTCGCCATCGTCCTAACAGTGGGACATAAGAGTTTGCCGCCAGCGACGCAAACCTGATTTTCAATAGATGTGTTTCAATTATTAACTCGCTTTAAAGTACTCGCAATAAAAAGTTTAATCCATTTAAGATTTTACGTAATCCGGCGCGAGGTTCACAGTGATTGGGAAAATTTATTGTATTCGGCGAGGTCGGAGCTATCAAATTAATTAAAAAGAGGAAACTTTTCAATCCACTCGAATGATTGACCTCATCATACCTGCTTTGATTGTTTCGCGGCAGAGTTAATGCTAAATTGAGAGCATTAGTGTAATCTTAAGTACCTACATTATTATTGACATTGCATAGAGTCCTGATTACATAATAAATATAAGTCTAAGTGCTAAGTTGGTGTCAGTGCTAAGCTGAGTAATGAGCCCTTGTAAGGTGTTTAATCCATACACGCATTGAAGCTTTGCTGCTACTGACACACTTCTTCATCATGAACATTAATAAGCATTATCTCATATAGTTTTTACTTGGCTGATCACTGTTTTGGTTACTGAACCATGTGTAGAAAATACAAATGAAACATATGCACTTCCTTTTATAATCCTATTTCTACAAACTTGCAAACAAAATACACAAAAAAGAAACTGACAATTTAGCGTGTAAACTGACATGACATTCGTCATCTTCTCTGCATCTTCTCTGTCAGAGTCAGAGGGGATTAGGGGAATATGTCCGTATGTGCCATCTCCTGTTGTTTGTTTCTACAGCTATACATGATGTGCCGTGGAGTCAGGTTTTACTTGCGGGTATGCCGGGGCAAAGATGGTTTACGTTTTCCTCAAAGGTTGGGTTGTTCTAATGTAGTAATTTTCAAACAGTGGGTCGTGACCCCCTTAGGTGGTCGCGAGGACTCCCGAAAGGAGTCGCAGTTACATTAATCTGGATTCAATATTTGTAATATTTTTAAATATACATTTGAATAAGCGCAGATAAGGGGGTCGTGTAACATTTTTAGTTTACAGGTATCATGAAAAATATTCAAAAACATTGGTCTAAATCCTTAAAAAGCCAAGCCGGTGATATTCAACGTTCATCACCGCGATGCGTCGATCATTATTATATAACTTTATCATATTTACATTTTATTTTAGTTGACCTGGTATGTGGTTAATTTAGTTAACATTTATTTCAAGTAACGCTGCGGTTTATCTAACGATACATACAGAGTGTGGAGGCGAATAAATATACAGTCACCTAGTTTTACTGATACTTCCATAAATAACCGATGTAAAGGAAACTACAAAAAGTGTGGAAATGCCGTGCGCACGGTTGTTGGTTTCGCTCGAGTTAAGTGAGATGTCCATTTATGGGTATTTACTGAGAGCGTTTCAAGTTTCAACCGATGTAGCTCTTGTAGTGACTTCTTCTAAATAGCCGGAAATATCTTGCTAATCTCAAGGAATCCGGCAGTAATGGCTAGATCGTTCAACGTTCGACGTAGTAGATCAGAACGGCTTAAATATCCTATTCCTTGTAGAAATGTCCTATCATACCAACACAACATTGTATACCTAGTCGAAGTCTGCAACCGGCATGCAAATAAAAGCACGGATAGACTTATCTTAGATTAGGTAACTCCAATTACCTTGTGGCCAAACTGATTTACTAAACTTAAAAGAAGTTCCATGAAACTTCGTTTTACAGCCTCTATGCAAACTGTAAGTATGTTTTCCAAAGGAGTCGGGAGCGTAACTATAAAATTAAGACACTAATTCGACGACCAGACACGCATCGTTACTTTTAAATTCAGCCGGCTTGACCGTTATCATTCGACATTGATAGTTTTCAATGTTTTCATTCTGCTTCAAATTGTTAAATTTGACACTCGCGATTTGACGTTGTAATGTTAATACAAACTTACACTTGCTTTTGTAAACTGTCCAAGAGTTATCTCGTACGTTTATCTACATGCGACCGGCTCATTGAACCGACACCCGTGATTAGTGCTTAATCCAGGTCTGTCGCAAGCCACCATGATTTCCTAGTCTAGCCTAATCGAAATTGAAAAGCTCAAACGTTCCAGTTTGTGAAATCAGTAGTGCACATGCATTCGTGACATAACTGATCATACGTATACTATATAGCTTGCGTAAAATATGGGTATTTCTTTGGTTATGTCAGTATCTAGTCGTTTAAGTTGATATATTGTTAATAGGGGTGGTATAGGTGCGGCCGTTGCCGTGAAGATAAAGGTAAAATATTCAGGAGCAAATCTTGTGGTTTAATGAGCTTAGTACCTGCCTCTTAGAGCTGCAGGTACAAATAGACAGATATTTAATGTATTGAAGGAAAATAATAACTTGCTTAAATAAGCAGAGTTATGCTACGTGATTAGGTAGGTACTTATATACCTAACAGTAGTATACAATTAATAGCTAGTTGCAAGACGGCGTGAATTGAAACGAGCCCATTGCAATCAAGCATATCGTCCTTAACTGCGTTTTTATAAAGATCTCGATTTCCTGATTAAGGCAATTTTCGACGAATGTTGACGTAGATTTAGTCTTTCTTCTCTAAAATGTGATGAGTTAACGTAGTACAAAGGCTTTGTTCTAAAACAATCATGTTTATGACGTTGTGGGAATAGGCTGGCCATAAGATATGCAATTGTGGACAATGTCATTGTAATGGGTAAAACAAAGCCTTTGTATTAATTAAAAACGTTAAAAGAGTGTGGGAGTGGAGTCAATTTAAAACTGAAGGGCTATAAAATAATGTCACTTGTTTTTCATTGCTATAATTATCTGTTACCCATTAATATACTTTATATTAAGACTTGAAAAGACCAATAATAAAATAACGGAACGAATTAATACAAGCGTGTCATGTCCTGTTTAAAGGACAGTCAGTTATGTACGTGTAAATGGTGTACCTCATTTGTATAACTTTATTCAAATGTCAAAGTACATGGCAGTTTAATGGGTGTCAGAACCGTTGGTGCTCTAGAATATACAAGATATTTTGCACAATTTAAGTAGGCATAATGAACGTTGAGTTTGCTAATGAAGCTTATTCCAATGAATATGTAACTAATCGAAGATATAAATTGAATCAATTTAACCTGACTAAGTAAGTAGGATAATCCGCAATTTGGAATATACCTATACTGTTATAAAATACATTAACAGCGTGATTTAGGAGCTTCTGAAAATGTATAGGCCATTGATACCGGATGCTATCTCTCGGACTATATTTAATCTCAGAATATCTTTGTGTCCTTATCACGTCAAAGCGGCTGAACGGATTTTAACGAGTGTTGATGCAGTACATATAAAAAAAGTTTTTTTACCGGACTACGTAAAGACAAAAAGAGGACAATGCCTTTTTTTTCTCCGCTAGCGAAGTACCCGATCGTTTGTAGTTCATCATAAAAATATACATATTAAACGATACAAAATAACAGCGCGGTAACCTAATAGTTAACGTGATTTGAATAAACGAATACAAAACAAATTGACCTTCGTGCACCTGGTCAGGATACTATTTAAATTTAATAGAGCTATTTGATCTATATCAGATTTGCCATTATTTATAAGTTGTATTATCAATTGTTCAGATAACATAAGTGCAGTACAATCGTTATATCACAAGGATCGAATGGTATTCGTGAAATACTCGCACGGTTATCGGCACTCTTATAACTAAGTATTAGAGTTGGTTTCTTCATATTGCGTCTGTAGTTGAGAGGAGAACCGTATCTGGAGCGTGGATCAGTGCCACCAACTGATGGATATTGAGTAACTTATCGGTCCCTAAGATCTGTGGTTCGTGACCTATTTGCTTTTTCTGCGATTTTCGAAGATCGGGTCATTTTTTGGAGAAAAATTTGGCTTCGGGTGGTCAGCGATTGACCGCCTGAATGATTGATAATAGGTTTAACTCTGATGTAGGCTAGTAGGACAAACTATTTGATCTTCTACAGATATTGTAAGTAATTTGAGTAATAGTGAGCGAAATTATGAGAAAAGTGACCTTAAATATTTATTTAGAAAACAATCGCTCACTATTTATATACCTACTACTTAAACCAATTGGTTTAAGTAGTTGGTATATATTTATGGCTAAATAGCCATAAAGGTCACTTTTCTCGTAATTTACCTATTTCCTTTTTTATGAGAAGTTATGTGACTTCAAGAACCAAATAAAATAAAATAGGTATAACATACAACGTGGGGTAAATTTTAAAATCACATTTAAGACTTGTACATCCTGACGCTCTCCAAACAATCTGATAGTGTAACGTAACACGATATTATCCAATGCGATACCAAGTAACACTTTAATTGTCAAACTCAAGGTTGAGATGGTTGCAATAGATTATATTCAATGAGTCACTTATTAACCATAATCTCATTGACATCCTTGCGAACTCGCGACAAAGGTCGAAGATTCTGATCGTGTGGAGTCACGCCTTTGCTTACCCAATACTATCATATGTAATGGAAATAGAGCGAATTACAACAAAACCTTCCTATACTCCTACTCGGTCGTGACATTCGAATTTCAAAGACAAATAGACTCCTAACCACAAAGGTTAATAAAATTGTGATAAAATTGGAAAGACAATGTTGTGCAAAGAAGCACGTAAGCACGCGTGATGGATTATCTTGTTCACGACTTGACACCAACTGGCTGGCTACTGTAATACCGCAGTACCGAACACTGGTAAACATTGTAAATACGTGTGGGTATCTAGCCCATAAGTTTAGGATAAATTATAATAGTGCAATATCACAGTGTACACTGTACAAAATTATATTGTTATTGTCTATGTTAAAAAAAACCGCACTAGTTCTTGTTTTTTACAGGATGACATCTATCTCTATAAACTTAGTAGGTAAATACCAAATTTCATCTAAATCGTTAAACCGTTCTATATATAGTTCCTCGGTGACGGCTCTCCTTGATCCCTGAATCGAAAAAAATATATAAATATGTTTGTACGAGTATGTACAGTGTCTTCGCGGCTTCTTAACGCCAAACAGCTAGATAGCTGACATCTGTTGCTATCAGAGGGTTATGGGATACTTTTTACCCAATTACGCTGAAGCAAAAAAAGGCGGTTATGACCTTATCTTCTCCTGCGAACAAAGTTGTGAGGACCTCCTAGTAAAATATCGAAAAAAATATAATAATAGACTCACCTCTGGGACACTTAATGTTCCCAATCCTAATTTAAACTGACCATCCGTCTCTTAACGTCTGACTATACAGCTAAAACTAGACAACAAAGTGCTTCAGTCAGTTCCGCGTTTTCCATTTAATGTACGGAACTCTACTTTAACGCATATGTAGGTACGAGAAATAAGAGCTCGTAAAAAACGATACCAAGTGTTTCTTTTTAAGCTCATTGTCGACGTAAATGTTCACCTCAAATGAAGCGGTTAGAGGTGGGTGATAAATAACGTCACAATTAAAAAATCACTGTGATCAGCCAGCTAAAAAATAAGTATCACGGTCACTTTTCACGAAAGAACATTGTTACAAAATCATGCAGGTTGTTCCTCCGATCCTAATAATATCTGTCGCAGCTCGCAGAACTGCAGTCACGATTCATTAAGTTATTGTATTTTAAGGTAAATGTGTCAATTACTAAATTTCGTTAAGTACCTATGTAAGCAACAAGTGTTGACAAAATCACGGTTATGTCATCATAAGGGTCTAATTACATGACAGTAAGTAACTTTATCGTGGCGTGGAAAGAGGAACAGACGAGGCGTGACAAAGTCATAGTGATATATTTGGAGCGACAGTCACGGCACGGTTACTTAAATTTAACGATTTTCCCCATCTCTAAAAGCGATGTTAGCGGTTCGATTCCGATGTGAACTGGGTAATTTGTAATTGTCCGTATTTGTTCACATGTTGCGTCAGCGGATGTTACAAATAAAATAAATGCACGTAAGAACCTCGCCAAATTTTATAAATTGATCGCGTTATACTTGTTCCAGCTAATGAGATGAGCAACAAATCATAAAAGTGGGTACTTTGCTTAATTTGCTATTTCGGGTTATATTCATCTTAGTTTAAACCTTGAAATTACCACGTATAACAATAGTAAGTGTGATGTAAGTAGGACTTTATTGGCCAAGCAGAGATAAGGTCTCGGCTTTTTAAACTTGGGTAAAAATGCTTTTGTATGGCGTGCGGATGTCCGGCTGGTTATTCTTCTCTACAGGTCTCATTAATCAACCGATTCTCGTGAATTTTATGAGCTGGTTCGATAATTATACGGATTTTTTTAGTCAATTCACTTTTTAGATATTTAAGTATGTGGATTTTTTTTGGTAAGTAGGACGCGAAATTGTACTATAGTTAACAAAGCCTCTAGTTCCTGATTCCGGTACGGATATGAGCTCATAACAGCGACTGCTGTATGCTTTTGGGTTTTGTGATTGATTATTACATTGAAATAAATGTCACAGAGCATAGATAGTAGACACTTGTCTAGTCTTTGTCCACGAATGCTTCAAAGGAATTCAAATATCAGATATGTAAAATTAATTACTTTCTTTCCGGTCTGTTCCGGTTCGTTCCGGTTCCAGGAATCCGGTTTCATTTTTAGGGTTCCGTACCCCAAAAGGAAAAAACGGAACCCTTATAGGATCACTTTGTTGATCGTCCGTCAGTCTGTCTGTCAAGACCCTTTATCTCGGGAACGCGTAAAGGTATCGACTTGAAATTAAAACTATATACTCAGGTCTATGGTCCCTTGAAGCTGTGAAAAAATCAAACTTCCACTAAGTACGTAAAAAAAGATACGGCCGTTTATGCCGCAAAAACGTATATTTCGACCCTTTTTGAAATTAATGGGATGCTTCCAGTTGTTCTAGAAACATGAAATTAGAAAACTCCCATAGCACAATCAACAAAATAAATCTGAAAAACTATTTTTTTATGTCTGTCTGTCTATATCAGTAGTGTAAGGCTCTGCTAACACTGAATTTGCATAATTACGGCCGTTTGTAGCATATATTTTGTACAAAACCCTCGGTGCGCCAGTCCGACTCGCACTTGGCTGGTTTTTTATATTCATTTTTATTATCTAAATTAAACTCACCTACATTTTATTTATTACTTACTCCCTACAATGCATGCGTAGTTTTCTTGCAATTTTCCGATGTTCAGTTTCTTGGATTTTTTTTGCGATCATGACGCATGAAAGTTTTTAAATTAAAAAGCGTCCCTTAAATGAGATGTATGAGACGTAAATTGCATACCAGAATCATTTTGCATAAATATACAAACTATTTTGGATCTTTCATTACGAGGCACTAATGGAATGTACCTAAGTAATATACAATTGATCTTATTTTGTAATACATTCGAACGATTCATAAAGTGTACTTATTGTATACGCATTTGACTCCTAATTGTCGCTCAGCCCGTAGTCTCGCAACTCCCCTACGCCCACTTTCTCTTGTCTCTCTCTACCCCTTCTCAACTAGGGTCGAACGGTTCCGGTTCAACCTACCTCCACAGTTCCTGTGCCTTGCGCAGTGCGTGCCCCCCCCAACTCTAAGTGGCCGCAGTTGGCATTCCCGTTTGTGGGTTTGCGCTCCCTCCACTAAATCCGATTACTGGTCAGGAGGTCTAACCAGACCTATCCAGTCCAAAGTTAGGTTCATAAAAAAAACAAAAAAGACATCAAATTACGTATATAAATCACTAAATAGTATACTGTACATAGGTACGAAAAGTGAAATCGCGACTTTGGTGATTGACTACCACGCCCTCTATCGTTGAATGTTCGTATCTTTTAGAATGCTGAATACCGAACTTGATGTCGAACACTATTCGATTATTCGAAAGTATGCTGCGCACGCTACCATGCGAATTTGTTTTGTAGCAAACGCACAGATGTAGCCTTAACGTAGTAACGTTGTATCCAAAGGTAACAATAAAACTCCATTTCACCAAGTTCTATTAGTAAATAAACAGAGCTTGTTGGAATCGGGCATAAATCTGAGAGTATGGAGTTAATAGACTGATAGTGTCTAAGAAAGATACGTGTCTATGGGAAAAGTATATCAATAGATGGCGTGACTAGCGACGGTCTTTGTCAATACAAGGTATTGCTACGTATTTTTGTTAGAAAGTATCACTATTACCTACCTCCAGTTTTAGGGTAAAATGGCAAAAAAGGAACCCTTATAGTTTCGTCATATCCGTCCGGCCGTTTGTATGTCACAGGCATTTGACTCAAAAACTAGCTACAAGATAATTGATGTTTGGACTACAGGGGCCGGTTTCATAAACGCTTGTAACTTGTCTAAGTAACTTGTGTAAGTCTCTTTTTAATTCATATGGTTAGAAAGAGACTTCCGCTTTCTGCTTGTAATACAAGTTGCAAGGGCAGGTTACGGGCCCCAAGTCTCTTGTAAGAGTGTAAGCCGCTACTTTGTCTCGTAGTTAATAAAAAATAATAATTTAGGGATTTATTAATTTAGCTTTGGAGTTCCCCAATACATATAACGGAGTACGAGGCCCAAAAAGTTGGACCATAGTTCCGTTGGGCGTCATAAAATATCAATACAGAAATATATTGTATTCTATCATAGAAAAAATAATTACGCCAGTTATAAACTTTTTTTGAACTCCGCCCGGAACTTTTCATTCAGTAATGATCATCATCGGGTTGCCATCGTGTGGCGCGTATTTCGACAGCTCTTTTATAAACACTAAGGTTAATAAGCTTTTTTTACTTAAATCAATATATTCAGGAATAATCGCACCGAAAGTAGCATAAATTGTGTCCGCCTTTCCGTCTTCTAAACCTTAAGCCAAAAAATATAAAAAAATTACAAAGGTAACGCTTAGCATTTGCTTTCAACAAAAAAAATTTGATATATGATCGAATATACCGTTTTTGAGTTATTGCCGAAAAACCGCGCTTATTATCAAAATGACGTAAGTTCGATGACGATATGCTCTTTTGCTATTGCATTTATTCACACTGTATTTGTGGTCTTGGCCGGTTTTTATCTTTTCGAGACTATCCTTAGTAGCCCAAAAAAATTAGCATCAATTAAGCCAATCAGGGGAAATAATTCGTGTAGTTTTCAAATTTGGTACAGGGCTTTCTTAAGGTGACAAAAAATAAATATTTTCATACACAAAAAAAAAAACAAATACAGGTACACGTTTTGAAAACTACAAATATTTTCACCTCATTTATCAAATTTTCTCATTCTATAGGTCAAAAGTGTTAAAACAAGCATTATGTTTTAGCTATGAAAAAAAAAACTCGACTAAGTACAAAATATTATAGCTTATTTAACTCCTACAACAAAGACGAATTAACGCCGCGTCATAGTTAAGTCCAAATCAATCAAGCCGTTTAGGCTGCAAAGCGTGTCAAGGAAATATACATTCATACACACCCACATACATACATACACTGGACACCATAACCCTTCCTGTAATGCATTTGGGTAAAAAAATATTGTTGTGAGAATTGGACTCGCACACATAGGTACTAACTCGACTCGTTACACCACAATACAACACTTGTATTTTGTTATGTGTATTGACTATAATTCAAGTAAAATAATGATTTGTATTTTTAATTAACCGACTTCCAGAAAAGGAGGAGGTTATATGTTCGTCACTTGTATTTTTTTTTATGTATGTTCACCGATTATTCCGCCAATTGTGGACCGATTTTAAAACTTCTTTTTTCATTTGAAAGGATATACTCCTGAGGTGGTCCCATTACCACCAAGATGGGATCGGATGATGGGATCCCAGGGAAATCGAGGGCAATCCTCAAATTTTATAGGCACTTATAACGTTTTTCATATATTTTCTTAAGCTATTTAAGTATTTGCATATGGTAGTCATCATCTCATCATGCTGAGATGATGACGGAAGGTACAACTCCTTAATGGTTAAGAGTTCGAGGATAATTCTTAAAAATATCGTCTATTATAGGTAGATACGTTAAAACTGTTAGTCATATTCTTCGTAGTGTGTCCCTGAGGTAGTCTCCTTATCACTAAGTCAGGATCTGATGAATGGAAATGGAATACCAAGCAAATTGAGAGAAACCCTAAAATATTATAGGCACTAACAATGTTTTGTATACATTTTTCTAAAGTTATTCAGTTGTTTTCGTCTGGTTGTCATCATCAGACAAACAAACTGAGCTGATGATGGAAGGTACAAATGAATATGAGCTAACCAATTTTTACATTTCTTACTTCCAAAGACTCGAGATGCGTGCAAAGTGTCTCCTCAATCTTCCCATTCTGGGCTCTAAAAAATACTTTATATCACTACTAAAATCCATTATTTATGGCTTTTAAGTTTATTTTGAAATCGGTTCTTTTTTGATTATTATTTTTTAAATCTATTGTTGTGCGGGCGTTTTCGTAGCACGAAAGACATAATAAGTGACTAAGGAATAAAAAGTAACTCATCGAAATGTAAACGCACGAAGTAAGTATCTTAAAATCTATTGTTTATATTTTTTTGGAAAATTCAGGAAGTTATAATATCTTTGGTTTATTCCAATTAGCAAAATCTTGACTTTATCACTTTAATCACGTAATATTATGCAAATACTGATATTACACACGCGCTCCTGAAATTGATGTGCTACCTAATTAAACTAGCTAACGACCCACATTGCCTGCTGTACTATAATTATTCAATAAACGATTCAGACCCGATAACAACAACGGTAAATAGAATGGAAACATTTTATAATACACCTAACTGAATATTAATTAGCAATTGTCGTTTTCGCTGTCCGTACTTGTATGCTGAAATATGCACTAGACATAAAAGAGTGACGTTGCTAATGAACATATAATGGGCCAACATGAATAGAGACCGTAAGAATTTTTAGTACCTCATTTATCTAGACGAAGGTTTGCATACAGTAACATCAACAATTTTAATTGACAACAG
This sequence comes from Hedya salicella, assembly GCA_905404275.2. Classification (NCBI taxonomy): domain Eukaryota; kingdom Metazoa; phylum Arthropoda; class Insecta; order Lepidoptera; family Tortricidae; genus Hedya; species Hedya salicella. The sequence goes on along the minus strand of FR990100.1, from coordinate 17,235,173 downwards.
GACCTTTGTCGGTGGATACATCCGCCGACATTACATTGTTTCACTTATCTGATGTGCTGACCCTATAAAATGGGGGTTATGTGAGATGGGTCCCTTCAATAGAGCAGTTTGTGTTACGGGTGTCGTTCTTCACAAGTGGACATGGATATTGTTTGGTTAAAGGCACGTACTCGTTCCGAATTAAAGTGTCGAAAATAGTGCAACAAATCTTCTGATAAGACGACCAATACAGGAAAATAATTTTAGTGACTTTAAGTAGACAGTTTAAATGTGTGATGCGCACGCGTTATCAATCACTTAGATTAGTGTAACCTACTCTGCAGTGTATCGAGAATAGAGATGGGTCGTGGGTATTTACCTAATCTACCCACCCAGGTAAATACCCGGTAAATAGGTATTTACCGGGTATTTACCCGTATCTACCCAAATGCTCGGGTAGATACTTTGTACTTTAGACATGCCGATTCACGGATTCAGATTTGCAATAAAAGTCTACAGAGGTTGTTTACTACTTGTTTTAATCGATAAAAATGAGCAAGTGTAAAGTAAAAGGTAAATAAAATCAACAATAAATCACAAATTTTGTAGACGAGAATTAAATGTTATTATAAAAATATGTTCATATTCCTTATTTATTGCGACTAGGGACAAATACAGAAAAAATTCGATATCGGTATTGCAAATCGGTATTCAGACTCAATACCGAGATTCCGGTATCAGTATCGGTATTGGGAAGTTTTGCAAAAAAGAAACGATTTTAATGGAAATATTTTCTTCTGTTTCCGCGATTATTACTCATTGAAATAAAACATTTTAACGGATTATATCGCGTATATCCCGACGTTTCGGAAGCCTTCCATGGTCACGGGTGGACCCGTAACTGAAATGAAGATTTGGCGTAATTGTATAACATCACAGTAATAATCAGCCCTAAAGTAGCATAGGAACAAAATTGACTAGTTCCAACACCAACAACTAAATTAAACACATGAAGTATATAACATTTTTACTTCCCTGCTCAAAAAGTACGTCATATTTAGTTCGCGTAGCGAGACTAAAAAAGTAAACCGTTAGATGGGGTTTCAAAGAAAGTTCCCTAGGGTTTCCAAGAAAGCCATATAATTCCATACAATTTTTTATGAAACTAAAAGAAAACATGCGGCCGGCTACATATTTCTTACGAATAATTAAAAACAAACAAACCAACCTGATCAGATTGGCCAAAAATTCTGGTAGAATTGTTCAAACTGTACTTTTAATTTTTCATAAAATATACAATTTTAATGTAACTTTTTTATTTTCTCGCAGTCGAAGTGAAAAGTAGAGTGTTTAAGACGTGGCTAAATGCCATTATGACACTCAGAGATATTTGTCCTCGCTCACTTCGCGAGCTCGTCCAAATAATCACTTCGTGTCATAATGACTTATTTTAGGCCCTTGTCTAACAATCTACTATTATTGACGTTAAGGGTGGAGGTGATCTGTGCGTTAAGGCAAGTGAAATAAAATTTATATATTCGGCGAAAGTCGGTTGCTATTGAACATTATAATGACACCAAGGATAAGACCATTTTCCGTTACAAGTTAAATATATATTTTTTTTACTTTTTAAGTAAATATTAGTGTACAATCATATATTAACTCTTAAATGCTGGGCTTGTTAATGATTACCAATGACAATCAAAACTCATAATCAAAATATTATTTAAATTACTGTCTAAATGTAAGTATTGCATTTAAAAAAATTAAATATTACAATAAATAATCAATTTAGCATTAGCTTTAACCCCAGATATGACTAAATATATACAACTTAGAAATAAGAATAAATACCCGCGTATTTACCCGTGGGTACGTAAATATCGGGTATTTACCCAGGTAAATACCCAATGTTGGGTATTTACCTGGGTAGTTACCCATCTCTAATCGAGAATATATCTAGAGGCCACGTTCTTAGAGTAGTTCGTGTTAGAAACATGCTTGAAACAAAATTCAGAGCTCTGATCGCTTGCACTCAAGAAGGTGACAAGCTATCAGAGCTCTGAATGTTGTTTCCCTAATCTTCGTTTATTAACATTAGACCCAATAAAAGAGGTCTTGTGAGTTTAAAGTGAATACGACTTCTTTGCAGTTCTAAGTTTGAAGAAAATCTGAAATTCCAATTCAACATTGGGTGTATTTAAATAGTTGGAAAATAATATATCATTATTTTGAAGTTTTGTAAACATTCAAGATACTAGAAACGCTATTTTTGCAGAATATTTAGAAAACAGTTTTTTGTCTTTTAGATACGTATATATAATATATTGTATAGGTAGCCCAAAAGAGTACTAAAGTGAGCCTTATTTCGTACCTTAGCTGTTATTTACCGCGATGAATAAATTCACTTAGTTGGTCTAAGTGGTGGACGGTGCTTTTGTGGGATCAGTCGAGACTAGACCGCCAATTTCGGTATGGGAGTAAGACAACCGGCATAAATATAGAGATATATCATATTTATCGTTACACAGACCTTATTGAGCTTACCATGGGCCTAGTTCAATTTGTGTAAAAATTGTGCTGTATTAACGCATTTGGAAACTTTAGGTAGTAAATGTACCTCAGAGTCAAATTGCCAACTGATGATCTGGGTGCTCGTTAACCTACAAAGTGTTAGTGATGATCTTGTGTCCTGCAGATGGTGGTTCTCGTGAACGGCTGGCTGTTCACGCTGGGCTCTCCTGTGGCGATGTTGCAGCATGCCACCTCCTCGCAAAGCATCGTATTCCATCAGTCGCAACCGGCATTATCTGCTCCCGTCACAACTACACGTAATTTTTGTTTTTTTAAATACTTACATTATTTCGAATCCCTTTATTATCCATAATCATTGAAAGCATAGTGTAATGTTAGACATAAAGTCATCCTTACTATATTATAAACATGAAAGTATGTATGTACGTTCCACTTAATCTCAATAACTACGTGACAAATTTCATCCCTTTTAGGGACGAAAAAGGGGATAAAACTTTGTATGGACAGTAAATATTTTTTTACGCTAGGAACTTTAAATCTTGGTAATATGCTTCACATTTAAATTATAAAATAGATATATCTCTGTTTTTACCTAAAGTCTACGCGGACGAACTCGCGGGCGGCCGCTAGTTTGTCATAATGCTGAAACCGTTAAATTTTCAGGATATTTGAAAAGGTCACCCTGTAGAGCCCATTATGATAGGTTAGGTTTGTTTTGTGATACGCGGTCGAATGCATAAAGCGATCCCGCGGCGCTCTAAGTGAGTTCGGAGTTGGCATTCGTTGGTGGTTTTAGGCGGTAGTCCAACGCTTCAGCCTTGGTCAATCCGTTATACCCCCTATGATCCCCCGGCTTATACAGGAGGCATAAACGCATTTCTCCAACGTTAAAAAAAGTTTGGTTTGTATAAATATTGAAAAGCTAACAGTTTCGTAGAAAAATGCGATTATGACTAGCGTGAATTCGGAGAAATATTACATTATGACTTTCTATTTTATGGCAGCTAATATAGATACTCAGTATTGTCCCACGGATAAACCCGCGTTATTTTGATCAATTTGGGATCAAACGAATCCAATTCTATTGGATTTTACACTTATTACATTGAGGAATTGTATTTTTTAAAGACAATTTTAATTTTCTTGTAATGTTCCAGCTGTGTCATCATTAGACCAGTATAGCAGGACTCAGGTAAGCAGAGCTATTCGATTCACGAAACTGGTCGCTATATTTATTTTTCGCTTATCTCTTTTCAATGCTTCTTTATTAAGCTTGAGATGACTAACTCAATTCTTAAATATTCATGCAATTAGCTCTATCTTTTGTCATTTATTTCAGCCGAAATACGAGTATAAATATGAGGTGTCGGATCACCAGACAGGCGATAGAAAGAGCCATTGGGAGCGACGCGAGGGCGACAAAGTGCGTGGTGCGTACTCGCTGTACGAACCGGACGGCGCTCTGCGTACTGTAGAGTACACTGCGGACGCTGTTCATGGGTTAGTGCTACCTTTTTACAAGCAGAAAGCCTTGGGAGCGTTTACAGGGCGACAAAAAGGGCAGTTAGTACTCGTTGTAAGGTATGAGTCATATGTACCACTGCTTACTTTTCGGTACACTGTAGATGTAGACGCTGTTTATGGGTGAGGATAGAGGATGCTGTTGTGGCTCGAGAAGGGATAGAGAGCATTTGGGCAGGTGAGAAAGTGCGGGGATGGCAGAATAACAGCGTCGGTGACCAATTGTCCTTGTGGGCTCTTGGCATTGACATAAGCTGAGCCTCCTTCCCTTTCATTGTTTTGCATACTTCTGTACCGCACCATATATAAGTCAAAAACCAATTATGTACCTATGAAAAAAGTGATAAATATCTTTTATTATTATTATTCATTCTGAAGTGGGTGGGAAATCTTACAGCTAATATCTACATATTAGCTGTAAGATTATAGCGATAAAGTCCTGTGTATCTAACTAAGTTAAGTACACCGCGGACACTGTTCATGCGTGCTACTGTCGTGGAAAGAGACGGCATTGGAGCACAATGGCAACAAAGCGGAGCGTAGTGGATACGTACACTGTAGGGAGATAAATCACTGTTATAATACTTATAATGCTATATCACTCTGGTATGTACGTGCCACATGGTACCCTGCGTACCTACCTACTGTTAAGTATAGGTACTACGGATACTATACTCGGGTGACCGATAATAGCTGTGGAGTTACAGTTCCTTTATTATATCTCTCAATTTCCCTACGCTCGCAACGGAACTATAATGTCATACATTTATACGAGTATGTATATGTTTAATTTCAGATTCAATGCGGTAGTTCGTCGTGACGAACCCACAAAACACCAGCACCCTCGCCTCGAGCACCCTCGTAGCCGAGTTCCGAATAGGGCCGAATATGACTCCCATGACTACATACCCGAAAAGAACCAACCCACCAGCCCACGGTATACAGGAACCAGTTCCTCAGCTAACTCTAATGTAGGGTTCAGCGTCAACCATGTGTCTGGACTGCAAGGACCTGAAGAAAGCTACGGCCATTTTTGAACGTTATACTGTTAATTGTGTGAACATCAAAATATGTATGATATTCCAAAAGGCATTATATAACTATTTTTGACGGGCTGCCAGGTTGAATATATATATTTAGTACCTATGTACAGGTGGATTCTAACTATTTTAAGTCATGAATCGAATATTTTTTTAAGCCGTTTTAATGTTTTCCCTATCAGTTGATTCGCGTTTTATGTAATTAGGGCAAATCCTTACTTGCTGTATGACATTATCGTAGTTTCATTTATATATTGATAAACAACTACTGATTAAGTATTAGGTATTCTTAATCACCTTACTGCAGTTTAGGGAGCAGACAAAATATTTCGATTCGTGATTCAGAAATACCTCGTTTAAGTCTTTGTATAAAAATAAATAAAATAGTAATGTATAATCATTACAGCCGTATTGTCTTCTCTTATCATAGCGATAAAATCGAGTTTTTTTTATAAATTACCTGCCGAGTCTTCAAGTATTGCTTCTCAAAAATAATAGTATAGAAGAGTACTGCCATACAAAGCTGTAAAACTGTCTATTGTTAATAAATGCAAAAAAAGAAACACAAATTGTAAACAATTGTATTTTATTCGTCAGCGCTGGCATAGTATGTGAGGGAAATGCTGAGAGAGTTTCGCGATTTGTGTTTGACACCGAGGATAATGGCGCCGACCTCACAAGGGTAAATAAAAGCCAAGGTTCTGGTCGAGATCGAAATCGTGGATTGTTGAGTCTAATGGTGAAGATGACGCAGATGATGGTGGGCCGTCGTATGATGGACTTGGGCATTGAATCTGAAATTTTAAAATATAATGTTGAACCGGTTAAGAATCTGTTTTTTTAGCGCACTTACGAATAATATTACTTAACGACTTCATGAGCGTAAAATTCAAATGTCAATAAATCATTCCGTATAGTGCACCTATATATCTCTATAGAAATATTGGGGTCGAGTCTTATGTCCCTACTTTCAATGGTTAAGTATATCCTATATACGTTGTCTATCAATAGTTAAGTCATGTTAAGTTGTGTTTTATAGGTGTGGAACGTAGTTAGATAAGGACGACAAAAAGCTATTATAGAGACATCTTAGGCATTAAAAAATGTTTCAAATTAATGGTAAAGGATAAGTGAATAGAACGACAGGTTAAAGCCAGCAAAAAATAACATTAAATTAAGAGTCAAATTATTGTCGGTGTACCTGATGAAGCGTGTAGCTGCTCCAATATCGCCCTATCCAGGGCCACCTCCTTGATCTCCCTATACGACATGACGTCAAAATAAGATTGCCTTCGACTTCGACTGGATCTGCTACTGATTATTGGTTACGTACCCGGTGTGATCGTTAGCATCGTAGTGCACGGAGCGCACGTTGCCATCGGGCTCCACGAGGGAGTAGGTGCCCCTCACGTGGTCGCCGTGCCTAGTCTCGTGCTGCGACTTGCGGTCACCAGTGTGCGGGTCCGAAACGGAGTACGCGTAGCTATAATCGGGATTTGCCCATGCCTGCAACGATAAGAAACGACATAGATCTAATACCGGTTATAAAACAAATATCCAGCGGGTAATAAATATACACTATTTAAGAAAGGTAATACTTGTGACGCTAGATGCTATCGCTATCGTCATTCACTCTATTGATTACGTATTGAAATTACTCTCGGGGATTGTACTAAATGGAATTGAACCGTCAAGTATTGAACTATTAGATCACTTACTTAGGTACTTGGAGACAATAAGTAGATTGTTATGTTATGATTTCTGTATTTTTATAACGACAGGGAACAAAAATAGTATTCATTTTTCTTTGTTGAAAAGTGGCATTTAAGTATCTGTTATAAATATTTAGTCCTTACATGATGGCCGTGGTCCCAGGCACCGTGATGACCGCCCCAAGCGGCGCCATGACCTCCCCAAGCGGCGCCGTGACCTCCCCAAGCGCCGTGACCTCCCCAGCCGCCGAGGCCGCCCCAGCCGCCTTGTCCGCCCCACGCGCCCCAGCCGCCAAGATGACCCACGCCACCGAGGTGGCCGACACCATGGCCGATATGCCCCAAGTGGTCGACGCGGGAAGTGTGGGATACGGCTACGGGGTGCGCGTGCGCGACCGCGAGCAGGCAAAGGGCTACAATCTGAAATTTGTAGAATAATGTCAATTTAAGTAAAATGAGGTTTTTCTTTATTACATAAATGCCGTAATTTTACCTTAATTTCAAACATAAAAACGCAAAACATGTGTTTGAATTGGAATCCCGGTGGCTACACAACACGCTTAGACACTATAAATACTGTGATCTATGGCATTGTATTGATTTTTTCATAACTTGCTTTAGGGTTCTTTACGTAGCCAAAATGGCAAAAACGGAACCCTTATAGTTTTGTCATGTCCGTCCGTCCGTCTGTGTGTCACAGGTATTTTACTCAAAAGCTTTAATACGTAGATTGATGATATTTTGAGTTGACTACTTAGTTTGGTTGTTAAATAACAAAAATAAATATTTATAAGGATACTCGTATAACAAAAGCTGAAACAATTTTTACAGCAAACATCAACGTGTTTCTAAAAAAAATTGTTTAAGGGCATATTTTCGGAAATAATTGCTCCGAAAGTTGCATAAATTGTGCCCTTCCCTTTATCTCTTAAACAGTAAGTCCAAAAATATGAATTAAAATACAAAGCAAAGGTAACGCTTAATAAATAATATTTTCAACCAAAAACATTTTCAACATGATCGGATATACCGTTTTTGCGTTTTTCCCGAAAAATTGCGCTTCTCAACAAAATGGCTCGAGTGCCGTAAAGATACGCTCTTTTGCTGGTGCACTTTTTCACATCGTATTTTTTTCATCTGTAGTGCATTTTTTTGTAGTAAACGGTTGCAGAGCCTCTTGGCCGGTTTTTTTGAAGTAGTGGTATACATATGTAATGACCGCGCTCAATCTACGCGAATCTTCAGTATTTATACGACATTCTCTATTGCAACATCCTCTAGGGCCCACCACACTTGAATCTCTTTCTCCATTAGGTACAAGTGCCGCAATGTCACTATTCGCAAGTATACTCGTATTTGCCGTAATAGATACGAACGAAAAAACGGTCAAAACGCTAAGAAATCGATCTAGCAACAATTTAATGAACAAAATCCACACGTATGCATAATTATACACACAGCTCTAACCTGGAACCACATGTTGACTTGGACTCGTCTAATTGTGTGCAAGACTACAACTACGAAAAAAATCGATTGGCCGTTAGTTTATAAAGAGGTTTGCTTGCCAAATTTGTGGAGCGCTACAAATGAGTAGGGACAGCCAATTACACGGTACTCCAATTATAGTGCATCGGTAATTAGTTATAACGAGCTTATTCCGTGAAATCCAGGGCTCGTTCTCAACACCAAGGACTCGTTACGACCCGTTAAACAGCATGATTGTTATCCATTTAAGTGTTCGTGTCGGCAAACATACCGGTGGCGGCTATGTCTACTACCTGCAATTCTCAGCTATTTTAAGGATGATTGCATAGAAAGTTGGTGTTGAAGTTAAATTTTGAGGCAGATTGCGTGCCGTTTCAGCACGTGCATGGGGCCATATATTGGCGAAGACAAACAGATTAGCACACAATACTCAGCTCACGTTGTGTCGAGGATCTCATAACTGGGTTCTGCTGACTGAGCTTGGTTGATCTTTGAATATGGTGAATGGTGATCCTGCACAGCTCGACATTCATAATTGATGTAGGTTAAGTCCGGGGTAGATGGCCAGTAGGTATATTCTTAAATAACTTCAAAAATAATTACCTTAAAATTAATATATATATGTATATATATATATATATACATTTCAAATTCTCACAATGAGCCATTTCATATGTCACAAAATATACTTCACTAAACTTTTTTTTAATATTTTCTAATTTATCGCCCAAAAGTGGCCTATAATGCTTAAAATTCATTTATTTACGTTACACGGCCATCTTTGTCATACGACGGTCCAGTAGTTTCGGAGCAATTGGCTGTGTCAGTCGGACGGACAGACACACGAGTGACCCTATAAGGGTTCTGTTTTTTCCTTTTGAGGTACGGAACCCTAAAAACGATACTATGTATTAGTCAAGGTAGTAAGTAACCATTTAGAAAAATGAAAACTTAATAATATGTAGGTAGGTTGGTAGGGTCGTTCCAGGGGCCTTGGACCAACACATTAACACTACTGTATAGATTTGAGCCATTTTTGTGACAGGATTTAGGACCTTTTACCCGACTATGCTGAAGCAAAAAAGAGGGTTATGTCTTTCTTGTTCGCGAATGAACGTCTTATATACAGGGTGTTTGGTAACAGGATGCAAAGCTGAAAGTAGGTGATAGTTTAGGCCACGTAGAACATGTCAAGCCAGACATGTCTTAGACAAATGTTATTCTTTTTTTTGACAATAGTAGGAGTTTTCTCTGAAAAATCATAAAACTCAAATGAAAAAAAAAATACATTATAACATTTGTGTAAGACATTTATGGCTTAAAATGTTTTAAATGGCCTTAACTATTATCTACTTTCGGCTTTGCATCCTGTTACCAAACACCCTGTATAAATACGCCTAGAGTTTACCATGACCGATGATACTTCTATCTTACTATTAAAAAAAATGAAGTGTTTATTGAAACGGACTATTTACAGGTCACAAAATTTAATGTTTTTTTTTACCTTTTTGCGTTAGCATGTATCTGTCTTTGCGGCCTCATCACGTCGAAACAGCTGCAATTTTAATCTTTTGGTACAAGACTAGCTGAACATCCAAGATGGTCATAGCATACTTATTACCTTCCTGCACGGAACTTTTTTTTCCCCTCCGCGAACAAAGTTACTAGTGTAAAATAATATCAGGCAAGGCAAGCGTTCAAGGGTTTCATCTTAATGAACGCGTTGAACTATTGTTCCTCGTTCCTCATTATAATTAGATACAAAGTAGTGGTACGTCCAGATCATAGGTCAAAAATATACTGGTGAATCTGGTGGTAGTTACATTTGACTTAAGAAAACTAAGCGTCACAATGCACTGTAGGTACTAAGAGCATTTCTAAAATAGAAGCTCAGCATTTATCTCGCTTGATCTGGTGGTTTATAAATATTTAAGGGTTGTTCACTTCTCCTGCTCAAAAAGTACGTCATATTAGCTTCACAAATCGAGACTAAAATAGTACATTTAGCCCCTAGGGATTAAAACAATGCCATATAATCCCATATAAGTTTTCTATGACAATGAATAAAAAACTTGCGGCCAGCTACATACTCCTTACGAATAATTAAAAACAAACAAACCAACCTGATCAGATTGGCCAAACTTTCTAAGATAATTGCTCAAACTGTACTTTTAGTTTTTCATGAAATATACAATTTTAATTTTAAGTCTTTTTTATTTTCTTGCAGTCGAAGTGAAAAGCAACAAAGTGTACACCGTTATTGTTGTGTATATCAGATGTAAATACGTATAATAATATAATTAATATGAATGTTATAATATATACAATGTGGATGTACTTTAATAATAAATAAATAAAAAAACAGAGTGTTTAATACGTGGCTAAAAGTCATTATTACACTCAGACATATTTGTCCTCGCTCACTTCGTGAGTTCGTCCAAATACTCACTTCGTGTCATACTGATAGGTATACAATGTGTACATTTTATATGCATTTTGATGACGATTATCATAGCTCTTACAGGACGTTACCTACATTTTGTTAAGACACTGTTAATTTTTTTAGTCTTAATAATTTAGCACGTAATGTAATACGACCATAATCGATGAATCATCAATCATCATGCTACTATCGGGCCAAAATCAACTGAACGTTAAAGTACACTAAGTCGAACCGCTTGCTGTTTCTTCTAAAGCGCGAGCGAGAAGGTCGACTTAATGTTTATGGCGGTAACGTTCAGTTGATTTTGGCCCTGGTATAAAAAAATAAATAGATATTACGGGACAATTTATACACAAGTCAAACTAGTAATAAGGTTTATGTTATGAGTACTAGACGACGATATATTTAATAGATATATTTACTTATATACATAGAAAACATCCAAGACTCAGACTGGTACAGTTGCCAAAACAAGTTTGCGTACCTACGTTGCAGTTCGGTCGCACTTTAAAAATCGATGGCGCCTAATTATAAAAGTATCTATACTTTCCCATATGATTTTTATAATCAGAAACTGTTGTTGGATCAAATATTTGTTCGTATGAAATTTACAGGTTACATACAACAGTAAAAGGGGGCGAGGAAGATCGCCCACCTGATGGACCGATACAGTGAAGGGCGCGTGCCAGTCAAACATGCAGGCGTCCATTCGGATGGCAGAAGCAGAAGACCGATCGGCCTGGATGAGGCTTGTTCCATAAAAGAACGACCCTCAGCAATGAGGTTACGATGAACGAAAAGATACAACAGTAAAAGATAAAAGCTATGGAATGCTCAGATGTTAGACACTTAGTGGTAGTGCTGACCCTTTTTAACCGACTTCCAAAAAAGGAGGAGGATATATGTTCGAAAGTTTGTATTTTTTTTTATATGTATGATTACTCCGCCAATTGTGGACCGATTATAAAAATTCTTTTTTATTTGAAAGGATATACTCCCGAGGTGGTCCCATTGCCACCAAGTTGGGATCTGATGATGGGATCCCAGGGAAATCAAGGGCAATCCTCAAATTTTATAGGCACTTATAACGTTTTTCATATATTTTCTTAAGCTATTTAAGTATTTGCATATGGTAGTTATCATCTCATCATGCTGAGCTGATGACGGAAGGAACAACTCATTAATAGTTAAGAGTTAGAGGATAATTCTTTAAAAAATCATCTATTATAGGTAGTTACGTTAAAACTGTTAGTCATATTCTTTTTAGAGTGTCCCTGAAGTAGTCTCCTTATCACCAAGTCAGGATTAGATGATGGAATACCAGGGAAATCGAGAGAAACTCTCAAATATTATAGGCACTAACAATATTTTGTATATATTTTCCTAAAGTTATCAATTGTTTCCCTCTGGTTGTCATCATTTCATGCTGAGCTGATGATGGAAGGTATAATGAACTAACCAACTTTTACATTTCTTACTTCCAAAGACTCGAGATGTGTGCAAAGTGCCTCCTCAATCTTCCCATTCTGGGCTCTAAAAAAATTTCATAAATAACAAAAAAACCGACTTCAAATAAACTAAAAAGCCATAAATAATCTTTTATGTACGGTACGGATCACATTTGAATCACCTTTTGAAGTCGGTGCCAAACCATTCATTTATTACTATTAAGAACCACGGCGGCGAGCCTTTAGTTATTATCTACCTACATATATATTTAGTCATAGTCATTCGTATTATTGTTGAATAAATAACTTTATTTACTTCAGGTTTGGCACCGACTTCAAAAGGTGATTCAAATGTGATCCGTACCGTACATAAAAGATTATTTATGGCTTTTTAGTTTACTTTGAAGTCGGTTCTTTTTTTATTTAAAAAAATTTGTTTTTTGCTTTTTAGTGATGGATTTTAGTAGTGATATAAAGTATTTTTAACCGACTTCCTCCTGGCATCATAAAAGTTCGGTGTTTTGAAGAGAGCGAATCGGTACTTCACTTCTGGGTTCACACTGCTGTTGTATAAATCGTAGATCCGACCCTATATGTAGTACTGCTGTCACCTTCTGGGCTGCGGCACCTGGATATCACCTTAGTCCTCTTGACTCGGCTCATAGACGCGCTGTACGAATAGTTAACAATCCCATGCTCACGAGCGGTTTTGAACCTTTAAGTCGAAGGAGGGACTTCGCCTCCTTATGTGTGTTTTACCGAGAAATTTGATACCTACAGCCACCTTCTACCACGGCAGCGCTCGCCATCGGCAGAGTGTCCCTCCACACACCTTGGCAATAAAATGGTCGCACACTTAAAGATTGTTTCTACCGCGCACACTCCGAATGAGCTCTGCCGCGGTTTTCCTGGAGGTTACACACGGTATGGAGTTCTTCAAGAGGGGACTAAAGAGATTTTTAAAGGGTCGTACCTCTGGTGTTGCAAGCATTCATAGGCTACGCTAACGTGACTGCTTAGCATCAGGCAGGCCATAAGCTTGTTTGCCACCTTAGTAGTATAAAAAAAAGCTATTCTACAATACAACGTATTTGTTGTTACAACATGATTTAGAAAATACCAATGTTTCATGAAATAAAAATATAAAAAAGACTTTCAAATACTACATTAGCTTGAAGCTAAGCTAATTTAGACGCCAACTTTAACTATGTATATTACTATTTTCTTCTGTTTCCGTGATTATTACTCATTGAAATAAAACAATTTAACGGATTATATCGCGTATATTATCTCATTTTAGTTCACGACGTTTCGGAAGCTTTCCAGCTTTCCATGGTCACGGGTGGACTGAGAAAAGATGTATTTTCCTCTGTCTTTCCTGTGAAGATGAGATAGTATACGCGATATAATCCGTTAAATTGTTTTATTTCAATATATATATTACTGTTCAAAATAATATAGGGGCCACTAAAAATGTTGATCGTTACGTGAAAATATATATCAGTTGGTAAAATTTATTTTACATAGTCTCCAGCTGAAAAGGCTTTTGTTTTTGTTTAGCTAATGATCGATTAATAAAATAGTCAATTGTTTTAATTGACAAAAACTGAACAGAAATTCTCCGCGCAAAAGTGGCTCCTATATTCTTTGAGGAGTATAATATTTTTATTTCTTTAGAACACTAGCTCTACTTGTTAGTCTCGTATAAGAACTTTGATCCCTAAAAAAATTGTATTGATGGTCATCTTAAAGAATACATCATCCAATATATTTAAATTTTTCATCTCTGCGCATTTGCATCTCTGAAGTTAGCTTCAACACTTTCCCTTTGATAAATAGGTACATATAAAACATTTACTGCGCGCTGCTACTGCTAGTATAATAGATTTCAAACACAAACTTATACATGGCTTGAATCGTATGTTCCCAGATAAACAACGAGGTACTTGCATAAAAAAAAATACATTTACTGTATCTATATATAGTATCGAAAACACCACATTTTTCACAATTTCAATCCACATTAAATGTAAATTTTTCATAAAGTTGCATTCGCAATACATCTTTTTAGGGTTCCATAGCCAAATGGCAAGAAAGGAACCCTTGTCTGTCTGTCTGTCTTTACTCAAGAACTATTAGATGAAATAATGAAATAATGATCTTTATTCTGTAAGTAGGCCACAAGGGCACTTTTACAAGTCTGACTCTACGGCGTTTCCTAAGAGGAGACCACTGAAGAGAAAACCGAAAGCCGAAACAAACTCAACAGTCAGTCATTTTTTCGAAATAACTCTTATATCTATTACAATATTTGTACTTAGTCTATCCTAAATATATGTTTTGAGTATATAAACTTAATGCGTAGTTCTTCAAGAACACATATCAAAACTTATAAAAGTAATAAAAATATATAGAATATAAAATAGCAAAATAGTGTTTTTTTTTTAAAACAACTTACATACGTTTGATATGCCACCTTATAAGAACCATGTCCCGGTAAAAGTAAATTATTTGGTTTCTGTTTTGGGCCATGCATTTCTGTCTGTTAAATAGTCCTCTACCCTATAATAAGCCTTTGCCATTAGGGACTCTTTTAAGTACTTTTTGAGAGCTGGAAACGATAATTTTAAAGCATCATCTGGTAGCTTATTATAAAAATGTATACATTGGCCTACGAATGATTTGGCTACTTTACGAACGCGGAACTTTCTAATAGCGATTTTGTTTTTATTTCTAGTATTAAAATTGTGGATATCTGAATTCCTAGTAAAAGACTCTAGGTTCTTAATAACATAAATAATATTCTCATAAATATATTGGGACGCTACGGTTAATATGTTGATGTCTTTAAAAAGTTCTCTTAAGGAGTCACGGGAGTTCAGGTTATATATAGAACGAATCGCTCTTTTTTGTAAAACAAATATAGTCTGTATGTCCGCTGCTTTGCCCCAAACCAGAATACCGTATGACATGATACTATGAAAATAACTATGATATACTAAGCGAGCAGTATCAACATTGGTCAATTGTCTAATTTTTCTAATAGCGTAAGCTGCTGAACTTAATTTACCTGCAAGCACTGCTAAATGGGGACTCCATTGCAAGTTCTTGTCCAGTGTTATACCTAAGAATAATGCCCTATCCACCATTTCTAAACATTCACCATTGAGCGATATAGTAGAATCCACTACTCTAACATTCGGTAAAGCAAATCTAACACATTTCGTTTTCTTAGCATTCAATAGCAGATTATTAATATTAAACCAGTCAACTACTTTAGCTAGTACACTATTAATTTCGGCATAGTCTGTTGCTTTCCGGTCAACTTTGAAAATTAATGATGTATCATCAGCAAATAGTACTATATCACAAAGATTTTCTACTATAGATGGTAAGTCATTTATATAAACCAAAAATAGAAATGGCCCTAAGATAGAGCCCTGTGGCACTCCTAGCTTAACTGCAGCTCCACTAGATTGGGTTCTATTTGCAACAACTGTTTGTGTTCTATTGCTGAGATATGAAGACATAAGGCTTATGCCCCCTATTAACGAATGAGGTCATAGCTTATGCCCATTTTTAACCGACGCCCAAAAAAGGAGGTGGTTCTCAAATCGGTAGTATTTTTTTTAAATGTTTGTTACCTTAGAACTCCGTCATTTATAAACAGATTTAGATTTTTGTTTGAAAGGAGGTGCATCAAGATTGGTCCTATTTAATATTAGTGAAGATCTGATAGTGGAAGTATGAGGAATTGAAGGAACTCTTCAAATATTTCAGGCATACATATGGCGATTTTGGTATTTTAAGAAACATAATAAGCATTTGCATTCAGAAAGTTTAAATTGGTGAAGTGGAATTGATGAAGAAGACCACAAGAGGTCTCTAGAACTCCTCAATGATTAGAGATTTACAGTTGGCAACGAGATACATCTCGATTAAAATAACTAACCTTTTTCATAATCGCAAATTGAAATGGTCCTGATGATAATGGTACCATCGTTTTTTTTCAATATACTTATAGGTATCTGTTTGTCTTCTCAAATCTATTCAGTACATACAATTGATATTATTTTGGAGTTGGTGCCATCGTGTCACAACTTAAATCGTCCAATTTCTATATTTTTACACATTCTTTATATGGCACTGACACACTGGTACATACCACACATTAATATTTGTTGTTTTTTTTTTTAGTTTTGGTTACATTTAAGGTGTGTCTCCCCAAGAAACATATTTTTATGTTATTTAACTATCTATTTAACTATCAAACTAAGTGGCGGCTTATACAAGACACCTATACTCCAAATTTCATCCATATACATTATGTCGTTTTTGAGTAAAATGTCGGTGTCATACGGACGGACGGACGGAAATGACGAAACTATAAGGGTTCTGTTTTTACCATTTTGGCTACAAAACCCTAAAAACGGCAAGTTCCCAAATCTGAAGAAAGACTTACTCACAAAGGATTTCAAATGACGAAATGATGCATTATGAATACGTTTGAAAAATAATCAGTATTTTGACGTTAAATTGAAGATATAGACAAAGTCATATAAAAACCAAAAAAAAATAAAATAAAATCACATGACATGACAAACTAGATGAAAATATTTTACTAATACATACCTAATAAGAGTAGCGTTCGCAAGTTTCAAGAATGCTTTATACTTAGTTCTGGCTGTAAATTGTTTAAAGGGAAAATTTTAGGGAGTTGGCCTGTAAAATGCTTTATTATTGAAAAATAGTTATATTTATTTTGTTACAGTTTAGAAATAAAATAGATCAAGTCATCAATAGGGCTGAAAAAATAGTAAGATTTAAACATTTTTGAAAGAATTAATATTTAAGTGACAATTAAACGGGCATGCCAAATTGCCAATACTAGGCAGTTAGTTAGCGATGTCAATAGCACTTTGTCAGATAACAAGAGTGACTTCTGCTTTTACTTAGTGATAGGGATTCATATGTTCTCGTTCCCTACGGTCGTCATATCTGAACCTCCGGTCCTCTGGCCCGTATCCATGTACTTCTTCATACCCATATCCACGCGCCTGTTCATACTGTTCATGCCCATTTCCATGCCCAAACCTGTGCTCGCGATTCCTCTCAGCTTGTTCAGCGATTAGCTTTAGCCGCAGATGTTCGATCATGGAGTCGTAGTCATGGGTATCATCGCCCTTTTGGTGTCGATAGCTTTTTGGAAGGATGAGGATTTGACCTCCCGGCCCGCGCGTGTACCTCCTACCGCCTGACTTGAGGAATCTGTAGTCCAGAAGCCACACAGGCTCGTAGTACGCTGGACTGTATGTGAATTTGATGATTCTGAAATTATATATATTACAATAAAATTAATAAAGTTGACAAGTTAGTAGTTAAAGGTGCCCCCTCCTTTTTATATTAATTAAATAAGTCTACGTACTCGTCTTGCGCAGCAATATCAGGGCGGTGTCCCTGAAATGAGATTACACAACTGTTAAACCGTTCTAATATATACTTACAAACGGTAGTGTTCCTATCTGTTCAAGTACTATATATTCTAAAGGGTTACAATGAATTATAGGTCCACGATCTTATTTCTAAAACTGCCCAATTGGACCATGCTCTATAACTTTTAAAAAGGTACACTTCATAAATACGAAAAATATAATTTCGATATTAAGAAACAAGAATTTTATAATTCCGATTCTTATACATCCGAAATTTAAAAATGCCTAACCATTACATTTCTGATTTTCAAAATTCTAAATTTCAATACACCGAAAAATAAGTCCGACTGAATAATAATCCGAAATATCGAAAGTACGAATTCCGAATACTAAAATGCCGAATTTCAAAATTCCGTATATCATTACACCGACCAATAATAAATCCGACTAAACAAAAGTCCGAAAGCTCAGAATAACGACCTAATCTACAGTTTTCGGTTTTTGGCCCATGTTCCATTTTGTCAGTTGTGTACATGCAAGCAAGAATTTTGACGGTCCGCTATACATGGTCACAATACAAACCTACCCTACAGTTTTCGGTTTTTATTACGATTGTTAAAAAACACGAACTTTATATTACCGAATATCAAAATTCCGAATTAGCACTAATGACATTTCGGATAATTAAAATTCGGATTACTATTTTTCGGGGCATAAAACAACTTTGAATGAATCTTTGGATTGTAGATATTCGGTAAACTAAATTTTGTGCTTTTCCATAATCTATATTTTAATACAAAGGAAATATGAAATTCGAAAAAGCAAATTCGGAATATAATATTTTGGATAATTTGGGTGTTGCTCTATTAAAGACTGATTCGGACTGTTATTGTCGAATATTTGACAGGCGTAATCAGCCATTAGTAACTAACAAACCATGGTGAAATTGGACAAGAATGGTAACGATATGTACAGCAGTGGAAGGCAGCTTGCGGGCGACGATCGGGCCTTCGGGACGGTGGCCGTCCAGCTTTGCCTTGAGGTAGAGGTTGTCGTGGTTAAGGTCGCTTTCTTCATAGTAGTCGTGCTCTCGCATGCGCAGTCGCGTCTCCCCAGACTCGGCGTCTTTGGCCAATGTGTTCGGGGCTTCGGCAGGTCTGACCATCGTTGCAGCTTTTGCTGGTTCGGAGTCTTTCCCCACGACCCCCGCCACTAGAAGCGCGACCACTAGCAACTGAAAAAAGAGACTAGATTATCTTAAGTTGTAAGTGTAAGAATTGAAACATGGACTTCATTGCAACTTCAACGTGCAGTCGGCGGCGGGCAGATTTGTAGTTCTTACACAAGTTGGAATGCAGTTCATATAGTATAACGTCTGTATGTATACGTCAGTCTGAGGCAGCATAGCTCTTAAATGGATAAAACAGATATGATTTAGTTTCTTTTAGTTTGAAAAGTGACTTGATCGATGTTTTTAGCTACGATTCGTGATAATCCGTTTAGCCGTTCGAAGATCATCAACTTTTTTCTAGGTGTACTGGTTCTAAGGAGTACTGGTCGACATGTCGTATACCGTAATCCGGTTAGAGATGTTGTTATTTACTTTACGTGTACCTAATAATGATCATAGTGATTTTTGAAAATAGGGATTCCAATTTAGTAAACATATATTGAATTGGGTTGAACTTTTTGAATTGGTGCGACCGTCACAGTTCGACTATCACTTCTCCTCAGAAACAAAGTATAACTTATAACTTTTTGTTTGCTAAGCATCGCAATAACAAACGGGCATCGCGATCATCCTAAAAATAAAAAAAAGTTTCCCCAGCACTTTTACATGAAATTCTTCAAGAAGCGAGTATAGGTACTTGGTACTTAAGAGTCAGCAACATATACAATTATGGTGTTGAAGATGTCCATAGAGCCATGGGCGGCGATGACTACTTCACATCAGGCGGATCTACTGCCCGTTTGCCACATATTAGATAAAAAATAACGGTCGAGACATGAAGTAGATAAGTATCGATATACTTACTACATTAACACATGATTAATACATTGCAGAAGCCCGGTATGCAAGCTATGTGGACACGACTCTCGACGAAGTTTGATGGTTATTTTAAAGTGCTACATGTTCTTGTTTTTTAGATCCATTCAGCCAAAATTGTTAGAAATTGCCAACCATTTTCAGTTAGAATTACTCGTGTACTCGGTTTTTCTTTACAACCCCTATAGAACATATATTTGACGTCAGATATCTTTAAGCAACTATTTTGACTAGTAACTCTATGAGCTGTAGATCTCGCGAGTCTTTCAACAAGCATTTTAGTTCCATTTAGAACAAAATCTATAATACAATCTATATAATAATCGAACTTACTCACAAGATTTTCATATATTTGCGGTGTTTGCAGACCCTTGGGCCGCGGAGTTCAGGTGCCCATGGCCATACAATTTTTGACCAAATAAAAAAGGTACTTAAATGTACAGCAGACCACAGAGCCATCATTCTTCGGCCAAAGGATCAGCATTATCACCCAGCGGGGGATACCGGCCTTATGGGTACGCCACAATAGGGCAGCAATCCGGGAGACGACATATGTTAGTTAGTATATATAGGCTACAGTGGTTAAATGTATAGATTTTGAAATTTAAAAAAAATCTCAATATAAACCCAGTTATTTGAAAAAGGGTTTACATAATATATGTTTTTTAGAAATTTGTTACTTCATGCGAAACTCCAAACTTAAATATTTACGTACAAACTTTTAATAAGAATAAAGAAAATATTAAATGAATTGAATAACTCACTTGCAACATGTTATTCAACTGGAGGTGAACGATTCAACTGAGTGTAATAATTTTGCTCAATTCACTTAATAGCGTGTGTTTTATAATTGCCTATTTGAGTGTACGATATCGCCGGATTTCGTCGATCGACGTTTCCTTAATAACTTTGCCAAATTTTATTAATTATAATAATAATATAAACCCAAATAATTAAACATACAAACAAACTTACAATACCCATAGTAAAAATATTTACTTATTATTTATTTATTTATTTATTTATTTATTTATTTCCATAAATTAACACATTACAGTCAAGCTACACGTGTTAACAGGAGAGTAAGTATACACAATAGCAATTAATTTGTAACATTAAAACTAACTAAAAACATAAACATTGGACAAAAAACAATGGACTGGTACAACAGGCCTGTTACATGATGGAGCTTGGTGTGGAAATGGACTCCAGATACCGACCGGCAACTGAAAGAAATCTAGGTTCGGAACTGCAGAATATATCAAGTTCGCTGTCGCTGTCCAGTATATTGTTGAGAAGTGTTAGTGCTCTGTGTAGCGGTGTATGGGTAAGTGCCTGGGTGCGTGCCGCTGGGACAACGAAGAGCGCAGGCCGGCGCCGGAGCTGGACAGAGGTGATAGACTTTGCCCGCAGTGGAATGAGGGCAAGCAACAAAGGGTTACTAATTTGCCCGCGTATTAAACGGAAGAAGTATTTTATAAGAGATATGTTCCTTCTACTCTCGAGGGAAGTATAATTAACCATTCCCAGAACGTACAGAGTGGGGTACATCCGTGGGTAATACCCGTAGATTTTGAGGAAAAGAAAGCGTACAAAGGATTTCTGAACGCGCTCTAACATAAGCGTGTGCTGTTTTTCATGGGGGTTCCATATAATGGAATTCATTTCGAGACGGCTCCGAACATATGCATTATATAATATCCTTAAAGCGGTTTGTGAATTAAAAGATTTAGATTGGCGGATTACAAAGCCCAAACATTTTCTTGCACTATTGCAAGTGGCTACAATATGGTCATTGAAAGTGAGGTGTGGATCAAAACGTGTACCAAGATCTCGAACTGATAAAATATGTTCGAGAAAGGTGTCCTGTATTTTATAATCAAAATGCAACTTGTTTCTAGCGCGGGTGTATGACATAATTGAGCATTTCTCTTCATTGAGAGTCAGTTTATTTTTTATACTCCATTCGCAGACACTATCTATGTCCTGTTGTAGCTTGGCACAATCAATATGGTCACTCACGGGTTTTATTAACTTTAAATCATCAGCAAACATTAAGCATGTGGAATATTTTATGGATGTTGGCAAATCATTAATTAAAATAAGAAATAGGAGAGGACCAAGGTTACTACCTTGTCCTACCCCTGATAGTACAGGATATAGGTTAGA